>CM060922.1:864236119-865608619 GCA_030737875.1 Allium sativum
CTTGTAATATACAGTATTAAGATTAAAAAAAAAGATTTCGACTTAGTGTATGCTATTCAGAAGAATTACTGAATGTTTTTTAGATGTTAATAAGAATTCGTACATGATTCTATGATTAAAAGGAATTCTAGCATAATTGTTGAGTATAATATGAATTTTTTCTGAGTAGAATTTTTTTATTTTTCTGAACAGAAATGAGTGTACCGTATTAGTTTGAAATTTTGCATAATACATAATTGTTTCATTCAATTGGGCAAGTGTAAACATGTTGTTGCAGTAGAATATGCAATTAATTGTAAATGTTGCATTGAAGTGTGCAACTTGTAACATAATGTTTGATTAATACATGCATTTGTCAATAAAAGCAGAATACTTACATACTCATATGCATTTATTAAAAATTGTTGCATGCTTAGATGCATATAATTTAAAAAAATTATACAAAAACAGTTTTTTCGAATAAATGTTGACTTATTAATTTTTTTTTCTTCAGATTATATTGTGCAATGTTTGTTTTGAGTATTATGAAGCAGGGAAGTGAGAACATAGAACCCAGCAAAGAAGATGAAATTTACGCTCATGAAGCTGGATATCTACAACGAGTTGCTCTTGCTCACGAAAAACTCAATTGCAAACCACATAGTTGGAATCCAACGGATAACATGACACAGGACTACCTTCTTTTAGATGCAAACAAGATTGATGAAAATTTGTAAAGAAGATGTTCACCTATCGTGTAAATCAGTTGAATGATATTTTTTTCGAACTAGTACGAATTTTACAACATGTTATGGAATGTTGACTATATGTGTGGAATTTTCCAGAATACTTGCATACTTGAATGAAAATATTATGAAATTTGATATGAAAACTTGCATCTTTTTAGGCTATTCTTCCAGTTAAATGTATAGTTGAATGCTAATATTTGCAGTCTGAAAACTTGCATACTTGTAGGCTAATTTTCCAGTTAAATGCATACTTAACTACTAATGTTTGCAGTATTAAACAAACAAAAATGTCGCCATTTGTTATGTAAAGTAAAGACTGGACGAGAATAACTGCATAATATTTAACGAATAGATAACAAAAATTAAATTGGACAATAGGCAAATTACCTAAAATAATTCAAGATTTAAAACAGGAACAAATAATCATAGTTAAAAGATAGTATTTGCATATGTCAAAGATTTGCATATATGTATGCAAGTAATATAAATAGTTGCATATATCTGTTCAACAATTAAGAAGAGCGTTATGTTAATATCCAGTTCCAATTATTGTAAACAACTTTTCTGAGTACAAACAACCCTTAATTTTTGTACAATAGTTGCATAAATGTGTGCTGGTATTAACAAAAATATGCATAATTTTATACACCTATTCACGACAGAATAACAAATATAGCGATTTTTCCAATTATTCGGCTTTACAATCTAATTTACACAACAAAATTTTGAATGGTAATTACACTATCCATAAGTAAAACTAGACAATTAAGGAAATTAAGAATAATCAATTGTTTGTATGCAATTAATAATCACGCACATAAAAAAAACAGATTTTAAAAAAGAACCGTATATTTGTATGCAGACATACATAATATATGCATACGAGCATACAACTTTTCTGAGTACATCCGACCTCACATGTTATTACAATAATTGCATAAATGTATGCTCATATTAACAAAATATGCATAATTTTATAAACCTAAACACGACAGAATAACAAATAATTGCATAAATGTATGCTTATATGAACAAAATACGCATACTTTTATACACCTAAAAAGGAACTTTTCTGAGTACATCCGACCTCATATGTTATTACAATAATTGCATAAATGTATGCTGATATTAACAAAATATGCATAATTTTATACACCTAAACATGACAGAATAACAAATATAGCAATTTTTTAAATTAATCGCCTGTACAATAAACTTTACACAACAAAAAATTTAACAATAATTACACTATAAATCAATAAACTTGGATAATTAAAGAATGTCATAATAATAAAGCGACATAAAATTGTTGATCAGTAACAGCGCCATGGATTCGAAGCTGAATTCGAAGTTGACAAATTCAGAAAGTAGCTGCATATTAACAAAATATGCATAATTTTATAAACCTAAACACGACAGAATAACAAATAATTGCATAAATGTATGCTTATATGAACAAAATAGGCATACTTTTATACACCTAAAAAGGAACTTTTCTGAGTACATCCGACCTCATATGTTATTACAATAATTGCATAAATGTATGCTGATATTAACAAAATATGCATAATTTTATACACCTAAACATGACAGAATAACAAATATAGCAATTTTTTAAATTAATCGCCTGTACAATAAACTTTACACAACAAAAAATTTAACAATAATTACACTATAAATCAATAAACTTGGATAATTAAAGAATGTCATAATAATAAAGCGACATAAAATTGTTGATCAGTAACAGCGCCATGGATTCGAAGCTGAATTCGAAGTTGACAAATTTAGAAAGTAGCTGCCGCCGCCATTAACAAGGAAGAAATAAATAAACCACTAAACTAAAAAAGAAAACCGCCGCCATGGATTTAGCTGAAGCCGCCATGGTACAAGCATGCAGAGATATACATACATGCAGATGAATAATTGCAAATGAGCTGAGTTTATTTACACGTTGCAAATGACGGCGCCGCCATGATTAAGAAAGATAAGTTTTTGGAAAAATGAAAACCCTAATACGTTTCTGGTTTCTGGGTATACTAGATCCGTATAACGTGATTTAGGACCACGTTAATCGCACCTTAAATTGCGAAAAGGGCAATTGTGTAAAAAAAATAGCCGCTGTTTAAAAACAGGGATGAAATTTCTATGTTTTGAAATAGAAGGATGTGAGCCTAATTAACTTTGCTTTTAGGGATGTGTGCCTAATTTTCACTAAATAATTTATATATTAAATTAAATAAAAGTGGGCTGAGATGACCAAACGGGCTGACGGAACCTGTTCCATCGCGTCCGGGACGGGGGTATTTGCCTAGGAACGTTCTTCGTTGGGCTGAAATTGGATTAGTTTAAGATGTGTGGATTTATTTGTAAAAATAGCATTTAAATATTATAAAAATACACTTTATCACTACCAAAACCCTAATACCACAAAGTCTACACCGCCATCTATCTTCATGAATGGCCACGTTCTTCCCGACTTCCTTCCCCTTTTTCTTCTAACACAATCAACGAAATTCGAAATCTCAAAATGGAATCGGAAGAGCTTCGAGAGGGCTTTTGATCTATACGGTGATGATGGGGTTTATTTGCAAGAGGAGGCCGGAAATTTGGGTGAAAACCGCCGACTTTGGCGCGGTTTCCAGGGTGGCAGGGCCCACCGAGCTTGGCCTCGGTCTGGGCGAAGGGAGGAGGCGTGACCCCCTTCGACGCGGCGGCGTCCGATCCCACTCTGATCGACTGTGGTGCAAGCGATGATGGCGAATTCATTTCGAGTTGATGGGTTGCATTAACAGGTTGAAGACGACAGAAGGAGAAGAAAGGAGGAGCGGCCAAGATTGATTAATGAAGTAATTAACTTGGATAATTACTTTTAATTAATTATGAATGTATAAAATGTTTAATTATCCATAACTTGGTCATACAGTATCGAAACCGAACGAAACCAGTTGCGTTGAACTCGTCTTTCCGAGATCTACAGCATGGAATAAACTAGATCTGAAAAGGAGCAGATGAAATTTTGAGCAAATTTCAGATCTGAAATAAATAGCTCGGTGAGAATTTCTAATTTTAATTAATTTAATTAATTATTTTATCATTGTTAAATAATTATTTGTATATTACTTAATTAGATTTGCGCTGTGATGAATTGTGATTGTTGCTGTGATGAATTGTGATTGTTGCTGTGATGAATTGGATTGTATTGTATTAGCTAGATCTGTTATTGTATTATTTAGATTTGATGAATCCAATAAAAATCATCATGGTTTGTAAATTGGATTAAACTAGAATTTTTAATCCAATTAAAAATATTATCTTGTTTGTGGATTGGATTAGATTAGAATCTTTGATCCAAATACAATATCATATTTTTTCATGTTTATTTTATTTATATTAAATTGTTAAAATACCATCTTGTTTTTAACTGCTGAATTGGATTGTTTGTATAGTTGAAAATAAACATCACGTGTTTGTATAGTTGAAAATAAACATCTCGTGTTTGTGTAGTCGATGACAAATATCTCATGTTTGTTTTGTTGAAAAACCAAATTTCCATATTTTGTCGGTTTGGGAATTTACAAAACCAAACTGTCATACTTTGTTAATTTAAAATTGACAAACCAAATGGTCATATTTTGTTAACTTAGAATCGATAAAACCAAATTGTCCTAGGTTGTTAAATAGACAATTTTGAACAACAAATTTACTTATTTTGTGGAATGGAACAACAAAATACTCATTTTGTTGAGATTAGAGTCAACAATATAAATCATCACTTTTGTTGAAACTAGGAGCGACAAATTCATATTTTTTTCAATGTTATAAAGTAGCGACAAATTCATATTTTTTTGTCAATGTAAAGAGTAGCGACAAAATCACATTTCTATTTATGACCTGAAACATTAGATAGTTAAGAAAATATAATTTACTTCTTATATCTCATTAGAGTTCACAGAAAATGTTAATATATAATTTCTATCATTGGAAGTGATAGAAAAATGTGAATATACGTATATTATTTTTTTTACATGAAATTAGAATCCATAGAAATGGTTAGTATATGAAATATCATTTTATATTTCATTAGAAATGGAAAATTTGTTAACATATAGAATTCACTTTTTTTTATGTCATTAGAAAAAGAGGAATTACTTTTATATGAAAAATATAAAAGAAAGATAAAAAGATTCATTTTTATCAAATGTAAAAGAATGACAAAATATTCATTTTATCAAATATAAAAGAAAGATAAAAATACAAGAATGGCAAAAGATTCATTTTGACAAATGTAAGAGAATGACAAAAATATGCATTAGAACAAATTTTACATTTTTATATGTAACTATGAATGAGAATTTTCTATGCGAACAAAATTTACATTTTTATATGTAACTATGAGTGAGAATTTTCTATGCGAACAAATTTTACATTTTTATATGTAACTATGAATGAGAATTTTCTATGCGAACAAAATTTACATTTTTTATATGTAACTATGAATGAGAATTTTCTATGCGAACAAAATTTACATTTATTATATGTAACTATGAATGAGAATTTGCACTGTAAATTGGAATTATATTTTTATTATGTAATTAAAGTATGATATTACATTGTAAATTAAAATTACATTCTTATGATGTCACCTAAGAATAGGATTTACATTGCCATTATAAAAAGTCAAGATCATTTTTGGTTTTGCATTGAAAGAGATAAGAATTATTATTTTTGTTTGGCATCAAAAGAATAGCAAAATTATTATTTTTGTTACATTGAAATTAAACAAACAAAAATATATTCATTTGTATAGAAATGAAGTTGACACCAAAATATATTGCATTTTTGGTTAGGAGTTGAATGACACAAAAATACTCATTTTTGTTAGATTATAAGTGACGTACAAAAATATTCATTTTTGTTGTAATTGGAATGACACACAAAATATACATTTTGTGTATATGATATGTATAAAAAAAGAGAAAAATATTTTTGTCAAATGTGAAAGAATGAATAGAAAAAGATTACATTTATATGTAATGAAAGAAGGAATAGAGATTTACATTTTTCAATGTAAATAAAGGATGAATAGGAATTCACATTCTATATGTAAATAGAATATGAAATAGACATTTACATTTTCAATGTAAAATAAAAGAATACATTTATTACATTTATTTTGTAAATAGGATAAAGAAAAGAATAATTTATTCACAATTAGTGTCAGTAAACATGACATAAAAGAATAGGACATTTTATTTACTTTAGTGTAAATAAAACATGATATAAGAAAGGGGACATTTTTATTTACTATTTAGTGTAAATACAATACAAAACTTAGAAAAAGTATTACATATTTTTGTTTGCATTTCTAGATGCAAACAAAATATAGAAAAAGAATTACATATGTTGTTTGCCTTTTTATATGTAAACAAACATAGAAGAAAAGGAATTATATTTCTTATTTGCATTTTTGAATCTTGAGAAATGTGAAATTCAAAATTTCGCAAAAGCAGCGCTAAAACCTTATATGACCTGAAACGTCATTTTTATAAAACGAGTTATTTTTATTGAAATAAAGTAGGATTAGAGTTGTTATAAATTATTAATAACAATATGAAACGGGTTTTCAAATATATATACGAGAACTATTTGGAAAGTCCGAGTCTATCTCATTCCAAATAATTTGAACGACGTTTAAAATTCAAGAGTTGAAGACGGCGATTGAAGACCGATGATCTTCATATCGAATGGACGACGACTGTTGATGCCCGTGATTGGAGTAGCTAACTTGAAGGGGCTACAGTGGTGGCCGTCCGGACGTAGTGTTGATTAGTATGGATTTGGCTTTCGCTTAGACCCAGAGCATAGGCTTATAAATGGATTGTGTGTCTGACGTCGTACCCCATTAAATATCATGTTATTAATCTTCTGTCGAATGTATAGATGTTTGGTGGTGGAGAATTTATTCTCTTTCTTAACACCCGTTCATATATTTCTGCAAAGGATTGGTAGTGTGATATGGAGTGACGATGTGGCATGCTAAGATGCATATGATCAAGGCTTTTGTTGAAAAGCAGGCCTTGTGGGATGATCAAAGCATAGTCTGTTTAGGCATAGCTTTGTGTATAGCGTGACTTCGCGAGCCTCACACACCGGTGGAGTCTAAAACGGGAGAAGGGAACGCAGGGAGAGCAGCACGTTTCTTTCTAGCTAGAAGTGGTGTTTGGGCTTTAACACGACCCGACATTTTACTTATGTGGATGATGGAATGAGGCGCCTCGGATGATAGGTCCTGTAGGACTGGGAAACGTGTGTTCAGGAATAACTAATCCGCAACTCGTATGGTAGACCGACCCTGCAGTTTTCCAAGGGTTCACTGCGGGGGATCCTGAGACATTAGCTAGAGTGTCTCGAATCGGTAGGAGCTCCTCCCTAGCCTTGACTCATGATGGAAACCAAAATCCAAATACGACCCTACGAATTTGATTGTATTACTAGTATGGAGGCATAGTAGTATGAGATACTATTATTCCTAGGATTTATACATTTACTTTGAAATGTTTTGATATATACTAATAATAATATTAAACTCGTATTTGCCGTATTTAGCATGTTTAATCACTATAAGGTAAAACCCTATCCTCTGGTTTGTGTTGCATTGTGTGATGGGACCTGGGTCTTATGGTGATTCCATTTTTTCTAAAAGCATAACGTTGTTGTATGATTTACTTATTAGTTGTTTTTGACACTTTTGTGCACGACAATCCATTAGAGCAAACCCGTTCTGCGTTAGCGGCGTGGTCTTTGGATTTGTCCTATTAATAGTGATTAATTAGTTAAGAATTCTCACACCAGTCCCATGACTGACCCGTTGTTTGTTTCCACCTTTTTGCAAACTCGGGTGCCCTCTTTCCACATGGGTATTCGAGCAGTTTGTCTACAGGTTTATCTCTTTAGCAGGATCCTGGATTGAAGCTTAAAGCTGTGTCCAGAACATTGGAAGTCTTCCCTGCCTTAGTTACTTTGTTTCCGCTGCACTGTACTGTATTAAAATCATGTAAAATTATCTTCCGCTGTAATTATTAGCCAACATACTCTGATATTCCGTACTCTGATGTAACATTTATTATTGATGTTATAAAAGTCTGCTGTTATTGTTCTGATGTGTTGTATTCCCAAAGTTAACGTAGGCGGAATTTGAACGGTCTTGGTCGATTTTGCGATCGATTAAGGCCGGGCAAAATCCGACTCGTTACATTATCTTAATCAAACTCCTCAGCTCAAACACTTGGTTTTATTCAATTCAAATTCCATTCAAACTCCGATATCAGATTTCAAACTCTTAAGCCTTCAACTCAATTCCAATCCAGATTATCTTCAAATCTATTTCAGTTTTACTTAACTCCACGAGTTACATTTAAATTCTAGAATTTAAATTCCTGGGTTTTTCAAATCAACTTGAAATCATAATAGCAATCCGAAACTTTTGAATTCCTGAACACCTTGTTTTCGCAAACAATTTGAAAACAAGACCTTGGTAGTAATTTGTCACTTATAACTCGAAAATCACACTGATGATGTGTACACCATCATCAGAATTATTTCCCAGCGATCAACGTGAGTTCAATACTATATTCCTTTTCAAAACTCAAACTTAAACATTTCCATCTTGAATCAGTTCAAAATATCCTTATTAAAACAAATTTAAAACCTCCCAGGATTTTAAAATTCACCTATATCTAATCCAGATTCAATTACAAACACTTATCTGAATTTCCAGTTTTTAATTTCAATTCTGACTTTAATTTCAGATTTTATTCACTTCGTAATACTTATACGAAATTTGATTGGTTATTTTCATAACCGTTTCACTTTTATAATCTTACTCGATTATAATAACAACCAACACATTATAATATTTCCAATATATATACTTCGGGTAAAATTATTTCATTTACCCTCTTTTCAAAACATACCATGTCGGTTCATCGTATTCAAGTGTTTATTTACTCCTACCGATACAGTGGATAAAACTGATCGACCAGAACTCATAAACGACTCAACCAATAAATCTCCATAATATAAAATCGCTTTATATTGAATAACAAATACGCGCTCGTATATATACACTCAACTCCATCTAGGGTATTACTAACCCTATATCTACCAAGTCACGCCACAGAGCCAAGGCAAACTTAACTTAAGCTCTGAAACCAACTGTAACGATCCGGAAAATGAGCGATCTTGGTTATCCGAGATACAACACATATCGAACATCCAAGGATCGAAAATAACCGAACTGTTATTGAAAGAAGATAGAGGGTGAGAAGAGATAAGATAGAACTTATAGAATAGAAGAAGAAGAAGAAGAACATCATCATCAGAGTAAACAAGAATCTCACAGCGGAACGAATAAAATATAACATAAATTTTGAAATACAAAACATTTGTGTATTCAATAACACTTATCATAGTACAACACTTACAACAACAACGGAAATAATAATAGCTATAGAATCTTGAAGCCTCCTGCTCCAAGCTCTCCAAGTATATCTGTAAAATCCAGATTACTTGACTGCCCGTACAAATTTAGGCACCCAAGAGTTTAGGGAAAACAAACAAAATAAACTCCGGGTCAGTCATGTGACTGGTATGAGTAAAACAGTTTAAATCAGTTTGAATAAGTAAACGATATCTCATAAGACCACGCCGTATAACGGAACGGGTTTTTCCCTTGTGAGAATCCAAAATATCTTTATATCAAAAACCTTTTGATATTAAAATAATGTCTATCAACCACAATATAATAATCATCTAGCAGAAACGCTTTCATCTCACGTTCTACATATATAGTATACAATCAAAACCGCAAGCACGTATTGGGTAATGGATTTCCAACTATGACAAGGTATGGAACCACCTTCCGATCAGTGTACTCTAGGAACGATACACTGGAGTTCAACAAGAACATCTTGCAACTCAGCCACACATGAACAACCACTCATTTCGCTTGAGTGTATCGAATTTATATCACCAACGGTTGGGATCAACAACTGTTTCCCGTATATATATATATATATATATATATATATATATATATATATGGGACAACATTGATATATTAAAGAAGCAAAAGAATATTCTCTAGATAAGTGATTATACACCCTACTTCGGTGCGACCGACTTAGCCATGCTGCCTGCCCGATTTTTGTCATTTACCGGATGTGAGGCTAGAAGCTACGCTTATCTCTTTTACATGTCACATCTTCATTCACTTTGAATGTCACATCGTCATACCTGCCAAATCACAAATTGATTTCCCCAAAAATTCCACGGGTATACAGCTAAGAGAAACGAATTCCTTCTCCACCAAACGTGGATACGTTTGAAGAGATCAACTTACGCGATCTATTAGATATACTCTGTCAGACATTCTTCCATACAGGTCGTCCTGGGACTGGACAAACCGAAGGCACTATTCTGTAAATAGGATAGCCCTTGCATAACTCCGCCTTCAATTATCTTTGGCATATATGATTCGCAACGCTTATGCCAATATAGAGTGGTTCTTCGGATAATAATCCAACTGGTCTCTCCATATTAACAACGTTAAAATGGTCAAAACTTTGATAGTCTGTGATTTAACTATCAAAGAAAAACACGTGTGCAAACAACGATATCATTTCCAGATGGAAATTATATCGATCAATCATCATTTAACATATATATATATATATGTCTCCTGATTTCTATGTTTAGAAAATATACGTTATTAACACTGGAAAACATTTCCATTTGTTTATTTACAGATCACTATCATCCCACATCTATCAGACTCTAACTATAACCAACAAGAGAACAACTTCTCAAGTATAAACCCCAAAGGCCGGAACCAACATCAGATCGATACCCAGAAAACTATTCAACTTATTAATCTCTAGTCAGTATCTAATTTCTGTTTAACTCCATTTTGATTTACTCTAATTGAATAACTCTATTTTTTTAACTTCTATTCGAATAACTAATATTGAATTTAACTCCATTCGCTTGACTCTAGATCGCAACGCCTGATTCCCTTAGGAAACATCCGACCGCCGTAGGCTATCTGCAGCCCTGCGAATTACGCTTGCAGTCGTGCTAAATGGTAACTTATCTTGAATAACTATGTTTGACTAACTCTATTCGACTAACCATATTCGATTAACTCGACTTCGAATAACTCTTTTATATCTCGTCAATTTCCTTTTTATACTTCTATTTATTTTCTAAATAAATATTCATTTATTAATTCTATTTACTTCCTAAATAAATATTTCCTTTATCAACTTTATTTATTTTCTAAATAAATATATCCTTTATAAAATCCTATGATTTTATAAATACTTTATTTTCAAAATATTTCCTTTATAAAATCGGTCGATCTTATAAAGTTCCTTTATTTCAATATACATTGAAATAATTCTTTTTACATCCTAGGGTCTCTTATGATATTTAAAATAGCAAACCACAATGAACGATATCATTTAAACACACATAATCAAACAGATTATATACCATATCATATATTACAATATATGAACAGAACAGTATTATAAATATTGAGGAGTCCAGTTGGACCCCTCCAACCTGTTTCCCTGCATCACAGATGTTAGACAGTATAATTAACATCGGTAATATTTCACTATGAAATATTCTACCAAACAGAGTCGATATTAGATTAACGATTTATATATACTGTTATCGATAATTTCAACCATTACACAAACAATTCATCCAAACAGTTAACACACAGCAATCAACAGATACTTATTAGTTCTAAGAATACACTGTAAAAATAGAACTGTTTAGAGTTGGTGAGTTTTACTCACATTACGCGTTAACCGTTATATAACGATTTGTGTTAGTTGATTCTGATCAGACAATTTATTTCTCCATAAATTGTAACGGGCTCTATTTCACTTCCAGTCAGTTCCATGACGTCGCCCTCGTCCATACGATCTCAACGCAACTTACGGCTCATCAATCCGACTTCGTACGAGCACCTTTCCAAACCGGCCCACCATCTCCTTAAAACCCAACCCACACGCGATGCCTTCTTCCTCCACAATCCAATCCGCTCCTGTACAACTCAAGCCAGAAAACCATTGCCGCCTATTTGAACTTCCACCGCTCATCCCTTCTCAACCGAAAACAAAAACGAAAATCACCAAACTCATCTCCTTCTCCTCCTCTATCCACCGGTATCCTTGGGTTAAAGCTCGGTCGCCACCCTCATTTTCCGTCGAGCCCTTATCTGTAGCAGCACCGAACACAAAACCCACCGAAAATCACAAAACTCTCACCGAAGATGCCAAAAACTCCAAGCAACCCAAATATCAACTCAGTTTTATGAATCGACAACCATATTCTTAGATTTCCCCAACCCTACGTCGCTGCTGAGAAACTCGAACCCATCAAATGCAGATCGCACCCGAAACTTCATACAGCAAAAAGAAGAGCTTTCCGAATCAAGCACGATGATGTTTGTATTTCGATTTAAGGATTTATATTTGATTTTATACGGATTTTAGAAGAGGGATTTTTATTTTCCTGAACACAGTAAAGTGGCGGCTAAGAAACGATTATATAAACTCACGATTTGTTTGTGTGGTTGTAAAGGAGGTAAACGTGGCCTTGTTTTGAGCTCAGAAATAGGGTAGATATTTTTTCTTATTTTATTTTATATATTTTTATATTCATTTCTGAATTTTAAAAATTCGTACGAACACACACGATACCTAAAAATCATGAAAATTGAAATGCAGCTAGAGTTCGACATTGCGGTCCCAACGTAACTGGTTTCGTCGAATTCCGACTTCGTTTGCAAAAGTGGCTATTTTTAAAGCTCTGGATGACCCATTTAAATATATATAAATATATTTAAATATAATTACATTAATATTAAAAGTTAAATATTAACGTCTATATTCACAGAGAATACCGTACAGCTTCAGAATATTCCTATATGGATTTACAACTCGATATTACATCGTTAGAGTTATATCGATGTTCGATTTCTATTTAAATCCTTATAAAAAAATATAATTAAATCGTTATGGTCAGGGCAATGCATTTTTGAGAATTTGATTTGGACGTAACCCAAAATCTACACAACGAAATACCGATTTTTCTCTTCCACTAGAAAGATATACTTCACCAGCTCCACACGTTTCTTGTTTCACAGAAATCCGATTTAAAACGAACCCTGTATACTCAATTGAAGTTCGAATCGCCAAATAGCGAACTGTTGTGCCATTTCGAGCTCTATTTTAATTATATTATAATTCTACGTTTCAAACTGACGTCGATTGAATATATTCGTCAATATAATTCAACTCTAAGCTGAATTAAATCTTAGTGATGACGCAGTTCACAAAATATTGCGATTTCCAATATTTTTGATTATTTCTGAATTAAATATATTATTCTATTATTTAATTTTAAATAAATATTCCATATTATTTAATTAAACCACTATTTAATTCACTATATCACTGTTTTAAATAATTAAATAAATTAATTATACCCCTGGAAAATGCGGGTCATTACGCACCCATTTCCTCAATCGCCAATCGAACATAGGTAGTAAGTACTGACTTACCAATAAAAAAATTTGCATATTTATGAAGTGTCAACTCTATATATAAAGTGGCAAATTATGGTGGGCAAAATAATATACATATTTATATTACTGCATACCTGATCCGTAAGCAAACTATTTATATTAGTATAATATGAATTTATAAACAACATACAAATATAACAAAAATTTGTACCTAATCAATAAACCAAACTAACCAACATAATAAATTTTTATATGGTCGTTCGTAAATGTGCAAAATTGATATGCAAGCAAAACGACGAGTATATCTTTAGTAGGCATATAAATGTTCATGTGACATATACACTCAAAGTTTAGACCGTAAACTGTGCAGGAGAAACGTGCAAAACAAAACTGACATATTCTATATGAATATTTTATTTTGCTATGAAACAGACTATAATCGCTGTAAATTCAACTCGCACGTATCTTATAGAAACAAACAACATAAGAAGTTGCACTGAAACAAATATGATATAATCAATGAAAACAACATACGGTGCATTAGGCTGTATGAAACAGAAAGTCAGATTGGATAACTAATTTCATAAGTGAAGTGATAATTGCATCGAACGATCAATAAGAACAAAATTTTGAATCAATCAGTTAATTAGTTTGTATACATCGAATGTTGAGTAATTTAATAATTGAAACAATAATTGCATCGAGCGATCAATAAGAATTGAACTTTAAATCAATCAGCCAAGAGGTTCATATACAACAAACGCGAATTAATTATGCAAACCAACAAGGCGTCCACAGGATGCGGCAGGTAGTGGTGGAGACGGGTGGTTGGATGGATTACCCATAGCAGTGCAATATGTGGATGTGTTGGGGAAATCTCGGTCTTTCCCGCTCCGTGAAGTTAAGATAGGCAATTAAGATTAAAAGTAGCAACGGCAGCACAAGAGTTTATAATTCTCCAATATGGAGATTCTTCCACTATACAAAGGAATAGTAGGATTACAAGAATTTGATTACAAAAGTAACTCACACTTGACTCAAGCTTAAGGATGGATACTTCTTAAGCTATCTCTCTTTTCTCTCAAAGAGGCTTACTAACTCTCAAGTATTTTTCTCACTCTAAGAAGTGGATTTCTTTCTTGGATTCTTGGATGGCTAGTAATAGGGCTCCTTCTCCTATTTATACTACTCAACCTCCATAATGAATGGTGGAGATTACTTGCATCCGACGGTAGAGATTGATTCTCTAGAATGCTCCACACTCTCTAGGAATCTCTACACTCTTCCATTCCCTTCTTTATTCTTCCATACTCTTCCGTAAGGTTCCAGAAGGTTCCACACGTCTCCAGAATATTCTAGAGGGTTCCACACTCTTCCACAAGCTTCTAGAGGGTTCTACACTTCTCTAGAGTTCTCCGGAACATTCTAGAAAATTCTAGATTTCTCTAGAAACATCTAGAATTTTCTAGAAACTCTCCAATTAAGGAGGGATCCCAACAAATCTCCCCCTCCCGACTTAATTGGGGGGTAGTAGTATGCCGACACCTTGACAACAATCTTCAAACTTCCTTGTTGGTACTACCTTGGTCATCATGTCAGACTAGTTCTCATCTGTGTGAATCTTGTCAAGGTGTATTTGCTTTTCTTTGAGAACTCCTCGGATCCAGTGATATCTTGTATCAATGTGCTTTGTGCGGGAATGAAATGTTGAATTCTTTGCCAAGTAAATTGCACTTTGATTGTCACACTTCAAGACAAACTTTTCTTGATCCA
Organism: Allium sativum; assembly: GCA_030737875.1. NCBI lineage: Eukaryota > Viridiplantae > Streptophyta > Magnoliopsida > Asparagales > Amaryllidaceae > Allium > Allium sativum. Next base: position 864,251,222 of record CM060922.1, read on the forward strand.
CTCCCAATTCATGCAACAAGTTCTTCACCCACAACATATCCTTGCAAGCTTCAGTAGCTGCAATATATTCTGCCTCTGTAGTGGATAATGCAATACACTTTTGCAGTTTTGATTGCCATGAAATAGCTCCCCCTGCAAAAGTGGTTAAGTATCCCGATGTTGATTTCCTTGAATCAATGTCACCAGCCAAGTCTGCATCTGTATATCCTTCCAACACAGGTTTTCCTTTTCCAAAGCATAAATATCTTTTGGAAGTTCCACGTAGATATCGGAGGATCCATTTGGCTGCAACCCAATGCTCATTCCCTGGGTTAGCCAAGAAGCGACTGACAACACCAACTGCATAAGCGATATCTTGTGCATATCATTGCGTACATGAGACTTCCTACTACAGATGAGTATGGTTTCTTCTTCATCTCCTCCTTGTCTTTTTCACTTGTCAGACTCTGCTTCGAACTTAGCTTGAAGTGCCCAGCTAGTGGAGTGTTAACCGACTTTGATTTGTGCATGTTGAACCTTTCCAACACTTTCTCAATATATCTCTCTTGGGATAGCCACAACAGTCTTTTTGATCTATCACGTGTTATTCTCATCCCAAGGATTTGTTTAGCCGGTCCCAAATATTTCATGGCAAAGCTCTTGCTTAGATCTTTCTTTAAAGCAGCTATCTTTATGCGATCTTGTCCAATGATTAGCATATCATCAACATAGAGCAGAAGTATGAGAAAGTCACCACTTACATACCTCTTTATGAAGACACAATGATCGCTTTCCGTCTTTTTGAAGTCATGCTCTGCCATGAATGCGTCGAACTTCTTGTACCATTGTCTTGGTGCTTGTTTAAGCCCATATAGACTCTTTGTGAGGCGGCACACTAGATCTTCTTTGCCTGGAACTTTGAATCCTTCAGGCTGTTCCATGTAGATCTCTTCCTCTAGGTCACCATGTAGAAATGCCGTCTTGACATCGAGTTGTTCAATCTCCAAATCTTTCACGGCTGCTAGGCTAAGGACAACTCGGATTGATGACATCTTTACCACGGGAGAGAATATCTCTTCAAAGTCAGTACCTTTTTCTTGTCCAAATCCTTTAACGACTAACCGAGCTTTGTAGCGAGGCTTTGAACAGTTCTCTTCGGTCTTGATTCTACAAACCCACTTATTCTTCAAAGCTCTTCTCCCTTTTGGTAGCTCCACTAGTTCATATGTATTATTCTCATGTAAGGATTGCATTTCTTCTTGCATGGCTATTTTCCACTCTTCTTTATGACAACCACTCATTGCTTCTTTATAGCTTTGAGGCTCCCCCTCATCAGTGAGCGTAACGTACTCCTCTGTGTTGTATCGACTGGATGGTCTTCTGTCCCTTGAGGATCGTCTTGGCTCTGGTGCGATTGGAGTGCTAGATTGAGGTTCTTCCTGGACCGGTTCATGATGTGTTTCATGATCTTCAGCATCACTACTTTCTTGGGTGTTATTATCTTCATGTCGAACCAGAGTAGGTTCAGTATTCTTATAGCTTCTCAATCTTGGCCTCTCTGAATTCTTGATATCTTCAATTGTTTGGTCTTCGAAGAATACAACATCTCTACTACGAATAACCTTCTTGTTAATTGGATCCCACAACCGGTACCCAAATTCATCCTTAGGTGAACGAAGATAGATACACTCCTTTGTCTTTGCATCAAGCTTAGCTCTCTCATCTTTTGGGATGTGAACAAATGCTCTGCACCCGAACACCTTGAGATGATTATATAAAGCCCTCTTGCCCGTCCAAACTTCCTCAGGAATGGCCCCATCCAAAGGAACTGATGGTGTGAGGTTGACAATGTCGATCACAACCATTATAGCTTCTCCCCAAAATGATTTGGGTAACTTAGCATGAGAGAGCACACAACGAACTCTTTCTTCAATGGTTCGATTCATTCTCTCAGCTAGACCATTCAATTGTGGTGTCTTGGGTGGAATCTTCTCTAGCCTAATGCCATATTTATTGCAATAGACGTCAAAAGGGCCTCTATACTCACCTCCGTTATCTGATCGTACACACTTGATCTTCCGTCCAGTCTCACGCTCCACTAGAGCATGGAATTCTTTGAAGGAATCAAGAACTTGATCCTTTGATTTTAACAGGTGCAACCATACTTTTCTTGAATGATCATCAATGAAGGAGACAAAATGTAGAGCACCACCAATGGATCTCTCAGACATCGAGCATACGTCAGTGTGCACGAGGTCTAGAATGTTCTTTCTCCTTGTGGGCGGAGAAGATCTTTGGAAAGCAACCCTGTGTTGTTTTCCAGCTAAACAATGAGCACAAGGATGAAGTGGTTTACCTTTCACATTAGGGAGGAGCTCTTTCTGAATGAGTATGTGAAGACCTTTCTCACTAATGTGCCCAAGTCGTTGATGCCATATATCCATATCATCAGTAGAGACATTTACTTCTTCTTTGCATAGCTTAGCTTGCATTACATACAATGAGCCTACCTTCTTTCCTCGAGCCATCGTCAAACTTCCTTTGGTGAGCTTCCACTTCCCCTCACCAAAGTAATTCATCAGACAATCATCATCTAGCTTTCCAGCGGAGATAAGACTGAGGCGCATGGTTGGGACATGCCTCACATCTTTCAAAATAAGCTTGCACCCGGTGCATGTCGTCAGAGTGATGTCTCCTATTCCAACAATCTTGCTTCTATCTTGATTTCCCATTTGCACCGTGCCAAAGTCACCTCTTTGGTAGGATGAGAAGAAGTTTTCATGTGGAGTAACATGGAAGGAAGCACCAGAATCAATAATCCAAGAACTCTCATCGCAAGCAATGTTTAGAATGTTACTTTCACCAACGAGATATAGCAGATCTTCCTTCAATACTATGGCAGTAGTACTCTTTTCTTCTTGCTTCTTCGTTAGGCTTATTTGGTCAGGCTTAACATTACCGGCCTTTTGGTCTCTTTTGAAGCTTCGACATTCCATTTTCTTGTGACCTATCTTTCCACAGTAATAGCATGTAATCTTCGAGCGTGACTTGGATCTTCCTCGAGATTGATGTGGATTTCGGCTCTTACTACGTCCACGAGTTTCATTCCTACCCGGATTGTCAACAACATTAGCTTCGGGATGAATAGACTCATCTCGTTCCATTCTCCTTGCTTCTTCACCAAGAAGGCTGTCACTGACGGTATCCATAGTTAACTTTCCTTCCGGAGCTGAGTTACTAAGTGTAACAACAATTGTGTCCCAACTTTCCGGTAAGGAACTGAGGAGTAGAAGAGCTTGTAACTCATCATCAATCTTCATATCAATTTTTGTTAGTTGATTTACGAGCCCCTTGAAGTTATTCAAGTGCTCAATCATACTATGACCATCCTTATACTCCAATTTCACCAGCCGTCGAACTAAATTGGCCTTGTTGCGAGGCGTTTTCTTCTGAATCATGGACTCAAGCTTTGTCCATAATTCATAGGCATTTGTATAAGTAGAAACATGCTCGAAGAGAGTTTTGTCAATGTACTTACGGATCATAGCAACAGCCTTCCGGTTCAACAGTTCCCATTGAGCATCACTCTTCCCTGCCACTTTATATTTGTAGATGATGGGCTCATGCAAATCCTTACAATACAAGTGGTCCTCCATCATTGGCTTCCAATAGGAGTAGTTGTTGGCTGTGAGCTTGAACATGTCTCCATCATGAGCGACATTATCCTCCATCTTGAACTTACACGAGCTTGATTACGGCTACAGATGAACCTGGCTCTGATACCACTGTTGGGGAAATCTCGGTCTTTCCCGCTTCGTGAAGTTAAGATAGGCAATTAAGATTAAAAGTAGCAACGGCAGCACAAGAGTTTATAATTCTCCAATATGGAGATTCTTCCACTATACAAAGGAATAGTAGGATTACAAGAATTTGATTACAAAAGTAACTCACACTTGACTCAAGCTTAAGGATGGATACTTCTTAAGCTATCTCTCTTTTCTCTCAAAGAGGCTTACTAACTCTCAAGTATTTTTCTCACTCTAAGAAGTGGATTTCTTTCTTGGATTCTTGGATGGCTAGTAATAGGGCTCCTTCTCCTATTTATACTACTCAACCTCCATAATGAATGGTGGAGATTACTTGCATCCGACGGTAGAGATTGATTCTCTAGAATGCTCCACACTCTCTAGGAATCTCTACACTCTTCCATTCCCTTCTTTATTCTTCCATACTCTTCCGTAAGGTTCCAGAAGGTTCCACACGTCTCCAGAATATTCTAGAGGGTTCCACACTCTTCCACAAGCTTCTAGAGGGTTCTACACTTCTCTAGAGTTCTCCGGAACATTCTAGAAAATTCTAGATTTCTCTAGAAACATCTAGAATTTTCTAGAAACTCTCCAATTAAGGAGGGATCCCAACAGGATGAAGAAGGAGATATGGGTGGTTGAGGAAACAAAAAAATTTCCTTCGGGCGAAAAAGACGAATACAAATGGCGGGTAGGGAAGGGTAAATTTTTATAGGGCTTGGAAAGGGAAAAAAAAAGAAGAGGAGGGAAGCCTAGGGTGTAATTTGGGAAGACACGAAATCGGGTTCTGATGGGCCATTGGATCTGGAAATTTTACACGTGGCAGCCTAGTGTATTTTTGACAAATTTAAAACCGAAAGATATCAAGTAGATATTGAGCTTTCATATAATATAATTTGATTTAGGTTGGAATTAGAACTTTTAACTGTAGCATTCATAGAAATGTGAAAAAAAAGACAATATTCTAAGAAAATTAAACGCAAGTGAAAGAACTAAGAAACGACAAATGTGCGCATTGAAATATATCTTAAAATGCTAATAGGAAGGTAATCTATAAAACATGAATGAGTCTATTTGTATTCTTGTAAGAAATAATTGCAATTAGCAAAAATAATGACAAATTTAAGATAATTAAATTACCGTGACACATGGCAACTGATATTTTTGAGAAAAATGAAACCGAAAGGTCTTCAAATGTTAACACAAATATATAATCACCTGAAGGGTTTTTGTAAATAAGTTTCTGGCTAACACAGGTGAACAATATCAAATAACATATTAGATTACACACCTTATTTAACAATGTTTGAATAATGAGCTGTGCTACTCTTTCCATTTCCAGAAGTAAAGAATGATGGGAATTATGCTACTCTTTTCACATCCAAATAGACCCTGTAATGAAGAACACAAATAAGAATAATTACCAAATAAGTTCACTTAAATCATAGGTTAAGCAAAAAAAAATACAAAAAAAAATACAAAAGTCGATCATCAAAAATAAAAAATTCTAATTCCCAAATAGGTACAATATGTCAGCAGTATGTTTGTAATTTGTAAGCTGAATTATTCATAACCTGACCCTAAAACTTAATTAATATATAAAATTACGCTACGTTAGCGTAAAACCATTTCTCTTGACCATGTAAATAAATTGAAGACATAGACCATGGGTTGAACTGACGCAATACAGTAGAACAACCTGAAGTCTGCAGATCTAAATTAACACAATAGAATGATTTCAGCTTAAAAGCGAAAGTCAGAAATGTTTGAAAATAACGATATGCTAGGAGAAGCGGTAGCGAGTTAGACAATGCAGTAAAGATAGAGTTGTTGCATCAGATCGCCAGTGGATAAACGTTTTTCGAAGTAGACGGCAGGAGCAAAGAATTTGTTTGTATGATTTGAGGTTTATAAGGTAGAAATGGGGATGGATCTAAAACCGTTTATTACATAGAGCCATGAGAATTTGTATCGAAAATGGAAAATAAGAAGTACAGATCTGGCATGCTATCGAAAAATGGAAACCATTTATATATGAATATGGCAAATTTTCGAAGTAGTTGCAGCGTGCCATGGGTGGGAGAAAGTAAGGAAGATGGAGATGTGGTTATGGAATTTGGGTTAAAAAGATCTGTGGATAAACTGAGAAGTTGTATTAATATCCAATATACATCACATAATATGTACATTGATATTTAGAATGTTGTAGACTTTCCTTTTAAAAATAGAAGAGATTTTGCAGCGTGCCATCAATCAATCCCTTTTCCAATTTTAATTTCTTTCCGTTTCTTTTTCATAAAACATGGCAACAAATTAGATGGCGAATATCTCCAATATCCCTTATTCATTAATATTCCTTTCATTTCTTTCCATTCATTTCTTGCACAAAACGGGTAACGGAATTACCACGAATATCTCCAAAAATCTAATTGATATTTGAAAATATTGTTTCACCAAATTCCAATATGTTTTTGATTCTAAAGCCATAGAAATTGATGTATGTAACTAAAAATAATTAAATATTGATCAACGTAAAACATATAACCATATAAATATATAGAGCATCCTTTGAATTTTAGACAAATTTTAGTTTACACAGTTAAGCCCAATGCCGTTCTTTTTAAATTTTCTTTTGTATTTTCGATGGACAAAATATTTAGGTACTCAACTACAAATATTAAGTGCTTCGTTTTTTTTTATTTGGATGACTTGCGTTTTTCGCTTTTCATATCATATGGGAAGACTATTTGACATAAAATTAGATAGAATCGATGACATGATATTTGCACGGTTGGATCTTTTATTTCTCACTAGTGCGAACCCGTGCTACGCACACGGGTTGGTCCAATATGGTTGCATTGCAAATATTGTATAATGTTTGGTTATTGACCGTGCTATAATTGGTTTTAACTCAAATTCACTTCATAATGGCCAAAATAAGGCACATACAAAAACTAAAAATAATGTGGTTAAATACAAAATGCAATTACATTGATGCAAGCTGCGATGCTATAGTAGTCCACGAGATGTTCTGAATTGCATAGCATAGATGAAGTTTCAACAAAGCTTGGGTAACCTGTGGATGAAAATCATATTAATTAAGCGACTCACAAAATTATACCTGCAAATAATGAAAAAGACATTACTGTATAAACTTAAAAAATTGTAGAACGAAAATAGTGCGCATTGGAAACAATATATAACTCAAGAGTCAACAGACAGACACAAACATTAATATATAAACCATGCAGGCGGAAGTAATTTTTTTGTAGAAGTATACCATTTTTACCATGCAGGTGGAAGTAATATTTGTTGTAGAAGTATACCATTTTCACTTTAGATTGTTGACCAAGCAGGTCTGGTATACACAGTTACATTATACACAGTGTCATATAAGATCAGACAGTTTTTCACTTACAAATATTTTCGAGTGCAGCCGAATATAACTCAATTTTACTTCCTTTTTACTCAACGGTCAAGGTTATCTCTATATATAAACAACACCATTAAAAATAACATTTTTAATGCATGTTTTGATTCATTATTAAAAAGAATCATGTTTTAGAGAAATATGGTTAAACCATGGTTTAAGATTTCGTCCGGTACCCCGAAATTCCGGTGGTACCGGACCGGTTTCGCTAAGCACCGGTCCGAAATCGGTGATGAAATCCGGTTTCGGACTAGGGCAGAAAAAAAATTGGCAAAATGCGAACTGTTGTAGACAGATATAGAAGAGGGAAGACGGAAGCAAAAGAGGGCGAAATCGAATCGAAAACACAAAAACCCTAGTAGGCATCAAATAATTCGTAACAAAATTCCTAAATCGATGGAATTCAAGCATGGTGAGGGCTTCAACATCACTGAGAAGCTTCGACTTCACTAATTCAAGCATTGTAGGTGAATCCATTTTTACTTTCTCTTTTCGTTTTTTCAGAATTTACTTGTTTTGTGATTCTGCGATGCTTCTGAAGGGCTGGATAATTGTTTATCAGTAAAGAACTGGACTTGAATGTGTAATTAAATTATGGACTTGAAAAGGAAAGAAGAAAGGTACAAACAAATGCTTGTGTCAGTGTGTAAATTATTATTTGAGGGATGGGCTTGGACATGTTTTAGTACTACCTACTGGTTATTCGTATGTATTCTATTTGTTTAGTATAGTTGGCAAAAAATTCAAACCTTTGCACTGTTAAACTTTTAGAAAATATGTCTCTCTGTTCCATCTATTACACGTAACTATTATATTTCATTTAATCATTTGTATTCTGTAACCTGTTTCTTTATGTAATTTTTTTTTTAATTTACCATTAACAAGTCCATTACCAAAATACTGAAAACTGAAATTTGAACCGAAACCGAAACTACCGAAATTTACAAAATCATCCGAAATTAACAAATTTTCAAATGACCGAAACCGAAACCGAGTTCTTGAACCTTGGGTCAAACATTAAAAATAACAGTTTTAACGTATGTTTTGATTCATATAGCGTGAGCTTTCATCACGTGCAAAGCGTATGTTGTAACTCTCGACTTACATAAATAATTTGTAAAAAAAAAAAAAGGTAATTAACGTGTGCAACGCATGCCGTAACACTCGTGATTACAAAGAGAGATCATAAACAAAAAGGGTTTGCATTTGTGAATAGTAATTATTTACATAAATAATCTTTAAATAGATTTTTTTTTTTTTTTTTTTGAATAGTGGTAGATTCCATCTAAAAAGCAATTTGCATTTGTGTATACATTTTATGTTTTATTGCGCTTGCATCACTGATTTATTGTGTTTTGTCTATGTTCCTTTTGCAATTATTTAGAAATAAACAAAAAGATTTTGCATTGTGCATTTTTTTTTTCTTGCATTTCGTTTCTTTGTTGTTTATGTTGTTGCATCTTCATTGTGCTTCTTTTAATTTTCCCTGTTTACTTCCCTCTTTCTTTTTTAAATGTGGTCCATCTGTTCGCATTGCATTTACAAGCAACACACCGATTTCATTGCATTCCTGTCTCTATGTACTGCAATTCTATTTCTTTAGTGCATTTCTATTTTGCTTCAAGTTAATGTTCCTGTGCTATTTGTTTTCGTGCTCTCTGTTTACAACATGATCAAACAACATTTAAAAGCAATCTATTCTCCTTGTTCTCCTTTTTTTACATTTAAGTTATGCTTGTTATAAAAAAAAATCACTGTTACATTGATAGCACAAGAAGTTTTCACAAGCTTTTACATAGCCCTGCATTTAATTTACTTTATATTACATTACATTTACAAGTTTCTTACACAGTTTATGTGACGGCCTGGAATTTCGCTCGATCCGAATCAGTCGTTAAACCGATCTAGACCGTTCGAAACCCCTGACTGTTTGAGAACAGGACAAATCAGGACACATACAGAAGAACATTTCATTGCTATTACAACAATTCCATCAGATACAAGAATATACAGAGTATAAATGAATAAATTACATTCGATAAATATCAGAGATTACAGTAAATTACATAGCAGCGGAAAATAATACAAAAGCACAACTGAAGGTGATATACGGATACAGAGCTTTCCGGATATCATTCCAGCTGTAAACCAGGATCCTGTGAATATAAATCTGCAAAACCAAAACTACTAGCTGCCCGTGCGGAAAATAGGGGCACCCAGAGTTTAGGTTAAAACAATAAACTCCAGGTCAGTCATGTGACTGGTGTGAGAACTAAAACAGTTATTTAAAGCTTTACTTTAAAAGAGAGTAATTCAAGGGACCACGTCGTATAACACGGAACGGGTTTCCTCCCAAGAATACCAGTGCATAGAATAAACAACGCAATGCTTTTTCGAAAAATGAAGCTATTATAAGACCCAGGTCCTATCATACAATGCAACGCAAGCCGGGGGATAGGGTTTTCCCTTATAATAGCCAAACATGCTTGGTACGTTTTAAACAAATCATTTGATACTATAATAAGTGTATAGTGTCAAAACAATTTCAATCATAAGTATAAATCATAGACGGCATGGGTACCATATATCATGTCGCCATACTAGTTCTACAATTAAAACCGCGATACACGTATTGGAAATTGGATTTCCGTCATGAGTCGAGGCAAGGGGCAAGCTCCTCTCCGCATTCGAGACACTCTAGCAAATGCTCAGGACTACGCACACTGGGTAACCCTTGGATCTGTTGGGCCGGTCCTCACTTACGTTAGAGGATTGGCAATTCCTGAACACACGTTTCCCGGTCCTTACAGACCTATATCGAGGCGCCTCATTCCAACAACCACAAAGGTGAAAAGTATATAAATGTCAGGGCTGGTAAGTCACTGACACCACCAAAGCTAGAAAGAAACGTGCGCTCTCCCAACGGCCCGTATCCCGTTTTTAATTCATACCGAGGTGTGAGGCTCGCGAATACACGCTATACACAAAGCTACGCCACAAGGGCCGTGCTTTGATCATCAACCACAAGACTTTGCTTTTCAACAGAAGCCTTGATCCATGCAACTCAGCATGCCACACAGGCAATTCATGCCATGCGATTGATATCTATCGATATATAACCTCTAAGCTCGTACGTCTCAGAGAAGGGCGTTAAGCAAGAGAATAAATTCTCCGCCGCCAAGCAGATATATATTTAATAGAAATCAATCAACACAGAATAAAATCCAATGTCAGACACACAATCCATTTACAAGTCCGTTCTGGGTCTGAACGAAACCGGAGGCACTTTCCTCGCATATCCATCCATCTCCAAGTACGTCTGGACGACCACCAACTATTTCCATCCTCTTGGGTGTACAGCCCAATCAGGATCGTCAGTAATTATCCCTACGATGTGAAAACTTCCGGTCTTCGACCACCGTCTTCATCTTCGACTTATCGTCGAATCGGTTATTCAGAATGGGTGTAAACCCGGACTTTCCGAACAACCCGCGTATATTAAAAACAAATGTTACACAAACATAACATACGCCTCATTCCAACTCATTAGTCACTAACCGCAAATTAGCAAGAGAACAATTTCCCAAACATTAACCCCGAAGGCCGAAACCAACATCAGATCAATACCCAGGAAACCATTCTTCTTAGCCAACCTACAGCTAGTTTCTAAATTCCACATTCTTAGGGAAAGGTTCCCATTAATTTTATCCAAGATAAATTCTTTAAAATTTATCCTGTAATCTTCCTTTGGATGTCATTTAAAACCAAATTATGGTTTTTCCAACTAGTCGAGATTAGCGAACCGTAACGAAGTAATTATTTATTTATTTCCCAATCCCAACCTATTCATCCCATGAAGCAAAACTGGTAATACTCCATATCTAACACCGTGGTGTTATCGGTAAAATTAATTACCATTTCTCGTTCAAATCTAATTAAAGATTTAACTATCGCTTTGGAGCAAAACTGGCGATACTCCATTCTCGCTCAATTCTAAATTTGATAATTTAGATTATCAATTCGAATTTCAATCTAATTGCAAATTCATTAAAACTCCCTTTTTCTGGGTTAAAGAACTAGGTGTTATTTAAAACACAGTTCACGACAAACCCAAATCACATTCTATTTGTTATCGGGTTAAAGAACCAGTGTTATTTAAAACACTGTTCACGATAAACCCATTTCAAATCCAATCAAATATATTAGAAATTCCGATTATTTGAAAACCCCTTTTTAAATCTAATTCATTTATTTAAAAATGATTGGGTTTTAAATTTAGTTCAAAACTAGTTCATTTCGATAAAAACTATTTTTATCTTTTCAAATATGGAGTTTTTCACCCCAATTTTTCCCAAATCATTTCTTATGATTTTACACAAATTATTGATATTTTTAATAATTTTATCAAGGCCCGTACAGTCGATTTCCAACAATGGCCATCGAACTGCACTTACAGCGACCTTTTTCGAATTTGATTTGGACGTATCTCCAAATCCAACCGTTAGATTTTGAATTTCAAATATTCGTTAGAAAGCTCTTTTCGATACGAACCCAACGGTTCCGGTTTTAGGAGAATCCGACGGTCGGATCTCCCGTAATGTCCGTTTGAAATAAATGGTCGAAATTTACGAACTGCCGCGGCGCGGCGCGTTCTATTCAGGCCATTATATTATATATATAATATATATAATATATATTTCGTCGATTTCTATTTAAAACGAATTATATATTTAGTTTTGAATTCGTTTCAAAAGCAAAGTCAACTTCTATTTCAATTCAAATCAAAATTGAATTCTTCTTTATAAATTCGTTTTAAAATTCATTTCTATTCAATTCAAATTTCAATTTAATTTGAATTCATTTCACTTCATTTTAAATTCAATTCGAATTCGTTTCTCAATTCAATTCAATTCAATTCAAATTGGTTTCCTATTCGATTCAAATTCATCATATATTCAATTTGAAATCAAATTGGTTTTCTATTCGATTCAATTCGAAATCGTTTTATATTCAACTCAAATCGAAATCGTTATATATTCAATTCATTTCGAAATCGTTATATATTCAATTCATTTCGAAATCGTTATATATTCAATTCATTTCGAAATCGTTATATATTCAATTCATTTCGAAATCGTTATATATTCAATTCATTTCGAAATCGTTATATATTCAATTCATTTCGAAATCGTTATATATTCAATTCATTTCGAAATCGTTATATATTCAATTCATTTCGAAATCGTTATATATTCAATTCATTTCGAAATCGTTATATATTCAATTCATTTCGAAATCGTTATAATCGATATAAATATCGTTCGCGTCAAAATGGCGCATCACTATTCAACACGGCTTTATATATCCTATTTCAAATATTTCTTTTTGTCAACACACGACTAATCTCAACGAATGAGTACCGTCCGTGTATGACTATTTTTGTTAAAATATTTCGTTCAACACATGACTAATATCAACGGATGAATATAGTCAACACATGAACCGTTATTTCATATTGATAAAGATATAAATTTTATTATAAAAATATTTCGTTCAACACATGACTAATATCAACGGATGAATATAGTCAACACATGAACCTTTATTTTATATTATTCTTTATTTTTCAAATTGGAATGAGGCCCAATCAATTACCATATAAAGTTAACTATATGGATTTTCATACAACACATGTATATAATAGCATTGAAAAATAATCAACCATCAACCAAAGTGCACTACACTGTATAAGCATCAAATATAGATATCTAACGCTTATAACAGCCTGTCAATCAATCGATCGACATATTTAATCAATCAGGATGAGTGAACTTCATATTTCATCCCAACACCCGTGTGGGGTTTCAAACAATCAAACACAGATTTTATTCGTGCAGCTGGGCGATGTGTAAAATTTATCGACCCAATCAATGTCATTCAAATAGGTGTACATAAACAAACCATCTGGCTTGTAAATGAATATTTTATTTTATTCGCATTCACTATATTCATATTCACGTTAAAAATTATATTTTTAACGATAAAACATTTTATTTAACCTATGCATATTCCATTCGATTCATTTATTCAATAAAATGATATTTTTATTTTTCTAACATATTTTAGAAAATTTTGGCGGCATAACGGCACGATACTAGAAACGGGACGAGGCCTAGCCTTATCCCCGGTCTAGTGAAGGCCCACGCCATTCACACATCAATCAAATTCACTTTCGTTATGCAAACCACAAAATTTGGAGTAAGGGTCTAACCTAGCCTTACTCCTTCGCCTTATAACGGCGCACGTCTAATCCTAACCAATTTATCGATTCGATTTTTCACACCACAACCCACATTCAAATCAATATCTCAATCAATTACCAAACATCCAAACAAACAAGTCCATGGTATGTGGACGGGTGTCGGGTGCTACTAAACACCGTCTGCATCCTAGTATATATATAACTAGAAAAGTAAATTTGAGTGAGAAGTTCTCACATATAGCTATCCAAGCTCCACGGCTCTTCATTTGCAGAAGTCTTCCTCGTTATCGCCTCTTCGTCATCTTCGTTGCCCGTAGTCACTATATATATAAAAATCGAATTTTTACTTCAAAGTTCAATATATAAAAATCGAATTTTTATTTCAAAGTTCAATATATAAAAATCGAATTTTTAGTTCGAAGTTCAATATATAAAAATCGAATTTTTAGTTCGAAGTTCAATATATAAAAATCGAATTTTTAGTTCGAAGTTCAATATATAAAAATCGAATTTTTAGTTCGAAGTTCAATATATAAAAATCGAATTTTTAGTTCGAAGTTCAATATATAAAAATCGAATTTTTAGTTCGAAGTTCAATATATAAAAATCGAATTTTTAGTTCGAAGTTCAATATATAAAAATTCTCGCCTTTTCAACTATAAAGATTTCATCTTTATAAAAATCAGCATTTTATTTCGACGTATAGAAAATAAAAATCAGATTTTTATTTTGCTACTTACACAAAGATGATATTTTTATATTCTCTATACCATAAAGATTATATTTTTAATACTTTAAAAATATAAAAATCATATTTTGACATCATCTATATAGTAAAGACTATATTCTTAATACTTTGAAAATATAAAAATCATATTTTTAATACTTTAAAAATATAAAAATCATATTTTTCTTTAACTAAAAATCAAATCTTTTTTTTTTCCTAATCAGTTTTAATCCTTTTGAAAAATCAGTTTTTATTTTCTTTTAAAACAGTTTTTATAATTCTTTTTTAAAAATTCTGTTTTTAAAACCCTTTTAAAAATTCTGTTTTTTATGATTTTAAGAATTCAATTTTTAACTCTTTTTAAAGTTTAAATCTTTTGTTATTTAAATTCTAAAAATAAAATCAGTTTTTAAATTTCTTTTAAAAATTCAGTTTTAAGTTTCTTTTAAAAAATTCAGTTTTATTAAAAATAAATAAATAAAAACAGTTTTAATACTTTATATAAAAAAAACAGTTTTAACATAAATAAATAAAACAGTAAACTTACTGTGTTTGACGAACTGACAGAGGGGAAGGGGCAAATCGCGGCACTGGCGGTGGCAGGGCATCGTCGACGCTGGTGGCTGGAGGTGCTCCGACACTTGACGCGATGGATTAGGGAAGGTAGGGTTTTGAAGGGGTTTCGACGAGGGTGCTTGCGGTGGGGAAGGAGGTCTGGGGCGTCGTGCGTTGCAAGGAGGAGAAGGACTGGCGCCCAGCGCCGGCGGTGAAGAGGAGGGCGGCGCCTCGCCTCTGGTGGAGGGCGCGATCGATTAGGCTAGGGGGTTTTTTTTTGTTTTTTTTTTTTTTTCTGAATGAAAATTATGAAGGGGGGCTATATGTAAAAGGATTATTTATTTAATTGTTTTATTTTAATTCAAAAAGTCAACTTTTTGAATCGACCTCTAAAAGAGGTCCACCGCCTGTCGTCCCTAGCGTATTACCCCCATTCCGAATACAATGGGATATGTATCGCAAGCTGATTCGATAGTTGCAATCAGTTTCAGTTGAATTTACATTTAAATCATTATATTGAATTTTAAACGTACATTTCAAATTACCGGGGTCACATACTAACTAGAAAAATTCCAGAAAAATATTTTCTAGCTTCGTATTGACGATACGGTCCTATCAAAACTAGTTTCGTCGAATTCCGAGGCCGTTGGAAAAATGGCCAATTTCCAGTCGATTAAAATCAACTGAAACTGGTCAAACGCGTTTTCCTTTGCCACGCTCACATATTGATTCGAAAAATTATGAAATTTGAAACCTAGCAATAATTCAACATCACGGACCCAACAAAACTGGTTTCGTCGAAATCCGAGGTCATTTGCAAAATGTCCATTTTTAAGGGCCTGAATTCCATAGCGACTATTCAGAATTTTCAACTGGACATATCTCTCAATTTTTAAAGTGAAATCTCAGTTTCTTACATCCGTTAGAAAGATATTATCAATTAGACCCCATTATTTTTGGTTTCACTAAAATCCGGATTGTTTTGCACCCGGTACATTCAATTGAAGTTTGAAATCGAATTATCGAACTACCGCGCCATTTTCAATTCTATTTATAATTATATATAAATATTTATATTCTAACGACGACGCGTATAATATATACGTTCGAATTCTATTCAAAATAAATTTCTCGTCGATATTATTTAAAATAATCTATTTTAAATATTCAAAATTCGCTAAAATAAAAATTTTAAACTGGCCCAGATTTTCCGGGTTATTACAATCTCCCCCACTTAAAACTTTTCGTCCCCGAAAAGGAACAAAGTCGAAAGTGGTTTGATTATTCAGCTCTACGTTCGATCTGGCTTCCATTCTCCAACTTTTCAGTTTCTGAGAATTTTCAAAACTTCAAAAATTTGGCTAACACCCTAAATTTTCGAAAAATTTCGCCATAACCTCCCCTGCACCGGGAGCATCGGGGAATTTCAAATAGCTTCCCCGGTCCTTCAGATCTCAAAAAGAAAAAGAAAAAGCCAAGCGGCTAGCCAATAGGCTCACAAAATCATCATCACCCAAACAAAACAGGAAATTATGTAGTAAACATGTACCTATTTGTCGGGCAAACAAATTTTATTCTCTGGCTCTAGCCTCCTTGCTATGACCTGTTCAATATAAGTATATGTATATGCAAGCAAATGCGACCAATTTTCAATACAATTCAATATTTGGTTCAATTAGTCATAAATGATTAAAAATTAGCAAACAAATAAACAAACAACGCAAACATCAATCAATTAGTGAATTAGAGTTTCAAATTCATAATTTTGATATATATACAGAAAATCTTGTTTTTGATGCCAATTCACAACAATGTGTTCTAACTATATAAGTTTTGGTTCTCACACCAGTCTAATGGAAACATATAGAAAGCACACCTTTGAAACACGAAACTAATTACTAATGATGACGCGTCAATCATCAGAATCAGGTCCGGGCGACTAGAGTATGATTCTATATCTATCCAGTATATTAAAACTTCGAATATACGTTCATGACGCGTATATACAAAACCTTTATATACTCGATTGTCCATATTCAAAATAAATAAATAAATAATCAAATACGTTTAAAATGGTTTAAATTTCAAACAAAACTGTTTTTATTTAGAAAATATACTCTTCACACTCGTTCTAGGATACTACTGATCCTATCTCTAACGAGTCATTCTAATTGGATATTACTAATCCAATATCTGATGAATTCTTTCGTATGGTTCTAATTTGTCTTGTTCTCGAGCTCTGTAAACCAAAGCTCTGATACCAAATGTGACGGCCTGGAATTTCGCTCGATCCGAATCAGTCGTTAAACCGATCTAGACCGTTCGAAACCCCTGACTGTTTGAGAACAGGACAAATCAGGACACATACAGAAGAACATTTCATTGCTATTACAACAATTCCATCAGATACAAGAATATACAGAGTATAAATGAATAAATTACATTCGATAAATATCAGAGATTACAGTAAATTACATAGCAGCGGAAAATAATACAAAAGCACAACTGAAGGTGATATACGGATACAGAGCTTTCCGGATATCATTCCAGCTGTAAACCAGGATCCTGTGAATATAAATCTGCAAAACCAAAACTACTAGCTGCCCGTGCGGAAAATAGGGGCACCCAGAGTTTAGGTTAAAACAATAAACTCCAGGTCAGTCATGTGACTGGTGTGAGAACTAAAACAGTTATTTAAAGCTTTACTTTAAAAGAGAGTAATTCAAGGGACCACGTCGTATAACACGGAACGGGTTTCCTCCCAAGAATACCAGTGCATAGAATAAACAACGCAATGCTTTTTCGAAAAATGAAGCTATTATAAGACCCAGGTCCTATCATACAATGCAACGCAAGCCGGGGGATAGGGTTTTCCCTTATAATAGCCAAACATGCTTGGTACGTTTTAAACAAATCATTTGATACTATAATAAGTGTATAGTGTCAAAACAATTTCAATCATAAGTATAAATCATAGACGGCATGGGTACCATATATCATGTCGCCATACTAGTTCTACAATTAAAACCGCGATACACGTATTGGAAATTGGATTTCCGTCATGAGTCGAGGCAAGGGGCAAGCTCCTCTCCGCATTCGAGACACTCTAGCAAATGCTCAGGACTACGCACACTGGGTAACCCTTGGATCTGTTGGGCCGGTCCTCACTTACGTTAGAGGATTGGCAATTCCTGAACACACGTTTCCCGGTCCTTACAGACCTATATCGAGGCGCCTCATTCCAACAACCACAAAGGTGAAAAGTATATAAATGTCAGGGCTGGTAAGTCACTGACACCACCAAAGCTAGAAAGAAACGTGCGCTCTCCCAACGGCCCGTATCCCGTTTTTAATTCATACCGAGGTGTGAGGCTCGCGAATACACGCTATACACAAAGCTACGCCACAAGGGCCGTGCTTTGATCATCAACCACAAGACTTTGCTTTTCAACAGAAGCCTTGATCCATGCAACTCAGCATGCCACACAGGCAATTCATGCCATGCGATTGATATCTATCGATATATAACCTCTAAGCTCGTACGTCTCAGAGAAGGGCGTTAAGCAAGAGAATAAATTCTCCGCCGCCAAGCAGATATATATTTAATAGAAATCAATCAACACAGAATAAAATCCAATGTCAGACACACAATCCATTTACAAGTCCGTTCTGGGTCTGAACGAAACCGGAGGCACTTTCCTCGCATATCCATCCATCTCCAAGTACGTCTGGACGACCACCAACTATTTCCATCCTCTTGGGTGTACAGCCCAATCAGGATCGTCAGTAATTATCCCTACGATGTGAAAACTTCCGGTCTTCGACCACCGTCTTCATCTTCGACTTATCGTCGAATCGGTTATTCAGAATGGGTGTAAACCCGGACTTTCCGAACAACCCGCGTATATTAAAAACAAATGTTACACAAACATAACATACGCCTCATTCCAACTCATTAGTCACTAACCGCAAATTAGCAAGAGAACAATTTCCCAAACATTAACCCCGAAGGCCGAAACCAACATCAGATCAATACCCAGGAAACCATTCTTCTTAGCCAACCTACAGCTAGTTTCTAAATTCCACATTCTTAGGGAAAGGTTCCCATTAATTTTATCCAAGATAAATTCTTTAAAATTTATCCTGTAATCTTCCTTTGGATGTCATTTAAAACCAAATTATGGTTTTTCCAACTAGTCGAGATTAGCGAACCGTAACGAAGTAATTATTTATTTATTTCCCAATCCCAACCTATTCATCCCATGAAGCAAAACTGGTAATACTCCATATCTAACACCGTGGTGTTATCGGTAAAATTAATTACCATTTCTCGTTCAAATCTAATTAAAGATTTAACTATCGCTTTGGAGCAAAACTGGCGATACTCCATTCTCGCTCAATTCTAAATTTGATAATTTAGATTATCAATTCGAATTTCAATCTAATTGCAAATTCATTAAAACTCCCTTTTTCTGGGTTAAAGAACTAGGTGTTATTTAAAACACAGTTCACGACAAACCCAAATCACATTCTATTTGTTATCGGGTTAAAGAACCAGTGTTATTTAAAACACTGTTCACGATAAACCCATTTCAAATCCAATCAAATATATTAGAAATTCCGATTATTTGAAAACCCCTTTTTAAATCTAATTCATTTATTTAAAAATGATTGGGTTTTAAATTTAGTTCAAAACTAGTTCATTTCGATAAAAACTATTTTTATCTTTTCAAATATGGAGTTTTTCACCCCAATTTTTCCCAAATCATTTCTTATGATTTTACACAAATTATTGATATTTTTAATAATTTTATCAAGGCCCGTACAGTCGATTTCCAACAATGGCCATCGAACTGCACTTACAGCGACCTTTTTCGAATTTGATTTGGACGTATCTCCAAATCCAACCGTTAGATTTTGAATTTCAAATATTCGTTAGAAAGCTCTTTTCGATACGAACCCAACGGTTCCGGTTTTAGGAGAATCCGACGGTCGGATCTCCCGTAATGTCCGTTTGAAATAAATGGTCGAAATTTACGAACTGCCGCGGCGCGGCGCGTTCTATTCAGGCCATTATATTATATATATAATATATATAATATATATTTCGTCGATTTCTATTTAAAACGAATTATATATTTAGTTTTGAATTCGTTTCAAAAGCAAAGTCAACTTCTATTTCAATTCAAATCAAAATTGAATTCTTCTTTATAAATTCGTTTTAAAATTCATTTCTATTCAATTCAAATTTCAATTTAATTTGAATTCATTTCACTTCATTTTAAATTCAATTCGAATTCGTTTCTCAATTCAATTCAATTCAATTCAAATTGGTTTCCTATTCGATTCAAATTCATCATATATTCAATTTGAAATCAAATTGGTTTTCTATTCGATTCAATTCGAAATCGTTTTATATTCAACTCAAATCGAAATCGTTATATATTCAATTCATTTCGAAATCGTTATATATTCAATTCATTTCGAAATCGTTATATATTCAATTCATTTCGAAATCGTTATATATTCAATTCATTTCGAAATCGTTATATATTCAATTCATTTCGAAATCGTTATATATTCAATTCATTTCGAAATCGTTATATATTCAATTCATTTCGAAATCGTTATATATTCAATTCATTTCGAAATCGTTATATATTCAATTCATTTCGAAATCGTTATATATTCAATTCATTTCGAAATCGTTATATATTCAATTCATTTCGAAATCGTTATAATCGATATAAATATCGTTCGCGTCAAAATGGCGCATCACTATTCAACACGGCTTTATATATCCTATTTCAAATATTTCTTTTTGTCAACACACGACTAATCTCAACGAATGAGTACCGTCCGTGTATGACTATTTTTGTTAAAATATTTCGTTCAACACATGACTAATATCAACGGATGAATATAGTCAACACATGAACCGTTATTTCATATTGATAAAGATATAAATTTTATTATAAAAATATTTCGTTCAACACATGACTAATATCAACGGATGAATATAGTCAACACATGAACCTTTATTTTATATTATTCTTTATTTTTCAAATTGGAATGAGGCCCAATCAATTACCATATAAAGTTAACTATATGGATTTTCATACAACACATGTATATAATAGCATTGAAAAATAATCAACCATCAACCAAAGTGCACTACACTGTATAAGCATCAAATATAGATATCTAACGCTTATAACAGCCTGTCAATCAATCGATCGACATATTTAATCAATCAGGATGAGTGAACTTCATATTTCATCCCAACACCCGTGTGGGGTTTCAAACAATCAAACACAGATTTTATTCGTGCAGCTGGGCGATGTGTAAAATTTATCGACCCAATCAATGTCATTCAAATAGGTGTACATAAACAAACCATCTGGCTTGTAAATGAATATTTTATTTTATTCGCATTCACTATATTCATATTCACGTTAAAAATTATATTTTTAACGATAAAACATTTTATTTAACCTATGCATATTCCATTCGATTCATTTATTCAATAAAATGATATTTTTATTTTTCTAACATATTTTAGAAAATTTTGGCGGCATAACGGCACGATACTAGAAACGGGACGAGGCCTAGCCTTATCCCCGGTCTAGTGAAGGCCCACGCCATTCACACATCAATCAAATTCACTTTCGTTATGCAAACCACAAAATTTGGAGTAAGGGTCTAACCTAGCCTTACTCCTTCGCCTTATAACGGCGCACGTCTAATCCTAACCAATTTATCGATTCGATTTTTCACACCACAACCCACATTCAAATCAATATCTCAATCAATTACCAAACATCCAAACAAACAAGTCCATGGTATGTGGACGGGTGTCGGGTGCTACTAAACACCGTCTGCATCCTAGTATATATATAACTAGAAAAGTAAATTTGAGTGAGAAGTTCTCACATATAGCTATCCAAGCTCCACGGCTCTTCATTTGCAGAAGTCTTCCTCGTTATCGCCTCTTCGTCATCTTCGTTGCCCGTAGTCACTATATATATAAAAATCGAATTTTTACTTCAAAGTTCAATATATAAAAATCGAATTTTTATTTCAAAGTTCAATATATAAAAATCGAATTTTTAGTTCGAAGTTCAATATATAAAAATCGAATTTTTAGTTCGAAGTTCAATATATAAAAATCGAATTTTTAGTTCGAAGTTCAATATATAAAAATCGAATTTTTAGTTCGAAGTTCAATATATAAAAATCGAATTTTTAGTTCGAAGTTCAATATATAAAAATCGAATTTTTAGTTCGAAGTTCAATATATAAAAATCGAATTTTTAGTTCGAAGTTCAATATATAAAAATTCTCGCCTTTTCAACTATAAAGATTTCATCTTTATAAAAATCAGCATTTTATTTCGACGTATAGAAAATAAAAATCAGATTTTTATTTTGCTACTTACACAAAGATGATATTTTTATATTCTCTATACCATAAAGATTATATTTTTAATACTTTAAAAATATAAAAATCATATTTTGACATCATCTATATAGTAAAGACTATATTCTTAATACTTTGAAAATATAAAAATCATATTTTTAATACTTTAAAAATATAAAAATCATATTTTTCTTTAACTAAAAATCAAATCTTTTTTTTTTCCTAATCAGTTTTAATCCTTTTGAAAAATCAGTTTTTATTTTCTTTTAAAACAGTTTTTATAATTCTTTTTTAAAAATTCTGTTTTTAAAACCCTTTTAAAAATTCTGTTTTTTATGATTTTAAGAATTCAATTTTTAACTCTTTTTAAAGTTTAAATCTTTTGTTATTTAAATTCTAAAAATAAAATCAGTTTTTAAATTTCTTTTAAAAATTCAGTTTTAAGTTTCTTTTAAAAAATTCAGTTTTATTAAAAATAAATAAATAAAAACAGTTTTAATACTTTATATAAAAAAAACAGTTTTAACATAAATAAATAAAACAGTAAACTTACTGTGTTTGACGAACTGACAGAGGGGAAGGGGCAAATCGCGGCACTGGCGGTGGCAGGGCATCGTCGACGCTGGTGGCTGGAGGTGCTCCGACACTTGACGCGATGGATTAGGGAAGGTAGGGTTTTGAAGGGGTTTCGACGAGGGTGCTTGCGGTGGGGAAGGAGGTCTGGGGCGTCGTGCGTTGCAAGGAGGAGAAGGACTGGCGCCCAGCGCCGGCGGTGAAGAGGAGGGCGGCGCCTCGCCTCTGGTGGAGGGCGCGATCGATTAGGCTAGGGGGTTTTTTTTTGTTTTTTTTTTTTTTTCTGAATGAAAATTATGAAGGGGGGCTATATGTAAAAGGATTATTTATTTAATTGTTTTATTTTAATTCAAAAAGTCAACTTTTTGAATCGACCTCTAAAAGAGGTCCACCGCCTGTCGTCCCTAGCGTATTACCCCCATTCCGAATACAATGGGATATGTATCGCAAGCTGATTCGATAGTTGCAATCAGTTTCAGTTGAATTTACATTTAAATCATTATATTGAATTTTAAACGTACATTTCAAATTACCGGGGTCACATACTAACTAGAAAAATTCCAGAAAAATATTTTCTAGCTTCGTATTGACGATACGGTCCTATCAAAACTAGTTTCGTCGAATTCCGAGGCCGTTGGAAAAATGGCCAATTTCCAGTCGATTAAAATCAACTGAAACTGGTCAAACGCGTTTTCCTTTGCCACGCTCACATATTGATTCGAAAAATTATGAAATTTGAAACCTAGCAATAATTCAACATCACGGACCCAACAAAACTGGTTTCGTCGAAATCCGAGGTCATTTGCAAAATGTCCATTTTTAAGGGCCTGAATTCCATAGCGACTATTCAGAATTTTCAACTGGACATATCTCTCAATTTTTAAAGTGAAATCTCAGTTTCTTACATCCGTTAGAAAGATATTATCAATTAGACCCCATTATTTTTGGTTTCACTAAAATCCGGATTGTTTTGCACCCGGTACATTCAATTGAAGTTTGAAATTGAATTATCGAACTACCGCGCCATTTTCAATTCTATTTATAATTATATATAAATATTTATATTCTAACGACGACGCGTATAATATATACGTTCGAATTCTATTCAAAATAAATTTCTCGTCGATATTATTTAAAATAATCTATTTTAAATATTCAAAATTCGCTAAAATAAAAATTTTAAACTGGCCCAGATTTTCCGGGTTATTACAGTTTATTAAATTATTTTCTTTCTAAATTCAATGATATCACAAGCCATTTACACTCCGAGCAGACTTCTGCACTGACAGCAACTGAATCCACCGGACCACTTCAATTCTCCACACATACACAGACAACTGAGACAAGCATCCTTTATCACCCGCAGCACTCGGGCCTCCAACTCCATGCAATTACAAGTTACTTCACGTTCACTACTCAGCAAATTTCAGCAACTCCCCAGCAATCGAACTCCTGCAATTGCCCTCTACTCCTACTTCAACTAATAACCTTTGATATGTCATTGCTAACGTTTGTCAAAACCAAAATTCATTAGAAATCAGAGAACAAGCAGAGAGAGACCTTAATTGTACAAGTCCTAACTTACCAATAGAATCTCCACGTTAGCCACACAATTCAAATAAAAATATATCCACTAAACAATCATAATTAAGAGTGGCAAGTTTATATACAATTTAATTACATCCACTTAACAAAACGGACTGCAATAAATATATATTATATATAATAACATGGTTGTGGGGATCGGTGCAGGTTCAGCAGATACTCCAACCCAAAAGTCACCAGAGAAGCAAGCATCAGCTACTGACATATACTAGTTCAACCCTGAAATACTTCTTTGTATTCGAATTCAACTGAAAGAAATGTAAGGGATGTGAGAAATAGTGTTGCGAAGCGGGCCACCCTCTTCATACTTCTCCCTCACTTTTGGACATCTCTCTATCACAAAGCATCGCAGAGAAGCTGGCAAATTTGGCAGTCAATCGACATCCGGGCACTGTTCTATATGCAACTCCCCCAAAGACGAGAGCTTCTCCATATTTGGTAGTTCTGCCGCTGCACAATCTTTTAAATATGGATGAAAATTAATTAATAAACTGAAAATTAAATATTGAGGAAGGATCTTTGTAAACCTGTTATCCAAAGAGCAATAACAGAACTGAAGGCTTTTTGCTGAACATGTTCAAGGACCAATAAAAAGAATTATCCATGAAGCGTTGGCTCTCCTCACTTGCGAAGCGTAAGCCGTAACTCTCAAATTACATAAATAATTTGTAAAACAAAGTAATTCATGTGCGCAGGGCGTATCGTAACACTCATGATTACAAAAAGAGTGGTGTGGAGGAATTTTGATTCAAGACCGCTCAAATCAAAAATCCCCAAAGTCGCGGAAAACGAGATCGTGGTAATAGTGCAAAAACAACCAATCGAACAATCTCAATCTTATTCAAGCCAATCACAATCACCAAATAATGGAAATAATAGAGCAATAACGAGAAACTAAATCACATAGGGATTTATAGTGGTTCCACCGACGTCTTGTCAGCGTACGTCCATTTTGAGAGAGAAACCTTTATTAATATCAATAGAAGAGTACAAGAGATTGATTACAATGATCAAATTTACTAAAAAATTTGATTTTGTGGAGAAAAGAATTGAAGAAGATTAGGATTGCCAAAACCCTAATTAGAATAAATCTTGATCTAATCTCTTAATTTTGTCATATCTCCTTTTGGATTTGATGTAGCTTATATAGGCATAGAGAAGTATATGGAAATTCCCAAAATTTCCTCTAGATCCGAAATATTCTTCAGATCCAAAATATCCTCCAGATCCAAAATATTCTCCAGATCCAAAATATTCTCTAGATCCAAAATATCTTCTACAATAGTATCGCATACTTCAACACTCCACCTCGATACTATATCCATCTACATCACAACCTTCAATGCACCTAAGCATTTCCTTCTATCTTCAATCAAGAAAGCTTAAATTTTTCTTCAATGAACTCCGGCATAGCCACCGCCCATTGCACTTCACTAACGAGTTCAGGCATAGCCCCCACCCGTCAATAAAGTGTTGAAACATCCAACTCCTAAATCAGTCCCACCAAAAGACAATGTACTCGGTAGTGAAAACGAGTACTTACCATGAAGATAGAACAACAACCTCTCACCGATACTCTTCTACACCCAAGTTTCTCTCTCAACTGTGCCACCTCGTGGCACCTAGCATCTCTCCAAGTGAATTAAGTTCGAGCAATGCTCGAACTTCCCAACCGGCAATGTCTTAGTGAACATGTCCGCCGCGTTATCCTTTGTGTGCACTTTCCGAAGGCATACTTGCTTGTCTTCGTTCATGGCTACTAGAAATGACTCTCTCACTTCTATATGCTTCGTTCGTGAGCTAAACGCCAAATTCCCCGCCAAATGTATAGCACTTTGGCTATCACATCGAACATCAATACTCTCATGTTCGAAACCCAAGTCTCACAATAGTGGCTTCAAATAGAGTGCCTCCTTTGTCGCTTCCACAGCGGCTATCAACTCCGCCTCCGTAGTGGATAAAGCAACTACGGTCTGCAATCTCGATCTCCAACTAATGGCCGTACCACCAAGTGTGAAGACATATCCGGAAGTTGATTTCCTCCGATCCCTATCACCGGCGTAGTCCGAGTCACAATAACCAACTAACTTGCAACTCAATCCATCACTACCACCAAAAACAAGACCATGAGATGATGTGCCTTTCAAGTATCTCAATATAGCCTTCACGGCTTCCCAATGCGATTTCCCCGGATTAGCCATATATCGACTAACCACCCCGACGACATTTGCAATATCGGGCCTTGTACACACCATGGCATACATTAAGCTACCAACCGCACTTGCATATGGAACATTTGCCATATAAGCCTTGCCTTCTCTCCGATAGGTGATCCCTTATCCGAAAGCTTCATATGTAAAGGTAAAGGTGTATTTAACGCCTTTGCATTCTCCATGTTAAACCGGCAAAGCACCTTCTTAATGTACTCCTTTTGAGTCAATCTCAACTCAAATCGCTTTCGGTCCCTTACAATCTCCATGCCCAAGATCTTCTTTTCTTCTCCAAGGTCTTTCATCTCGAACTCCGCCTTTAATTTCTCTTTCAACTTGTTAATTTCTGCCTTGTCCTTAGAAGCAATGAGCATATCGTCCACATACAAGAGTAAATACACCCAACAATCATTTCCTAACCTCTTGAAGTAAATGCAAGCATCCTTGATGCTTCGATGGAAGCCACTTTCAAGCATGAAATGATCAAATCTCTTGTACCATTGGCTAGGTGATTTCTTCAAACCATATAGTGATTTCTTCAACTTGCAAACTAGTTCTAACTTACCTTCTATAACAAACCCTTCCGGTTGCTCCATGTAGATGTCTTCATCCAAGTCTCCATGCTAGAAGGCGGTATTCACATCTAGTTGCTCCAACTCCAAGTCGTAAATAGCAACTAATGCAAGTAGTATCCGGATAGAAGTATACCTCACAACCGGTGCGAAGATCTCATCATACTCATTTCCTTTCCTCTGTGCAAACCCCTTAGCCACTAGCCTAGCTTTGTATCTTCCATCGTCCTTCACCTTATATATCCATTTGCACCCAGTAGCACGGTTTCCTTGAGGAAGTGGAACCAACTCCCAAGTCTGGTTCTTCATCAACGATTGCATCTCTTCCTCCATGGCGCAAATCCACTTCGAGCGATCACTCGAACCCATGACATCATCAAGGTCCATCGGCTCATTTTGGACTACATGA
Organism: Allium sativum; assembly: GCA_030737875.1. Taxonomy (NCBI): domain Eukaryota; kingdom Viridiplantae; phylum Streptophyta; class Magnoliopsida; order Asparagales; family Amaryllidaceae; genus Allium; species Allium sativum. The sequence continues at coordinate 864,278,769 of CM060922.1, forward strand.
AGAGCATAGTCCAAATTCTCACAAAAGCTAAGATAGTTCTAATCACCATATCTTTCGGGTGGCCATATAGCACGCCGACCAACCCGAGTAGCAATACCTTCGCCCGGTCTTCCTTGAGCTCCACCTTGAACTGAATCTTCTCTAGGCTCGTGCACATCACCAACACTACTAGAGTAATTCTGTGGACTATGTGATGTAACATCAACCACATTCACCTCGCAAGCACCTCCAAAAACTCTACTCTCTCTTGGTCTGAAAGTGGGAATAACTTCCTTCTCCTTTGATTCACCATGAACCAAATCCGGAACATCCGATGAGCCTTCGTTCTCCTTTAACATAGCCGACTCATCAAAAGTAACATGACGAGAAACCATAGCCTTCTTCATTTCCGGATTCCAAATCCGATAGCCTTTGACGCCATCCATATATCCGAGAAAAATCCCTTTGAAAGCTCCAGGCGAGAGCTTATCATTCCCCGGATCATGCTCATAAACAGGACTGCCAAATACACGAAGTGTAACAACCCGGAAAATCTGGGCCAGTTTAAAAATTTTATTTTGGCAATTTTAGCGAATTTTGAATATTCAAAATAGATTATTTTAAATAAAAACGACGAGAAATTTATTTTGAATATAATTAGAACGTATATATTATATACATCGTCGTTGGAATATAAATAATTATATATAATTATAAAAGGAATTGAAAATGGCGCGGTAGTTCGATAATTCGATTTCAAACTTCAATTGAATGTACCGGGTGCAAAACAATCCGGATTTTAATGAAACCAAAAATAATGGAATCTAATAGTGAATATCTTTCCAACGAATCCGGGAAATCAAGATTTCATAGCGGGAATCAAAAGATATGTCCAGTTGAAAATTCTGAATAGTCGCTATGGAATTCAGGCCCTTAAAAATGGACATTTTGCAAACAACCTCGGATTTCGACGAAACCAGTTTTGTTGGGTCCGTGATGTTAAGTTATTGCTAGATTCCAAATTTCATAATTTTTCGAATCAATATGTGAGCGTGGCAAAGGAAAACGCGTTTGACCAGTTTCAGTTGATTTTAATCGACTGGAAAATGGCCATTTTTCAAACGGTCTCAGAATTCATCGAAACTAGTTTTGTTAGGACCGTATCGTCAATACGAAACTAGAAAATATTTTTCTGGAATTTTTCTAGTTAGTATGTGACCCCGGTAATTTGAAATGTACGTTTAAAATTCAATATAGTGATTTAAATGTAAATTAAATGGAAACTGATTCAAACGATCGAATCAGCTTGCGATGCATATCCCATTGTGTTCGGAATGGGGGTAAAATGCTAAAGGCAACAGTCTTTGGGTTTGATCTGGAATTCGAATGCGAAATCATTTTTTTTCTCGAATTAAATTAAATTCAATATAATCTTTATAATCCAATCATCCTTTAAACCCTAAGTCAAAGGGCCCAGCGTGGTCAAACCAAAACTCGCGCCTCCACAGCTAAAGCGAACGGCGAATATCTTTAGATTTTGATTTTCAATTTAATTTCAATCCAAGAAAAATCGTTCAAATCTTCCAACGCAAAATCCTAGAACTCTCTCCGATCTCTCAATCTATATACGGAAGATGACATATACCATCATGTCCTGGTCAGAATCACGTGAGGAAGGTGGCCCGTCTGAACCCATTTCCAGGGCGGAAACCACCACCGAGCTCGATGGGGTTAGTGACATTGGGAAGCTCGCTTGAAGGCAAGCGGTATGGCGCCATCCGATCTGGTGGCGATGGGACCTAGGGCGGTGCGGCAGGTAGATCTTCTATTCGATGTGTTGGGTTCTTCGTAGCAGGCAATTACGGGAAGAAAGCTTCCTGTTAAACCGTGATTAGTGGAAGGTAACAAATTTTTAAACATGATAATTAGTAAATGAATTTCATTGTTAAATAAACTTCATTCTTTAATAAATTCCATGGTTAAATATACACATATCCATTTTAAATAAAAATAATAAGTAGCATTGTAGAAGAAGAAAAAATATATAATTTTAAATATATATATATAAAGTATGTAAAATATGATTTTTGAATTATATACATTGTTTTTAAATATATATATAGAGTTGAATAAAAATATGGTTTCTGGAAATAAAATGTGTGATGTTTTTGAAAAATAAATATAGCATAATGTTTAAAATATAGATATACATTACTTTGAAAAATAAATATGCTTTGCTTTGAAAATATAACCTGGAAAGATGATTTTAAAAATATAAACTAGAATGTTGTTTTTGAAAATATATATCGTATTGTTTTTGAAATATAATATACATGGTTTTTAAAATAGGAGCAGAATAAAAATATAATTTTCATTATAATCATAGGAAGAATAAAAATATGATTTTTATTCATGTAGAGTAATAAAAATATAATTTTTATTATATTACTAGCAAGATAAAAATAGAATTTTTATCTATATAGTAGCGGTATAAAAATGTGATTTTTATCCATATAGAGTGACTGTAAAAAAATTCGATTTTTATATATTGAATAGCAAAGTAAAAATTCGATTTATATATATATATATATAAAGTAGAAATAAAAATATGATTTTTATTTTATTGAATGAAGGAATAAAAATATAATTTTTATTTGAACAGCGTGAAAAGACTGCTTTGGAATTTCAGTCAAATCCAGACGGTTCAGCAGTTCAACAGCAAAGCACGGCGGAGTGGAACCCTCTGTGAGAATTTCTCACCTTTCAATTTCTTTTCTAATTATATATATATACTAGGATGCAGACGGTGCTTAGTAGCACCCGACACAATCGTCCACAGACCATGGACTTGTTTGTTTGGTTGCATAGATTAGTTGAATTATTTGTTTGAATTGAATTGTTTGGTGAGATGAAATTGATTTGATTGATGTGTGAATGGCGTGGGCCTTCACTAGACCGGGGATAAGGCTAGGCCTCGTCCCGTTTCTAGTATCGTGCCGTTATGCCGCCGAAATTTTCTAAAATGTGTTAGAAAAATAAAAATATCATTTTATTTAAAGAATGAAATTAATAGAAATTCATATGTTGGAATAAAATGTTTTATCGTTAAAAATATAATTTTTAACGTGAATGTGAATAAATAAATATTCATTTACAAACCGGACGGTTTGTTTATGTACACCTATTTGAATGACATTGATTGGGATGATAAATTTTACACATCGCCCAACTGCACAAATAAAATATGTGTTTGATTGTTTGAAACCCCACACGGGTGTTGGGATGAAATTTGAAGTTCACTCATCCTGATTGATTAAAAATGTCGATCGATTGATTGACAGGCTGTTATAAGCATTAGATATCTATATTTGATGCTTATACAGTGTAGTGCACTTTGGTTGATGGTTGATTATTTTCAATGCTATTATATACATGTGTTGTATGAAAATCCATATAATTAACTTTATATGGTAATTGATTGGGCCTCATTCCAATTTAGAAAATAAAGAATATTATAAAATAAAAGTTCATGTGTTGACAGTACTCATTCATTGAGATTGGTCATGTGTTGAACGAAATATTTTAGTAATAAAAATTGCACCTTTATCGATATAAAATAAAAGTTCATGTGTTGACAGTACTCATTCATTGAGATTGGTCATGTGTTGAACGAAATATTTTGATAATAACAACTATTTTGAAAAAGAAACATTTGAAATAGAATATTTGAAAATAGAAATTTATGAAGCCGTGTTGATTAGATTGACGCCATTTTGACGTGAACGATATTTATATCGATTTTAAAAGGATTTCGATATGAAATCGATTTTAAAACGATTTCGAAATGAATTGAATTGAAAACGATTTCGAAATGAATTGAATTGAAAACGATTTCGAAATGAATTGAATTGAAAACGATTTCGAAATGAATTGAATTGAAAACGAATTCGAAATGAATTGAATTGAAAACGAATTCGAAATGAATTGAATTGAAAACGATTTCGAAATGAATTGAATTGAAAACGATTTCGAAATGAATTGAATTGAAAACGATTTCGAAATGAATTGAATTGAAAACGATTTCGAAATGAATTGAATTGAAAACGATTTCGAAATGAATTGAATTGAAAACGATTTCGAAATGAATTGAATTGAAAACGATTTCGAAATGAATTGAATTGAAAACGATTTCGAAATGAATTGAATTGAAAACGATTTCGAAATGAATTGAATTGAAAACGATTTCGAAATGAATTGAATTGAAAACGATTTCGAAATGAATTGAATTGAAAACGATTTCGAAATAAATTGAATTGAAAACGATTTCGAAATGAATTGAATTGAAAACGAATTCAAATTGAATTGAAAGCGAATTGAAATGAATTCAAATTGAATTGAAATTTGAATTGAATAGAAATGAATTTTAAAACGAATTTATAAAGAAGAATTCAATTTTGATTTGAATTGAAATGGAAGTTGAGATTGCATTTGAAACGAATTTTAAAACTATTTATATAATTCGTTTTAAATAGAAATCGACGAAATATATATTATATATATTATATATATAATATAATGGCCTGAATAGAACGCGCCGCGCCGCGGCAGTTCGTAAATTTCGACCATTTATTTCAAACGGACATTACGGGAGATCCGATCGTCGGATTCTCCTAAAACCGGAACCGTTGGGTTCGTATCGAAAAGAGCTTTCTAATGAATATTAGAAATTTGAAATCTAACGGTTGGATTTGGAATTGTGTCCAAATCAAATTTGAAAAAGGTCGCTGTAAGTGCAGTTCGATGGCCATTGATGGAAATCGACTATACAGGCCTTGATAAAATTATTAAAAATAGTAATAATTTGTGTAAAATCATAAGAAATGATTTGTGAAGATTTGGGATGAAAAACTCCATATTTGAAAAGATAAAAATAGATTTTTATCGAAATGAACTAGTTTTGAACTAGAAATATAATTCTATTTATTTTTAAATAAATAAATTGAATTTGAAAAGGGTTTTAAAAATAACCAGAATTTCCAATGATTGCATTGGAGTGGATTTGAATCGAAATTGTCTTCGGAATATTTCGATGTCGGAATTCGGGATTATGCAGATGTTGTTATGGAAATTTGAAAGATATATATATTTATATCGTTATTTCCAATACGACATTTGTTAATCGTAGAATTTGATATTGAATATAAGGCGGGATATTTTCTATTCAGGGCCTTGTATTTAATATCAAATGTGATTTGGGTTTGTCGTGAATGGTGTCTTCACTAACACTGTTCTTGAACCCAGTTGAGAAAAGATTAAATCTTTTTATTTAGATTTAATGAAGTGTACCAATTAAATAATATTTAATTGGAATTGAATTGATATTGATTTGTGGGTTTATCGTGAACAGTGTTTTAAATAGCACTTGTTCTTTAACCCGATAATTAATGAATGTGATTTTGGGTTTATCGTGAACCGTGTTTTAAATGACACTGATTCTTTAACCCAGTTAACGATTAAAACTAAGTGGGGTTTTAATGAATCTTTAATTAGATTGAAATAATCGAGAATGGAGTATCACCAGTTTTGCTCCAGGCGATAGTTAAATCTTTAATTAGATTTGAACGTGAAATGGTAATTGAATTTACCGATAACACCGAGGTGTTAGATATGAAGTATTACCAGTTTTACTTCATGGGATAAATAGGTTGGGATTGGGAAATTAAAACCAATGATTACTTCGGTAAGGTTCGCTAATTCCGACTAGTTTTGAATTGATATTCAAAAGATAGATTAAAGAATAAATTCAGGAATTTATCTTGGATAAAATTAATGGGAACCTTTCCCTATGAATGTGAAATTTAGAAACTAACTGTCGGTTAGCTAAGCAGAATGGTTTTCTGGATATTGATCTGATGTTGGTTTCGGCCTTCGGGGTTAATATTTGGGGAATTATTCTCTTGATTAATTTACGGTTAGTGACTAATGAATTGGAATGAGGCGTATGTTGTGTTTGTGTAACACTTTTATAATATATACGCGAGTTATTCGGAAAGACCGGGTTTATCCCATTCTGAATAACTGATACGACGATAAGTCGAAGATGAAGACGGTGGTCGAAGACCGGAGGTCTTCACGTCGTTTGGGTAATTACTGATGATCTTGATTGGGCTGTACACCCAAGAAGATGGAAACAGTTAGTGATCGTCCAGACGTACTTGGAGATCGAAGGATATGCGGGGTACAAGGTGCCTCCGGTTTCGTTCAGACCCAGAACGGACTTGTAAATGGACGGTGTGTCTGACATTGGATTTTAGTCTGTGTGATTGATCTCTATTAAATATATATCTGTTTGGCGGCGGAGAATTTATTCTCTTGCTTAACGCCCTTCTCTGAGACGTACGAGCTCAGGGGTTATATATTGATGGATATCAAACGCATGGAGTGAATTGCCTGTGTGACATGCCTAAGTGGCAATTGATCGAGGCTTCTGTTGAAAAGCAAAGTCTTGTAGTGATGATCAAAGCACGGCCTTTGTGGCGTAGCTTTGTGTAACGTTTACTTCGCGAGTTTCACACCCGGTATGAACCAAAAACGGGAGACAGACCTCAGGGAGGACTTGCGTTTCTTTCTAGCTAGAAGTGGCGTCAGTGGTTTTACACGCCCTGACGAGTTTGACTTATGTGGTTGTGGCTGTTGCGAGGCGCCTCGGTTATATCGGTTTCGGCCGATGCATTCTGGTCGGCTGACGGACCAGACTTACACCCCATAGGGTGGGGAGACGTAGTGTTCAGGCATAATAATCCACATCGGTGGACCGGCCCTGTCGCTCCATGGGGCAGTTGCGGCTGTTCCTGAGACACGGGCTAGAGCGTCTCGAATCGGTTGAGGACTATCTTTTGCCTCGGTTCATAGACGGAAATTCAATTTCCCAATACGTGACATTTGAGGTTTTATTTGTAGAGCCTAGTATGGCGACATAGTGGGATGGGGCACTCATGCCGCCTATGATTGATACTTATGATTTGAAGTTGTTTTATACACTATGCACTTAAAATAGTATCAAATGATTTGTTTTAAATGTATCAAGCATTCTTTGGCTGTTATAAGGTAAAAACCCTATCCCCCGGCTTGCGTTGCATTGTGTGATAGGACCTGGGTCTTATAACAGCTTCATTTTTCTTTATTTAGCATTGCGCTGTTGTTTTATGCACTGGTATTCTTGGGAGGAAACCCGTTCCGTGTTATACGGCGTGGTCCCTTGTTTACCGAACTTTGAAAATAAAGATAAATAACTGTTTTAGTTCTCACACCAGTCACATGACTGACCTGGAGTTTATTGTTTTAACCTAAACTCTGGGTGCCCCTATTTTGACACGGGCAGCTAGTAGTTTTGGTTTTGCAGATTTATATTCACAGGATCCTGGTTTACAGCTGGAACGATATCCGGAAAGCTTTGTATCCGTATATCTCTTTCTAGTTGTGTATTGTATTATTTTCCGCTGCTATGTTTTAAATGTAATTTAAATCTCTGATATTTCTGTGTAATATTTATTCATTAATACTCTGTATATTCTTGTAATCTGATGCATTGTTGTAATATACAGTGAAATGTTCTTCTGTATGCGTTCTGTTTTGTCCTGTTCTCAAACGATAGGGCGTTTCGAACGGTCTGGGTCGGTTTAGCGACTGGTTCGGACCGAGCGAAATTCTTTGCCGTCACAGTTGGTATTAGAGCTTTGGTTTACAAAGCTCAGAGAACAAGACACATTAGAACCATACGAAAGAATTCATCAGATATTGGGTTAGTAATATCCAATTAGGATGACTCGTTAGAGATGGGATCAGTAGTATCCTAGAACGAGTGTGAAGAGTATATTTTTCAAATGAAAACAAATTTAGTTTTAAAAATCTAAATCAATTATTCGTATTTGATTATCTATTTATATTGATGTGGACAATCCAGTATATATTGATTTTGCGTATACGTCTGATCCGCGTGTATTCGAAATTTTAATATACTGGATAGATATGGAATCACATTCTAGTCGCCCGAAGATGGTACTGATGATTGTCATGACATCATCAGTATTTATGTTCGTGTTTCGAAGATGTGATTTTCTATATATTTCCATTAGGCTGGTGTGAGAACCAAAACTTATATAGTTAGAACACCTTGTTGTGAATTGGCATCAAAAACATGATTTTTGTATATGTATCAAAATTATGAATTTGAAACTCTAATTCACTAATTGATTGATGTTTGTGTTGTTTGTAAATTTGTTTGCTAATTTTTAACCAATTAGCCTAATTGAATCACATATTGAACTGTATTGGAAATTTGTCGCATTTGCTTGCATATACATGTGCTTCAATTGAACAGGTCATAGCAAGGAGGCTAGAGCAGAGAATAAAATTTGTTTGCCCGACAAATAGGTACATGTTTACTACATAATTTACTGTTTTGTTTGGGTGATGATGATTTTATGAGCCTATTGGCTAGCCGCTTGGCTTTTTCTTTTTCTTTTTGAGATCTGAAGGACCGGGGAAGCTATTTGGAATTCCCCGATGCTCCCGGTGCAGGGGAGGTTATGGCGAAATTTTTCGAAAATTTAGGGTGTTAGCCAAATTTTTGAAATTTTAGAAAATTCTCAGAAACTGAAAAGTTTGAGAATGGAAGCCAGATCGAGCGTAGAGTTGAATGATCAAACCACTTTCGACTTTGTTCCTTTTCGGGGACGAAAAGTTTTAAGTGGGGGAGATTGTAACAACCCGGAAAATCTGGGCCAGTTTAAAATTTTTATTTTGGCAATTTTAGCGAATTTTGAATATTCAAAATAGATTATTTTAAATAAAAACGACGAGAAATTTATTTTGAATATAATTAGAACGTATATATTATATACGTCGTCGTTGGAATATAAATAATTATATATAATTATAAAAGGAATTGAAAATGGCGCGGTAGTTCGATAATTCGATTTCAAACTTCAATTGAATGTACCGGGTGCAAAACAATCCGGATTTTAATGAAACCAAAAATAATGGAATCTAATAGTGAATATCTTTCCAACGAATCCGGGAAATCAAGATTTCATAGCGGGAATCAAAAGATATGTCCAGTTGAAAATTCTGAATAGTCGCTATGGAATTCAGGCCCTTAAAAATGGACATTTTGCAAACGACCTCGGATTTCGACGAAACCAGTTTTGTTGGGTCCGTGATGTTAAGTTATTGCTAGATTCCAAATTTCATAATTTTTCGAATCAATATGTGAGCGTGGCAAAGGAAAACGCGTTTGACCAGTTTTAGTTGATTTTAATCGACTGGAAAATGACCATTTTTCAAACGGTCTCAGAATTCATCGAAACTAGTTTTGTTAGGACCGTATCGTCAATACGAAGCTAGAAAATATTTTTCTGGAATTTTTCTAGTTAGTATGTGACCCCGGTAATTTGAAATGTACGTTTAAAATTCAATATAGTGATTTAAATGTAAATTAAACGGAAACTGATTCAAACGATCGAATCAGATTGCGATGCATATCCCATTGTGTTCGGAATGGGGGTAAAATGCTAAAGGCAATAGTCTTTGGGTTTGATCTGGAATTCGAATGCGAAATCATTTTTTTTCTCGAATTAAATTAAATTCAATATAATCTTTATAATCCAATCATCCTTTAAACCCTAAGTCAAAGGGCCCAGCGTGGTCAAACCAAAACTCGCGCCTCCACAGCTAAAGCGAACGGCGAATATCTTTAGATTTTGATTTTCAATTTAATTTCAATCCAAGAAAAATCGTTCAAATCTTCCAACGCAAAATCCTAGAACTCTCTCCGATCTCTCAATCTATATACGGAAGATGACATATACCATCATGTCCTGGTCAGAATCACGTGAGGAAGGTGGCCCGTCTGAACCCATTTCCAGGGCGGAAACCACCACCGAGCTCGATGGGGTTAGTGACATTGGGAAGCTCGCTTGAAGGCAAGCGGTGTGGCGCCATCCGATCTGGTGGCGATGGGACCTAGGGCGGTGCGGCAGGTAGATCTTCTATTCGATGTGTTGGGTTCTTCGTAGCAGGCAATTACGGGAAGAAAGCTTCCTGTTAAACCGTGATTAGTGGAAGGTAACAAATTTTTAAACATGATAATTAGTAAATGAATTTCATTGTTAAATAAACTTCATTCTTTAATAAATTCCATGGTTAAATATGCACATATCCATTTTAAATAAAAATAATAAGTAGCATTGTAGAAGAAGAAAAAATATATAATTTTAAATATATATATATAAAGTATATAAAATATGATTTTTGAATTATATACATTGTTTTTAAATATATATATAGAGTTGAATAAAAATATGGTTTCTGGAAATAAAATGTGTGATGTTTTTGAAAAATAAATATAGCATAATGTTTAAAATATAGATATACATTACTTTGAAAAATAAATATGCTTTGCTTTGAAAATATAACCTGGAAAGATGATTTTAAAAATATAAACTAGAATGTTGTTTTTGAAAATATATATCGTATTGTTTTTGAAATATAATATACATGGTTTTTAAAATAGGAGCAGAATAAAAATATAATTTTCATTATAATCATAGGAAGAATAAAAATATGATTTTTATTCATGTAGAGTAATAAAAATATAATTTTTATTATATTACTAGCAAGATAAAAATAGAATTTTTATCTATATAGTAGCGATATAAAAATGTGATTTTTATCCATATAGAGTGACTGTAAAAAAATTCGATTTTTATATATTGAATAGCAAAGTAAAAATTCGATTTATATATATATATATAAAGTAGAAATAAAAATATGATTTTTATTTTATTGAATGAAGGAATAAAAATATAATTTTTATTTGAACAGCGTGAAAAGACTGCTTTTGAATTTCAGTCAAATCCAGACGGTTCAGCAGTTCAACAGCAAAGCACGGCGGAGTGGAACCCTCTGTGAAAATTTCTCACCTTTCAATTTCTTTTCTAATTATATATATATATACTAGGATGCAGACGGTGCTTAGTAGCACCCGACACAATCGTCCACAGACCATGGACTTGTTTGTTTGGTTGCATAGATTAGTTGAATTATTTGTTTGAATTGACTTGTTTGGTGAGATGAAATTGATTTGATTGATGTGTGAATGGCGTGGGCCTTCACTAAACCGGGGATAAGGCTAGGCCTCGTCCCGTTTCTAGTATCGTGCCGTTATGCCGCCGAAATTTTCTAAAATGTGTTAGAAAAATAAAAATATCATTTTATTTAAAGAATGAAATTAATAGAAATTCATATGTTGGAATAAAATGTTTTGTCGTTAAAAATATAATTTTTAACGTGAATGTGAATAAATAAATATTCATTTACAAACCGGACGGTTTGTTTATGTACACCTATTTGAATGACATTGATTGGGATGATAAATTTTACACATCGCCCAACTGCACAAATAAAATATGTGTTTGATTGTTTGAAACCCCACACGGGTGTTGGGATGAAATTTGAAGTTCACTCATCCTGATTGATTAAAAATGTCGATCGATTGATTGACAGGCTATTATAAGCATTAGATATCTATATTTGATGCTTATACAGTGTAGTGCACTTTGGTTGATGGTTGATTATTTTCAATGCTATTATATACATGTGTTGTATGAAAATCCATATAATTAACTTTATATGGTAATTGATTGGGCCTCATTCCAATTTAGAAAATAAAGAATATTATAAAATAAAAGTTCATGTGTTGACAGTACTCATTTATTGAGATTGGTCATGTGTTGAACGAAATATTTTAGTAATAAAAATTGCACCTTTATCGATATAAAATAAAAGTTCATGTGTTGACAGTACTCATTCATTGAGATTGGTCATGTGTTGAACGAAATATTTTGATAATAACAACTATTTTGAAAAAAAAACATTTGAAATAGAATATTTGAAAATAGAAATTTATGAAGCCGTGTTGATTAGATTGACGCCATTTTGACGTGAACGATATTTATATCGATTTTAAAACGATTTCGATATGAAATCGATTTTAAAACGATTTCGAAATGAATTGAATTGAAAACGATTTCGAAATGAATTGAATTGAAAACGATTTCGAAATGAATTGAATTGAAAACGATTTCGAAATGAATTGAATTGAAAACGATTTCGAAATAAATTGAATTGAAAACGATTTCGAAATGAATTGAATTGAAAACGATTTCGAAATGAATTGAATTGAAAACGATTTCGAAATGAATTGAATTGAAAACGATTTCGAAATAAATTGAATTGAAAACGATTTCGAAATGAATTGAATTGAAAACGATTTCGAAATGAATTGAATTGAAAACGATTTCGAAATGAATTGAATTGAAAACGATTTCGAAATGAATTGAATTGAAAACGATTTCGAAATGAATTGAATTGAAAACGATTTCGAAATGAATTGAATTGAAAACGATTTCGAAATGAATTGAATTGAAAACGATTTCGAAATAAATTGAATTGAAAACGATTTCGAAATGAATTGAATTGAAAACGAATTCAAATTGAATTGAAAGCGAATTGAAATGAATTCAAATTGAATTGAAATTTGAATTGAATAGAAATGAATTTTAAAACGAATTTATAAAGAAGAATTCAATTTTGATTTGAATTGAAATGGAAGTTGAGATTGCGTTTGAAACGAATTTTAAAACTATTTATATAATTCGTTTTAAATAGAAATCGACGAAATATATATTATATATATAATATAATGGCCTGAATAGAACGCGACGCGCCGCGGCAGTTCGTAAATTTCGACCATTTATTTCAAACGAACATTACGGGAGATCCGACCGTCGGATTCTCCTAAAACCGGAACCGTTGGGTTTGTATCGAAAAGAGCTTTCTAATGAATATTAGAAATTTGAAATCTAACGGTTGGATTTGGAATTGTGTCCAAATCAAATTTGAAAAAGGTCGCTGTAAGTGCAGTTCGATGGCCATTGATGGAAATCGACTATACAGGCCTTGATAAAATTATTAAAAATAGTAATAATTTGTGTAAAATCATAAGAAATGATTTGTGAAGATTTGGGATGAAAAACTCCATATTTGAAAAGATAAAAATAGATTTTTATCGAAATGAACTAGTTTTGAACTAGAAATATAATTCTATTTATTTTTAAATAAATAAATTGAATTTGAAAAGGGTTTTAAAAATAACCAGAATTTCCAATGATTGCATTGGAGTGGATTTGAATCGAAATTGTCTTCGGAATATTTCGATGTCGGAATTCGGGATTATGCAGATGTTGTTATGGAAATTTGAAAGATATATATATTTATATCGTTATTTCCAATACGACATTTGTTAATCGTAGAATTTGATATTGAATATAAGGCGGGATATTTTCTATTCAGGGCCTTGTATTTAATATCAAATGTGATTTGGGTTTGTCGTGAATGGTGTCTTCACTAACACTGTTCTTGAACCCAGTTGAGAAAAGATTAAATCTTTTTATTTAGATTTAATGAAGTGTACCAATTAAATAATATTTAATTGGAATTGAATTGATATTGATTTGTGGGTTTATCGTGAACAGTGTTTTAAATAGCACTTGTTCTTTAACCCGATAATTAATGAATGTGATTTTGGGTTTATCGTGAACCGTGTTTTAAATGACACTGATTCTTTAACCCAGTTAACGATTAAAACTAAGTGGGGTTTTAATGAATCTTTAATTAGATTGAAATAATCGAGAATGGAGTATCACCAGTTTTGCTCCAGGCGATAGTTAAATCTTTAATTAGATTTGAACGTGAAATGGTAATTGAATTTACCGATAACACCGAGGTGTTAGATATGAAGTATTACCAGTTTTACTTCATGGGATAAATAGGTTGGGATTGGGAAATTAAAACCAATGATTACTTCGGTAAGGTTCGCTAATTCCGACTAGTTTTGAATTGATATTCAAAAGATAGATTAAAGAATAAATTCAGGAATTTATCTTGGATAAAATTAATGGGAACCTTTCCCTATGAATGTGAAATTTAGAAACTAACTGTCGGTTAGCTAAGCAGAATGGTTTTTTGGATATTGATCTGATGTTGGTTTCGGCCTTCGGGGTTAATATTTGGGGAATTATTCTCTTGATTAATTTACGGTTAGTGACTAATGAATTGGAATGAGGCGTATGTTGTGTTTGTGTAACACTTTTATAATATATACGCGAGTTATTCGGAAAGACCGGGTTTATCCCATTCTGAATAACTGATACGACGATAAGTCGAAGATGAAGACGGTGGTCGAAGACCGGAGGTCTTCACGTCGTTTGGGTAATTACTGATGATCTTGATTGGGCTGTACACCCAAGAAGATGGAAACAGTTAGTGATCGTCCAGACGTACTTGGAGATCGAAGGATATGCGGGGTACTAGGTGCCTCCGGTTTCGTTCAGACCCAGAACGGACTTGTAAATGGACGGTGTGTCTGACATTGGATTTTAGTCTGTGTGATTGATCTCTATTAAATATATATCTGTTTGGCGGCGGAGAATTTATTCTCTTGCTTAACGCCCTTCTCTGAGACGTACGAGCTCAGGGGTTATATATTGATGGATATCAAACGCATGGAGTGAATTGCCTGTGTGACATGCCTAAGTGGCAATTGATCGAGGCTTCTGTTGAAAAGCAAAGTCTTGTGGTGATGATCAAAGCACGGCCTTTGTGGCGTAGCTTTGTGTAACATTTACTTCGCGAGTTTCACACCCGGTATGAACCAAAAACGGGAGACGGACCTCAGGGAGGACTTGCGTTTCTTTCTAGCTAGAAGTGGCGTCAGTGGTTTTACACGCCCTGACGAGTTTGACTTATGTGGTTGTGGCTGTTGCGAGGCGCCTCGGTTATATCGGTTTCGGCCGATGCATTCTGGTCGGCTGACGGACCAGACTTACACCCCATAGGGTGGGGGGACGTAGTGTTCAGGCATAATAATCCACATCGGTGGACCGGCCCTATCTCTCCATGGGGCAGTTGCGGCTGTTCCTGAGACACGGGCTAGAGCGTCTCGAATCGGTTGAGGACTATCTTTTGCCTCGGTTCATAGACGGAAATCCAATTTCCCAATACGTGACATTTGAGGTTTTATTTGTAGAGCCTAGTATGGCGACATAGTGGGATGGGGCACTCATGCCGCCTATGATTGATACTTATGATTTGAAGTTGTTTTATACACTATGCACTTAAAATAGTATCAAATGATTTGTTTTAAACGTATCAAGCATTCTTTGGCTGTTATAAGGTAAAAACCCTATCCCCCGGCTTGCGTTGCATTGTGTGATAGGACCTGGGTCTTATAACAGCTTCATTTTTCTTTATTTAGCATTGCGCTGTTGTTTTATGCACTGGTATTCTTGGGAGGAAACCCGTTCCGTGTTATACGGCGTGGTCCCTTGTTTACCGAACTTTGAAAATAAAGATAAATAACTGTTTTAGTTCTCACACCAGTCACATGACTGACCTGGAGTTTATTGTTTTAACCTAAACTCTGGGTGCCCCTATTTTGACACAGGCAGCTAGTAGTTTTGGTTTTGCAGATTTATATTCACAGGATCCTGGTTTACAGCTGGAACGATATCCAGAAAGCTTTGTATCCGTATATCTCTTTCTAGTTGTGTATTGTATTATTTTCCGCTGCTATGTTTTAAATGTAATTTAAATCTCTGATATTTCTGTGTAATATTTATTCATTAATACTGTATATTCTTGTAATCTGATGCATTGTTGTAATATACAGTGAAATGTTCTTCTGTATGCGTTCTGTTTTGTCCTGTTCTCAAACGATAGGGCGTTTCGAACGGTCTGGGTCGGTTTAGCGACTGGTTCGGACCGAGCGAAATTCTTTGTCGTCACACGAAGATAACTCAAGTCAATGCTCTTCCCTTTCCACACTTCCTCCGGAATTTTGTTATCAATAGCCGAGCACGGAATTCGATTAATAATATGCACCGCGGTTGACAAAGCTTCGACCCAAAATCCCTTAGACAAACCCGATGTCAATCTCAAGCATCGAGCTTTCTCTAGTAGAGTTCGGTTCATTCTCTCCGCCACTCCATTAGATTGCGGATCTCCCGATGTAGTAAAATGCCTCTGAATACCATGATGCTTGCAAAAATTCAGAAACTCTCCGGAAACATACTCGCCGCCATTATCGGATCTAAGAACCTTCAAAGATTTTCCACTCTCATTCTCAACAAGAGCCTTCCATTCTTTGAATCTTGCAAATGCCTCCGACTTGGCCTTCATTACATACACCCAAACCTTCCGAGAAAAATCATCAATGAAAGAAATATAATATCTTGCTCCTCCCAAAGATGCTACAGGCGCTGGTCCCCAAACATCCGTGTGCACATACTCAAGAATCCCTCATGAATCATGTTTTCCTTCACCGAATGATACTCTAGTTTGCTTCCCCATGACACATTCCTCGCAAAACTCCAACTTGCTAAAAATCTCACCATCAATCATCTCCCTTCTACGAAGAACATCTAAACTCTTCTCCGAGACATGACCCAATCTCAAATGCCACAGCCGTGTAGCATCTAAGCCACGAGAACTATCAACACTGACACAAGTCTTGCCTTGCACGGTCACTCCTTGAAGCACATAAATACCACGAGTTCTAGCACCCCTCATAACCACAAGTACACCCTTCGAAACCCTTAAGCTATCACTCTCAATCGTGATCTTGCAACCTAAAGAATCCAACTGTCCCAAAGAGATAAGTGACTTCCGTAGTCCCGGAACATAGTGCACATTAGTGAGAGTACGAACCACTCCGTCAAACATTCGAATTTGCACGGATCTAATGCCCTTCGACTTGCAAACTGCACCATTTCCCATAACAATTGATTTTCCTTCCCGTTCAACATAAGAAGAAAAACAATTCCTATTAGGCGTCATGTGATATGAAGCCCCCGAATCAAGCACCCAATCGCTGCCCGAAACATCTGATGCTACCGCCGACAAAACATCTATGTCTTCCTCACCAACATCTCACTCCACCGCAACTGATGAAGATGCTACTTCCTTCTTCCCCTTCTCTGGACAATCATTCTTCCAGTGACCAGGTTTCTTACATATAAAGCACTTGCCATTTCTTTCCTTTGACTTTCCTCTTCCACCGGGCTTCTTAGACTTAGAACGCCCCCGGTTTCCCTTTTTCTCTGACTTTTCTTTCTCCGCAAATAAACCTTGACCATTACCAGCACCACTACTACCATCACTCAGCTCCTTCATCTGATCTCGTAATTCCTCACATGAAAACCCGTCTTGACATCATTTAGAGTCAATGTATCCCGGCCATAGATCAAACTGTTTGAGAACCCAGTATAGCGCTCAGGCAACGAACATAGCAATATCATCGCCTTCTGCTCCTCCTCAATCTTCAAATCTACCGCCTTCATCTTCATTAGCAAATCATCAAACACATTTAAGTGCGCCTTTAGCGAAGTTCCTTCCTTCATCTTGTAGGTAAAGAAAGTCCGCAACAAGATCAGTCGATTTGTGAGTGATTTCTTCATATACAACTCCTCTAACTTGTTCCAAATACCTTTAGCAGTCGTCTCACCACTAATTTCAGAAATAACATTCTCTCCCATGGCAAGTTGAAGTGTAGTGAATGCCCACTCTTCCATTTCTTCTCTCTCCACATCTGAGATGTCCTCTGGCAATAAATGTGTATCAAACACTACGCGATGTACCCGATTTCGCCTAAGAACCGCTTTCATCTTCCACCGCCACTTTTCGAAATCATTATCACCATTCCACTTGTCGATAACCAATTGTGAACCAGCAGTTGCATACGACCCACGTACATAAGGAGCTACACCACTTGGACCAACTGTTGATGAATTATTTGAACCTGATTCCGGCATTTTTACAACTATCTACCAACACCAATGCTCTGATACCAAAATGTTGTGGAGGAATTTTGATTCAAGACCGCTCAAATCAAAAATCCCTAAAGTCGCGGAAAACGAGATCGTGGTAATAGTGCAAAAACAACCAATTGAACAATCTCAATCTTATCCAAGCCAATCACAATCACCAAATAATGGAAATAATAGAGCAATAATGAGAAACTAAATCACACAGGGATTTATAGTGGTTCCACCGACGTCTTGTCAGTGTACGTCCACCTTGAGAGAGAAACATTTATTAATATCAATAGAAGAGTACAAGAGATAGATTACAATAATCAAATTTACTAGAAAATTTTGATTTTGTGGAGAAAATAATTGAAGAAGATTAGGATTGCCAAAACCCTAATTAGAATAAATCTTGATCTAATCTCTTGATTTTGTCATATCTCCTTTTGGATTTGATGTAGCTTATATAGGCATAGAGAAGTATATGGAAATCCCAAAATTTCCTCTAGATCCGAAATATTCTCCAGATCCAAAATATCCTCTAGATCCAAAATATTCTCCAGATCCAAAATATCCTCCAGATCCAAAATATTCTCCAGATCCAAAATATTCTCTACAATAGTATTGCATACTTCAACAAAGAGATAATAAAATCATTCGATGTTGCTTTGTGCGATTATGAAAAAGGATTTACCTCTAAATTGTTTTTTTACTATAATTGTTTAATTCAAAAATATTTTTAATTCCCAATGGTTTTAGTGAGCATAACTGTAAAAATTCCAAGTGAAATTTGAAAATAACCCATTCCGTAAGGATCAACCGTATGTGTACTATAATTGTACGTCGAGTGCTTACATTATTTTAATCATGTAAAAAATTCAACGGTTTCTAAATCGATAAAAATTACTATTTCGAATAATTTTTTGTTATCTACCTTTACTGCTCGCTTGAGCTAATCCCTCTTCGTTATGTCATTTGCACAAAGATCAAAAAAGCGCAAGGATGGAAAATGACATTTGCACATAATATAAACCAAGCAAAGCCATTAAATTAGTATTTAAAAGTACACAAGTTTGGTCTACAAATTGGTACGTGGGTCAACTAGTACTAAATGTGAAAATATAATTAGTCCAGAATCACCCATATAGACATGAAAAAAGTAGAACAATTCCATGTTGCTGAAGTTGATATGTATTTGCATCTCATATTCATGGTTATACTATACACGTTCAAATTGTTTAAAGCGGTGCACTGGAAATTTCGAACTGCTGCAATCCAACTCCTCAGCAAATTTAGAAGAACAATTACAGCCCCTTAGCAAATAAAATTTCAGCAATCAAACTCCTGCAACTTCCCTCTACTTCTACTTCAATTAATATCAAACCTTTGCTATGTCATTGCTGCTATGCTAATGTTTCTCAAAAAACCATATAATTGAATAATTTAGTACAAATTATTACAACAGACTGTACGTAGAGAACCTAGCCAGTAGACATACCCTTAATTATAATAATACATCTCACACTTAACAAACGAAAACAGCAATAAATATATAAACAATAACATAGTTGTGGAGACAGACGTACATATATGTATCACATACTTCAACTCTTGAAATGTATATTTATATTCCAATTCAAAGGAACCGAATCTTAGGGATGTGAGAAATAGTGTTGCGAAGTGGGCCACCCTCTTCATACTTCTCCTTCAATTTCGGACACCCACGTATCCAAAGAGAATCCAGAGAAATTGGCAAATTTGGCAGCGATTCAATATCTGGACAATCTTCTACGTCCAAATACTTCAATGACGAGATCATTTCCAGATTCGGTATGGTTGCCGCTGCATAATCTTTTAAATATAGGCTGAGTGAGGAAAGAAAATTAATTAATAAATTGAAAATTAAACATGGAGGAAGGGTCTTTGTAAACCTGTTATCCAAAGAGAAGTAATAGAACTGAAGGCTTGTTGCTGAACAAGTTCACGGACCAATAACAGATCATCTGTTGTAATCCATTCTATAGGTGGAAGACAGTTGACCGTATCTCCTTTTGCAACTTCTTCCGCCAATGATGCTTCTTCCCTTTTTAGCATTGGACATCCAACTATAGTTAACTGAAACAAGGATGGGCAGCGCTGCAAATTTCCCAGTCTAGTAAGCTTTGGACAATCTATAATCAATAACTGAATCACTGTCGGACTTAAGTTAGTAAGGACTTGCAAGTTCGGAATTCCTTTTAACAGTAGCACTTTAAGATTGGTAAGGGCTGACAAATCACAAAGACCAAGAGGCTTGTTAAATGTTGATGGTAGCGATAAATTTGGTCAATCTGCAATGGTCAACCAAGTCAGGGTAGGATTCAAGTTTGTAAGAGGAGGAAGTTGCATCAATTCAGGGCAGTTTTCAACTTTTAACTGTTTTATAAATGGGGGAAGAAACGGAACTAATTTAAGACTTGTGCATGATGCAAGCTATAATCTTTCAAGACGTGGAAGCCAATTCTCTTTCACCATCCACTTTGGAAGCTTATCACCTTGATAACCATTAATCTCTAGACTTTTAAGATTCTGGTGGGGTTCAAGTCCTTCCAAAACTTCTTCACATGTATCAATGCTACTTACTGTGTTGCTCCAAACAAAGAGAAGCTTATCTATATTCTTTTTTTGATCTAGCATCGCCTCCTCAGCTTCGTCTTTGCCTTTAATATTTTCCAAATTTAGAATTGACAATGACCCACCAATTGTTAAGTCTTTTAATGATCTCATTCCATTAAAACTATCAACATGAAATTTATCCAAATTTTGTAGTAATGGTAGTTTTTCTATGTTGACCATTTTTGAATTATGATATAGATAATCCAATTCCTCACCAAATTTGTTATAAAATTTTAAAGTATGCAAATTAGTCAAATTGCTGAAACCTTGAGGCAGAGTATTAGCTGGCAAATATCCAGTGTCTTGTTCTTCATTATCCATAATCAAAATAAAAATCTGCCACTGATATAGCTTAACCAATGATACAAGTAGCTTGCTATTATATCCTACATGCAAATAGCGGAGGTGCTTAAGTTTATCAATACGAGGATCGCTCAACACTTCCATTTTGTCATCTCCAACATACAATGCACGTAGTTTAGTCATATTTTGAAATATATCTTTTTTGCTTTCAAAAATACTTCTAAAACCATCTTGCAAAACAATCAAGCTATGCAAATTTGTCAAGTTGAATATGTTAGATATAGCTAATATTGCAGACCGATCTGTGCATACCAAGTTTTCCGTAATGCAAACGATAGATGAATGCATGTTGTAGGAACATGTAGCGAGTTGTGATGTTCAATTCTATGACATTGTTTCTTTGAAACCTTTTCCGCTAAATCATGAAGTAAATCATGTATGACGAAACAATCAACATATGCAATAGATACTTTCTCGAAAAAAGAATATGATATCAATTCCTCAATATATTTCTGCCCTACTTCCTCAAGTGTTAACCCATTTGTGTTTTCAAGAAATCCTTGTGCAATCCATAAAAAAATCAAATATGGTTGGTTTTTTCTAGAATAAAAGTCAAATTTGTAACCTTTCGGAAACAAACTACAGTATGCAAAACATCGTTGTAGATGCAAAGGAAGACATTGATAACTAAATAAAAGAAGATCCATGGTACCCTTCGGTATATCTTCTTGCTGAATAATTTTATTCCATTCATTAGCACTTTTATTACGCAATGAACTTCCGACGACCTTTAGTGTAAGAGGAGAATGTTTTACCTTGCTTATAATCTGATTTCCAACATATTTCAACTCTTGATGATCTTCCATATTTTCTTCATCGCAATAAAATGCATAATGCTTCAATATTGACCAACAGTCTTCATCTTTCAAATCATCTAAATGGATGATAGGTTTTGCGTTCAAGTCTTTTGCAACTTTTTCTATCCGAGTTGTTAAGATTATCCGACTCCCTTTCTCCGCGACTTGAGTCAAAGGAATCAGTAGTACATCCAATCTTGTGATGTCTTTCCCCCAGACATCATCTAAAACTAAAAGGAATTTCTTTTTTGAAATGGAATCTTTTAGTTTTTTCTGAAGAACGTCCAAGTTACTTATTTGACCGCATTCTTTTTCATCAGCGGACTCTAATGTTTCTTTGATAAGACTTTGCTCATCAAAATTATGTGTAACATGTACCCACATTCTTAGATCAAAATACTTTTCAATTCTATTTTCATTATAGATGTGCAGAGCGGTAGTAGTTTTACCGGCCCCTCCCAATCCTCTTATGGCAATTATCGGTATATTTTGTGTCCTTGAGTTTAAGTCACCTTGAGACTCGTCCAACAACAACTTAATAATCATATCGCGTTGATCTCCTCTTCCATAAAAAGAAGAGGAAATAGTTGATGTTTTTGGAGTAATAGTATTAGCTTCTGGATGTGTTGTGCGTTTTCTAGACATGATAAATGGATGTATTTTTTCCACTTGCTCAACAAGCTTGAGCAAGTTTCCTAAACCAATCCTCAATGATGATTTGGGAAGAATAGTTTCCAACTTTTGTTTAGACTAAGATACGAATTTCCTTATAGGATTAGAGGAAGAAGAGGTTCTGACCTGTTTTTCAATTTGGTTGTATTCATAGAGATCGAGCAAATCTTCCAATTCCAAAGCAGCGGCTTGCAGCTTGTCGAGCAATGGCCTGGACTTCAGTAGCTCGTCGGACTTTGCTTCTCTGATCAACGCTTCAATTTGGTAACCAACAAAAAGATTAAGATGTTCCATTTCATCAGCAGTTACATCACCTCCAAAATTAGAAGCAAGCTTTTTGACAACACGGGAGAGGCCTGAAATAGCCAACTCCGTTGCTATTGATGCTGCGACCTCCATGGTTGAATTATACAGTGATAAAAAATCTGAAATCAAAAGCAGGGTGGAAGTGGAAGTAGATGGGTATAATGCAAAGTCTAGTGGCAAAGGCGGTTGATAATATATAGAGCGAGAGATTAAGGGTCAATAGTGTGTTTCCAGCTCACGTATCCAATCATCACGTTAATCATTTAATGGAATGTAGGTCCAACATGTGATGCGCATCTCGCACACATAGTTTGACCGCTGCTAAGCTTACCACCAGAAAAAAGGAAAAATCACATTAACTACTGTTTGCACGAAGACAGAGTGAAATGTTGAAGTATGCGATACTATTGTAGAGAATATTTTGGATCTGGAGGATATTTTGGATCTGGAGAATATTTCGGATCTAGAGGAAATTTTGGGAATTTCCATATACTTCTCTATGCCTATATAAGCTACATCAAATCCAAAAGGAGATATGAAAAATCAAGAGATTAGATCAAGATTTATTCTAATTAGGGTTTTGGCAATCCTAATCTTCTTCAATTCTTTTCTCCATAAAATCAAATTTTTCTAGTAAATTTGATCATTGTAATCAATCTCTTGTACTCTTCTATTGATATTAATAAAGGTTTCTCTCTCAAAGTGGACGTACACTGACAAGACGTCGGTGGAACCACTATAAATCCCTGTGTGATTTAGTTTCTCGTTATTGCTCTATTATTTCCATTATTTGGTGATTGTGATTGGCTTGGATAAGATTGAGATTGTTCGATTGGTTGTTTTTGCACTATTACCACGATCTCGTTTTCCGCGGCGTTGGGATTTTTGATTTGAGCGGTCTTGAATCAAAATTCCTCCACTACATTTGGTATCGGAGCATTGGTGTTGGTAGATAGTTGTAGAAATGCCGGAATCAGGTTCAAATAATTCATCAACAGTTGGTCCAAGTGGTGTAGCTCCTTATGTACGTGGGTCGTATGCAGCTGCTGGTTCACAATTGGCTATCGACAAGTGGAATGGCGATAATGATTTCGAAAAGTGGCAGTGGAAGATGAAAGCGGTTCTTAGGCGGAATTGGGTACATCGCATAGTGTTTGATACACATTTATTGCCAGAGGACATCTCAGATGTGGAGAGAGAAGAAATGGAAGAGTGGGCATTCACTACACTTCAACTTGCCATGGGAGAGAATGTTATTTCCGAAATTAGTGGTGAGACGACTGCTAAAGGTATTTGGAACAAGTTGGAGGAGTTGTATATGAAGAAATCACTCACAAATCGACTGATCTTGTTGCAGACTTTCTTTACCTACAAGATGAAGGAAGGAACTTCGCTAAAGGCGCACTTAAATGTGTTTGATGATCTTCTAATAAAGATGAAGGCGGTAGATTTGAAGATTGAGGAGGAGCAGAAGGCGATGATATTGCTATGTTCGTTGCCTGAGCGCTATACTGGGTTCTCAAACAGTTTGATCTATGGCCGGGATACATTGACTCTAAATGATGTCAAGACGGGTCTTCTTAGTGAGGAATAGCGAGATCAGATGAAGGAGCTGAGTGATGGTAGTAGTGGTGCTGGTAATGGTCGAGGTTTATTTGCGGAGAAAGAAAAGTCAGAGAAGAAGGGAAACCGGGGGCGTTCTAAGTCTAAGAAACCCGGTGGAAGAGGAAAGTCAAAAGAAAGAAATGGCAAGTGCTTTATATGTAAGAAACCTGGTCACTAGAAGAATGATTGTCCAGAGAAGGGGAAGAAGGAAGTAGCATCTTTATCAGTTGCGGTGGAGAGAGATGTTGGTGAGGGAGACGTAGATGTTTTGTCGGCAGTAGCATCAGATGTTTCGGACAGCGATTGGGTGCTTGATTCAGGGGCTTCATATCACATGACGCCTAATAGGAATTGTTTTTCTTCTTATGTTAAACGGGAAGGAAAATCAATTGTTATGGGAAATGGTGCAGTCTGCAAGTCGAAGGGCATTGGATCCGTGCAAATTCGAATGTTTGACAGAGTGGTTCGTACTCTCACTAATGTGCGCTATGTTCCGGGACTACGGAAGTCACTTATCTCTTTGGGACAGTTGGATTCTTTAGGTTGCAAGATCACGATTGAGAGTGATAGCTTGAGGGTTTCGAAGGGTGTGCTTGTGGTTATGAGGGGTGCTAGAACTCATGGTATTTATTTGCTTCAAGGAGTGACCGTGCAAGGCGAAACTTGTGTCAGTGTTGATAGTTCTCGTGGCTTAGATGCTACACGGCTGTGGCATTTGAGATTGGGTCATGTCTCGGAGAAGAGTTTAGATGTTCTTCGTCGAAGGGAGATGATTGATGGTGAGAGTTTCAGCAAGTTGGAGTTTTGCGAGGAATGTGTCATGGGGAAGCAAACTAGAGTATCATTCGGTGAAGGAAAACATGATTCAAGAGGGATTCTTGAGTATGTGCACACGGATGTTTGGGGACCAACGCCTGTAGCTTCTTTGGGAGGAGCAAGATATTATATTTCTTTCATTGATGATTTTTCTCGGAAGGTTTGGGTGTATGTAATGAAGGCCAAGTCGGAGGCATTTGCAAGATTCAAAGAATGGAAGGCTCTTGTTGAGAATGAGAGTGGAAAATCTTTGAAGGTTCTTAGGTCCGATAATGGCGGCGAGTATGTTTCCGGAGAGTTTCTGAATTTTTGCAAGCATCATGGTATTCGGTGGCATTTTACTACACCGGGAGATCCGCAATCTAATGGAGTGGCGGAGAGAATGAACTGAACTCTACTAGAGAAAGCTCGATGCTTGAGATTGACATCGGGTTTGTCTAAGGGATTTTGGGCCGAAGCTTTGTCAACCGCGGTGCATATTGTTAATCGAATTCCGTGCTCGGCTATTGATAACAAAATCCCGGAGGAAGTGTGGAAAGGGAAGAGCATTGACTTGAGTTATCTTCGTGTATTTGGCAGTCCTGTTTATGTGCATGATCCGGGGAATGATAAGCTCTCGCCTAGAGCTTTCAAAGGGATTTTTCTCGGATATATGGATGGCGTCAAAGGCTATCGGATTTGGAATCCGGAAACGAAGAAGGCTATGGTTTCTCGTCATGTTACTTTTGATGAGTCGGCTATGTTCAAGGAGAACGAGGGCTCACCGGATGTTCCGGATTTGGTTCATGGTGAATCAAAGGAGAAGGAAGTTATTCCCACTTTCAGACCTAGGGAGAGTAGAGTTGTTGGAGGTGCTTGCGAGGTGAATGCGGTTGATGTTACATCACATAGTCCACAGGATTCCTCTAGTAGTGTTGGTGATGTGCACGAGCCTAGAGAAGATTCAGTTCAAGGTGGAGCTGAAGGAAGACCGGGTGATGGTATTGCTACTCGGGTTGGTCGGCGTGCTATAAGGCCACCCGAAAGATATGGTCATTGGAACTATCTTAGCTTTTGTGAGAATTTGGACTATGCTCTTCATGTAGTCCAAAATGAGCCGATGGACCTTGATGACGTCATGGGTTCGAGTGATAGCTCGAAGTGGATTTGCGCCATGGAGGAAGAGATGCAATCGTTGATGAAGAACCAGACTTGGGAGTTGGTTCCACTTCCTCAAGGAAACCGTGCTATTGGGTGCAAATGGATATATAAGGTGAAGGACGATGGAAGATACAAAGCTAGGCTAGTGGCTAAGGGGTTTGCACAGAGGAAAGGAAAGGAGTATGATGAGATCTTCGCACCGGTTGTGAGGCATACTTCTATCCGGAAACTACTTGCATTAGTTGCTATTTACGACTTGGAGTTGGAGCAACTAGATGTGAAAACCGCCTTCTTGCATGGAGACTTGGATGAAGACATCTACATGGAGCAACCAGAAGGGTTTGTTGTAGAAGGTAAGTCAGAACTAGTTTGCAAGTTGAAGAAATCACTATATGGTTTGAAGCAATCACCTAGGCAATGGTACAAGAGATTTGATCATTTCATGCTTGAAAGTGGCTTCCATCGAAGCATCAAGGATGCTTGCGTTTACTTCAAGAGGTTAGGAAATGATTGTTAGGTGTATTTACTCTTGTATGTGGATGATATGCTCATTGCTTCTAAGGACAAGGCAGAAATCAACAAGTTGAAAGAGAAATTAAAGGCGGAGTTCGAGATGAAAGACCTTGGAGAAGCAAAGAAGATCTTGGGCATGGAGATTGTAAGGGACCGAAAGTGTTTTGAGTTGGGATTGACTCAAAAGGAGTACATTAAGAAGGTGCTTTGCCGGTTTAACATGGAGAATGCAAAGGCGTTAAATACACCTTTACCTTTACATATGAAGCTTTCGGATAAGGGATCACCTATCGGAGAGAAAGACAAGGCTTATATGGCAAAGGTGCCATATGCAAGTGCGGTTGGTAGCTTAATGTATGCCATGGTGTGTACAAGGCCCGATATTGCAAATGCTGTCGGGGTGGTTAGTCGGTATATGGCTAATCCGGGGAAATCGCATTGGGAAGCCGTGAAGGCTATATTGAGATACTTGAAAGGCACAACATCTCATGGTCTTGTTTTTGGTGGTAGTGATGGATTGAGTTGCAAGTTAGTTGGTTATTGTGACTCGGACTACGCCGGTGATAGGGATCGGAGGAAATCAACTTCCGGATATGTCTTCACACTTGGTGGTACGGCCATTAGTTGGAGATCGAGATTGCAGACCGTAGTTGCTTTATCCACTACGGAGGCGGAGTTGATAGCCGCTGTGGAAGCGGCAAAGGAGGCACTCTATTTGAAGCGACTATTGTGTGACTTGGGTTTCGAACATGAGAATATTGATGTTCGATGTGATAGCCAAAGTGCTATACATTTGGCGGAGAATTTGGCGTTTAGCTCACGAACGAAGCATATTGAAGTGAGAGAGTCATTTCTAGTAGCCATGGACGAAGACAAGCAAGTATGCCTTCGGAAAGTGCACACAAAGGATAACGCGGCGGACATGTTCACTAAGACATTGCCGGTTGGGAAGTTCGAGCATTGCTCGAACTTAATTCGCTTGGAGAGATGCTAGGTGCCACGAGGTGGCACAGTTGAGAGAGAAACTTGGGTGTAGAAGAGTATCAGTGAGAGGTTGTTGTTCTATCTTCATGGTAAGTACTCGTTTTCACTCCCGAGTACATTGTCTTTTGGTGGGACTAGTTTAGGAGTTGGATGTTTTAACACTTTATTGACGGGTGGGGGCTATGCCTGAACTCGTTAGTGAAGTGCAATGGGCGGTGGCTATGCCGGAGTTCATTGGGGAAACATTCAAGCTTTCTTGATTGAAGATAGAAGGAAATGCTTGGGTGCATTGAAGGTTGTGATGTAGATGGATATAGTATCGAGGTGGAGTGTTGAAGTATGCGATACTATTGTAGAGAATATTTTGGATCTGGAGGATATTTTGGATCTGGAGGATATTTTGGATCTGGAGAATATTTCGGATCTAGAGGAAATTTTGGGAATTTCCATATACTTCTCTATGCCTATATAAGCTACATCAAATCCAAAAGGAGATATGAAAAATCAAGAGATTAGATCAAGATTTATTCTAATTAGGGTTTTGGAAATCCTAATCTTCTTCAATTCTTTTCTCCACAAAATCAAATTTTTCTAGTAAATTTGATCATTGTAATCAATCTCTTGTACTCTTCTATTGATATTAATAAAGGTTTCTCTCTCAAAGTGGACGTACACTGACAAGACGTCGGTGGAACCACTATAAATCCCTGTGTGATTTAGTTTCTCGTTATTGCTCTATTATTTCCATTATTTGGTGATTGTGATTGGCTTGGATAAGATTGAGATTGTTCGACTGGTTGTTTTTGCACTATTACCACGATCTCGTTTTCCGCGGCGTTGGGATTTTTGATTTGAGCGGTCTTGAATCAAAATTCCTCCACTACATGAAAGACGCAAACAGTCTTAATTGAGAAAACAAAAGCGGAAGTAGATGACGTATGATTCAAAGTATAATGGTGAAAGACGTTGATATAGAGAGCACAAGGGCGAATGAGTGGTTTACAGCTTACTTATGACAGCCTAGATGAGAGGATAATATCTGGTCCTTCATCTTATCACATTACCTTTGTTCACATCTTTTAACAGATATGAACATAACACCGCTAACGGTGTTAGTGGTGTAGGACTATGATTGGCTCCTGAATTTCACCTATTTAATCATAGCCTCACACCACTAACACAGTTAGTGGTGCGAACATAACATCAGTTAAATAAGTGTGAACAAACTAGCTCTCACCTGTTCAAGGTGACATGTATTGCAAGTACGTGGTCTCCAGTTCTGCCAGCATAAGCCGCCTCGTAAACATTTCATTCAAACTTTTTTATAAACTGAGACTGCAGGTCGTTACCTGCTGACGTCTAACAACTTTGCTTTTCTCCGACACATAGTTTGACCGGACTGCTAATTGCTAAGTCTCCTCAAACCTACCTTCCGACAAACACCCAATTTCCACTCACTATTTTTTTATTTTCCCTTTTATTTTGCCTTGTTTGTTGTTGAGAAGAAACGATTTATTTTTATTTCTATGGAGAAGTATTCGGTACAGATATTTGATAACTGGCTTCTTTGAAAATGGGCCGACCTTTAGTTTTTGATTTAAAAGTGGAAACCAATTTGTTTCTTTCCTTTATTGCCTATAAAGAAAACACAGTTTCTTTAGAAATAATTTTGCCTTTGTTATTGTTTTCAAATCACTTAAAAAATGAATTTTTCTTTAGAAATAATTAGGTCCTTGTATTCATTTAGTTGCATTTGTTTTATGCATATACAAAAAATAGAAGAAAAAAAAATTCTTATAAATATATACTTTTTATTTCGAAGAACACACAAAGTTTTCTTTGTTTTTAAAAAAGAAAAATAATTAAAATAATCTTTTCTTGAAAAAGACCTAAATATTTTACGTTCATTTTATTCCTCTTTCTCTCTTTATTTCCTTCCCCCATGCGCATAAATGTTTGAATTCGTGATGCTTATACGAATCGATTAACTCATACGAGCGATCATTTTCAAACGGAAAACGAAAACCCACCTTAAACTCTTGTGGATAGAATGTTCTCCAATAAAGTATTTATTCCATCTTGTATTGTATTGTCTTCCCCAATGGGTAGTCGCTTTAAAATTCATCTAAACCACATCAATACACTTTCGAAATTTGGCAATTTTGAACATGACGATATTTATATCTTTGTAAAGAAGTTTGAATATGTTTTTGCAACCATTAAGCTTTAACAATTATGTGATAATGAAATCAAATTTAGGTTAATTTCATTCACATTTACTTGCTGAAAAATAGTTGCATAAACTGCCTTTAAATTGGATTAAATTTTTGAATGAATTTGTAAATGTTTTCTTTAAGAAATTTTGCCCTTTGGGAAAACAACCAAAATTTAAAGGGCTTTTTGAAATTTTATCCATTCGATGATGAATCTTTTGAAAAATGTTTTAAGCGACTTAAAGAACTTTTAACAGAATGCATACATCATAATTTTTAACAAATAAACTCTTTATCGAAATCTGTACAATAGCCTTTAAATTAACTATTGAATGATGCTCGAATTGATGTGCCATGGAAATTTTCTAGCACTACATCATGATACCGCCAAGTAGTTCCTTGAAAACCTAGTTGAAAAATCAACTGAATGAGAACAATCGAATGAGAAACCAGCCTATCTACGATCGAGTTCCCATTCCATATTATCATCTCTAACTTTAGAAGCAAGAATTGATGCAACGATAAACAAGTTTAATATTGTTTTCTCATCAAATCAAAAAATCAAGATTCTCAGCCCCTTTTGCTATAAATGCAACTCTCCGAAAAATACCACCTATCGATGCTCTCTCTCATTAATTATTTTCTATAACTTGCAATCCTGCTTTAAGATATCATCGAATTTTTCTTGAAACAAAAACAATTCGAGCATGAATTTGGTTCGACCCACTTTTCAAGGATTTCTGAACAATCATTCAAATCCTCCCACTCAGCCTAATCAGTTTCAATAAAAAAATTCACCTTCATCTCAAAATCGAGTGTGTAAACCTTTTTCTTCTTAGGCTGATAAGCGAGTGACTTCACTTGAGAAAAAATTGTAAATATTTGCGAAGTCTACAACGCAAAATCTCTAATAGATTAACAACTTATTTTTTTTTATAACCTCTTGTATTCAAGACAACGAGTCAGTCGATCGAGAAACTCGAATTGCAAATAAATCAGTTGGCTACTTCTATAAATGGGTAGGAAAGAAGCACTTTTCCAAGTCATATAGTTCTAAACTTACGGAATCAAAATTGTATCTCCAACCAAGCTCATGTCATTTGGGAGAACAGTGTTAACCAAATGAAATTTATCACCATATTGTGATTTGATAAGCAAATCAATAACCAAGTTGTCAATCCTAACAACTTCCTAGAAATTTCTTCCAAAACTCCTACTGTTATCGACATTTCAAAAATCACAAATGAATCGTTAAATACCGAGTCTAATTCTGAATCTCACCCTTCACTAACTAAAGTACACTGGCCTGTTGTGTAGTGTCACACCCCACCTCCGCCAGGGTGGCTCTGGCAAGCACTCTGACTTTGGAGGGGCGTTTGAATCAGGTAGACATGCATAATGATATATCAAGGCAGAACAAGAACATATGTATATTATGTAAACAGAGTAGATAACATAGATAAAACAGCGGAAGATTTTAAACCATTTCAAAACAAGTCTGGTACAACATAATGTCAATTTTCCAAAATAACAAGTCTAGTACATAAAATAACATCAACTGAAACTTGAAAAGGAAAACATAAAGTAGCTATCCCCAAAGTGGAAAAACCATAGCGAGCTCAAGTCCAAAGCACACATGAGCTATCCAAGAAAAGCAGGTAAGATCCAAGCTAAGCTCCTGTCTTCCCTCCCTGAGAACCTGGGGGGGGGGGGGGGAAACGGAAGAAAAGAGGCGAAAGAAAACAGGTCAGTCAAAAAGACTGAGTAAGCCCTACTACAATCAATGTAAACTGATAAAGTTAACTGACATGAGCAGCATATATGAACATAAGGATAACAACATGATGATTATCTATCAAGGTAGATAAAGGTGTCATCGCATAATCAGGATTAAGGTTTTGCACCACAGATGTACTAGCAAACTAACATGACTTGAATAAACAAGTATTGATCCCTTGGCCCACGCTTTGGCCCAATAACATGAAGTGACCCTCATACGAGGTCCCAAGTGTAAACTAGAAGTGATCCCAGTGATTCCCAGGCCCAAGTTTTGGCCCACCATCAGGAATGACCCAAACCAAGGTCCAACTAGCACGGTCTAGTCGATCGGCTCCCTAAAGCCTAACTCGTCAAGTGTCGGTGTCTTACGGCCCAACAATGAAGTGTAGCTAAACTGTGCTAGGTCCACCCTAGGGTGTATCAAGCCCTAGGGTGTCAACCACCGACACGAATCAATGCACGCACAGTCTAAACCTACTGGTGCCCGTGCCTGCTTTTCCAACTCCGGACCATGTGCACGACCATGACCCGTCTGAACCCACACCGGCGCACCTACTCAGCCGTCATTTTGGTCGCTTACATGTCATCCAGTAATCGTGCCCCTCCCTAGCCTAGTCCCTAGGGTATCATGATACAACTAAGAGGGTTACTGGTGCAAAGGACCACGTAACTAGGGTTTCCTTAATGGGTTAAACGTGGTTAACCCAACTCATTCAAGTACCAAGTTGGTTAAGTGTACCCAAGGTTCATGACTTAACCCCACCAACCCATCGTGTTTCATTGGTTAAGTGTTCAAGCGGTCCATGACTTAACCCTAATCACGAGGCATTAATTAATTAATGCGCCTTAACCTCTCACACTAGACTTTGTTGTGGTTACTAGTTAGGCCGGGCCGGTCCGGGTAGGTTTACACCACAACTTAGTCTAACCTCGGGTTCCACGTGCAACATGACCAACTACTCACATTGGGTCCTATTGCTTGTAGCCACTAGTTAAGCCGGTCGGTTCCGGGTAGGTTTATGCTACAAGCTCAACCCAACCTCGAGTTGGCCATCCTCATGTTTTCTAAGTGTTATGTCCATCATGTTTTCAAAACACATTACAAATTTTCAAGCAATTGGGTAGACCTAACTTAATAGGTAAATTCCCAATGGGTAGACCTAACTTAATAGGTAAATTCCCAAGCTTATGTTTTTATGTCTTTTAAGTTTACCCAACCCCAAATGCAATCCCATCGCTTACATATCGCAATAGCGCATAAAGGATAGAAAGAGGGAACTTGGCATAATTATGACATAAAAGTGTTGAAGCCACAAGTTCAACATGGTGGCATATGAAAGGTTCATGTGTTCATACACTTGCATATTACATTTTTAGGCCCAAAAAGCATGCATAACATGATAACATGAACCACATGACCATCCCAAACTTGCATAACATACTTGCATATCATATGACAACTTGTATACCAAACTTCATAAACAAACTTGCATAACATATGACAACTTGCATATCAAACTTGCATAAACAAACTTGCATAACATATGACAACTTGCATATCATACTCGCATAAACAAACTTGCATAACTTATGGCAACTTGCATATCAAACTTGCATAACATATGACAACTTGCATATCAAACTTGCATAAACAAACTTGCATAACTTATGGAAACTTGCATATCAAACTTGCATAAACAAACTTGCATAACTTATGGCAACTTGCATATCAAACTTGCATAAACAAACTTGCATAACATGCATTTAACTTCAAAGTTCAAGTATGAGAGGAATAGGGCTTACAATGCTTATGCGGACTCAAATGAGTATAGCAAATGTAAGAAACCCCTTATGCAACAAATTAAAACCCCAAAAATGCAAGCAAACTTGATCAAGACTCCTCCTTTATGATGCCAATAGAGAAACAAGACTTTAATGCAAGCTAAAGAGGATCATACAAGCCTAAATACACTTGTATGCATGGAAATCTCTTAGAAATTTGTTTAGGAATTGTATGAAGAGAGTGGAGGCCATGAGAGATTTGATTTTGACATAGTTTAGTTGCTAGAATGAATAATGAATGATTTAGGGTAGGTTAGGGTCTTATTTATAGATTAGGCTAGTGATTTAGACCATAGGATTAAACCCTAGTTCCAATCTCAGCCCTCTAAACCGAATCTGGCCCCCAAGCTCAACACATTCTCAAAAATGGTGCACCAAGCAGACCTGGGCGTCTGAGCCAAGTCGACAGGGCTGTCGACCTGGTCAGACCCAGTCGACTCCCAAGTCGACAGGGCTGTCGACTTGGGTACTGTGGCGGGAATTTTTCCCGCCTGGCCCAAACTGGCCCAATTCCCAATTTCAGATTTGAAATCTGTTTTTACTTAGGAATTTTCTGAAAACTTCGTTGGGCCTTAATCGGGTCATACGGACTCCGATTTTCGAAAACTCGGACTCTATTTCGCGTATTTTTCCGAGACGAACGCAATGGCATAGCCCGTTTCCCTTGATTCAGATTTTAGAATTAAATTCTGCCTCGATTTATGTTATAACAGGTTATTGAAAATACGGGTTGTTACATTCTCCCCTCCTTAATGGATTTCGTCCCCGAAATCTTCAAGTTAGGAAGAACGTATCCTACCATCCATCATCCATCTACTCAAAACATCATCCACGAGCAATCATTGTCCTTACAAGATTCTAAATGCTGGATGAACATATGCAAAGGTGTGTGTATATGTACTTATCTAATGCGAATATCATCAATGCAAATTATGTTAGTGAAATGAATCCATATGTATGCAATTCCTAACATAATGTATATCATCTATATGTGTGCACATAACATACACCCATATGCAACATCCATGTGATAACACACAATTTTCATCCATGAATAAGCATAAACACTCATGCATATGCAATATGAGGAGTGTGTGAGCCGATCTAGTGCCTAATCGTGTATAATGCATCCACGAGTAACCACTTGCAAACACTTGCAACCACTTGCAACCATCAAGCATAACATGTTTCAAACACATGTTTCAACCAAAGGATTTCTACCTAAGATTCTCATGACAAGATTAACACGATAAACAAGACAAACATGAATAGCAAAAGATGTGCTAAAGAGATCGGGAGGATAAGCAAGATATACCTCTTTTGGATTACCAGAAATCCCAACCCATATTCCATAAAAGCCCAAAAGGTTTAGTCAACCTAACGGACCCCTTCAAACCCTGACATGTATTACTAGCCAATAAGTCATACCTCCCGACAGAAATAGGACCGAAAATGGGACCGAGAGGATATACATAAAAAGATAATATGCGAGTAAGTTCCACAGGAAAACAAGGATCAAGGATATGCTCTTAAAAAGAGATATGATGCGCGTATCTAGCATTCAGTCTTCACGTTTCCTTGAGTTTAACTCCACTGTGCTTTGGCCGTCTTTTACCTCATGATTTCTTAGCTTCTTAACTCTTATTTCCAAATATGAGTTGGAACCCATTTCATTGTCGCCTCTCGTCTTCCTTTTTCACTTACTCTTCTATCATACTTGGCTTAAACATAACTGTGACTTCATGGTTTCATGTAAGCTCTCCAAAATTCACTAGTGAATCCTGGATCTCGTCTACTTACTATAAAGTATTCCACGCAGCAGAACTTTTCTTGGAAATACCAATCCATGTTGCCAATTGCTCTTACCAACAGGATTTTCTATAACTCATGCTTGAACGAAATGGGTCACCCGCCTGCGAATGGTAGGCTGTACTTAGATTCAGTTGCTTGCCCATGACTTCCCGTAGACTATCTCAAAACTTGACTGGTGAAGATTGAGTCGTGGTTACTAACTATTCTTTAGGGAACCTCGTGCAACTGCTTTATTTCTTGAAAGTAAACTGTCGCTAGTTATGATGCAGTCCTTTCGCTCTTTACCGGAGTGAAATGAGCACTCTTCATGAGTCTACCTACTATGCCCCACATGCTCGTATTCCCTTTCCTTGATCTAGGCAGTCCATCCACGAAATCCTTCATGACGCTTTACTACTTCCTTCTATTGCGGGGACCTCCAATGGATATAACAGCCCACCGGGCTTCTATGACTCGGCCTTTAACCTGTTGGCCCAACATGCACCTTGGGACAACCTCGGCCACTTCCCTGTGTGATGTGCATCTTCTAGAACCTTCTTTCTCTCATCGCGTCCTAGCTATCCCTTGTCATCTATAGCGAGGTGTCTTAACATCTCGCCTCGAATCAACTTGTCCATGATCTCGACTAACTGCGGGTCTTCTTTCTGTGAAGTCCCTACTTGATCCAGAAGGGTAGGCCTAAGCTCAAGGGACGCTAACTAACTAATTAAACTGAGAGAACCTCTTACTTCAATTGTCCTCATCGGAGCTTTCCGGTCTTGAACCGCGACCATTTTAGCGGGATCCACCGCTAAGCTTTTCTTAGAAACTATGTGCCCAAGAAATTCTAACTCCTTTTTCTCCAAAATGACATTTGGAGGACTTGGCTTTCAACTGATGCGCCCTAAGCGTATCCATCACCTCCACGAGATGCCTTGCATGCCCTTCCTCGTCCTTAGAGAAGATCAGAATATCATCTACGAAGACCACGACAAACTTGTTCAAGAACTCCCTGAACACCCTACTCATCAAGTCCACGAGGTAGGCGGGTGCATTAGTCAAACCGAATGGCATGACCAGCCATTCTAAGAATTCATCCGGAGTTCTGAACGCAGTCTTGTCTATACTATCCTCAGCTACTCTGAGCTGATGGAATCCAGTAGCAAGATCAAGAGAGAACAGATGTTCCTACAAGCTGATCAAAAAATCATCGATCCTTGGCAATGGTTGTCTATTCTCTTCGTTTAACTCACGATAATCAACACAAAGTCGAAGAGAACCATCTGCCTTGGTAGTAAATACTACAGGCGCTCCCCATTCAGATATACTTCATCTAATGAAGTTCTTCTCAAGCAACTCCTTGGCTTGCTTTCCTAGCTCCCGTCTTTCACGTGGAGCCATGTGCCGAACGGGCAAAGAGACCAGCTTTTTATTATCCACCAGATAAATGCAGGAATTAAACTCGCGTTTAGGGGGGTAACCCCTTCACTTTACCCAAGATATCAGGATATTCTCGGACCACCCTCACCGATTGCAAACTATCGATAGACGAGTCGAGGGGTTCAAGATAACACAACATTACGGGACTCATAGGGTTACTAGAAATTCTTAGGGTATTATCGAGGCGAGTCATGAGCCTCACAACCCTATGCTCAAAAATCAAGAATGGCTCCAAAACTGGACAACCAATCCATGGTCAAAATCAACTCATACCTCATGAAACTGAGAATACAAGCATCACACGAGAACTCTACACTAGAGATAGAGTTTTCCAAATCCACGTAGATAATAGACAAGTGGGCGAAAACCCCAATTGGATTTGAACCACACACGGGATCATAAACTAGACTAGTACTCAGGTGCAAACTTTCAACTAGATCAGATGAAATAAGCTATGCGATGCACCAAAATTAAACAAGGTATGAACAGGAAAATCAGAAATGTATACAAGGCTTTCAACAGAAATACTACCTCGATCGGGAACTGGAGCGACATTGAGAGCATGAACTTGCCCTCCCGAAGGTCCAGTACGCTGAGTCTGACCCTGGCCTTGCCCTCGCTTCTTCGGGCAATCCCTAGTGAAGTGTCCAAACT
The DNA here is from genome assembly GCA_030737875.1 of Allium sativum. Classification (NCBI taxonomy): domain Eukaryota; kingdom Viridiplantae; phylum Streptophyta; class Magnoliopsida; order Asparagales; family Amaryllidaceae; genus Allium; species Allium sativum. The sequence goes on from CM060922.1 coordinate 864,316,242, forward strand.
CACCACAATGAAAGCATTCGCCCATCTTCCTTTTCCTCTTCTTACACTCCTTAATGAGATGCCCAACTAAACCGCAATAATAGCACTTTCCCTTTTCGTTATTGCCCTTTTTGTTGTCCCCCTTGTTGCCTTGACTCTTGTTCTTGTTCTTATTGCCTTGACTGCTCTGACCACTTTGATTACCCTGATTTCCTTTCCACTGGGAATCAGTCTTCTTGGCTTGCGTATCATTCATCTTGATCTCTTTCTTGTCACTCCTACTCTCTTCATTAAGTAGGGCCATATTCACCAAACTCTCAAAAATTGCCCCCAAGGGTATATGAGTCATGGACAAACCATGTAATGGCTCGTTTAATCCTAGAGCGAAGTATAGGGCCTTCTTCTGAGCCGTGTTAATTAAGTCTAAACCGACCTGAGCCAGTTGATTAAACTGATCTATGTATTCCCTAATAGTCATGTCCCCTTGCCTCAGTGATAGGAACCTTAGTCCAAACTTTCCCCGAAAGTCATCCCAAGTCTCAATTGGCCTAGTAACGGTGGTGGCCACCCACCAACGTGCAGCTTCTTCCTTTAGCAACCACACTGCTAATAAAACCTTCCTACGGTCATCTATATCAAAGAAGGTAAAAAGATCTTCGGTTTCTTTCAACCAATTCCTTGCCTCTACATAAGTCTCGGTTCCAAAGAAATTCTTGCAACCCATCGCCTTAAAATCTTGGCAAATCTTTGCGAAGTCAGCTTGAGGATGCTGAGGGGGAAGAGGAAGAGGAACCTCAGCGACAGGAGGAGGAGGAACATCAACTACCGGAGGAGGAGTAATATTTGCGGGGCCGGCTTCGGTCACCCTAGCCTCCAAAAGTCTCCTATACCAAACAGGTACGTGTACTCCCTCCGGAATGGCAAAGTTATCGGCCATACTGAAAACGAAGAAAAAGACAGATTCAGAATGGGGAAAAACGAAGGAATTTTTGCTAATGGCTTTTTGGGGAATAGCCTTTAAAATAAACTAGACTTTTCTTTGGAAAATACTTTATACTTGGTTTTGAAAATAGTTTTCCAAAAGTTTTAAAAACCTTTTTGTTCCTTCTCGTAAACCATATGCTCTGATACCAAATGTAACACCCCACCTCCGCCAGGGTGGCTCTGGCAAGCACTCTGACTTTGGAGGGGCGTTTGAATCAGGTAGACATGCATAATGATATATCAAGGCAGAACAAGAACATATGTATATTATGTAAACAGAGTAGATAACATAGATAAAACAGCGGAAGATTTTAAACCATTTCAAAACAAGTCTGGTACAACATAATGTCAATTTTCCAAAATAACAAGTCTAGTACATAAAATAACATCAACTGAAACTTGAAAAGGAAAACATAAAGTAGCTATCCCCAAAGTGGAAAAACCATAGCGAGCTCAAGTCCAAAGCACACATGAGCTATCCAAGAAAAGCAGGTAAGATCCAAGCTAAGCTCCTGTCTTCCCTCCCTGAGAACCTGGGGGGGAACGGAAGAAAAGAGGCGAAAGAAAACAGGTCAGTCAAAAAGACTGAGTAAGCCGTACTACAATCAATGTAAACTGATAAAGTTAACTGACATGAGCAGCAGATATGAACATAAGGATAACAACATGATGATTATCTATCAAGGTAGATAAAGGTGTCATCGCATAATCAGGATTAAGGTTTTGCACCACAGATGTACTAGCAAACTAACATGACTTGAATAAACAAGTATTGATCCCTTGGCCCACGCTTTGGCCCAATAACATGAAGTGACCCTCATACGAGGTCCCAAGTGTAAACTAGAAGTGATCCCAGTGATTCCCAGGCCCAAGTTTTGGCCCACCATCAGGAATGACCCAAACCAAGGTCCAACTAGCACGGTCTAGTCGATCGGCTCCCTAAAGCCTAACTCGTCAAGTGTCGGTGTCTTACGGACCAACTACGAAGTGTAGCTAAACTGTGCTAGGTCCACCCTAGGGTGTATCAAGCCCTAGGGTGTCAACCACCGACACGAATCAATGCACGCACAGTCTAAACCTACTGGTGCCCGTGCCTGCTTTTCCAACTCCGGACCATGTGCACGACCATGACCCGTCTGAACCCACACCGGCGCACCTACTCAGCCGTCATTTTGGTCGCTTACATGTCATCCAGTAATCGTGCCCCTCCCTAGCCTAGTCCCTAGGGTATCATGATACAACTAAGAGGGTTACTGGTGCAAAGGACCACGTAACTAGGGTTTCCTTAATGGGTTAAACGTGGTTAACCCAACTCATTCAAGTACCAAGTTGGTTAAGTGTACCCAAGGTTCATGACTTAACCCCACCAACCCATCGTGTTTCATTGGTTAAGTGTTCAAGCGGTCCATGACTTAACCCTAATCACGAGGCATTAATTAATTAATGCGCCTTAACCTCTCACATTAGACTTTGTTGTGGTTACTAGTTAGGCCGGGCCGGTCCGGGTAGGTTTACACCACAACTTAGTCTAACCTCGGGTTCCACGTGCAACATGACCAACTACTCACATTGGGTCCTATTGCTTGTAGCCACTAGTTAAGCCGGTCGGTTCCGGGTAGGTTTATGCTACAAGCTCAACCCAACCTCGAGTTGGCCATCCTCATGTTTTCTAAGTGTCATGTCCATCATGTTTTCAAAACACATTACAAATTTTCAAGCAATTGGGTAGACCTAACTTAATAGGTAAATTCCCAATGGGTAGACCTAACTTAATAGGTAAATTCCCAAGCTTATGTTTTTATGTCTTTTAAGTTTACCCAACCCCAAACGCAATCCCATCGCTTACATATCGCAATAGCGCATAAAGGATAGAAAGAGGGAACTTGGCATAATTATGACATAAAAGTGTTGAAGCCACAAGTTCAACATGGTGGCATATGAAAGGTTCATGTGTTCATACACTTGCATATTACATTTTTAGGCCCAAAAAGCATGCATAACATGATAACATGAACCACATGACCATCCCAAACTTGCATAACATACTTGCATATCATATGACAACTTGTATACCAAACTTCATAAACAAACTTGCATAACATATGACAACTTGCATATCAAACTTGCATAAACAAACTTGCATAACATATGACAACTTGCATATCATACTCGCATAAACAAACTTGCATAACTTATGGCAACTTGCATATCAAACTTGCATAACATATGACAACTTGCATATCAAACTTGCATAAACAAACTTGCATAACTTATGGCAACTTGCATATCAAACTTGCATAAACAAACTTGCATAACTTATGGCAACTTGCATATCAAACTTGCATAAACAAACTTGCATAACATGCATTTAACTTCAAAGTTCAAGTATGAGAGGAATAGGGCTTACAATGCTTATGCGGACTCAAATGAGTATAGCAAATGTAAGAAACCCCTTATGCAACAAATTAAAACCCCAAAAATGCAAGCAAACTTGATCAAGACTCCTCCTTTATGATGCCAATAGAGAAACAAGACTTTAATGCAAGCTAAAGAGGATCATACAAGCCTAAATACACTTGTATGCATGGAAATCTCTTAGAAATTTGTTTAGGAATTGTATGAAGAGAGTGGAGGCCATGAGAGGATTGATTTTGACATAGTTTAGTTGCTAGAATGAATAATGAATGATTTAGGGTAGGTTAGGGTCTTATTTATAGATTAGGCTAGTGATTTAGACCATAGGATTAAACCCTAGTTCCAATCTCAACCCTCTAAACCGAATCTGGCCCCCAAGCTCAACACATTCTCAAAAATGGTGCACCAAGCAGACCTGGGCGTCTGAGCCAAGTTGACAGGGCTGTCGACCTGGTCAGACCCAGTCGACTCCCAAGTCGACAGGGCTGTCGACTTGGGTACTGTGGCGGGAATTTTTCCCGCCTGGCCCAAACTGGCCCAATTCCCAATTTCAGATTTGAATTTGAAATCTGTTTTTACTTAGGAATTTTCTGAAAACTTCGTTGGGCCTTAATCGGGTCATACGGACTCCGATTTTCGAAAACTCGGACTCTATTTTGCGTATTTTTCCGAGACGAACGCAATGGCATAGCCCGTTTCCCTTGATTCAGATTTTAGAATTAAATTCTGCCTCGATTTATGTTATAACAGGTTATTGAAAATACGGGTTGTTACATTCTCCCCTCCTTAAAGGATTTCGTCCCCGAAATCTTCAAGTTAGGAAGAACGTATCCTACCATCCAACATCCATCTACTCAAAACATCATCCACGAGCAATCATTGTCCTTACAAGATTCTAAATGCTGGATGAACATATGCAAAGGTGTGTGTATATGTACTTATCTAATGCGAATATCATCAATGCAAATTATGTTAGTGAAATGAATCCATATGTATGCAATTCCTAACATAATGTATATCATCTATATGTGTGCACATAACATACACCCATATGCAACATCCATGTGATAACACACAATTTTCATCCATGAATAAGCATAAACACTCATGCATATGCAATATGAGGAGTGTGTGAGCCGATCTAGTGCCTAATCGTGTATAATGCATCCACGAGTAACCACTTGCAAACACTTGCAACCACTTGCAACCATCAAGCATAACATGTTTCAAACACATGTTTCAACCAAAGGATTTCTACCTAAGATTCTCATGACAAGATTAACACGATAAACAAGACAAACATGAATAGCAAAAGATGTGCTAAAGAGATCGGGAGGATAAGCAAGATATACCCCTTTTGGATTACCAGAAATCCCAACCCATATTCCATAAAAGCCCAAAAGGTTTAGTCAACCTAACGGACCCCTTCAAACCCTGACATGTATTACTAGCCAATAAGTCATACCTCCCGACAGAAATAGGACCGAAAATGGGACCGAGAGGATATACATAAAAAGATAATATGCGAGTAAGTTCCACAGGAAAACAAGGATCAAGGATATGCTCTTAAAAAGAGATATGATGCGCGTATCTAGCATTCAGTCTTCACGTTTCCTTGAGTTTAACTCCACTGTGCTTTGGCCGTCTTTTACCTCATGATTTCTTAGCTTCTTAACTCTTATTTCCAAATATGAGTTGGAACCCATTTCATTGTCGCCTCTCGTCTTCCTTTTTCACTTACTCTTCTATCATACTTGGCTTAAACATAACTGTGACTTCATGGTTTCATGTAAGCTCTCCAAAATTCACTAGTGAATCCTGGATCTCGTCTACTTACTATAAAGTATTCCACGCAGCAGAACTTTTCTTGGAAATACCAATCCATGTTGCCAATTGCTCTTACCAACAGGATTTTCTATAACTCATGCTTGAACGAAATGGTTCACCCGCCTGCGAATGGTAGGCTGTACTTAGATTCAGTTGCTTGCCCATGACTTCCCGTAGACTATCTCAAAACTTGACTGGTGAAGATTGAGTCGTGGTTACTAACTATTCTTTAGGGAACCTCGTGCAACTGCTTTGTTTCTTGAAAGTAAACTGTCGCTAGTTATGATGCAGTCCTTTCGCTCTTTACCAGAGTGAAATGAGCACTCTTCATGAGTCTACCTACTATGCCCCACATTCTCGTATTCCCTTTCCTTGATCTAGGCAGTCCATCCACGAAATCCTTCGTGACGCTTTACTACTTCCTTCTATTGCGGGGACCTCCAATGGATATAACAGCCCACCGGGCTTCTATGACTCGGCCTTTAACCTGTTGGCCCAACATGCACCTTGGGACAACCTCGGCCACTTCCCTGTGTGATGTGCATCTTCTAGAACCTTCTTTCTCTCATCGCGTCCTAGCTATCCCTTGTCATCTATAGCGAGGTGTCTTAACATCTCGCCTCGAATCAACTTGTCCATGATCTCGACTAACTGCGGGTCTTCTTTCTGTGAAGTCCCTACTTGATCCAGAAGGGTAGGCCTAAGCTCAAGGGACGCTAACTAACTAATTAAACTGAGAGAACCTCTTACTTCAATTATCCTCGTCGGAGCTTTCCGGTCTTGAACCGCGACCATTTTAGCGGGATCCACCGCTAAGCTTTGCTTAGAAACTATGTGCCCAAGAAATTCTAACTCCTTTTTCTCCAAAATGACATTTGGAGGACTTGGCTTTCAACTGATGCGCCCTAAGCGTATCCATCACCTCCACGAGATGCCTTGCATGCCCTTCCTCATCCTTAGAGAAGATCAGAATATCATCTACGAAGACCACGACAAACTTGTTCAAGAACTCCCTGAACACCCTACTCATCAAGTCCACGAGGTAGGCGGGTGCATTAGTCAAACCGAATGGCATGACCAGCCATTCTAAGAATTCATCCGGAGTTCTGAACGCAGTCTTGTCTATACTATCCTCAGCTACTCTGAGCTGACGGAATCCAGTAGCAAGATCAAGAGAGAACAGATGTTCCTACAAGCTGATCAAACAAATCATCGATCCTTGGCAATGGTTGTCTATTCTCTTCATTTAACTCACGATAATCAACACAAAGTCGAAGAGAACCATCTGCCTTGGTAGTAAATACTACAGGCGCTCCCCATTCAGATATACTTCATCTAATGAAGTTCTTCTCAAGCAACTCCTTGGCTTGCTTTCCTAGCTCCCGTCTTTCACGTGGAGCCATGTGCCGAACGGGCAAAGAGACCAGCTTTTTATTATCCACCAGATAAATGCAGGAATTAAACTCGCGTTTAGGGGGGTAACCCCTTCACTTTACCCAAGATATCAGGATATTCTCGGACCACCCTCACCGATTGCAAACTATCGATAGACGAGTCGAGGGGTTCAAGATAACACAACATGACGGGACTCATAGGGTTACTAGAAATTCTTAGGGTATTATCGAGGCGAGTCATGAGCCTCACAACCCTATGCTCAAAAATCAAGAATGGCTCCAAAACTGGACAACCAATCCATGGTCAAAATCAACTCATACCTCATGAAACTGAGAATACAAGCATCACACGAGAACTCTACACTAGAGATAGAGTTTTCCAAATCCACGTAGATAATAGACAAGTGGGCGAAAACCCCAATTGGATTTGAACCACACACGGGATCATAAACTAGACTAGTACTCAGGTGCAAACTTTCAACTAGATCAGATGAAATAAGCTACGCGATGCACCAAAATTAAACAAGGTATGAACAGGAAAATCAGAAATGTATACAAGGCTTTCAACAGAAATACTACCTCGATCGGGAACTGGAGCGACATTGAGAGCATGAACTTGCCCTCCCGAAGGTCCAGTACGCTGAGTCTGACCCTGGCCTTGCCCTCGCTTCTTCGGGCAATCCCTAGTGAAGTGTCCAAACTCACCACAATGAAAGCATTCGCCCATCTTCCTTTTCCTCTTCTTACACTCCTTAATGAGATGCCCAACTAAACCGCAATAATAGCACTTTCCCTTTTCGTTATTGCCCTTTTTGTTGTCCCCCTTGTTGCCTTGACTCTTGTTCTTGTTCTTATTGCCTTGACTGCTCTGACCACTTGGATTACCCTGATTTCCTTTCCACTGGGAATCAGTCTTCTTGGCTTGCGTATCATTCATCTTGATCTCTTTCTTGTCACTCCTACTCTCTTCATTAAGTAGGGCCATATTCACCAAACTCTCAAAAGTTGCCCCCAAGGGTATATGAGTCATGGCCAAACCATGTAATGGCTCGTTTAATCCTAGAGCGAAGTATAGGGCCTTCTTCTAAGCTGTGTTAATTAAGTCTAAACCGACCTGAGCCAGTTGATTAAACTGATCTATGTATTCCCTAATAGTCATGTCCCCTTGCCTCAGTGATAGGAACCTTAGTCCAAACTTTCCCCGAAAGTCATCCCAAGTCTCAATTGGCCTAGTAACGGTGGTGGCCACCCACCAACGTGCAGCTTCTTCCTTTAGCAACCACACTGCTAATAAAACCTTACTACGGTCATCTATATCAAAGAAGGTAAAAAGATCTACGGTTTCTTTCAACCAATTCCTTGCCTCTACATAAGTCTCGGTTCCAAAGAAATTCTTGCAACCCATCGCCTTAAAATCTTGGCAAATCTTTGCGAAGTCAGCTTGAGGATGCTGAGGGGGAGGAGGAAGAGGAACCTCAGCGACAGGAGGAGGAGGAACATCAACTACCGGAGGAGGAGTAATATTTGCGGGGCCGGCTTCGGTCACCCTAGCCTCCAAAAGTCTCCTATACCAAACAGGTACGTGTACTCCCTCCGGAATGGCAAAGTTATCGGCCATACTGAAAACGAAGAAAAAGACAGATTCAGAATGGGGAAAAACGAAGGAATTTTTGCTAATGGCTTTTTGGGGAATAGCCTTTAAAATAAACTAGACTTTTCTTTGGAAAATACTTTATACTTGGTTTTGAAAATAGTTTTCCAAAAGTTTTAAAAACCTTTTTGTTCCTTCTCGTAAACCATATGCTCTGATACCAAATGTAACACCCCACCTCCGCCAGGGTGGCTCTGGCAAGCACTCTGACTTTGGAGGGGCGTTTGAATCAGGTAGACATGCATAATGATATATCAAGGCAGAACAAGAACATATGTATATTATGTAAACAGAGTAGATAACATAGATAAAACAGCGGAAGATTTTAAACCATTTCAAAACAAGTCTGGTACAACATAATGTCAATTTTCCAAAATAACAAGTCTAGTACATAAAATAACATCAACTGAAACTTGAAAAGGAAAACATAAAGTAGCTATCCCCAAAGTGGAAAAACCATAGCGAGCTCAAGTCCAAAGCACACATGAGCTATCCAAGAAAAGCAGGTAAGATCCAAGCTAAGCTCCTGTCTTCCCTCCCTGAGAACCTGGGGGGGGGGGGGGGAACGGAAGAAAAGAGGCGAAAGAAAACAGGTCAGTCAAAAAGACTGAGTAAGCCCTACTACAATCAATGTAAACTGATAAAGTTAACTGACATGAGCAACATATATGAACATAAGGATAACAACATGATGATTATCTATCAAGGTAGATAAAGGTGTCATCGCATAATCAGGATTAAGGTTTTGCACCACAGATGTACTAGCAAACTAACATGACTTGAATAAACAAGAATTGATCCCTTGGCCCACGCTTTGGCCCAATAACATGAAGTGACCCTCATACGAGGTCCCAAGTGTAAACTAGAAGTGATCCCAGTGATTCCCAGGCCCAAGTTTTGGCCCACCATCAGGAATGACCCAAACCAAGGTCCAACTAGCACGGTCTAGTCGATCGGCTCCCTAAAGCCTAACTCGTCAAGTGTCGGTGTCTTACGGCCCAACTACGAAGTGTAGCTAAACTGTGCTAGGTCCACCCTAGGGTGTATCAAGCCCTAGGGTGTCAACCACCGACACGAATCAATGCACGCACAGTCTAAACCTACTGGTGCCCGTGCCTGCTTTTCCAACTCCGGACCATGTGCACGACCATGACCCGTCTGAACCCACACCGGCGCACCTACTCAGCCGTCATTTTGGTCGCTTACATGTCATCCAGTAATCGTGCCCCTCCCTAGCCTAGTCCCTAGGGTATCATGATACAACTAAGAGGGTTACTGGTGCAAAGGACCACGTAACTAGGGTTTCCTTAATGGGTTAAACGTGGTTAACCCAACTCATTCAAGTACCAAGTTGGTTAAGTGTACCCAAGGTTCATGACTTAACCCCACCAACCCATCGTGTTTCATTGGTTAAGTGTTCAAGCGGTCCATGACTTAACCCTAATCACGAGGCATTAATTAATTAATGCGCCTTAACCTCTCACATTAGACTTTGTTGTGGTTACTAGTTAGGCCGGGCCGGTCCGGGTAGGTTTACACCACAACTTAGTCTAACCTCGGGTTCCACGTGCAACATGACCAACTACTCACATTGGGTCCTATTGCTTGTAGCCACTAGTTAAGCCGGTCGGTTCCGGGTAGGTTTATGCTACAAGCTCAACCCAACCTCGAGTTGGCCATCCTCATGTTTTCTAAGTGTCATGTCCATCATGTTTTCAAAACACATTACAAATTTTCAAGCAATTGGGTAGACCTAACTTAATAGGTAAATTCCCAATGGGTAGACCTAACTTAATAGGTAAATTCCCAAGCTTATGTTTTTATGTCTTTTAAGTTTACCCAACCCCAAACGCAATCCCATCGCTTACATATCGCAATAGCGCATAAAGGATAGAAAGAGGGAACTTGGCATAATTATGACATAAAAGTGTTGAAGCCACAAGTTCAACATGGTGGCATATGAAAGGTTCATGTGTTCATACACTTGCATATTACATTTTTAGGCCCAAAAAGCATGCATAACATGATAACATGAACCACATGACCATCCCAAACTTGCATAACATACTTGCATATCATATGACAACTTGTATACCAAACTTCATAAACAAACTTGCATAACATATGACAACTTGCATATCAAACTTGCATAAACAAACTTGCATAACATATGACAACTTGCATATCATACTCGCATAAACAAACTTGCATAACTTATGGCAACTTGCATATCAAACTTGCATAAACAAACTTGCATAACATATGACAACTTGCATATCAAACTTGCATAAACAAACTTGCATAACTTATGGCAACTTGCATATCAAACTTGCATAAACAAACTTGCATAACTTATGGCAACTTGCATATCAAACTTGCATAAACAAACTTGCATAACATGCATTTAACTTCAAAGTTCAAGTATGAGAGGAATAGGGCTTACAATGCTTATGCGGACTCAAATGAGTATAGCAAATGTAAGAAACCCCTTATGCAACAAATTAAAACCCAAAAAATGCAAGCAAACTTGATCAAGACTCCTCCTTTATGATGCCAATAGAGAAACAAGACTTTAATGCAAGCTAAAGAGGATCATACAAGCCTAAATACACTTGTATGCATGGAAATCTCTTAGAAATTTGTTTAGGAATTGTATGAAGAGAGTGGAGGCCATGAGAGGTTTGATTTTGACATAGTTTAGTTGCTAGAATGAATAATGAATGATTTAGGGTAGGTTAGGGTCTTATTTATAGATTAGGCTAGTGATTTAGACCATAGGATTAAACCCTAGTTCCAATCTCAGCCCTCTAAACCGAATCTGGTCCCCAAGCTCAACACATTCTCAAAAATGGTGCACCAAGCAGACCTGGGCGTCTGAGCCAAGTCGACAGCCAAGTCGACAGGGCTGTCGACCTGGTCAGACCCAGTCGACTCCCAAGTCGACAGGGCTGTCGACTTGGGTACTGTGGCGGGAATTTTTCCCGCCTGGCCCAAACTGGTCCAATTCCCAATTTCAGATTTGAATTTGAAATCTGTTTTTACTTAGGAATTTTCTGAAAACTTCGTTGGGCCTTAATCGGGTCATACGAACTCCGATTTTCGAAAACTCGGACTCTATTTCGCGTATTTTTCCGAGACGAACGCAATGGCATAGCCCGTTTCCCTTGATTCAGATTTTAGAATTAAATTCTGCCTCGATTTATGTTATAACAGGTTATTGAAAATACGGGTTGTTACATGTAGCGAACTCCTTTTCTCTATAAACTTTGTGTTAAGAAACATTTGGAACAAATGGAAAAGATGTTAAAATTTTCAAGCAAGTGAAAATGAACATTCCTGTTTTGGATATCATCCAACATGTCCTAATCTACGATTTTGGAAGACTTATGTGCTCTCTCAAAAATGACATATCAAAGTGCCAAAAAGTCTTCTTATCGCCCAGTTTAAGTGAAATCTTGCCTTAATAATTCATATTCATCAAATACAAGATTATAGATTGTCCCATGATCTCATATACAATAGGAGATGAGACGATTAATAAATGCTTAATAGACATAGGAGAGAATGTAAATTTGATTCCATACTCTATATATGAACAATTAGGCTTAGACGAGCTCAAACTAACAAAAATGCACTTCAATTTGTCGATTACTCAAAGCCCATAGGAGAAATTGAGGATGTATTCATTAAAGTCGGGAAATTCATATTTCCAATAGCTTTAATCATCCTTGGAACGCTACATGTGAACAATCCTATGAGTCAAATTCCTTCAATTTTAGGACTATCTTTCTTAGCCACCTCAAATGCCTTAATAAATTATCGGAATGGTTCTTTGAAAATATCACTTGGTAACATGACCTTAGATCTTAACATTTTCAATTTAGAATATCAATAAAACAATGCAATTGATCATAGTTTGGAAGTTAGCGTTGTTTAAAAAAACGTCATAGTTGAAACAGTTGACGTTAACAATGAGTGCAAAGCCAAGTACGAACAATTGTTTCATAATATGACAAATCAGATCAAACACATGCTTCATCTGAATTTCTCACGATTGAGTTTGTATCTCAACCGATTTTTTTGATTGATAAACTATTGAGGTCAGAGCTCAAGCCTCTTCCATCTTGCCTTAAGTATGCATACTAAGGTAATAGCAATCTTGTCCTGACTTTTTAAAACTAATTTGTGACTTGACCAAGAAATTTCTTTCCTTTCTATTCTTTCAAAAAACAGACTAGCCATGATACTAAGATAATTAGTCATGTGTTTGTCCAACACTACATTCAACTACCCAACGAAGCTAAGCCTAGCTATGACGCACAACGAACGCTTAATCCTGATACGAAAGCTGCAGTGCAACAGGAAACTCTTAATCTCCTTTATATTATTATCATCTACCTTATATCTGATATCTCACGAGTTAGCCTCGTTCCTGTCGGGACAAAAAAATTGTGGACTCAACTCGTTCTCAAAGAGGTTAGTATGTTTGCATGGATTATCGAAAATTAAATGCTGCAACATGTAAAGACCACTTTCCTCTTTTTTGTCATTAACGTAAAGCTCAAATGATTATCAAGTTAGTAATTATATTTCTTTCTTGATGATTATTCTAATTATACCGAAAATCATATCACTTTTGGAGATTAGGAGAAAACGATTTCACTTGTCCATTTAGCACCTTTTCTTATTGATGCATGCCATGTGGGCTTTGCAATGATTCCGTGACTTTCCAATGATGCATGTTATGCCTCAGATCGGTACTATGGTACATTTGAAGGTCATCAGTGATATCTCTAAGCCCATCTCTATCATTCTAAGCATTGGCTCATGTAGCTTTGTTTAGAAGATGAGGATCATTCCAACTCGTAATACTGTGGGTCGGAGATTGCATGTTTCTCTCCTTTTATTTAGCATTCACCCAACTGAATTGATTCCTCAAATTAATGTTGTCTCTTATATGCTGGTTCAATGCCTCATGGGGTCCCTCTAGCTTTTTAATTAAAAACAAGAAATCAACATGTGTATGATAGGACCTATGAGCATTAAAGCATCAACAATGGTTGCAGCAGCAACAATAGTCTAATTTCCTTAATGTACACTAGCCTTTTTCGAAATTGAGTGTTAGCACACAATGTTGATGTAGCTCTTGTTTTTGCCATTGCTAGTCCTTCCTTATAGATGTATGAGTAAACATGACCAGATAATAAATTGGCAGCATAGATCTAAAACTTCCATGCATGGACAAAGATCCACTAGTGGATGAAAAGATACGACATCCGAGAATTGTTCGCTCTCAGTGAAAGCAGAAAATTTTGTGCTAAAGCTGACGCAAAATCCATAAATGGATATGATAAGGTACAGATGGAGAAATTGTAATGGGAACTGAGGAATTTATAAGACAATATCACAAAGCAAGGCACTACAATTTGTATTGGTGTCCACTGTTTCAGATTTCGAAAATATCGCTCTATATCTCCTCCGAGATCTCATTTTGGGCTCCTCCCAAAATGAAACCACAAATCTCATTGTAAATATTGTTTCGAACATATCGTCCGAGATATTGTAATATCGACCAATATATCGACCAAGACGAGATACTGAAATATCACCCCAGATCTTGTGTTTTTAAGCTAAAATTTAAACTTGTGCCTAAACCAATGCAATAAGTAAAAAATTCAAAACCAACCACGATAATATCCTACTAATTTTTGTTTTTCATGTTAATTGATCATATATTCATATATGTTCTTGCTTATGATTTTCATGTTCGTCACTTTTTTACAAGCATGTTACCTATGAAATTGTATATTTTATATTCTACTTATGCTGAATTGTTTTATGTTTTGAATCTTTTTTACATTCTGTTTAACAATAATTCATGTTCAAGGGTTATAAGTTGTAAGCACTAATTTATTTGTAGTTTGTTATTCATTTTATTTTAAGAATATTATGATTTATGAATATAAATGTTCTTTCGTAAATTAAGAACGATGAGGCGATTTTGCAATTCAAGTTTAAGTTACCATTTTCATAATAGCATTCATGAAAATTATTGTGTAATACCCAACGATCATTATGATATGAGATTTCAGACCCAAGATGAAAATCCAAGGCTAAACCACGAGTTAGAACCATCTCATCCGAGATCTCCCCCAATACAAGATAAAGTCTGTAAAATAGCCGAGGCGAAATGCGACCGATATCCAACATTTAAAACATTGGTGTTAATGTCCATTTTGATAATTCTAGCTCTTTATTAATGAATTTGGTGATTATAATGATTCATATAGGCGAGGATCTAGAATACAATAAAAATAATTGAAATTACAAAGAGCCAAAAGTCCTTGAAATTCTCTAAGGCGACTGGTATTTATTGGCATAGGCGAGCTAGGATCAGTCGAAAGTTAGTGGAGAAGTCGTTAGAAGTTAGGTGACCACGGTTGTGGAATACGAACTGGATCGTTCATAATTAAGCTTTGGATAAATACCAATTTGGGGAAATCTGGACTGATACTGATCCAGGTCCTTATTCGACCATATGAACGATCTGGATCAATTTTGGCATTTTCCTCGGCATCTCCTTCAGATTGTCTTAGTACTTCTCATTCTAGGATCATATCCTGAACAATTGTCTACGCATTGGTCAATTGATCCTAGTCTTCAAAATTGGATTTCCGTAGGGCAATTTAGATCGATGCCAATTCGGATTTTGTGCACTTTTTATTTTTATTTTAAGCACTCCATCACATTGTTATTCTATGCTCATATGACTGCTGCACCACCACGTTGTCTGACCTTAACTTGTACGCCTTTAGATCATCATTTTTGGTTATCTACTGTCATTCCTTGACAATCATCGAGCCAAAAGGACTAGTAACATTGTCTTTAATTATAAAAGGAGAACATATAATATTAGAAACGAAAAGTCATTCATTTCATTAAATTTTTAGTTTTTCGTAAATAAAGACATAAACTGCTCATTGCCAGAGGACAGTATTGCAAACATAGGAAGCAAAAGTATAAGAAATTTCTATGTCAACTGTTAGACCAGAATCTGGTATTAGGACCCAAATGCAAATCACAGATCATAGAATGCAGAAAACAGTAAAATAAGATGTTACACACGAGGTTTTTATAGTGGTTCAGCTGTAGATGTAGCCTACGTCCACTTTATAATCTTATTGTTATACCAACAAATTACAAGAGTTAGTTACAAGAAGACACACAATCTATGTGTTGAATGAGAATACAAGAGTTTTATACGTTATCCACGTGTTAATTTAGTTTGAGAATGAAGCGCAATGTCCTTGCATTGTTGTAATGGAGGCCGAGAGCAAGAGTGACCAAAGATCCTTTCAAAATGCCATGTATTGGTGTATTTATAGCCGTGGAGAGGCTCTAGAGGGTTCCGGTTCGGATGCTACGTGGCATGCATCCGAAGAATCCCGAAATGAAGTGGAATTAGTGGAGAAATCCTCTCTAAGTCGTGCTATGCCAAGTGGAAGTCGATTCGGGTTAATAGGAGGAAGTTATGCCATGAGAACCGGTCAAAGGAGATGTCCCGGAGTAGCTCCAAGCGAATCAGATCATCCCCACCGATCTGAACCAACGCCACCGAACCGAAGCGATGCCACTAAACCGAAGCACTTTGGTGCTAAGATGATGCAAGGCGGTCCGGGTCCTTCCTATTAGGGACTGCAGAATGGATCGTTCAGGCAAAGAAAACACTAGAGGGGGCGTGAATAGTGTTTGTAGGAATTTAAACAAAACTTAAAACTAAATATAAGTATGGAATGAATCAAACTACATAAACACAATCACAAACACAAATTCAATAACAAATGAGATAAACAAAAAGAAAAATGCAGAAAAGGAAAGAACACACCGGATTTATAATGGTTCGGGTTACTCTTACGTCCAGTCCCACAGAACGCTGGGTTGTGAGGAGTTTTATTACTCTTTCAATAATCAATTACATCATCCCTGATTTCACAACTCACAAGAAGACACCGATTCCCACTTTCTTGATTTCACGGCTCACAAGAACACACCGACTCCTATTTTCTTGATTTCACGGCTCACAAGAACACACCGACTCCTATTTCCTTGATTTCACGGCCTACAAGGACACACCGACTCCTCTTTGACTCACAACAAGGTTTATTCAATCCAACAAATAACAAAACAGCCCTATAATTCTTCAATAACACTTGATTCATAGAGTAGAGAGTGTAGGAAGAAGAAGTTTTATCAAAACAGAATTGAATTTGGCAGAGTATAAGAGTAAAAACCATAAAAATGATTAAGAACAATGGTGGGATGAAAGAGGATGAAGATGGAGAAGAAGGGATGTTAGAAAATTTGGTTTTTACCTCTTTTTATAAGTATGAAGGGTTGCAATGGTTCTGAAGCGTTTCAAAAAGTGAAAAGACACTTCTCTTCAAAATTAGAAAAAATAACTGTTATATGTCGACATGCTCTTTTTGCTATGTCGACTACCCATGTACATTTTTGATTTACAAAGCATTTCAAGTGTTTTGATATAAAATTAATTCTGGAAATTCTTGAGTAAAATTCTAGTGTTGTAAATTAATATTATATAATAGAAAAACATATGAAAACATATTTTTAAACTACATAAATGTATTTATAAAATTATACGGTTTTAAAATATATAAAGTATAAATATAAAGTATATAAAAAATCTAAGTTTGAAAAACAAAGAAGAATAAAAATAGAAACAAATAGAAAAAAATAGAAAAACAAAATAGAGAGGATTGTGGGTAGAATTGAAAATCAGAATTTGAATTTTGAACCTGGCGTGCTATTTAGAGTCTTACAAAATCTAGACTCTATAACTATATTAATCTTGAACTCTTGAAATCTAGAATACTCATGAGTCTTGATACTTCTTTGAATTCTTTTTCTCTATTATCTTTAAACTGTACAGTCTTTAGTAATATTTCTTGTATATAATTCCTGCATATGTGTGTGTGTGTATATATATATATATTCTATACAAAAAGTGTTAGTATATATTTTATAATCAATGATAATTGAAATAAGGCTATTGTCATCAAAACTCTATTCTCCAACAATCTCCCCCTTTTTGATGATGACAACCTTAGTTTATAAAATATCATACTTGTATATACCTGTTGATGATGATCCTTTAAATACTCCCCTTGACTATATGAATCCTATAAACTATGTCTATATTTTATAATTTCTCCCCCTTTGTCATTATCTAAAAGAAATTCTAAACATACTCCCCCTAAATCCTATATCTATCTAAATAATTCCTATACTGTTAGATCCTAAAATAACTCTAACACCCAAACTAGCAATGATTCTAATGAAATGAGATCAAAAAGCAAAGGAAAACACACAATTTGTAGTGGTTTGGCGTTAAAGAGCCTACATCCACTTTCTACTCTTTGAATTGATGATTTGAATGCAAATACAATAATGATTCTCACTTAATTTCACTCATACAATGCATGGATTCACTCAATCTCCTTTGAAATGTGCTTTAAAAGATGATTGTAATCTGAATATATGAATGAAATTCAGTTAACAAGAGAGTTTGGGTTCTGAAAATGCCAAAGAATCCCTTTAAATGACCCTTGGAGGTGTATTTATAGGTGAAAAATATCGCTGGAATGGCTCCGGTTCGGGTGCTCGTGGCCTTCATCGCTATAAAATCGAGATCGGATGCTCTGATATGGCGCCAACGCATTATCTTTGTGGGTGATCGTGGGGGAACGTGTGTACAACCGTTCCGAGTCTTCAGGGAAAGTGAGCTATAACCGCCTCTGCTCCTCACTCGGGTCGGACATGCGATGGAGAATGGGGACGGGTCGGATCGATTCGAACCGATCAGATTCTGCTTGTGCTCCTTTATTTCTTGTTCCACCAAGTTTTGGCTTGGCCAAAGAATTCCAATCCGAACCGGCCTTCTGGAGAGTTCTCCTCTAGTCAACATTCTTCTAATCAATACTCCCAATCGATTGATCTTTTAACTTTGTTTAGCCAAGTTCACAAAGTAGGCTAACATGCTGCCCCCTCGAAGCGCACTTCTATCGAAGATATTGTGTGCTTCAAAATTGTCTGTATACTAGTTTCTGAACTTGGGTCATTGAGTAGTCGCTTACATTCGTTTGTAGGGTTGTGTCGCTTCGTAAAGTCACAACGCTTGTCATATATATACACCATAGATTGCACAGACTGCTTCCGTGGTTTCAAATTATTTCGAGAGCTTTGCTTGATGTCCAACAACTCCTCCATGTAAGATTTTGTGAGCTTCTCTTTAAGTCTACTTCATGCGCTGAATTAACGTATGAGGTTCTGATTGGGTTCGGGTCCAATCCATATGGCCTTTCCTGCATCTCAAAACCATTAAGAGAACGGGCCAAATGATCATGGGCCAGCCTTCCGGTCCGAGCGGAGTCACGTTAGCAGGAATACAACGGGTCGCCGTATACCCATATAAATTTGTTATTTCTCCATCTCCTCCTTCTATATTTCATTTCTATCGTTTCTCCAGAATTTGCACCGAAGAAAAACAAAACCCCAGCTCCTAAAATTCCAATAATTCTCCTTTAATCCTCAAATCGATTACATAGGTGGGTCAAAACTTCGATTAACTCCCTTTTCACTTGATTTCGATTCGAATTCATGAACAATTTGAGCGATTTCAGCATGGTATTTAGTTGATATCGACTTCGTTCCTTCGTCCTCCTCGCTATCGTCGTTGATGGCCTCATCGCCACCTCGAGGCGTTTGCGGAGGAGGCTTGGAATTAGCGTTGGCTACGCCAACTCATAAGCGCTTAGCTTTGATTAGGTTTTTTGGCAAGAGGTTGGCTAGGATACGAAGGAGCGGAGAGGAAGATGAAGGGAGAAATAGGGTAGGCTCGGGTTGGATGCTTCAGAGGGATAGGACGAAGAGGAAAGGTCGATTCGGGTCGAATGCTCTACAAAGATAAGGAGTGGCTATTAAGGACAATGGGTTGGACTGATTCGGGTCGGAGGGAGGAATTAATGTTGTGGTAGGAGGTTGAGATGAGCAGACAGATCTCGTGGCGCTGATGCTGTTCGGGTCAGAGTCAACCGATCCGGATGGATTTATCTTCCCCTTGGCTCCTCCCATCCAACCCCATCCCTTACCTTCGTTCCAAACCGGTCTGCTTGTGTGAAGCACCCGAACCGGCTTGATTACTACATGAACATCGAACCAATTGTAACATGCACACCCGAACCGATCCAAAGACATTCAACTTAACATGCAAGGACTGCCCGACTAATTCAAATAACACTGATTTTGGTCTATGACTTTGTGGACAGTTAGGATAGAGCCTTTTAATTATGATCAGGCTTTCATGACTATTATAAGCACTCAACTGCTTTGCCACTTTTCTGCATTATGTATTTATATACTCATTGTACCTCTTTAATTCTTGTCACTGCACACACATTGGCACACACATGTATGGGGGACATGGGTAACTTTACTCTAATCCTTCCTATTGTTTCTTCAATGGTACATCATATATGACCGAGAGACGCTCATCTAGATTAGCAAAGAGGAGAGAGACTACCGGATCATCTAAAAATCCACCCGTCAAGGAAGTATCCTCCACCTCGGATTCAGGATGGGACAGTGAGGGTCCAGACTGCGAAATGGAAGCTCATAACAGTGAAGTCTCTTCTGGAGGTGATGTCTCCCTGGGTGAGGAAGAAGAAGGATGGGTAGGAGATGATCGCGCTCCAGATGAGTTTGGCAATGTAAAAATCTTGGATTTGCCTAAAGATTCAGTCGAGTCAACCATTGATAATTATAGACTTATTCGGATACACCTGAAACATAGGATTCCTAAAGGAGATACTCAATTGCCTTATGCATGAATGCTGAATATCAAAATGATCGAAATATACAAAAGGAAATGGAAAGGATTTTAAATGAATTTATAATGTTGATGTATAGTCGATATTTTAAATGAATCTTTAATTAGATTAAAGTGATCGAGAATGGAGTATCACCAGTTTTGCTCCAAAGCGATAGTTATATCTTTAATTAGATTTGAATGTGAAATGGTAATTAATATTTACCGATAACACTGTGGTGTTAGATATGGAGTACTACCATTTTTGCTCCATGGGATGAATAGGTTGGGATTGGGAAATAAAATAAATAATTACTCCGGTGTGGTTCGCTAATCCCGACTAGTTTGGGAAACCATAATATGGTTTGAAATGATATCCAATGGAAGATTAAAAAATAAATTTAGAAGAATTCAAATGGGAATTTGGGTTTGTCGTGAACGGTGTCTTAAATAACACTGTTCTTAAACCAAGTTGAGAAAAGAATAAATCTCTTTAGTAAGATTTAGTGAAAATTTCCAATTAATTAATATTTAATTGGAGTTGAATAAAAGAATTGGATTTTGGGTTTGTCGTGAACGGTGTCTTCAATAACACTGTTCTTAAACCCCGTTTGAAAAGAATAAATCATTTAATTAAGATTATTAGAGATTCCAGTAACGTTTGGTAATTGGAATAAAATGGAACGTGAATCGGGTGTATCATGAACTGTGTTTTTAACGACATTCGTTCTTTAACCCGATTTACAGTGAAATGTGATTTGGAATTTATAAATCTGTTATTAAGATTTAAAGGAAACTTTCCAAAGTAAAGTTTTCCAATTTAATACAATAAATTGGAATGGAATGGAATTTGATTGGATAATAATCGAAGTGAGCTTCTGTGGAGGAAGTCTTTTAATATATATGGAATTCGAAAGGCTTTGTCCTTTTTCCATTTATATTATTAGTCGGACACAGAAATTGATATCGATTATATATATTTATCTGTTTTCCGTGAAGATTCCATAAATAATGGAATGTGATTTTGGGTTTATCATGAACTATGTTTTAAATGAGATTAGTTCTTTAACCCAAAATAAGTAAATATTTTTAGCACATTCTAAATCCAAATTCTATTTTTAAAAAAAAATAGAATTTTCCTTTTAAATCTCCAAATCTCTTTACATAATATTTTAATAAATTAACATTTTGGCCCTAATAATATTTAAATAATCAAACCACTCAATTATCAATTACCACATCATATATGATAATATATGTGATAGCAAACAAATAATAATATTTTTGAGGAATCCAGTTGGATCCCTCCAACCTGTTTCCCGCATCCACCAATATATATATAATAGCCAAAAACACCAAAAATATTTAAATGGATTTAACTCATGAACCGTATTGGAAATAACGATATAAATACCTCTTTCAAATTTCCACTACCATATCTGTATAATCACGAAATCCAATATCGAAATATTCCGAAGATAATTTCGATTCAAATCCATTCCAATTCGATTAAAAAAATATATATCAAAATATCGACTATCATATTATATTTCTATTAAAAAAAATATCAAAAGGAAAAGGGTGTCATATCCCTTCATATATAATGTTGCTAATGGTTGATGATTTGATGACCGTATGCATGAATGCTGAATATCTTTATATATTCATTGATTAAATTAAACTTTTGTTTAGTTTAATCGAATTAAATTGGTATTTAACGATTAGATTCCAAATGAGGTAACTTACCTTGTTGGTTACGTTTATAATAATATAGACGTATTAAATAAATAATTTGATGCTTGAATGGACATTATAAATTGTTTGTTGACTGTTGTTAGTTAAACTGTTTATTTCTGTTTACCATAAAAATTATATTGTCATATTGAATGTGAGGTAACCCATTGTGATGCAGGGAAGGACAGGTTTGAGGGATCCAACCGGATTCCTCAAATATTTGTTTATATTCATATTATATTTAACCGGTATGATGAAATGATTGATTCATTGTTGATCATTGAATTAAGATGCGACATGTGTTTGTTATTAACTAGTGGGTGATATTGGTTGAGTAATTATCAGCAGATGGTCTAGTAATGAATCATTTTATAATAATTTATTTACCGTCAGGTAAATAAATGGAAAGGAAGTTATAAAATTGGTTTTTTTAATATAAATAAGATGAATATTTGAAATCTATTTTATATCGATTATTTGAATAAAGGTTTCTTAAAGTAAAATAATTATTTTGGAATTTAAAACGAGTATATGAAGCGAATTCCTATGTTAATGGGTTTATAAGCGATGATTAGAAATCTACCAAATGGTTAAGGGTTGAATTAATTGTTTTAAATAACAATTAATTACGATTAATTAATTTAATTTAATTTAATTAGATTAATAATTAAATTAAAGGGAATTATTTTAAGTGATTTGAAGAAAGGACTAATGAAATTAGTTAAAGGTATAACCTTGTTTTTGAGTTACTAAGTTAGCTGTTTTTAACCAGGATGGATTATTAAATAAATTATTAATTACTTTTAAAATCGATTATTATTATTATTATTTGCTCCAAATTTGGGACCAAACACCAAAGGTGTAAAGCTACACTTCACAAGGGAATTATTTGAAGTGATTTGAAGAAAGGACTAATGAAATTAATTAAAGGTATAACCTTGTTTTTGAGTTACTAGGTTAACTATTTTAAACCAGGATGGATTATAAAATAAATTATTAATTACTTCTAAAATTGATTATTATTATTATTATTGTTTGCTCTAAATTTGGGACTGAACACCAAAGGTGTAAAGCTACACTTCACTGATTTAGTAAGAATATGGAACCGTGTAATCACAAAATAAATGAATAAAAACAAGTAAGAACACAAAGGAATTTTTATAGTGGTTCGATTCAATACGTATCTACATCCTCTTTCAATCAATTCTCATTATTATATTCAAGCTTACAAGATATGAATTTTCCCTCATTACAATCATTTCTCTCTTTTAACTCTCTTGACAATCTACTTTCACTTAAGTTTGGCGAAGAAAAGGAAAGAGGTTTAGCTTTGTGATGAATCTTCAACCTATTATGTGCTTTGATCTTTTCCCATGATCTTCATAGATTTCATAGTGAACTAGCATTCTATTTAGGCTTTGGAGAGGACTAAAGATCATTTGAATGATGCTTGAGAGATTTATGGTGTAGCTTGAATGAGATTGAGGGTGATTAGATTCAATTGTAGAAAGATCTAATGATCATTAACTTGGATTTGATCTTCATGGAGTTAGAAAAGTGTTGATGAATCCATAGAAGCCATTAGAGAAGTTGTAGATGAGCTTTGAATTTGATGAAGTCTCCTTGTAGGAATGAATTTTCGGTCCCCCTTCTCAAGTGAATTATGAGGGGTATTTATAGGTGATTTCAGACCAGATGGCAGTTTCTTAATTATACATACAAATGACATGACTTATGTCACCACCGACATGACTTATGTCGCCACCGACATGACTTGGGCCTTCACTCATCTCGCCAACGGCATGACTCATGTCGTATGGCGGGTTGGTCCCTCAACTCAATCTACGGAGCGGCATAGCTTCTATTGCAGCATGACTGGCGACTTGACTCCTTATAATACCAAGCGGAATGGCATCGCGGCGGCATGACTTTACTCTGTTGTAGCCTCAATGATACGAACGACATGATGCCTCGACTTAGGCACGAATTAATTCCGTGCGACATGACCTTATGGTGCATATTGATACTGCTTTACGTAGTGAAATGCCATTGAGACCATGTCGCGGAACGACATGGTACATCTGATATGAATGCGTAACGGTTTGATGCTGTGCAACGACCTGACTTCCGAATGATGGAACGTCATGTGACCCACTTCATGTCGTTCACGACATGGTGAATAGCGTGATGAGCATTGCGGCTTATCTTCATGTCGCTTACACCGGTATAACATCATATACGAGGCCGACATGACTTGACTTCGATTTGTGTAGTCTGGAGCGACTTGGTATGGCATGGCATAGCGGTATGACCGAACTCTCTTCCTTGCGACGTGGTTTTACTGACTTGGCCCTTTTGTTTTTATATGGCTTTCAACGACTTGGCTAACCCGGCATGGCTCAAACCCTTATTTTTATGGGTTAACATTTGCCCCTCGAAGTCAGTATTATCAAAGATAACATGGGCTTCGAATCATTCTCTTCGCCATGTCTTTTTATTCAAGTCATTAATTGTTTCGTTAAGGGGACCAGGTCGTTCCATTCCACATGTCGTATATTATGTCGTTAGAAGCTCTTATGTCGTATTGGGCTTTGGGTCCGCCTTTGACTCGGTCCATAGTTCATGTGTCTTTATATCATCTCGCAATCCCTACGCCCACTCGTATTCCACTTTATACCACGAAGTTTCTCCTCGTTAATGGCGGACATGTTTTGAGTGGCGAAATCATCACTTCTTCTTCAGACGATTCAACTAAGCAACCTTCGACATCATCAATCAGAGTTTCTGTTCGAATTTAAACTCCAACTCGCTCTCATCACCGTCCGGAGTCAATCCAAGCCGTCTCCATACATATGCCACTAAAAACGGAAGCATCTCTTGATCACCACTCATTCAGAAATCATTGTTAAGAAATTCCGCTCGTCTTTCAGGTTTAATTTTGTTTACACTTTCGTGAATGCTAGGATTTATATAGAAATTGGGGTTTTCCTTTCGGTTTTGTCGTATAAATGATTGTATGAATTGTTTCTGATGATTTTGTGGTATTGAAATGTTTGTGAATTTGAATGTGAATCCCGATCGTGATAAGGCGGTTATGTATGATCGATGTGAAGTATTTTGATTTGTCCAGAACTTTAATTTGCACAGTGCACACCAATTGCTTGTTGAAATGCTCAAATCATGAGCCTCTGTCATTTTACCATAGCCGTTATACATCTGTAGGTTATAAACTTGTTTAAGTGACCCCTTCGATCCCAAATCGTATGAATTGATGAGACACCTAAACCATCAAGGCGATTCAAGTTGGAAACAGACACGAGTCTCTGGCTAGGTTGATATGAGTCTCAAGTCGTGATAATGACTTGAGCCGTAGGTCGTAAGACACAATAGCGGTATGAACCTTAACTTGTGATAATGTTCAAACATTCCTTTTTAATGCTAGGACCTTTGTGTCGACGTTGTGTTGCTTTCAAAACTCAGAGTTGTGAACTAATATGGTTCTCATGTTGTGGACCTTCACGGTTCTTAAGTTGTGAATTGATACGAGGTTCAAGCCGCGGATCGACATGAGGTTCAAGTCGTGGATCGACATGAGGTTCAAGTCGTGGATCGTCGCGAGTTTCATGCCGTGGACCAATATGAGCATCGTTCCGCGAGTCGACATAAGCCTCATACTGCGAACCGACATGAGTCTTGTGTCGTGAACCTACATGAGCCTCGTGTCGTAAACCGACATGAATTCCAAGCCGTGGCAACGTCATGATCGAACCATCATGTTGCTGCTACGGCATGGGCAACCATGTCATAACGACTTAACTTTACTGCTAACAAATGCCTTACCTCGGTGTTTGTCACCTTTGTTTTAATGTTCTGATGTGTTTTCACACTTGTACTCTTCGAATCTTGCTGCTAGAAAATTGAAATGTATGCAAATATTATCTGTGTAGAATGACTACTGAAAAGAAAGTTCTCCCTCAATGTAAAGAGACATCCTTGGCTCAAACCGACCCCTCTTCAAATAAGGCTTCCGAAATTGGAACATCCATAACCTCTAGCCAAGTTTCTGCCCCCTTCCTTTGGACCTTTGCCCGATTAAAGCTAGGGATCAAGAGAGACAGTCTAGCACTCTAACTCAGGAGCAGTACGAACTATTGTGCGGTCAATACGGAATTCCTCTTTTGGATGCAATATTACCAAAGGATGGCGTTTTTGCTGATGACCCTTCTGTTGGATACGTTGCTGTAAGCAAACAAATGCTAGCAGCTGGTGCTATTCCCCTGTTTAATCATTTTTTGGGCGAATCCTAAACCGTCTAGGCATTGCTCCTTTCCAACTCCATTTTAATGGCTACACGGTTCTACTGCGCCTTTATGTTCTTTTCATGGATATGACAAAGCAGGAGCCTACTTTCCAGGAACTTCGTTACTTGTGTTCTTTCAAGAGTAGGAAGGACACCCCCTCTATTATGCATGTTGAAGGTGCCAGAAATCAGATGCTAGTTCTCGAATTACTGGACAGTGTTTTAGGATTTTTAAACCAATTTTTCTTTGTTAGATGCCCCGAACAATTTCGAGGGTAGTGGACAGATGGAGGTATGCGTAGTTTACTGAGCGACTCTAACTTTGTTTTCCTTTGAGTTACACGTTCTTACATTAATTCTTTCAAAATGCAGTACTCCCTACCCTGATTAAGGACAACAAAGCATCCTCTTCTCTTAAAGCCACATACGAAACACTGAAAGCTATTGACGAGGCTAAGAGAAGCAGAAATCTTTTAGTTACTGAAAATACTCTTCGCCAATATGAACTACTTCACCCCTTGAGGAAGTTTCTATGCAAGGTTGGACCTTCCACCCCTAAGCCTAACCCTGCAGAGTCAAACGTCAGCTGTTCTGATGATAGAAATGTAACTCAGGCCGATGAAAATCCTATTATTGACCCTTCTTTGAAAAGATGTTCAGGGCCTACTAGTGGAAGAACGTTGCCCTTGTCAACGACTTCGAATAAGGATGAAGATTCTAACCATCATAGGGGCGAGGATCCTATAAGATCGGCTGAGTTGAATGAGAAAGAGAACGCTTCCCCGCATTCTGAGCCAGAATCAGATTCCGAACAGGTCAAGGGAGATAATAGGGAAGTGAATCCTTCTGAATTCGAGCATGGGACTGAATACGATGGGGAAGACGTAATCGCATTAGAAACTAATCCAAATATTAAGACTATAACTGGAGATTCCCCTACTGAAAATGCAACTAAGGAAGATTCTGCAGGTACATTTGACAATTTGAGTGATCTCAGCTCTTCTAGATATCTTAGTCAGGATGATGTAGTTACTCAGCCTCTCGATCCTCAAACCATAGAAACCGAACTTAGGGATGCAGCCTCCACCGATTCCGAAAGGCATCTTAAATCTTTAGGAATCCCCTTAGACCCAGGGGGTATGACCGGTCTGCTAATAACAGTACCCTTTTTAAAGAAATTCATCTTGTGCATTTCAATTCTTTTTCTGTATTTGTATCTTGCTTTAATATCTTTAGATACTTCGTAGTTTCAAGTATCAGAAACTCATTCATAACTCATTTCAGGCCTAGACATGCACGAGAGACGCTCGTCAGGAATCAGATCAGAATTTAGTAAAAGGAGCAAAGCTATTGTTCCAAAGCACTTACTACGATCTGAACCTCAGCAATCATCACATCACCGCGAGCGACTTTATCCTCCTCCGCCCTTGAAATCCTCTTCTCTGTCTTTACCTGCATCAGAATCCGTCCTGACTGAGGAACAGAGGAAGAAGATACCTGAGGAAGAAGAAGAAGAGGCTAGAAGACGCAGTTGGCTGAGGGTAGACACTCCCGATGAAGGGGAGCGAAGGAGGAAACGAGGAAGGGATGGTTCTTATAAGCATTCCCGAGTAGAAAAGCTGCCTATTAAGCCCCGACTTCCCTCATTCTCTAGCCCTCCCGGTCCTCCAGCTGAGATTCATTCGATCATTAATATACCTCGCCATAATCCTGCTTTGACGAACATTTCCTTCTCTGAAAAGCTCCCAGGTTGGAATTTGAAAGGGCTTTACTTTGATCGTGGAGTAAGTATAACCGATGCCGATGATTTTCTTAAAGAGCTGGATGCGGTTATAAGTCAAACACACGCTCAGTTCAATACTGCTAAGAGCCAACTTGAAACAAAATGGAACGTCGTAAGAGATATCTTCTACCAAAAGTTGTGTGGATGGGAGAAACTTGGTGATGACGTCCAAAAGCGTCATGATTCCCACCTTACAAAAATTGCCGAGTTGGAAAGTGATAAAGTTAAATGGGAAAAGGTTTTGGATGATCGTGACGCTACTATCGCGATTCTCAATAAAAGAGTCGCAGAGTTAGAAGCGTCAGATAACAAGATTAAGAAGCTCCGGGAAGAACACGAGGCTTCCAAACAAAGAGAAAAATATGCCCTAACTGCCAAGCGTAATGTTGATGCCATATTGGCTGTAGAGAAGGATTTCTCCAAACAATATCGGGAAGATGCCGCTAATCTACGTAAGGAGGTAAAGTCTTTGAAGGATTCCAACCAGACACTGATGGCCAAGGTCGAATCTCTTGAGAAGGACAAGACGACTGCAGAAGAAACCCACAAACAAGCTATGGACAAAGATGATGATGACATGTTCCGCTTCTATGTGTACAGTGTCATGAGCCATGGGAGTTTGCATTACTTAGGGGATAGTTTTGCACGTACTTTGGCGCTTGTTTGGGAGCGAGTGCTTGAGATTAACGATGATGATTGTAGCGAGGACGAACTCATTGACAAACTCTTAGACGATAGGTCCAGAAAGGCTTTGGCAGAAGGAAAGGCACAACTAATGGACGAGAGGACCGGTACTTCCGGTGAGAAAGTTCAAACTCCACCTGATGTCAACCTTCCTATTGATCCCTTGGCCTTTGAAGCTTCTGGCTCACAGACATTAGCTAACCCAGTTGATGCTCCTAAAGGTAAAGACATCACTATTGAGGGGAATGTTAATACAGAGGATATTGTTTATGAACATGGTGGAAATGATGAGGCTGATGATGACAATCCCGATCACTGGATAATCGAGCATAGGGATCCCTTGGAGTGTCTTCTAGATACAGGTAAAATTGAAACTAACTTTACCGTGTCGTGCTTAGAGTCTATTTTCGATTCACCTGGGTCCCTTGCTTACTATGCTCAATGTTTACATACTTTGAATTTAATTTCACCCATGTCTTCTCCTGCCATAGGCAATGCAACGACAACAAGAGCTATTAGGACTGACTCACCATTGACAACTTTCCCTCTTACTTCTGTCATTACTCCCCCTCCTCCTAGTAACACACCCTTGCTTATTACAGCTCCTGGATCACAAGATGTAAAGATCGGAGCCTTCTCGGATTTGGATGTTGTTGACTACAGCCTTAGTGATGACCTTGAAGTTATTAATGCAGTTGAAAGTCCCCAAGTTACTACCAAGGATAAAGGAAAGAAATCTGCCAAGACCTCATTGTCTAAGAAGAAGAAGAAGAAGGAGATGGAGGCTATCGCTTTTTCTTCCCAAGAGAATCAGAGTAATGTGGAAGAGACCCCTCCACCTTTATTTAGCAACCCAGCTTTGAGATCAAGTGACAGGAAGAAATGATCATACTCAGTAGTTGCTCAACTTGGTTGTTAATTACTTTCTTTTGCATGTTGTATTCACGCCGGTTGTATATGCGGGCGCCGGTCCCCGCTTATTACTCTTGTACTTGTCGTCTTTATGCACTCTGTCATCTGATGTTTTACACTTTAACATGTGACTTTATGGTATAGTTCTGCTTTGCTGTCAGGAAATTGTGTCCTGCTTTCCATGCTTTAAATTTTGCTTTTAGCCTCGCTGTACTTCTTTATTTTATATTTTGTGCCTGTTCTACATCTGCAATTCAAACTGTATGTTATTACAGGCTGAGTTAATTCAATCTAGTTTTGTTGGTTGGAATGACCTAATGCCGGGTTTTCATGAGATTATGACCGGATTGTAGTATGTTTAAGAGAGCGCCATTAGATTTCATTAATGCGACGGTAATGCCCCCATACCACAATTGGTTTTAATATCTTGAAAACTAGGCATGGTTTTTTACAGTTACATAAAGAAATATGTTTTTCCTAGTAACTGAGTGGGCCAGTTACTTGTGGTTTTTACCAGATGACTTCGAGGAAAAAAATTTCTCCTCTTTTTTTTGTTCCGTCATTAACTGAATTTGGAAGATTCAGGTTATGACCGGATGCCCTTGAAAGGATCTTTGATCTGTTGTTCGTTTAATCTGAATAATTCAGATGCTTGTTGAACTTGTCGGATGCCTCCGAAGAGTTCTTTGGGTCCGTCAGTAACTGGGTTTGAAGAACCCAAAATCAATAGCTAGATTTGGAAGATCTAGCATATGAGCGGATGCCTCCAATGAGGTCTTTGAAAACCCTGTGTTTGTATCGCTATCCGACCATGTATTAATGGCACCGACGATGAACCGGTGCCCCTCGGGGAGGTCTAGGGTTTAAAAGCCCGGTGTTTGTATCGCTATCCAGCCATATCTTAATGGCGCCGACGATGAACCGGGTGGCCTCGGGGAGGTCTTGGGTTTAAAAGCCCGGTGTTTGTTTCGCTATCCAGCATATCTTAATGGCGTCGGCGATGAACCGGGTGCCCCTCGGGGAGGTCTTGGGTTTAACGTCACATTGTTCCAAGTGGCTGACGCTAATTTATTTGTCCGATTCTGGTTGTGACTTGTCAATACTAGAACTTTGAACTCTGTTATTAAGAAGGTGCCCCTACGGTGAAATTCAAAACTTGGTCCGTAGTTTGGGTGTTACATTTTTTTCGGCTTAGAGTTCTTAATGCCCCTTATCTACGGCTTTGCCCTTCACACCTTCTGTAGCAAAAGTGTATAGATGTTTGAGTATTATGCAACAGGTGCTTGAGTTTTCCCCAGTCGAGGGATGTGCTATGGAACTCATCAAGCCCTATTTGGTTTTAAATGCGCATTCATTTGCTTAAAAAGCCTGTAATTAAAATCGATGTTAGCAACTTGAAATCAAAAACTTGCAAATGTACGATTTTAGACAGGTAAAGTAATTTCTTTCATTAATCTGTACAAACTTTGCATGATATTCATAATGCATGATATATTTACAATTCATGATGTACGTATGATGCATAATATGTGAAAGGAACTTCAAACAAAATAACGACGAAGATGGATGCTATTCCATGCTCGAGGGAGTGCGATTCTGTCTGTCGTTTTTAACTCAAAAGTGCCATCTGCAAATTTCTGACTTATCATGTATGGCCCCTCCCAATTGGGTCCGAATACCCCGATTCCTGTCATAATTCTTTTCAGGACGAGGTCCCTGACTTGAAAAGTCCTTTGCTTGATTTTTGTATTGAAATATCTGGCTACTTTCCGTAGATGGGCCGCTATCTTGAGCTCTGCTTCTTTTCGCTTTTCCTCGAGTAAATCAAGTGCCTCCAACTGCAGCTCTTCATTCTCCTTCTGGTTGAAGTGTATTCTGCGGTGAGTTGGTACTTCCAGTTCCACTGGGATCATAGCTTCTGACCCGAATGCAAGTGAGAATGGGGTGTGCCCCGTAGCAGTTTTATGTGTTGTCTGGTATGCCCATAACGTAAAAGGTAGTTCATCAACCCAGTTGCCTTTGGCATTTTCGAGACGCTTCTTGATGGTTGATTTTAGTATTTTGTTGATGGCTTCCACTTGCCTGTTTGCTTGCGGGTGAGCCACAGCTGAAAAACTCTTTTTGATCTTATATTTAGCGCAGAAGTCTAGGAATTCATTACTTTCAAACTGGGTTCCATTATCGGTGATGATCTTTTGCGGCACTCCAAACCTGCAAATGATATTTTTCGAAACAAAATTGATCACTTTCTTTGACGTGATCGTAGCCAAAGGTTCCGCTTCAGCCCATTTGGTAAAGTAGTCGACAGCTACTATAGCGTATCTCATATTCGCTTTTACGGCGGGTAATATCCTAATCAAATCTATGCCCTAGACCGCAAATGGCCATGGGCTAACCATTTGAGTTAGCTCTATGGGAGGTGCTCTTGGAATCTTAGTGAATCTCTAGCACCTGTCACACTTCTTTACATAGGTCATGGCATCTAGGTTTACATCAGGTCAGAAATAGCCATATCGCAGGACCTTCTTGGCTAACGTTTGACCGCCGGTGTGTCCTCCGCATTCTCCCTCGTGCAACTCTGCCAAAATCGCTCTAGATTCCTTCTTAGTCACACATCGCAGCAACGTCATGGAGAATCCTCGCCGGTACAGCCTTCCATCTTGAATGAGGTATAAAGGGGCCTTACGCAATATCTTCCTTTTGTTTTTCCGTTCTTCAAGTAGTGTCCCATTGAGGATATATTCTTTGATTGGAGTCATCCATGATGTAGGTTCTTCAACGGTTTCCATTATCCAGTCCACACTCACTTCCTCAATGGTTGGAGAAGAAAGGACTTCGACGGGGATTAAACCCAGCAGCTGAGCATCTGACGAACTAGCATACTTGGCGAGAGAATCCGCTTTTGAGTTTTGTTCTCTTGGAATGTGAGATATAACATTGTGGTCAAGGTCGTTTAGAAGTTCCATAACTTTGATTAGATAAGAAGGGAGGTTCCCAGTTTTGGTTTGGAACTCTTTGCGTACTTGACCCACTAACAACTGAGAGTCGCTGAGAATCTGCAAAGCTTTTAGATTTAGCTCTTTTGCCAACTTTAACCCTGTTATCAATGCTTCATGTTCGGCCTCATTATTAGTTGATGGAAATTCCAATCTCAAGGCATAGCATAAAGAGTAACCTTCTGGGGTTTCTAAGATAATTCTAGCCCCTGAACAATAGTCGTTTCTGGATCCATCAAAGTATAGTTTCCAAGAAATCTCTGCTTCCACTGGTTCTTTAACCTCTTCTCCTCTATTTGTAAACTCGGTAATAAAGTCCGCTAGGGCTTGGCCATTAATGGCCCTTCGAGGGTGGTAAGTGATGTCATATTGACTTAGCTCAATGTTCCATTTTAGCAGCCTTCCTGAAGTTTCTGGACGGAAGAGAATTTGCCTTAATGGTTGGTCAGTGAGAACCTTAATATGATGAGATTGGAAATACGGTCTCAACTTTTTTGAGGCAACAAGGAGGCAATATGCGAGCTTCTCTAGCTTTGGGTAATTTAGCTCTGCCCCGACGAGCCTCTTACTAATGTAATATACCAACAATTGCACTCCCGCTTCTTCTCTGATTAGTGCTGCACTCAAAGCATGTGATGAAACTGCTAGATATAAAAATAGATCCTCCCCATCTTTAGGTTTCGATAACATCGGTGGTGATTCCATATGTCTTATCAATTCCTCGAAAGCCTCCTGGCACTCTGAGGTCCACTGGAAGTCCTTCTTTCCTTTTTTCAAAGCATCGAAAAGCGGAATACGTCGATCCATTGCTTTGGAAATGAACCGGTTCAACGCTGCTACCTTTCCATTTAAGCTCTGGAGTTCCTTTTTTGTCCTTGGGGCCCGCATTTCCCTTAAAGCCGCAATTTGAGAGGGATTTGCTTCGATGCCCCTAGCATTGACGATGAACCCGGGAAATTTCCTTGAAGAGACTCCGAATGTACATTTTAACGGGTTTAATTTCATTCCATATTTCCTGAGTATGTGAAACATTTCTGCCAGGTCCTCGAGATGATCTTCGACCTTCTTTGATTTGACTAGCATATCGTCTACATATACTTCCATTGTACTCCCTATATGAGATTTAAACATGGAGTTTACAAGATGTTGGTAAGTTGCTCCTGCGTTTTTCAGTCCAAATGGCATGACTTTATAGTAGTATAGTCCTCTATTTGTTATGAAACTCATGTTTTCTTCGTTTGGCTTGTGCATCATAATTTGATTATATCCGGAATACGCATCCATAAAAGATAGTAACCCGTGCCCCGCTGTTGCATCTACGAGATGGTCAATTCGGGGCAAAGGAAAACTGACTTTTGGGCATGCTTTATTAAGATCTGAGTAATCTATACACACTCTCCACTTTCCATTGGATTTTTTGACAAGCACTGGGTTAGAAACCCAATCTGGATACATAGATTCTCGTATGAAATTATTTTTGAGTATCCTATCTACATCTTCTTTTAGAGCCTCGGATCTTTCAAATCCCTGCATTCGTCTTTTTTGTTTCACAGGAGTCAACTTTTGATTTATATTCAACTTGTGAACAATTACATTCGGTGGGATCCCACACATATCTGAGTGTTCCCAGGCAAATACATCTAAGTTTGCTTTTAATAAGATTAATTCCTTTTGCAGCTTCATACCTAGCTGAGATCCTATCTTCAAGATCTGGTTAGGGTTCTTGTCGGATACTGGAACGAGGATAATATCTTCGGCCGGTGCTGCTCTATTTTCCCCATACTGTTTTTTCCTCGGATCAATTGCTTTTCGAGCGCCACTGTGCTCACCAGTATGGGGTTTTTGCTTTAGTTGCTATAAGAGGGTTTTTTGGATGTGGAGCGACGGCTCTACATCCTTTTTCAATTCCTTCTTCCTTGCCTCTGCCAATTCAACCAAATAACACTCTCTTGCTGCTTGTTGATCACCTATAATTGTGCCAACACCATTCTCCATTGGGAATTTCATAGTGAGGCGCCACAGCGCCATAGTTATTTTGAATGCTGCAAGAGTAGGTCTACCTAGGAAGGCACTGTAAGTAGAGGGTTCATCAATTATGTCAAAGTCCTGTACCAGTGCGGCTTTCTGCTCTCCTTCTCCGAGCTCTACTAGTAGGTTGATAACACCAATTGGTTGAACAGCTTGACCAGTGAATCCGTGGACCTTGTTCTGACAGGCTTTTACATCGCCCATGGAAAGCTTCACTCTATGGAATGAGCTAAAGAAGAGGATATTAACTGATGCTCCGCTATCGACTAACATCCTTCTAACTACGGATGGGCCCAGACCAATGGTTATCACCATTGGATCCTCTGTAGGTGTTATGATCCCAGTCGGATCTTCATCTTTAAATGTGATGTCGTCTCGCATGATTCTCAGTACTTTTAATGATAAATCCTCACTCATGATCATGAGTTCACCTCTTTTCGAAAAGTCCTTTACCTCATGAGCATACTTCACCATGTCCCCCCAGCTTTTCCCAACCGGGTAGGGGCCTCCTGAAATGGTGTTTATGATCATCCTTGGTATAGAGACAATTGAAGCATTCTCATTTTGTTTAGACTGTCCTGTAGAGGCTCCTTGGTCTTGAGCTCCTTGAGCATTCTGGGAGTTCTTTGTATACTGTTGAAGCCTGTTTTTCCTTATCAGTTCTTCAATCAAGATTTTCAAATGTCTACATTCGTTCGTGCTATGCCCCGGCTGGTTATGAAATCGACTGAACCTGCCGGACTTTAATGCGTTATCAGTGACTCTCAACTTCCCTGGCTCTGGGTATTCTTCAGTGTCTTTGGCCACCATGTAAATGTTTTCTATGGTATCGTTAAGGGGAGTCATTTCAGAATTCTTGAAGAAATGAAGCTTTTTGTTGTTTCGACCATCTTTCCCTTCTTTCCCCCTTTTTTGATTTCCTCCGGCATTTTTCTGTCCTCCTTGCATGTTTACGTCTTTTTTCTCTGACGGCTCTTTATTTTTTGTAGCTTCTAATGCATAGGCCGGATCCTCATCCACGCCTATATATTCCTCTGCCTAGTCAAATAGCTCTTCGAGAGTCGCGGGCTTCATCTTCTTGATCCACCACCCGAGTTTGGTCCTTTTATTTATACCTCCTTTTAGAGCCATCAAGGCCAAACGTGGCTCATAGTTTCCGACTTCGGTCGCAGCTATGTTAAAACGAGAAAGGAAGGTTTTAATGGATTCCCCTGGCGCTTGTTCCAGCTCATTTAGTTCCATCGCATCACGCACCTTAGTTGCTTGAAGCCTGAATTGCTGTTTGAACAGCATGACCAAGGTGGCAAAGCCATCCATGGATTTTGGATGGAGTTTTGTGAACCAGAGTGAAGCTACTCCCTCCAAGTAAGCGAGGAAGTATAAACATTTAAACTCGTCAGTAGCACGTGCCCTATCCATGTGCTGATTATACTTGAATAGGAACACATTGGGATCGCCAGTTCCATTATAAGCTTGTACAACCGGGGGTTTGAATTTATTTGGATATGGCGCCATTTTTATTCTTACTTTAAGTGGGGTTTTTGTAGGAGAAAATCCCCATTCCTTCTCATCATCTACCTTTTTCTGGCTCTCATTCATAATCTTTCGTACCATTCCGAATATACGCTCCTCCTTATTGGGTTGGTCCATGAGGCAGACGCCTTCCTTTTTACCAGATGTTTGCCCGCGCAAACGATCACGGTTCAGATTCCGGGGCCCTGGACCTCCCACATGGGGAAGTGCCCCTTTGGTGGAACCAAACGCTTGTTGAGGGGTCGCTTTTCCAGAGTGGTTATGAGCAGGTGGCTTCATTCCCTTATGACTAGGATTTGCAATCTCTTGAACAAAATTTCCTTTATTCGGGCTCGAGGAAGAAGATCCAGTACCTTCCGTTCCAGTGGTTTTAGTAGTTTTAAGATGGTTTGCACTCATGGTGACTTTGGTCGTTGCGGCTTGCATGGCGAACATGGTTTCAAGCTTCTTCATCATAGCCTCATTCGCAATATCAATTCGACTTGTTAGTCCTGCTGCCACTTAATCCAACTCCCTCCTCGTTATGGCAGTTCCAGCTTTAGAACTTTCACCGACTTCAAACTGATTAGTAGGCGGGGTGTTTTCCGTGTTAGTGGAATTATCGACATTTTCGACGCTTTTACTTGTAGCTTTCTTCGATGATCTACCTGGCTTACCCATGGCTTTAGAGGTAAGTATCTCAATTTGGACAACTCAGATAATCGGAGTGTATTCCAATGCAAGGCTCTTAACCTTATGGTTGTGGGTTCGAGCCCCACGGTGGACGCCAAATGTTTGTTCCAAATTTGGGACTAAACACCAAAGATGTAAAGCTACACTTCACCAATTCGGCAAGAATATGGAACCTTGTAATCACAAAATAAACGAATAAAAACAAGTAAGAACACAAAGGAATTTTTATAGTGGTTCGATTCAATACGAATCTACATCCACTTTCAATCAATTCTCATTATGATATTCAAGCTTACAACATATGAATTTTCCCTCATTACAATCATTTCTCTCTTTTAACTCTCTTGACAATATACTTTCACTTAAGTTTGGCGAAGAAAAGGAAAGATGTTTAGCTTTGTGATGAATCTTCAACCACTTATGTGCTTTGATCTTTTCCCATGATCTTCATAGATTTCATAGTGAACTAGCATTCGATTTAGGCTTTGGAGAGGACTACAGACCATTTGAATGATGCTTGAGAGATTTATGGTGTAGCTTGAATGAGATTGAGGGTGATTAGATTCAATTGTAGAAAGATCTAATGATCATTAACTTGGATTTGATCTTCATGGAGTTAGAAAAGTGTTGATGAATCCATAGAAGCCATTAGAGAAGTTGTAGATGAGCTTTGAATTTAACTTAGTCTCCTTGTAGGAATGAATTTTTGGTCCCCCTTCTCAAGTGAATTATGAGGGGTAATTATAGGTGATTTCAGACCAGATGGCGGTTTCGTAATTATACAGACAAACGACATGACTTATGTCGCCACCGACATGACTTATGTTGCCATCGACATGACTTATGTCGTCATCAACATGACTTGGGCCTTCACTCATCTCGTCGACGACAAGACTCATGTCGTATGGCGGGTTGGTCCCTCTACTCAATCAACGGAGCGACATAGCTTCTATTGCGGCATGACTGGCGACTTGACTCCTTATAATACCAAGCGGAATGTCGTCGCGGCGACACGACTTTACTCTATTGTAGCCTCAATGATACGAACGACATGATGCCTCGACTTCGGCACAACTTAATTCCATGCGACATGATCTTATGGTGCGGATTGATATATCTTTACGTAGTGAAATGCCATTGAGACCATGTCGCGGAACGACATGGTACTTTTGATATGAACGCGTAACGGTTTGATGTTGTGCAACGACCTGACTTCCGAAGGATGGCATGTCATGTGACCCACTTCATGTCATTCACTACATGATGAATAACGTGATGAGCATTGCGGCTTATCTTCATGTCGCTTTCACCGGTATAACATCATATACGAGGCCGACATGACTTGACTTCGACTTGTGTAGTCTGGAGCGACTTGGTATGGCACGGCATGGCGGTATGACCGAACTCTCTTCCTTGCGACATGGTTTTAATGACCTGGCCCTTTTGTTTTGATATGGCTTTCAACGACTTAGCTAACCCGACATGGCTCAAACCCTTATTTTTACGGGTTAACAATTATCTAAAAAAGGAGATTCACTATTAATGTTGGGGTAAACAAATTGATTTCTAAATGTTAGGATTGATTATTTAATAATAATCAAAGTGCTAAATCTTGAATTGAGTACCTTAAATGGAAGTGTGCGAAGTTATAGAACCTTATGTGAAGTTAAGTGAAATGGTAAGCGAATTTATATTTAATATAAACTCTTAGTAGGAAATTTATTCGTTGGATTTTTATAAAATACGAATTGGGAAATTATAAAGTCAAGCTATAAATGGATTAAGGATATAAGAGTCGAAACCAGTTTAAAAAGGAATTTGTAATCTGAAGGAAGTAAAGGGAATTGAAAAGTTAAAGATGGGGAAACAGAGATGTTTTAAATTGAGAGAGCGTGACTTTGAATTGAAAGGAGTTTTTCAAAAGAGAATAGATGGAGTTACAACCCGTGTTTAAAATCGTACGGTAAATACAAATGTTGGGATATTTATTGAAATGAAATTTCGTTGATAAACTTCTATCCATTCCGAAGATAAGAATTGAAGCGACCCGAACTTCCTCGGTCTCCGAAGAGATGAGAAAGAACGAATTACTGTGAGGACAAGACAAATCAGAACGCAGACGGAAGAACATTTCATTGCTATTACAATAATTCCATCAGATACAAGAATATACAGAGTATAAATGAATATTATAAAACAAAGAATATCAGAGATTTAAATACAGTATTGCAGCGGAAAAATAATACAAAACACAACTGAAAGTAATACACGGATACAGAGCTTTCCGAGCATCGTTCCAGCTGTAAATCAGGATCCTGTGAATATAAATCTGCAAAACCAAAACTACTAGCTGCCCGTGTCAAAATAAGGGCACCCAGAGTTTAGGTTAAAACAATAAACTCCAGGTCAGTCATGTGACTGCTGTGAGAACTAAAACAGTTATTTAAAACTTTACTTTAAAAGAGAGTAATTCAAGGGACCACGCCGTATAACACGGAACGAGTTTCCTCCCAAGAATACCAGTGCATAGAGAAAACAACGCAATGCTTTTTCGAAAAATGAAGCTATTATAAGACCCAGGTCCCATCACACAATGCAACGCAAGCCGGAGGATAGAGTTTTCCCTTATAATAGCCAAACATGCTTGGTACGTTTAAAACAAATCATTTGATACTATAATAAGTGTATAGTGTCAAAACAATTTCAATCATAAATATCAATCCTAGGCGGCATGGGTACCATCTATCATGTCGCCATACTAGGCTCTACAAATAAAACTGAAATACACGTATTGGAAATTGGTTTTCCGTCATGAGTCGAGGCAAGGGGTAAGCTCCTCTCCGCTTCAAGGCACTCTAGCAAATGTCCCAGGACTACACACTCTGGGCAACCCTTGGATCTTCAGGGTCGGTCCTCTCTTACGTTTGAGGATTGGCAATTCCTGAACACACGTTTCCCGGTCCTTACAGACCTAAAATCGAGGCGCCTCATCCAACAACCACATAGGTGAAAAGTATATAAATGTCAGGGCTGGTAAGTCACTGAAACCACCAAAGCTAGAAAGAAACGTCGTGCTCTCCCTGCAGTCCTTATCCCGTTTTTAACTCATACCGAGGTGTGAGGCTCGCGAATTCACGTTATACACAAAGCTATGCCATAAAGACCGTGCTTTGATCATCAACCACAAGACTTTGCTTTTCAACAGAAGCCTTGATCCATGCAACTCAGCGTGCCACACAGCCAATTCATGCCATGCGATTGATATCTATCGATATATAACCTCAAAGCTCGTACGTCTCAGAGAAGGGCTTTAAGCAAGAGAATAAATTCTCCGCCGCCAAACAGATATATATTAAACAGAAATCAATCAACACAGAATAAAATCCAATGTCAGACACACAATCCATTTACAAGTTCGTTCTGGGTTTGAACGAAACCGGAGGCACTTTCCTCGCATATCCATTGATCTCCAAGTACGTCTGGACGACCACCAACTGATTCCCTCATCTTGGGTGTATAGCCCAATCAAGATCATCAGTAATCACCCAAATGATGTGAAGACTTCCGGTCTTCGACCACCGTCTTCATCTTCGACATAGCGTCGAATCGGTTATTCAGAATGGGTATAAACCCGGCCTTTCCGAACAACCCGCGTATATTAAAAACAAATGTTACATAAACACAACATACGCCTCATTCCAATTCACTAGTCACTAACCGTAAATCAGCAAGAGAACAATTTCCCAAATATTAACCCCGAAGGCCGAAACCAACATCAGATCAATACCCAGGAAACCATTCTTTTTAACTAACCTACAGCTAGTTTCTAAATTTTACATTCTTAGGGAAAGGTTCCCATTAATTTTATCAAAGATAAATTCTTTAAATTTTATTCTTTAATCTTCCATTGGATGTCATATCAAACCAAATTATGGTTTTTCAACTAGTCGAGATTAGCGAACCAAACCGAAGTAATTATTTATTTTATTTTCCAATCCCAACCTATTCATCCCATGAAGCAAAACTGGTAATACTCCATATCTAACACCACGGTGTTATCGGTAATATTAATTACCATTTCACGTTCAAATCTAATTAAAGATTTAACTATCGCTTTGGAGCAAAACTGGTGATACTCCATTCTCGCTTATTTTCCAAATTTGATAATTTAGATTATCCATTCACATTTCAATCTAATTGCAGATTCATTAAAACTCCTTTTACTGGGTCAAAGAACTAATGTCATTTAAAACACAGTTCACGATAAACCCAAATCACATTCTACTTATTATCGGGTTACAGAACTAGTGTTATTTAAAACACCGTTCATGATAAACCCACAAATCAATTCTAATTCAATTCCAATCAAATATATTAGAAACTCCGATTATTTTAAAACCCCTTTTTAAATCTAATTTATTTATTTAAAAATAATTGGGTTTTAAATTTAGTTCAAAACTAGTTCATTTCGATAAAAATCCATTTTTATCTTTTCAAATGTGGGATTTTCATCCCAGTTCTTCACAAATCATTTTTTATTATTTTACACAAATTATTGATATTTTTAATAATTTTATCAAGGTCCGTACAGTCGATTTCCAACAACGGCCATCGAACTGCACTTACAACGACCTTTTCCAAATTTGATTTGGACGTATCTCCAAATCCAACCGTTAGATTTCAAATTTCTAATATTCGTTAGAAAGCTCTTTTCGATACGAACCCAACGGATCCAGTTTTAGGAGAATCCGACGGTCGGATCTCCCGTAATGTCCATTCGAAGTCAATGGTCAAAATTTACGAACTATCGCGGCGCGGCGCGTTCTATTCAGGCCATTATATTATATATATAATATATATATTATATATTTCGTCGATTCCTATTTAAAACGAATTTTATAAATAATTTTAAATTCGTTTCAAAAACAATTTCAACTTCATTTCAAATTTCGATTTAATTCGAATTCATTTCAAATCGATTCTTATTCTATTTCAATTTGTTTTCAATTCAATTCGAATTCGTTTTATATTCAATTCAATTCGAAATCGTTATATATTCAATTCAATTCGAAATCGTTATATATTCAATTCAATTTTTATCTCTTTTCAATATTCATTATAAAAACGAATATAATCGATATAAATATCGTTCGCGTCAAAATAGCGCATCTCTAATCAACACGGCTTTATATATTTCAATAATTCCGTTATTCTATTCAACAAATGAATATTTATCCTATTCAATACGTGAATCTATATTTTTGTCAACACATGACTAATCTCAACGAATGAGTACTGTCCACGTGTGACTATTTTTGTTATTTAATATATATTATAAAAATTGTGGTATCTATCGTTTGATTTCAAATTAGACTCCAATTGTAAATTAGTAAGAGAACGATTCCCTAAATATTAACCCCGAAGGCCGAAACCAACATCAGATCAATATCTAGGAGACCACTCATCTTATCTATTTTCCAATTAGTTTCTAATTTTATATATGATAAAGATGTAAATTTTATTATTAAAATATTTCGTTCAACACATGACTAATCTCAACGGATGAGTACTGTCAACACATGAACCTTTATTTTATAAAGATAAAGATGTAAATTTGATTATTAAAATATTTCGTTCAACACATGACTAATCTCAACGGATGAGTACTGTCAACACATGAACCTTTATTTTATAAAGATAAAGATGTAAATTTGATTATTAAAATATTTCGTTCAACACATGACTAATCTCAACGGATGAGTACTATCAACACATGAACCTTTATTTTATACAGATAAAGATGTAAATTTGATTATTAAAATATTTCGTTCAACACATGACTATTCTCAACGGATGAGTGCTGTCAACACATGAACCTTTATTTTATAATATTCTTTATCTTCTAAATTGGAATGAGGCCCAATCAATTACCATATAAAGTTAATTATATGGATTCCATACAACACATGTATATAATAGCAACGATACATAATCAACCATCATCCAAAGTGCACTACACTGCATAAGCATCAAATATAGATATCTAACGCTTATAACAGCATGTCCATCAATCGATCGACATACAACTAATTATTGGGATTAGTGTATGCCGTATTTTATCCTAATACCCGTGTGGGGTTTCAAACAATCAAACACAGATTTTATTTGTGCAGTTGGGCGATGTGTAAAATTTATCGTCCCAATCAATGTCCTTCAAATAGGTGTACATAAACAAACCGTCCGGTTTGTAAATGAATATTTATTTATTCACATTCACGTTAAAAATTATATTTTTAACGATCGAATTATTTTATTCAACCTATGAATATTCTATTCGGTTCATTTATTAAATAAAATGATATCTTTATTTTTCTAACTTATTTTAGAAAATTTCGGCGGCATAACGGCACGATACTAGAAACGGGACAAGGCCTAGCCTTATCCCCGGTCTAGTGATGGCCCACGCCATACATATATCAATCAATCCATTCCATTTCACCAAACAATCAAGTTCAAATCAAATAATCTAACCAACTACACAACCAAACAAACAAGTCCATGGTCTGTGGACAATGGTGTCGGGTGATACTAAACACCGTCTGCATCCTAGTATATATTTATAACTAGAAAAAGAAATTTAGAGTGAGAAGTTCTCACCAATAGCTAATCCAAACGCCACGACTCTTCTTAAGTAGAAGTCTTCGCCGTTCTCGCCTTTTGTCACTTTCGCAGCCCGTAGTCACCACATATATAAAAAAATCACATTTTTATACTGTTGTCATGTATATAAAAATCATATTTTTATAATCACTCCATATGGATAAAAATTCCATTTTTACATCGCTACTATATAGATAAAAATTCTATTTTTACATCGCTACTATATAGATAAAAATTATATTTTTACATCGCTACTATATAGATAAAAATTCTATTTTTACACCGCTACTATATAGATAAAAATTCTATTTTTACACCGCTACTATATAGATAAAAATTCTATTTTTATAACGGTGTTCTCATAATAAAGATTATATTTTTATAATGCTCCTCTCTATTTAAAAATCAAATTTTTACTTTGCTATACAATATATAAAAATCGAATTTTTACTTCGCTATTCAATATATAAAAATCAAATTTTTACTTCATCTTTACTAAGTTAAAAATATAAACTTTACTAAGTTAAAAATACAAACTTTCTATTAATAAAAATAAACTTTTCCTATACACAATTAATCAGATTTTTAAAGTGCTACTTTATTTTTCTAAAAATCTAATTTTTTTTTCTTCATAAAGAAAAATATAATTTTTTTTATAAAAAAATAATATAATCCTTCATGACAATAAAAATTCAATCTTTCATGAATGCTTTTAACTTATACAAATAAAACTGAATTACAAAAGGAATACAACATTATTTAAAATAGAAAAGAAAGAATGAGCTCACAGTTTTCTGTTTTTACAGCGGAGAGGGGGGTCATTGCCGGAGCAGGGGTGGCTCAGACGGTGGTGGGGTCAAGTAGGAGGGCGGTCTCGTCAGGTGGCCGAGGTAGTATGCGCGGCAGCGCTGGGTGGCTCTGGCGACGGGATCGGCGGTTTCAAACTGGCGGAGGAAGGCCCGCGAGCTCGGATCCAGCGTCGAGGGGGGGAAGCTTACTGCGATCAAGGAGGGGGTAAATGAGGAGGTGGTGGCGCTGCCACCTCGGGCGGCTGATCGGTGATGGGGATTTAGGGTTTGGCGCTCGTTCAAGACAGAGGAGGAGAGAAGGCGGAGCAAGTGGAGGAGAGGGGGGGAGTTGGCCAGCGATCGGCGATTGGGGAGGCGCCGCGCCGGAGCGACGACTGGACAAGGCGACGGGGTTCGATCCTTTTTGATTTGGGTGAAAAACGACGGGTCTGAGGTTCTGGGAAAAGAAGAGGGCTTTAGGGTTATATAATTCTATTTAATTATTATTTTATTTTATAACCCCCAAAAAGCAACTTTTATTTTCGAACTCGAAATCGAACCCACCGCCTGTCGTCCCTAGCTAATTACCCCCATTACGAACACAATGGGATATGTATCGTTAGCTGATTCGACCTTTTCGAACAGTTTCTATTAAATTTAAAATATAACACTATATATTCTATT
Source organism: Allium sativum (assembly GCA_030737875.1). NCBI lineage: Eukaryota > Viridiplantae > Streptophyta > Magnoliopsida > Asparagales > Amaryllidaceae > Allium > Allium sativum. The sequence continues at coordinate 864,361,150 of CM060922.1, forward strand.
TTAAACGTACCTTTCAATTTACCGGGGCCACATACGGACTTTAAAAATTCCCGAAAAATTATTTCTAGCTTCGTATTGACGATACGGTCCTAATAAAACTAATTCCGTCGAATTCCGAGACCGTTTGAAAAATGGCAATTTTCCAGTCGATTAAAATCAACTTAAAGTGGTCAAACGCGTTTTCCTTTGCCACGCTCACATATTGATTCGAAAAATTATGAAATTTGGAATCTAGCAATAACTTGACATCACAGATCCAACAGAAGTGGTTTCGTCGAAATCCGAGGTCGTTTGCAAAATTTCACTTTTTAAGGGCTATGTATTGTTAACCGAACAACTCCAGCCCATAGCCACTATTCCGGATATCGGAATATATCGAAGCTTATACTTTTCGGAGTTCTAAATGGAATTTTGAACTCAATGGAAGAGGTTTCGAGTCCAAATTCATCCGTATGCAAAATTTGACTTTTTGGGCCATGTATAATTTACATAGCGACTATTCTGAATTTTCAACTGGGCATAACTTTTGATTCCCGCTATGAAATTTCGATTTTTCTGATTCGTTGGAAAGATATCCCCAATTATATCCTATTATTTTTGGTTTCACTAAAATCTGGATTGTTTTGCACCCGGTACATTCAATTGAAGTTTGAAATCGAAGTATCGAACTACCGCGCCATTTTCAATTCCTTTTATAATTATATATAATTATTTATATTCTAACGACGATCTATATAATATATACGTTCGAATTATATTCAAAATAAATTTCTCGTCGATATTATTTAAAATAATTCATTTTAAATGTTCAAAATTCATTAAAATTGCCAAAATAAAAATTTTAAATTGGCTCGCATTTCCGGGTTATTACAATCTCCCCCACTTAAAACTTTTCATCCCCGAAAAGGAACGAAGTCGAAAGAGGTTTGATTAATCAACTCTACGTTCGATCTGGCTTCCATTCTCCAAATTTTCAGTTTCTGAGAATTTTCAAATTCTTCAAAAATTTGGCTAACACCCTAAATTTTCGAAAAATTTCGCCATAACCTCCCCTGTACCGGGAGCCACGGGAAAATCCCGAAATTTCCATACAGGCCTTCTGATCTCAAAAAGAAAAAGAAAAAGCCAAGCGGCTAGCCGATAGGCTCATAAAATCATCATCACCCAAACAAAACAGTAAATTATATAGTAAACATGTACCTATTTGTCGGGCAAACAAATTTTATTCTCTGCTCTAGCCTCCTTGCTTTGACCTGTTCAATGTAAGTACATGTATATGCATGCAAATGCGACCAATTTTCAATACAGTTCAATATTTGATTCTATTAGGCAAAATGGTTCAAAATTGTCAAGCAAATAAACAAACAACACAAAAATCAATCAATTAGTGAATTAACGTTTCAAATTCATAATATTGATATATATATATATACAAAAAATCATGTTTTTGATGCCAAATCACAGTCCATAAATCTATCTATATAAGTTTTGGTTCTCACGCCAGTCTAATGGAAATATATAGATATCACACCGTCGTAACACGAACACAAATTCTGATGATGATATCAATCATCAAAATCATCTCCGGGTGTCTAGAATGTGATTCTATATCTATCCAGTATATTAAAACTTCGAATATACGTTCATGACGCGTATATGCAAAATCTTCATATATTGGAATGTCCAAATTCAAAATAAATAAATATTCACATACGTATAAAACGATTTAAATTTTCAAAACAAGATTTGTTTTCATTTGAAAAATATACTCTTCACACCCGTTCTAGGATACTACTGATCCTATCTCTAACGAGTCATTCTAATTGGATATTACTAATCCGATATCTGATGAATTCTTTCGTATGGTTCTAATGTGTCTTGTTCTCGAGCTCTGTAAACCAAAGCTCTGATACCAAATGAAGCGACCCGAACTTCCCCGGTCTCCGAAGAGATGAGAAAGAACGAATTACTGTGAGGACAACACAAATCAGAATGCAGACGGAAGAACATTTCATTGCTATTACAACAATTCCATCAGATACAAGAATATACAGAGTATAAATGAATATTATAAAACAAAGAATATCAAAGATTTAAATACAGTATTGCAGCGGAAAAATAATACAAAACACAACTGAAAGTAATACACGGATACAGAGCTTTCCGAGCATCGTTCCAGCTGTAAATCAAGATCCTATGAATATAAATCTGCAAAACCAAAACTACTAGCTGCCCGTGTCAAAATAAGGGCACCCAGAGTTTAGGTTAAAACAATAAACTCCAGGTCAGTCATGTGACTGCTGTGAGAACTAAAACAGTTATTTAAAACTTTACTTTAAAAGAGAGTAATTCAAGGGACCACGCCGTATAACACGGAACGGGTTTCCTCCCAAGAATACCAGTGCATAGAGAAAACAACGCAATGCTTTTTCGAAAAATGAAGCTATTATAAGACCCAGGTCCCATCACACAATGCAACGCAAGCCGGAGGATAGGGTTTTCCCTTATAATAGCCAAACATGCTTGGTACGTTTAAAACAAATCATTTGATACTATAATAAGTGTATTGTGTCAAAACAATTTCAATCATAAATATCAATCCTAGGCGGCATGGGTACCATCTATCATGTCGCCATACTAGGCTCTACAAATAAAACCGAAATACACGTATTGGAAATTGGTTTTCCGTCATGAGTCGAGGCAAGTGGCAAGCTCCTCTCCGCTTCGAGACACTCTAGCAAATGTCCCAGGACTGCACACTCTGGGCAACCCTTGGATCTTCAGGGCCGGTCCTCTCTTACATTTGAGGATTGGCAATTCCTGAACACACGTTTCCCGGTCCTTACAGACCTAAAATCGAGGCGCCTCATCCAACAACCACATAGGTGAAAAGTATATAAATGTCAGGGCTGGTAAGTCACTGACACCACCAAAGCTAGAAAGAAACGTCGTGCTCTCCCTGCAGTCCTTATCCCGTTTTTAACTTATACCGAGGTGTGAGGCTCACGAATTCACGTTATACACAAAGCTACGCCACAAAGGCCGTGCTTTGATCATCAACCACAAGACTTTTCTTTTCAACAGAAGCCTTGATCCATGCAACTCAGCGTGCCACACAGGCAATTCATGCCATGCGATTGATATCTATCGATATATAACCTCTAAGCTCGTACGTCTCAGAGAAGGGCGTTAAGCAAGAGAATAAATTCTCCGCCGCCAAACAGATATATATTTAACAGAAATCAATCAACATAGAATAAAATCCAATGTCTGACACACAATCCATTTACAAGTTCGTTCTGGGTCTGAACGAAACCGGAGGCACTTTCCTCGCATATCCATCGATCTCCAAGTACGTCTGGACGACCACCAACTGATTCCCTCATCTTGGGTGTACAGCCCAATCAAGATAATCAGTAATCACCCAAACGATGTAAAGACTTCCGGTTTTCGACCACCGTCTTCATCTTCGACATAGCGTCGAATCGGTTATTCAGAATGGGTATAAACCCGGCCTTTCCGAACAACCTGCGTATATTAAAAACAAATGTTACATAAACACAACATACGCCTCATTCCAATTCACTAGTCACTAACCGTAAATCAGCAAGAGAACAATTTCCCAAATATTAACCCCGAAGACTGAAACCAACATCAGATCAATACCCAGGAAACCATTCTTTTTAACTAACTTACAGCTAGTTTCTAAATTTCACATTCTTAGGGAAAGGTTCCCATTAATTTTATCAAAGATAAATTCTTTAAATTTTATTCTTTAATTTTCCATTGGATGTCATATCAAACCAAATTATGGGTTTTCAACTAGTCGAGATTAGCGAACCAAACCGAAGTAATTATTTATTTTATTTTCCAATCCCAACCTATTCATCCCATGAAGCAAAACTGGTAATACTCCATATCTAACACCACGGTGTTATCGGTAAAATTAATTACCATTTCACGTTCAAATCTAATTAAAGATTTTACTATCGCTTTGGAGCAAAACTGGTGATACTCCATTCTCGCTTATTTTCCAAATTTGATAATTCAGATTATCCATTCACATTTCAATCTAATTGCAGATTCATTAAAACTCCTTTTACTGGGTCAAAGAACTAATGTCATTTAAAACACAGTTCACGATAAACCCAAATCACATTCTATTTATTATCGGGTTACAGAACTAGTGTTATTTAAAACACCGTTCACGATAAACCCAAAAATCAATTCTAATTCAATTTCAATCAAATATATTAGAAACTCCGATTATTTTAAAACCCCTTTTTAAATCTAATTTATTTATTTAAAAATAATTGGGTTTTAAATTTAGTTCAAAACTAGTTCATTTCGATAAAAATCCATTTTTATCTTTTCAAATGTGGGATTTTCATCCCAGTTCTTCACAAATCATTTCTTATTATTTTACACAAATTATTGATATTTTTAGTAATTTTATCAAGGTCCGTACAGTCGTTAGAAAGCTCTTTTCGATACGAACCCAACGGTTCCGGTTTTAGGAGAATCCGACTGTCGGATCTCCCGTAATGTCCATTCGAAGTCAATGGTCAAAATTTATGAACTATCGCGGCGCGACGCGTTCTATTCAGGCCATTATATTATATATATAATATATATAACATATATTTCGTCGATTCCTATTTAAAACGAATTTTATAAATAATTTTAAATTCGTTTCAAAAACAATTTCAACTTCATTTCAAATTTCGATTTAATTCGAATTCATTTCAAATCGATTCTTATTCTATTTCAATTTGTTTTCAATTCAATTCGAATTCGTTTTATATTCAATTCAATTCGAAATCGTTATATATTCAATTCAATTCGAAATCGTTATATATTCAATTCAATTTTTATCTCTTTTCAATATTCATTATAAAAACAAATATAATCGATATAAATATCGTTCGCATCAAAATAGCGCATCTCTAATCAACACGGCTTTATATATTTCAATAATTCCGTTATTCTATTCAACAAATGAATATTTATCCTATTCAATACGTGAATCTATATTTTTGTCAACACATGACTAATCTCAACGAATGAGTAATGTCCACGTGTGACTATTTTTGTTATTTAATATATATTATAAAAATTGTGGTATCTATCGTTTGATTTCAAATTAGACTCCAATCGTAAATTAGTAAGAGAACGATTCCCTAAATATTAACCCCGAAGGCCGAAACCAACATCAGATCAATATCCAGGAGACCACTCATCTTATCTATTTTCCAATTAGTTTCTAATTTTATATATGATAAAGATGTAAATTTTATTATTAAAATATTTCGTTCAACACATGACTAATCTCAACGGATGAGTACTGTCAACACATGAACCTTTATTTTATAAAGATAAAGATGTAAATTTGATTATTAAAATATTTCGTTCAACACATGACTAATCTCAATGGATGAGTACTGTCAACACATGAACCTTTATTTTATAAAGATAAAGATGTAAATTTGATTATTAAAATATTTCGCTCAACACATGACTAATCTCAACGGATGAGTGCTGTCAATACATGAACCTTTATTTTATAATATTCTTTATCTTCTAAATTGGAATGAGGCCCAATCAATTACCATATAAAGTTAATTATATGGATTCCATACAACACATGTATATAATAGTAAGCTAATTAATCAACCATCATCCAAAGTGCACTACACTGTATAAGCATCAAATGTAGATATCTAACGCTTATAATAGCCTGTCAATCAATCGATCGACATACAACTAATTATTGGGATTAGTGTATGTCGTATTTTATCCCAATACCCGTGTGGGGTTTCAAACAATCAAACACAGATTTTATTTGTGCAGTTGGGCGATGTGTAAAATTTATCGTCCCAATCAATGTCCTTCAAATAGGTGTACATAAACAAACCGTCCGGTTTGTAAATGAATATTTATTTATTCACATTCACGTTAAAAATTATATTTTTAACGATCGAATTATTTTATTCAACCTATGAATATTCTATTCGGTTCATTTATTATATAAAATGATATCTTTATTTTTCTAACTTATTTTAGAAAATTTCGGCGGCATAACGGCACGATACTAGAAACGGGACAAGGCCTGGCCTTATCCCCGGTCTAGTGATGGCCCACGCCATACACATATCAATCAATCCATTCCATTTCACCAAACAATCAAGTTCAAATCAAATAATCTAACCAACTACACAACCAAACAAACAAGTCCATGGTCTGTGGACAATGGTGTCGGGTGCTACTAAACACCATCTGCATCCTAGTATATATTTATAACTAGAAAAAGAAATTTAGAGTGAGAAGTTCTCACCAATAGCTAATCCAAACGCCACGACTCTTCTTAAGTAGAAGTCTTCGCCGTTCTCGCCTTTTGTCACTTTCGCTGCCCGTAGTCACTACATATATAAAAAAAATCACATTTTTATACTGTTGTCATGTATATAAAAATCATATTTTTATAATCACTCCATATGGATAAAAATTCCAGTTTTACATCGCTACTATATAGATAAAAATTCTATTTTTACATCGCTACTATATAGATAAAAATTATATTTTTACATCGCTGCTATATAGATAAAAATTCTATTTTTACACCGCTACTATATAGATAAAAATTCTATTTTTACACCGCTACTATATAGATAAAAATTCTAATTTTACAACGGTGTTCTCATAATAAAGATTATATTTTTATAACGCTCCTCTCTATATAAAAATCAAATTTTTACTTTGCTATACAATATATAAAAATCGAATTTTTACTTCGCTATTCAATATATAAAAATCGAATTTTTACTTCATCTTTACTAAGTTAAAAATATAAACTTTACTAAGTTAAAAATATAAACTTTCTATTAATAAAAATAAACTTTTCCTATACACAATTAATCAGATTTTTAAAGTGCTACTTTATTTTTCTAAAAATCTAATTTTTTTTTCTTCATAAAGAAAAATATAATTTTTTTTATATAAAAAATATATAATCCTTCATGACAATAAAAATTCAATCTTTCATGAATGCTTTTAACTTATACAAATAAAACTGAATTACAAAAGGAATACAACATTATTTAAAATAGAAAAGAAAGAAAGAGCTCACAGTTTTCTGTTTTTACAGCGGAGAGGGGGGGTCATTGCCGGAGTAGGGGTGGCTCAAACGGTGGTGGGGTCAGGCAGGAGGGCGGTCTCGTCAAGTGGCCGAGGTAGTACGCACGGCAGCGCTGGGTGGCTCTGGCGACGGGATCGACGGTTTCAAACTGGCGGAGGAAGGCCCGCGAGCTAGGATCCAGCGTCGAGAGGGGGGAGCTTACTGCGATCAAGGAGGGGGTAAATGAGGAGGTGGCGGCGCTGCCACCTCGGGCGGCGGATCGGTGATAGGGATTTAGGGTTTGGCGCTCGTTCAAGACAGAGGAAGAGAGAAGGCGGAGCAAGTGGAGGGGAGAGGGGGGGGGGTGAGTTGGCCCGCGATCAGCGACTGGGGAGGCGCTGCGCCGGAGCGACGGCTGGACAAGGCGATGGGGTTCGATCCTTTTTGATTTGGGTGAAAAACGACGGGTCTGAGGTTCCGGGAAAAGAAGAGGGCTTTAGGGTTATATAATTCTATTTAATTATTATTTTATTTTATAACCCCCAAAAAGAAACTTTTATTTTCGAACTCGAAATCGAACCCACCGCCTGTCGTTCCTAGCTAATTACCCCCATTCCGAACCCAATGGGATATGTATCGTAAGCTGATTCGACCTTTTCGAACAGTTTCTGTTAAATTTAAAATATAACACTATATATTCTATTTTAAACATACCTTTCAATTTACCGGGGCCACATACGGACTTTAAAAATTCCCGAAAAATTATTTCTAGCTTCGTATTGACGATACGGTCCTAATAAAACTAATTTCGTCAAATTTCGAGACTGTTTGAAAAATGGCCATTTTCCAGTCAATTAAAATCAACTAAAACTGGTCAAACGCGTTTTCCTTTGCCACACTCACATATTGATTCGAAAAATTATGAAATTTGGAATCTAGCAATAACTTGACATCATGGATCCAACAAAAGTGGTTTCATCGAAATCCGAGGTCGTTTGTAAAATTTCACTTTTTAAGGGCTATGTATTGTTAACCGAACAACTCCAGCCCATAGCCACTATTCCGGATATCGGAATATATCGAAGCTTATACTTTTCGGAGTTCTAAACGGCATTTTGAACTCAATGGAAGAGGTTTCGTGTCCAAATTCATCTGTATGCAAAATTTGACTTTTTGGGCCATGTATAATTTACATAGCGACTATTCTGAATTTTCAACTGGGCATAACTTTTGATTCCCGCTATGAAATTTCGATTTTTCAGATTCGTTGGAAAGATATCCCCAATTAGATCCTATTATTTTTGGTTTCACTAAAATCCGGATTGTTTTGCACCAAGTACATTCAATTGAAGTTTGAAATTGAATTATCGAACTACCGCGCCATTTTCAATTCCTTTTATAATTATATATAATTATTTATATTCTAACGACGATCTATATAATATATACGTTCGAATTATATTCAAAATAAAGTTCTCGTCGATATTATTTAAAATAATTCATTTTAAATGTTCAAAATTCATTAAAATTGCCAAAATAAAAATTTTAAATTGGCTCGCATTTCTGGGTTATTACAATAATGTTGTCGACTCAAGGTCTAAGAGGTAAATAAAATACCCCAACTTGTAACGACTTCGTGATTATCCAAGGATGATATTAGTTTAGAAACGAGGATAGTGGAAGTGATTAAAATAACTATTTCCGTAAAGAATATCATGAACGATAATTCGAAGGATTATAATTTTTTCTGGGGATATGTGAATGAGTATAATTTATTTTCTATTCTATGATCTTTAACCAACAGGAAGGATATATGACTGTATTGTTTAAACCCAAAGATTTTGTTATCTTTTATAAACAAACAACTAAAGTGCGTGTGTCGCACACGGTAATTTATTCAGCTGTGACTGTCCCTTGTAAATGAACAATTAAAGCGTGTGCGTCGCACATGGTATTTTACTTCGTTTGTCAGTTTGTTTATATGACATTTATTTGCAATTTATGACCTTTGTCACACTTTGTAAATTATCGTTTTATTTATAAGTCTATGCAATTCTATACTTATGTGAATTAAAAATATGTTTGAATGCAAATTTCAAATGTTAAGCACTATTACTTTAAGAATATAACAATATAAAATATGCAAACAAGATTTCCAACTTATATTGTCTATTTTCTATTTCAGAAAATATCATTGGTTATATTTGGTGAATAATTCCGAAATCATTTACTTTGTTAATTTGAATTAAACCTATTCAAACATATTCTAAGTTGAATAAAAATTGGAAAAGCATTATTCAAAATGTCGAAAGTTTTAGAAATTTGATTAACAACTGTTTTAACTAAAATGGCCAAGTGATGCTGTATACTGGATCAGTAAATCCACTTTATTTTTCTATGGATGATGGTTGTTTATTTTGATAGTTAAATCACCGACTATCAAAATCTGGCCAAATCGATTATTGGTATGGAAAGACAAGGATCAAATTTATATTTGAAAACCATTCCGACCAACAAATACGTTAACGTTGAAGATGTTCGGAAGCTGATCGAGATGGAGCAATTGAAGACCGTGGATCTTCATAAGAGGAAGGATTGCTGTCGAATTTTATCTGGCTTGCAACCAAAGTTATTTTATTTGTGATTCTATCGTGGTTGGAATCTACGGATTTGCAAGGACTGGTCGCTACTTATCCATGGGGTGATTCCTATATTGGATGCAGTAGGAGGGTACCTTCGGTTTATCTTGTTCCTGGATGACTTGTATGGAAGAATGGCTGACAAAGTATTTCCTAGAAAACCACGTACATTGATTTTTACAAATATACCGAGTTGGTATCAAAGAAGGGCACTTCTTTTATATCCAGAGTATATTTGGGGACATCAATGAGTGATTTGACGGATCTGACAATGTGGCATTCAAGGTAAATGACGACGAGCTGATCAAAAGATAGTTATAACCTCAAGCCTCATCAACCGGGAAATGACAAAAATCGGACAGGCAGCATGGCTATGTGGGTCGCACCCATCAGGGTGTATAATCACCTATCTAGAGAAATTCCTTTTGCTTCTTAAATCTATCAATGCTGTCCCTTTTTTGGGAAACGGTGGGTAGCTCCCAACCGTTGGTGATATACATTCGATACACTCAAGTGAAATGAGTGGTCGGTCATGTGTGAGCCAGGTTGCAAAACGTTCTTGTTGAACCCAGTGTATTCGCCTCTAGAGATACACTATCGGCAGGTGGTTCCATACCTTGTCATAATCGAAATCCGATCTCCAATAAGCGCCCGCGGTTTTGATTATATACTATATATGTGAAGCGTTAGATGCAAGTGTTCCGCTAAATTGTTATTTATTTGTATTTAAACACTATTATAATATCAGACAAGATATTGATTTCAACGCTATTTTGGGTTATAGTAAGGTAAAAACCGTCTGTGTTTATATATGGGTTGGTCTTACTATTATCCTTTTCTTTCAAAAGGATTTTTGACCATAAGATCAATATGGATGTTATTTAAACTTAGTGGGTTTCTCACTCTGGTTCACCAGACTAACCCGTCGTTTGTAATGCTCGGGTAGCCCGGTTTACAGGTTCAGGTTATCGAATGATATGAAGTCCAAAGACAAGCTGGAGGAGTTCAGACGTATAGTAGTATCTAGTATTCTTCCGCTGTGTGTTGTATATGAGGCAGGTTATTATAACTGTTCAGATTGATTGACGGTTGTACTCTGATGATTGTAAGTATTTTTTTTCAAGTTTCAATAAAGATTTATTTCCCTATTATATTTTATTCCGCTGCGATGTGAAACTCTGTGTGATGTTGGTTCTCCTTTTAATCCTTCTATTCTAATATTTCTTTCTTTCTTATCTCACCCTCTAATTTCTTTCTATTAACGTTCTAGATTTTCGGCCCTCGTGTTTTGGACACGGGGATATTTGTGTCGAAAATTCGAGCGTCGAATTTTCTGGTTCATTACAGCCGGTCTTACTATTATCCTTTCGATCAAAAAAGATTTCCAAAGTTAATCTACTTGTTTGTCAAGTGAAATTATCACTGAAAGTATTCTAGACTGATCCGGGTGAATTTTTCTTTGCTTCAAATGTGCTCGAGACAGACCGAGTACATTTCCAAGTTAGGTTTCGCTTGGAGTTCAGGAGCTGGAAGCAGGAGGCTTCACCGTTAGTTATATGAAGTATATTTCCATTGTGACTGATGTATGTTGTACTCTGATAAGTGATATGTATATACAAATATTGTTCCTTCAAAGTTATACTGAAGTATTATATTTTATTCGTTCCGCTGTGAGATTCTGATGTGCTGGTCTTCTTATTCTTCTTTTCTAACATTCCTTTCTTTCTTCTCTCATCCTCTAATTTCTTTCTCATAACTATCTTCTTTTGGGTGCACTTTGGGTTGGATGGAAGTATAATTAGTCAATTCAAAGGGTACAAAAAAGATGGTACGTTACAGGTGGTATCAGAGCTAATGGTTTTGTAATACCTTGGCTTTGTGGCGTGACTTGATAGAGATAGGGTTAGTAATTCTCAAGATTGGTTTTGAGTGTGTATAAATATGATAGCATGTATTTGTAATTTAAATATAGAATTATTTTTAAATTATTTTGTAAAGAGGGTAAATGAAATAACTTTACCCGAATAATATTTTTATGGATGAAAGGAATCAATTCTCTCAAATTATTGATTGTTGGAGCTTGTATTGCTTTGATTGGTTGATTTCAATGTGTTTGATTATGGAATTGAAAAGATTCAACCAGGAGAGAATTTCAAATGTGAATAAGAATTTTTACTTTAACTTGTGTTAAGTTAAAATGAATTATATAAGAATGACTGGACTTGAATATTTGAGTAAAATTTGATGCAAGTCAATACAAATTATTAAATCCAAATGGGATGGTTGAAATTGATTGCATGGACATAAATTTGAGCCTAGTTGAAATCAATCTAAAATAAGAAAGTCAAACTTGTTGGGATAAAAGGCTAATGGCCCTGAATGAGTGAATTAGATGGAATTAATTGGTTACTAAGAAATTTCATGCTGAATAATATGGAATGGATGATAGGAATATTTGAATCTAGTTGGCGTTGTATGAAAACTAATGAAGTTCATTAGAGATGAAAACATGTGCCGTAATCCAGTTTTTAACCTGCCCAAGATAATTCTGGAGCTGATTGAATCTAGTTGATTAGAGTTGCGTAAAAATTGAGCCAGCTTAAGCATATATGACTAGTTATCACATAATAACACTTGCAAAAAGGTACGCTTAGGCAAAATATAAATTTTTGGTTTTTGATGTGGGTTTCGAATTGAATTTTCCGACCGTGTGGGTCATGGTAATATTGCAGAAGTCTATTCATATAGGGGAGTCTTTGCTAAATTTTTCAAAATTTATAGTGTTAGGAAAAATTTCAATTTTTTTGGTGATATTTTTGGAGTTTGCTTTCTATAGAAATTAGTTGGCTTTCCGATTAAAACTAATTGGTTTGGTTTAAAAAGTGGGGGTGAAGTTTTTAGTTAATTGGATTTTTGAAAAGTTACTGAGTTTGTTGCATTTTTCCTACCTTAGTAATTTCGGGGACGAAATTCTTTTAAGGGGGAAGGAATGTAGCAGCCCAGATTTTTAACCGTTTTATTCAATATTTAAAAATGGGTTTAAATGTTGTAACACCCCGAAATTAGATACACTATAACCATACTATAATGATAATTAATTAAAGGTTTAATTAATTAATAATAATAATGAAATGAATAGATGCATATATATATATATATGTATGCAATTATGTTAAGAAGGTGCAAGTTTAAAAATGTGCATTGAAAAGAAGAAAAGTGCATGTGAATTTAATTATACTACAGTAAAGGAAAGATTAATGCAATCAGTACATATGATAAAAAGGGAAAAGGAATATAAGCAAAAAAGATTTCAAAAGGAAAAATTACATGCAATGCATAAAGAGGAAATTTATGCATGCAATTAATAAGATGCGTAACGGTTAAAAATATATTTACAACCAAATAAGGGGAATGAGAATTAAAAACAGAAACATATCTATGCATGCAAGTTAGTGGTAGAAGGAAATAAATGTTATTAAACATTTAAAGAGATAAATAATATGTATGTATATGTACATAAAAAAAATCTAACGGAGTACATGCAATAAATTGATTACAACAAAAGAAAGAAAGAAAAACATGATGAAAAGAGGGAAAACATTATTGTAAGGCATGCAAATGTATACAATGAAAATTCAAATTAAAAAGTAGTATATTATTAATGCATTTTAAATGGACATTTATTGCATTAGTTAAAGAGAAAGATAAGAAAATGTATATATTTATATATAATTCAAATTTGGTAAAGAGAAGACACAACTAAAGAAAGGAAAGATAAGAATATATTGAGAAAAGGAAGCAAGGAATAAAGTCCCATTTATTTAGCGTTTAAACATAGAATATTTTTTTATGCGGTTCATTGGGTTATTTGCATAAAGATGGTATGTATTATGCATGTAAGAAAATAATGTTTGAAACATAGGGGGATGTATGTAGTTATACATACACAATATTTAAAAATTCAAATGGAGAAATATATATAAGGTTCCCAATTAATTAAAAGGAGAATGTAGTTAAACGTTTTAATTAAAAGGTTACAAACATTGTATAGCTTCTGGACTTGGACTCAATTTCTGACTTGGTTCGTTGGCTGATGGCTATAAATAAAACCCCATTTTCATTGTTTTATTCATTCTAAAACAATGGAGAACCGGACGTTGTCTCTGCCCAGATTAAGTCAAATCTTTTATTCATCAACAACCAGCTAGAGATATTCAAGTGTAGAGATTAGTGATTCAACGTCTATAATCTTTCTTCTATTTTTCTAGATCCAAAATCACTTTGAGTCCATGTTAATTTCAGATCTAAATAATTAAAAAGTACAATGACTATAACTTGGATCTATCCCTATGACCATTTGAATCACATCAAATCTGTTATGAACTGTTCATCTAAGTATTCTGACATAATTATGCATTAGATCTGAACCTATACCTATTTATCATGTCAGATCTACCACTGATTGTAGATCTAATTCACTGTTTAGATCACCGTATACCTATTCTATTATATTTGTGGCCAGATTGGATCTGTTATTAATTGGGGATCTAATCCATTGTTTAGATCTCATTATGCCTATTCATGACATCCCTATTCTATTAGTTATGTCACCTTATGCCTGTTATGATAGTTGGCATAATTATGTCATTGTATATCTATTATGTTGGATCGCATAATCCTGTCACTATTCCTATTTGGTTAGCTTGACTAATTCTATTATCATATGCTAGTTTTATATATTCCTACTCTTGTTCTCCTCCCTCTGCCTTTTTGTTTTATAGCCGGCTACCTTTAAGCCTAGGCATGCCGCTGAAATATGCGAACGCACGAAATTGGGAACAATTGGGAATATTTAATTTGGGCATAATTCATAATTGAAAAACATGATTAGAAATATTGAGCATAACGTGTACATTGAGCCAAAACTTGGGATTTGGGGCATAATTTACATGTTGATCTAAATCTTAGTTGGGACATAACTTGTATTGGGAATTTGGGCATAACTTGAATAAAATACATGAATATGAGTTTGGGAACATAAATCAAATTGTTATTAAAAACCTTAATTTAGGGCATACGGTTCATTACGAACATAACTTGGAAAAGGGGCATGAAAACCAATAATGAAATAGGGATAATGGTTAAAGAAGGAAAATGCCTAAAATTATAGTAATTAGAAACTGTAACTGCGCTTAGACATGAGGTTAGATTACACTTATGGTCGAAGTCTGCCCGGACCCGACCGGCATATCCAGCGACCACAAGTGGTGAATCTAATGTGGGAGGTCTAAGTGCATAAACACAAAATGTGCTAAGACACGAGGTTAAGTCTGACTTGTGGAAGAAGTCTTCCCGGACCCGACCGGCATATCCAGCATCCATAAGTTGTAGGCTTAATGTGGGAGGTCTAGCGCATAATGACCATAAATGGATAAATGATAGTAACCTATTATAATTAATTGCTTTAATGAGAATGTTATATAATAGGTAGGCTTGTCCTAGGGACAAGTGGAAATTATAACATAAGCTGTAATAAAAGGAAAAGAAGCTTATTAGTAAACATTAGTTAATAGAACCAGGTTAATAAGTAAACAACGACAAGTTGTAGTGATATGTTAAATAGAAAACAAGCGAACTGAGATGAAATATACTTAAATACATATTAAGTAAAACATGTTACTGTAAATAGAGAGCCAGACAACGAATAATAGAAAGATATTGTAAGATACTTCCGTTAATTACAATCCAGGGGTGAAAGATTGTAAGATTACTTCCATTAATTACAATTTAAAGAATAACATGTAATGGGGATTATTAATAAACTTAAATGGATTAAGTTATATTTATATGAAATTAATAAGAAAGTGGAATTTTGGCAAGTGAAAAGAAGATAATGTGAATGGGGATAACCTGTTAGTCTGTAATACTTAACCTAGTTGAATCCATAGGGTTTGTATGAACTTGAGTAGGGGTTAAGTAAACTTGGTTGAAATAATGGGAGGGTTAAGTATATCTGGGTTGGGTGGGTAATATTTATATATAGGCCCACAAAACTTAACCGGTTTGGGTTATGTAATTAAAGACACCGTTAGGTAAGCATAACTTGTGGAAATGTTGGGGTTATGTAATTAAAGACACTATTAGGTAAGCATAACCTGTGGAAATTCTAGTGGGGATGCAAGACAAAGGGTAGAGCTTGCATCATCTTGTGTGTAGGACCCGTTTCAGTCAGTAACCTATATAATGGTATCAAATGAGTACTCAGCCCTAGGTCGGAGTCGGGGCATGCTTACTGGGCTGATTGTAAGAGATTCGAACGTAGACGGCGGTGTGGGCGGTGCAAACCGACCAAGGTCATGTGCGTGCATGGTCCGGGCAGAGGGGGATAAGGCGACCGTGATACCTGTAGATATGGTTGTGCACATCAACGAAGGATTGCCACTTTAGGAAGTGATGAATCCTATTGTGGGTCCGGCACAGGGTATCTACGGAGTAGGGAGCCGATCGATGGTTAGGGTACATCTAGACTCTGGTAAGTTTAGGAGCCCATTATTGGACTGCCTGTTGATTGTATGGGGTTAAAACCTCTTACCAGAAGTACGCCTAAGTCTACCATCTTATACTTGTTAGGGATCAACTAATTTCTGGATTATACTAGTACTAGTGCAGAGAAATCATTAGAGAAGCGCAATATACTCTATCATGTTTACCCTGTCATACCTGTCTTTTATGATGTTATCTCTCCTATCCGCTTTATATGCCTGTCATGATACTTTTACTTATTTATAGGCTAAAAGTAACCGGACTCGCCATACTTTATGTCTAACCTATTTTGTTTCTTCTCCTTTCTCTTCCGTTCCCCACTAAGTTCTCAAGTTGGGAATACTCAAGCTTGATCAGGATTCTGCTATCGTCTTTCTTGGAGCTGCTTAGACGTATTGCTCAAGTTCTTATCCTTGCTACTATAGCTATGTTTCTTTTGGGGAATTATGCTTCTTTTATTATTGTACTCTGATGTTTTAAGTACAAGACAGAAATTTCAAAGTTGCATTGGTCTTTATGTATTTCAGACATATGATGTTTTAAACCATGATACTTTATGATTAATAAAGTTTTTAATTCTGCTGCTATTTGATATCTGTCTTGTAATGTTGTTGTTTCTGTTTACCTATAACGCTTCACAAAACTTAATGCATTCTCTTAATGAGTTCCATTAACGGACGTAGGGTGTCACAAATTGTTAGCCCACTTTGTGATTGGGCTACACAAAGCTAAGAGACGGCTCAATGTAGAAGTTCGAATAAAGAATTTTTAACAGAAACCCGGATCGGTTCAGAAGGGCCTAACCCGAACCCTTTAGCTATGCTGTTAACAAACCAGAAAGTGACATATTAGAAGCACGACCGGATCGGTTCGGAGGTCACCGATCTGAACCCCTTATATGAGCCCCGATCCGATCCGAGAGTAAGAAGCTGCAACAGTTACAACCCACGATTCCATCAGGTGCGGAGTGGTTACATATCCACCTTCCCATGATCACCCACTAACTTAATGAGTTGTCATCACCATAGCGCCTCCAATCCAAACTTTCATGGAATGATTGCCACGTACATATGAATCTGAGGCCCTCCCGAGGACTTTCCTGCCTGTAAATACACCTCCAAGCTTCATTTGAAGGGGGATTTTTGGCAAATCAGCAACCAAAACCTCTTCCATAACCAGTTTTCATTACTTTATTCAGATCACAACCACCTTTTCAAACACATTTTGGAGAAGATTAAGTTAGATTATTCATTATATGAGTGTAATCGAGTGAAAACAGCCATTGTACTTGCATTTTTATCATCAATTAGAGAAATTTAAAGTGGAAGTAGGCTTTTTAACGTTGAACCACTATAAATTGTGCGTTTTCTTCATTTTCTTTTTATTTCATTTAGAATCATCCTTAGTTTGGGTGTTAGAGCCATTTTTGGATCTAACATTTTGGTGCTTTCACTGAGAACTGCTCAAATTCTCTCCATTTTGGGCTACCATTCTACTATTTGGGTTTGTATATCCGAAGAAGATAGTCCGTGCAATTGATATTTCTGAAATTCTCTTCAAAAAAGATCTCGACAAACTGAACATTATGACATAGGGAAAAGGAAAAGAAATGCAGAATGCACGAGAAAGTGAGATGGGTGATGATCAACAAGCTATGGTGATTACCAGGTCAAGAGGACAAAGTTCTGGAGCTAACCAATCCTACAGGGCATCTCCGATCCGACCCGACCAAGACACTCCGAACTGACCCGGCGAGGAAAACCCTATCTGATCTGGTCCCCGGAACGCTGCTGGAGCCCCTCCTCCGAACCGAACCACTGAAACAACTTCGGGCCGATCCAAACCAAACGCGATTGAGGTTGGAAACTCTACTCGAGCTCCTACAAATGCTCTGTTGCCGCCCGTTCCAGCTGAGGATCAACCCACTCCCAATGCACTTGTCACCCACCAAGATTTCTCGCGTTTGCTTGATATGCTGGAGAGTACCAGAGACGCTCTTGAAGCTCATAAACATGATAGCGTTCTTATGCGTGAAATCATGAGGGATATGAGCAGGGAAATAAGCGAACTTCACAGACAAATGGTGTCCTCTCCTGTTCGTCATCCTACTATGGACCATTCATCGTCTTATGATGAAGAACTCCCGCATGAAAGAAGGCCATATGAAAGGGCCATAAATCTTGACCAACTGACATTCTGATCTTTGTGATCCTGTGAGGGTGTAGCCCGTGTGCTGGGGCCCCACGATCCAACTTTAAGGGAACCGATGCTGTTACCAATGTGAGGATCACACGTTCTTCAGAGGGACCCAAATATTACAATCCTACTCAGGGGCAACTCCTTCAACCTGTTCATCCTGTGAATGACCAGGACCGCATGGGGCGAGGAGGTTCGGTTACCAATCGAAACCCAAAAGAGTCACAAAAAGTAGGTGATAGGCGCTTGAGAAGAGAAAGGAGTAGGGAACCTGAACCGGCTCTAACTAATGCCGAAGTAGAAGCAATGATACGTCAAATTATGGCCAATAGCCATTGATATACCAATGAAGATTGGGGTATTGAGCGTAGTCATACTCCATTTACTGATGATATCTTTAACTTCCAATTTCCTTGCCGATTCAATTTGCCATAGGTGGATCGATATTCTGGAAGAAGAGATCTGAAACAACATCTGATGAGATATGCGTGGTACATGAATGCTGTAGCTGCACCTGATGCTGTAAAATGTATATCCTTCCAATATATCTAGAGGATGTAGCATTAATGTGGTTTACTCGACTTCCCCTGCGATCGGTGTCAAGTTTTCAAGAATTAAGTGAGGCTTTTATGAAATAATTCCGACTCCATTCCCAAAGAGCTAAAAGTGTTGTAACACTGTCCAGAATTAAACAGGCCCCTGGAGAATCTCTGAAATCATATTTGGATCGCTTCAACTTAGTAGTCACTGAAATAAGTGAACCCCATGAACCAAATATTTTGATGGCCTTGATCGAAGGAGTTGATCCAGATACTAAGTTCAGATGTTACTTAGCTGGGAAGCCACCACTGACTAGGGAGGCTTTTTATGAAAAGGCAAATATCCGTCTACGGCGAGAAGAGATATACGCCAATCGAAAAAGAAAATCTGTTGGAGCTTCAAGAGAAGATATTCAAAGTAACGTTGTTGTGAAGCAATCTAGTGAAAGTTCGGGGAAAGTTGAGGTAAATGTTGGCAACAAAAATGAAGGAGGTAACAACAAGAATGGAAATGGAAATAAGAGGAACAGGAACCGAGGAAGTAACTCAGGCAAAAGGCCTCGATTCCAAGCCTTCAAAAACTACATGCCGCTATGTGACACATTGGAAAACATCTGCCTGGATACTTACAATGTCTTACAATATAAAAAGCCTCCGCCTCGAGACTCTATAGAGAAGGAGGTGGTGACCGGAAAATTCTGTCTGTTTCATGGAACCCACGGACATTCTACTAATGAATGTCGGCATTTGAGAGATGTTGTCGAAAAGATGCTGCGAGAAGGAAAATTAGACGAATATAAGGTTGCTCCAAGAGACAGGGGGCAAGGGGGAAAGCCCGAATCAAAATCAACCTGCTCCTAAGCCCACCTCTCAATAAAAAGGTAAAAGAATCGTTATCAATACTATAGTAGGAGGACCTCACCCTATTGCCCATAACCATAGGGCTATGGACCAATATGTTAATGCGGTTAAGCACCTTGGAGTGGGAGAATGTAGCAACCTCAAAGACATCTCCCCGGTGAAGCAACTGAAAATGACGTCAGACGATGTCATATTTCGTAGTACAGATGATTCTGGAATTGAATCACCCACAGAGGACCCATTGGTAATCACTACCACTATTGGTCCAGCTTTGGTTCACAAAGTGTTGGTAGATAATGGGAGTTCGGTTAATATTCTCTTTCAAAAAGCATTTGATTAGATGAAACTTGAACTGGAAGACTTGAAGCCTTGCGAGGGTTGGATATGTGGCTTCAATGAAGCATCAACTGCTCCAATGGGGTATTTGGAATTGTCAGTGACATTGGGACAAGGAGATCGCTGGAGAGTGAGAATTCTCCCATTTGTGGTTTTGGACAATGAATCGCCCTATAACGCCTTTTTGGGCCGACCGCCCTCACGGAATTCAGGGCTTGCATTGTGCCCTGGTGCTTATTGCTGAAATTCCCAACCAAAGCAGGAGTGGGAGTAATGAGAGGTGATCAAGCCACTGGATGAGCCTGTTACATGGATGAACTAAAGACATTGATGAAGGGATTGAGCATTGAAGCTAAAGGTACCACCTCCCATGTAAGGGAGGGTCCGGCATAGCAACTAAAGGGACCATCCTCGAGGGAGTCGCCCAGAGAATTGCACGAGGACATAGATCCCAGAGAGGATGAAGAGCCTGGGGACAGAAAGGCGACCCCAAATGAAATGCCTGTGGATATACCTATTGATGATGTTGATCCGACGAAGGTATTGAAGATCAGATCCCAGTTGGCTCTGTTCCGAGCAAAGAAATTGACTGACTTCTTGAAGGCAAATTTGGATGTATTTGCCTGAACCCATGCTGACATGTGTGGGATATCTCCCTCCGTTATGAGTCGCTCATTGAGCATTAATCGAAAGCATCCACCCGTTAAACAGAAGAGGCGTATGTTAGGCCCGAAGAGGTCGGCAGCCCTAAAAGAAGAAGTGGTGAAGTTGAAAGATAATGGGTTCATTAGAGATTCGATGTATCTCGACTGGATATCGAATCCTGTTTTGGTCAAGAAATCAAACAGGAAATGGCAAACGTGCATTGATTTTTTGGATTTGAATAAGACCTGTCCAAAAGATAGTTTCCCACTTCCTCGGATCGATCAGCTAGTGGACTCAACAGCCGGACACAAACTTCTTTCCTTCATAGACGCTACTCAGGATATAACCAGATCCCTATACATGTGCCGGATCAAGAACACACAAGTTTTATAACAAACTTGGAATTGTAATGCTATGTGGTGATGCCGTTCGGACTAAAGAATGTCGGAACCATGTATCAGCGCCTGGTAAATCGAATGTTCTATAACCAGATTGGAAGAACAACGAAAGTTTATGCTGATGACATGCTCGTGGAATCCAAGCAATCCTCTAGTCATACACAAGATCTAGCGGAGATGTTTGATATTTTATGGAGGTACGGGATGAGGTTGAACCCCATAAAGTGCTCATTTGGAGTAGCATCTGAAAAATTTCTCTGTTTCGTCGTGAGCTCTCGAGGGATTGAAATTAATCCTAGCCAGATAGCAGCAATAAGGAACATAGAAGAGTCACGAAAGATTAGGGACGTTCAAAGCCTAGCAGGGAAGTTCGCCGCATTGAGTAGGTTCATTTCCAAAGCCACGGACAAGTTTGTCCCATTCTTCGACTTAATCAAACGGGGGAATAATTTCGAATGGACTCCAGACTGTGTAGAGGCCTTCCAAAACTTATTGGACTTATTGGAGAAACCCCCGATATTGTCGAAGCCAGTGGATCATGAAGATTTGTTCGTCTATCTGGTGGTGTCATCTCATGCTGTCAGCATAGCTTTGGTGCACGAAGAAGACAAGGTCCAGAGGCCAATATATTACGTAAGTAAGAAGTTAGCAGCTGCGGAACGCAATTATTCGAGAATAGAAAAACTTGCTTATAGCCTCCGATTGCCTCTCGAAAGCTCCGTCATTATTTCCAAACCCACCCGATAATCATATATACTGACCAACCTCTAAGACAAGTGTTACAGAGAACCGAAGCATCAGGACGATTGCTTAAGTGGAATATCAAGCTGAGCCAATTTGATTTGAATTTTCAAACAAGGAGGTCAATAAGGGGGCAGGCTTTAGCCGACTTCATAGCAAAATTTATGATTCCCGAAGAGGAAACAGTGGATGACAAAGTTGTTCCTTCAGAGCACAAGTTAGAGCTTAGTCAATGGAAATTATATATGGATGAGGCCAAGAACGATCGAAGGTCCGACGCTGGAGTTGTTTTAACCACTCCTGAAGGACGATCCATTTACTACGCCCTACGATTTGAATTTTCCACCACCAACAATGATTCTGAGTACGAGGCCCTGATTGCCGGGTTGAACTCACCAAGGAATTAGGGGTAAAAACATTGGACATATTTTGTGTGAAACACCCCATCTCCGTTAAGGTCACTCACAAAGGGAATGCCTTAACTTTGGTGGAGCATTTTAGGTAAAAGATGCAGATAAATTACAAGACAGACATATAAAGCTGCGAAAAATAAAGTCATTTTATAAACAATATGGTTCATCAAGCTTTTACAACAGTTGTCTCAATCATACTTAAAAGTAATACATAGAACTTCTGTCTTGATCTAAAAACTTCCAAATATAAAAGAAGCATAAAAACAACAATGATATTCCCCAATAAAGCATGAACCAACCATAGCTGTGGAAGAGAGAGTCCAAAGCAATACATTGACTATCTTTGAGCCTGGAAAGAAAACTAAGCTAAGTGGAAACATTTCTTCCTTGTGAACCTTGGGGGGGGGAACGGAAGAAAAGAGGCGAAACAAAACTAGGTCAGACATAAGTCTGGTAAGTCCAGTGGCTTTCAGCATATAAACAGGCAAAAGCATCATGACATGAATAAACTGAATATAAGACAATACCGTGATAATAGGGATAACAAGATAACATTGGATAAGCATAAGGTATGATAAGGCAAGATAAAATGAATGAGCTTCTACCCTTTCTCTGCTTTGCTACTACTTTGTTATTCTGATTTCTATATCTATCTCTGCACTACCTAACTAGTGTCCCAACTAGTAATCTGTATAAAATAATAACGTGATCCCAATCCCTGTAATTGTGGTAGTCTTCAGGTGTACATTTGTCGTGAGGATTCCACCTCAATCTGCCTAATTGCTATGAACATGTTAGATGTACCCTTACTACCTTATCGATCGACTCCTTACTTGCATTAGTGTTCCATGTGTCTGTGTCAATCGGCCCTCTCTTTCGTGTAGATATCCTGTGATGGTCCCACCATAAGGTGTATCAATCCTTATGATAGCAACCAGACACGATTCAAGATGCATAGTGTATAACTACTTGTACCCAGTGCCTGCTTTTTCCCACTCCGGAGTACGTGCATGCTCGTAAACCGTCGGAACCTACACTGACGTACCCCCTGCCGCTGTTTTGACCGCTTATAATCAGCCCAGTAATCGTACCCCACCCTGCCTAGTTCAGGGTACCATGATACATCTATGTGGGTTACTGCTGAAATGGGTCCCCGTTACTAGGGTTTCCTACTGGTTAAGTTTATGGGCCTATATATACAAATATTACCCACCTACATGAGATGTACTTAACCTTTCCATCGATTCAAGCATGTTTATTTAACAGTTAAGTTTGTGGGCCTATATGTACTAATATTACTCACTTACACGAGATGTACTTAACCCTTCCATCGATTCAAGCATGTTTATTTAACGGTTAAGTTTTGTAGACCTATATTTATTAATATTACCCACCAACCCGATATGTACTTAACCCTCCCACACATTATGTCATATTGGTTAAGTGTTGTCCATTCATGTTAACTTAACCCACCCATTCATCATGTCATGTTGGTTAAGTATTTCCTATTAACTTAACCCCGTTCGTCCAACAAGTTATATTGGTCAAGTGTTCCTTCTTAACTCAACCCCATGTGTTCATCATGTTTTATTGGTTAAGATCCATCAATCCATTCAAATTAACTTAACCCCATCTACCTGTCATAATTACTTTGGTTAAGTGTTTCCTTCTTGTGTTAACTTAACCCTACCACAAATCAAGTCATATTGGTTAAGTGTTTCTTATTACTTAACCCTACCCATTCATCATGCTATACTGGTTAAGTGTTTCCCATTACTTAACCCTAGTCATTTATCTTGTTATATTGGTTAAGTGTTCTTATTACTTAACCCTAGTCATTCATCTTATCATGTCTTGTTCATTATCATTAATTGACTTATTAATGCACCAACCTCTCACATTAGATATGTGTTGTTGCGGTTACTGGATGTGCCGGGCGGTTCCGGGTAGTTTTACACCGCAACTCAATCTAACCTCGGGTTCTTCTTGGGGATGATGCACTAACCTCTCACATTAGATAGGTTTTGTTGTGGTTACTGGATGTGCCGGGCGGTTCCGAGCAGTTTTACACCACAACTCAATCTAACCTCGGGTTAGGCATATTCATCTTTTCACATATTTACATATTTACAGTTTATATGTAAATTATTCACAATTGCTGTCAATTTCAGATTATGCCATATTTTCCATAAATGTCCAAGTCTAGATTTTCATGCTAATTATCCCAACCAGTCATGTTCCAATTCTCAAATTATGCCCAATAAAGCTAATTGCAAGTTATGGCCCCCAAATTCAATTTTGAGTTATTACTCAAAATAGTCTACACCTAATCTTCCCAAGTTTGTACTAATAGTCATGCCCCAATACCCCAATATACAATATTCTTTGGCGTCTCAACCAATGGTTATGCCCAATCTTGATTAATATCCTAATTTACAATTTTGCGCCCAATCTAGATTAATATTCCAATTTACAGTTTGCGCCAAATCTAGATTTAATATTTCAATTTACCCCAAGTTCGCAAAAAAGACAAATTATGCCCCAAATCATAAGTTACAAAATTATGTTCCACCATTACCAAATAGACTATTCCCCATTACCCCCGCATTCCAATTGCTCGTATAATAAGTTTCATTCTAGATTCGAGGTTAATTTAGATTCATAAAAATAAAGGGGATGAAAGAGGAACATAAACGAGAGTAGGCATAAAACATGCATTAAAATGGTAGATATGTCAAATATTTTGGACCTAAGAGGATTACAGATCTGTTAGAGTTAGGGTATAACAAAGATAGGTCTGAAACAAACTGACAGAAATAACCTCATAGACATATAGATCCGATATAAATAACATCATGAACCTAAAAGGATTATATATCAAATGTCCAACAAAGACAGGCATGATTGAATAATAACTTTCTAGGCATGTAAATCATTGATTCAATATAAAGATAGGAATTAATCTAAAAGAATTATCATCAAGCATGGACTTAGATCCATTTCATTATACGCGAAAATCACTATTAGGTGTTTAAATCTGAAAACAACTTGAACTTACATGTTTGCAGTTCAATTTACGCCCCAAATCCCAAGTTATATGTCCAATATACTTTATGCCTCAAATCTCAAGTCATATGTCCAATACTTTATGCCTCAAATCTCCAGTCATATGTCCAATACTTTATGTTTTTAATACAACATGTGTTATGTCCTCAAATCAATTATAACTCAATTATGCCCAATTATACACAATTTAATACTTTTCCCAAGTTTTAGCGCTGGTCATATCCAAATTATATTTTATGCCCAATTTTATTTCCATCGTACGTTCATCTCTTATGAGATCTGGCTCAGGCTCGCAGTAGCCTAGCTATAAAACAAAAAGGGAAGAAGGAAAGAAGAGACAAAGAATGGACATAATATTATTAATGAGATAGATCCAAAGGATATAGAAAGACAGATAGAAATAGGCATAATCTCAGATCCAGATTTATTACATGTCATAATCCCAGCTAACTTTTATTTCTGTAAGTAACGTGAACTTACCAATTACAGAACGGTCTTGAATTCTGGGATCTGTATTCTGAAACTGAATAGCTCTCCCTTGAAGTAGACTATTTGTTCTTCTAATTTAGATTTGATTCTTAGAAAATAGTTGTTGAAGTCATTGAATTAGCCTTTGAATCTCTACTTGAATTTTAACTTGATGCTATGAAGGACTTGAGCAGAATAACCCCGTCTTTGATTTATTTTTATATGAATTAAGGTAGAGTATAGGCATAATGAAGTTGTGTAGAGAAAACCGTAGCCTTAGGGGTGTTTATATAGCATAGGGATCAACGAATCTGGTCAGAACGGGCATCCAGATGCAGAAAAATGAATATGTCCTCGGATCTGGAAATAGGGGGAGGTTGACCCCCAGGTCAACCCCTTGGTCGACCTGGGTCCTGAGCGGGAAATTTCCCGCCCTGCCCGGGTGTGTGATTTGAATTTCGAATTTCAAACCTGAGCTGTTTTATTTAAACCCATGAAACTTTTGAAGGTCATAACTTCTTCATACGGAGTCCGATTTACGCAAACTCGGGCTCTATCTCAAGAAGAATTCCGAGATGAACGCAATTGCATAACCATTTTCCCTTAATTCTTCTCTTAAAAGTTAAGTATACTTTAATTTGTTACTTTGACATTCACTGAAAATACGGGGTGTTACATTGTGACTCCAAAATAGTTGTTTGCCAAGTTCGGAAGGAATTTGTAACCAGGGGACCTCGACTTGTTACTTATCTTGAAAAAGTAGAAGAGTTACTGGGCAACCTAAAGCATTATAGCATAACACACATTCCGAGAGCAGAAAATCAGAAGGCAGATCGACTGGCTAAGTTAGCAAGTTCTGACAACCCTGAGGAAACTGAAATGGTTCCAATAGAGATATTGGATTCACCAAGCTTTGACCAAATGGAAGTCAAATTAGCCTTGGAAGCTGAGCCAGAAAGGGAGTCGTGGATGACACAAATTGAAAACTTACTTGGAAGCAGAATACTTCCATCAAAGAAGAGAGAGAGACGAGTTGTAACACGTAAAGCTGTAAGATACATTTTACAGGACAACATCCTCTATCGTCAAGGATTTTCTATGCCTCTGTTGCGGTGCATAGCACACGACGACGTCAAACGTGTACTGAAAGAGGTACATGAAGGTGAGTGTAGGGATCATGCCGGGGGTCAAACCCTGGCAAAGAAAGTATTACGGTATAGTTATTTTTGGCCTACCGTGAATAAAGATGCAGCTGATCATTCACGATGCTGTGACAAATGCTAGAGATTCGATAAAGTTCCGAGAGCACCCCCAGGACATCTCAAATCGATGGTCAGTCCTTGACCGTTCACAATGTGGGGATTAGACATCATTGGGACCCTACCAATTGCAAAGGGAGGAGCTAAATACACGATCGTGGCTGTGGATTACTTCACGAAATGGGTGGAAGCCGAACCCTTAACCATGATCACGACAAGAAAGGCGATAAGCTTTGTGGTTAGAAATGTTATTTTTCGATTTGGGATACCGAAGACCATCATAACTGATAATGGATCCCAATTTAATAGCGTGGGATTTAGGAACTTTTGTCAGAAGTGTAAAATTGATAAAAGATACACCGCTGTGGCCCATCCGCAGTCAAATGGATAGGTCAAAGCAATAAACAAAGTAATTAAGTCTATTTTAAAAAGTGGATGGAGCAAGCAAAAGCCATGTGGGTTGATGAATTACAGCTAGCCTTGTAGGCCTATCGAACAACCTTTAAGACGACTACTGGTCATACCCCTTTTTCACTCTCCTTCGGGTCAGAAGCGGTAATGCCAGTGGAGCTTGAAGTCCTCTTTCATAGGGTAACATATTATGACCCAATGACAAACAAAGCACTCCTTTTAGAGTCCCTGGACATGGTTGAAGAGAAGAGGGATGAAGCGGATTTGCGTGCATCGAGGCATCTACGTCAAGTGGCACGCTACTATAATAGAAAGGTTCGATTTAGAACTTTCGAACCTGGAGATCTGTTGCTGAAGCGAGTCTTTCCAGCTCCCGCTCAGCTAGGCCCAAAGTAGGAAGGACTATTCACCATCCAATTCAAACCTGAAACAGGAGCTTTCAAGTTAACGACCGTGGATGGAGAAGAAATTCCTAGAGCTTGGAATGCTCAGCATTTGCAGCGATATTTGACTTGAAAATTGTACCATTTTCTTTTGTTTCATAGGCCATGTAAAAAGGCACGACTTGCCTAGAAAAGTCTGTTTATATAAACAAAGGATTTTAAAGTTGATGTAGGCTACGACTTAGCTGAACCACTATAAAAATATTGTGTGTCATTTATT
The DNA here is from genome assembly GCA_030737875.1 of Allium sativum. Classification (NCBI taxonomy): domain Eukaryota; kingdom Viridiplantae; phylum Streptophyta; class Magnoliopsida; order Asparagales; family Amaryllidaceae; genus Allium; species Allium sativum. The sequence goes on from CM060922.1 coordinate 864,389,442, forward strand.
TTCCTGCACTGTTTTAATTATTCCTTGCGATTATTCTGCCTTAATTATAGAATACTAAACGTTAAATTAAACTTAAGGAGTTAAGGGCAATGCACGTGCAGGGGCGAACAAAACGACCGTTCGCATAACAGAATGAAAGGAACAGAAAGATAACGTTCCCAACTCTAACTCTCATGAATTGAGAAAGATTATAAAGGACAGGAAGACGACGTCCCCCGAGGCATGATGGTGCACCCGATAAGAGACTGCCTTGATGAAACTCTAACCTGATTATGCGATAGGAGAGTATAAAGATGCTAAAAGAATAAGCATCAGCGATAAAGGAAACTTAACCCCACCAGAGATTTGGGAGCAATTAAGTGTCAAGACTAATCAATCTCAAACAAAGCCTTAGCCAGGTCTTTTATTCAAGATTGACAGGAGCATATACATATACATCCCCAACATTTATTGGTTATCGTCTAGTGGTAATGACTTTAAATATGACATGTTATTTGTTTGCATTTTATTTAAATAATGAACTCACAGGCATTTGACATACTGAGAAGCGAACTACCATATTAACACAAGTGCAGGTTTATACAAAAGAACTAATAAACAAAGGCAAGGGCCGCACTCGCTACAACAATGGCGGACCAAGGAACAGGAAAAATGAAAATAGAACTGCCTCTCATTTGGACTTTGGAGTGGACTTCGCTTTCTTGGCAGCTTTATGATTTTCTTTCTCCTCTTTTTCAGCATCAGTCTGAATCCGCTTTGGTTTCTTCTTACTTACAGCTGGAGCGTTGGGATCAGTAGAAGATTTCTTAGCAAGTTCTTCGGTAATTGATCTAGTTGAGAGTCTAACAACTCAGGAGGTATTGTCGTAAGAGGTTTAAAACTTTTGGGATCCATTTCCACCGTTTTTTGCTGCATATGCTTATCCAGTTTGGCCTTCTTCTCGGCTAAAGTTAGATCATCAACATGCTCTGAATCCCTATTTATAACAACATCAATGTCTTCTTCATGTCTATCGTTGCCGCCGTCATCTTTCAAAGCATCCCTCATCTCCTCAGTGTGAGGAGTCTCGGTATTAGGTGGCACGAGAGCTTTATCGGCAACCTCATCCTTCTCGCCTTCAGTTCCTCCCCCAAATTTTACAGTAGTAACCTCGTACCGTTTCTCCTGAGTCTCTTTGACAGACTTCTTATCGGTAGCCGACTTTTGTTGTCTATCAGTCTTTTCCGTCGGTTCAGTACCTATAGAATGAGAGGTGACAGTTGTTAACTCAGGGGAAAAAGAGAGATCTTCAATTGAATGACCAATAATATGGCGAATGGTCGAAATGGCCTTGACAAACTGAGGTGAAAAGGTAGAAACACCTTCGGATGACTTCTCAATCGGGGTAACTAGAGTCTCTGATGCTGATTCTGGTATAGGAGATGAAAGAGACACCTTAGGAATTCCTGGATTTTTGGGATCATATCCCTCTATTTTGGTATCCCCAGGGTTAGAAGAAGAAGAGTCGGCTTCGATGATATCCTTTCCTTTGGCCTGATGCCTCTCTTCCTCCATAGCGGCAGCAATGAGTCGACACCCTTCGGCCAAACGCGCCGGCTCCTCACCCTTAAGGAATTTCTCCATGAGCTTGTTTTCATCAATGGAATCCACCTTGAGCTCTTTCTTTTCCCACTCAGTGATTTGGTACCATACATAAACCAGAGTTGTAGGGAAATCCTCAATCCAAGAAATATCCCAACGATGGATCACTTGAGCAAAGAATTCTATCATCAGCTCACCATAACCGTCCAACTCCTTCTGCTCCTCGGAAAGTTTTTCTTGAGCATCTTTAGCAGATTTAAGGGCAATGCTTGTCTTCCCCTCGGCCTACACTGCTCTAGATTCAACCTCCAGTAATTTGGCTTCCAGTTAGGCATTTCGCTTTGCTAAATCGGTGTTTTTCTTCTCTAACTCAACCTTCTCTTATTCGACGGCAACGCAAGGTAATTGTACTCTAACACTTTCGGACTTAGCATCCTCAGCTTGATTCTTTAGATCCAGGCGCTCTTGACTATGGGAGTCCAAGAGCGTGTGATAACGCTTTTGTAGTTCTTCGTGTTGCTTTTTGTAGTTGTCTGCATCCAGTTGGACGAGAGAAAGCAGAGCTTGCGCGTCTTCCAAATCTTTCTCTTGATTCTTCAAAATGCTTGCATAATAATCGGCCATTCCTTCATGTGGCCAATATCAGTGATGAGATCCTTGGTAATCTTAGAAAGCTTGCGTGAATATTTATACATTTCTATATATTGCTTATCCACCAAGTCGATTTTTTCTTTAGAATCGTTAGCCCAATTCCGGGGGATAGGTTCAAGCATGGGAACAAATGCCATACAATCAAAATAATGATCCGGAAATTGAATTTTCAGATTTCCTAATCTTGCCTTGTTCTCGTCGTCGAGCGACACGGGCTTGGATACAGATAATTCAATATTCCTTTGCTTGGCAGGTACCATGGACCTATCTCCTTTGCCTGACCTCTTCTCAGAAACTTTAGATTTATCCTATAAGTCAGCATGCTTAGATAATTTCTTCTCCTGAGGACCCTTCTCTTTGGGAAGAGTCGAATCTTTAGAAGGTTGTTTGTCCCCTTCATGACGACTTTTTTGGCTCTTGTACTTGTCTAGATCAGACCGACGAGGAGAACGAGAGCGTGAAGAATGAGGACGGTTGGAATCATAATGCCTCCTATCGTCCCGGCTGCAGCTTTTACGATGATCAAGCTCAGTGTCGGAATCATGTCTGGGCACGCTGGAGCGGATCTTCCTAATATCGTAACGAGGATGTACCAAGGTTCTTGCAAAACAAAGTATGAAGAAGTTTAGAACTAATGTTTACACAAAGCATAAGTGTTGTGACGTCCAGTGCCAATGTGTTGTGCGCATCCTAAGTGATATTCCCCCCAACCAACTAGAGCCTGACGTTAGGCCAGTATGTGTGGTCTCTTTAGCCTTCACAGGAGTGCTTTCTTCTAAGGAAGTAAAGGTCAAGGGATTCATTCTGAAATCCTCTGAGGTGTAAAGAGTCTTGGGCAAGGGAATATTTCCTAAACCATGAAATGTAGAATCATCCCCAGTAGCAGCATCTCCTTGAGGAGTATTTAACGAAAATTCTTTTGGAGATATCGGTCTTATAGGAGTAGCAGCATCCTCGGGAGTAATATACTTATCCCCACCTTTTTTGCGATGGTCGCTAAAATATCATCTTGAGTCATGGAGGGAGAAGGGGGATCCCTGAGGGGTGCTTTTGGATCTATGGAGCTTCTTCCCCTCCCAAGTGGAGTATCGGATGGCCCTTCAACTGGAGGTATGTACACGTAAGGACCTTCCCCGTGGCCTATGCTATGAGTTATAGCAATAAGACGATGCCGATGGAGATATTCATCTACTAAACGGTCCTTGATTGTCAAGAATTTTTTATCACCATTAAGTAATTGATTTAAACGAACAGATTGCATCAGATGCTTCTCTTGTGGTGGGTTAGGAACTGCAAGTGCAAACAAGCAATGATTAATAAATTCATGATGAAGGCTGGGACTAAAACATAAGGGATCAAGGTCTTTACTTTATTTAATCCATCTTCTGGCACATCTGAGTTGCTGCTTAATAGAAAACCATTCAGGTTTAGGGTCCCCTGCTTTGCTGCTAAATGGAACGATGATAATTTTCCTTGTTGGCACCGATTCAAAGTATACAAAAGATGGGGTCTCGTTGGTCGAATGCTTGAAATTGTAAAAGAAATGAACATCCTCGAAAGTAAGTTCTACATCTTAAATTTCTTGGTATGCTATGTATAGAGTATACAAATAAGCATAGGAGTTGGGATGAAGCTGCATAGGAGCAATCCGCAGTTGTCTCAGAAAATCGACAACGAATGGCGGAAATGGAGGTATTGCCCCAACTAGGCACATCAATCTGGTGATAGCCATGTACCCTTCCAACAGTTTATGGGGACGATCTATTTTGGAGGGCAACTCTGTATCTTTTCGAAGACTCCCATGTTTTAGACATATCCACGCGAGTCTGTCGTTGTCGATCGTTGATTCGAATGAATCCTTTGGAAGTTCCAAAATAAAACATTTCTGAACTCATTCGGGGCTCGATTATCTCCAACTCCTCCTTCTTCTTCCTTGCCCAAAGAGACATTTCCCCCGGACGATACATCACTCTCATGAGTCCCCATTTTGTAGTCTGGACTAGAACTATTCCAACCCAAATCTGAGGTGGAAGATATGTTTTCAATGGTTGAATTCTCGGATGATTTGGCAGCATCTCTTCTTACAGCTAATCTAGATGAGCATCTCTCAGCCATTTCTGCTAAACTATTGAAGAAATAATAGCCAGGATTAGGGTAAAGTTGCCCGTGTCCCCCTTGTGCATGCGTGTGAGCTAAAGTGTGCAAATATGTGTGCAATGATAGAATTAAAGAAATACGATGCAAATATGCAATGCAGTTACGCATTTATGAGCGGTCCAAAAAATTCAGTCAAGAAGGCTCTATCCTAACTGTTCTGTAACGACCCAGAAAATCTGAACCAATTAAATTTTTTTAAATTGGCTAAAATAATGGATTTTAAATATTTAAAATAAATATTTTAAATAATAGAGATGAAAAGTGAGTTGAATCGACAATTGAAAACGAATATAATTAATTATAATTATAAACAAGGCCTGAAATGGCGCTGCAGTTTCAAAAATTGAATTCAAACTTTGTCGGACTGTATCGGGTGCAAAACAAAACGGATTTTAGTGAAACCAAAAATATTTAAATCTGTTAGTGAATACCTTTCTAACGAATCAGAAAAATCAAATTTTCATAGCGGAAAGCAAAAGTTATGGCCGAATGAATTTTTAGAAAGGTCGCTATGGGATTTATATAGCCCGTGAAATTGGCCATTTTGGATACGACCTCGGAATTCGACGAAACCACTTTTGTTGGATCCGAGATGTGGAGTTATTGCTAGGTTTCAAATTTCATAAATTTTGAAGCAAGTATGTGAGCGTGGAAAAAGAAAACGTGTTTTGATCAATTACAGTTAAATTGGATCAACCAGAAATGGGCCTTTTTGCAAACGGTCTCAGAATTCGACGAAACTGGTTTTGTTGGGACTGTATCATCAAAACATAGCTAGATTTATTTTTCTGGAATTTTTCGAATCAGTTTGTGGCCCTGGCAAATTGAAATGTACGTTCAAATTAAATATTGAATGTTTTATATTTTAATTTGAATGGAAACTGACTGAAACAGTCGATTGGGCCTTCGAAACATATCCCATTGTGTTCGGAATGGGGGTAAAATGCTAGGGACGACAGTCGTTGGGTTTGGATTGGGGTTCGTGGGCGAAAGGGGTATTTTGGAGATTTTAAAAATTATAAAATAAAATAAAAAATATCATTGGTAAGATACTTTTCTCTCTCCCCGATAATTAAAATCGCGAACGACGGAAGTTGCTCCAGGCTTCCACTTCATTTTTCGATCAATCCACGCACCATTAGACCTCGACCCAGTTGAGGATTTTGTAGCCCTCGTCGAGCTCTTCAAATCCATACCTGGAGCATCCCCTATCGCTGCGCCATCGTCGAGTTTCGAGCCGAGGAAGTGGCCCACTTTCGAGCGCCGCCATGACTGGTGGGGACCACCGAGCTGGACGAGACAACCAGGTGCGGGGAGCTGCTTCCAAGCCCTTTCGAGTGGCGAAGGCCGATCGACGTATCGTTGCACGGATTTCGCGAAAAATCCAAACCTAGTTTTGAAGAATTCAGAAAGGTATACGGCTTGTTTTATTTTCAGCTGTTTTAACACCTTTAAACCGTTGCAAACTTTGAAAAATCATATCTTTTTGTTGTGTTGACGAAATTCAGTGAAACAAGAGACAGTGGACTCGTGTGGACGTCTTCTACCTTCTAGAAGAGAACGCGTATTTTTCTGAGCCTTCTGCTATTTTTGGTGGAGTGGAACCAAATGTGATATTTCTAATTTATAAACGATGTGGAAACGACGATGTATAAATTATATATTCGATGTATGAGTTATATAAGCGTTGTACACCTCATGTATATAAGTTGTACGTTCGATGTATAAGTTGTATATGCGTTGTAAAAATTATATATGTGTTGAAATAGAAGTGAATTGCTATATATATATATATATATATATATATATATATATATATATACGCCCCTCGTCCACAAACCATGGACGATATTTATTAGTTGTGATTGGTGTGAAAATTGATTGATAGCGAATGGTTGTTTGGGATTGTTTGTGGTTGATATTGATTGATTGTGGTTGAAAAATACCCGTTTGTGGTTGAGAAATATTTGGTTGAAACCACATAGGATTAGTTTGTGGAAATGAAATAAATATATACATGCCGCCTGCGTGCGAACTAGATGCATGATCCCCATTGTCAAAAACCACGAGGTTTTAAGGTAGAGCGAGGAGCCGTACTAGGGACGGTCCCGGTTTTAACTACCCTGCCGTTATGCTGCCGAAATTTTGAATAATATTCATGTGTTTGAATTATTTTCATTTGCTGAAACTATATTTATTCGTTGAATAGAAAACCTTCATGTGTTGAATCGATATTCATTCGTTGATTAGAAATTCATGTGTTGAATGGTCTTCATGTTTTAAATATAAAAATCACATTTTTATCTATGTATATATACTATAGAAAATCTTCATGTGTTGAATCGATATTCATTCGTTGATTAGAAATTCATGTGTTGAATGGTATTCATATTTTGAAATAAATTGTTTTATAATAAAAATCACCTTTTTCATCACCTATATAAACTATATAAAATAATAGTGTTTTGAAATGAATTGTTTTACAATAAAAATCACATTTTTATTATATACATGAATTGTTGAAATGTGAAGTGTTAAAAATAGCAACTCGTTCAAATAAATATGCATGAGTCGAAATATTCATTAATTAGCTAATGATATGATTTTTGCCTATGCATGCAACATTAGAATGAATGGTGTTTTTAAACTAAATGGAATCAAATATGAAGTTGAATGGAAAATGATAAGTGATAAGAATTGTATATATGTACATGCATATTTATTGAACAGGTTATAGCAAAGGGGCTAGAGAAGAGGAATAAAATTTTGTGCCCAACAAATAGGTACACATTTACTATGTTGTTTGGGTGATGATTTTATGAGCCTGTTGGCTAGCCGCTTAGCTTTTCCTTTTTCTTTTTGACATGAGACGCCCGTGTGGCTATTTGGGAATTTTCCCAGCCCCTCCCGTACAAAGGAGGTTATGGCGAAATTTTCCAAAATTTAAAGGCGTTAGTGAAATATTTGAAGTGAAAATGATATTGAAATTGTTGGATGAACTATATTTATATAAATATATAAATATAAATAAAATTAAAACGAAGCGTGGCCGTGCAGTTCGTGTTTTGAAACCGTGATTTCAAACAACTAGTGCGGGAAATCCGACCATTGGATTTTCCCGAAACCGCAACCGTCGGGTTCGCCTTGGAAATATCTTTCCAATGGCACCAACCTTGTAAAAATCCAACGGTTGGATTGTCTGGAATGTTTAATTCAAATCTGAAGAAAAACAGCGCCAGAAACGATTATATTTATATATATATAAATATAAATATATTTAATCGAATAACGACGCTGCAGTTCGTATTTTGAAATCGAAACTTCAAATGATTGTACCGGGAGATCCGACCGTCGGAATTTCCCGAAACTGGAACCGTTGGATTCGTTTTGAAAAGACCTTTCTAATGATGTAAATTTTGTGAAGATCCAACGGTTAGATTTTCAGATATGTGTAAATCAAATCTGAAGAAAAACAGCGCCACGGCCGCGTTATGGCCCGAAGCGTCGTTTTGAATAAATTGGCTATTTTAAAATAAATAAAAATAGCGATAAATCATTATAAAATATCATAAACGATATGGAATGGAAGTAAACTGAATTTGCTCGATTTATGTGGTAATTGATGGTTGGATGTGTTTGGTGTGAAAATTACATTAAAGAACAAAATTGGTGTTGTCGAATGATTTAACCCTTGAAATAAATTAATTTGAAATTCTAAATATACGTGAATTATTTGAAAAGGCCGAGTTAATTCTCATTTCAAATAATTGACCGACGATTGAAAGTCGAAGATGAAGACGGTGGTCGAAGACCGGAGATCTTCACCTCGTTTGGATGATAACCGAGGTCCTGATTGGGAGGCATCCCGAAATATGGATAATGAGTGGTGATCGTCCAGACGTACGTGGTGATCAATGGGTTTGCGAGGTATTTAGTGCCTCCGGTTTCGTTTAGACACAGAACGGACTTGTAAATGGACTGTGTGTCTGACATTGGATTTTATTCTGTGTTGATTGATCTCTATTAAATATACATCTGTTTGGCGGTGGAGAATTTATTCTTTTGCTTAACGCCCTTCTCTGAAACGCAAGAGCTCAGAGGTTGTATATCGATGGACATCAGTCGCATGGCATGAATTGCCTGTGTGGCATGCTAAGATACAGTGATCAGGGCTTCTGTTGAAAAGCAAAGTCTTGTAGTGATGATCAAAGCACTGCCGGTGTGGCGTAGCTTTGTGTATAATGAAAAATCGCGAGCCTCACACTCCGGTATGAACCCGAAACGGGAGAGGACATCAGGAAGGGCCTGCGTTTCTTCCTAGCTAGGGTGGTGTCAGTGACCTACCAGCCCTGACATTTATATACTTTTCACCTGTGTGGTTGTTGCTGTTGCGAGGCGCCTCGGTTAGATCGTACGATCCAGGTCCGATGGAGCCATTCGTTGGTCCGCTTACACCCCAAAGGGCGGGGAAACGTAGTGTTTAGGCATTTTAATCCACTCCGTATGGACCGGCCCTGACGATCCAAGGGTCGATGCGTTCTGATCCTGAGACTCGGGCTAGGCAGTCTCGAATTCGGTAAGGACTATCTTTTGCCTTGGTTCATGATGGAAATCCAATTTCCAAATACGACATCGTGCGGTTTTGACTGTATATATATATGGCGACATGATATATGGTACCCATGCCGTCTATGATTGATAGTTTTGATTGAAATTGTTTTTGAAAACATATAAACACTAGTCATAATATCAAATGCTTTTGTTTTATTCGTATCAATCATATTTTGGCCATTATAAGGTAAAATTCTATCCTCCGGTTTGCGTTGCATTGTGTGATGGGAACTGAGTCTTATAATGGCTTCATTTTTATAAAAAGCATTGCGATGTTTAAAAGAAATATTTGTTTTAAAGCACTGGCAATCCAATGGAGTAAACCCGTTCCACGAAAGTGGCGTGGTCCTATGATTTGCCATATATTAAATGTGTTGAGTGGATTTCTCATACCAGTCCCATGACTGACTCGTAGTTTGTTTCACTTTCAAACTCGGGTGCCCCTTTTTCTACACGGGCAGCTTTGTATTCAGGTTTAGCTGGTACTTTTGTCCAGTATATTCTATTGTTCATTATCTGGTGTATTTATTTATTTCTGTTCTGCTATTATCGGTTTCTGTGTTATATTCCACGGATTACCCTCGCCACCGTCAGTACGGGGTTTCGGGTCGTCTCATTTGGTATCAGAGCTTTGGTTAAGCTTAAGTCTGGAATATAGCATATGAACGAACTCGTCAGAAATAGAACCAGTAGTGTTCTAGGACGGGTAACTCTATACAGATAGGATCAGTAATATCCTAGTATAAGTAAAGCAGAATGGAATACACCCCAGTAGACACATTTACATTGAAGTATTTGTCTCTATATTTTGAAATATCTTTTCTGTTGACCTGACACTTTGTCTACTAATTGCAGACGTAATAGAAAATGAGTGACAGGAACAGAAGAAATAATCGTATGGCTCGACCAGTTAATGAGCCAGTTGTGCTCCCGCAGCCAGAATCCGATATAGAAGTTCTATTCAAGAGATTTCGAAATCTGGGTGGATCGCCATTCTTAGGCAAGGAGTCCATTATGGAAACACAAGCTTGCATTCGTTCTGCAGAGAAAATCTTTGAGGGTTTAAAGCTGAGAGACGATCAGAAAAGACTACTGGCGTCTTGGGCACTCAAAGAAGAAGCTTTGTTTTGGTGGGATTCAGTTATTAAAGATAATCCAGAAGGTGATATCACCTGGGACAGATTCAAAGTGATTTTCTTAGGAAGATTTACTCCTCCCGAAGCAACCGAGCGATTATGTGACGAATTTTCTTATCTTATACAAGGTGATATGACCATCCCAGAATATCATAAGAAATTCAACGAACTTTCTCACTTTGCTCCTCATCTGATTCAAGATACAAAGAGGAAGAATCTGAGATTTATTCATGGCCTGCAAAGAAAATATCAGAATAGTGTGATGAGGAATGTGAAACTTCCTTTCTCAGAAATGATTTATATGGCTTATCAATACGAAGATCTCGACAGGAAGGGTATGTTACCTAATGAAGAAGGGGTCAGTTATAGTAATGAAGACGAGCCTCAAACTGATAATCCCGAGGCCAGTGCGATATCTGAGGTGAGTAAGAAGCCCAAAGTCAATCGAGAAAGGGCCAGTTCTGAAAAAAAAACCAGCAACGATGGCCACCTGTTCTAACTGCAGGAAACCAGGGCATTTTACCAGAAATTGTAAAACCTCGAAGAAACGAAAGAAGGGATTTAAACCCGATAATCAGTTTCGAGAGAATAGAAAATGTTGTCAATGTCATCGGATTGGCCATCTTAAAAAGGATTGCAGGCAATTTAAGAAATCCAAAGCAGTACATATAAATGAGGTGGCAGAAGCGTCTGGGCCCTCAGCTATTCAAGAAAGGCCAGATGTTTTAGAAGGAACGCTTACTGTCAAAAACATTCCAGTCAAAGTACTGTTTGACACAGGCGCGTCACGAATCTTTATTGCCAAGAGTGCAGCTAAGAAGCTGGATTTGAATTTGAGGAAGCTCAAGGAACCAATGACTGTCCAGAATTCGGTCGGGGGTTCTATCAATCTCAGTTAGATTTTTGCAGTACCTGTCTCCTTTTCCTTCTATAAATTCCCTATTATCTCTGTCATTATGAATTTTAATGAATTCGATCTTATTCTGGGATTGGATTGGCTAACCAAATATGAAGCAGAGGTTAGATGCGCCGAGAGAGTTGTTAGAGCTAAGATTAAATCAGGGAGTTATATAACCATACCGTGTGAAGGTCAGAAATCTAATAGAAAAGACTTCTGGGCAGCTTTGAATGTTTCTCCAACCCAAATAGAAAATATCCCTAAAGTTACAGAGAATATTCTAGACCTCATCAAAGATATTCCTGTCGTCAAGAACTATGCGGATGTGTTCGAAGAAGTTGTTCGCTTACCTCCGCAGAGAGAAATAGATTTCAAGATCGCTTTGATTCCCAATGCAAGGCCGGTAGTTCACACTATTCGAAGAATGTCCTTGAAAGAAAAAGAAGAACTTGACAATCAAACACGACAGCTAGTATGGAAGGGTCTGGTCAGGCCTAGTTTCTCTGATTGGGGTGCTGCAGTGGTGTTTGTCCCAAAATCTGACGGTACTCTACGTCTGTGTGTGGATTATCGTGATCTGAACAAACAGACCATAAAGAATAAATATCCATTGCCGCGGATTGATGATTTTTTGGATCGATTAAATGGCGCACAAGTATTTTCACGAATGGACCTAGCTACAGGCTTCCATCAACTTCGAATTGCCGAAGAGTGTGTTCCAATGACAGCATTCAGAGGTCCCGACTTATTCTACGAGTGGTTAGTAATGCCATTCGGCTTATGTAACGCTCCAGCCTATTTGGTCGATCTGATGAACAGAGTATTCAGAGGAGTATTGAATAATTTTGTTCTGGTTTTTATTGACGATATTCTAATCTTCTCTAAATCAAAGGCCGAACATGAAAAACATTTGGAACAAGTGTTAGAAATCCTCAGAAGGAATGTGTTGAAAGCAAAGTTTTCCAAATGTATATTCTGGCAAGATGAAGTGAAATTTCTGGGCCACGTCGTATCGAAAGAAGGAATCGCTATGGATCCAGGTAAAATCACGGCTATTCAAAATTGGAAACAGCCCAGCACCCCCACTGAAGTCCGCAGTTTTCTCGGATTGGCTAGCTATTACCGGAAGTTCGTTAAAAACTTTTCGAAGATATCTGGCCACTTAACGAAGCTTACAAAGAAGCACTCTAAATTCAAATGGAATCCAGAAAGTGAGGAGGCTTTTGAAGAGCTAAAGTTAAGATTAACGACAGCTCCAGTGTTAACCATCATCGATGGCAACCAAGGTTTGAAAGTCTGGACTGATGCTTCTAGAGAAGGCCTTGGGGCAGTGTTAATGCAAAGGGGCCAAGTGATTGCTTATGCTAGCCGTCAACTGAAGCCACATGAGAAGAACTACGTAACTCATGATCTTTAGTTATTAGCTATAGTATTCGCCTTGAAAATCTGGAGACACTATCTTCTGGGTGAGAGATTTGAACTGTTTACAGATCACCAGTCGTTAAAGTATCTGTTCACCCAGAAAGACCTGAATCTGAGGCAGCAACGTTGGCTGGAGTTTCTTGCAGCATATGACTTTGAAATTATATATACTCCAGGGAAAGCCAATGTTGTGGCCGATGCGCTGAGCCGAAAGAATGAAATGATCGCCAGTTTTATTATCACGGCTTCATTGCTAGATAAAATATCTGCTCTTCAGGAGGATGATCACATCATTCAGAAGATCAGAAAGATAATTCAACAAGGCGAACCCTCGAGTTTTCAAGTTGATAATGATGGAATTCTAAGGCTCAAAGGTCGAATCTGTGTCCCTAACATTCCTGAGCTTCGAAAGGAAGTACTGGATGAATGCCACAAGTCAAAACTTAGTATCCATCCGGGAGTAAGCAAAATGTATAATGACATCAAACGCACTTTCTGGTGGAAGTCGATGAAAAGGGACATTTCTTTATATGTTAGTCGATGCCCTACTTGCCAACTAGTCAAGAGCGACCAACAGAAATTGGTTGGATTGTTACAACCGCTAGAAGTTCCTAGTTGGAAGTGGGAACATATTTCTATGGATTTCATTGATGGTCTGCCCAGAACCAGAAAAGGGAATGACAGTATTTGGGTGATCGTAGATCGCTTCACGAAGACCGCCCATTTCATACCTGTCAGATCAAATAGAACTGCTCAGAGTCTGGCGCAGATTTACTTCAAGGAAATAGTTAGACTACATGGAGTGCCGCTCAGTATAGTCAGTGATAGAGATATAATATTCACTAGCAAATTCTGGGAGGTATTTCAAGTCGAACTGGGAACGAAGTTGAACTTAAGCACCGCTTATCATCCTCAGACAGACGGCCAGACTGAGAGGGTGAATCGTATTTTAGAAGATCTATTGCGGGCTTGTGTTATAGATTTCGGTGGATCATGGGAAGACCATTTGCATTTGGCTGAATTCTCATATAACAACAGCTACCAGGCGAGTCTGACAATGTCGCCATTCGAAGCATTGTATGGTAGACCGTGCCGATCTCCTGCTTGTTGGGTCGAGCCCATAAATAGACTTGTATTGGGGCCTGATATGATCCGAGAAGCTGCCGACAAAGTCGATTTTATTAAGAAGCGATTACTCGTCGCTCAAAGCCGACAAAAGAGCTATGCCGATAGGAGAAGAAGAGATATATCCTTTGCTGTTGGCGACTATGTATATTTGAAAGTATCGCCGATGAGAGGAGTTATCCGGTTCGGTAAAACTGGAAAGTTGGCGCCCAAATTCATTGGTCCGTTTCCTATTCTGGAACGGATCGGAACTCTCGCTTATAAGGTTAAATTGCCAGATTGGTTGCCTGGAGTTCATGATGTATTTCACATATCTCAACTTCGAAAGCACGTTCATGATCCAGACTTGATCGTGGAAGAAGCAGCTCAGCAGGATATTGAAATTACTCCAGAATTAGCTGTGAGAAGAGAGCCGCTAAAGATTATCGGCAAAGAAACCAAAGAGCTGAGGAACAAGAAGGTTCACTTAGTCAAAGTGCAATGGAGTGGAGATCCGCGAGATTGTACTTGGGAAACTGAGGAGAGCATCCAGAAAGCTTATCCTAGATGCCGAGTGGATATCTCTGATTGACTCTGGTGCAAGGTACATTTACCCTACTTTGCATTACCATTTAATTCTCTACTCTGTTGTTATTTTCTTTCCATGGATGTGCACTTTTAAATTCTATGGTCTGAATGATTTTAAAAAGAGTATAGAAAGTGATTAGTATATTTTTGAAAGGTTGAAAACAATTGGATTAGTTGTCGTGTTGTGTGATTGTAGATTTATCAAACCACTTTTGACTTTGTTCCTTTTCGGGGACGAAAAGTTTTAAGTGGGGGAGATTGTAACGACCCAGAAAATCTGAACCAATTTAAAAATTTTAAATTGGCTAAAATAATGGATTTTAAATATTTAAAATAAATATTTTAAATAATAGAGATGAAAAGTGAGTTGAATCGACAATTGAAAACGAATATAATTAATTATAATTATAAACAAGGCCTGAAATGGTGCTGCAGTTTCAAAAATTGAATTCAAACTTTGTCGGACTGTACCGGGTGCAAAACAAAACGGATTTTAGTGAAACCAAAAATATTTAAATCTGTTAGTGAATACCTTTCTAACGAATATGAAAAATCGAATTTTCATAGCGGAAAGCAAAAGTTATGGCCGAATGAATTTTTAGAAAGGTCGCTATGGGATTTATATAGCCCGTGAAATTGGCCATTTTGGATACGACCTCGGAATTCGACGAAACCACTTTTGTTGGATCCGGAATATGAAGTTATTGCTAGGTTTCAAATTTCATAATTTTTGAAGCTAGTATGTGAGCGTGGCAAAAGAAAACGTGTTTTGATCAATTAAAGTTAAATTGGATCGGCCAGAAATGGGCCTTTTTGCAAACGGTCTCAGAATTCGACGAAACTGGTTTTGTTGGAACCGTATCGTCAAAACATAGCTAGATTTATTTTTCTGGAATTTTTCGAATCAGTTTGTGGCCCTGGCAAATTGAAATGTACGTTCAAATTAAATATTGAATGTTTTATATTTTAATTTGAATGGAAACTGACTGAAACAGTCGAATGGGCCTTCGAAACAAATCCCATTGTGTTCGGAATAGGGGTAAAACGCTAGGGACGACAGTCGTTGGGTTTGGATTGGGGTTCGTGGGCGAAAGGGGTATTTTGGAGATTTTTAAAATTATAAAATAAAATAAAAAATATCATTGGTCAGATACTTTTCTCTCTCCCCGATAATTAAAATCGCGAACGACGGAAGTTGCTCCAGGCTTCCCCCTCATTTTTCGATCAATCCACGCACCATTAGACCTCGACCCAATTGAGGATTTTGTAGCCCTCGTCGAGCTCTTCAAATCCATACCTGGAGCATCCCTTATCGCTGCGCTATCGTCGAGTTTCGAGCCGAGGAAGTGGCCCACTTTCGAGCGCCGCCGTGACTGGTAGGGACCACCGAGCTGGACGAGACAACCAGGCGCGGGGAGCTGCTTCCAAGCCCTTTCGAGTGGCGAAGGCCGATCGACGTATCGTTGCACGGATTTCGCGAAAAATCCAAACCAAGTTTTGAAGAATTCAGAAAGGTATACGGCTTGTTTTATTTTCAGCTGTTTTAACACCTTTAAACCATTGCAAACTTTGAAAAATCATATCTTTTTGCTGTGTTGACGAAATTCAGTGAAACAAGAGATAGTGGACTCGTGTGGACGTCTTCTACCTTCTAGAATAGACTGCGTATTTTTCTGAGCCTTCTGTTATTTTTGGTGGAGTGGAACCCAATGTGAGATTTTTAATTTATAAACGATGTGGAAACGACGATGAATAAATTATATATTCGATGTATGAGTTATATAAGCATTGTACACCTCATGTATAAGCGTTGTATAAGTTGTACGTTCGATGTATAAGTTGTGTATGCGTTGTAAAAATTATATATGTGTTGAAATAGAAGTGAATTGCTATATACATACATACATATATATATATATATATATATATATATATATATATATACGCCCCTCGTCCACAAACCATGGACGATATTTATTGGTTATGATTGGTGTGAAAATTGATTGATTGCGAATGGTTGTTTGGGATTGTTTGTGGTTGATATTGATTGATTGTGGTTGAAAAATACCCGTTTGTGGTTGAAAAATACCCGTTTGTGGTTGAGAAATATTTGGTTGAAACCACATAGGATTAGTTTGTGGAAATGAAATAAATATATACATGCCGCCTGCGTGCGAACTAGATGCATGATCCCCATTGTCAAAAACCATGAGGTTTTAAGGTAGAGCGAGGAGTCGTACTAGGGACGGTCCCGGTTTTAACTACCCTGCCGTTATGCTACCGAAATTTTGAATAATATTCATGTGTTTGAATTATTTTCATTTGCTGAAACTATATTTATTCGTTGAATAGAAAACCTTCATGTGTTGAATCGATATTCATTCGTTGATTAGAAATTCAAGTGTTGAATGGTCTTCGTGTTTTAAATATAAAAATCACATTTTTATCTATGTATATAAACTATAGAAAACCTTCATGTGTTGAATCGATATTCATTCGTTGATTAGAAATTCATGTGTTGAATGGTATTCATATTTTGAAATAAATTGATTTATCATAAAAATCACCTTTTTCATCACCTATATAAACTATATAAAATAATAGTGTTTTGAAATGAATTGTTTTACAATAAAAATCACATTTTTATTATATACATGAATTGTTGAAATGTGAAGTGTTAAAAATAGCAACTCGTTCAAATAAATATGCATGAGTCGAAATATTCATTAATTAGCTAATGATATGATTTTTGCCTATGCATGCAACATTAGAATGAATGGTGTTTTTAAACTAAATGGAATCAAATATGAAGTTGAATGGAAAATGATAAGTGATAAGAACTGTATATATGTACATGCATATTTATTGAACAGGTTATAGCAAAGGGGCTAGAGAAGAGGAATAAAATTTTGTGCCCGACAAATAGGTACACATTTACTGTTTTGTTTGGGTGATGATTTTATGAGCCTGTTGGCTAGCCGCTTGGCTTTTCCTTTTTCTTTTTGACATGAGACGCCCGTGTGGCTATTTGGGAATTTTCCCAGCCCCTCCCGTACAAAGGAGGTTATGGCGAAATTTTCCAAAATTTAAAGGCGTTAGTGAAATATTTGAAGTGAAAACGATATTGAAATTGTTGGATGAACTATATTTATATAAATATATAAATATAAATAAAATTAAAACGAAACGTGGCCGTGCAGTTCGTGTTTTGAAACCGTGATTTCAAATAACTAGTGCGGGAAATCCGACCATTGGATTTTCCTGAAACCGCAACCGTCGAGTTCGCCTTGGAAATATCTTTCCAACGGCACCAACCTTGTAAAAATCCAACGGTTGGATTGTCTGGAATGTTTAATTCAAATCTGAAGAAAAACAGCGCCAGAAATGATTATATATACATATATATATATATATATATATAATTATATTTAATCGAATAACAACGCTGCAGTTCGTATTTTGAAATCGAAACTTCAAATGATTGTACCGGGAGATCCGACCGTCGGAATTTCCCGAAACTAGAACCGGAGGATTCGTTTTGAAAAGACCTCTCTAATGATGTAAATTTTGTGAAGATCCAACGGTTAGATTTTCAGATATGTGTAAATCAAATCTGAAGAAAAACAGCGCCACGGCCGCGTTATGGCCCGAAGCGTCGTTTTGAGTAAATTGGCTATTTTAAAATAAATAAAAATAGCGATAAATCGTTATAAAATATCATAAACGATATGGAATGGAAGTAAACTGAATTTGCTTGATTTATGTGGTAATTGATGGTTGGATGTGTTTGGTTTGAAAATTACATTAAAGAACAAAATTTGTGTTGTCGAATGATTTAACCCTTGAAATAAATTAATTTGAAATTCTAAATATACGTGAATTATTTGAAAAGGCCGAGTTTATTCTCATTTCAAATAATTGACCGACGATTGAAAGTCGAAGATGAAGACGGTGGTCGAAGACCGGAGATCTTCACCTCGTTTGGATGATAACCGAGTTCTGATTGGGAGGCATCCCGAAATATGGATAATGAGTGGTGATCGTCCAGACGTAGGTGGTGATCGATGGGTTTGCGAGGTATTTAGTGCCTCCGGTTTCGTTCAGACCCAGAACGGACTTGTAAATGGACTGTGTGTCTGACATTGGATTTTATTCTGTGTTGATTGATCTCTATTAAATATACATCTGTTTGGCGGCGGAGAATTTATTCTTTTGCTTAACGCCCTTCTCTGAAACGCAAGAGCTCAGAGGTTGTATATCGATGGACATCAGTCGCATGGCATGAATTGCCTGTGTGGCATGCTAAGATGCAGTGATCAGGGCTTCTGTTGAAAAGCAAAGTCTTGTAGTGATGATCAAAGCTGTAACAACCCTGAATTTTGGGCCAATTTAAAATTTATTTTAAGTGATTTTTAATGAGTTTTGATATTTAAAATAATCTATTTTAAATAATAATGATCACAAATTTGGTTCAAATCGAAGATAGAATGAATAACTTAATTTTAATTATAAAAAGAGTTAGAAATAGCGCGGTAGTTTGAAAAGTCAAACTTGAACTTTGACTGACCGTACAGGACGCAAAATTTAACGGATTTTAGTGAAACCAAAAATTTTAGAATCTATTTAAAAATATCTTTCCAAGAATCCGAAAAATCGAAATTTCATAGCGGAAATCAAAAGTTATGGCCAATTCAATTTTTAGAAAGGTCGCTAGGTAATTTGCATAGGTCAATAATGCTACTTTTTGCATATAAAGGAATTTGAACTCGAAACCACTTCCATTTAGTTCAAACTGATGTTTCTGCATTGAAAAAGTATAAACACTTATATATTTCGAGTTTCGGAAATTATTGATTTAAAAATGTATTTTTAATATTAAATATATACGCCTTAAAAATGGAAATTTTGCAAACGACCTCCGTTTTTGACGAGGCCACTTTTGTTGGATCCGGAATATTAAATTATTACTAGATTCCAAAATTCGTAATTTTTGGAGTCAGTATGTGGTCGTTATTAATTTTACAGTGAAAAACGGTCAATTTTCAGACTTTAAAAATTCATAATTTATTCATACGGACTCGGAATTTAACGAAACCAGTTTCTTTGAATCCGTAATGTCAAGAAATATTTATGTTTCAATTTTCATAAAAATTGGGATTCGTAGGTGTTAACACGAATTTTTAGAATATGAAAATGGGTGCAAATTGTATAAATAAATACATAAAAGGGTAATTGGGCCTAATAACATTCTTAACCCCATATAAAATATCTTTTCCTCAGCCATTAGCTGAATCATAACCCTAAACCTACCAGCCACCTTCTCCTTCTTCATTTTCATGGCCTCCACTCTAAATAATTCTTGCAAATAAGCCCCTGAAAACAAAACAATTTATAACTCTCAATCCAAACCAAATCAGACCAAACCCTTTTTGGGTTTTGTTCATCTTCTTATCCTCTATCTACCACGAAAAATTCAAGACCTATTGTCGCACGGGTTCGCCGGAATCTCAATCTAAAGGCAGCAGCCATATTTTCGTTTTTTGGCTATTGCGGGCCCCACGAAGAGAGTTAGGTCGAGCGACTTCAGGCAGAGGTAGAGGGGAACCATACGGTTCTTTTGGCTGTGGTGGTATGGTCTCAGGTGGTCGGAGTTGGCCGAAATGTCAATTTTATTGGAGGGGTGCTGAAAACAGGACAGTCGCAAAGATGAGCAATTTCCCGCCAATCCGTGCATTTTCAGGCGAAGTGACAAACAGAGAAGTTGTTCGGGAGGTCGAGGCCAAGCTACTGTAAAAATTTGGGGGCATTTAGAGCACCGAGGCGGCCGCAGCACCAAGATGAACGGAAACTGTACTTTTCCGTTCATCTGCAGATCGTGGGCGCCACGTGGCAAATTGGAGGGGGGGACCACCAGCCGTGGAAAGAGGGGGAGAAGCCGGAGAGAATGGCGCTGGTTTCGGACAATTCCGACGTACGGTTTGGCCGTGGCGAGCATTTTAAGTTCAGGGTGCTGTTTGAAAAAAAAAAGGTTAGGGGCTTAAACGCGAAACATTTATGTTCTATGTTCGTAATGCAATATCTTTTACATACGAGATCGAAATTTGACGATTTCAGGTCTGCTGTGATCGTGGCGATGAGAGCTTCACGTGGACACCAAATTTGTCCAATTTGGAGAAAATTGAAATTTTGGGTAATTTTCGTAATTTAAATTAATTATTTAATTATTACAAACTTCGAAAATTCATATCTTTTTGATACGAACTCGAAATCGCACGAAACAGGATTTGCTGCGATCAGTGAGTTGAGAGTTACGCGTAGACACTAATTTCATCAAATTTGGAGCATGTTGAATTTTGGGCTAAAATTGGGCCCGAACCGTCATTTAAAGCCGGCAAAGGTGAGAACTCTTTTGCTCACTCAATTTTCGAATAGTTACTTATTTTTATAATTAAATGTAAATAAATTATTGGTGATGGAAGTAATTGTTTGTTGAACGGATTGTGGATTTGGATGTCATGTCATGTTATGTTTGAAATTGAAAATATTCAACAGGTTAAACTAATGATTTATTATTTATGATAATTTAAAATGATGTTACACTGCCATTGACAAGTTACTTGACTTGTTGATGTTGATTGGGACGATTGTTTTACACCTCGCCCAAGTGCACAAAATTATGTGTTGGCTGAAACCCCACACGGGTCTTGGGTTGATATTTGACTACACATCACCCTTGTGTTTAGTGTAAATTGCACTTTGGCTATTATGTGAATGGTTGACATTATTATAGAATAAGTGCAATGTTTGAAATCCGTGTAATTAAATTACATGGAAATTGTGTGAGTCTCATTCCAATTTTGAGTTAAAGAATATTATAATCCAGTATTCAATTAAAAGAACCAAAGGATGGTTTCCATGTTTTCAAATGGGAAGATACGTATTGTCAAAGTTACAATAAAAAGAGTGAATTTGAAAGATAACATTTTTATTAGTAAAAAATTTACAATAAGAGATTAGAATTAAAAAGATACCCTTTTTAATTGTCAACATGTTAAATTAGGAAGATTTACATTTTTTTTATGTAATAAAAAGAATGGACTTTACATTGTAATTAAAGAGTAAATTTTACATTGTAAAGAATGGATTTTATATTGAAAATTTGACGATGTAAATAGAAAGACGATCTTTTTATATTGAGAATAAAAAGACAATATTTTTATTGTAAATAAAAAGATCACATCTTTGTTTTGAAAAGATAATATTTTTACATTGTAAAATAGAAAAGTTAATATTTTTACATTGTAAAATAGAAAAGATGATATTTTACATTGTAAAATAAAGAAGTTAATATTTTTACATAGTAAAATAGAGAAGTTGATATTTTTACATTGTGAAATATAAAAACTGATATTTTTACATTACAAGTATAAAAGTTGATATCTTTACATTGTAAATATAAAAGAGAACACTTTTACATTGTACATAAAAAGTTGATGCTTTTACATTGTAAGTAAAAGAATGAAATTTTATGTTGTAAAATGAATTTACATCGCATGAATTATATAACATTTTATTTTGTTATTTATGAATGAATTTACATCGCATGAATTATATAACATTTTATTTTGTTATTTATGAATGAATTTACATCGCATGAATTATATAACATTTTATTTTGTTATTTATGAATGAATTTACATCGCATGAATTATATAACATTTTATTTTGTTATTTATGAATGAATCTGCATCGCATGAATTAAATGACATTTTATTATGTAGTTTAAGAATGAATTTACACCGCATGAACAAAAGTTACATTTTTATATGTAATATATATATAAATTTGCACCGTATGCTGAAAATTACATTTTTCTTTGTAATTAACAAGATGAATTTCATCGTATGTCAGAATTTACATTTTTACATGTAATTATAAAGTGAATTAACGTTGTATGTTGAAAATTACATTTTTCTTTGTAATTAACAAGTGAATTTCATCGTATGTTAAAATTTACATTTTTATATGTAAATTATAAAGTGAATTTATGTCGTATATTAAAAATTACATTTTCCTTTGTAATTAAAATGGAAATTCCATCGTATGTGAAAAATTACATTTTTATATGTAAATTATATAGGGAATTACACCGTAGGATAAAATTTACATTTTTTATATGTAATTAAAACATGAATTTACATTGTGTGTTAAATATTACATTTTTATATGTAATGTCTATAGGAAAGTATACCGTATGACAAAACTACATTTTTCTATGCAATTAAGGGATGCAATTTCATTGTATGATAGAATTTGCATTTTTCTTATATATATATATATATATATATATATATATATATGTAACATAAAAATGAGAATGAACATTAGAAATAAAATTGATTTATTTCATATGTAATCTAGATGTAGTGTTTGCATTGTAATTAAAAATTATATTTTTTTACAATGTGAATTAGATGTAGTGTTTGCATTGTAATTAAAATTATATTTTTTACAATGTGAATTAGATGTAGTGTTTGCATTGTAATTACAAATCATAATTAAGAGTAGAGTTTGCATTGTCATTAGAAATTATTTTTTTATATGTAATTTAAAGATTTTGAGTGTATCAAAATTTACATTTTCAATGTAAGGAAAGAATGAATTTAGGATGCGGTAATATTATCTTCATTTTCAAATGAATTAAAATTTAATAAGTATCGGAAATTGTGTATAGCGTTGTTTTAATCAAACGACGTTATTACGATTCAATGATTATATATATAATGAAAATTAAACGAATAGGGCGTGGTAGTTCGCGTTTTGAAATCGTACTTTTAAACGACTATACAAGAAGATCCGACCGTCGGATTTTCTTGAAACTGAAACCGTTAGGACCGTCTTGGAAAAATCTTTCCAATGATATATATTACGTTAAGATCCAACGGTTAGATTCTGAGAAATGTGAAAATCAAAATTGGTTGAATACAGCGCCATAGTCGCCCATGGACTTAAGGCATCATTATATTAAAATTTAATTATTTTAAATAATTAAAATAGGAATGAATCGTTAATAAAAATAATTATTAATGTGTAAGAAGGATTTTCAATATATATATATATATATATATATATATACGAGGATTATTTGGAAAGTCCGAGTTTATCTCATTCCAAATAATTAAACGACGTTTAAAAATCCAAGATTGGAAGACGGCAATTAAAGACCGTCAAATCTCCACATCGAATGGACGATGATGACTGTTGCCTTAGAATGGCTCGCTACCATGATAAGGTAATAGTAGGAGTTGCCCGGAGGTAGTGTTGATTTGTACGGGTTTGGCTTTCGCTCAGACCCAGAGCATAAGCTTATAAATGGATTGTGTGTCTGACATCGTACTCCATTATATATCATGTTATTAATCTTCTGTGGAATGTGTGGATGTTGGTGGCGGAGAATTTATTCTCTTGCTTAACACCCGTTTATATATTTCGGCAAAGGATTGGTAGTGTGATATGGAGTAATGATGCGGCATGCTAAGATGCATGTAACAACCCGAAAATCTGGGCCAGTTTAAAATTTTTATTTTGGCAATTTTAGCGAATTTTGATTATTTAAAATAGAATATTTTAAATAATATCAACGAGAAATTCATTTTGAATATAATTCGAACGTATATATTATACGCGTCGTCGTTAGAATATAAATATTTATATATAATTATAAATAGAATTGAAAATGGCGCGGTAGTTCGATAATTCGATTTCAAACTTCAATTGAATGTACCGGGTGCAAAACAATCCGGATTTTAGTGAAACCAAAAATAATGGGATCTAATAGTGAATATCTTTCCAACGAATCTGAAAAATCAAAAGTTCGTAGCGGGAATCAAAAGATATGTCCAGTTGAAAATTCTGAATAGTCGCTATGGAATTCAGGCCCTTAAAAATAGCAATTTTGCAAACGACCTCGGATTTTGATGAAACCAGTTTTGTTGGGTCCGGGATGTCAAGTTATTGCTAGATTCCAAATTTCATAATTTTTCGAATCAATATGTGAGCGTGGCGAAGGAAAACGCGTTTGACCAGTTTCAGTTGATTTTAATCGACTGGAAATTGACCATTTTTCAAACGATCTCAGAATTCGACGAAACTAGTTTTGTTAGGACCGTATCGTCAATACGAAGCTAGAAAATATTTTTCTGGAATTTTTCTAGTTCGTATGTGGCCCCGGTAAATTGAAATGTACGTTTAAAATTAAATAAAGTGATTTAAATGTAAATTCAACGAAAACTGATTGTAACTATCGAATCAGCTTGCGATACATATCCCATTGTGTTCGGAATGGGGGTAAAACGCTAGGGACGACAGTCGGTGGGCCTCGTTTTGAGGTCGTATGAAAAAGTCAACCTTTAAAGGAAGAAAAAAATCTAATTAATTAAATAATATAATTATATATTAGCTCTCACCTCTCTCTCTCTTCTGTTAGATCTGAACGGAAAAAAAAAAGAAAAAAAAACGCTGCGATCAAACCCACGACGCTCAACCCCTCTCCACCACCGCATCGACGCCATCGCGCCGCTCCCATCTTCCCCCGCTCCTCCTCTTCCTATCCTGATAGACATCATCGATTTTCGTTGCAAAGGGGCGGAGGATTTTGAGCTCGAACCGAAGGAGTTCGAGGCGGTTTCTTGGCGCCATCGGGGGGTCGAGTTCGTCAGGGGTCTGCGCACGTGGGGAGGGTTCGACGGCGCTTCAGGGGACCACATCCGATCATATTCCGGCGCCGCCATTTCCGATCAATTTGCAACCCTAGTTCTGGGGCTCCAGTTCGATCGTCCAGACGTGATTGTGAGCTTCCCTTTTTGTTTTTTTATAAGCATTGAATCATTTTTTTTTTTTATTTTTTTAGTTTTTTTATGTATATAACCATGTAGTTTAAAATCTGAAATTTAAATATAATAAACATTGTCTAAAAATCTGATTTAATTTTTGTTTACTTTTATAAAGTCTTGAATTTTATTTATATGAAATAATAATTTTTATATAGAGTGAAGATTTGATTTTTAAAACGAGTAAGGAAAACTTTAGAGCTTTGATTTAGAAAAGATAGGATCTTTATCTTCGAAAAGATCGAGATTTTTAATATATATATATATATATATATATATATATATAAAGAGATTTTTAAAATATGAACTCCGATATGAAAATATAATCTTTTATATTCATGTAGAGAATATAAAAAATTCGATTTTTATATATTGAATATTTGAAAAAATAAAAATAGGATTTTTATATGTTGAACATCGAAATAAAAATAGGATTTTTATATGTTGAACATCGAAATAAAAATAGGATTTTTATATGTTGAACATCGGAATAAAAATAGGATTTTTATATGTTGAACATCGAAATAAAAATAGGATTTTTATATGTTGAACATCGGAATAAAAATATGATTTTTATATATTGAACTTCGAAATAAAAATATGATTTTTATATATGGAATAGCGAAGTAAAAATTCGATTTTTGCATGTGTAGAGAATACGGGCGAAGAAAGTGATATCGACGAGAACAGTGAAGATTTCCTGCATTAGAAGTGCCGTGGAGCTAGGATAGCTATAGGTGAGAACTTCTCACCTTTCAATTTAATTTTTCTAGATTATATATATACTAGGATGCAGACGGTGCTTAGTAGCACCCGACACAATCGTCCACAGACCATGGACTTGTTTGCTTGGCTGTTTGGTTATTGATTGTGATATTGGTTTGAATGTGGTTTGTGGTGTGAAAAATGGAATCGATAAATTGGTTAGGATTAGACGTGCGCCGTTATAAGGCGAAGGAGTAAGGCTAGGTTAGACTCTTACTCCAAATTTTGTGGTTTGCATAATAAAATTGATATGATTGATGTGTGAATGGCGTGGGCCTTCACTAGACCGGGGATAAGGCT
Organism: Allium sativum; assembly: GCA_030737875.1. Taxonomy (NCBI): domain Eukaryota; kingdom Viridiplantae; phylum Streptophyta; class Magnoliopsida; order Asparagales; family Amaryllidaceae; genus Allium; species Allium sativum. Next base: position 864,415,544 of record CM060922.1, read on the forward strand.
AGGCCTCGTCCCGTTTCTAGTATCGTGCCGTTATGCCGCCGAAATTTTCTAAAATAAGTTAGAAAAATAAAAATATCATTTTATTGAATTAATGAATTGTATAGAAATTCATAGGTTGAAATAAAATGTTTTATCGTTAAAAATATAATTTTTAACGTGAAGTGACTAAAATAAAATATTCATTTATAAACCGGACGGTTTGTTTATGTACACCTATTTGAATGACATTGATTGGGACGATAAATTTTACACATCGCCCAACTGCACGAATAAAAATCTGTGTTTGATTGTTTGAAACCCCACACGGGTGTTGGGATGAAATTTTAAGTTCACTCATCCTGATAGATTAAATATGTCGATCGATAGATTGACAGGCTGTTATAAGCGTTAGGTATCTATATTTGATGCTTATACAGTGTAGTGCACTTTGGTTGATGGTTGATTATTTTCAATGCTATTATATGTGTGTAATGTATGAAAATCCATATAATTAACATTATATGGTAATTGATTGGGCCTCATTCCAATTTGAAAAATAAAGAATATTATAAAATAAAAGTTCATGTGTTGACAGTACTCATTCATTGAGATTGGTCATGTGTTGAACGAAATATTTTGATAATAACAACTATTTTGAAAAAGAAATATTTGAAATAGAATATTTGAAAATAGAAATTTATGAAGCCGTGTTGATTAGATTGACGCCATTTTGACGTGAACGATATTTATATCGATTTTGTTTATTTCGAAATGAATTGAAAACGATTTCGAAATGAATTGAAAACGATTTCGAAATGAATTGAATATATAACGATTTCAAAATGAATTGAATTGATAACGATTTCGAAATGAATTGAATATATAACGATTTCGAAATGAATTGAATATATAACGATTTCGAAATGAATTGAATATATAACGATTTCGAAATGAATTGAATATATAACGATTTCGAAAATGAATTGAATTGATAACGATTTCGAAATGAATTGAATATATAACGATTTCGAAATGAATTGAATATATAACGATTTCGAAATGAATTGAATATATAACGATTTCGAAATGAATTGAATATATAACGATTTCGAAATGAATTGAATATATAACGATTTCGAAATGAATTGAATATATAACGATTTCGAAATGAATTGAATATATAACGATTTCGAAAATGAATTGAATTAATAACGATTTCGAAATGAATTGAATTGAAAACGATTTCGAAATGAATTGAATTGAAAACGATTTCGAAATGGATTGAATTGAAAACGAATTCAAATTGAAATGAAAGCGAATTGAAATGAATTCAAATTGAATTGAAATTTGAATTGAATAGAAATGAATTTTTAAACGAATTTATAAAGAAGAATTCAATTTTGATTTGAATTGAAAAGAAAGTTGAAATTGCTTTTGAAACGATTTCAAAACTATTTATATAATTCGTTTTAAATAGAAATCGACGAAATGTATATTATATATATTATATATATAATATAATGGCCTGAATAGAACGCGCCGCGCCGCGGCAGTTCGTGAATTTCGACCATTTATTTCAAACGGACATTACGGGAGATCCGACCGTCGGATTCTCCTAAAACCGGAACCGTTGGGTTCGTATCGAAAAGAGCTTTCTAACGAATATTAGAAATTAGAAATCTAACGGTTGGATTTGGAATTATGTCCAAATCAAATTTGAAAAAGGTCGCTATAAGTGCAGTTCGATGGCCATTGTTGAAAATCGACTGTACGGGCCTTGATAAAATTATTAAAAATAGTAATAATTTATGTAAAATCATAAGAAATGATTTAGAAAGAATTGGGATGAAAAACTCCATATTTGAAAAGATAAAAATAGATTTTTATCGAAATGAACTAGTTTTGAACTAGAATTATAATTCTATTTATTTTTAAATAAATAAATTGAATTTGAAAAGGGTTTTAAAAATAACCAGAATTTCCAATGATTGCATTGGAATGGATTTGAATCGAAATTGTCTTCGGAATATTTCGATGTTGGATTTCGTGATTACACAGATGTTGTTATGGAAATTTGAAAGATATAGATATATATATCGTTATTTCCCATACGATATCTGTTTGTCAGAGAATTTGATATTGAACATAAGCCGGGATATTTTCTATTCAGAGCCTTGTGTTGAATATCAAATGTGATTTGGGTTTGTCGTGAATGGTGTCTTCACTAACACTGTTCTTGAACCCAGTTGAGAAAAGATTAAATCTTTTTATTTAGATTTAATGAAGTGTACAAATTAAATGATATTTAATTGGGATTGAATTGATATTGATTTTTGGGTTTATCGTGAACAGTGTTTTAAATAACACTCGTTCTTTAACCCGACAATTAATGAATGTGATTTTGGGTTTATCGTGAACCGTGTTTTAAATGACACTGATTCTTTAACCCAGTTAACGATTAAAACTAAGTGGAGTTTTAATGAATCTTTAATTAGATTGAAATGAATCGAAATGGAGTATCACCAGTTTTGCTCCAGGCGATAGTTAAATCTTTAATTAGATTTGAACGTGAAATGGTAATTGAATTTACCGATAACACTGTGGTGTTAGATATGAAGTATTACCAGTTTTACTTCATGGGATAATAGGTTGGGATGGGGAAATTAAAATAAATGATTACTTCGGTAAGGTTCGCTAATCCCGACTAGTTTGAATTGAGATTCAAAAATAGAATAAAGAATAAATTCAAAGAATTTATCTTGGATAAAATTAATGGGAACATTTCCCTATGAATGTGAAATTTAGAAACTAACTGTCGGTTAGCTAAGCAGAATGGTTTTCTGGATATTGATCTGATGTTGGTTTCGGCCTTCGGGGTTAATATTTGGGAAATTATTCTCTTGATTAATTTACGGTTAGTGACTAATGAATTGGAATGAGGCGTATGTTGTGTTTGTGTAACACTTATTTAAAATATACGCGAGTTATTCGGAAAGACCGGGTTTATCCCATTCTGAATAACTGATACGACGATAAGTCGAAGATGAAGACGATGGTCGAAGACCGGAAGTCTTCACGTCGTTTGGGTGATTACTGATGATCTTGATTGGGCTGTACACCCAAGAAGATGGAAACAGTTGGTGATCGTCCAGACGTACTTGGAGATGGATGGATATGCGAGGAAAGTGCCTCCGGTTTCGTTCAGACCCAGAACGGACTTGTAAATGGACTGTGTGTCTGACATTGGATTTTAGTCCGTGTGATTGATCTCTATTAAATATATATCTGTTTGGCGGCGGAGAATTTATTCTCTTGCTTAACGCCCTTCTCTGAGACGTACGAGCTCAGGGGTTATATATTGATGGATATCAATCGAATGGAGTGAATTGCCTGTGTGGCATGCTAAGATGCAAATGATCAAGGCTTCTGTTGAAAAGCAAAGTCTTGTGGTTGATGATCGAAGCACGGCCTTTGTGGCGTAGCTTTGTGTAACGTTGATTCGCGAGTATCACACCCGGTATGAATCAAAAACGGGAGACGGACATCAGGGAGGACCTACGTTTCTTTCTAGTTATGAGTGGCGTCAGTGCTTGAACTGGCTGACGAGTTTGACTCATGTGGATGTTACTTATTATTACTTGCTGAAAAGCGAGGCGCCTCGTGATATCGGTTTCGGCCGATGCTTCTGGTCGGCTGACGGGCCAGGCTTACGCCCTAAAGGGCGGGGAAACGTAGTGTTCAGGCATAATAATCCACATCGGTGGACCGGCCCTGACGATCTAAAGGGTCGATGCGCTCTGACCCTGTGGCTCGGGCTAGAGAGTCACAAATCGGTAGAGGATCTTGCCCCTAGCCTCGGTTCATACCATAAATGATAACCCAACTTCCAATACGACATTTGCGGTTTTGATTGTAAACTTATATATGGCGACATAGTGTTATGGGCCATTCATGCCGCCTATGATTGATACTTATGATTTGAAGTGTTTTATACACTATGCACTTATAATAGTATCAAATGATTTGTTTTAAACGTATCAAGCATTCTTTGGCTGTTATAAGGGAAAACCCTATCCTCGACTGCGTTGCATTGTGTGATGGGACCTGGGTCTTATAACAGCTTCATTTTTCTTTACTTAGCATTGCGCTGTTTGTTTTATGCACTGGTATTCTTGGGAGGAAACCCGTTCCGTGTCATACGGCGTGGTCCCTTGATTTACCTAATGAATTAAAATAAAGATTAATAACTGTTTTAGTTCTCACACCAGTCACATGACTGACCTGGAGTTTATTGTTTTAACCTAAACTCTGGGTGCCCTTATTTTCGACACGGGCAGCTAGTAGTTTTGGTTTTGCAGATTTATATTCACAGGATCCTGGTTTACAGCTGGAATGATATCCGGAAAGCTTTGTATCCGCATATCTCTTCTAGTTGTGTATTGTATTATTTTCCGCTGCTATGTATTTAAATGTAATTTAAATCTCTGATATTTCGGTGTAATATTTATTCATACTCTGTATATTCTTGTAATCTGATGCATTGTTGTAACATACAATGAAATGTTCTTCTGTATGCGTTCTGTTTTGTCATGTTCTCAAACGATAGGGCATTTCGAGCGGCCTGGATCGGTTTAACGACTGGTTCGGACCGAGCGAAATTCCTTGCCATCACAGTGCAAATGATCAAGGCTTTGTTGAAAAGCAGGCCTTGTGGCTGATGATCAAAGCATAACCTGTTTAGGCATAGCTTTGTGTATAACGTGACTTCGCGATCCTCACACCCCGGTATGAGTCAAAAACGGGATTAGGACTGCAGGGAGTGCACACGTTTCTTTCTAGCTAGAGTGGTGTTAGTGACCTACCAGCCCTGACATTTTACTTATGTGGATGATGGATTTTGAGGCGCCTCGGATTTTTATAGACCGATAGTGGTCATATTATAGGTTCAAAGGAACCGGGAAGCGTGTGTTCAAGCATAACTAATCCACTGCCGATAGGCGGGGACCGACCCTGAAGATCCAAGGGTTCACTGCGGGGGATCCTGAGGCATTTGCTAGAGTGTCTCGAATCGGAGAGGAGCTTGCCCCTAGCCTCGACTCATGATGGAAACTCAATTCCCAATACGCACCATTCGGTTTTGATTGTATTACTAGTACGGAGGCATAGCATATGGTACCTATGCTTCCTAGGATTGATACATTATGATTGAAATTGTTTTTAAAACATATACACACTAATAATAATATCAAATTCGTTTTTAACGTATCAAGCATGTTTAATCACCATAAGGTAAAACTCTATCCTCTGGTGTGCGTTGCATTGTGTGATGGGACCTGAGTCTTATGGTGATTTCATTTTTCTAAAAAGCATTGCGTTGTTTTACGATTTACTTTAAGTTATGCACGGCAATCCATTGGAATAAAACCCGTTCCGCATTAGCGGCGTGGTCCATGGATTTGCCTTATTACTATTAGTTAAATTAGTTAAGAATTCTCACACCAGTCCCACGACTGACCCGTTGTTTGTTTCCACCTTTGCAAACTCGGGTGCCCTCTTTTCCACACGGGCAGTCGAGTAGTTTGTCTACAGGTTTATCTCGAGAAGGATTCTGGATTGAAGCTTAAAGCTATGTCCAGAGCATAGTTGTCTTCCGCTATATCTATTTTATTTCCGCTGCACTGTATTAAATTTATTGTAAAATTTTCTTCCGCTGTATTTTAATTTCGATGTACTCTGATATATTCTGTACTCTGATGTTATATTATCATGATGTAATAAAAGTCTGCTGTTATTGTTCTGATGTGTTGTATTCCCAAAGTTAACGTAGGCGGGATTTGAACGGTTTTGGTCGATTTTGCGATCGATTAAGGCCGGACAAAATCCGACTCGTTACAAAAGCACTGCCGGTGTGGCGTAGCTTTGTGTATAATGAAAAATCGCGAGCCTCACACCCCGGTATGAACCAGAAACGGGAGAGGACATCAGGGAGGGCCCGCGTTTCTTCCTAGCTAGGGTGGTGTCAGTGACCTACCAGCCCTGACATTTATATACTTTTCACCTGTGTGGTTGTTGCTGTTGCGAGGCGCCTCAGTTAGATCGGACGATCCGGGTCCGATGGAGCCATTCGTTGGTTCGCTTACGCCCCAAAGGGCGGGGAAACGTAGTGTTCAAGCATTTTAATCCACTCCATATGGACCGGCCCTGAGGACCCAAGGGTCGATGCGTTCTGATCCTGAGACTCAGGCTAGGCAGTCTCGAATTCGGTAAGGACTACCTTTTGCCTTGGTTCATGATGGAAATCCAATTTCCAAATACGACATCGTGCGGTTTTGATTGTATATATATATGGCGACATGATATATGGTACCCATGCCGTCTATGATTGATAGTTATGATTGAAATTGTTTTTGAAAACATATAAACACTAGTCATAATATCAAATGCTTTTGTTTTATTCGTATCAATCATATTTTGGCCATTATAAGGTAAAACTCTATCCTCCGGTTTGTGTTGCATTGTGTGATGGGAACTAAGTCTTATAATGGCTTCATTTTTATAAAAAGCATTGCGATGTTTAAAAGAAAGATTTGTTTTAAAGCACTGGCAATCCAATGGAGTAAACCCGTTCCACGAAAGTGGCGTGGTCCTGTGATTTGCCATATATTAAATGTGTTGAGTGGATTTCTCATACCAGTCCCATGACTGACTCGTAGTTTGTTTCACTTTCAAACTCGGGTACCCCTTTTTCTACACGGGCAGCCTTGTATTCAGGTTTAGCTGGTTCTTTCTGGATAGCTGGAGCTGAAGATGGATTCTATCATTTATCTCTTTTTATGCTGTTCAGCTCCTATTGTACAGTATGTTTGTTTTCCGCTGTAGACATATATGTATAGTTGAACTGTAATTGTACTAAGTATGATCCTGTATACTGTGTAACTCTGATGATTACTTTTGTCCAGTATATTCTATTGTTCATTATCTGGTGTATTTATTTATTTCTGTTCTGCTATTATCGGTTTCTGGGTTATATTCCACGGATTACCCTTGCCACCGTCAGTACGGGGTTTGGGGTCGTCTCATGTTCACCAAGTCATAGGTCATACTTAACAATGGCCAAGTTATTTATAACATGATTATATTTCATGATGTATAAGTGCGGATCAGTTCGGATTTTTCTTTTGTATTCGGGTTGGTTCGGACGTCCACCACTCATGCGATCGGTTTGAGGATGGAAACAAAATGGATCCGGATTGGATCTGATTGGATTTACCAAGCTCAAAGCAGCTTGAGTTAATTGACACCTATCTGGATCGGAGAACATTCTCAGAAGGTAATTTCCTCTTTTAGAAATTCCCTTCACCCGAACCGACCCTGCCTCTCCCTTCTTCTTCCTTTCCGCTCCTTTGGCACCACCAACTCTCCCTTCTACTGTGCCCTTAGGCAAACTCTAGCCTCTTCCACTCACAACCGATCCGAGCCGATTCCACTCTCCACCATTGACTGCACTTCTTCACCCTTTTCAAACATTCAGCTCAACACCAGAATCCCCTTTGTGCCTTACTCAAAAATTTGATTCTCAAATCGAGACTACTCGCAGTTAACCCGCCATCATCACAGCCTTGAGAGCATAGTGAAGTCGCCAACAACGGTGGTGGCAAGCCAAAGACCCGCGACGAAGATAATTGACCCAAATTCGAGAAACAATGCGAAATCAGATGAAATTAGCAAGCAAAACGCAGGTAAAATCAAATTATATGAGATTGTTAACCCACCTATTTATTTAATTTGAAGATCGAAAGGAGTTTTGGAAATTAGGGGATTAGAATTTGTACTGGATTGGGAAAATGAGGGTGAAGTGAAATGAAAAGAGGGAGAGAGAATAGTGCAAATTTATATAAAGACAAGGTGTTGTTTTATCCCAGTAGGCCCCCAATGCTCAGACCGACCCGTTTAGAGAAAGAGTCCACGACCTTCAAACCCTTTGACGCAATGGAGATCAAACCCGGATTGGATTGGATAAACTACAACCGAACTATAACCAGTGGGGTTAACTCAACACATGAAACCAACCCAAAAGAAGAAGTGACATGCTAACAAGTATACATTATAAAAGTTTACCTGGAGGAGCTACTCGGACGTTTAACAAAGTTCCCAAAGCTATTTCAAACCACAAAAGCAGTATGTGAGTTTCACAGCGTATTTATAGACAATAAAAAGTGCAACTCGATGAAGCAACATGTCTCTATCAATGAATGGATGCAACTATTCTATGATGCCAATTCAGAAGTCAACGGATAGATTATTTCGAAGCACGCTTCATCTCTGTTAAAAACGTACTTCGAGGAGGCAAAATGTTAGCCCACTTTGTGATCGGGCTACACAAAGCTAAGAGATGGCTCAATGAAGAAGTTCGAAGAAAGAATTTATAACAGAAACTTGGATCGGTTCGGAAGGGCCTAACCCGAACCCATTGGCTATGCTGTAAACAAACCAGAAAGTGACATATTAGAACCAAGACCGGATCAGTTCGAAGGTCACCGATCCGAACCCCTTATATGAGCCCCGATTTGATCCGAGAGTAATAAGCTGCAGCAGTTACAACCCACGATTCCATCAGGTGCGGAGTGGTTACATATCCACCTTCCCATGATCACCCACTAACTTAATGAGCTGTCATCACCATAGCGCCTACGATCCCGACTTTCATGGAATGATTTCCACGTACATCCGAATGGGAGGCCCTCCAGAGGACTTTCCTGCCTATAAAAACACCTCCAAGCTTCATTTGAAGGGGGCTTTTTGGCAAATCAACAACCAAAACCTCTTCCATAACTGATTTTCATTACTTTGTTCAAACCACAACCACCTTTTGAAACACATTTTGGAGAAGATTGAGTGAAATTATTCATTGTATGAGTGTAATCGAGTGAAAATAACCATTGTACTTGCATTTTTATCATCAATTAGAGAAATTTAAAGTGGACGTAGGCTCTTTAACACCGAGCCACTATAATTTGTGTGTTTTCTTTATTTTATTTTTATTTCATTAAAAATCATCCTTAGTTTGGGTGTTAGAGCCATTTTTGGATCTAACACAAATGTTGTTTTGGAATTTAATTTAATACTTTTTTCGGCAAGGCAGATTATTTTATTTTATTTTATTTTAATACTTTTGAATATTAATACAAATAATATAATAATGATATAATTAAGAAATAGTTGGAACTAGTTGAATTTGCAATATTAAATGAATTGGACAATATAGAAATATTTATTTTAGATTTTTTGAATTATATTAATGTACTCGTTTATTAAATGATGTTAGAACGTTTAGTTTATAATTTCATTACAAAATGAACTATAGCGACATAGTAGTTCGTAATATAACGTTTTGGACTTTAATTGGTTGTATAGGATCCAATATAAGTCGGATTTATTCGAAAGAACAAATGTCTGAATCTATTGGATAATATTTTTCTAATGGTAGAGAAAAATTGAGTTTTCGTGTTGTAGATTTTATTTTATGTCCAAATCAAATTTGGAATAGTCGCTGTGGAATTAGATTATAAATTACGTCGATTTATTTATATAAAATAAAAGGATTTTTAATTTTGTGACGACCCTAAAACCCCTACGACGGTGGCAAGGGCTTTGGAATATAACACATAAACAGATAACAGCAGAACAAAAATAAATAAATACACCCGATAATGTACAAACAATACACTGGATAAACATAATCATCGGAGTTACATAGTATACAGGAACATACTTAGGTACAAAATACAGTTCAGCTATACACAAATGTCTACATCGGAAAACAAAACATAATATGTACAACAGGAGCTGAATAGCATAAAAAGAAATGAATTGTAGAATCCATCTTCAGCTCCAGCTATCCAGAAAGAGCCTGCTAAAACCTGAATACAAGGCTGCCCGTGTAGAAAAAGGGGCACCCGAGTTTGCAAGTGAAACAAACTACGAGTCAGTCATGGGACTGGTATGAGAAATCTACTTAACATATTTTATAATATGGCCAATCACTGGACCATGCCACTTTCGCGGAATAGGTTTACTCTATTGGATTGCCAATGCTTTAAAACAAGTAAATCTTTTAAACAGCGCAATGCTTTTATATAAAAATGAAGCCATTATAAGACTCGGTTCCCATCACACAATGCAACGCAAACCGGATGATAGAGTTTTACCTTATAATGGTCAAAATATGCTTGATACGAGCAAAACAAATCATTTGATATTATTACTAGTGTTTATATGTTTCAAAAACAATTTCAATCATAAATATCAATCATAGATGGCATTAATGCCCCATACCACTATGTCGCCATATATAGGTATACAATCAAAACCGCACATGTCGTATTTGGAAATTAGATTTCCATCATGAACCAAGGCAAAAGATAGTCCTTACAGAATTCGAGACTGTCTAGCCCGAGCCTTAGGACCCAGACACAGGTGAGCCCTTGGATCGTCAAGGCCGGTCCACCGATGTGGATTAAAATGCCTGAGCGCTGCGTTTCCCCGCCCTTTGGGGCGTAAATGAGTCTTATGACTCCATCGGCTCCACATAGTCATCGATATATCCGAGGCGCCTCGCAACAGCAACAACCACACAGGTGAAAATAATATAAATTTCAAGGCTGGTAGGTCACTGACACCACCCTAGCTAGAAGGAAACACATGCCCTCCCTGATGTCCTCTCCCGTTTCTTGTTCATACCGGGGTGTAAGGCTCGCGAATCAACGTTATACACAAAGCTATGCCACACAAGCCATGCTTTGATCATCAACCACAAGACTTTGCTTTTCAACAGAAACCTTGATCATCTGCCACTTAGGCATGCCACATAGGCAATTCACTTTATGCGACTGATTTCTATCGATATATAACCTCTGACCTTGTACGTCTCAGAGAAGGGCGTTAAGCAAGAGAATAAATTCTCCGCCGCCAAACAGATATATATTTAATAGAGATCAATCAGCACAGAGCAAAATCCAATGTCAGACACACAGTTCATTTACAAGTTCGTTCTGGGTCTGAACGAAACCAGAGGCACCATATACCTCGCATATCCATCGATCTCCAAGTACGTCTAGACGATCACCACTTATTTTATATATTTCGAGATGCCTCCCAATGAAGACATCAGTTATCATCCAACCGAGGTGAAGATCTCCGGTCTTCAACCACCATCTTCATCATCGACTTCTTACCACCGATCAATTATTTGAAATGAGATTTAACTCGGCCTTTTCAAATAATTCACGTATATTTATAATTTAAATCAATTCATTTCAACGGTTAAATTATTCGACATCAGTAGTTCTGTTTTTAAATGTAATTTCCACGCCAAACACATTCAACCATCAAATATCTAATAAACCGGGTAAATTCGGTTTATTTTTCATTCCATATCGTTTATAATATTTTATAACAATTTATCGCTATTTTTATTCATTTAGAAATAGCTAATTCATTCAAACGATGCTTCAGGCCATAACGCGGCAATGGCGTTGTTTTTCTTCAGATTTGATTTACACATATCTGAAAATCTAACCGTTGGATCTTCACAAATTTTACATCATTAGAAAGATCTTTTCAAAAAGAATCCAACGGTTTCAGTTTTGGGAAAATCCGACGGTCGGATCTCCCAGTACACACGTTTAAAGTTTCGATTTCAAAATACGAACTGCAGCATCGTTATCCGATTTAATTTAATTATATATATATATATATATATATAATCGATTTTGGCGCTGTTTTTCTTCAGATTTGAATTAAACATTCCAGACAATCCAACCGTTGGATCTTTACAAAGTGGGAGTCGTTGGAAAGATATTTCCAAAACTAACCCAATGGTTTCTGTTTCGGGAATATCCGATGGTCGGATCTCCCGCACTAATCGTTTGAAATCACGGTTTCAAAACACGAACTGCAGCTTCATTATTCGATTTATTTTATTTATATTTACATATATATATATATATAGATAATTCATTCTTCGATTTCAAAACCATATTCACTTCATATATTTGATAAAAATGATATTTTTATCCAACAGATATTTTATTTCAACACATCACCATTTTTAACACTTCATATTCACAATAAAAATGTAGATTTTATTGTTCAATCTATATATATTCAACACATGAATGTTTTCGACTTCACACATACGATAAAAATATGATTTTTATCGTTCTAGTCCTTTATTCAACACACGAATTTTTCTATAGTTCATATATATAATAAAAATGTGATTTTTATTGTAAAACAATTTATTTCAAAACATGATTATTTTATATAGTTTATATATATCATAAAGATGTGATTTTTAATGTAAAACAATTTATTTCAAAACACGATTATTTTATATAGTTTGTATATATCATAAAGATGTGATTTTTAATGTAAAACAATTTATTTCAAAACACGATTATTTTATATAGTTCATACGTAAGGTAAAAATGTTATTTTTGGTGTTAAAACAGTTTATTTAAAATACTAATATTTTATATAGTCTATATATATAATAAAAATGTTATTTTTATCTTTCAAAGAATTTATTCAACACATGAACTTCATTCAACACATGAATTTCTATTCAACACATGAATTTTATTTCAATACATGAATTTAATTTCAACACATGAGTTTAATTTCAACACATGAATTTTATTTCAACACATGAATTTAAATCAAACACAGAAATATTTCAGAAAATTTCGGCAGCATAACGGCAGGGTAGTTAAAACCGGCACCGTCCCTAGTACGGCTCCTCGCTCTACCTTAAAGCCTCACAGCTTTTGATAATGGGGATTTTCAATATCTAGTTCGTACGCAGACGAATTTTCCCATATACTAATCCTATTGGGATTTCAATCACAATCTATCATTTCAAATCAACCATTCATGATATTCACCAAATTTTCACATCAACCAATAATCCAAACCATATCACAACCAATATATATCGTCCATGGTCTGTGGACGAGGGGAGTATATATATATATATACGTATATAACTATATTTCGATTTCATTTCAATATCATTTCAATTTATTTCAACGCATATATCATTTTTACAACGCATATATAACTTATACATCGAACATACAACTTATACAATGCTTATACATGAGGTGTACAACGCTTATATAACTCATACTTCAACTATATAATTTATACATCGTTGTTTCCATATCGTTTATAATTCAGAAATCTCATCTTGGGTTCCACTCAACCAAAAATTGTAGAAGGCTAAGAAAAATATCCGGTCTCTTCTAGTAGAAGACGTCCTCACAGTCCCGGTTTCTCTTGTTTCACTGAATTTCGACAAGAAATGAAAAAGATATGATTTTTATTGTAAAATCATAAACCGTAGCGCTTTAAAGTGCTATAATCAGTTTAAAACTAAAATAGCAATACCTTTCTGATTTGGTTCCCAAATAGGTTTCGATTTTTCTCGACAACCATTGCACAATAGGACAATCGTCCACTGCCACTTGGAAGAGGGTCGAGAGGCGCCAGAAGGTGGGTGGAGCTATCGAACTCGGTGGTGGATCCCGTTCGTGGCGGCAGCGCGAAGTCAACGAGTTCGAGGCGGTCGTTCTCGTCGATGGGGAGACGAGAGGGTGTGCAACTGGTCTTGATTTGAAGAGGGAAGGATGCTCTTCAAAAAGTTCAACTGGAGGGAGGTGAAAGGGTGAGCGGTTTCGCCAGAAAATGGCTAGGAAGTTTTGAACCACTTCCGCCGTCGATCGCAGGTCACGAGAGAGAGAAGCGGGTTTTTTTCTTTTTTTATAAATTTTCTGATTGGCCTGTGGTTTTATAATTTCAAAAAAACCTCTTTCCACACACGGACTCCGATCCAAACCCAAACAATTGTCGCCTCTAGCTAAATACCCTCGTTCCAAACACAATGGGATATGTTTCGTAGGCCCATTCCACTGTTTCAGTCAATTTCTTTTCAAATTAAAATATAAAACATTCAATATTTAATTTCAACGTACAATTCAATTTGCCAGGGCCATATACTGATCCCAAAAATTCCAGAAAAATAAATCTAGCTATGTTTTGACGATACGGTCCCAACAAAACTTGTTTCGTCGAATTCTGAGACCGTTTGAAAAATGGTCATTTTTTGGTCGATCCAATTTAATAGAAATTTACCAAACCCATTTTCCTTGGCCACGCTCGCATACTAACTTCAAAAATTATGAAATTTGAAACCTAGCAATAATTTGACATCCCGGATCCAACAAAAGTGGTTTCGTCGAATTCTGAAGTCGTTTGCAAAATGTCTATTTTCAAGGGCTATATATATTCTATAGCGACCTTTCTGAAAATTCATTTGGCTACAACTTTTGACTCCCGCTATGAAACTTCGATTTTTCAGATTTGTTAGAAAGATATTCATAAAAAAAATTAAATATTTTTGGTTTCACTAAAATCCATTTTATTTTGCACTCGGTACAGTCACTCAAAGTTTGAATTCCAATTTCGAAACTGCCGCACCATTTCAGGCCTTGTTTATTTAAAAATAATTATATTTATTTTCAAACATCGATTCAAACATACTTCTCGTCGTTATTATTTAAAATAATTTATTTTAAATATTTAAAATCCACTAAAATAGCCAAATTAAAATTTTTGAATTGGTTCAGATTTTCCGGGTTGTTACAATCTCCCCCACTTAAAAGTTTTCGTCCTAAAAAAGGAACGAACTCGAAAGTTGTTTAATTAACCAACTCAACTTTCATCCTGGCTTCCATTCTTCAACTTTTCAGTTTCTAAGAATTTTCCAATTCTTCAAAAATTTGGCTAACACCCTAAATTTTCGAAAAATTTCGCCCTAACCTCCTTTGTACGGGAGCTTCGGGATATTTCAAAGAGCCTCCCATGGCCCGCACCAATCCAAAAGAAAAAGGAAAATCCAAGCGGCTAGCCAATCGTCTCATAAAATCATCAAATCCCAAGAAATACAATAAAGATGTACCTATTTGTCAGGCAAACAATTTTATTCCTCTGCTTAGCGGTTTATCCATAACCTGTTCACACATATATAATGCACATGTATATGCATGCAATTTCTATCAATTTTCAATTCAGTGCAATATTTGTTAAATTTGGCTAAATGGTTCAAAATTCTAATTAATCAACCAAAAATCAAACAACACAACCAGCGATCAATTTGTTGGTTAACTTTCAAAAATATACTAATTGATTCATATACTCTTTTGAAGTCATTCAGACTATATGATTAAAATTTAGATGCAAGAAAAGAAAACAACAGCAAAGTAGAGAACAAAATGGTAATGCAAAATATGGTAAATGTACCTTGCACCAGAGTCAATCAGAGATATCCACCCTGCACTTAGGATAGGCTTTCTTAATGCTTTCCTCAGTTTCCCAAGTACAATCTCGCGGATCTCCACTCCATTGCACTTTGACTAAGTGAACCTTCTTGTTCCTCAGTTCTTTGGTTTCTTTGCCAATTATCTTTAGCGGTTCTCTTCTCACAGCCAATTCTGGAGTAATTTCTATATCCCATTGCACTGCTTCTTCCACGATCAAGTCTGGATCATGAGCATGCTTTCGAAGTTGAGATACATGAAATACATCATGCACTCCAGGCAACTAATCAGGCAATTGAACTCTATAAGCGAGAGTTCCAATCCGTTCAAGTAAAGGGAATAGACCAATAAATTTGGGCGCCAACTTCCCAGTTTTGCCAAATCGAATTACTCCTCTCATCGGAGAAACCTTTAGATACACATAGTCACCAACAACAAATGCTAAATCCCTCCTTCTCGAGTCTGCATAGCTCTTCTGTCGGCTTTGATCTCCTAGCAATCGTTTCTTAATGAAATCGACTTTATCCGCAGCTTCGCGAATCATATCTGGCCCCAATACAAGCCTATTACCAGGTTCGACCCAACAAGCAGGAGATCGGCACGGTCTACCATACAATGCTTCGAATGGTGACATTGTCAGGCTCGCTCGGTAGCTGTTGTTGTATAAGAACTCAGCCAAATGCAAATGGTCTTCCCATGATCCGCCAAAATCAATAACGCAAGCCCGCAATAATTCTTCTAGTATACGATTCACCCTCTCAGTTTGACCATCTGTTTGAGGATGATATGCGGTGCTCAAGTTCAGTTTTGTCCCCAGTTCTACTTGAATTGCCTCCCAGAATTTGCTAGTAAATATTGGATCTCTATCACTAACTATATTGATCGGCACTCCATGTAGCCTAACAATTTCCTTGAAATAAATCTATGCCAGACTTTGAGTGGTTCTATTGGATCTGACTGGTATAAAATGGGTGGTCTTCGTGAAGCGATCTACGATCACCCAAATACTGTCATTTCCTTTCTTGGTACTGGGAAAACCATCTATGAAGTCCATGGAAATATGTTCCACTTCCAACCTGGAATGTCCAGCGGTTGCAACAATCCGACAAGTTTCTGTTAGTCGCTTTTGACTAGTTAGCAAGTAGGACACTTGCTAACATATATTGAAACGTCCCTTTTCATAGCCTTCCACCAGAATTTTCGCTTGAGATCGTCATACATTTTGCTCACACCTGGATGGATACTCAGCTTGGACTTGTGACATTCGTCTAACACTTCTCTTTTGAGTTCAGGGATGTCGAGAACACAAATCCTTCCTCTCAATCTCAGGATCCCATCGTTATCTATTTGAAAACCCAAGGGTTCGCCTTTCTGAATCCTTTTGATCATATCCTTAATAAAATTATCATCTTTCTGAAGATTAGATATTTTGTCAATCAAGGAAGTCATAATGATAAAACTGGCGATTAATACATTCTTTCGACTTTGCGCATCGGCCATAACATTGGCTTTCCCTGGAGTGTAAAAAATCTCAAAATCGTATGCTGCAAGAAATTCTAGCCAACGTTGCTGCCTCAGATTCAAGTCTTTCTGGGTGAACAGATATTTTAGCAACTGATGATCTGTATACAGTTCGAATTTATCACCCAAAAGATAGTGCCTCCATATTTTTAAAGCAAATACGATGGCTGACAGCTCAAGATCATGAGTAACGTAATTTTTCTCATGCGGTTTCAGCTGACGGCTAGCATAAACAACCACTTGACCTCTTTGCATTAATACTGCACCAAGGCCTTCTCTAGAGGCATCTGTCCAGACTTTCAAGTCTTGATTGCCATCGATAATAGTTAACACTGGCGCAGTTGTTAATCTTAATTTTAGCTTCTGAAAAGCCTCCTCACATTCGGGAGTCCACTTGAATTTTGCGTGCTTCTTTGTAAGCTTTGTTAAGGAACTAGATATCTTCGAAAAATCTTTAATGAACTTCTGATAATAACTAGCCAATCCAAGAAAATATCGGACTTCTGTGGGAGTACTAGGCTGCTTCCAATTTTGAATAGCGGTGGTTTTACTGGGATCCACAAAAATTTCTTCTTTTGATACAACATGGCCAAGAAACTTGACTTCTTCTTGCCAGAATATACATTTGGAAAGTTTGGTCTTCAAGACATTCTTTCTGAGAATTTCTAACACTTGTTCCAAATGTTTCGCGTGCTCGCTCTCTGACTTAGAGAAGATCAATATGTCATCAATGAAAACCAGAACAAATTTATTCAAGATATCGCGGAATACTCGATTCATTAAATCCATAAAATAGGCAGGAGCGTTACATAAGCCGAACGACATTACTAACCACTCATAGAACAAATCGGGACCTCTGAATGTTGTCAGAACACACTCTTCGGCAATGCGAAGCTGATGGAAGCCTGTAGCTAGGTCCATCCTTGAAAATACTTGAGCGCCATTCAATCGATCCAACAAATCATCAATTTGCGACAATGGATATTTGTTCTTTAATGTCTGCTTGTTCAAGTCACGATAATCCACACATAGTCGATGAGTACCGTCTGACTTCGGGACAAATACCACTCTGCTCCCCAATCAGAGAAACTAGGCTTGATCAGACCCTTCCATACAAGCTGTCGAGTCTGATTGTCTAATTCTTCTTTCTCCTTTAGAGTCATTCTCCAAATAGCATGCACTACTGGCCTTGCATTCGGAATTAAAGCGATCTTGAAATCAATTTCTCTCTTCGGAGGTAAGCTAACAACTTCTTCAAACACATCTGCATAATTCTTGATGACAGGAATATCTTTTATGAGGTTTGGAATATTCTCTGTGACTATAGGGATATTTTCTATTTGAGCAGGAGAAACATCTAGAGCTGACCAAAAGTATTTTCTATCTGAATTCAGACCTTCACATGGTATGGTTATATAATTCCCTGATTTAATCTTTTCCCTAACAACTCTCCCGGTGCATTTAACCTCTGCTTCATATTTGGTTAACCAATCCATTCCCAAAATAAGATCGAATTTAGTAAAATTCTTGACGATAGAGATGGTAGGGAACTTATAACAGGAAAAAGAGACAGGCACCACCACAAACCCAACTAAGATTGAGGGAACCCCCAACCGGATTATGGACAGTGATGGGTTCTTTGAGCTTTTTCAATTTCGAATCCAACTTCTTAACTGCATTCTTTGCAATAAAGCTTCGTGACGCGCCTGTATCAAACAATACTTTAACTAGAATGTTTTTGACAGTAAGCGTGCCTTCCAAAACATCAGACCTTTCTTGACCAGATGAAGATGCAGGCACTTCTGCCAGTTCGTTTACATGTGTGACTTTAGTCTTTTTCTTTAATAGCTGGCAATTCTTCTCAATATGACCAGCCTGATGGCACTTTCGGCATTTCCTAATCTCTCGAGACTTCCTACTGGGTTTAAATCCATCTTTCTTCAAAGATTTACATTTCCTGGACAGATAGCCCTTTTGATTGCAGTTAAGGTAGATGGCAGTCGTTACTGGTTCTTTCTCAGATTTAACCCTTTTCCTATTGATTCTAGGCTTTTTTCTTGCCCCAGACATGGTACTGACCTCCGGCTGTGTACTTGTCTCTGGGCTATCAGTTTCGAGTTTCCTTTTGTTGCTAGAACTGACTTCCTCTTCGCCGACAAAAAGGTTTCGCTTATCTAGATCTTCATACTGATAAGCCATGTATATCATTTCCGAAAAGGGAAGCTTCACATGCCCCATGACACTACTTTGGTACTTTCTTTGAAGCCCATTAATAAACCTCAGATTCTTCGTCTTTGGATTTTGAATTAGATGAGGGGCAAAGTGAGAAAGTTCATTGAATTTCTTATGATATTCTGGAATGGCCATATCTCCTTGTATCAAATAACAGAATTCATCACATAACCGCTCAGTTGCTTCTGGAGGAATAAATCTTTCACTGAAAACCTCTTTAAATCTATCAAAGGTAATATTACCTTCTGGATTTTCCTTAATAACCGTTTCCCACCAGATTAAAGCTTCATCTTTGAGTGCCCAAGATGCCACTAATATTTTCTGATCATCTCTCAGCTGGAAACGCTCAAAAATTCTTTCAACAGAACTCAACCAAGCTTGAGTTTGAATAATCGATTCATTGCCCGAGAATTGTACTCTACCCAGATTTTGATATCTCTTAAATAGAGACTCTAGATCTGGTTCTGCATTCCTTCTGTTTCTGACACTCATTTTCTAGTACTTCTGCAAATAGCAGACCAAGTGTCAGGTCAACGGAAAAGATATTTTAAAGCATAGAGACATATACTTGAATGTAAATGCATCTATCGAGGTGTATTCCATTCTGCTATACTCATACTAGGATATTACTGATCCTATCTGTAATGAGTTACTCGTCCTAGAACACTACTGGTTCTATTTATGATGAGTTCATTAATATGTTATATTCCAGAACTAAGCTTAACCAAAGCTCTAATACCACGATGTGACGACCCCAAAACCCCGTACGACAGTGGTAAGAGTAATCTTTGGAATATAACACATAAACAGATAACAGCAGAACAGAAATAAATAAATACACCCGATAATGTACAAATAATACACTGGATAAACGTAATTATCAGAGTTGCACAGTATACAGGATCATACTTAGTACAAAATACAGTTCAGCTATACATAAATGTCTACAGCGGAAAACAAAACATAATATGTACAACAGGAGCTGAACAACATAAAAAGAAATGAATGGTAGAATCCATCTTCAGCTCCAGCTATCCAGAAAGAGCCTGCTAAAACCTGAATACAAGGCTGCCCGTGTAGAAAAAGGGGCACCCGAGTTTGCAAGTGAAACAAAATACGAGTCAGTCATGGGACTGGTATGAGAAATCTACTTAACATATTTTATAATATGGCCAATCACAGGACCGCCACTTTCACGGAACGGGTTTACTCCATTGGATTGCCAATGCTTTAAAACAAGTAAATCTTTTAAACATCGCTATGCTTTTTTTATAAAAATGAAGCCATTATAAGACTCAGTTCCCATCACACAATGCAACGCAAACCGGAGGATAGAGTTTTACCTTATAATTGCCAAAATATGCCTGATATGAGCAAAACAAATCATTTGATATTATTACTATTGTTTATATGTTTCAGAAACAATTTCAATCATAAATATCAATCATAGACGGCATTAATGCCCCATACCACTATGTCGCCATATATAGGTATGCAATCAAAACCGCACATGTCGTATTTGGAAATTGGATTTCCGTCATGAACCAAGGAAAAAGATAGTCCTTACCGAATTCGAGACTATCTGGTCCGAGCCTCTGGACCCAGACATAGGTGAGCCCCTAGATCGTCAGGGCTGGTCCACCGATGTGGATTAAAATGCCTGAGCACTGCGTTTCCCCGCCCTTTGGGGCGTAAATGAGTCTTATGACTCCATCGGCTCCACATAGTCATCGATATATCCGAGGCGCCTCGCAACAACAACAACCACACAGGTGAAAATAATATAAATTTCAAGGCTGGTAGGTCACTGACACCACCCTAGCTAGAAGGAAACGCATGCCCTCCCTGATGTCCTCTCCCGTTTCTTGTTCATACCGGGGTGTGAGGCTCGCGAATCAACGTTATACACAAAGCTATGCCATACAGGCTGTGCTTTGATCATCAACCACAAGACTTTGCTTTTCAATAGAAGCCTTGATCATCTACCACTTAGGCATGCCACACAGGCCATTCACTCTATGCGACTGATTTCTATTGATATATAACCTTTGAGCTCGTACGTATCAGAGAAGGGCGTTAAGCAAGAGAATAAATTCTCCGCCGCCAAACAGATATATATTTAATAGAGATCAATCAGCACAGAACAAAATCCAATGTCAGACACACAGTCCATTTACAAGTTCGTTCTGGGTCTGAACGAAACCGGAGGCACCATATACCTCGCATATCCATCGATCTCGAAGTAGGTCTGGACGATCACCACTTATTATCTATATTTCGGGATGCCTCCCAATCAAGACATCAGTTATCATCAAACCGAGGTGAAGATCTCCGATCTTCAACCACCGCCTTCACCATCGACTTCTTACCGCCGATCAATTATTTGAAATGAGATTTAACTCGACCTTTTCAAATAATTTACGTATATTTAGAATTTAAATCAATCCATTTCAATGGTTAAATTATTCGACATCAATAGTTCTGTGTTTAAATGTAATTTCCACGCCAAACACATTCAACCATCAAATATCTAATAAACCGGGTAAATTCAGTTTATTTTCCATTCCATATCGTTTATAATATTTTATAACGATTTATCGCTATTTTTATTCATTTATAAATAGCTAATTCATTCAAACGACGCTTCAGGCCATAACGCGGCCGTGGCACTGTTTTTCTTCAGATTTGATTTACACCTATCTGAAAATCTAACCGTTGGATCTTCACATATTTTACATCATTAGAAAGATCTTTTCAAACAAATCCAACGGTTTCAGTTTTGGGAAAATCCGACGGTCGGATCTCTCGGTACACTCGTTTGAAGTTTCGATTTCAAAATACAAACTCCAGCGTCGTTATTCGATTTAATTTAATTATATATATATATATATATATAAGTGTAATCGATTCTGGCGCTGTTTTTCTTAAGATTTGAATTAAACATTCTAGACAATCCAACCGTTGGATCTTTACAAAATGGGTGTCGTTGGAAAGATATTTCCAAAGCGAACCCAACGGTTTCGGTTTTAGGAAAATCCGATGGTCGGACCTCCCGCACTAATCGTTTGAAATCACGATTTCAAACACGAACTGCAGCTTCGTTATTAGATTTATTATATATATATATAATTCATTCTTCGATTTAAAAACCATATTCACTTCATATATTTGATAAAAATGATATTTTTATCCAACATATATTTATTTCAACACATTACCATTTTTAACACTTCATATTCACAATAAAAATGTAGATTTTATTGTTCAATCTATATATATTCAACACATGAATGTTTTCGACTTCACACATACGATAAAAATATGTTTTTTATCGTTCTAGTCCTTTATTCAACACATGAATTTTTCTATAGTTCATATATATAACAAAAATGTGATTTTTATTGTAAAACAATTTATTTCAAAACATGATTATTTTATATAGTTTATATATATCATAAAGATGTGATTTTTAATGTAAAACAATTTATTTCAAAACACGATTATTTTATATAGTTTATATATATCTCATAAAGATGTGATTTTTAATGTAAAACAATTTTTTTCAAAACACGATTATTTTATATAGTTCATATGTAAGGTAAAAATGTTATTTTTGGTGTTAAAACAATTTATTTAAAATACTAATATTTTATATGGTCTATATATATAATAAAAATGTTATTTTTATCTTTTAAAGAATTTATTCAACACATGAACTTCATTCAACACATGAATTTCTATTCAACACATGAATTTTATTTCAACACATGAATTTTATTTTAACACATGAATTTTATTTCAACACATGAATTTAAATCGAACACAAATAATATCAGAAAATTTCGGCAGCATATCGGCGGGGTAGTTAAAACCGGCACCGTCCCTAGTACGGCTCCTTGCTCTACCTTAAAGCCTCGCAGCTTTTGACAATGGGGATTTTCAATATCTAGTTCGTACACAGACGAATTTTCCCATATATTAATCCTATTGGGATTTCAATCACAATCAATCATTTCAAATCAACCATTCATGATATTCACCAAATTTTCACATCAACCAATAATCCAAACAATATCACAACCAATATGTATCGTCCATGGTCTGTGGATGAGGGGAGTATATATATATAGATATAGATATACATATATAACTTTATTTCGATTTCATTTCAATATCATTTCAATTTATTTCAACGCATATATCATTTTTATAACGCATATATAACTTATACATCGAACATACAACTTATACAACGCTTATACATGAGGTGTACAATGCTTATATAACTCATACTTCGACTATATAATTTATACATCGTTGTTTCCATATCATTTATAATTCATAAATCTCACCTTGGGTTCCACTCCACCAAAAATTGTAGAAGGCTCAGAAAAATATCCGATCTCTTCTAGAATGTAGAAGACGTCCTCACGGTCCCGGTGTCTCTTGTTTCACTGAATTTCGACAAGAAAAGAAAAAGATATGATTTTTATTGTAAAATTATAAACCATGGCGCTTTAAAGTGCTATAATCAGTTTAAAATTAAAACAGCCCTACCTTTCTGATTTGGTTCCCAACTAGGTTTCGATTTTTCTCGACAACTATTGCATGATAGGACAATCGGCCACTGCCACTTGG
This sequence comes from Allium sativum, assembly GCA_030737875.1. Taxonomy (NCBI): domain Eukaryota; kingdom Viridiplantae; phylum Streptophyta; class Magnoliopsida; order Asparagales; family Amaryllidaceae; genus Allium; species Allium sativum. Next base: position 864,439,291 of record CM060922.1, read on the forward strand.
AAGAGGGTCGAGAGGTGGGGAACGGGGGGTTGAGCGGTCGAACTCGGTGGTGGATCCCGTTCGTGGCGGCGGCGCGAAGTCAACGACTTTGAGGTGGTCGTTCTCGTCGATGGGGTGACGACGGGGTGTGCAACCGGTCTTGATTAGAAGAGGGGAGGATGCTCTTCAAAAAGCTCAACTAGAGGGAGGTGAAAGGGTGAGCGGTTTCGCCGGAAAATGGCCAGGAAGTTTTGAACCACTTCCGCCGTCGATCGCAGGTCATGGGAGAGAGAAGCGGGTTTTTTTCTTTTTTTATAAATTTTCTGATTGGCCCGTGGTTTTAACTTTTCAAAAATACCTCCTTCCACACACGGACTCCAATCCAAACCCAACGACTGTCTCCCCCAGCTAAATACCCCCATTCCGAACACAATGGGATATGTTTCGTAGGCCCATTCCACTGTTTCAGTCAGTTTCTTTTCAAATTAAAATATAAAACATTCAATATTTTATTTGAACGTACAATTCAATTTGCCAGGGCCACATACTGATCCCAAAAATTTCAGAAAAATAACTCTAGCTATGTTTTGACGATACGGTCCCAACAAAACTAGTTTCATCAAACTCTGAGACCATTTGAAAAATGGTCATTTTCTGGTCGATCCAATTTAATAGAAATCGACCAAACCCATTTTCCTTTGCCACACTCACATACTAACTTCAAAAATTATAAAATTTGAAACCTATCAATAATTTGACATCCCGGATCCAACAAAATTGGTTTCGTCGAATTCTGAGGCCGTTTGCAAAATGTCTAGTTTCAAGGGCTATATATATTCTATTGCGACCTTTCTGAAAATTCATTTGGCCATAACTTTTGACTCCCGCTATGAAACTTCGATTTTTCAGATTCACCAGAGAGATATTCATAAACAGATTTAAATATTTTTGTTTTCACAAAATCCGTTTTATTTTGCACCCAGTACAGTTAGTCAAAGTTTGAATTCCAATTTCGAAATTGCCGCCCCATTTCAGGCCTAGTTTATAATTAAAAATAATTATATTTATTTTCAAACGTCGATTAAAACATACTTCTCGTCATTATTATTTAAAATAATTTATTTTAAATATTTAAAATAATTTATTTTAAATATTTAAAATCCACTAAAATAGCCAAATTAAAAAATTTAAATTGGTTCAGATTTTCCGGGTTTTTACAAATTTATTAATATCGTTTTGGCTTGGGATTCAACCTGGAGTATTTTATTTGAAAATATATGAAATTTTTCTAGGGTATGTCCAATAATAATATTTTATTATTATTATATTAAGGTATTATAAAATTGATTTATTTCAGTATAAATTGGACACTTGAAAATGGACTTTATTCAAACGACCTCTTCTTTCGATGAAACAAATTTTTATTGGAAGACGTATAGCTAGTTATTGCTAGATTTCTAGTTGGGGCCCGATCATAGTGTTTTATTAGCATATGCAATTTAATTGTGAACCTATGAATATTTTGGAAATAAGAATACACTGTTTGTGCTAACGAAGTCGGATTTTAATGAAACCGGTTCTTTTTGTTCGTAACATCAAAACATAGCAGTACGTGTATTTTCGTTGCGTTTGAATTTAGTGTGTATCAGTGCAAATTTAAGGGTACCACGTTAAATAAAATCTATCTTGTATAATACCCACCCTAAGTAATTGATCCCTTAGCTAAAGCACGTGAGTCATCCTAGCCTAACCTATTAAGTACACGCAACCCTATTGTTTCACTTCAAATATTAATGTGCACGTGAAATCTTTCTTTTCAACAGCGTAAAAATGAAAGCTAAAGGAACTATTGCCTAAACTAGGCAGTGCAAGCCAACAGCCTACCCCTAAGCTAATATATTTCAAATACAAATGCATACCTTGGTAGCCTACACTACAACCCAACGCTGTACAAATCTGTACCTATAAATACACAAGAACATGCGATTTCACTTCATCGATGTATTCCAACATACAGACTTAAAGATGCAACATATCTTATATCATGTACATGCTAGGAAAATATACAGTCTATATCTATATAGTATACACAGCCCACGTCCAATTCTAATTTAATGCAGCAGCCTATACGTGAATTAAGAACACATTTCGGCCTAAAGAAAATGCGCACATCCTAGGAAATGAGGATAGGTAGACTAATTTATATTACAAAGACATACTTCATAGCCAACGAAAAATGCTATCAAGCTGCCTACCTAACCTTTAGCTCAGGCCTACCATTGTACCATTGAGGATGACATTGTTCTCATCCTCATTTTTCTTTCTTATATACACACACACACGTGCATTGCTCATTGATACTCAAAAAGAAAAAGAGACTCCATTCTTTCTTCCTGTTTGAACTACAACAACCTCCTTTTAATTCGAAACTTCGAAAATTTCTATCAAATCAAATCTTGAATGAAAATTATGATTTCAAATCCGTGAGGCTTCATTCAATATAAGATTCCCGTTCATATAATTTTACACCATTACAACAACATTTTCTATACCCAAAAACTACAACAGCGAAATCTACTACGGCGAGTGCTTGACTTCGAAGGGCTTGAGGATGGTTGCAGATGGAAGCTGAGAGCAGGAGGTCGTTGCAGTGAGGACTGGAGGCACTCTGATGCCGTAGGCCCGCGGTGGCGTCGAGTTGAACAGGGTTCGGTCTGGGAACGACGTAATGGTGCTGGGTGGAAGCTCATCCAACGGGATTGGTGGAGATAGGCGTCGAGTCTGCGGTCATCATCAGTGGTGGGTGTGTTTGCCATTGGGAACTGGGTGGTTTGTCCTCGTTCTACATGGTGTGAGGTGGGGATGATTTACCATGGAGATGTTGTTGAATGGTGAAAGGAAGGAGCTTCATGCATGAGTGCGAATGAAACAATAAATTGGAGAAAGGAGAACCGGTTATATGGGGAGGAGTCTGCGAGCATGAAAGTGGAGTAGCATGCAATTTTAACATAGTAGAGAAATACAAAGAGAAATGTTGCACGGTGGAACTTCGCACCTTTGCATGGGGATGGCAGGTGGACCGACGTTGTTAGAGGTCAGCCCAGGTCGGCTCCGGCGTTCTTCCAACGACGACGGTGGTGGTTCATAGTTGGTGATGCGTTCGCTGAAATGTCGGGGAAGCTATCTGAAAGTAACGAACGATTTAAAGTTGATAATGTAAATAACACAATTTAAGGTATAATTACGTTTAGTTATTAATAATTATATTTATTAATTAGGAATAAAAATAGATGTATTGGTTTGGTTTCAGGCATGTTCTCCAATGGTCGACGTCATAGTTAGGAAGAAAGAATGTATGTGCGGGGCCCAAAGAATATATACTGGGAAGGAATTACTTGCAGCGTTTTAGGGATGCTTTGTACAGAAGTGGGAAATTAAGTTAGGAAAGAAACAGAACATAGGGAAGGTGGGATTCAATAGTTCGATCCGTGTTGGTGTTAGGCTTCATTTAAAAAGAAAAAAGATAAAAGGGCCTTGAGCATGTAAAACGTGAGGGAACGGAAAGGATGTAGGGGTTGGCAGTGGAGTTTCGCAATGAGGATTTGCCTGAAGCAGCGTTAACCAAGTGCAAGAGGAAACAATCGAGAATGGGTATGAATTAAATAAGTAATTATAATTTAATTAAAGAAATTAATTACCCTAATTATAATGAGTATAACTTATTTTATATTACCAAAATTTCATGGAATCAGGATCGTTGGGATGGCGGTAGAACATACTATGATACAGAGCCTATTTGGAATGGTTGGAAAACAATTGGGATTTTCGTTTAATTTTAAATGTCTATTTAAAATTAAATGAAATAACACTGAAATCATCAAATCAAAAACAAAGATTAGTTAACTCTCACACATTTTTGGAATCCTATGATGCGATTAAATTCATATAATTAAATTTAATTGTTGATAATATATATTGGTTGATTGAATTCTTGACATTAATGGTATTATCAACGTTTAATATATGGAATTAAATTTTTATGATCTTATGAAATATTATAATGATCTGTGATGCAGGAAAGGACAAGTTGGAGGGATCTAACCGGATTCCTAAAATATTATGTATGTTGTTTATATATATATATATACATATATATGAAATAATTGAGCCCTAAAGACATTGAAAAACTATTTGGATGTTGACGTTGAATTGAAATTTAACGTTGTTGTGATTTAAATCAATTGATTGAGGGATTAACAGCAAATGGTCTAAAATCCATTTTTTTTAACACTGATTTGTCGTTAGGCGAATTAATGAAGATAAGTTATAAAATTTATTTATGACTGGAATGGGATTTTTAATCATATTTTATACATTATGAAGTATAAAATATAATGAGGATTTGACGTTTAAATCGGTTTTATAAGGGAAATAAAGTGTATTTAACCTATGGGTTAATATTTTGGAATAATTATTTATTTGTTAATTGATTTAGTAGTATTATTAGATTAATTATGTTAATCTAATAATAAGAAGTAATGAAAATCAGTTAATGAATTAACCAAACAGTTTATAGTTGACTAAGTCAACTATTTTGATCAAAAATGGTTATTAATAAATATTAATATGATTTCTTCAATATAAATTATCTTTTTAATTAACAATGTTTAAATATTATAATTAAGTTATAATTCAATAAATTTAAAAGGGATTAACTGATATGTTTAGTTAATGAAAAAGCAAAGGGCTGTTACTTCGGTTAATAATGAAGTTAATTATATTTGAAGTGGTTTCTTCTTAAATGAAATTTATTTAAGGAGTTAATCGAGTAGAGAATACAATTAGTTAAATTTTGAGAGAAATTTATGAAGAGATTGGGTAGTAGTATAAACAAGATTATTGAGAAAATTGAGCTAATGCGATAAGTATCAATTTAAATATATTTTTTGAACAAGAAATAGGGAAATAGTGGGAGGTTCTCTGGAATATAAAGGAAATTACTTATCGATTTGGTAAAAGGGGTTTAAAGCGACTAAGAGTTAATAAAATGGTCATAGTCGACCGAAATTTCAAAAGTAAAGATATGTTTTATAAAATCAGGTTTTGAACGGAAAATAAGATTTGAGTTACGAACTATTTTCCATCTCGAGATAAGAAGGTTGTCGACCAAGGTCTGAGAGGTAAATAAAATACCGTAACTTGGATGGCTTCACTATTATCGAGGAGGGGTATTAGTTTGTGATGGTAAGAGACATTGAGATTGAGTCTGTTATTCCATAAAAAGAACATTGCGACAATATTTACAAGATTGTTAAAATGTAATAAACATATTGAGGTTTTAAGTAAATGACGTATACTTTAAACATTTTTGGCAGATTTTGAAGAATAATGATATGTATGTCATTTGATTTCTTGGATAAGAGTTTTATGGAAATATGGTGATATTTCCGAAGTATAAATTAATAAATAGGAGATTGTTAAATATCCTATTTTAAATACAATTTGTCGAGAATAGTATATGGGTTTGATTTTAATCATTGAAATGGGTTTTCGGATTCGATAAAAGATTTTAAATGAATATTTTTTATTAATAAGACATAAGCTGCCAATGTACTTGACAATACTAGTTTGAATTGATAGTTTGAACACCGACTATCAATAAAATATTATTGGACCTTTTTGACATGTTGTTTCTAAGAGACCGGGATGAGAACTAGACCTAAAACCAATTAGAACCAACGTAGAGCCCGAAACTAATCTGCAGGAATAAAGATGGAGCATTGAAGACCATAGATCTTCATAAAATGGAAGAATTACTTAAAATCTCTAGCTGACCCTTAGAGATATGCTGTGGTTCTATCGTGGATGAAACCTATGGATTGCTAGGGCTACTCACTACTGATCTATAGGGTGATTCTAAGGATGCGATAAGAGGGTACCTAAGGTTCATCCTATTCCTGGATGACTTGTATGGACGAATGTCTAACAGAGTATTTCTTGAAACTCACGTATGTTGATTTTTACAAATATACCAAGTTTGGTGGCGGAGAAATTCTCTTGCTTAACAACCAGATTATATATGTGGACGTCAATTAGTGATTTGATGGATCTAGCGATGAGGCATTCAAAGTGAATAATGGCCAGATGTTCTAAAAAGATAATCGTGATCTGAAGCCTCACAACCGGGAAATGACAAATATTGGGGAGGTAGCATGGCTACTTGAGCCGCCTACAAGCAGGGTGTATTGTCACCGATCTAGATAAAATTCATTTTTGTTCTTCTTTCGTTTCTGTATCTCCGTGGAATTACAGTGGATCCATAAGGTCGTAGGGTGATAATACATTCTATACACTCAAGTTAAATGAGTGGTCGGTCATGTGTGGCCGGCTTGCAAGATGTTCCTTGTTGAACCCCATTGTATCCCCTTTAGAGTACACTGATCGGAAGGTGGTCCCTTACCTTGTCATAGTTGGAATCCATACTCCAATAAGCGCCCTGTGGTTTTTGATTTTATATTATGTATGTGGAGCATGAGATGCAAGCGTTCTGCTAGATGATTATTTATTTGTCATTTGATAGACACTGTTATAATAACACCGAACTTTTATATATATCAAAAAAAGTTTTGGGTTATAATAAGGTAAAAACCGTTCGTGTTTACGTGTGGGATGGTCTTACTATTATCCTTTCTTTCAAAAAGGATTTCTAAAGTTAAGCAACTTGTTTGTCATGTGAATTTATCATTGAAAGTATACCAAATTGATCCGACTGAATTTTTCTTTGCTTCAAATGTGCTCGAGTCAGACCGAGTATATTTCCAGGTTAGGTTTCGCATGGAGTCCAGGAGCTGGAAGCAGGAGGCTTCACCGTTAGTTATATAAAGTTTATTTCTATTGTGACTAATGTATGTTGTACTCTGATAAATGATATATATATTTACAAATATTATTTCTTTAAAGTTATATTGAAGTAATATATTTTATTCGTTCCACTGTGAAATTTTGAGTGCTAATCTTCTTATTCTGTTATTCTAACGTTTCTTTCTTTCTTCTCTTATCCTCTAATTTCTTTCTCATTACTATCCGCTTTTGCGTTCACTTTGTGTTGGACGGAAGTGTAATTAGTCAATTCAAAGGGTACGGAAAAGTCAGTACGTTACAAGTGATCTCAAACATCTTTTAAGTTACTAATACATTTCATTTGAATATTTCACTTGAGTTGATTCACTTATATAAGAGTGTTATTACTAACTTGAGTGTTGTTTTTGCACTATGCTCGTGTCTGCCTGGATATTTAAGCTTTGGAGATTTATATGTTAGGGATTGAGATCCATTAGAGTTTAGTCATCTATCTTTGTATATTCCATTTATTTTGTTTTAATCATCTATTCATAGTAAGATTTGGTGTCCAGTCTTCATTGTGTCTACATTTATTTTTTTACATTGATATCATGTATAAATTAAAAAAATTGTATAATTGTACAATATTTATTCCGCTGCGAGATATTCTATGTTACTACATCTACGACTCTGAGATGTCTTTTTTAACCTCATAGCAATTAACAATATGTTGATTTGAACGATTTGAGTTGGTTTTATTATCGACTCGAAGCGGTTGAAAATGCAAGTTGTTGCAATCTACTCCAAATCAAACAAAATATAATGGTACTAATGACTATTGTGGAACATATTCAATAAATAACCTAATTACTTAAGAAGATCGTTATCAGGTAACACATATATCATATCTAAGACTGTGGGATCGGTGCGAAATATTTCCATAATCTTTCTAAATATCGACAATAGGAGACATAAGATTATAGTATCGCGCCGCCGCCTCAGTGGAATGACCTGTCAGCACCAAAGACTATGCTCTGCCAGAAATCATATTTGTTGCAAGAGGGGTGTTTCGGTTTCGGTGGTGTGATGTGTCATGACTCATCTAATCGCCATATAAAGATGTGTCTGCAATAGTGGATGGTTGGGCCGGGGTGGTGGAGCTACTAATATCTGGCATTAGCAAGTGCTCCTTCATTTGTATCCAACAAACATCTCTGAATTTAAGAGGTGCATTTCTTTTAAATCTCTTTTACCTTCGCGCAACAACATCCCACCGTTCCTTTGGTCCTCCAGAAATCATATTCCACATCTCATACACCCTTAATAATCTACAACAACATGTTTCAGACTCTCCAGTGATGCATCAAATTGTCTTACTTAATCATCATCTATTCTCGGTCCAACTGTCTTTAAATTTGTCGTTGAAATCCGAGGCTCTAGCTAATAAAAATGAACTTGTACATCCTCGTAGGCCTAAGTGACTAAGACATATGTCAATGAATGCTTCAGTGCTTTCACGCATCCAATTCGCGATAGGCATGGACGAAGATGCAGCAAAATCAGATGCAGATTAGCGTGTTATAACATGGGAAAAACAAATTTCGGAATTGTTTATAAAGGCAAAAGAAATACATTTGACAGATAATTAAAAATATGCAAATTAACGGATAAATTTACATCTAAAAAAATATCACTATTAGGACAAAAAAATTTGAAACAGGTGAGAAAGAAGAGGTGTTTTCAGGTTTGTAGTGGGAAGAATAGTGAGGAGGCAGGCTGTGTATAGCCCAGAAGTAACCGCATGACCTCCAACGCATCCGAGTAAATGATTCATTTTGTTGTTGTGAGAAAACGGGATGAAAGAGCCGCAATCAATTTCGATGCTTCAGACTTGTCGAATGCGTCAGATGCATTAAATCGGTAATCGACAATTTTATAAACTCGAACGGTACATAAATATTCTTACAAATCATTTCACTATAATGTTTTGAGCATATATAATTTGTAAAGAAGCAATTCATGCTTAAAGGGAATGCCATGATCACGCGCAAAACGGTTAAATAATATAATTTAAACCAAACTTCTCTTTAGAATGTCTAACGTGGATTAATGAATCATTCAAAAAGATTTAGTATGGAAACAAAGATCAAAATTAAATTAAAATTTTGACCTCTGCTCGTATTTAATAACCAATTCCATAAAATACTAATCTAAATACTTTTCTCAAAATTTCATTCTTCGTCCAAAGGAGGGCATGTCAAATTTCCTTTCAGGCCGTAGTGAAGTTTCTCTTAGAATATAAAAAAGGAAAAGCAACAATACCTAACATTTTTTCTTTCCTTTTAATTAACAAGTAATTTTCAATTTCATTTTTGTTCTTGCATTACTGCACTTAATTTCAGATATCATTTTTCATTTTCTCTCCTTTTTAGTTCAGATAATCTTTGTTTAGTTTTTCAAGTATATATGTGGTTGGTTTGTACTTTGTGTACTTCATTATAGTTTTCAAAAGTTGTTTAACCCCGAAAAGATGGTTATGGGAAACGTTCAAAGATTTATATATCAAAGATTAAATCAACTGAAAAATTGTGCATACTCACTCAATTCAAGTTTTTCCTTTGTGAATTTTCACTAAACCAAGAAAAGATTTGCGACTCGAATCAATTAAATTTCTTGTTGCACACATTTTTTTAACTTTTCACATCTAAACTGAAAACAAATTGCATAAGGATCGTACTTTTGTTTGATTGCAGATTGAAATTTGAGAACATAGACTAGTTACCTTCAGCTTAAATTTATTTATATACGCATATTGTGTGCATTTTGCTATTTAATTTAATATTTTGTAACTATGATCTTTGTAACACCCTGGATTTTTGAATAATCGAATTAACTAAATTAAAGAATAATTAATATCAAATGTGAGAATTAAGGGAAATGGGTTTGTTCGTCTCGGAATTCTGGTCGAGATAGAATCCGAGTTTCTGTAAAACGGATATCAGATGAAGAAGATATGGACGAACAAAGTCAGAAGAGAAAAAAAAGGATTGCACTGGTGCACTTGGGAAGTGCACCATTACAAATTTGCACTGGCGCACCTGCCAAGTGCGCCCAGGCCGAGCAGCAGGCCTGCACAGCTTTCTGGTTCAGTCCGATCCGTGTTGCTGAGTCCTTTCTGACTCCTTGCTGAGTCATTAGGGCTGAGGTGTCATCCTATTCCAACTGAATGGTTTTGATTATCCCTAAGATCATCCGACGACTATAATTAAATTAAAATTCTAATAAACATGGGTAGACTCAAACCCTAAATCAAAATAAAAACTGAAACTATTGCCGTCATGCTGTCATCTTATAACCTAGAGTAGCCGCCACCACTTAAAGAGGAAGAACAGCAAATCAAATCAGTCCTATTCAACTTTAACAACGAATCTTCTTCAAAGGAAAACAAATACAACTTTAGAATTCAGAATTCAGAACTCAAGACTTTCTTTGAGTTGTGATTTCGATTTCTTTAATAAAATAATTAGCAATTTAATTGGATTAAGTTATGATGCGGATTGTATGGTTATGTTGTGAATTATTGACCGCATGTTATCGTCTATGTTGAATTTTTTTGATGTTATCATTTATGTTGTAATTTCTATGATGTCATCATCTATGTTGTTGTGATGTTATCATCCAAGTTGTAATCCTATTATTTGCTTATATACAATCAAATCATCACGTTTCATATGTTAGTTTGGTTATGTTGATTCATATGATAAATCAAATGTATGTATGTAAGTTTAGGTGTTGATTTAGATGTGGATCATATGCAAGTTAGTAGAGATTATGTATAACTTTACATGTTTCATGACATCTATTTTAGATCTAAAGTTAGGCTATGACAGGTGTGAGTTATATGGTAAATTCTACATGCTAGTTTACATGTTTAGATATAGGTTTACACCATTGTTTTGTTGCATAAATCACATATGCAAGTTTATATAAATATATGAGTTTGGAATATGAATCATGTTATGCAAGTTTGTGGTTATTGCCTATACATGTTTACACCTTTAGATGTAGATCTATGACATACATGATTTATGCAAGTTGTGACCATTACCTAAACAAGTTTACACCTTTGGAATTGGATCTATGACATATGTAGTTTATGCAAGTTGTAACTTTGGCCTATGCAAGTTTTAGATGTAGAACATCATTCACACATGCAAGTTCACCCCTTATGTTTAGATCTAGTTTTATCTATGTGTGTGTTGTGATGTTTTCTCTTATTCCATGAGTTAGACTATTCGAGTCTAACGTATATTTTACGTTAAACGAACAAATGTACAACGTGGGGTAAAGGGGATAATATTAAAAGATTTAATTGGCATAAATGCCTTAAAAGGCATAAAATAAATTTGTGATGAAAATTGGTATGATTTTACATACCATAAATAGATGGACATAATTGAGTCAATTATGTCCATAGCTAAATTTGTAATTAATTAATAATTTGAATAGGGAAAGAAATTCTAATTGGGGGATGATTAATTGGGTGTAATTAATCGTCTAAGACACGAGGTTAGGCTCTTTTGTGGTGTAAGACTGCCCGGACCCGCCCGTCAAATCCAGCTGCCACAAATGCCGGTCTATTGTGAGAGGTCTTGGGCATAAATTAAATACGTAACACTTATAAAGACAAGAGGTTAGGCTCTTTTGTGGTGTAAGACTGCCCGGACCCGCCCGACAAATCCAGCTGCCACAAATGCCAGTCTAATGTGAAAGGTCTTTACGAGGTTACGGTCTTAATGAATTAAGAAACACTTAACCAGATAAGCATGTAGTGGGGCATGAGGGGGTTAAGTGGGTGCCTTGGGTGGCATGTGGAATCTAGTGGGTGCCTTGGGTGGCATTTGAAATACGATTAGAAACACTTAACCAAAATTGTAACATGTAATTGAAACATGAATACGAAGTGGGTTAAGTAGGATGTACTAGAGGGGACCAAGCTTAGGTGGATAGCTTGTGTCAAGTAATGGGGCCCGTTTCAACCAGTAACCCATATGTATCTTTGTGGGCTTGACCCAAGTCGAGGACGGGATACACATACTAGGCTTGACTGTAAGACGCCAAACCGGGTTAGCGGTGGCAACGCAAGTCCAACGGGTTCATATGCGTGTGTGGACCCGGGCTGGTAGGTAAGATGTTGTTGCATCATGTATGTATAAGCCGTGCTTTCTTGGTGGTATCGGGTTACCACTTTGGGGAGTGATACACCCCACTGTGGGGCCAGCATGGGTATCTACGAGTTAGGGAGCCGATCGCACGGGGTTTGTAGTAACCCGCATTTTAGCTGTTGAACAATTTATTTATTTAATTATTAAATATCGATTTATCGATATCGAGAACGTGAATTAAATAATATTGAATATTTAATTAATAATTATAATATAATTAAAATAGAGTGCGTAACGACGCGGCAGTTCGCTATTTGGCGATTCGAACTTCAACTGAGTATACAGGATTCGTTTTAAATCGGATTTCTATGAAACAAGAAACGTGTGGAGCTGGTGGAGTATATCTTTCTAGTGGAAGAGAAAAATCGGGATTTCGTCGTGTAGATTTTGATGTACGTCCAAATCAAAATTCAGAAAAGTCGCTGTAGAATTCCTTTATAATTCGTAACGCTTTATATACGTTATAAAAGGGTTTTTCAATGTAAAATTGAATATCGAGATAATCTGGAATCTGAAATATCAAACTGTAAATTCTGATATGATACTCTAGGGCTGTACGATATCATATGTGAAGATATACGATAATATTAATTTATTAATATTAAATTTAATTATATTTAAATATATTTATATATTTAAATGGTCTATTCAGCGCTTTAAAAATAGCCAGTTTTGCAAACAACCTCAGAATTCAACGAAACCAGTTTTGTTGGATCCGCAATATCAAATAGTTGTTAGATGTGAAGTTTCGTGATTTTTAGAGTCACTGTGTGGCCGTACGGATTTTTAGAGTGAGAAACAGTCAGTATTTCGACAGTTAAAAATACGCTGTGTGAGCATACGAAGTTGGAATTTGACGAAACCAGTTTTGTTGGGACCGTAACGTCGAGCTGTAGCTGCAAGTCCAGTTTCGTGATTTTTGGGTATTGTATGTGACTATGGGAATTTTTAAAGATGGATATCAATAACGTTCGATTAAAATTGAATATAAAATTCAATATAAAAATCATATAAAATTCCTATATAAACACCTTAACAATCCCTAAACCTAAAATTCTCATTTTCAAAGTCAACCAGAAAGAAAATGCGCCGCATCCTTTTATTCATCTTTCCAGTAAAAATCCATCACAAGAAAGAATTCAAAAGAAATCCAAAGAAAAATCTAAAAATCCCCAAATAAAGTCCTATGAGTTCGTCTGTCCCTCCTCTTCACGTTTATGTACATCATCATGGGTTCGAACTGTTTTCCGTTCGATGGTTTGGTAACAGCGTTGAACTAGGGTTTTATAAATCGAGAGGTTTAATCATTGATATGTGAAACGAATGGTATTTTGGGATTTGTGAGGTTGTTTAGCATCTGGTATGTGATTTTTGAGGGATTCGATTCAAATTTAGTTCGATCCTTTTCTGGCTGAGCTGTTCATTTGGCGGGTTTGCATTAGAGAGCTCGAGCTCGAGCTCGAGTACACAGGGGTCACGAGATGGAGGATTTGATGAGGAGTATTGTGGTTATTTTTAATTGAATTTAAAGGTGATGGAGGTGGAGATAATGGAGGAGGAACGAACGAGAAGGGTGGAGTTTGTACAGGGGGGTCACGGCCGTTTGTTTGAGGGAGAAGGAGTACAGAATGGGTCGGGTTCAAGTAAAAGGGAAATGGGCCAAAGAGTGTTGGGTAAAGCCCATCTATTTTTATTTAAATCCAAGTTAATTTAATTAAATAGTGTTCAACTTCGTAAAATCATATCTTGGTCATACGAGGTCAGAATCGAGAACCGCAAGTGGCGTTGGGATCGTATGGACGGGAGCAACACAATGACACTGACCAGGAGTGAATCCGAGCTCGTTACAATTTATGGCGAAATAAATTGTCCGACTGAATCAAATAACGCAAACCGTTATTTAACGGCTAACGCGCAAATGTGAGTAAAAACTCACTTAACTCTCCTAAATTTATATTTTAATATAAATTGTATTTTATTTCTGTATTTCACTGCTAGTTATGTACTGTTAATTTGGACTGTTAAGTTGTATTGTTAAATTTGACTGTAGATTGGACTGTTAAATAATTGATTGAAAACAGTATGGATATATATATATATATCTACATATATATATATATAGTTATTAAACGGTGATTTTGTTATCAGTGTATTTCATTAGAAATGCAAGTGATGTTATATACGTTGTTTAACATCGGTGGATGCAGGGAAACAGGTTGGAGGAATCCGACTGGATTCCTCAACATTTATTTTACTGTTATTTGTATATTGTGATATATACTGTGATATATAATCTGTTGTTGATTGTATATGTTTGGATGATATTGATCATTGACAGTTGGTTGTTTAAAAACAATAGAAAACACTGAAAATGTAGAAAAGGGGATTTTCAATATATATATTGAAAATGAATCTATTTATAAAATCGAAGGATTTTATAAAAGGATATTTATTTAGAAATAAATAAATAAAATAAAGGACTGTTTATTTAGATTAAATAAATAGAATAAAGGATATTTAATTAGGGATTAAATAATTAGAGTTATAAAGGAAAATCTATTTAGGAAAATAAATAGATTATACAAAAGGAAATCTATTTAGGAAATAGATAGAAGTTAAAATAAATAGAAATAAAAGAAAGGTTAGTTAGTCGGATATAAATATTCGAATCAAGTTAGTTAAGTGGTCAAACCAAGCTAGTCGAACCAAATCAAGCACAAATGGTCGAGTCGAACCAATCGAGTCAAGATGGTCGAGTCAAACCAACCGAGTCGAGCTGGTCAAGTCGAACCAATCGAGTCAAGCTGGTCAAGTTAGTCGAACTTGGTCAGTACAACCAAGCTGGTCAAGTTAGTCGAACCTGGTCAGTCGAGTCGAGTAAATCAAACTTAGTTAATCGAAAGGAGTTTATCGATTTAGTTAATTGATAGGGGTTAATTGATTTAGTCAATCGAGATGAGTTAATCGGTTTTAATGAATCGAGAGGAGTTAGTCGAATATGGTAATCGAACCAAATGGTCAAACCAAGTAGTCAAGCCCAGTGGTCAAACCAAATGGGTCAGGTTAGCCAAACATGGTCAGTCAAACCAAATGAGTCAGGTTAGCCAAACCTGGTCAGTCAAACCAAATGGGTCAGGTTAGCCAAACCTGGTCAGTCAAACCAAATGGGTCAGGTTAGTCAAACTCGGTCGGTCGAACCAAGTAAGTCGAGTTAAGTTAGTCAAGTTAGCCGAGCCTAGTTAATCGAATCGAATCGGTCGAACCAAGTAAGTCGAGTTAAGTTAGTCAAGTTAGTCGAGCCTAGTTAATCGAATCGAATTGGTCGAACCAAGTAAGTGGAGTTAGTCAAGTTAAGTTAGTCGAGTTAAGTTCGTCGAGTTAGAGTTATCGATGTTAGTTTCATCGAAAGGAGTTATCAATGTTAGTTTCATCGAAAGGAGTTATCGATGTTAGTTTCATCGAAAGGAGTTATCGATGTTAGTTTCATCGAAGGGGGTTATCGATTATAGTTTATTCGAAGTGAGATTTTCAAATATGGGATATTTGAAAGGAAGAGTTATCGAATATTAGTTATTCGAAGAGAGATTATCGAATATCGTTTATTCGAGAAGGAGTTAATCGAATATAGGTTATTCGAAGAAGAGTTAATCAAATAGAGATTTCTCGAAGAGAGTTAATCGGCAAATTCGATTATATCGAATTCGGGAAAGTACTTATACTTTCCAGTGTTTAAATAGAGATTTATTTATTTATAAATAAATAAGTGTTAGGTTAATTATTCACTAATAAGAATAGAAGATATAATTAAAGTTAGATAATTCGAAAGTAGGGATTATAACGTTATCGTTATAACCAATGTTTTAAATATAGAAGTGGATTAGTAAAATTGGATCCGAGAAAGGCGTAAAGAAGTTGTTAAAGATTAAAAGATAAACTTGGACCATTTCGAAGTTATAACGTTGTTCAGTTAAGGTCTGAGAGGTAATTATACCCCAACTTGAGTGACTTCCTTCTTAACTAAGAAATGGTAAGGTTTGATCGTAAAGGAGTTTTGGAAATGTTTTCCAAACGAGAACCAGAAATATTTTCTGATAAAAGAAAATAAGAATTTAGAATATAGGGAAACAGGAGATAAGTAAATAAATGAACTAAAGAGATTAATGTTAAATGATGTTTGTTCGATATAATTTCCATCTGGGAATAATATCGTTGTTTGCACACTTGTTTTTCTTTGATGGTTAAATCACAGACTATCGAAGTTTTGACCATTTTAACGTTGTTAATATGGAGAGACCGGTTGGATTATTATCCAAAGAACCACTCTGTATTGGCATAAGCGTCGCGAATCATATATGCCAAAGATAATTGAAGACGGAGTAAAATGCAAGGGCTATCCTGTTTACAGAATAGTGCCTTCGGTTTGTCCAGTCCCAGGACAACTTGTATGGACGAAGGTCTGACAGAGTATATCTAATGGATCGCGTAATTTGATCTGTTCAAACGTATTCACGTTTGGTGGCGGAGGAATTCGTTTCTCTTAGCTGTATACCCGTGTTATTTTTGGATAAGTCAATTTGTGATTTGGCGGGTATGACGATGTGACCTTTTAAGTGAATGAAGATGGATGTCTGACATAGTATTTCCAGAAAGGTCACGTACATTGATTTCTTCAACCGTACCAAGAGTGGAAGCGGAGAAGGAAACTTCTTTTAGCTGACACGTAATGTATTGTTGTAGACGTCAATTAGTGATTTTCGATGGATCTGACAATGTGGCATTCGAAGTGAATCTATTGTAATGATAAAGCATAGCTTCTAGCCTCACATCCGGTAAATGACAGAAATCGGGCAGGCAGCATGGCTAAGTCGGTCGCACCGAAGTAGGGTGTATAACCACCTATCTAGTGAATATTCATTTGTTTCTTAAATCTATCAATGCTGTCCCATATATATATACGGGAACGGTTGCTGATCCCAACCGTTGGTGATGTACATTCGATACACTCAAGCGAAATGAGTGGTCGGTCATGTGTGGCTGAGTTGCAAGATGTTCTTGTTGAACTCCAGTGTATCGTTCCTAGAGTACACTGATCGGAAGGTGGTTCCATACCTTGTCATAGTTGGAAATCCAATCATCCAATACGTGCTTGCGATTTTGATTGTATACTATATATGTAGTAACGTGAGATGCAAGCGTTTCTACTCGATTGATATTTATTTGTACTTAGACATTATTATAATATCAGAATGATACTGCTTTGAAAAGTTATTTGGATTCTCATAAGGGAAAAACCCGTTCCGTATTCACGGCGTGGTCTTACGAGATATCATATACCTGTTTAAATGATTTGAGTTTATTCACACCAGTCCCATGACTGACCCGGAGTTTATTTTGTTGTTTTCCCTAAACTCTTGGGTGCCTAAATTTGTACGGGCAGTCAAGTAGTCGGGATTTTACAGATACACTTGGAGAGCTTGGAGCAGGAGGCTTCAGGATTCTATAGCTATTATTATTTCCGCTGTTGTTGTAAGTGTTGTACTCTGATAAGTGTTATTGTATACATATACTGATGTTATTTCAAAGATATGTTATGTTATATTTTATTCGTTCCGCTGTGAGATTCGTGTTTACTCTGATGATGATGTTCTTCTTCTTCTATTCTATAAGTTCTATCTTATCTATTCTCACCTTCTAATTTCTTTCATTAATTACCGGGATTTTTCGATGTTTTGGTTATCGACGTCGAGCTTACGTCGATAACCAAAGTCGCCGAAAATCCGGGTTACTACAGGGGTAGTAGGTACACCTAGTGGAGATAGGGGCAGGCGTCACCTATGAAGGCAGCTAGGAGTGTACGAAACTACCAATATCATTATTAAGTTCAGTAGGCGGGATCAACCTTAGGGTGACTAGTGGTGGTGAAGTATAGCAAATATCTTATAGTGGTGGTGCAGTATAGTAATTATCTTGTAGTGGTTTAGGTGTCCTTTAATGTTATCTTTGTTCATCTCGTTTCCTTGTTTACTCTGTCATACTCAATTGTTCGCAGTCATTTCCTTATCTTCCAAATTATGCCTTAGCCTAGTTATTTTGGTAATCATATTGTTAAAGTTATCGCACTCGCCAAACTTTATGTCTGACCCCCTTTGTTTCCTCCTCTTTTCTTCCTTTCCCCCCAGGTGCTTAGGTTGGAACTTGCACCAGTGGAGCTTTATTTTGGACAGCTGTATCTCTGCTTTTAAAAGTTGCTTGGATCGCTGAAGTAAAGTTCAGCCTCTCTTATTTGTGGCTATTTTGTATTGGGGATTATGTCTTTCAATTTATGTACTTTGATTTAGTCAAGATGGATATTATGTACTTTGACTCTGGATTTGATGATGTAATCAAACTTATGTATTTTCCGATGCAATGGAATAAAGTTTTAAATTTTCAAGTACTGTTTATATCTGTCTTGTTGTTAAGAGTATGTTCTATACACTGTTAAAACGCTTCGTAGAAGTTAGTGCATTTCCTTTGTGAGTGACATTAATGGACGTTGGGTGTTACACGTGGTATCAGAGCTGAAGGTTACCAGAACAGATATGAATTTTGAAAAACTGTTTTTCAAAACAATTTTTATAAAGAAGTACCTTCAAAAGTATGTTTTAAGGAAAGTATCTTCAAGAGAAAAGTATATTTTAGAAAGCATAACCCCAAGAGCCATATATCTTTCCTTCGATTCTCCGTTTTGAATCTCTTCCTCTTTCCCTTTTTGAATCTCTTCCTCCACATATAGATGCTTTTTCCTAAGATATATGAGGACTTCCATACGATGGGTGGAAAACCGCTTCATGGGACTTAGACGTTTGTCGGGGCTAGATGTTGGCTCAAGAAAGTGGAGGACTTGTCGGTATCTTTGAGATAGACGAGGGGAGGAAGGTTCGACTAGCTGCTTGGTTGAGGAAGGACGAAGTTTCTTGTAGGTCGGAAGCCACGAATGGAGAACATATAGTGGAGGCATGGATAGGGCAGGGTAAGAAAGTAGAACTTAAGGAGGGTGCAAAGAATAATAAACCCCGTGACAAGAGGAAATGTCTTTAACTGTGGGACACCCGGCCATTTAAGCAAAGATTGTAGAAAGAAAAAGAAGACTGGTTGTTTCCACTGTGGCGAAGCGGGACATTTGATTAAGGACTGCCCAATGAAAGGGCAGAGGGCAGGGTCTACCTCGGGAGGACATGTGCAGGCTCTTATGGCATCAGGGCAGGCAAAGGGGCAAGTTCAGGCTCTCGTGGTCCCACCGCTGTAAGAACGAGGTAGAGCAATTTCCGTTGAAAGTTTAGTTTTTCTGTTTGATCATCCTATCCGTACTTAATTCGATTTTGGCGCATCACATTCGTTTTCTATATCATTAGTTGAAACACTGCACCTAGATACTAGTCTAGTTATGGATCCCTTAGTAGTCTCAAATCCTATTGGTGGTTCGGCTTATCTTTCTATGATTTGTCGGGATTTGAGAGTGTTTATCTTGGGCGTTGAGTTTGAATGCAACGCCTTTGTTCTTGGTTTCATGGGCTACGGTTTGATTCTAAGTATGGATTGGCTAACTAGATACGGGGCCATCCTAGATTGTGAAAGAAGGGTAGTTAGATTGTTGACTTGTTGTGGAAAGACCCTTGATATTTCTTGTGACCCTAGAGGTCCAGTAATGCTTAGCTACCTAGAATCCCTTGACGCATCCGATGATGACTTACATTCTGTTCGTATAGTCCGTGAATATGTCGATGTCTTCGATGAGGTGAGGGGTTTACCCCCAAAACGTGAGATAGACTTTTGAATATATCTAGTAGATAATGAAAAGCCAGTTGCATTGCCAGTGCGCCACATGGCTCCAAGAGAGAGAAGAGAACTCAGTAAGCAAGTGAAAGAATTGCTTGAGAAGGGGTTCATCAGAAGTAGTATATCGGAGTGGGGTGCTCCAGTAGTATTTGCCACGAAGGCAGATAGGTCCCTTAGACTTTGTGTGGACTATAGAGAACTTAATAAGCTTACTAAGAAGAATAGACACCCACTGTCGAGAATTGAGGATCTCTTCGATCAGTTAGTTGGCGCCTCAGTGTTTTTGCAGTATGACTTAGCCACGGGTTTCCATCAGTTGAGAGTGGCTGAGGATAGCATAGACAAGGCTGCCTTTAGGACTCCAGACAGTTTCTTCGAGTGGCTTGTAATGCCCTTTGGTTTGACAAACGCCCCCGCATACTTTGTTGACTTGATGAGTAGGGTGTTTAGGGAGTACCTTAATAAATTCGTGGTAGTCTTTGTAGACGACACCTTGATCTTTTCTAAGAACGAGGAAGAGCATGCCTTACATCTTAGGGAAGTGTTGGAGACTCTTCGAGCGCATAGCCTTAAAGCTAAATTTTCTAAATGTCACTTTTGGAGGAAGGAAGTGCGATTCTTAGGGCACGTGGTTTCCAAAGAAGGGATAGATGTGGATCCTGCGAAGGTAGTGGCCATCCAAGATTGGAAGGTTCCTAAAAATGCTACCGAGGTAAGAAGTTTCTTAGGGTTGGCTGGCTACTATAGGAAGTTTATCAAAGACTTCGCAAAAATATCAGCCCCATTAGCACGCTTTACAAAGAAGATCTTAGTTTTCACATGGGACGTAGATTGTGATGACGCGTTCCAACGTTTAAAGAGAGCTTTGACCACAGCCCCAGTCTTAGTGTTGCCAGATGGGAGTAAGCCATTTACCTTTTATACCGATGCTTGTGGGATAGGACTAGGCGAAGGCAGTTGAGAGTGCATGAAAGTAATTACCCTACACATGACCTAGAGTTGGCCGCTATTGTCTTCGCGCTTAAGTCTTGGCGTCATTATCTTCTTGGCGAGAAATTCGAATTGTTCACTGACCACAAGTTGCTAAAATACTTGTTCTCTCAGAAGGACTTGAACTTAAGGAAGCAAAGGTGGATGGAATTCTTAGCGTCCTACGATTTCGAGATAGCATATACCCCTGGCAAGGGTAACGTGGTGGCAGACGCCTTAAGTAGGAAAAGGTTGTCCTTGAGTCCGTTGTTTGTTGAGCGGCGAAGCTTAGAGTTCATCTCTACGTTTGACATTAGACCTTCCATTGATTTTGTACCCGGTTTGGTAGCATCCTTAGAGGTCAGACCTACGCTTTTGGGATGGATCGGTGAGGCACAGCGAGATGACCCGCAGTTGGTTGAGTTAGTAGAGAAGCTCAAAAAGGGGGAGTCATCGAGCCATCTCCGTAGGTATGCCCTAGGTGATAAGGGTTGGTTACGTAGGGACGATAGACTTTGTGTACCACGGGACGAGAATTTGAGAAAGGCCATTCTTGATGATGTACATCGTTCGAAGATGACCATTTATCCCGGCGGGGACAAGATGTACATGGACATGAGACGAGTTTACTTATGGGCCGGCATGAAGAAGGATGTGGCCAAGTTTGTCGCTAGATGCTTGGTGTGCCAACAAGCAAAAGCAGAGCAAAAGAAACCCGGTGGGTTGCTACACCCATTGGAGGTCCCACAATGGAAGTGGGAAAGTGTCTCGATGGACTTTGTTGATGGGCTATCGAGATCAAGGAAGGGTAATACGGTAATTTGGGTCGTGGTAGACAGACATACTAAGAGCGCCAATTTCATTCCCGTGAAGAGTAAGAGGACTGCTCCATGGTTCGTTTGCACGGTGTTCCATCAAGCATAGTTAGCGACCAAGATCCAATTTTCACTAGTGAATTTTGGAAAAGCTTGCAAGAAGCGGTAGGGACTCAGTTATGTTTGAGCACCGCATATCATCCTCAGATGGATGGCCAGACCGAGAGGGTGAATTGTATTCTAGAGGACCTATTGAGGTTGTGTGTCTTAGACTTTGGAGGTGCATGGGAGGAACATCTTCCGTTGGTAGAGTTCGCAAATAATAACAGCTTTCAGTCTACGAGTGATACACCCCACTGTGGTATCGGGTTGCCACTTCGGGGAGTGATACACCCCACTGTGGGGCCGGCATGGGTATCTACGAGTTAGGGAGCCGATCGCTTGGGGGTAGTGGGTACACCTAGTGGAGATAGGGGCAGGCGGCACCTATGAAGGCAGCTAGGGGTGCACGAAACTACCAATATCATTATTAAGTTCAGTAGGCGGGATCAACCTTAGGGTGACTAGTGGTGGTGCAGTATAGCAAATATCTTATAGTGGTGGTGCAGTATAGTAATTATCTTGTAGTTCTTTGGGTGCGCTTTAACGTTATCTTTGTTCATCTTGTTTCCTTGTTTACTCTGTCATACTCAATTGTTCGTAGTCATTTACTTATTTTCCAACTTATGTCTTAGCCTAGTTATTTTGGTAGTTATATTGTTTAAGTTATCGCACTCGCCAGACTTTATGTCTGACCCCCTTTGTTTCCTCCTCTTTTCTTCCTCCCCCCTGGTGCTCAGGTTGGAACTAGCACCAGTGGAGCTTGATTTCAGAAAACTGTATCTCTGCTTTTAAAAGTTGCTTGGATCGCTGAAGTAAAGTTCAGCCTCTCTTATTTATGGCTATTTTGTATTGGGGATTATGTCTTTCAATTTATGTACTTTGATTTAGGCAAGACAGATATTATGTACTTTGACTCTGGATTTGATGATGTAATCAAACTTATGTATTTTCCGCTGCAATGAAATAATGTTTTAAATTTTCGAGTACTGTTTATATCTGTCTTGTTGTTAAGTTTCTGTTCTATACACACTTAAAACGCTCCATAGAAGTTAATGCATTCCCTTTGTGAGTGACATTAATGGACGTGGGGTGTTATAATCTTGGTTTGAAATTTTGAATTCATCTGAGAGCGATTTTGCTGACAAGAAAAGATTATATTTTAAATGTTGAAGAGCAGCAACAGTATGAGTGATGAATTACCTGATCTAGGGCTTCAATTTAGCTGCCACACTTCAAAAAGCCTAAAGAAAGGTGTAAAGTGTAACAACCCAAATTCCAGCAGACCGATTTTTTTTCAAAATTCCAATCTATTGAAACTCGGATTAGTTTGCTCTAGTATCCTGCAGAAAAGACAGAGGCATAAAATATGTCAAAGCATAGAAAATATCTCATAGCGGAATGGACAAAATATAATATACTCAAAGTATAGCCTTACAGTATTAATAATATAGCCTAACCAATATCCAAAGCTATCATGTCTCTGCCACAAACCTAACCTGCGAGTATGTTATGAGGAGGGGGTCAGAATACAAGTTCTGGTGAGTAGATTTAAATTATACACTTTGGATAATCCTACATATACCTTTCAATCATATTTTCTTATTTATTAGGTTACTCGTGTCAACAGCACTCAAGGCTTACACACACGTCGTATCCATTTACTTCACAGTGGATTAACCTAATATAGTATATATGTAGCTACCCCTCAATACTGAGGTACACCCCATGGTACCCCACTCACACGATATCCACCATAATTCCATATAAATGAACGCAGTCCCTCATTCTATGCTGCAGTGATGTACGGATCTCTACATAATAATGTTACATTCCACAAATATCTGTCATTACTATGCTACGTAAGCGTACGGACTGTTATCGTCGATCGAATCAGATTTCATACCGGAGTAATGCCCTCAAGTCTACAATACACTACCTAGGACCGATATGCATGTATTTAGACTGTCCCACATACGTATCGTCAATTGTAGCTCGATGCCTTAACCGCACGTCTTCTAATGTGCACCGAGTTCCATGGCAGGGCGATACAAGAAACACAAAACTTGGTCGGGAGCTTTTCCATATTTGTGCAGGCCCATCTTTAAGAGCTTCTATATACAGATATTCCTAGGGTCTGTTTTCACGGTGGCTATGGCCCTACGTCGGCCCCTCCCTCAACTAGTAAAGACTACAAGAGCTAAACAACTGCACCTAAAAAAACAATCTAAACATCCATTTGGCGTCTTCCCTCAACCACCGTACCCCGATAGTGAAAGATGAATGATCTATTGGTTTTAGAACTAGTATTTTCACATCCCACTGGCTGCCGATGACGGGTATCTGACGACCTACTATCATTGTTGATCGTGACCCTTCACATCCCCGTTGAGGCGACCGCCGAATCACCCTGGTGTCACCGCGTCACAATATTCTGACTGCATAGCTACTTTTGCAGTCAAGGCCCACCCACCTAGTAGTTATGCGCAGACCCAACCTCTGCGAGCACAACCTAAACATATGCCACCACACAGAGGATTACTAGGAGCACCTTACGTATCTCAGGAAGTTGCATGCTCCCCCTTCCAGTCCTTCGGGGCTGACAGAATAATCAGATAAATGTGCGCTCCCCTCGTGCCTTATAACACCATGATGATCTACCTCGTTGGATTATTCACCCTCAAACGTACAGACTGGTCCAAGCGCCTCACTTTAATATGTTGTTAGACCCTATGTTTAAACATTCTTTTATGCACTTGCCTTACCTCATCAGGTTTCCATTTAACTTGGTTATTCTCATTCATATTGAATTCTTAATCAAGTTACCAAGTTCCTCTTGCTTATTAATTTCAATTATATAACTTAACCTATTTAAGTTCATTAATAAGCCCACAACATGTTATTCTCTAGATTGTGGCCTAAGGTCTGTAATCCACAATCTCTTTTATATTTTTGCTTGATTTCTTCATTACAATAACATGTTCTACTTAATATGTAATTAAGTATATCTCAATTCACATGTTTTCTGATTAACATGTCAGTCATTATTTATGATTAAATATAACTTATTTCATAAGTTTTCCTCATTCTTTCTCATTTAATCATAAATTCAATTCATACCGTCACTACAACTTATCGTTGTTTACTATTAACTTAGATCTCTTAACTAAGGCCCATTAATAAGTTTCTTTACCCATTTATTATAACCTATGTTATAATTTCCTCTTGTCCATAGGACAAGTCTAAACATGTTATTCTTAGCAGCGGGTCTCAGACTTTCAAGTCTACAGATTACTTAATTTAAAATTAAGTACATCTTCTTATATTTCACAATTTTCCTCCCTTTTATCAACTAGTTTTAGTTTTTTTCCATGTACTGATTAATTAATTTTACAATTAAGTGTCCTTTATCTCATTTCACCAGTTATCCCATTTCCATATTATTTTATTATAACCTAATTTATAATCTTTACTTGTCCCGAGGACATGTCTACCTATTATACAACATTTTCATTAATGTTATTTTTTTATAATAGGTTATTAACATTCCTCGTTTAAACCATTCACTATTGTAATCCATTATTCTTCATTCACTATAATATCTATTCCTTATTTTATTAAGGAAAACACTTCATGCACCTTATCAGTTTGATTTATAGATGGAATCAGTTATTTATTTTCACAACATATTCCTATCTATATTCGTGGTGGCAAGTAATTTCTTTCCTCTTTCTTACTTTAGTCACTGTGGCTTACTTGCAACCACGTTCTCAGAAATAGGTCAATTAGGGAAATACACCACTTTTCCTTCGCATCACACTAACTCAGCCCAATACATCCCTTCCTTTCTTATTTTCTGAGTTAGATATTTAATAACCATCATTGCCATTTATTCATATCTTGTTATACAAATATTTATATATATGCATTATACCTCTCACATTAAGCCTACACTTGTGGACGCTGGATTTGTTGGGCGGGTCCGGGCATACTTCTACCACAAGTTGACTTATCCTCGTGTCTTAGTACCGTTGCATGTTTTAACCATGCACTTAGACCCCTCAAATTAGATTTACCACTTATGAATGTTGGATATGCCGGGCAGTTCTGGGCAGACTTCTATCACAAGTTCAATTTAACCTCGTGTCTAATAGCGTTACAGTGTCAAATTACTGTGAATCTAGGCAAGTTCGTTCTTTAACAATTATGCTTATTTCGTGTAATTTTTTAGGCATATTGTCCTTTTTATATGTTTACTGTATTCCAATTTACATGCCATCGAATTACGCCAATATTTTGTCTCATTTCCTTTTTAACATGTGTTTAATTCTATTTTGACATGTAAATATTTAATCGGGTAATTGTTCAAATCCAACAAGTTAAACATGTCATTTACTCAATAATATACCACAAGTGAATCACGTGATTATAATAATAGTAGTCACTACCCATTTTCTAACAAGTTTGTTTTCAACATGTAATCATTCTAACAGTTTTAACTGATTCAACATATGAATTATTCATATTAACATCTCAACTTGTTATAACAGCAATTTTAATTACTCGGGCAAATTCAATTATACAAAATGGGGAATGGTAAATGATAACATACTATTATCTAAAATGCTATAGCTTAAACCCACTCACCTCATACGCTTTCCCAATTCTGGATCTGATCCAGTTTTAGCATCCATGGATTCTTCCTCTTAATCGGATTCACAACCTAACAACCATGGATCTACCATTTTCATTAAAAGAGAAAGGAAAGAAAGAGGAAGGAATTTGAATATATCAGATCTAGAAAGTTACCTTACTTCATTTGGAAATCTGAACACCTATTTACAAGCATATGTTCGTTTCCTCTAGATTTGGATTCAGAATTTTTCCTAACTAATAATTTATATTTTCTGAAGAGATCTTTAAGGGAGGAGAAACAACACAGCTTCAGCGTAGCCTCAGAAATATGAGGTTTAGTGTTAGCTCTGGGGTCTTATTTATAGGTGTTCAGCAACGCATTTGGTCAAGAAATGAATCCACTTTCACAAAACCGAATTCTTCCTAGATTTGTATGGGGGCCGACCCCCCCTTTGGGTGTTGACCCCAAAGAGCCTAGGTCGACCTCCAAAATGGGGCGGTTCAGCTATAGGGGTATATGTTTACTGGTTTTGAGTTTTTTAATATTTTTATTTGTTTATATACATATAACTCTCTCGCGTGTATACAAACTTCTAGACTTAATAACTTCTTCAAACAATGTCCGCTTTAAGCAAATCAGGTATCTATCTTGACCAAAATTTCGAGACGGACACAATGGCGCAGTCCGTTTTACTTAATTATTAATATTTAATTAAGTTATTCTTATTTTATTATCTTAAAAATACGGGGTGTTACATTCCCTCCCCCCCCCCCCAAGAAATTTCATCCCCAAAATTTGATAAGGGTAAAAATAAATTAACCCCTCACATAATATACGTCCAGCAAGTGTGCATCCAATTTTTGCAAACGTCGTGCACTTGTGCAAAGTGAAGTACAACATAATAATGCATATCTTCCTAAGCAATACATCCTATGTGTATGCAAATTTTTCAAAAATCCTTTTAAAAACATGATGCTCACATCCTAAATATACTGGCAGTTCTACATGAATGCAATATTTTGAAAATCAAAATACATTTTCATCCAAATTTTCCTACACTCTTACTAACTAAGAGTGTGGTTCATCCAATTGTTGCATCCATAATCCTACCAACCAACTTTATTTTTCGAATTTTAGAAAAATCTAATTTTATAAATTCAATTTCTTATGTTACAAAAAGGTGGGAAAATGGAAAAATTCACATCTTCTGTTTTTCTTTTATGTGCCCTTTTTTCAACCGTACTTGGATTTTATGCAACTATTTATAAAGATTCCCTATTTTCCTATTCAAGCACAACCCACATAAGAAAATTTTCTGTTGTTACTGATTTTCTTTTCATCTTATCTTAGAAATTTATATCTTTATCCATCTTTTCTTTTAACTTATCATGTTTGTTGCTTTACTGAATTTGATGTTTCCTTTTAGTTGTACCTTTTCTCTTTTCTTAGCTTATTTAATTATCTGATATAAGTTTAAATTTAAATAAGCCTTCTAGTCCTTCAACTAAAACAGAGAACAAACACCCTAAACAGCTACTATTAAGGGCCAAGAATCTCGGGACTATGTCCCCCGCAGACAGAAAAGTCCAAACCATGGGATCCACAACAGGTTTAGTTGTTACCCTAATTACCCAACAAGAACAAAATAATGGAACTTTCCCAACAGAAATACCCCTAACATGGAAATTAGCAGCAAGATCTAAACACTTACTTGCCCTTTACTATCCAGTAGTCACTACCGATTCTAGCTATGTACCAGCAATTGTTTTAAGAAACACCCTAGGCTTTTCAATGCTCATGCATTCTATGGGATCTTACTATTATTCCAAGATAATTCTCGCTATTTGCTTCATGGCCTCGAAACTTTTCTCGTCTTCCCTAGGTACTAATCCACACCTACTCCATACTTTTAAAACATGGTTTGGCTTTCTTTTCATTTAAACTTTCTTCCAAAAACTTAAAAATGTCGATATTTTTTTTCCTCATCAAACTTGCTTTTGCCAAAAAAAAATTGTCATCTTAAAAAAAATGTAAATCATTTTTTTTTCAAATCACAAAAACTGGAGTAGATAAAGACAACTATTTTCTCAATCGGGTTTGTGACTTGTTCTTACCTATAAGGTCAGTTCAGTCTCTTACTACAAGGTGCAAACATCCGCTCTATTCTTAATATTTACATTTATTTTGGTCCATCGAACAAAATTATCTTTTGAACAATTTATCAAAAATGATTGTCAAAAGAATAGAGACTTTGAAACTTTCTTTATTAAAAATTATTATATGAAATATAATAAGAAAACTAGCGAGCTATATATATGCTCTATAATATGCACCTTTTACTAAGAGATTTTTTTAGGACAAAGTTTTCGAAAGAAATCACCATGTGCAAAATATACCCCATTTTACTTCAAAACCCAATATGTACTTCTTTACATATTTTTGAACTATAACTTTTAAGATTAAAACTTGAAAACACCATAAACCATTTTCCGAAAACATTTTTTTCAAGTTCTTAAAAGCTATCAATGGGGTTAGACTCAAAGTTGGTTTCCAATTTTTCTAAGCTTTCTTAGACACTCCCCAAGGTCAATTCTCTCAACTATATATATTCCTAATCCATTTTTCTCTTTTTAACCTTTTCCAATCTACAAGGTTTTCAAGCTTACTACTCAAAATACTAATCATATGGGATTCACTTTCCTTCCATACAAAGTACATTGTACACTCCCTACCCAAATTACCTAAGGGTCTCGGATTTCCATGTTCATTCCTTTAGTGTACAAAACAAACATCCCATTCTTTAACATGTTATACTCTTTCTTTTTTTAGTGGGTTCCTCTATGGATCTAGGTATATATAATATATTTATATTTTTAAAAATACAAATACGTTCACTCACTTACTATACAGGAAACCTAAACCTAAGCTTTGATACCAGATGTAATAACCCGAATTCCGACAGACCGATTTTTTTTCAAAATTCCAATCTATCGAAACTTGGATTGGTTGTCTCTAGTATCCTGCAGAAAAGACAGAGACATAAAATATGTTAGAGCTCAAAAAATATCTCATAGTGGAATGGATAAAATATAATATACTCAATGTATAGCCTTACGGTATTAATAATACCGCCTAACCAGTATCCAAAGCTACCATGTCTCTGCGACAAACCTAACCTACGAGTATGTTATGAGGAGGGGATCAGAACACAAGTTTTGGTGACTGGATTTAAATTATACAATTTGGATAATCCTACATATACCGTTCAGTCATATTTTCTTATTTATTAGGTTACTCGGGTCAACAGCACTCAAGGCTTACACACACATCGTACCCATTTACTTCCCAGTGGATTAACCTAATATATTATATATGTAGCTACCCCTCAATACTGAGGTACACCCTATGGTACCCTACTCGTACGGTCTCCACCATATTGCCATGGAAATGAACGCAATCCCTCATCCTATGCCGAATGACGTACGGATCTCTACATAACAATGTTACATTCTGCATATATCTATCATTACTACGCTTTGTAAGCGTACGGATTGTCATCGTCGATCAAATCAGATTTCATACTGGAGTAATACCATCAAGTCTACGATACACCACCCAGAGCCGACATGCATGTATCTAAGCTGTCCCACATACGTCTTGTCAATTGTAGCTCAATGCCATAATCACACGTCTTCTAATGTGCATCGAGTTCCGTGGAAGGGCGATACAAGAAACACGGAACTCGGTCGGGACCTTTTCCATATCTGTACATGCCCTTCTTTAAGAGCTCTATATGCAGATATTCCTAGGGTCTGTTTTCACGGTGGCTATGGCCCCACATCGGTCCCTCCCTCAAATAGTAAATACTACAAGAGCTAAACGACTGCCCCTAAAAAACAATCTAAACATCCATTTTGCGTCTTCCCTTAACCATCGTACCCCGATAGTGAAAGGTGAATGGTCTATTGGTTTTACCTCTAGTCTTTTCGCATCCCACCGGCTGCCGATGATGGGTATCCGACGATCTACTATTCTTGTTGGTCGTGACCCTTCCCCTCCACATTGAGGCGACCGCTGAATCACCCTAGTTTCACCGCATCACAGTATTCTGACTGCATAGCTACTTTTGCAGTCAAGGCCGACCCACCAAGTAGTTACGCGCAGACCCAATCTCTGCGAGCATAGCCTAAACATCTGCCACCACATAGAGGAAAACTAGGAGCACCTTATGTATCTCAGGAAGTCGCGTGCTTCCCCTTCCAGTGCTTCAGAGCTGATAGAATAATTAGATAAATGTGTGCTCCCCTCGTGCCTTCTAACACCACGATGATCTACCCCGTTGGGTTATTCACCCTCAAACGTGCGGACTGGTCCAAGCATCTCACTTTAATATGTTGTTAGACCCTATATCTAAACATTCTTGTACGCGCTTGCCTTACCTCATCAGGTTTCCATTTAACTTGGTTATTCTCATTCATATTGAATTCTTAATCAAGTTACCAAGTTCCTTTTGCTTATTAATTTCAGTTATATAACTTAACCCATTTAAGTTCATTAATAAGTAGACAACATGTTATTATCTAGATTGTGGCCCAAGGTCTGTAATCCACAATCTCTTTTATATTCTTGCTTGATTTCTTTATCACAATAACATGTTCTACTTAATATGTAATTAGGTATATGTCAATTCAAATGTTTTCTGCTTAACATGTCAATCATTATTTAATCAATGTTTTCTGCTTAACATGTCAGTCATTATTTATGATTAAATATAACTTATTTCATAAGTTTTCCTCATTCTTTCTCATTTAATCATAAATTCGATTGATACCATCACTACAACTTATCGTTGTTTACTTATCAACTTAGCTCTCTTAGCTCAGGCCCATTAATAAGTATCTCTACCCATTTATTATAAACTATGTTATTATTTCCTCTTGTCCCTAGGACAAGTCTAAACATGTTATTCTTATCAGCGGGTCTCAGACTTCCAAGTTTACAGATTACTTAATTTAAAATTAAGTACAACTTCTTATATTTCACAATTTTTCCCCCTTTTCTCAATTGGTTTTAGTTTTTCCCTATTTACTAATTACTTAATTTTACAATTAAGTTTCCCTTATCTCATTTCACTAGTTATCCCATTTCCATATTAGTTTATTATAACCTAAGTTATAATCTTCAATTGTCACCTAGGACAAGTCTACCTATTATACAACATTTTCATTAATGTTTTTTTTATAATAGGTTATTATCATTTCCCGTTTAAACCATTCACTATTGTAATCCATTATTCTTCATTCATTGTAATATATATTCCTTATTTTATTAAGGGAAACACTTCATGCACCAAATCAGTTTGATTTACAGAACGAATCAGTGATTTATTTTCATAACGTATTCCCATCTAAATTCGTGGTGGCATTTAATTTCTTTCCTCTTTCTTACTTTAGTCATTGTGGCTTACTTGTAACCACATTCTCAGAAACAGATCATTTAGGGAAATACATCACTTTTCCTTTGCATCACACTAACTCAGCCCATTACATCCCTTCCTTTCTTATTTTTTTGAGTTAGATATTTAATTACCATCATTTCCATTTGGTCAAATCTTGTTATATATATATATATATATATGTACACACACTAGACCTCTCACATTAAGCCTACACTTGTGGACACTGGATTTGCCGAGCAGGTCCGGGTAAACTTCTGCCACAAGTTGACTTAACCTCGTGTCTGAGTACCGTTGCATGTTTTAATTATGCTCTTAGACCCCTCACATTAGATTTACCACTCATGAATGCTGGATATGCCGGGCGGTTACGGGCAGAATTCTATCACAAGTGCAATCTAACCTCGCGTCTAAGAGCTTTACAATGTCAAATTACTGTGATTCTAGGCATGTTCGTTCTTTAACAACTATTCCTATTTTATGTAATTTTTTAGGCATATTGTCTTTTTCATATGTTTACTGTAATCCAATTTACATGTCATCAAATTATGCGTATATTTTGTCGCATGTCCTTTTTAACATGTATTTAATTCTATTTTGACATGTAAATATTTAATTGGGTAATTGTTCAAATCTAACAAGTTAAATATGTCATTTACTCAATAATATACCACGAGTGAATCATGTGATTATAACAACAGTAGTTACTACCCATTTTCTAACAAGTTTGTTTTCAATATGTAATCGTTCCAACACTTTAACTGATTCAACATATGAATAATTCATATTAACAACTCAACATGTTATAACAGTAATTCTTAATTATTCTGGCAAATTCAATTATACAAAATAGGGAATGGTAAAAGATAACATATTATTATCTAAAATGCTATAGCTTAAACCCACTTACCTCGTACGCTTTCCCAATTCTGGATCTGATCTAGTTTTAGCAACCATGGCTTTTTCCCCTTAATCGGATTCACAACCTAACGACTATGGATCTATCATTTTCATTAAAAGAGAAAGAAAAGAAAGAGGAAGGAACTTGAATACATCAGATCTAGAAAGTTACCTTACTTCGTTTAGAGATCTGAACACCTATTTAGAAGCATATGTTCCTTCCCTCTCGATTTGGATTCAGATTTTTTTCCTAACTAATAATTTATATTTTCTGAAGAGATCTTTAAGGGAGGAGAAACAACACAGCTTTAGCGTTGCCTCAGAAATATGAGGTTTAGTGTTAGCTCTAGGGTCTTATTTATAGGTATTCATTAACTATTTTGTCAAGAAACGAATCCACGTTCACAAAATCGAATTTTTCCCAGATTTGTATGGGGGTCGACCCCCCTTTGGGTATCGACTCCGGGGTCGACCCATGGGTCGACCCCAAAGAGCCTGGGTCGACCCCTTGGTCGACCCAGCGGGTCTCGGGTCGACCCCCAAAATGGGGCGGTTTCGCTATAAGGGCTTTCGTTTTCTGGTTTTGGATTTTTTTAATATGTTTATTTGTTTGTATATATATGACTCTCTTACGCATATACAAACTTCTAGGCTTAACAAATTCTTCATACGATGTCCATTTTATGCAAACCAAGTTTCTACCTTGACCAGAATTTCCATTTTACTCTATTCTGAATATTTAATTAAGTTATTCTTATTTTATTATCATAAAAATATGGGGTGTTACATATAGATTCAGAGTTGTGGCATGCTTGCACTGAAAGCATATTGAAATTGCCAGCGATCAATTCTTTATTGTACTACTTTCCCAAAGGCTATGCAGAACATGCTCAATGTTCCCTTATCATAATCCTCTCAGTGTCTTAAATAAATCTTCTTGTTCCCTAGTGCTTTGCCATGTGATTTCTTTGAAATTAATGGCAGACCCTCAAACCGATGAAGTTCATGTAAAATTACTTTTACATAAGCAATCATGTTGTCTATACAAACATGTAAAACTGAAAATCAATGCGGAAGCTGTAATAAAAATCAATATATTTACCTCCATCCATTTGAATTGAATTCGTGAAGGATATTAAAAATGAAGCAGATCTAAAATTAGAGAAAATAGATCTACAAACTCATCCAATTTGTGCTATAGTTTCCGATATAGTGCCAAATCTTCACACTCTTCAATTAGATAGTGTATTTTCTTTTTGGGAGAGTCAGTTCAATAACCTTGTTAGAAATTAGACTTGAATTTTTTCTTTATACTGCTCCTTCCATCAAAGAGTCGTTTGAGAATTTGGAAGGAACATGAGAGAAAAATGGACAGTTACCAAAAAGTGGGGATATAACCAGTCCTTCACAAATTTCCTTAATAAAATGGACCTCTAATTTTTCCTTAATAAATGGACCACTAAATTTTCCTTAATAAATGAACCACTAATTTTTCTTAAAAAATGGACCACTATTTTTTTCTTTTCAAAATTTGACTGAATTAATTTTGAAAATGGCTTACATTCGAAAATTTGACTTAATTAATTTTGGAAATGACTTACAGTTTTTCTAAGATCCGCCTTGTGAACATCAAGAAAAACCACGAGGAAATCACAAGGAATGATGATTCCCTAGTTGAAGCCGTACCCTTACTTTTGTTAACACATTATCTCGATCTGACACATTAGCAGGAACCAGCTTTATAGTGCCTAATCAATGTGTTAAAGCAATATTTCCACGGTTGGATTATGAAAATAGGCCACCTGTTCAGAACATATGCTGGAAGGATGTGCATGGATTTTTGTGGGTGTGCTTACACAGATACCGTAGGTCACTTGAACACCATTTATTGAATGGACAAACCTGTTGTGAGGCAGAAAAAGCTGGCGCTTAGGGATCCGCTATTGTTGATAAAGAAAAAAAATGGACATATCCATATAACATCAAAAGGAAGAGTGAAGTGTTTGATATTCATTATAGTGTGCAACCTTCACATAACTCTACAATGAGACCCCAGGACAGTAGTAATGATAATATGTTGAGTATGATATGCACTACAGGGATAAGAAAGAAGTCAGTGCAAGAGGCAATGAGGCATGCATGAGTTGGAAAACATTTGAGGTAGTCTTTTATCCAAGGGAAGCCACACCTGAGTATTGTGTGAAGACATCACTTGTGAGAAAGACAGCAAATATAAAGTGGTGGCCTAGAATGAAAATCAAAATAGCCGTTGAGTCCGATGATCAATCGAAGATTAGCTGGGTTTTAGGAGTGGTAACTGGAGTTGGAGAGCAGCATCAATGGAGACGACTTGATATGTGTGCCGGGAATGGGAAGAACAAAGAAATGTATTGAGAGGGAAAGGAGTAAATCCATGGATGGTTGAAACAGTTTCAGGAATTTACATGCTTTTTTCACAATTCGATGTAGCATCTTTCACTCCTCCACCCAAATGTGGTCCAGGTTTTTCAATCATCCATGGATTTACTCCTTTGTTTAACCAACGCCTCTTCTGATTACGTTTTTATAACCAAAAGCACTGAATTTTCGATTGATTACAAAATATACACTCTGTTGGAGAGGAAAATTAGTGTATATATTACATATTTGTAATTTTTGGTCTTTGTTGGATATGCTCTATGTTTTGTTTCTATTGTTCCAATTTTGGCCTTCAAGATATCAAATAGCGGAAGCCATTGTGTATGTGTTTATTTCACCTTTGGATATTATAAACAGTAAATTAAAGGTGTGTTTGAGTGAAATGGTAGCGGTGTATTTTAATAGGGAATTATTGTTAGTAGAGAATGCATTTGGAGTTTTAAACTAACCATTTAAGCGGATCATTTTTTATTTTGTTTTTAAATTTTAATTAATTTATGTTTAAAGCAGAGAAATATAAGTAAGACAGAACGTTGTCAATTATAACAACCCAGATTTTCAGAACTAATTTAAATTTTTTATTTTACCAATTTTAATGAATTTTGAATATTTAAAATTATTTATTTTAAATAATAACGACTAAAAATTTATTTTAATCGAAGTTAGAATGAATAAATATGTTTTAATTATATAACAAGCCTGAAATGGCGCTGTAGTTTGAAAATTCGATTTCAAATTTCAAATGAATATACAGGATACAAAATAAATCGGATTTCAGTAAAACTAGAAATATTTGAATCTATTTTAAAATATCTTTCCAACAAATGTGAAAAACCCAGATTTCATAACGGAAATAAAAAGTTATGTCCAGTTGAAAATTTGAAATAGTCGCTATGGAATTTAATATATAGCCCTTAAAAATAGCCAATTTGCAAATGACCTCCATTTTCGATGAAACCACTTTTGTTGAATCCGGAATGTCAAAGTATTGCTAGGTTTCAAATTTCATAATTTTTGGAATTAATATGTGAGCGCAGTAAATTTAAATGTGTTTGGTAATTTAAATTTGAATTGGATCGATCAGAAAAAGTCCATTTTTCAAACATTCTCCAAATTCGACGAAATTACTTTTGTTAGCACTGTATCGTCAAACATAGCTAGATTTATTTTTCGGGAATTTTTAGAGTTAATATGTGACCCCGGTAAATTAAAATGTACGTTTAAATTTAATATATATTGATTTATATTTTAATTTTAATGAAATCTGATCAAAACAATAGAATTGGCCTACGGGACATATCCCATTGTGTCCGGAATAGGGGTATTTAGCTAGGGGCAATAGTCTTTGGGTTTGATTTGGAGTTTGTATGGATAAATATGTACTTTTGAAAATAAAAGAATTAAATTATAATAAAATATAACATATATTAACTTGAAAACCTAATTCTATTTCATTTGATTCAGCCGCATCCAAATGAAACTGATGATCAGAATCGCCACGAGCTTCTTCCCCATTAATCTCGAAATCCGCACATCGATTGGAGGAGTTCCCAACGTGAAAACCCTTCATCTAGGTGAGATCTACCACCTCAACGGTGGAGATCGTGATTGGATTCAAAATCTGTGCAAAATCAAGCCACAAAGGCCGCCGTTTCGAAGTGAGTTTCAACAACAGGGGGAGCTTTGAAGGGGGCGGTTCTCCTGGAGGTGGGTGATGACGACAAGGGAGCAACGTGGGGTAAGGCAATGGTGGTCCGGTCAACTTGAGTGGCTTGTGTGGATGAATTTCGAAGTCGGCAACGGGTTTTGGGCTTCGGGAATTTGACAACGAAGGGTTACAATTAAAAACGGGATTAGTGAGTAATTAATTAACATTTAATTAAATTAAAGTATGTTTTAAAATTCAAAATGCTATAACTTTTTCATATCAGAACGGAATTAAAGGAAACAAAGTTCATTGGACTAGAAATGAAAAATGCTTCGCAATGGAACTAATCTGAAGGATATTGGAGCTAGCTGCAGTTTTAGTAAAATTAAACACCGGGTTTAATTTAATTAAAATAATTTTTTTTAACGATTTCAAAACCGACCACTGTGAGAACTCCTTCTCACTCTAATTATTTTACAGTAAAAATATACTAGGATCCAGACTGTGCTTAGCAGCACCCGACACTATTTTCTGTACAAACCATGATTGTTTGTTTGGACTGTATTGTTTGTTTGGACTGTATTGTGTTGTGAAATAAAATTTATAAAATATTCATGTATGGAATAAAATATTTGAACAATAAAAATATCATTTTTATTGTATGAATAAAATATATTAAATATTTATGTATGGAATAAAATATTTAAACAATAAAAATATCATTTTTATTGTATGAATAAAATATTCATGTATGGAATAAAATATTCGAACAATAAAAAAAATATAAATTTTTATTAAATATATGAACCATATAAAATGGTCATGTGTTGGAAATAAATATTCATTTACAAATCCGACGATTTGTTTATTGATTGAGACAATAAATTTTACACATCACCCAACTGCACAAATAAAAATCAGTATTTTTTGTTTGAAAACCCCACACGGGTAATGGGATGATATTGGACATACACTAATCCTAGTATTTAGTTATATGTCAATCGATTGGTTGACAGACTGTTGTAAGCATTAATTATTTATATTTAATGCTTATGTAGTAGTGTGATGCACTCTGCATGATTGTTGACTGTGTATAATTATTGTTGTGTACACGTGTGTATGAAATCCATATAAATAACATTATATGTGTTAGATCAAAATTTGGCTCTAACACCCAAATGGTTCTGATTCGTTGAGAATTATAACTGAAAAATGAGGAAAAAAGCAGAGAACACACAAGGTTTATAGTGGTTCGGCGTTAACGAGCCTACGTCCACTTTATATGCTATTGATTATACTTTGAATGTTAGTAAATGATTTCTCTCAAACTCACTCTTACAATTATGGTTTCTCTCAGTAATTTCGAAGTAAAACTGATAAGAAATAGTGGTGTGACAGTAATGGTGGAATCAATACTCAAAACTGCCAAAAGATCCTGAAAATTGCCCAGCTCTGGGCTATTTATAGACGATTTTTGGTGACGGATCGCGGTCATACGTGGCCCACATCTCGAAGATCTCGGACTGGTTCGTAGCTTGATGGAGAATTGGTCAATATGACAGTTGTGGACAGGTGTAGCGTGATCCTGCATTCTCGGATCGTGAATGACTTGGTCAGGGGCCTTGCCGCATCTTCTGGGTTTGGATCGGATCGTCATGCTGTGGACGGATCGGGTCGAGCTAGAGGATCGGATCGAGGCTACAAGGGGCGATCGGGTCACATACTGGCGCAGCGATCCGGGGAGTGTCACGATCCGAGGAAGATGATATGACCACGATCGAATGCTTGAGGGGTCGGACCCTTAAGGACTCATATTTTCTTTGCTTTTGGACTTTGGGGGCTATGTCAAAAAGCTAGCCAACATTTTGCCCCCTCGAAGTATGTTTTATCGAGGATGGAACATGCTTCGAAATTGCAGATTCATCTTTCCGTGAAGCGATGTGAACCACTGATCGTATCTGTTTGAATGGTTGTATTACTTCAAGAAGTCACGCCCTTTGGTACGTATAAATATTCGGTAAGATCTTCAATCACCTTCGTGCTCAAGGAATCTTCCTCCATTCTTTTAGGCTTTCGAAAATATCGCCATTAAATCGCCGAGTAAGTCTCAAAACTAACTGTAGAAAATAGTATTTTATAGCTTGTTGTATTTCTAAGAACTTAGAACATTATCTTCCCGATTCATCAACCTCGCTGGGGCTCAATTCGTTGTTATACGCCGCGGGTCATGGGCACAACACCCATCACGAACGCGTAACAGGGAGCGGGCCTTCTTTTGGTTTATGAAGGGCTTCTGGGTTCCAGTCGTGAACCCCTTACGGATCGGATCACATGACAGGCGGATGCGGGCTTCTGCTCGTGGCCTGCTTACTTTCTACGGTCCGTAGTGGGCTTTTATCCATGATCCAACCACTGCAAATAAAACAAAAAAGAGAACACGAACGGTCACCGCTCCACCTATATAAGCCGATCCCTTCTTCATTTTCCCCTTTCTTCTTCATTTACTGTTGCGCCGCCAGCTATTTTTTGAGTAAAACCCTAACTTTTAACTTTTCAAAAACCCGATTGCCCCCTAATTTAAGAAAGGTAATCTTATTAAAAGTGCTTTCGTACAATTTCTCTCTCGTTTTCCTTGGGTTTTCGCTAGTTTGAGAGGAGAGAGCGAAGGAATCGTGTGGTGTTCGAAGTTCTGGAGGTTGATGAGGCACCATGGATCTTGTTATTCGAATTCGGAGGTAGAGAGGAGGGAGAAGGAATACGTCGGGCTAGATCGTGGCGATGGTGAGGCAGCGGGTTGTGATTGTGGTAGATGGAAGGAGTGGGATTTGGTGAACGGATCGGTTCGCGCTAGTGAACTGCGGATCGCATGGAGTTATCGTGATCCTTTCCAGTTTTCACGATCCGATGCCATGCTTTGTTCGTGAGTTAATACTTCTGCCGTGTATCCACACCCTTTCTACGATCCGAAGATGTATCACGATCCGAACCCCCCTTTCGCGATCCGGGGACACATCACGATCCGAGCCTTACTTAGCGATCTAGTTAATGAACGATCCGATGAACTTACCTAATAGACAATGCAACTTGACTCTGGTATATCAATGAACAGTTAGGCTAGAGCTCTCGAGACTCTCTGAACTGAATGACAACATAATTTGACTGCATATGACGACTAATCCTTCAATGAACTTGCTAACTTTTATGCTTTTCTTTATTGTATGGACAGGCTCACACTTGCACTTACACACACGGGGGGATGGGTAATTATATTCTTATTTCTCATGTTTACTCTCATAAACAGTAATGTCGGATAACCGTTCCCCTTCAAGATCTGATACGGAGACGGATCCTGAGGTGCATGAGCACCACAACCCCGAGGTTCTTCCAATTAATCCAGAGGGTGAGGATTCTGGATCTGAATATGAGGCAGAAACGGAATCGGATCCGTCTGAGAGTACCTCGCTTGATGAGGAGTCCGAAGTAGACGACCGAGCTCCCGACGAGATTCCTGGTGCAATAGAAATAGAGAAATTCACTGACTCTTTAGCTTCCAAACTTGATGACATAAAGCTTAAGAGAATTTGCTTGAGACACGAGATCCCCTGGGATGATGTGAGGACACCTGGTAGCGAAGATAGACCTCATTTGGCTACGGAGGGGTATATGACAGTTAGCCGACTCATGTGCTGGGTAGGCGCTATTCCTCCGTTTCCTCCCATCGTCATTGAAACCTTAAAACAATTGGGTATTGCTCCGATGCAGCTACATCCCAACGCCTACGCAGCTCTATACACTCTATACATTGCATATGCGGAAATCCTGCAAACTGAGCTCACGTTTAAAATTTGAAATTCTATTACCTTTTCAAGCATCGCTCTACAGCAACCCCAAATTTTTCTTTCTTCGAATCGGTAGTGAATAGGAAGGTCTTATCTGACGTTTACAGCAACATAGGGGATCCCAAGGCCGATTGGTTCTACATAAAGAGACAGGCTGGGTGTGCAAGAAGATGGTTTAAATCAAGTAAATTTTAAAACTTTGAATGAATAACTTGTTTAAGAAATTGAAGCACTAACATGCTTCTTTTCTCTATGCAGATCATGCCTTTCCAAAGCGGAAGGCTCGGTGTACAATAATCGACTGTCCCTTCTTCTGGAAAGCAAATCCGACTTCCTAAAGATCAAGAAATGTATTACTGACGAGACCTAAATGTATATAGAGGAGATGAGGCCCGTGCTGACGAGTCGAAGGAAATCCCAGTCTCTCCGGGGGGTTTCCCCTCAAGGGCCTCTCTACCGGTTGAACCTGCTACTCCCGATGATTTAACAGAGGAGCAGTTATTTAAAGAACTGAGCAAGATTCCTTTACCTGATGATGTATATACACAGGAAGACTTCGAAGGGGAGCCATTTTTCCCTATTTCTGAGGAAACAACTGTTCCAGTTGGAGAACGAGAGACTACCCAGATGAGCCTAACTTCGGGCCCTGGTCTGGTAGGGGGAATTATATGGGATGCACAAATCACATGCACTGTCTGACCCCACACTTTTATACCAACAGTATTCAAGGTTTTAATATGTACTTGTTTCTTTTGCTGGAAAGATGTCTCGCAAACGATCTTATACCGATCGCTCTCTTCGTGAAGGCACACCTAGTCTTCATCCAAATCCTGAGCGTGCTCGTAGCAGCAGCCGAGGGGGAGACAGCCATTGGTCCCGGGATTCTCACAAGCCTACTTCTTCACAGTCCAGATCTCCGTCAAAACAAACCTCTGGAAAGCCTCCCAGTCATCTGGTGCCACCTACAGGGGGAAAACAACTTCCCAAAGACTTAACCCCTCCGAAGAGTGCTCCATCTCACAACAGATCATCCAAAAAGCACCACGAGCCTAAGGATAAAAGCAAGGATCCAAACGAGGATTCTGAGTAGGAGAAAACTGACATTGTCCCTTCCAGCCAACAAAGTTTGAGTGCCCCCGGGTCACGAGACTATATCCATGGCCGTGAGACTCAGGCCAAGCTGGAAAAATTACGAGAACAATTCCACGATATCTTCTTCGAAAGGATGATGTTCGTTCCAACTTTGGAACCAGTCCCTAGGAATTGGGATACTGAAGTCATCGGACACGTTCGCCATGTAGCCAAGCAGTATGAGGCGATGAAGAAACATGCTGTCAATCTTTCAAACGTCATCCGAACGCTTGAGATGGAAGCGCATAGGTCCAAAGTGAAGATAGGTAACAATGAAAGGGCCAGGGTAAAAATGGAGAAGGACTTAGAAGATGCACAATCTTTGCTTGCCTTGGCTCAACGAGATGCTAAAAATTACAAAACAGAGCTGGAGGAGGCCAGGCAACGTTTTCATAATGAGCTTGATTCTAACAGCAAAGAGCGAGCGTCATTGAAGAAAGAGATGGAAGATCTCAGGATGGCCAACACCGAACTGAAAACAACACAGTATCTTTTCGAGGCTGAAAAAGCAGCTTAGGAGAAAGAAAAGGCAAGCTTGAAAGATAGTTTAGCTCTAGCCGAAAAAGAGAGGGCGAATCTGAATGATCAACTTGCGCGTGCAGAGAAGCGTGCGATCCTGGCTGAAAATAATGTAGAAACTGCCATTGAAATGGCCACTGTTTCTAATGAAAAGCTCCTTGAGAGAGAGAAAGATATTGAAGGATTTGAGGAAATGCTGTTTGACTTCCTTGGCCAGGTCATCAAGACCCGCAACATCTCCTGGATCCCGGACTACCATGTCACTTTAGCCAACATATGGGATGCAATCGTCCAAAGCGAGAAACAACGATTAGGGGTCGATGAAATTGATGAGGATGAGTTGACGTGGACTATTCTTACGGATAACGAACCTGAAGATCTAGAGAAAGGCAGACGCCTACTCCAACAAGAGATTGATAAAGAGAACACTCAGGCCAAGGGCAAAGATAAAATTGAAGAAGGCTAGAGCTCAGCTGCAGAGCCTAAGGCCTCCGAAATTGAGGAATACAATCCCGACGATCCATTGATTCCTCTGGGTCCAACTCCTCCAGCTGTCGGAGGTTCTGCTGCTAGTTTGGATGAAGGATCGGCGGAAGGTATCCCTATATTTTCGCCGCAATTTGTCAAAGCCATTGTCACTTGTCGTCGTCTTGTCGGACAATCAACTGAGAAAACCGCATTCTCTCCCAAAATAACATTTGTTTCTCATGATACAGGTGGCGTGCCAGTTGATAAGGATGCTGAGAAGAGGACAGAGGCAGAGAAGGTTGACATCCCGCCAAGTGCTGGTGCTGATGTCCCCCCAGATGCTGAACCCATCGAGGCTTTGAGAGACATGGACGGGCGCCATGACGACGATGAAGAGGAAGTCGCATTACCAAAGAAAGCAGAGGCGATGATGAGGAAACCTTGGCTGAACAACATGCCGAAGAGGAGAAGCAGTTGCTTCTTATGAAAGGGGAACAAGATCCAGTATATGTGCCCCTATTTCCGAGATCGACCCCAAAACAGGCTTGGTCGTAAGATTTTCCTCCCGATCAATAACTTCACAACTAGCCTCTCAATCCTCTAGTTCTTCGCCAGAGCTCCTTGTTGATAAGAGGAAGAGGAAAAAAGGTGATCGTTCGGATGTTGATAAGGAGGAGTCGGGGAAGCAGAAAAAGAGCAAGAAGCCTACATAGCCCCCTCCGCATAAGTATGATGCAGATATCAGTTCATATTTTGTCCTTAGTATTTTTAGGCTTTCCACTGGCCATGAAATGTAATTGTGAG
The DNA here is from genome assembly GCA_030737875.1 of Allium sativum. Taxonomy (NCBI): domain Eukaryota; kingdom Viridiplantae; phylum Streptophyta; class Magnoliopsida; order Asparagales; family Amaryllidaceae; genus Allium; species Allium sativum. The sequence continues at coordinate 864,482,854 of CM060922.1, forward strand.
AATGGCCCTCACTTTTGTTTAGGTTCCTCTTTATCTTGTAGGTTTGCTGTTTATGAATGAAAGTTTATTTCTTTTGCATCATCGTGTACCTGCATCGAATAAACTCTTCACACTTAGTCACAAACCATTTGACCATAACCAAGCTGAAATTATATTATAAATCATTCAAGCAACAGAAAGAATTTAACAATTTCTATGCATGTTGCCCCCTATATTTGAATACGGGGGACTTGGTATTTTTTAGTAGGATTATAGTCCTTGAGGCGCCAAATCTCCGGTGCCTCTATACTTTCCCGATCCATCAGCGGGTTAAAGTTTGAACTCGTATCATGATCTTCTCACCGATCCTTTAACGGGGAAGGAATTCTGGGGACGCTGAGTCTCCAGCATCCTTGTCAGCGCTTAATCACAGACGCTTTTATACTCTCCTGGCGGTCGCCAAGGTTAGAGTTCGAGCTCGGCTGTTCAGTCGCCCCCCGATCCTTCAGCGGGGTAAGAGCTCTTTCTCAGCGCTTAATCGTAGACGCTTTTATACTCTCCTGGGGTCGCCAAGGTTAGAGTTCGAACTCGGCTGTTCAGTCGCCCCCCGATCCTTCAGCGGGGTAAGAGATCTTTCTCAGCGCTTAATTGTAGACGCTTTTATACTCTCCTGGAGGTCGCCAAGGTTAGAGTTCGGTCAAGGCAGTTATTCTCGTGGTGCATCGCCTTGCCATGTGGACGTTATTTTCGCGTCCTTTACGTTTTCTCTCGGCTCTGGAGAGTTAGAGCGCAATCAATGGTGTGATTCACTTTATTGCACCTTCCTCGTTCTGGCTGTGGATTACTCTCCATTCTGATGGAAGGCTCCTAGAATTACATGTTTCTGTAATCACTGTATGAATTTTACAACAAACTTTATAAAGATAGAAGAGCAGATAAATAATAGTGCAAATAAAGGTAAACGACACACAATATTTTTATAGTGGTTCGGTCAAATCGTGACCTACGTCCACTTTATAATCCTTTGCTCAAGACATTGGACTATTCTAGGCAAGTCATGCCTTTTACATGGTCCTATGAAACGAAAGGATAAATCTGATGACTTTACGTCAGATAAGGCCGCAAATGTTGGGCATTCCACACTCTGGGGATTTCTTCTCCATCTACGGTTGCTAGCTTGAAGGTTCCATTATCAAGCCTTCGTAGAACGGAGTATGGTCCTTCCCACTTCGCACCCATATGAGTTGGGGGTGGAAAGATGCGCTTCAGAACCAAGTCTCTAGGTTCAAAGGTTCGGGCTCGAACTCTTTTGTTGTAGTATCTAGCGACCTGTTGCTTGTGTGTCAAGGCACGCAGGTCTGCTTCATCCCTCTTCTCCTCTATTGTATCTAGGGATTCAAGGAGCAACTCGTTATTAGTCATCGGTTCGTAGTAAGTAACTCGGTGAGATGGTACTTTTAGCTCAACCGGGACGACCGCCTATGCTCCAAAAGCAAGGGAGAAGAGAGTATGGCCTGTCGCCGATTTATACGTTGTCCTGTAGGCCCATAATGCCAAGGGTAATTCATCGACCCACATGGATTTGGCCCGCTTCAATCTTCTTTTGATAATGGACTTAATCACTTTATTTGCTGCTTCGACCTGTCCGTTCGACTGCGAATGTGCCACAGAGGTGTACCGTTTCTCAATGTGGTACTTCTGGCAGAAGTCCCTGAACTCGTTGCTATCAAACTGGGCTCCATTGTCAGTTATGACGATCTTCGGGATCCCAAACCGGCAAATAATGTTCCTAACAACAAAATTAATCACTCGCTTGGTTGTGATTGTAGTTAACGGCTCAGCCTCGACCCATTTGGTGAAGTAGTCTACAGCCACAATAACGAACTTTGCTCCGCCGTTTGCTATAGGGAGGCTTCCGATGATATAAATCCCCCACATAGCGAAAGGCCATGGACTCGCCATTGTCTTTAACAGTCCAGGAGGTACCCTGGGAATTTTTGAAAATCTTTGGCATGCATCACAACGTCATGCGTATTTTTCCGCATCTTTGTTTATGGTAGGCCAGAAGTAAGCATACCGCAACACCTTTTTTGCCAATGTTTGTCCTCCAGTATGGTCACCACACTCACCCTCATGTACTTCCTGCAGTACACGCTTGATGTCGTCATGGGCTATACACCGGAGAAGAGGCATCGAAAATCCCTGTCTGTACAGGATTCCGCCTTGCAGAATGTATCGGGAAGCTTTACGGATTATTTTATGCCTCTCGCTCTTCTTGGTCGGAAGCGTTCCATTTATCAAGAAATTCTTTAGAGGGGTCATCCATGACTCCCTTTCTGGCTCAGTCTCTAGTATCGGATCAATTTCCGTCTGACCTATGCTAGGGAACTGAAGTACTTCAACTGGGGCTATCCCAGCTTCTTCAGGATCGTCGGAACTAGCCATCTTCGCTAACTTGTCCGCCTGTTGGTTCTATGATCGCGGAATATGGGATATACTGTAGTGATCAAAGCCAGTCAGCAAATCCTTCACTTTCTCCAAATATGAAATCAATCTTGGGCTCTTAGCTCGAAATTTTCCAGTAACCTAATTTACAACCAACTTGGAGTCACAAAATATATCCAGCTTCGCAATCTCTAATTCCTTTGCGATCCTCAGCCCGACTATCAGGGCTTCATATTCGGAGTCGTTGTTAGTGGCGTGAAATTCCAACCGGATAGCATAGGATATCAGTCTTTTCTCAGGAGTTTCAAGCACCACTTTGGCACCGGATCGTTTATCATTCCTAGCACCATCAATATACAATTTCCATGCATTAGGATCGAGAAATAACTTTGGTGGGTTAGCCTCTTCGTTTACCATGTCATCCTCCGAGACAGTAAATTCTGCTATGAAATCTGCCAGCACTTGCCCCCGTATCGATCGTCGGGGCTGAAAATTCAAATCAAATTGACTCAGTTCAATGTTCCACTTGAGCAGCCTTCCAGAAGCTTCTGGTCTCTGTAGAACTTGCTTGAGCGGATGATCTGTGTACACGGTAATAGAATGAGCTTGGAAATAATGTCGAAGTTACCTAGATGCAACCAATAAACTGTACGCCAGCTTTTCGATCCTCGGATAATTGTGTTCGGCTGCCGCCAATTTTTTACTCACGTAGTACACTGGCCTTTGAACCTTGTCTTCTTCTCTCACTAACGCTGAGCTGATCGCGTGGGACGACACTGCTAAGTACACGAATAAATCCTCGTGATCCACCGGCTTAGACAGTATCGGGGGTCTCTCCAGATGATTCAGCAGGTTCCGAAATGCTTCAATGCAATCAGGAGTCCACTTAAAATTGCGTTTTCCTCGCTTTATCAATTCAAAGAACGGAATGCATTTGTCTGTCGCTCTGGAGATGAATCTGCTTAATGCTGCTACTTTCCCCGCAAGGCTCTGCACATCTTTGATTTGTCTAGGCTCCTGAATGTCTCTGATTGCTGCAATCTGGTATGGATTAATTTCGATCCCGCGCGAGCTGACAATGAATCCCAAGAATTTCCCGGATGCAACCCCAAATGAGAATTTCGTTGGGTTGAGTTTCATCCTATACTTTCGAAGAATACCAAACATCTCTACCAAGTTTGTAGTGTGATCGGACGATTGTCTGGACTTAACCAACATGTCGTCAACGTACACCTCCATCGTTTTCCCAATCTGGTTATAGAACATTCTGTTCACTAACCGTTGATATGTAGCGCCTGCGTTCTTCAAACCAAAAGGCATTACCACGTAGCAGTATAATCCCAGATCAGTAATGAAGCTAGTGTGTTCTGGATCTGGAACATGCATAGGAATCTGGTTATATCCTGAATAAGCATCCATGAAAGAGAGAAGCTCATGACCTACCGTCGAATCTACCAACTGATCAATTCTGGGTAATGGAAAGCTATCTTTTGGGCAGGCTTTATTCAAATCCGAAAAATCAATACACGTACGCCACTTCCCATTGGCCTTCTTTACCAAAACTGGATTTGAAATCCAAATCTGGGTAGGTTGAGTCTCTGATGAATCCGTTACTTCTTAACTTTTCAACTTCTTCTTTCAAGGCTGCGGACCTCTCTGGGCCTAGCATTCGCCTTTTTTGTTTTACAGGGGGATGCTTTGGGTTAATGCTCAATAAATGGCTCATGATTGATGGAGATATCCCACACATGTCCGCGTGGGTCCAAGCAAATACATCCAAGTTATCTTTCAGGAAATCCGTCAGTTCTTTAGCTCGAACTGGATCCAATCTTCAGGACCTTCTCTGGGTCGCTATCATCGATCGGTACATCCACATTCGTTTCGTTAGGAGCCTCCATTCTGCCCCCAGTCTCTACGTCGTCTCTGGGATCTATATCCTCGGGCAGTTCTCTGGGCGACTCACCTATACTCATTCTCTTTAATTGCTATGACGTCTCCTCCCTTGTGGGGGAAGAAGCGTCTTTAGTCTCAATATCTTTTCCTTTACGGAGTAGCTTTAGCTCTGCAATGTAACATGCTCGTGCAGCAACCTGATCTCCTATGACTATGCCAACACCAGCTTCCTTAGGAAACTTCAATAACAAGCACTAGGGGGCTATACAAGCTCTAAACTTTGCTAGGGCCGGTCGGCCCAAGAAGGCATTATAAGGCGATTCAACATCCAAAACCACGAAGGGAAGAATTCTCACTCTCTGGCGTTCTCCTTCCCCAAGTGTTACCGGCAGCTCTACATATCCCATTGGAGCAGTTGAAGCTCCGTTAAATCCACGGATCCACCCTTCACATGGATTTAAATCTTTCAATTCAAGGTTCATTAGATCGAACATCTTTTTGAATAGAATGTTGACTGAACTCCCGTTATCCACTAAAACTTTATGGACAGTGGCCGGGCCAATAGGAACTGTGATTACAAATGGATCTTCGGTCGGAGCGTGGACTCCAATACTCTCTCGGTTGCGGAAAATGACGTCATCTGACATCATCTTTTGTTGTTTTACCGGGACATTGTCCTCAGGGTTGCTACACTCTCCTGCCTTAAGATGATGCTTTGCTGCGTTTACGTATTGGTCCATCACCTTGAAACCATGCCCGGCTAGTTGAAGCCCTCCTATTATGGTATTGATAACAAGATCCTTTCCTTTTTGCTGGACAGTTGGCCTGGCAGTAGGTTAATTCTGGTTTTGGTTCGGGGTCTGAATAGCTTGCCCCCTGTCTCTAGGAGTCACCCGGTACTCAACCAACTTCCCTTCTCGGAGCAACCTCTCAACTACGTCTCTCAGATGACGACATTCATTTGTAGAGTGGTCGTGGGTCTGATGGAAGAGACAAAACTTCCCCGTCTCACGTTCTTTCTCCGTCGAATCTCTTGGAGGAGGCCTTTTATGTTGGAGAACGTTGTACGAGTCGACGAACATATTCTCCAAAGTATCATTTATTGGCGTATAATTTTCGAAAGACCTGGGACGGGTCCTTCTCTGGGAGTCACTCCCTCAATTTCTCTTCCGATTATTGCCATTACTGTTGTTACCATTGTTTCCTGACTGGTGGCCGCCGCCCTGGTTTCGGTTTCCAACATTGACTTCGACCTTTCCCGAGCTGTCTCCGGTTTGCTTGATGGCCACATTACTTTGGATTTCCTCCTTATTTGCCATTTTCATCTTCCGATTAGCATATACCTCCTCCTGACGTAAGCGTACGTTTGCTTTCTCATAGAAAAATTCTCTAGTATGAGGTGGTTTGCCGGCAGGTATCTCCCCAATTCAGTATCATTATCTACCCCATCAATTAGGGCTGCCACAACAGTTGGCTCATGGGGATCCTTGACTTCGGTGGCGGCTAGGTTGAAACGATCCAGATACACCCTCAAGCTCTCGCCTGGTCGTTGTTTGACGAAGAACAGGTCAATCACACTTTTCGACCTTTGTGCATAAATGCGGAACTGTTCCACGAACCTTTCACTCAATTCCCTGAAACTGGAAATTGATTTTGCTGGTAAGCGAGTAAACCATAATAACACTACATCCTCCAGGAATATAGGGAATGCTTTGCACTTTACAGCGTCAGAAGCTGCGGAAGCGGTCATTGACCAAGAATATCTCATTAGATGTTGGATTGGATCAGATCTACCCGCGTAACGGTTCATTTGAGGCATGTTGAAGCGCCTCGGGAATGTTACATCTAGAATGTCGTTAGTAAAAGGTGTGTGACTACGGTCAATTCCCCAATCTTCATTCCTTTGTCCATGGCTATCCGCCAGGATTTGATGGACCATAGCTGCAACATTTGCACTGGTCATCGGAGGCTCGGGATCAGCGCTCCTAGCTCGGTGGAATTCTCCGATCCCTCTTCTAGGAACATCCACGAAGTCCGAGGTTCGGATTGGGCTTCGTTGCCCCCTGTTACCATGAGTATTCGTACGACGAAGAGGCTGAGGTGATCTATTCTCAACAGGATTATCCACAACTCGAGCTCTAGGAGTTGTGGCATGATTATTCAAGTTGCAGTTTGAGGGTCCTACACCAAGTGTCTCTTCCTCTCGTGATGGCAAGGTTCCAAATCGGAGCTACTCTATGTTTTCAGCCCTCTCATACGGTCGCCGCGGAGGTCTTGGCGATTCCTCTGACGAAGAAGAGTACTCTAGGGTAAGTGGGCAAGCTGGGAGTGTTCTTTGTCTTACGAGATCATCGATCCTTTTATCCATAACAGTTACATTCTGCTGTAGCACAGAGTTTTGCTGCCTTTGAGCAGCTAATTCATCAAACAGCCTATCCCACATTTCAAAGAAGCGAGACAGATCTCCTTCAGTGACCGGAGCAGAGGGGTCATATTGGTCATCAGCATTTTCTCTTATGCGCAGAGAACTTGAGCCAGGTCGAACAGAGGTACCAGGACGGGTAGAGTGAGTCATAACCTCCTTTCCAGGTCGAGTTGTAGTCTGGTCATCACTTCGGATCGCAGTGGACCTGTGTCTGTGGCACGTAGCGCCCCCCTGGGGTTGGATCGTGGTTACATTAGGGGGAGGGTTCGCGGTGTTGTCTCGGGATCGACTGACGACCCCTTCAAATGCTCGGTTCGTGTCGCCCTCAGTTCGGATCGTGGCGCCACGTTCGGGTCGGATCGCCCCTATGTCTCCGCGATCCGCGAAGCCTTCCTCAACTTGCTCATGCACACTTTCTTCAACTGCTTCATTCGCGACTTCAATCGCCTGCGAAGTTCGTACTTCCTTAGACTTCTTTCCGGCCATTATATCGGATGCCGCTGGAATTTTCAAAAATCTGAACAGTGAAGTTTTGGGACTTATTTCTTCGGACTTGAGTATCCAAACAACGGAGTAACAATCCAATGCGCCGAGAAATCAACTCTCAGCGAAAGCACCAAAATGTTAGATCAAAATTTGGCTCTAACACCCAAATGGTTCTGATTTGTTGAGAATTATAACTGAAAAATGTGGGAAAAAGCAGAGAACACACAAGGTTTATAGTGGTTCGGCGTTAACGAGCCTACGTCCACTTTATATGCTATTGATTATACTTTGAATGTTAGTACAACCAATGATTTCTCTCAAACTCACTCTTACAATTATGGTTTCTCTCAGTAATTTTGAAGTAAAACTGATAAGAAATAGTGGTGTGACAGTAATGGTGGAATCAATACTCAAAACTGCCAAAAGATCCTGAAAATTGCCCAGCTCTGGGCTATTTATAGCCGATTTTTGGTGACGGATCGCGGTCATACATGGCCCACATCCGGAAGATCTCGAACTGGTTCGTAGCTTGATGGAGAATTGGTCAATATGACAGTTGTGGACAGGTGTAGCGTGATCCTGCATTCTCGGATCGTGAATGACTTGGTCAGGGGCCTCGCCGCGTCTTCTGGGTTTGGATCGGATCGTCATGCTGTGGACGGATCGGGTCGAGCTAGAGGTAGAGGATCGGATCGAGGCTACAAGGGGCGATCGGGTCACATACTGGCGCAGCGATCCGGGGAGTGTCACGATCCGAGGAAGACGATATGACCACGATCAAATGCTTGAGGGGTCGGACCCTTAAGGACTTATATTTTCTTTGCTTTTGGACTTTGGGGGCTAGGTCAAAAAGCTAGCCAACAATATGGTAATTGACTGTGTCTGATTCCAATTCAGAAATAACGAATATTTTAAAATAATGAATATTGTAAAATAACGAATATTTTAAAATAACAGATATTTTATAATAATATTCAGTGAAGGATTAAAATCTAATTTGATGTCCGATTTGGGATGGACACGAAAATATCGAAATATATAAGCCGTATTGATTAGATTTGCGCCATTTTAACGCGAATGATATTTATATCGATTTTATTCATTAAAAATGAATATTGAAAAGGAAATGATTTTAAAACCTGATATTTTGAAAATATTATCATTTATATATTATAATGATATAGAATATTCAATTTTGATTTAAAATTTAAAATGAAATTAGAATCGTTTTAAAACGAACTTACAAACGATTTATAAAATACGTTTTAAATGGAAATCGATGAAATATATATTGTGTGTATATATATATATATTATATAATGGCCTGAACAGAATGCGCCGCGCCGTGGCCGTTCGCGAATTTCGACCACTGACTTCGAATTGATACTACGGGAGACCCGACCATCGGATTCTCCTAATACCAACGGTTAGATTTGGAATTATGTCCAAATCAAATTTGGAAAAGGTCGATGTAAGTGCAGTTTGATGACCATTTATGGAAATCAACTAGAAGGGCCTTAATAAAAAATTTAAAAATATTGATAATTTGTGTAAAATCATAATAAATGATTTGGAAAGAATTAGGATAAAAAATTCAACGTTTGTAAGGATAAAAATATATTTTTATGGAAATGAACTAGTTATTAACTAGATTTGAAATCCAATAATTTTTAAATAAAGTAAATTGGATATGCGAATGGTTTTAACATAACTAGAAATTTCCAACGAACAAATTGAAATGAAATTGGAATGGATTTGGAATGGAAATAATCTTTGGAAATTTGGAAGATATATTTTATATTGTTATTTCCAATACGATATTTGTTGGTTTCAGAATTGGATATGAATATAAGCCGATATAATTTCTATTCAGAACCTTGTAGTTAATATCATATTGGATTTTGGGTTTGTCATGAACGGTGTCTTTATTAACATTGTTCTTAAAACCAGTTGAGAAAAGAATAAGTCTTTAATTTAAGATTTAGTGAAGTTTTCCAATTAATTAATATTTAATTGGAATTGAATAAAAGAATTGGATTTTTGGGTTTATAGTGAATGATGTTTTAAACGACATTTGTTCTTTAACCTGATTAACCATGAAATGTAATTTGGAATTTATTAATCTTTTTATTAAGATTTAATGGAAAATTTCCAAAGTAAAGTTTTCCAATTTAATAAAATAAATTGGAATGGAATGGAATTCGATTTGGTAATAATCGAAGTAAGCTTCTGTGGAGGAAGACTGGTAATATATATGGAATTTAAAAGGCTCGGTAATTATTCCATTTATAATATTAGTCGGATACAGAAATTGATATCGATTATATATATATATATCGATCTGTTTCTGTGACGATTCCATAATTAATGGAATGTTTATTTGGGTTTATCATGAACTGTGTTTTAAATGACATTCGTTCTTTAACCTAGTTAAAGAAATATTACACATTGGAAAATATCAGAGATTAAAATACATCACATAGCAGTGGAAAAATAGTACATAACACAATTGTAAGAAATACACGGATACAGAGCGTTCTGAATATAGCCCCAGCTGTAAACTAGGATCCTGTAAACTAGAAATCTGCAAAACCAAAACTACTAGCTGCCCATGTGAAAAATAGGGGCACCCAGAGTTTAGGTTAAAACAATAAACTTAAGGTCAGTCTTAAGACTTGTATGAGAACTAAAATAGTTATTAGCTTGATTTTAAAGTCAGGTAAATCATGGGACCACGCCGTATAACACGGAACGGGTTTATCCCCCATGAATACTAGTGCATAAAAATAACAGCGCAACACTAAATAGGAAAATGAAGCTATTATAAGACTCAGGTCCCATAACACAATGAACACAGTCGAGTATAGAGTTTTCCCTTATAATAGCCAAATATGCTTAATACGCGAAATTTCATCTTTTATTATTACTATAAGTAAAGAAATCAACTTCAAATATAAATGTATCAATCATAGGCGGCGTAGGTACCATTATATTACGTCGCCATATATATATTTACAACTAAAACCGAATATCACATATTGGAAACTGGGTTTCCATCTATGAACCGAGGCAAGGGATTATCCTCACCGATTTCGAGACACACTAGCAAGTGCCTCAGGATCCCCCGCAGTGAACCCCTTGGATCTTCATGCCCGGACATCCGTCGATGATTAATTATACCATAAACTATATGTTAGCCAGTTCTATCGAACCTCTAAAATGGTCGGTATGTCGACCATATCCATCTGCCCCGTAGAGACCGATATAATATCCATCAGCTCTGTAGTGGCGATATATCCGAGGTACCTCATCTCCAATCAAGTAATAATAGTGTGCAACATCCACATGAGTAAACAGTCTAGGCTCTATACCATGACGTTACTCGCAGCTAGAACTAACATATGTCCATTTCCATGCATTCACTATCCCGTTTTTGGTTCACATCTGGGTGCGAGGCTCGCGAATTAACGCTATACAAAGCTATGCTATTTAAAGCTGTGCTTTGATCATCAACCACAAGGCTCTGCTTTTCAACAAAATCCTTGATCCTTTGCATCTCGACATGCCACACTGACAATTCACGCCATGCGACTGATATCTATCGATATATAACCTCTAAGCTCGTATGCCTTAGAGAAGGGTGTTAAGCAAGAGAATAAATTCTCCGCCACCAAACAGATATATATTTAATAGAAATCAATCAACATAGAATAAAATCCAATGTCAGACGCACAACCATTTACAAGTCCGTTCTAGGTCTGAATGAAACCGGAGGCACCGTTTTCCTCGTCCCTTTTGTCCAATACAGGAGAGAAGTTCTCGCTATCCGGTCGATCTCCAGGTACGTCTGGACGATCACCACTTATTACCTTGTCTTGGGTGTACCGCCCAATCATGACATCAGTAATCATCCAAACGATGTGAAGACCTCCGGTCTTCAACCACCGTCTTCATCGTCGAATCGGTTATTCAGAATGTGTATAAACCCGGCCATTCCGAATAACTCGCGTATATTATAAACAAGTGCAACACAAACACAACATACACCTCATTCCAATTCAGAATATTTTTTAATTCAAATATCCACATTATTAGGGAGAGGTTCCCATTAATTTTATCAAAGATAAATTCTTTAAATTTATTCTTTAATCTTCCTTTGGATATCAATTCAAACCAAATTAAGGTTTATCCAGCACACCTTACCGCAGTAATCATTTGTTTAATTTCCCAATCCCAACCTATCCACCCCATGGAGCAAAACTGGTAATACTCCATATCTAACACTACGGTGTTATCGGTAAATTTAATTACCATTTCACGTTCAAATCTAATTAAAGATTAAACTATCGCTTGGAGCAAAACTGGTGATACTCCATTCTCGATCATTTCCCAAATTTGATAATTTAAATTATCAATTCACATTTCAATCTAATTAAAGATTCATTAAAACTCCATTTAGTTTTAATCTTCCCAAAAATCAATATTAATGATTGTTTAACTTTGGAAAATCAAACATGTCGCATCGACAATCTACACCGTACCATTGATTTCTACCGATATATAACCTCTAAGCTCGTATGTCTTAGAGAAGGGTGTTGAGCAAGAGAATAAATTCTCCACCACCAAACATATATATTTAATAGAGATCAACAATACAGTTCGAAATACGATGTTAGATTTGAAATCCTTATTCATACTCTGTTATATTCTTGTACTTTGATGTAAATTGTTGTAATAAGCAATGAAATGTTATGTCGTTTGTGTTCTGATTTGTCGTGTTCTCAGCTCAATCTGGGCTTTCCCTTACGGGTGAGTTTGGGTTGTTTCATCATTAAAGCAAAATAATACAATAAACCAAACAGAACATCAATATGCAGAAATACAACAGAAACTGCGAAAATAGTAGAATCCTATCTATTGTCTCCTCCTTAGTTGATCAGATAGGATTTGTAGTCTGCAGAAAGATGATCGTGGTTGGTCTCATGTGACAACCATAGTTCTGCGCCGTCATCATTTAAGATGTTGAATATATCTGTCTTGTTGGGCTGTGTAACTATTTGTAAAGCTTCACTAAACTAAAATCCACTCCTTCACTTAAACATTTAATGCATGCTACCATATTGTGTAACTTAAAGAATTCCCTGTTGACCGTAAACTGTTTGGGTCCGGACTTTTCATAGATGCAGACTTTTGCGCTTTTCGAGCGTGAATGTAATCGAAAATGTCAGCCATCTTCTCGTCGATTTCACCGCAGCATTTTATGAAAACTCCACATCGACTTGAAGATGAACCAACATGTCAATTTTTCTACATGAGAGTTTCCTGAACGGAGGGTTAAGTTGGTAGTTCAGGATTTCAAGAAGGATTTGATTGTGAATTCAAATTAATATACTACTTTTACCTTGTTCTTCTGTATCATTTAGCTGACTTTGAAATCCATCAAATGCCCATGAATTTGCATACTGTCCAGGCATAGAAGAAGTAAATTGTTGTGTTGCTCTTCTTGAGTAATAGTGGGCATATAAGTTGGCATATATGTTGTATATTCGGTTGTATGTGTTCCTTGAAATGGTTGTTTTTGTAGATCCAAATGCTCAAGTGGTGTCTTTTTAAATTTCATAATACTTGAAGCAAATTCCTTTTTAGAAAGTACTAATTATTAATGGTTTTATTTAGAAAACAAAATAATATTTTTTATATACTTTTAAACGGTCTTCCCACCATTCATCTGAGGCTGAAATAGTTTGCCGAAAAGGATCCCTATTAGTTCTAGTTTTGTTGTTCAATTTCCCATTTAACTCATTCCCTTCGAAGACTATCGTGTTTATGCTGAACTTTGTTGTCTTCGATCATTTCCAGAAACTCTGTTTCTCTTGAGACGTTGATTTCAACTACCGAGCATGATAACTTTCCGATATAGCTTTGTGAACCCCCTTTTTGTTGTTACCGTATGCAATAACGGCGCATTTAAGCAAAAGTCTTGTTGTCTTGCAGTTCCAATGGTGCTTTAATTGTTTGTTTGACATTGTTTTGAGAGGAAGTAGAGGGAGTTTGGTATGGAAGAATAAATGGGAGAAGGAGGAGAATTTATAGAGAAGAGGAAGGAAAATTGCCATTTTGGCCCAACGGCTCGGAATGGAGCCGTTGGGCCAACGGTTCAAAATGGACCGTTGCCCAACATAAGTGTCAGACACGTCCGTTGGGCAGACGGTCCGTCTTGGACCGTCCAACGCCCCCAAAGAATACAAATATTTCATCCATAGTTGTTGATGTATGAATTAGTGGTTTTATTTTTCTTTCACTTCTTTTCGCGCCTTACTTTGTACGTTTTTCTTTAGTTAAGTTATGCAAATTACAGCACGAGTATTGATAGGAGCCATCAACTATTATCCTATTGAATGTTTATAAGAAGATTCGATCTAAATTTTTATATATACATATCATTTTTTAAGTATACTTTGATCGAAAGGGAATTACATGCACAAATGAATTATATCCGTTGTTTTATAGATCCGACCCAAACACGATCCAATCACGGTTAACCTTGAACCCTGAAATAAAAAGATTTTCAAAATGAAATAATCCTATTTGTGCGTGAACCTACGGCTCAATCCTATAACTTTTGAAAAAACTTTTGAACCATATAATTGAAAAGCACATTTTTCAAAATTTGAATGTACGACTTTTTTATTTTTTGCATCATTAATAATATCATGTTATGTTTTTTTTGTGATCCTCCTTGATAAACATTCACTACTACCACTGTATATTTAATATTTAAAATTAGTAATTTGACACTACTTCATATATCGTTAACAATATGATTTAGGATGGTATATACTACATGGTATGGTACCATGCAAATTTATGTGATTTAGTGTATTATTTACGTTTTTAATAAAATGATTGATTTAATCAAAAAATAAAGTGCATGGTTTTCATGGCTCGATCGGTTCGACCTTTAGAATCTTAGACCATAGAAGATCACGGTTTAAGCCGCTATTTAGTATTCAAAATAATAATTAAATCTGATGCAGTGGATATGTTTTTTAATTATCCATAATGTCGGATATAAATTTCCCTCCTATAATGTGATGCATCAACCGAATTTATATTCGGATTATTGCCTAATTATTTTATCTTGAGAATATTAAAATATTGGTTATAAAACTATTAGATTCGAAAAATGTGACTGTGGAAGGACAATTTCAAAGATTTAATCGCCAACAAATGGTTTTCTATGAATATTTACGATTATATTTTCCTTAATAACACTGCTAAAATCTTAGTTTGTAAACTTAAAGATATTTTCTTAAAAAGATGAAACAGGGATGTTTTTTAAATTTAAAAGGTAGAAATTAGTGAATAAAATTTGAATATTTAAAAAAAAATGTTTCCTACTCTTAAAGAGGAGTTTAGTTAAATTATTATTCAAGAAGAAATCATATGAAACAAGTTTCATTGTGCTTGGAATGTCACACTATAGTTGTATGTCAATTGTCATCCCAAATGGATTTCGTCTGTAATCATACGAACTTGTAAACGACAATTGGAAATGGCGATAACTATCATGGAAAAAAATTCAATTAAAAAAGTTCAATAAATTATACAATTTCTTTCTATATAATTGTTCCTTTCAAATCCTTAAATACCCGAAATCCTTCTCGTCTTTAATTTCGAAAGCCATCCTCTTCCTCGTTATTTCAACAAACCGCGAGTTCAAAAATAAAACCGATATCGAAATGAAATTACATCACTTTTGATTCGCTGAAGTGGTTTAAAAAGGAGCTTCAGTCTGGCATCCATTCCAATGCACTCGTTGCAATTTTTTATGGAAACCGATGTTTACAATAATGCCTAGGGTGGCCATCATTCCCTATTATGGAGGCTATGGGTTATTTTGACATTGGAGATGGGTTCTAGAGTACAACGCACACGGTGTGGCATGGTTTGTAGGATTTTGAGAAGAAATATGTTGTAAAGTACTGTAGCTGGTCTGCAGGTAGATGTCGGGAATGGCGGGGGGACATCGAGCTCGTTTCCAAGGTGATGAGCATGTAGGGCTTTCGATGGGGTAAAGGATGGTGTTGATCTTGTGTGTTTTTTTGAAGGGTGGAAGGATAAATGTACGGGTGAAGTCGTCAATGGAAATATATTGGTGGAGGAATTCTCATCGGGGAAGGAAGCAAAGGGGAATGCAATCTAAGGCGGCTAACTAGTTATTAAAGGGCTAATTAGTTTTAATAATAATTAGTGAATAAATTGTTTTAAATCTATATTGAAATCTTGTAATAATCATAACTAGTTCATATTTTATCGGAATTGCTTGAAACAAGATCTGTTGGGATAGTGGTGATGAATATTGGCATACGAGCTGGAATGGAATTAATCAAAGCTCATTGGAATTTTATGTAGTTTTAAACGCTCGTTTAGAACTATATAAAACGACATAGAACTCATCGATCAAAACAAATGGTGAATTAATTCCCATGCTTTCTTAAATACTAGATGTGACTAAAATCATATTTATCACTGATAATATAAATTGTATGACTGGATGAATTATTGTCTATTGGTTGATTGTTGTTTGGTTGATGTTTGTCATCATTTATGTTTCCATCATTAAAATGATTAGATTAAAATTATCTATTTTGTATGCATTATTAAATGGTATGATGAGTTGTGATTTAAGGGAAAGCAGGTTGGATGGATCCAGCTGGATTCCTCAAATATTTTATACATTACCTGCTTTTATATTATTAATATATGAACCATTAAACCCCAAGTAACATTAAATCCTATTGGGATAATTGATGATTGAATTGTGTCTATCATTGATGTAATATCGATCAATAGACAATATTGATTAAGTGGTTGGGAGTAGATGGTCTAGAACCCATCGTTTTAAGATGTTGATTTGTTATCAGGCGAATTGATGAATTTGGGGTTATAAGTTTATTTTTATTACCGAAGCAAGGTTGTGACATGTATTTTTTATAAGTTATTGAAAATAGAAGATTTATAAATTAATGGATGTTTATAACTGTTTTTATTAAAAAATTATAAAATATTCTATATAGGGAATTCTGTTTTAATACATTTTATAAACATACAAATAAGAAATTAGCCTAAATGTTAATAATTCAGAATGATAGTTTCTATGAAGCAATAAAGCTATATTTTTAACTTAATTATATTATTAATTAATTTAAGAAGAAGAACTTGTCAAAACCAGCTAACAGGTTAACTAATGTTTTCCAGTGACTAATGTCAACTGTGTTAATTGAATTTGATTATTAGATTAATTTGATTGAATTAATCTAAGGGAAAATAGTTTACGGAAACATTCGTTTTAATTAAATAAGTTTCCTTAAATGTAATTACTGAATTGTTTATTAATAAAAATATTAATTATTATTATTTTAATAACCATTTTAAAGTAATTAACTATTCAATTTTTAGTTAATAACAAAGTTAACTACTTTTACTATAATTAATGATGAGGATAAGTAATATTGTAATTAGTAATGATTAACATGATTACTCTTTAAATGTAATTCAATTAAAAGGGTAATCATGTTTATAATGATATTTTTAAATGAAATTTGGAAGAGTTTGTAAAGGGATTTATAATAAATCTAAGCTTTATAAACAAAGTTTATAAAAGAAGTGCAAGGCTTATGTGGTGATTTGCGAAAAACTATTTACTTACTAAATTGTATTAAGTGGATGTCTGAAAACAAAAGGAGATTTTATAATATATCCAAGTTGATGAATGAAGATTATAAAAGAGATTTTTAGTCAGTGCGATGGTATAAAAATAAATGTTTACTTAATATTCAATTTGAGTAAAAAGAATCAAGATAAAAAGAAGTTTTGAAGGAATGCAAGGAATTATGTTTAAAGGATTTTATATCAAACCCAGGTTTTGTAAATAAGGTTTATAAAATGGGTATGAAGCTAAAGTGTTAATTTTAAATAAGTATTACTCAATGAAGAATTTAAGTAAAATGATTTATAATTGAAACGAAATTTTCCAAAGATGGAATAGAGGGATTGTTTACAAATTGATTTAAGAGGATTCGGTAAGGATTGAGTAAAAAAGATTTTGTAAAGGATGATGCTTAATGAATTTTTATAAAAATATGGTAAATGGATTAGTAAATCCAAGTTTTTAATAAGTAGTATATAAGAAATTTAAAACTATAGATGTGCTTTAGTAGTAATCTATTTAACAAGCGAATTAAGTAAAAGATTGGAATCAAAAGTAAATTTCAAAAATAAAAAGGTAAGATGTTTAATGGGTCGATGTAAAGGATTTGGTAAAAGAATTTCTGTAATAGCTCCAAGTTGTATAAGAATTGTAATAAGCTAATTATTTTGGTTCGGTTAGAGGAATACTTAAATAATAAATTATTAAAATAATTATATTTGAAAGTAGATCTTTCAAATGCAAGAAATGGTTTATAAAACCATATTTTTAATGGAATAGTTAAATTGTGATTTGTCGTATTACAAACTTTTATTTATCTTAAGATAAGAACATTGTCGATCATGGTCTAAAAGATAAATATAACACCCCAACTTGCATGACTTCAGGATTATCAGAGGATGATATTTGTTCGTAATGGTAAATATGTTGGAAAAATTTACTGTTTACATAAGAGATATAATATTGCAACTTATTTTGCAAGTTTTGGAATATAATAAAAACTATGGGGTTTATGTTATCAATGTATTAATTAACATTGTTTGACCCAGATTTGAACTATGATTATACTTATACCATTCAGTTAAGTATACAGTACATTTTCAAGATAATGAAAATAATATGGATTTTGAATGCACTTATTCGAAGGAATAAGTTAATAACTATGATTTCAGGTTAATGTAAACAAGGAGTTCTATGAGTCTGGAAACATAAATTAATATTGGAATTCTTATTTTAGAAACGTTAGCACAAACTTTGATTGGCAAATGTTTAAATGTAATTAAAACTATTAGGTCTATAACTAAGAATGTAGCATATGATATTGTTAAACTCATTTAAGTTTTGTAATTAAACTTACACCAATTGGCTATATACATTTATATAGCAATATTTTGCCAAATAAAGGGAAACAAAAAGGTTTTTGTATATGTATCGACATTTCCAAGGTAAAGTAAATGGAAAGAGAATAGAGAATATACAACGATTTTTCCTAAATAAAGGAAATAAAAAAATGTTTTATGAATATATATATATATATGTTGATATTTTAAAAGAAAGAAAATAAAGGAAGAAGTTTGGTAAATACGTTTATTTTAGAGATACAAGAATTGGATAACGTTTTCAAAGTAACGAAAATAGGAGAGATTCGTTGAGGAGGTAAGTAGAATCGATTTTTAAGAATCGATGGAACGATTTTAAAAAATTGGATTTAATGAATGTTTAAAGGATCTAAGCTACCAATGTACCAATCTGTATTGTGTCTTGATTTGATAGTTAAAAACCCAAGTATCGACATAATATTTCTTTTGGACTATTAAGGTATTAGTTCGAAGGGACCTGGACTAGAACAAGACCCAAAACCACTTCAAACCAACTTCGCATTCGAGGACTAATATTACAGGGATCTTATGTAATGATTTGAAGACATAGATCTTCAGAGCGAGAGGGTTGTTCACTAATGTCTCTGGTTAATTACCGAGATTAAACTCGTGACAGTAAGCCTCTTTGCTTTGAGGTATCTGTAGTTCATTCAATCCTAGAATGTACTTAAATGGACGAATGTCTGACAGAGTATTTCCTAAAACTCATGTATGTTGATTTTAATATACTAAGTTTGGTAACGTAGAGGGGAACTTCTTTTAGCTTAATATCAAGTTATGTGGCATTTAAAGTCTGAATGCGATGTTTTGAAAGGTAATCGTGACTTCAAGC
Organism: Allium sativum; assembly: GCA_030737875.1. NCBI lineage: Eukaryota > Viridiplantae > Streptophyta > Magnoliopsida > Asparagales > Amaryllidaceae > Allium > Allium sativum. The sequence goes on from CM060922.1 coordinate 864,502,005, forward strand.
CTCATCAACTGGGAAATGATAGAAATCGGCCAGGCAACATGCATACCCATTAGGGTGTAGTGTCACTATCTAGAGAAATTTCATTTGTTCCTTCTTCCATCATTTATGTATGCTTACAGGAAGAGGTTGCAGATCATAACCATGAGTGACAACATATTTGATACACTCAAGTTGAATGTGTGGTCCGTTATGTGTAGCCGGGATGCAAGATGTTATTATTGAAGCTTAGTGTTACCTCTCTAGTGAACACCGATTGAAGGCAATCCCGTATCTTGTCATGTTAGAAATTTAAATTCCAATGCAAGCTCTACGTTTTTTGGTGTAAACTAATATGTTGGAAAGTGATGTACAAGCTTTACAGCTATATTCCTATTTGTTTGTGAATTGATACACATTACTATAATATCACTGGATTTTTGTATGAAAAGTAATTTATGTATCATACAGTAAAAACACGTGCCATGTTTATGGGTGGTTATGTTTTGTGAAAGTTCCATTCTTTTAAAGGATTTTCAAAAGTTAAATAAGTCGTTTGCAATATTAATTTATCACTGAAAGTATTCCAAACTGATCCGGGTGAATTTTTCTTTGCTTCAATTGTGCTCGGGCCAAACCGAGCATATTATCAGGTGGGGTTTCGCTTGGAACTTATCATGACCCAAAATCCCCGACCGGCCAATACCGAACGAGAACGCGGATTGTTTGAGAACACGACGCAATGGAACACAACACAAAATAATATTTCATTGCTATTACAATAATTTGCATAAGCGTATAAGAATATCAGAGCGTGAATAAATAATATACACAGTTGCTAAATACAATTATCAAAGAATAAAATTACATAGCAACGGAAATAAAAAAAAGTATAAATACAATGCACAACGGAAATACATCAACTAACACAACTGAAAGAAATACGCGAATACTAAGCTTTCCGAATATAGCTCCAGTCATAAACCAGGATCTTGTTAATTAAACATCTACAAAACCAAAACAACTAGCTGCTCGTGTGGAAAGCACGGGCGCCTAAAGTTTAGGTGAAAAATAATAAATTCCAGCTCAGTCATGGGATTGGTGTGAGAACTTAAAACATTTATTAAAATGTTTCATTGAAAATGGAAAAATCATTGGACCACCTCGTGTGACACAGAACGACTTTACTCCACATGAATACTAGTTAAACATAAAACAACGTCATGCTTTTTGAAAAATGAATCCATTATAAGACTCAGGTCCCATCACACAATGCAATGCAAGCCGGAGGATAGAGTTTTACCTTATAATAGCCAAATGTGCTTGGTACGTTTAATAAAAATTATATTGTTATAAGTGCATAGTATATAAAACAACTTCGAATATAAATGTATCAATTATAGACGGCATAGGTACCATATGTTATGTCGTCATATAGGTTTACAACTAAAATCGAAAAGTCGCGTATTGGAAATTGAATTTTCATCATGTGTCAAGGCAAGTTATGTCTCCGTATTGGTTTTGGGCCATCTCTAGCAAGATGATCCATAATCACACCTATGGGCAACCCTTGGATCTTGCCGGACCGGCCCGCACCTAACGTTTTTGGATTAGTTATTCCTGAACAATAGGTTTTATGGTCTTATCAGACCTGATACCTGGTCAGTATGTCGACCAATCATATCTGAGGGCTTTTGCATCCATCATCCACATAAGCAAAATGTCTCGGCTCCATACCATGACATCACCCTTAGCTAGAAAGAAACGCATGTACTCCCTGCTATCCCTAATCTTGTTTTTGACTCATACCGGAGTGTAAAGCTCGTGAATTACCGCTACATGCGCTATTTAAGGCAGTGATTTTGTCATCATCCACAAGGCTCTGCTTTTCAACGAAAGCTTTGATCATTGCATCTTGGTATGCCACATTGTAAATCCATACCATACCATTGATTTCCACCAATATATAACCTCTATGTTCGTACGTCTCAGAAAGGGGGTTAAGAAAGAGAATAAATCCTCCACCACTAAACTGATATATATTCAGTAGAGATCAACAAATACAACGAGAAGTACAATGTCAGACATATAATCCATTTTCAAGTCCGTTCTGGGTCTGAACGAAAGCAGAGCCACCTTATTCCTTGTAATGACCCGGATCCTTATGGGTTAATTTTAAAATATTTAATATGGATTTAATACTGAGTTAAGTAAATAAATCAATTTTTATAGGGAGTTATCGATTTAAAAATAAATTTCAATTTAATATTGAAAATATTAAATTATCAGAACACGAAAATGGATTTAGTTGAATTCAAATTTTAATAAAAATTGAAAACAGTTCAAATAATTAATATGAAATTTTAACGGTAATAATATTTATTTATTATCAAGGAGAATCAATAGTTTGAAATTTAAATTATATCAATTTAAATTCATATCAACTACGGATAATCAAATTGGACTTCGTGACCTATCTCAGTGTGTCCGGAATAGGGGTATTACCCTAGAATTGACAGTTGTTGGGTTCAGAAAGGAGTTCAGCATCATGGGTATTTAATTTAAAGGATATTGGTTTAAATATAAATAAAATAAAAATAAAACTCCTTCAATTCATTTTCTTCCACAAGTAAAAACAATCAGATGTGCTCCTTATTTCCTCCACAAAATATTAGCCTCGTTGCTCCTATCTAAACCCCAAAACAAAAACACACCGTGGCCCTTTCTTTGCCATCCGTTCCTTTATAACACACGATATCCTTCTGTTCACAAATTTGATTTCTTTCTTCTGAATAAATCCTTTTCTGGAAAAATGAAAATGACCGAAGTTATTCCTCTCAAAATAAATTAATCCAAATCGAAATCAAATCCTCTACGAGAGCACTCAACATAGGATTTCGTTGAACTCCTTAGGGCATGGGCTTCGCGATGTTTTGCTTTAGGTTGGACTCGATCATTTCCTAGAGCCGTGTTCTTCGAGTCACGCTACTGTTGCAGGAGGAGTCGGAAAAAGGAATTAGTGAATCGAAGAGTGGATTGGCATGTTGCGTGAACCAGGAGGGAGAGAGTTCGCGAGTTTGGGTCTGATCGATGTCTGAACCCGTCGAACTGAGCCATCGCAAGTTGAAAGGGGGTAGGCGTTGGTTCATGGCGAAGCAGGGATAAGGAGTTTTGATCTGATTTTGCGTTGAACGTTAGTGGCAGAGGATTTGTAGCAGAGAAATGGATTCAGTAACCTGGGAAGTTGCGATGGGTTCACAGGGCTGAAGCGTGATGTATTGGAAGTCGATTTTGGTGGGTTTTCAATCGCCCTGTACATCTTGGAGCTGCTGGGCGAACTCTGAGGTTATTGAATGGGAAGTGGGGTATTTATGATGAAGTTGCAACAATGAAGGATGTGTGCGAGTTGTCTGGCCCTCGGGATGAAAGTGGATGGTTATTTGAGTTATAGCAAGAAGGTGGTGTTACTGGGTTCGTGAGGAAGGGGCTGTTGCGTTTCCGTTATAGGCTAATGGAAGCGAATGGTAGTGTTGGTGAGATTTCAGGCAGAAAGGAATTAAAACGCAGGTGAGGAATTTATCTGTTTTTAATTAAAATTAATTTATTTCTAATTAAATTATTTAATGATAATTTAGTTCTGCCAAAACTTAAGAACATTTTATATAATTCATATGATAACAAGATTTCATGAAAACAAAGCAAATGGGATTCGTATAGAGATGGATTCATTTTGAGATCCTCAGAGTAATCAGAATCGATTATAATTTAATTTAAATCGAATGGTCTTTGATTTAATTCAAATTAGGATATTCAGCAAATTAAAAATCTCGGTGAGTAAATCTCACTCACCTTTTATTTAGAAATTATTTTTATATAGTTAAAAATAATTGTTGTTGCTTGTTTGAATGTTGTCTGATTGTTTTAAAATATATATTAGTTATTTAGGATATATATATATATATATTGGGTTGATGATTGGTTGGATTCCCGCAGTCTCATTAGCGGATGCCCGCGGTTTCATAGCGGATGATTACCCTATACGCCCCACGCTATGATAGTGGATGACCTTCATACCACGATATCCTGCCACGAAGCAGGATGGGTATTACTATGTTGACTAACGTCTGTGGATGCAGGAAAAACAGGTTGGAGGAATCCGACTGGATTCCTCAAAAATATATTATCTGTTGTTTATTTATTTGCATATATACTGTCATATATGATGTGTTAGAAAATTAAATAATTGGTTGCTTTGTGTGTTTAAATATCACTAGGGCTTGAATATTGATTTATAAAAATATCGAAAAAGGGTATTTGAGATTTTAAAAAGGAATTCTATTTTTATAAATAGAATTTAAATTTTTAATGAACTATAGAAAATATTTACTTGTTTTGAAGATATATAAAACGAGTATTGAATTTATAAACTCTGTTTATAAATAAAAAATGTGGGATTTGAATTGAATTAATAAACTCTGTTTATAAATCAAAATGTGGGATTTGAATTGAATTTATAAACTCTGTTTATAAATCAAAATGTGGGATTTGAATTGAATTTATAAACTTTATTTATAAATATATATTGTGGGATTTTAAGTGAAGTTATAAACGTTGTTTATAAATAATGAATAGATTTGAATATAGTATTTGAAAAGAGAATTCAAATAGATTTGAATATAGTATTTGAAAGAGAATTGAATTGGAAATTGAATATAGAAGTCGATAAGGAAACAAGTTTAAAAATAGAATTAGATTTGGTTCATGAGTAGTTAGAATATAGTTGAACATGTTATATTAAAATGTGAAAGGGAAATAGACTGAAGAGTTAAGTAACAAATTTATTTAACAAATTTAGTTAAAACGATTGGTATAGTTAAAATAGATTGGACAGGTATAAATATACAGGAGACAGGTTTGGAATAAAGTGTTAGAAGTGAAATAAATAGAATGCCCGACAAAAAGGTACGTATTTAATTCATATATGAGATTTTATGCGCTGTATCGGCAAGCCGCTTGGCTTTTCTTTTTCTTTTTGATTGGAAAAGGCCTGTGTGGCAGTTTGGGGATTTTCCCCATGCTCCCGGTACAAAGGAGGTTATGGCGAATTTTTCCGGGAATTTAAGGAGATAGAATATTTTTAAGATAATTTATAGTTAGAAATCAACGTATCGATAAATATAGAAGTCGATAAGAAAACGAACTTAAAAATAGAATAGTATAATCAAAAATGAAGTATAAGAATAAAATCTAGTAAGAATAGAAAGAGAAAGTGTATACGTGTTTAAAAGTGAAGAAGTAGTTGTATGGTATTGATTATTCAAGTAAGTAGTCTTATCTGTTTTGACGTTATAAATGTTATTCAGTCAAGGTCTGAGAGGTAGTTATACCCCAACTTGATTGATTTCAATATTAACAAATAAATAGTAAGATTTCAGGCTCGAAGATCACTGTTGAATAAGAGTAGTTGAATATAGTATTTGGGTTGACGTAACAATGTTTTATACAACATCCGTTTTAACCCAAATAAATGTAAGCTTGGAAATAAAATAATAAATATTTCCTAAGTATAGAAAATAAAGAAAGGTCGATATGGTTATTGAAAATATTTGGTTAACAAATATTGATACAGAAATAGAGAAGTGATTTAATTAATGAGATATTAATTAAGGGCTTAGTGATTGGTTGATAGATCAGATGAACACTTGTTTTCTTCGATAGTTAAATCATCGACTATCGAAACACTTGTTTTTTTTATTCGATAGTTAAATCACAGACTATCGAAGTTTTGACCATCGTTGTCAATATGGAGGGACCGGTTGGATTATTATCCGAAGAACCACTCCGTATTGGCAGTAGCGTACGAATCAGATTATATAAAGATAATCGAAGACAGAGTAGAGTGCAAGGACTTTTTCTATTAATAGAAATTGTGCCTTCGATTCATCCTGTTCCTGGGTGACTCGTATGGATGAATGTCTGACAGAGTATTTCCAGAAAGGTCATGTACATTGATTTCTTCAACCATACCAAGAGTGGAAGCGGATAAGGAAACTTCTTTTAGCTGACACATAATGTATTGTTGTATACGTCAATTAGCAATTTTCGATGGATCTGACAATGTGGCATTCGAAGTGAATCTGATGTGATGATGAAGCGTAACCTCAAGCCTCATCAATCGGTAAATGACAGAAATCGGGCAAGCAGCATGGCTATGTAGGTCGCACCTATTAGGCTGTATAATCACCTGATCTAGAGTTTCATTTACTTCTAAAATCTATTGTCGATGCTGTCCCATTTGGAAAACGGTTGCTGATCCCTACCGTTGGTGATATACATTCGATACACTCAAGCCAAATGAGTGGTCGGTCATGTGTGGCTGAGTTGCAAGATGTTCTTGTTAAACTCGGTGTATTCTCCTCTAGAGATATACCAGCGGAAGGTGGTTCCATACCTTGACATAGTTGGAAATCCATTACCCAATACGTGCTTGCGGTTTATGATTGTAATTATATATGTGGAACGTGAGATGCAAACGTTCCACTAGATTGTTATCTACTTGATTTAGACATTATTATAATATCAAAAGAGTTTTGATGTAAAGATTATCTTTCCTTTTAAAGGGATTTTTAAAGTTAAATCAAGTGCTTGGATTCTCATAAGGGAAAAACCCGTTCCGTGTTATACGGCGTGGTCTTATGAGATATCATTTAGTTTTCTGAAACTGTTTTAAACTATTTACTCATACCAGTCCCATGACTGACCTGGAGTTTATTTGTTTTGTTTTACCTAAACTCTTGGGTGCCTAAATTTGTACGGGCAGTCAAGTAGTTCAGGATTTTTCAGATATATCTAAAGGAGCTTGGAGAAGGAGGCTTCAGCGTTATCTAGTTATAGTTTTGTTCCGCTGTGTTGTAAGTGCTGTACTATGATAATGATATGTGTATACAGTACAAATTTTGTATTTCAAAGATATGATATATTATATTTTGTTCCGCTGCGATGTGAGATTCTGTGTTATTGTTTCTGTTCTTCTTCTATCTCTTTCTTCTAAAAAAAATGTTTCGTATTTTCGTGATATTTGGGTTGGACGTATGATGTATACAGTCAACTCCGATGTTGCGGCTTTGCGGGTCATTACAGTTGGTATCAGAGCTTAGGTTGAGCGAATACCTAGGCTTTGTTGGAATGTGCTCATTGGAGATAGGGTCAGTAGCACCCTAGAATGAGTTGAGTGCATATATATATATATATATATATATATATATATATATATATATATATATATATATATATACGAGAGAGCGTATTTGTTATTTGAAAAAAAAAACGGTTTTATATTGTGTTGACTAGTCTGTTGAGTGAATTATGGATTCTGATCGAATCGTGGGACGCCACGATGTCGATAGGAGTTTATAAACACTTGAACAGGAGATTGGACACGATATTGTTTTTAAATAGTTGAGTTGATTGTTAGGATTATAATCAAATTAGATTATAAAACAGAAATAGATATATAACTAATAGAATTTGTATATGAAATCAAATATACAAATGTGATAAATTGAAATTGAATTCCAACCAGAATTCAGAATTTAAAATCCTGGGAGTTTGGAAAATATTTTTCTAAATGGATTTTGAAAGTAATATAGCACTGAACTCATTTCAATGGCTGGGAAATAATTCTGATGATGGTCGCAACATCATCAGTGTTCATTTTCGAGTTTCTAAGTGATGAATTGCTGCCTTAGAAAAGTTTTTGATGGAAATTTGTTTGAAAGGAAAACAAGCTATTTGAAAATTCAAATGTTTTGAATTTGAGATAGATATAAATATATGTATATATTTATATTACTTCAAAGGAATTTTGAAATGGGAATTGGAATATAGATTTCAAATAGAAGTGAAATGGGAATTGGAATATATAATTCAAATAGAAGTGAAATAAAATTTGAATTCAAATGAGTTTGAATAAAGAAATTCAAATGGAATTTGAATATTGCAAATATAAGGGAATTCAAATATAGAATTTGAACATAGAAATTTAAATAGGATTCGAATAAAGAAAATTCAAATAGAAATTGTATAAGAAAAATTGAAATGGAATTTGAATTCAAAGGAATTCAAATGGATTTGAATAAAGAAAAGTCAAATAGAGATTTGAATATTAGAATTCAAATGGAATTTGGTTAAATAGAATTTCAAAGAGAATATAAAGTGGAGGTTGAATATTAGAATTCAAGAAAATATAGAGTTTGAAATAGAATTTAAATTCAAAGGATTTCAAATAGAAATTGAACAAAGGAATTTAAATAGAAATTGAATAAAGGATTTCAAATGGAATTTGAATAAGGGATTTGAAATGGGTTTTTGAATGAAGGATTTCAAATAGAAATTGAAGATAAGAAATTCAAATAGAATTTGAAGATAAGGAATTGAAATAGAATTTGAATAGAAGAAATTCAAATAGAAATTGAATAGAAGGAAATAATATAGAGTTTGAATAAAGAAATTCAAATGGAATTTGAATATTTTAAATTAAGATATAGGATTTGAATATTAGAAGTGAAATAGATCGGGAATATTATGAAATGGATTTGATACATATTAAAAATATATCAGAATGGAGTTGAATTTATTATAAACAAAGTTAAAACGTTTATATTTATAAATATAATTAAAACGAGCTCGTCGTAGCGCGGTAGTTCGAAAATTGGCGATTCGAACTTCAATTTAGTATACAGAACTCAATTGAAGTCGGAATTCTTTGAAACAAGAATTGTCGGGACCGGTTGAACAATAGTTTTCTAATGAAAGAGAAAAATCTGGATTTCGTCGTATAGATTTTGAGTTATGTCAAAATCAAATTTTTAGAAAAACAGCGCCAGAACCATTATAAAACCATAGTGGTTTAATTAAATAAATAAAAGGAATTTTAGGAAATAAAATCCGAATTGGCATTAGGAAAATCCAGACTGGAGATATAAAATAAATATGAACTCCAGTGAAGTAAGTGAAATGATTTTTAAGACAAAAATCATATTTTAAATGGTTAAATAGAATTAACTAAATTGAAAAATAATTAGTTAAAGGAAATTTGAATCGAAATTGGGTTTTTGGATAAGTGAAAGAGATTGAGAATTTATATTCGAAATCGAATATATAACTCGAGTTGAAAATATAATTAGATTAGTTTATAATTAAGTTGACATATATTTGAATAAGTTATATTCAACTAAAAAGGGTGAAATAGGCAAAACGGTTAATTAGCAACTAGTTAATGGGAATTTGAATGATTGAAATTAAATTTAACTTAAGTAAGTTAAATAGATCAAATTGAATAAATTGAGTAAAATCAATGTGAATGAAATATGAATTGGGTGTGAATAAAGGAAAAACCAAAAGAGATAAGAGAAAAATATATTTGTAAAACAAATATAAAGAGGAAATATATTTGTAAAACCAAATACAAAGGAAGTTATGTGCGAACAAATAGAAGGAGAAATATTTGTAAAAACATTTACAAATAGAATTTAGAAGGGAATATTTGTAAAACATTTACAAATAGATTTAATGGAAATATTTATTTATAGAAAATAAATAGAATGTTATAAATGAGATATTTATTTGTTAAATAAATAGAATTTAATCAAAGGAACATTTAAGAGATGAATAGAAAATGGAAATCTGTTTTTAACAGATAAATAGAAAAGATTAATTTATAAATAACAGTTTATAAATTAAATTAAATATTTATCATTCGATAAATGGAATATATAAGTCTGAGCTTATATAGAGAAGAGATATTGGTTTTTAACACCGATAGTTCTAAATAGAAGGGGTACACCACACTTGTATAAGTGAAGTAACGTTATTAAAAAGAACATTTATAAAGTAAAGAACCGTTACTAAAAGTAAATCTTTATAAATGAATAAACGTTATCCAATAGGAGATATTCGAATAAGAAAAGTCGATTAGAGTTAGAAATAATCGATTAGAGTTAGGATAAATCGATTAGAGTAGAATTAACCAATTAGAGTTAATCTGTTAGGGTTAATCCGTAGAGTTAATTGAATATTTGTTATTCAATTAGAATTTATCGAATATTTGTTATTCAAATTAAGAGTTAACCTGATAGAGTTAATTGAACATAGTTAATCGAATTAGGATTTAATTGAATGTTAGATATTCAATTAAAAGTTGATCGAATATAGTTATTGAGATAGAGTTAGTCAAACATAGTTACTCAGGATAAGTGCCATTTCGTACGATTGCTAGCGTAATTCGCAGGGCTGCAGATAGCCTAGGGCGATCGGATGTTTCCAGAGGGAATCAGGCGTAACCATTGTGATCGCTGCGATCTAGAGTCAAGCGAATGTAGTTAAATCGAATATTAGTTATTCGAATAGAATTAAAGGAGTTATCGAATATTAGTTATTCGAATAGAATTAAAGGAGTTATCGAATATAGTTTATTCGAATAGAGTTGAACGAGTTATCGAATATAGCTTATTCAGAAGGAGTTAAGTGAAAAGAGCTAATCCAATAGAGTTAATTGATAAGAGTTAATTGAATAGAGTAAATCAAATATAGTTTATTCGAAGAAAGGTTTTCGAATCTAGTTATTCGAAAGAGAGATTATCGAATATAGTTATTCGAAGGGAGGAGTTATCGAATAGGGATTTATTCGAAAGAGAGTTACGTAAGGAAGTTTGAAATGTTGAGTATCAACATAAATAAGTTTTGAAAAGATAAATGGGTTTGTAGCACTTTTCCTACCTTAGCAATTTCGAGGACGAAATTATTTTAAGTGGGGAAGATTGTAATGACTCGGATCCTAATGGGTTAATTTTAAAATATTTAATATGGATTTAATATTGAGTTAAGTAAATAAATCAATTTTTATAGGGAGTTATCGATTTAAAAATCAATTTCAATTTAATATTGAAAATATTAAATTATCAGAATACGAAAATGGATTTAGTTGAATTCAAATTTTAATAAAAATTGAAAACAGTTCAAATAATTAAGATGAAATTTTAACGGTAATAATATTTATTTATTATCGAGGAGAATCAATAGTTTGAAATTTAAATTATATCAATTTAAATTCATATCAACTACGGATAATCAAATTGGACTTCGTGACCTATCTCAGTGTGTCCGGAATAGGGGTATTACCCTAGAATTGACAGTTGTTGGGTTCAGAAAGGAGTTCAGCATCATGGGTATTTAATTTAAAGGATATTGGTTTAAATATAAATAAAATAAAAATAAAACTCCTTCAATTCATTTTCTTCCACAAGTAAAAACAATCAGATGTGCTCCTTATTTCCTCCACAAAATATTAGCCTCGTTGCTCCTATCTAAACCCCAAAACAAAAACACACCGTGGCCCTTTCTTTACCATCCGTTCCTTTATAACACACGATATCCTTCTGTTCACAAATTTGATTTCTTTCTTCTGAATAAATCCTTTTCTGGAAAAATGAAAATGACCGAAGTTTTTCCTCTCAAAATAAATTAATCCAAATCGAAATCAAATCCTCTACGAGAGCACTCAACATAGGATTTCGTTGAACTCCTTAGGGCATGGGCTTCGCGATGTTTTGCTTTAGGTTGGACTCGATCATTTCCTGGAGCCGTGTTCTTCGAGTCATGCTACTATTGCAGGAGGAGTCGGAAAAAGGAATTAGTGAATCAAAGAGTGGATTGGCATGTTGCGTGAACCAGGATGGAGAGAGTTCGCGAGTTTGGGTCTGATCGATGTCTGAACCCGTCGAACTGAGCCATCGCAAGTTGAAAGGGGGTAGGCATTGGTTCATGGCGAAGCAAGGATAAGGAGTTTTGATCTGATTTTGCGTTGAACGTTGGTGGCAGAGGATTTGTGGCAGAGAAATGGATTCAGTAACCTGGGAAGTTGCGATGGGTTCACAGGGCTGAAGCGTGATGTATTGGAAGTCGATTTTGGTGGGTTTTCAATCGCCCTGTACATCTTGGAGCTGCTGGGCGAACTCTGAGGTTATTGAATGGGAAGTGGGGTGTTTATGATGAAGTTGCAACAATGAAGGATGTGTGCGAGTTGTCTGTCCCTCGGGATGAAAGTGGATGGTGATTTGAGTTATAGCAAGAAGGTGGTGTTACTGGGTTCGTGAGGAAGGGGCTGTTGCGTTTCAGTTATAGGCTAATGGAAGCGAACGGTAGTGTTGGGGAGATTTCAGGCAGAAAGGAATTAAAACGCAGGTGAGGAATTTATCTATTTTTAATTAAAATTAATTAATTTCTAATTAAATTATTTAATGACAATTTAGTTCTGCCAAAACTTAAGAACATTTTATATAATTCATATGATAACAGGATTTCATGAAAACAAAGCAAATGGGATTCGTATAGAGATGGATTCATTTTGAGATCCTCAGAGTAATCAGAATCGATTATAATTTAATTTAAATCGAATGGTCTTTGATTTAATTCAAATTGGGATATTCAGCAAATTAAAAATCTCGGTGAGTAAATCTCACTCACCTTTTATTTAGAAATTATTTTTATATAGTTAAAAATAATTGTTGTTGCTTGTTTGAATGCTGTCTGATTGTTTTAAAATATATATTAGTTATTTAGGATATATATATATATATATATATTGGGTTGATGATTGGTTGGATTCCCGCAGTCTCATTAGCGGATGCCCGCGGTTTCATAGCGGATGATTACCCTATACGCCCCACGCTATGATAGTGGATGACCTTCATACCACGATATCCTGCCACGAAGCAGGATGGGTATTACTATGTTGACTAACGTCTGTGGATGCAGGAAAAATAGGTTGGAGGAATCCGACTGGATTCCTCAAAAATATATTATCTGTTGTTTATTTATTTGCATATATACTGTCATATATGATGTGTTAGAAAAATAAATAATTGGTTGCTTTGTGTGTTTAAATATCACTAGGGCTTGAATATTGATTTATAAAAATATCGAAAAAGGGTATTTGAGATTTTAAAAGGGAATTCTATTTTTATAAATAGAATTTAAATTTTTAATGAACTATAGAAAATATTTACTTGTTTTGAAGATATATAAAACGAGTATTGAATTTATAAACTCTGTTTATAAATAAAAAATGTGGGATTTGAATTGAATTTATAAACTCTGTTTATAAATCAAAATGTGGGATTTGAATTGAATTTATAAACTCTGTTTATAAATCAAAATGTGGGATTTAAATTGAATTTATAAACTTTGTTTATAAATATATATTGTGGGATTTTAAGTGAAGTTATAAATGTTGTTTATAAATAATGAATAGATTTGAATATAGTATTTGAAAAGAGAATTCAAATAGATTTGAATATAGTATTTGAAAGAGAATTGAATTGGAAATTGAATATAGAAGTCGATAAGGAAACAAGTTTAAAAATAGAATTAGATTTGGTTCATGAGTAGTTAGAATATAGTTGAACATGTTATATTAAAATGTGAAAGGGAAATAGACTGAAGAGTTAAGTAACAAATTTATTTAACAAATTTAGTTAAAACGATTGGTATAGTTAAAATAGATTGGAAAGGTATAAATATACAGGAGACAGGTTTGGAATAAAGTGTTAGAAGTGAAATAAATAGAATGCCCGACAAAAAGGTACGTATTTAATTCATATATGAGATTTTATGCGCCGTATCGGCAAGCCGCTTTGCTTTTCTTTTTCTTTTTGATTGGAAAAGGCCTGTGTGGCAGTTTGGAGATTTTCCCGATGCTCCCGGTACAAAGGATGTTATGGCGAATTTTTCCGGGAATTTAAGGAGATAGAATATTTTTAAGATAATTTGATAGTTAGAAATCAACGTATCGATATATATAGAAGTCGATAAGAAAACGAACTTAGAAATAGAATAGTATAATCAAAAAGGAAGTACAAGAATAAAATCTAGTAAGAATAGAAAGAGAAAGTGTATACGTGTTTAAAAGTGAAGAAGTAGTTGTATGGTATTGATTATTCAAGTAAGTAGTCTTATCTGTTTTGACGTTATAAATGTTATTCAGTCAAGGTCTGAGAGGTAGTTATACCCCAACTTGATTGATTTCAATATTAACAAATAAATAGTAAGATTTCAGGCTAGAAGATCAATGTTGAATAAGAGTAGTTGAATATAGTATTTGGGTTGTCGTCGTAACGATGTTTTATACAACATCCGTTTTAACCCAAATAAATGTAAGCTTGGAAATAGAATAATAAATATTTCCTAAGTATAGAAAATAAAGAAAGGTCAATATGGTTATTGAAAATATTTGGTTAACAAATATTGATACAGAAATAGAGAAGTGATTTAATTAATGAGATATTAATTAAGGGCTCAGTGATTGGTTGATAGATTGGATGAACACTTGTTTTCTTCGATAGTTAAATCATCGACTATCGAAACACTTGTTTTTTTATTCGATAGTTAAATCACAGACTATCGAAGTTTTGACCATCGTTGTCAATATGGAGAGACCGGTTGGATTATTATCCGAAGAACCACTCCGTATTGGCAGTAGCGTGCGAATCAGATTATATAAAGATAATCGAAGACGGAGTCGAGTGCAAGGACTTTTTCTATTAATAGAAATTGTGCCTTCGATTCATCCTGTTCCTGGGTGACTCGTATGGATGAATGTCTGACAGAGTATTTCCAGAAAGGTCACATACATTGATTTCTTCAACCATACCAAGAGTGGAAGCGGAGAAGGAAACTTCTTTTAGCTGACACATAATGTATTGTTGTATACGTCAATTAGCGATTTTCGATGGATCTGACAATGTGGCATTCGAAGTGAATTTGATGTGATGATGAAGCGTAACCTCAAGCCTCATCAATCGGTAAATGACAGAAATCGGGCAAGCATCATGGCTATGTAGGTCGCAGCTATTAGGCTGTATAATCACCTGATCTAGAGTTTCATTTACTTCTAAAATCTATTGTCAATGTTGTCCCATTCGGGAAACGGTTGCTGATCCCAACCGTTGGTGATATACATTCGATACACTCAAGCCAAATGAGTGGTCGATCATGTGTGGCTGAGTTGCAAGATGTTCTTGTTGAACTCAGTGTATTCCTCTCTAGAGATATACCAGCGGAAGGTGGTTTCATACCTTGTCATAGTTGGAAATCCATTACCCAATACGTGCTTGCGGTTTATGATTGTAATTATATATGTGGAACGTGAGATGCAAACGTTCCACTAGATTGTTATCTACTTGATTTAGACATTATTATAATATCAAAAGAGTTTTGATGTAAAGATTATCGTTCCTTTCAAAGGGATTTTGAAAGTTAAATCAAGTGCTTGGATTCTCATAAGGGAAAAACCCGTTCCGTGTTATACGGCATGGTCTTATGAGATATCATTTAGTTTTCTGAAACTGTTTTAAACTGTTTACTCATACCAGTCCCATGACTGACCCGGAGTTTATTTGTTTTGTTTTACCTAAACTCTTGGGTGCCTAAATTTGTACGGGCAGTCAAGTAGTTTAGGATTTTTCAGATATATCTAAAGGAGCTTGGAGCAGGAGGCTTCAGCGTTATCTAGTTATAGTTTTGTTCCGCTGTGTTGTAAGTGCTGTACTCTGATAATGATATGTGTATACAGTACAAATTTTGTATTTCAAAGATATGATATATTATATTTTGTTCCGCTGCGATGTGAGATTCTGTGTTATTGTTTCTGTTCTTCTTCTATCTCTTTCTTCTAAAAAAAATGTTTCGTATTTTCGTGATATTTGGGTTGGACGTATGATGTATATAGTCAACTCCGATGTTGCGACTTTGCGGGTCATTACATTCCTCATCCTATATGTCCAATCATTAGAGAGGCCTTCGCGTATCCAAACAATCAGCAAGTATGTCTAGAAAACTACCTCTATAACCCCTTTATGGGAGCTAACCAAATACAAATCATCAGTAGTAATCCATTCGATGTGAATATCACCGATCTTCAATCATGTCTTCAATATCTTCAACTTTTTATCGCCGTACCAGTTATACAGAATGGGTTAAACCCGGTCTTTCCGAATAACTTGCGCATCTCATAATTAGGTGATATATAAACATATCATATGCCCCATTCCAATTCAGAATATTCTTTTATTCGAATATTCTTTATACTGGGAATTAATTCCACTAATCTTATCAAAGATTTTAATTCATTTAAACCTCTTGTTTAAATCTTTCTTTGAAAACCATTGCAAAAGATTTTGTATTATTTTTTAACAATCTTAAAACGAATTAAGGCTAATAAAACTAGTCGGGGTTATCGAGCCTTACTGAAGTAATCATTCATTTTATTATCCCAATCCCAACCTGTAACATCCCACTTTTCTGTACCAATTTAAGCTAACATTTTACTACAATAGTCAATGTAACACCCCACGTCCATTAATGTCACTCACAAAGGGAATGCATTAACTTCTATGGAGCGTTTTAAGTGTGTATAGAACAGAAACTTAACAATAAGACAGATATAAACAGTACTTAAAAATTTAAAACTTTATTCATTGCAGCGGTAAACACATAAGTTTGATTACATCATCAAAAACCAGAGTCAAAGTACATAATATCCATCTTGACTAAATCAGAGTACATAAATTGAAAGACATAACACCAACACAAAATACCCATAAATAAGATAGGCTGAACTTTTACTTCAGCGATCCAAGAAACTTCTAAAAGCAGAGATACAGCTATCCAAAATCAAGCTCCACTGGTGCTAGTTCCACCCTGAGCACCTGGGGTGGGGGGAGGGGGGAAGGAAGAAAAGAGGTGGAAACAAAGGGGGTCAGACATAAAGTCTGGCGAGTGCGATAACTTTAACAATATAATTATCAAAATAACTAGGCTAAGGCATAAGTTGGAAAATAATGAAATGATTGTGAACAATTGAGTATGACAAAGTAAACAAGGAAATAAGATGAACAAAGATAATGTTAAAGCGCATCTAAACCACTATAAGATAATTACTATATTGCACCACCACTAGTCACCCTAAGGTTGATCCCGCCTACAGAACTTAATAATGATAATGGTAGTTTCGTGCACCCCTAGTTGCCTTCATAGGTGCCGCCTGCCCCTATCTCCACTAGGTGTACCCACTACCCCCATGCAATCGGCTCCCTAACTCGTAGATACCCGTGCTGGCCCCATAGTGGGGTGTATCACTCCCCAAAGTGGCAACCAGATACCACCAATAATGCACGACTTATACCTACGCGATGCAACAATGTCTTACCTACCAGCCCGGGCCCACACACGCACATGAACCCGTTGGACTTGCGTTGCCACCGCTAACCTGTTTTAGCCTCTTACAGTCAAGCCCAGTATGCGTGTCCCGTCCTCGACTTGGGTCGAGCCCACAAAGATACGTATGGGTTACTGGTTGAAACGGGCCCCCATTACTTGACACAAGCTATCCACCTAAGCTTGGTCCCCTCTAGTACATCCCACTTAACCCTCTTCTTATTCATGTTCACTTACATGTTTCAAATTTTGGTTAAGTGTTTCTAATCGTATTTCAAATGCCACCCAAGGCACCCACTAGATTCCACATGCCACCCAAGGCACCCACTTAACCCCCTCATGTCCCACTACATGTTTATCTGGTTAAGTGTTTCTTAATTCATTTAACACCGTAACCTTGTAAAGACCTCTCACATTAGACTGGCATTTGTGGCAGCTGGATTTGCCAGGCGGGTCCGGGCAGTCTTTCACCACAAACGAGCCTAACCTCGTGTCTTTACAACTGTTACGCATTTAATTTATGCCTAAGACCTCCCACATTAGACTGGCATTTGTGGCAGCTGGATTTGTCGGGCGGGTCCGGGCAGTCTTACACCACAAAAGAACCCAACCTTGTGTCTTAGACGATTAATTACACAAAATTAATTATTCCCCAATTTGAATTAATTTCCCTATTCCAAATTATTAATCAATTCCAAATTTAACTATGTCCATAATTGACTCAATTATGTCCATCTATTTATGGTATGCAAAATCATACCAATTTTTACCACAAATTTATTTTATGCCATTTAAGGCATTTATGCCAATTCTCAAAATTAAATCTTTTAATATTATCCCATTGCCCCCACGTTGTACGTTCGTTCGTTTAACGTAAAATATACATTAGACTCGAATAGTCTAACTTATGGAATAAAGGGAAAACATCACAACATACATAGAAATAAAACTAGATCTAAACATAAGGGGTGAACTTGCATGTGTGAATGAGGTTCTTAAACTTGCATAGGCCAAAGTCACAAACTTGCATAAAACTACATATGTCATAGATCTAAATCTAAAGGTCTGAACTTGTTTAGGTAATAGTCACAATGTAAAGACCCGCAAATTCCCACCCTTTGAATCGACCATAAACCACACAGGTCTGACCCAAAAAGTGAAAATCTACGAATACTTTAACTTTGGGAATACAACACATTACAACAGATAACAGAAGACTTTTATAACACTATAATAAATGTTACATCAGAGTACAGAATATACATATCAGAGTACATTGGAATATAATTACAGCGGAAGATAAATACAAAAAAAATGTAATATACTGCAATGGAAGAACACAGCGGAAGACTCTCTATCTCTGGACACAGCTTTAAGCTTCAACCCAGAATCCTGTTTAATTTATCTACAAAAATAGCTACTCGACTGCCCGTGTGGAAAATATGGGCACCCGAGTTTGCCAGTGGACAAACTACAGGTCAGTCATGGGACTGGTGTGAGAATTCTACTTAACCTATATAATATAATAAGGCTAATCACAGGACCACGCCACTTTCGCGGAACGGGTTTTCTCCTATAGATTGCCAGTGCATGACTAAAGTAAATCGTCAAAATAACGCAATGCTTTTTAGAAAAATGAAACCATTATAAGACCCAAGTCCCATCACACAATGCAACGCAAACCGGAGGATAGGGTTTCACCTTATAATGATCAAAAGATGCTTGATACGATAAACACGGTATTATATAATAATAGTGTGCAACTAATTTGAAATACATCAAAGTAAATGTATTAATCCTAGACGGCATGAGTGCCCCATCCCACTATGTCGCCATATATAGGTATACAATCAAAACCGCGTGATGTCGTATTGGAAATTTGGGTTTCCATCTGAGTCAAGGCTAGGGAGGAGATCCTTACCGATTCGAGACACTCTAGCAAATGCCCCAGGATTGGTACTCTGTCCAACCCTTGGATCCTGCAGGGCCGGTCCATACGTTAACGCTTAATGGATTAGTTATTCCTGAACACACGTTCCCCGGTCCTTTTGGACCTATAATACGGCCAGTGGCGACCGCATAAACCGAGGCCTCGAAAAATCCAACAACCACAATGAATAAATGCCAGCGCTGGTAGGTCCCTGGCACCACTCTAGCTAGAGAGAAACGTGTGCACTCCCTGCGTTCCCTTCTCCCGTTTTAGACTCTACCGGGCTGTGAGGCTCGCGAAGTCACGTTACACAAAGCTATGCCTAAATAAACTATGCTTTGATCATCCCACAAGGCCCTGCTTTGCAACAATAAGCCTTGTTCAAATGCAACTCGGCATGTCACATCAACAACTCATATCATGCGATTGATAATTACTTAACATACAAAAGGGTGTTAAGCAAGAGAATAAATTCTCCGCCACCATGCATTTATATATTAAATAAAAACCAATTTAATTACATGAAATAAATTTCAATGTCAGGCATGCTATCCATTTACAAGTCCGTTCTGGGTCTGAATGAAACAACGTATCCGTCGATCTCCCGTACGTCTGGAAGATCATCACTTTTTACCTTGCCTTGGGGGATCAGTCCCAATTCAAGATATCAGTCACCATCAACCAAACGATGTGAAGCTCTCCGGTCTTCAGTCACCGTCTTCATCTTCGACTCTTGATCGTCGTGATGATTATTCAGAATGGGTTAGACCCGGTCTTTCTGAATAACTCGCGTATTTGTAATTAAAATCAACCATACGCCACATTCCAACTTTGAATATCCTTTTAAATAAAAATTATTATTTATATTAAAAGATTCTCATTAATTTTATCAAAGATAAAATAAATTACATTTTAATCTTTCTAAAAAGATTTATTAATATTCCAATTTTGATTTAATTTATAAAATAGATTTATAAATTTCAAATAGTAATTTCAATGTAAATTGGATTAAAGGATAAATGTTATTTAAAACATCGTCCACTACAAATCCAATCTACATATCAATCACCAAACATAAATGTTAAGATCTAATGATCTTAAATAAAAGATTTATCCTAAAAATATTTAAAATAATCAATAAAATATTATTTATGTAAAATATTCTTTATAATACAAAATCTTTTATTTTACAAAAAATCCTTTTATTATATAAAAATTCTTTATTTAAAAAGAAATTCTGCATTGGAATGCGACTCAACCATGCACCATATAATTTAGGTCATATGGGTTTCATACATTTCATATATAGGGTAATAACAGGAAATAATCCTTAATCCATCCATTAACAACCAGAGTGACAATGTCAACTGTGTGAGCATTAAAATAAAACAATAACGCTCATCGCAGCCTGTCGATCAATCGATAGACATATAATTAAACATTGGGATTTGTGCCAGTCAAGTATCGTCCCAATACCCGTGTGGGGTTTTCAGCCAACAACAATTCATATAAATAAATAAATAAATAATTGGTTAATAGGTTTAACCAATTTCAATTTCACTACACATGTCACTTGTATTTTACTCGTATGACCTCACTATATATTCCTAAAGTTACATAAAGGGCAATTTATTTATATAGCTTTATTGTGGATGACAAATGGGATATAATTTCCATTATTCTTTATTTGTATGAAGTTTCTTAACAATACCTTTCAGTGTATATTTTGACCAACAATACAATTGTAAATTAGAATATAAATTCTAATGCAAGTTTTGCAAATAAAAATTGGATTTTATATCTGCGTATAAATTCTACTGTATATTATGCAAATAAAAGTGATTCTTATATTTGCACATAATTTGTGTTTCTACAAAGATGAGTGAAAGTGATATACTCATTTTGTTAACAATTCTATTTCAACAAATACAATGTAGATAAAAGTGTATTTCTAATCTTGTACTTTTATTTGTACATAAAACACAAATAAAAGTGTATCTCATGTATTTGTCTTTTTATTTGACAAAACAATGTTAATAAAAATGTTCTTTTATCTCTTGTACTTTTATTTAACAAAACAACGGTAAATAAAATGTCCTTTTAATCTTTTACTTTTATTTAACAAAACAATGACAAATAAAAGTATAATTTTCTTTCTATGTTTTATTTGCATCTAAAAATGCAAATAAGAAATATAACTCTCTTTTTACTTTTTCTTTGCAATAGAAAATGTAAATAAAATGGTTCACACAATTTTGTTCTTTTTTCTTTACAATAGAAAATGTAAATAAAATGGTTCACACAATTTTGTTCTTTTTTCTTTTACAATAGAAAATGAAAATAAAATGGTTCACATGTCTTGTTCTTTTTATTTACCATAGAAATACCAATAAAATGATCAACATATTTTGGTCTTTTCATTTACAAAAGAAGTTGTAAATAAAGTGGTCCTCATATTTTTACTCTTTTCATTTACAATAGGAGTTGTGGATAAATGATTCTCATGTTTCTGTTCTTTTTATCACATCTAAATGACGATAGAAATGTACCATTAACATCGCTATTTTTATCGCATCAAAAATGTCGAATAAAATGAATCACTAACATTGTCTATTTTTATCGCACCAAAAATGTCGATAAAAATGAATCACTAACATTGTCTATTTTTATCGCACCAAGAATGTCGATAAAAATGAATCACTAACATTGTCTATTTTTATCGCACCCAAAAATGTCGATAAAAATGAATCACTAACATTGTCTATTTTTATCGCACCAAAAATGTCGATAAAAATGACTACATTAACCATTCTATTTTCACCGCGTTCAAAATGACGATAAAATATTCCACATTAACAATTCTATTTTTACCGCATTCAAAATGACGATAAAATATTCAACATTAACAATTCTATTTT
This sequence comes from Allium sativum, assembly GCA_030737875.1. Taxonomy (NCBI): domain Eukaryota; kingdom Viridiplantae; phylum Streptophyta; class Magnoliopsida; order Asparagales; family Amaryllidaceae; genus Allium; species Allium sativum. The sequence continues at coordinate 864,524,100 of CM060922.1, forward strand.
TACCGCATTCAAAATGACGATAAAATATTCAACATTAACAATTCTATTTTTCCACTATAGAAAATGTAAATAAATATATTTCTAAATTCTATTCTTTTTATTTATATAAGAAAATGTAAATAAATGTATCTCTAAATTCTATTCTTTTTATTTACAATAGAAAAGGTAAATAAATAATTCACATATTTTGTTCTTTTGATTTTACATCTGAGAATGTAAATATGATGATTCACACATTTATCCTTTTCATTTACAATAGAAAATGAAAATAAAAATGATTCACAAATTTTTTTCTTTTTATTTTACATTAGGAAATGTAAATAAAATGATTAGCATATTTTATTCTTTTTGCTTACAATAGAAAATGAAAATAAAATGATTAACATAATTTTATTCTTTTCATCTACCATAGAAAATGTAAGTAAAAACGTATTTTCTGAATTTGTCCTTTTATTTACAAAAGAAATGTAAATAAAAACTTGCTTTCTAAATGTGTTCTTTTATTTACAAAGAAATGTAAATAAAAACTTGTTCTTTTATTAATAACAGAAATGTAAATAAAAATAAAAATAAAAACTTGTTTTTTATTTATTTATAAGGACAAAAAGAAATCCATTTGTGTACATGTTCTAAAAATAAAAGAGGATTTTATTTGTTTTACAAGTTCTAATCCAATCTTAACATATATATACATATACTGAATAAAATATGTTATGGTCTCATTTTAGATCCAATTCTCCAACCGCAAATAAGATATATATAATTCCAAGCGGATTTGCAAATCATGTACAACAATCATTCAACAAGCAACAATTATCATTCCAAACAACACCCAACTTTTCAGGTCAGAATTAAATGATCAAACAATTATTTTTAATGCAAGAAAATAATTTATAATTAATTAAACAAATAAAATTAGAATCCTCACATTGAATTTTTGGCCAAAATTTTACTGTCTCCTTTTCAGCTGCGGTCTGCGCCATCGCGAAGCTCTTAATTTTGTGATACCAACGCAATTTACGGTTCGTCCAACGGACCTCGTATGAAAGAGTTATGAATTTTTAAAGATCGGGTAAATTAAATAATTAAATAATAAAATAATATTAAAAAAAAAGGGACATTTCTTCCTCTCGCAACACGCACGGCCGAACACCCATGAAGCCGCTCCTTCTTCCTTCTACACGCACCCCAATACAAGCCACCATCGTCCGATCCGAGACCACCACCCGAACCACCTACCTCGCCTCCATCCTCGCCCATACCCACGGCCATCTCGGTGGGACCCATGCTCCAGAAATCGAGCCCGAACGCTACGGCTTTGGCCTCGAAATTCGTGAAATCCGAGAACCAAAACCCGATCTTGACCGTATAGATTTGTAGCCCTCTGAATTCTCTTCGATTTGTTAGGTCATACGTAAAATTTCGTTGAACGGATTGAGAGATCTTAGCATTTGAAGTTGGAGCAATTCTGGCCATCGAATTCTGGCGGCGGCTGGCCATTAGAGAATTAGGGTTTCGGATTTTTTTTATTATTTTAATGTTTAATTCCGAATTTCGTGAAATAAAGTGGATTTTTGGACTTTCTCGGATTTGGGCCTGCTTACTGTAACGACCCAGATTTTTGAACAGCTTATTTTAAATATTTAGTATGGTTTTAAATATTGAATTTAAAATATAGATGGTATTTTATTGGGTTGTTGTTTAAATAATCGAAAATACGATTTATTTTGATAAATTATCGAAATACGAGAAGCTTGAAATAATTCAATTCGAAAATAAAACTGAACGATGATAATAGAAATTCATTGTTGAAGAATTTATTTGTTTTGAATTTAAAATGATTTAATATGGCTATTTTAAATATACGTTCAAATTAAATTGTATAATCTATTTCGTTGAATTCAGAATAGTGAATAACGTTATAACATCAGTCGTTAAGTTAGAATAGCGGTTCGGGACTGCAAGATAGAGACTGTTAGATATTTTAATTAATTAATTAAAGTAAATTTCAAATAAAAGTTTCATATCAACGTTTCATCAGCCACCCTATTTCTACAAAGCCGACCTCTTCTCCTATATGCAGGCCTATCGTGTTTCTCGAGCACAATATTTTGTTCTCTAGCCTCTTAACAAAGGCAGACAGGATTTAATGGCTTTAAGTACTGGATGTTCCTTCTCGCGCCTATAAAACAAGGTTAAGGCTTCGCTATTCGCTATTCTTTCATTCTGAATCCCATCTTCATTCTTGCTGTCGTTCCTTTTCCCCAATTCAAAACATTTCAATCCACCGAAAGAAAAAATAAAAGGGGGGGGGGTTCGATTCGAAATCTGGAACCCGTTCAGGAATCGCGAACTGCGATTTAGGTGTTCGCAAGAGAGATGGAAGGCCACGACTTTACTTCAGATCAATTATCATTGTGGGTGTGCGTGAATTAAGGAGGGAGGGGGTGCGATGTTACGTTCGAATGGGGATGGAGGTTCGAGGGTTGCGAGGCCCCTTGAAGCTCGACAACCAGACATATGCGATGGGTTTTCTGGTGATGGTTTGGAGGGGAGTCGATACCAAAGGTGAACTCGACTTGGGTTTTTATTCGCGGAAGGTCTGTGGGGTACTTGATGTTGTCTGATTGTAAACAAGGGTTGCGCTACTGCTGGGAAAGCATCAGAAAGGGGAGTTAATAATAGCATCGATCATTGGATAGCAATGGGGTTCGAGTTGCTGTAGCGACTTCGACAGTGGTGAGTATTGCAAGGTAGATAATTTATTTCAAGATAAGTAAATTTGCTTAAGTATTTTATTTGCGTGAAATAGTTTAATTGAAATACAAGTAAATTAGTTATGTAATTAGTTATATCATTAGCTTATATAATAGGTAATTTAATTTACATATATATAAGGAGGATTAGTTAGTAAAGTAATGAAAGGTGTAAACTAATCGTTAAGTACGAAATCAAGGAAATGTAAATATTAATAATTACTACTATTATTTTTTTCCGTAGGAATCGTTGATTTAAAACGTGTATTTTATGCATACAAGGTTCAAAAATATGAAAAAAAAACCAGACAGGTTAGTCTGTAGCAGCAAGTATTCGAGCTAGAGATGGGTTGAGAATTTTCGGCACAACTGGAATTTTGATTTAAACCAATTTAAGGCCTGGATAGTCGACGAATATAAATCACGGTGAGTAAATCTCACTCACCTTTAGAATTATTTTTATTTCATTAAAAATAATTGTTTGTTGCTTGTGTGAATGTTTCTGGTTGTTTTATATATATTAGTTATTTAGGCTATATATATATATATTGGGTTGATTGATTGGTTGGATTCCCGCAGTCTCATTAGCGGATGCCCGCAGTTTCATAGCGGATGATTACCCTATACGCCCCACGCTATGATTAGTGGATGACCTTCTATACCGCGATATTCTGCCACGAAGCAGAATTGGTATTATTTATGTGCTAACATCTGTGGATGCAGGTAAACAGGTTGGAGGAATCCAACTGGATTCCTCAAAAATATATTATCTGTTTGTTTATTTGTTTGCATATATATTGTTATATATGATGTGTTAGAAAAATAAATAATTGGTTGCTTTGTGTGTTTTATCACTGGGCTTAAGTAATGATAATTAAAAATATCATAAAAAGGATATTGGCGATTTAAAAAGGGAAAATTCTATTTTTTAAATAGAATTTGAATTTTAAATGGAATAAAAATATAAACTTGGTTTGAAAAATAAAACAAGTAGTTCTTTTTAAACGAAGTTTATAAATAGTTCTTTTATAACGAAGTTATAAATGAAGTAAAAAGAATTATCATTTGATAATTCAGAAATAGAAATACCAGTGCGAAATTGGAATTTGATATGAAATTGTAAATAGGATGTGAAATGGAAATTTTAAAAATATAACTCAAATGAAATTTGAGCATAACATTTGAATTTTTAAAGGGGGTTTAAATATTTGAATTTTAAGAAGAGATTGAATATTAGAAATTCAAATAGAAGTTCAAATAGAATTTGAATAGACGAAATTAGAATGGAAAAATAGAATTTGAATTCAAGAAATTAAAATGAAATTTGAATTCAAAGGAATTCGAATAAAGAAATTCAAATAGAGATTTGAATGTAGAATTTCAAAATAGAATTTGAAATATAGAATTTCAAAGAAGAATTCAAATATGAAATTTGAATAGAGATTTGAAATGGAATTCAAATATGAAATTTGAATTGAGATTTGAAATAGAAATTCAAGTATTGAATTTGAACATGGAATTGAATATAGAAATTCAAGTAGAAATTTGAATATGAGATTTCAAAATAGAATTTGAAATAAACTTTGAAAGTGGGATTTCAAAGTAGGATTGAAATAGGATTTCAAAATAGGAAATCCAAATAGTTTTGAAATGGAATTTAAGGGAATTCAAATGGGTTTGAATACTAGAATTCAAATGGTGTTGAAAATGAATTTGTATGTTAGAAATTCAAATGGGGTCGGAAATGGAAAATGGAATTTGAATGTAAGAGATTCAAATTGAATTCAAATAGGAATTAATCTATGGGATTTGAATATGAAATTCAAATGAGTCTTAAACTATGGAATTTCAAATATAGAATTTAAAAAGGAGTTTGAATATTTGAATTCCAATAGAATTCAAATATAGAAATTGGATTATAGCAGTTCAAAGGGTATTTAAAAATAGAGTTTGAATAAGAGAATTCAAATGAATTCAAACATCGAATTTGAATATAGGGAATTCAAATAGAAATTCAAGTATTGAATTTGAAAAGGAATTGGGATTTTAAAAATATGGAATTCAAAAGAAGATTGGAATTTGAATCAAGGAATTCAAATGGAGTTAAATGAAGTTGAATTCATTTTAAAGAAGTTTAACGTTTATATTTATAAATATAATTAAAACGAACTCGCCGCAGCGCTGCAGTTCGTAAATTGGCAACTCGGACTTCAATTGAATATACAGAGTGCAATTGAAGTCGGAATTCTTCGAAACAAGAAACGTCAGGACCGATTTGATAATAGTTTTCTGATGAAGGAGAAAAATCTGAATTTCGTCGTATAGATTTTGAGTTATGTCAAAATCAAAATTTCAAAAATGCAGCGCCAGAAACCATTATAAACCATAATGGATTTTATATATAAATATTGGGATTTTTAAGCAAATAAAAATCCGGATTGCCATTTAAAAATCTAGACTTGAGTTAGAAAATAAATGTGAACTCAAGTGAAGTAAAGAAGATGATTTTTGAAACAATAATCTTGTTTTTGATTATTGAATAGAATTAACTAAAGGAGAATTAGTCAATCGAGTTTGAACTAAAGTCGAATTCTGAAAAGTGAAATTTGGAATTGTAAATATATATTCTAAATCGAATATAGAACTTAAATTGAAATTTGAATTCAATTGATTGATAAGTAAGTGGAAATATATTCGAAACGTGTTATATTCAAATATACAAGTGAGATAGGCAGAAAGTTAGTTAAAGAATTACTTTAACGAATTGAGTCAAAACGAGTGTGTGAAGTTGAAATAAATCCGACAGGTATAGACATACAGGAGACAGGTATGAGACAAGGATAATGCAGGTATATAAATAATGTGCTCGACAAAAAGGTACATGTTTAATTCATATATGAGGTTTTATGCGCCGTATCGGCAAGCCGCTTGGCTTTTCTTTTTTTCTTTTTGAGATTGGAAGATACCGGGATGCTATTTGAAATTTCCCGATGCTCCCGATACAGGGGAGGTTATGGCGAATTTTTCCGGGAATTTAAGGAGTTAGAATATTTTTAAGAAATTTGACAATTAGAAATCTATATAGCAATATATAGAATTCGATAAGGCAACGAAATCAAAAATAGCGGAAAGGGCCAAGATTGGTTATTGAGAATATTTGGTTAACAAATATTGATAAGAGAATATAGAAGAGATTTAATTAATGAAATATTAATTAAAGAGCCCAGTGATTTGTTTGATATGTTGATTGAACACTTGTTTTTATTCGATAGTTAAATCACAGACTATCGAAGTTTTGACCATCGTTGTCAATATGGAGAGACCGGTTGGATTATTATCCAAAGAACCACTCCGTATCGGCATAAGCGTTGCGAACCAAGTATGCTGAATATATTGAAGACGGAGTAAAGTGCAAGGGCTTTTCTAGTAATAGAAATAGTGCCTTCGGTGTCGTTCAATCCCAGAACGAACGTAATATGGACGAATGTCTGACAGAGTATTTCCAATGATCAAATGGGTTGGTCTGTGTGAATATATATGGTTGCAACGGATTTATCCCTTAGCATAATATCCAGAATATTTGTGCAAACTCAACTAGTGATTAACGGATCTGACGATGTGGCATTCAAAGTGATTGTGTTATCGATGAATGGTAAGTATGCGTAGCCTCAGGCCTCAACAACCGGGAAAGGACAAAAATCGGGCAGGCAGCATGGCTATGTGGGTCGCACCCATTAGGGTGTATAATCACCTATCTAGAGAAATTCCTTTTGTTTCTAAATCTATCGATTCTGCCCATTCGGGAACGGTGGTTTGAGTCCAACCGTTGGTGATATACATTCGATACACTCAAGCGAAATGAGTGGTCGGTCATGTGTGGGCCGGGTTGCAAGACGTTCTTGTTGAACCCAGGTGTATTAGCCTCTAGAGATACATCATCGGAAGGTGGTCCCATACCTTGTCATGTTGGAAATCCAATCTCCAATAAGCGCCATGCGGTTTTTGATTATATACTATATATGTGGAGCGTGAGATGCAAGCGTTCTGCTTTTTGGTTATTTACTTGATGTAGACATTATTATAATATCATTGGATTTGATATCAAAGTGATTTGGGTTATAGTAAGGTAAAAGCCGTCCATGTTTATGTGTGGACTGGTCTTACTATTATCTTTTCTTTTGAAAGGATTTTTAAAGTTAAACAAGTGGTTGGAGTTTACTCACACCAGTCCCATGACTGACCCAGAGTTTATTTTGTTTTGTTTTCCCTAAACTCTTGGGTGCCCAAATTTGTACGGGCAGTCAAGTGTTTCAGGCTTTTACAGATACACTTGAAGGAGCTTGAAGCAGGAGGCTTCAACGTTAGTTATTTATAGTTACTTCCGCTGGATCAAATGTTATGTGTACTCTGGTGATGGTATGTATGTATGTACAAAACAAATTTGTATTTCGAAGCTTATGTTATATAATATATTTTATTCGTTCCGCTGTGAGTTTGTGATCTTCGTTTTCTTCTATTCTAATATTTCTTTCTTCCTATTTCTCATCCTCTAACTTCTTTCTAATAATGAGTCGTATTTCTGTGTTATTTGAGTTGGACGTGTGGTGTTTTTAGTCAACTCAGATAGCACGGATTTGCGGGTCGTTACAGTTGGTATCAGAGCTGGTTGCTTAATTGGTACGGATGATAGGGGGTTCTCGCTTCGCGTTTGGTGGCGAACGGGAGACTCTTACCCCTACATCTCCCGACAATGTGGGTTGGTCGAGTCGAGAGGCTGGCCGTAAAAGCAGTTCTGAGGTATCTCTGTAAGCCACGCTGGGAGGTTAGCCCAGTGCCGAGGGAGGAGAGGATGGTTGAAAAGCCTACTCGAATCCCGTGGTCGCTACAGTTGGTATCAGAGCTTAGGTTGAGCGAACACCTAGGCTTGTTGGAATGTACTCATTAGAGATAGGGTCAGTAGTACCCTAGAATGAGTTGAGTGTATAGATACGAGAGAGCGTATTTGTAAATTGATAATAAAATTGTTTTATATTGTGTTGACTAGTCTGTGAGTGGTTTATGAATTCTGGTCGAATCGTGGGACGCCACGACGTCGATAGGAGTTTCTAAATACTTGAACAGAAGGTTGAACACGATATAGTTTTAAAGAGGGTAAGTGAAATAATTTTACCCGAAATTTCTATTTTGATATAGAAAGAATAATTTTTGAAATTATTATTATATGGATGTGTTGATTGATATCATTATAATCAGATAAGATTATAAAAATTGAAATGGTTATTTATAACCAAATAAAATTTGTGTATGAATAAAATATATACAAATGAGATGAATTAGAATTAAATTCAAACCAGAATTAAGAATTCAAAATCCTGGGAAGTTGAAAAATATTTTTCAAAGTATATTAAAATAATATAGATTCGTTTTAGAAGGATTTGAGAGAAAATCATGGATTTTGAAATAATAAAGCACTGAACTCACTTCAGTGGCTGGGAAATAATTCTGATGATAGTAGCGACATCATCAGTGTTCATTTCCGAGTTTCTAAATGATGAATTGCTGCCTTAGAAAAAGTTTTGATGGAAATTTGTTTGAAAGAAAACAAATTGGTTTGAATATTCAAATGTTTTGAATTTGAATTAGTTATAAATATATGTGATTTCAAAAAGGATTTGAAATGAAAACCCTGGAATTTGAATTCTGGAATTAATATTAACTTAAACAAGTTAAATGGGTCGAAGTGAATGAATTGATTAAAATCAATTTGAATTGGTTTAATAGAATATAGATTGGATATAAATGGATTGATCGTGGATCATTCGAATTGAATGAAGGAAGACCAAAAGTTTTGGTGGAATTAGATTTGTAGAAATATGAGGAGTTGAGTTTCAGCATAAGTGAGATGTTGAAAAGAAATGGATTTGTACCCTTTTTCCTACCTTAGCAATTTCGAGGACGAAATTATTTTAAGGGGGGAAGAATGTAACGACCCAGATTTTTGAACAGCTTATTTTAAATATTTAGTATGGTTTTAAATATTGAATTTAAAATATAGATGGTATTTTATTGGGTTGTTGTTTAAATAATCGAAAATACGATTTATTTTGATAAATTATCGAAATACGAGAAGCTTGAAATAATTCAATTCGAAAATAAAACTGAACGATGATAATAGAAATTCATTGTTGAAGAATTTATTTGTTTTGAATTTAAAATGATTTAATATGGCTATTTTAAATATACGTTCAAATTAAATTGTATAATCTATTTCGTTGAATTCAGAATAGTGAATAACGTTATAACATCAGTCGTTAAGTTAGAATAGCGGTTCGGGACTGCAAGATAGAGACTGTTAGATATTTTAATTAATTAATTAAAGTAAATTTCAAATAAAAGTTTCATATCAACGTTTCATCAGCCACCCTATTTCTACAAAGCCGACCTCTTCTCCTATATGCAGGCCTATCGTGTTTCTCGAGCACAATATTTTGTTCTCTAGCCTCTTAACAAAGGCAGACAGGATTTAATGGCTTTAAGTACTGGATGTTCCTTCTCGCGCCTATAAAACAAGGTTAAGGCTTCGCTATTCGCTATTCTTTCATTCTGAATCCCATCTTCATTCTTGCTGTCGTTCCTTTTCCCCAATTCAAAACATTTCAATCCACCGAAAGAAAAAATAAAAGGGGGGGGGGGTTCGATTCGAAATCTGGAACCCGTTCAGGAATCGCGAACTGCGATTTAGGTGTTCGCAAGAGAGATGGAAGGCCACGACTTTACTTCAGATCAATTATCATTGTGGGCGTGCGTGAATTAAGGAGGGAGGGGGTGCGATGTTACGTTCGAATGGGGATGGAGGTTCGAGGGTTGCGAGGCCCCTTGAAGCTCGACAACCAGACATATGCGATGGGTTTTCTGGTGATGGTTTGGAGGGGAGTCGATACCAAAGGTGAACTCGACTTGGGTTTTTATTCGCGGAAGGTCTGTGGGGTACTTGATGTTGTCTGATTGTAAACAAGGGTTGCGCTACTGCTGGGAAAGCATCAGAAAGGGGAGTTAATAATAGCATCGATCATTGGATAGCAATGGGGTTCGAGTTGCTGTAGCGACTTCGACAGTGGTGAGTATTGCAAGGTAGATAATTTATTTCAAGATAAGTAAATTTGCTTAAGTATTTTATTTGCGTGAAATAGTTTAATTGAAATACAAGTAAATTAGTTATGTAATTAGTTATATCATTAGCTTATATAATAGGTAATTTAATTTACATATATATAAGGAGGATTAGTTAGTAAAGTAATGAAAGGTGTAAACTAATCGTTAAGTACGAAATCAAGGAAATGTAAATATTAATAATTACTATTATTATTTTTTTCCGTAGGAATCGTTGATTTAAAACGTGTATTTTATGCATACAAGGTTCAAAAATATGAAAAAAAAACCAGACAGGTTAGTCTGTAGCAGCAAGTATTCGAGCTAGAGATGGGTTGAGAATTTTCGGCACAACTGGAATTTTGATTTAAACCAATTTAAGGCCTGGATAGTCGACGAATATAAATCACGGTGAGTAAATCTCACTCACCTTTAGAATTATTTTTATTTCATTAAAAATAATTGTTTGTTGCTTGTGTGAATGTTTCTGGTTGTTTTATATATATTAGTTATTTAGGCTATATATATATATTGGGTTGATTGATTGGTTGGATTCCCGCAGTCTCATTAGCGGATGCCCGCAGTTTCATAGCGGATGATTACCCTATACGCCCCACGCTATGATTAGTGGATGACCTTCTATACCGCGATATTCTGCCACGAAGCAGAATTGGTATTATTTATGTGCTAACATCTGTGGATGCAGGTAAACAGGTTGGAGGAATCCAACTGGATTCCTCAAAAATATATTATCTGTTTGTTTATTTGTTTGCATATATATTGTTATATATGATGTGTTAGAAAAATAAATAATTGGTTGCTTTGTGTGTTTTATCACTGGGCTTAAGTAATGATAATTAAAAATATCATAAAAAGGATATTGGCGATTTAAAAAGGGAAAATTCTATTTTTTAAATAGAATTTGAATTTTAAATGGAATAAAAATATAAACTTGGTTTGAAAAATAAAACAAGTAGTTCTTTTTAAACGAAGTTTATAAATAGTTCTTTTATAACGAAGTTATAAATGAAGTAAAAAGAATTATCATTTGATAATTCAGAAATAGAAATACCAGTGCGAAATTGGAATTTGATATGAAATTGTAAATAGGATGTGAAATGGAAATTTTAAAAATATAACTCAAATGAAATTTGAGCATAACATTTGAATTTTTAAAGGGGGTTTAAATATTTGAATTTTAAGAAGAGATTGAATATTAGAAATTCAAATAGAAGTTCAAATAGAATTTGAATAGACGAAATTAGAATGGAAAAATAGAATTTGAATTCAAGAAATTAAAATGAAATTTGAATTCAAAGGAATTCGAATAAAGAAATTCAAATAGAGATTTGAATGTAGAATTTCAAAATAGAATTTGAAATATAGAATTTCAAAGAAGAATTCAAATATGAAATTTGAATAGAGATTTGAAATGGAATTCAAATATGAAATTTGAATTGAGATTTGAAATAGAAATTCAAGTATTGAATTTGAACATGGAATTGAATATAGAAATTCAAGTAGAAATTTGAATATGAGATTTCAAAATAGAATTTGAAATAAACTTTGAAAGTGGGATTTCAAAGTAGGATTGAAATAGGATTTCAAAATAGGAAATCCAAATAGTTTTGAAATGGAATTTAAGGGAATTCAAATGGGTTTGAATACTAGAATTCAAATGGTGTTGAAAATGAATTTGTATGTTAGAAATTCAAATGGGGTCGGAAATGGAAAATGGAATTTGAATGTAAGAGATTCAAATTGAATTCAAATAGGAATTAATCTATGGGATTTGAATATGAAATTCAAATGAGTCTTAAACTATGGAATTTCAAATATAGAATTTAAAAAGGAGTTTGAATATTTGAATTCCAATAGAATTCAAATATAGAAATTGGATTATAGCAGTTCAAAGGGTATTTAAAAATAGAGTTTGAATAAGAGAATTCAAATGAATTCAAACATCGAATTTGAATATAGGGAATTCAAATAGAAATTCAAGTATTGAATTTGAAAAGGAATTGGGATTTTAAAAATATGGAATTCAAAAGAAGATTGGAATTTGAATCAAGGAATTCAAATGGAGTTAAATGAAGTTGAATTCATTTTAAAGAAGTTTAACGTTTATATTTATAAATATAATTAAAACGAACTCGCCGCAGCGCTGCAGTTCGTAAATTGGCAACTCGGACTTCAATTGAATATACAGAGTGCAATTGAAGTCGGAATTCTTCGAAACAAGAAACGTCAGGACCGATTTGATAATAGTTTTCTGATGAAGGAGAAAAATCTGAATTTCGTCGTATAGATTTTGAGTTATGTCAAAATCAAAATTTCAAAAATGCAGCGCCAGAAACCATTATAAACCATAATGGATTTTATATATAAATATTGGGATTTTTAAGCAAATAAAAATCCGGATTGCCATTTAAAAATCTAGACTTGAGTTAGAAAATAAATGTGAACTCAAGTGAAGTAAAGAAGATGATTTTTGAAACAATAATCTTGTTTTTGATTATTGAATAGAATTAACTAAAGGAGAATTAGTCAATCGAGTTTGAACTAAAGTCGAATTCTGAAAAGTGAAATTTGGAATTGTAAATATATATTCTAAATCGAATATAGAACTTAAATTGAAATTTGAATTCAATTGATTGATAAGTAAGTGGAAATATATTCGAAACGTGTTATATTCAAATATACAAGTGAGATAGGCAGAAAGTTAGTTAAAGAATTACTTTAACGAATTGAGTCAAAACGAGTGTGTGAAGTTGAAATAAATCCGACAGGTATAGACATACAGGAGACAGGTATGAGACAAGGATAATGCAGGTATATAAATAATGTGCTCGACAAAAAGGTACATGTTTAATTCATATATGAGGTTTTATGCGCCGTATCGGCAAGCCGCTTGGCTTTTCTTTTTTTCTTTTTGAGATTGGAAGATACCGGGATGCTATTTGAAATTTCCCGATGCTCCCGATACAGGGGAGGTTATGGCGAATTTTTCCGGGAATTTAAGGAGTTAGAATATTTTTAAGAAATTTGACAATTAGAAATCTATATAGCAATATATAGAATTCGATAAGGCAACGAAATCAAAAATAGCGGAAAGGGCCAAGATTGGTTATTGAGAATATTTGGTTAACAAATATTGATAAGAGAATATAGAAGAGATTTAATTAATGAAATATTAATTAAAGAGCCCAGTGATTTGTTTGATATGTTGATTGAACACTTGTTTTTATTCGATAGTTAAATCACAGACTATCGAAGTTTTGACCATCGTTGTCAATATGGAGAGACCGGTTGGATTATTATCCAAAGAACCACTCCGTATCGGCATAAGCGTTGCGAACCAAGTATGCTGAATATATTGAAGACGGAGTAAAGTGCAAGGGCTTTTCTAGTAATAGAAATAGTGCCTTCGGTGTCGTTCAATCCCAGAACGAACGTAATATGGACGAATGTCTGACAGAGTATTTCCAATGATCAAATGGGTTGGTCTGTGTGAATATATATGGTTGCAACGGATTTATCCCTTAGCATAATATCCAGAATATTTGTGCAAACTCAACTAGTGATTAACGGATCTGACGATGTGGCATTCAAAGTGATTGTGTTATCGATGAATGGTAAGTATGCGTAGCCTCAGGCCTCAACAACCGGGAAAGGACAAAAATCGGGCAGGCAGCATGGCTATGTGGGTCGCACCCATTAGGGTGTATAATCACCTATCTAGAGAAATTCCTTTTGTTTCTAAATCTATCGATTCTGCCCATTCGGGAACGGTGGTTTGAGTCCAACCGTTGGTGATATACATTCGATACACTCAAGCGAAATGAGTGGTCGGTCATGTGTGGGCCGGGTTGCAAGACGTTCTTGTTGAACCCAGGTGTATTAGCCTCTAGAGATACATCATCGGAAGGTGGTCCCATACCTTGTCATGTTGGAAATCCAATCTCCAATAAGCGCCATGCGGTTTTTGATTATATACTATATATGTGGAGCGTGAGATGCAAGCGTTCTGCTATTTGGTTATTTACTTGATGTAGACATTATTATAATATCATTGGATTTGATATCAAAGTGATTTGGGTTATAGTAAGGTAAAAGCCGTCCATGTTTATGTGTGGGCTGGTCTTACTATTATCTTTTCTTTTGAAAGGATTTTTAAAGTTAAACAAGTGGTTGGAGTTTACTCACACCAGTCCCATGACTGACCCAGAGTTTATTTTGTTTTGTTTTCCCTAAACTCTTGGGTGCCCAAATTTGTACGGGCAGTCAAGTGTTTCAGGCTTTTACAGATACACTTGAAGGAGCTTGAAGCAGGAGGCTTCAACGTTAGTTATTTATAGTTACTTCCGCTGGATCAAATGTTATGTGTACTCTGGTGATGGTATGTATGTATGTACAAAACAAATTTGTATTTCGAAGCTTATGTTATATAATATATTTTATTCGTTCCGCTGTGAGTTTGTGATCTTCGTTTTCTTCTATTCTAATATTTCTTTCTTCCTATTTCTCATCCTCTAACTTCTTTCTAATAATGAGTCGTATTTCTGTGTTATTTGAGTTGGACGTGTGGTGTTTTTAGTCAACTCAGATAGCACGGATTTGCGGGTCGTTACACTTACTGTCGATCTTAACGTTTTGAGGCCTTCTGAACGCGATGGGCTATGTCCCCAGGTCCAATTCCGAAATATACAGCAGTTTTTTTTCGGTTTTACTTGAAAATACAATATTAAATTAATTATTTAATTTCTACCGTACATTTAAATATGCCGGGGCCACATACGACCTTAGAAAATTCTAAAAAAAATATTTTTAGCTTTCTTATGACGATACGGTTCTAACGAGACTAATTTCGTTGAATTCTGAGACTGTTTGAAAAATGGCCTTTTTCAAGTCGTTTAAAATTTACTGTAAATTGACAAAACAGAAATCTTTTTGCCACGGCCACAAATTAATTCTAAAAATTATGAAAAAATAAACTTAACAATATTTTGACATCCCGGATCCAACAAAAGTGGTTTCGTCGAAAACAGAGGTCGTTTGAAAAATGACTATTTTCAAGGCCAATATATTTAATATTAAAAATACATTTTTAAACAAATAAATCCCGAAACTCAAAATATATAAGTGTTTACTGTTTTTCAATGTAGAAACATCATTCTGAACTCAATGGAAGTGGTTTCGAGTTCAAATTCCTCCGTATGCAAAAAGTAGCATTTTGACCTTTATAAATTTCATAGCGACCTTTCTAAATATTGAATTGGCCATAACTTTTGATTTCCGCTATGAAATTTCAATTTTTCGGATTCGTTGGAAAGATATTTTTAAATAGATTCTAATATTTTAGGTTTCACTAAAATCCGTTAAATTTTGCATCCTGTACGGTCAGTCAAAGTTCAAGTTTGACTTTACCAAACTACCGCGTTATTTCTAACTCTTTTGTTAATTAAAATTAAATCATTCATTCTAACTTTGATTTAAATCAAATTTGTGATCATTATTATTTAAATAAATTATTTTATATTGTCAAAATTCATTAAAATTTTCTAAAATAAAAAATTTAAATTGGTTCTGATTTTTGAGGGTTGTTACAATCGCCCCCACTTAAAAACTTTTCGTCCTCGAAAAGGAGCGTAGCTAAAAATTGTAAAATTAACTATCTTAATTTTAAATTTTAATGGTTAATTATCTTTTCAAAATATACATAACTTTATATATATAAAAATCATATTTCATAAAATATATTATAAATATCAAAAATACGTTAATTATAAGTTCGTAACTCTTAACTCGTTCTAAGGCATTACTAACCCCATCTCTAACGAGTTTACTCATTCTAGGATACTGCTGATTCTATCTCTAATGAGTATTCTTATTGGACGTTACTAATCCAATCTCTGATGAGTCTTTTGTTAAGTTCTAATGAGTTGTATCCCAAAGATTTGAGCTAACCAGAGCTCTGATACCAACTGTAAAGACCCGCAAATTCCCACCCTTTGAATCGACCATAAACCACACAGGTCTGACCCAAAAAGTGAAAATCTATGAATACTTTAACTTTGGGAATACAACACATTACAACAGATAACAGAAGACTTTTATAACACTATAATAAATGTTATATCAGAGTACAGAATATACATATCAGAGTACATTGGAATATAATTACAGCGGAAGATAAATACAAAAAATGTAATATACTGCAATGGAGGAACACAGCGGAAGACTCTCTATCTCTGGACACAGCTTTAAGCTTCAACCCAGAATCCTGTTTAATATATCTGCAAAAATAGCTACTCGACTGCCCGTGTGGAAAATATGGGCACCCGAGTTTGCCAGTGGACAAACTACAGGTCAGTCATGGGACTGGTGTGAGAATTCTACTTAACCTATATAATATAATAAGGCTAATCACAGGACCACGCCACTTTCGCGGAACGGGTTTTCTCCTATAGATTGCCAGTGCATGACTAAAGTAAATCGTCAAAATAACGCAATGCTTTTTAGAAAAATGAAACCATTATAAGACCCAAGTCCCATCACACAATGCAACGCAAACCGGAGGATAGGGTTTTACCTTATAATGATCAAAAGATGCTTGATACGATAAACACGGTATTATATAATAATAGTGTGCAACCAATTTGAAATACATCAAAGTAAATGTATTAATCCTAGACGGCATGAGTGCCCCATCCCACTATGTCGCCATATATAGGTATACAATCAAAATCGCGTGATGTCGTATTGGAAATTTGGGTTTCCATCTGAGTCAAGGCTAGGGAGGAGATCCTTACCGATTCGAGACACTCTAGCAAATGCCCCAGGATTGGTACTCTGTCCAACCCTTGGATCCTGCAGGGCCGGTCCATACGTTAACGCTTAATGGATTAGTTATTCCTGAACACACGTTCCCCGGTCCTTTTGGACCTATAATACGGCCAGTGGCGACCGCATAAACCGAGGCCTCGAAA
The DNA here is from genome assembly GCA_030737875.1 of Allium sativum. Classification (NCBI taxonomy): domain Eukaryota; kingdom Viridiplantae; phylum Streptophyta; class Magnoliopsida; order Asparagales; family Amaryllidaceae; genus Allium; species Allium sativum. The sequence goes on from CM060922.1 coordinate 864,540,994, forward strand.
AATCCAACAACCACAATGAATAAATGCCAGCGCTGGTAGGTCCCTGGCACCACTCTAGCTAGAGAGAAACGTGTGCACTCCCTGCGTTCCCTTCTCCCATTTTAGACTCTATCGGGCTGTGAGGCTCGCGAAGTCACGTTACACAAAGCTATGCCTAAATAGACTATGCTTTGATCATCCCACAAGGCCCTGCTTTGCAACAATAAGCCTTGTTCAAATGCAACTCGGCATGTCACATCAACAACTCATATCATGCGATTGATAATTACTTAACATACAAAAGGGTGTTAAGCAAGAGAATAAATTCTCCGCCACCATGCATTTATATATTAAATAAAAACCAATTTAATTACATGAAATAAATTTCAATGTCAGGCATGCTATCCATTTACAAGTCCGTTCTGGGTCTGAATGAAACAACATATCCGTCGATCTCCCGTACGTCTGGAAGATCATCACTTTTTACCTTGCCTTGGGGGATCAGTCCCAATTCAAGATATCAGTCACCATCAACCAAACGATGTGAAGCTCTCCGGTCTTCAGTCACCGTCTTCATCTTCGACTCTTGATCGTCGTGATGATTATTCAGAATGGGTTAGACCCGGTCTTTCTGAATGACTCGCGTATTTGTAATTAAAATCAACCATACGCCACATTCCAACTTTGAATATCCTTTTAAATAAAAATTATTATTTATATTAAAAGATTCTCATTAATTTTATCAAAGATAAAATAAATTACATTTTAATCTTTCTAAAAAGATTTATTAATATTCCAATTTTGATTTAATTTATAAAATAGATTTATAAATTTCAAATAGTAATTTCAATGTAAATTGGATTAAAGGATAAATGTTATTTAAAACATCGTCCACTACAAATCCAATCTACATATCAATCACCAAACATAAATGTTAAGATCTAATGATCTTAAATAAAAGATTTATCTTAAAAATATTTAAAATAATCAATAAAATATTATTTATGTAAAATATTCTTTATAATACAAAATCTTTTATTTTACAAAAAATCCTTTTATTATATAAAAATTCTTTATTTAAAAAGAAATTCTGCATTGGAATGCGACTCAACCATGCACCATATAATTTAGGTCATATGGGTTTCATACATTTCATATATAGGGTAATAACAGGAAATAATCCTCAATCCATCCATTAACAACCAGAGTGACAATGTCAACTGTGTGAGCATTAAAATAAAACAATAACGCTCATCGCAGCCTGTCGATCAATCGATAGACATATAATTAAACATTGGGATTTATGTCAGTCAAGTATCGTCCTAATACCCGTGTGGGGTTTTCAGCCAACAACAATTCATATTAATAAATAAATAAATAATTGGTTAATAGGTTTAACCAATTTCAATTTCACTACACATGTCACTTGTATTTTACTCGTATGACCTCACTATATATTCCTAAAGTTACATAAAGGGCAATTTATTTATATAGCTTTATTGTGGATGACAAATGGGATATAATTTCCATTATTCTTTATTTGTATGAAGTATCTTAACAATTCCTTTCAGTGTATATTTTGACCAACAATACAATTGTATATTAGAATATAAATTCTAATGCAAGTTTTACAAATAAAAATTGGATTTTATATCTGCGTATAAATTCTACTGTATATTATGCAAATAAAAGTGATTCTTATATTTGCACATAATGTCTGTTTCTACAAAGATGAGTGAAAGTGATATACTCATTTTGTTAACAATTCTATTTCAACAAATACAATGTAGATAAAAGTGTATTTCTAATCTTGTACTTTTATTTGTACATAAAACACAAATAAAAGTGTATCTCATGTATTTGTCTTTTTATTTGACAAAACAATGTTAATAAAAATGTTCTTTTATCTCTTGTACTTTTATTTAACAAAACAACGGTAAATAAAATGTCCTTTTAATCTTTTACTTTTATTTAACAAAACAATGACAAATAAAAGTATAATTTTCTTTCTATGCTTTATTTGCATCTAAAAATGCAAATAAGAAATATAACTCTCTTTTTACTTTTTCTTTGCAATAGAAAATGTAAATAAAATCGTTCACACAATTTTGTTCTTTTTTCTTTACAATAGAAAATGTAAATAAAATGGTTCACACAATTTTGTTCTTTTTTCTTTTACAATAGAAAATGAAAATAAAATGGTTCACATGTCTTGTTCTTTTTATTTACCATAGAAATACCAATAAAATGATCAACATATTTTGGTCTTTTCATTTACAAAAGAAGTTGTAAATAAAGTGGTCCTCATATTTTTACTCTTTTCATTTACAATAGGAGTTGTAGATAAATGATTCTCATGTTTCTGTTCTTTTTATCACATCTAAATGACGATAGAAATGTACCATTAACATCGCTATTTTTATCGCATCAAAAATGTCGAATAAAATGAATCACTAACATTGTCTATTTTTATCGCACCAAAAATGTCGATAAAAATGAATCACTAACATTGTCTATTTTTATCGCACCAAGAATGTCGATAAAAATGAATCACTAACATTGTCTATTTTTATCGCACCCAAAAATGTCGATAAAAATGAATCACTAACATTGTCTATTTTTATCGCACCAAAAATGTCGATAAAAATGACCACATTAACCATTCTATTTTCACCGCGTTCAAAATGACGATAAAATATTCCACATTAACAATTCTATTTTTACCGCATTCAAAATGACGATAAAATATTCAACATTAACAATTCTATTTTTACCGCATTCAAAATGACGATAAAATATTCAACATTAACAATTCTATTTTTCCACTATAGAAAATGTAAATAAATATATTTCTAAATTCTATTCTTTTTATTTATATAAGAAAATGTAAATAAATGTATCTCTAAATTCTATTCTTTTTATTTACAATAGAAAAGGTAAATAAATAATTCACATATTTTGTTCTTTTGATTTTACATCTGAGAATGTAAATATGATGATTCACACATTTATCCTTTTCATTTACAATAGAAAATGAAAATAAAAATGATTCACAAATTTTTTTCTTTTTATTTTACATTAGGAAATGTAAATAAAATGATTAGCATATTTTATTCTTTTTGCTTACAATAGAAAATGAAAATAAAATGATTAACATAATTTTATTCTTTTCATCTACCATAGAAAATGTAAGTAAAAACGTATTTTCTGAATTTGTCCTTTTATTTACAAAAGAAATGTAAATAAAAACTTGCTTTCTAAATGTGTTCTTTTATTTACAAAGAAATGTAAATAAAAACTTGTTCTTTTATTAATAACAGAAATGTAAATAAAAATAAAAATAAAAACTTGTTTTTTTTTTAATTTATAAGGACAAAAAGAAATCCATTTGTGTACATGTTCTAAAAATAAAAGAGGATTTTATTTGTTTTACAAGTTCTAATCCAATCTTAACATATATATACATATACTGAATAAAATATGTTATGATCTCATTTTAGATCCAATTCTCCAACCGCAAATAAGATATATATAATTCCAAGCGGATTTGCAAATCATGTACAACAATCATTCAACAAGCAACAATTATCATTCCAAACAACACCCAACTTTTCAGGTCAGAATTAAATGATCAAACAATTATTTTTAATGCAAGAAAATAATTTATAATTAATTAAACAAATAAAATTAGAATCCTCACATTGAATTTTTGGCCAAAATTTTACTGTCTCCTTTTCAGCTGCGGTCTGCGCCATCGCGAAGCTCTTAATTTTGTGATTCCAACGCAATTTACGGTTCGTCAAACGGACCTCGTATGAAAGAGTTATGAATTTTTAAAGATCGGGTAAATTAAATAATTAAATAATATTAAAAAAAACGGGACCTTTCTTCCTCTCGCAACACGCACGGCCGAACACCCATGAAGCCGCTCCTTCTTCCTTCTACACGCACCCCAATACAAGCCACCATCGTCCGATCCGAGACCACCACCCGAACCACCTACCTCGCCTCCATCCTCGCCCATACCCACGGCCATCTCGGTGGGACCCATGCTCCAGAAATCGAGCCCGAACGCAGCGGCTTTGGCCTCGAAATTCGTGAAATCCGTGAACCAAAACCCGATCTTGACCGTATAGATTTGTAGCCCTCTGAATTTTCTTCGATTTGGTAGGTCATACGTCAAATTTCGTTGAACGGATTGAGAGATCTTAGCATTTGAAGTTGGAGCAATTCTGGCCATCGAATTCTGGCGGCGGCTGGCCATTAGAGAATTAGGGTTTCGGATTTTTTTATTATTTTAATGTTTAATTCCGAATTTCGTGAAATAAAGTGGGTTTTTGGACTTTCTCGGATTTGGGCCTGCTTACTGTCGATCTTAACGTTTTGAGGCCTTCTGAACGCGATGGGCTATGTCCCCAGGTCCAATTCCGAAATATACAGCAGTTTTTTTTTCGCTTTTACTTGAAAATACAATATTAAATTAATTATTTAATTTCTACCGTACATTTAAATATGCCGGGGCCACATACGACCTCAGAAAATTCTAAAAAAAATATTTTTAGCTTTCTTATGACGATACGGTTCTAACGAGACTAATTTCGTTGAATTCTGAGACTATTTGAAAAATGGCCTTTTTCAAGTCGTTTAAAATTTACTGTAAATTGACAAAACAGAAATCTTTTTGCCACGGCCACAAATTAATTCTAAAAATTATGAAAAATTAAACTTAACAATATTTTGACATCCCGGATCCAACAAAAGTGGTTTCGTCGAATACAGAGGTCGTTTGAAAAATGACTATTTTCAAGGCCAATATATTTAATATTAAAAATACATTTTTAAACAAATAAATCCCGAAACTCAAAATATATAAGTGTTTACTGTTTTTCAATGTAGAAACATCATTCTGAACTCAATGGAAGTGGTTTCGAGTTCAAATTCCTTTGTATGCAAAAAGTAGCATTTTGACCTTTATAAATTTCATAGCGACCTTTCTAAATATTGAATTGGCCATAACTTTTGATTTCCGCTATGAAATTTCAATTTTTCGGATTCGTTGGAAAGATATTTTTAAATAGATTCTAATAATTTAGGTTTCACTAAAATCCGTTAAATTTTGCATCCTGTACGGTCAGTCAAAGTTCAAGTTTGACTTTTCAAACTACCACGTTATTTCTAACTCTTTTGTTAATTAAAATTAAATCATTCATTCTAACTTCGATTTAAATCAAATTTGTGATCATTATTATTTAAATAAATTATTTTATATTGTCAAAATTCATTAAAAATTTCTAAAATAAAAATTTTAAATTGGTTCTGATTTTTGCGGGTTGTTACACACAACTTGCATAAACCATGTATGTCATTGATCTAACCATAAGGGGTAAACTTGCATAGGCATGATTCATACTCCAGAACAACATATATGTATATACTTGCATATGTGATTCATGCAACATAAACGATGGTGTGAACTTACATCTAAACATGTAAACTAGCATATAGAATTTCGTATACTAGCATATAACTCACACATGTCATAGCCTAACTTTAGATCCAATTTACACAAAATAGATGTCATGAAACATGTAAGGTTATATATAATTTTCACTAACTTGCATATGATTCATATCAAAATCAATACCTAACTTGCATACATACATATGATTTATCATATGAATTAGTTCCAACAACATAACCAAACTAGCATATGAAACAACATGATGAATTGATTATACATTAGCCAATCATAGAATTACAACATAGACGATAACATAACAACTTTACAACATAGACGATAACATCACAACTTTACAACATAGATGATAACATCATAGAATTTACAACATAGATAATAACATGCGATCAATAATTCACAACGTAACCATATAATCCACATCATCGCTTAATCCAACTAAATTGTTAATTATTTTATTAAAGAAATCGAACTCACAACTCAAAGAGGGTCTTGAGTTCTGAAATTTGAGTTCTGAAGTTGAATTAGCTTTCCTTTGAAGTAGATTCGTTGTTGCGGTTTAGATTAGAGTTGAATTTGATTAGCTTTCTTCCTCTCTAATTGGTGGCGGCTATTCTAGGTTGCTAGGTGACGGCATGGAGGACATGAGTCTAATTTTAATTTAATTTTAGGGTTTGAGTCTACATGTCTTTTTATAGAGTTTAGGATTAGTTTAGGTTGTCCGATCAACCCAGAATTAATCCCAGCCAATCAGAGCAGATCAGAAACCCTAATGACTCAGCATACTGTCATAAACAGGTCAACAATCAAATCTGCCCGGAGGGGGGGGGGGGAGCAGATCGACCCCCAGGTCGACCCTATGGTCGACCTGGCCCTGGCGGGAAATTTCCTGCCTAGCCCATCTGGCTCTGAAATTTTGAATTTTGAAATCTGTTGAATTTTCTGAAACTTCCGACGGCCATAACTTCTTAATGCGAAGTTCAATTCACGCAAACTCGGACTCTATCTCAACCAGAATTCCGAGACGAACACAATGGCGCAACCCGTTTCCCTTAATTCTCACATCTGAGATTAGTTATTCTTTAATTTGTGAACATTAATATTGAAAATTACGGGGTGTTACAGTCAACCCAGATTATACAGAAAAGCAGAATGTTAAGAGAAGGTTAGAGGATGAGAAGTAGAAAGACAGAACTAGTAGAATAGAAGAGTAAGGAGAACATTAGAATCTCACAGTGGAATTTAACAAAATACTCCAAAGTAATTTCCATTTATGACCTGGATCACTTGTCTACCCATAACAATTGTTATGAGTACCTAAGAATTTAGGAAAACACATAAAAACAAAATCTGGGTCAGTCAGGGGATTGGTGTGAGTAAACAATTTTAAACAGATTGGAAACAAGAACGGGTTATTCTCTTATGAGAACAGATTGATATAACTTTAGAAAATCTTTTGCAAGAAAATATAATAGTAAGATCAGCCCATACATAAACATGGACGGTTTTTACCTTAGTATAACCCAAAACATGTTGACAACAAAATCATCTGATATTATAATAGTTTTTATCAAATAAATAACCATCTAGCGGGACGCTTGCATCTCACGCTCCACATATATATTATAAGATCAAAAACCGCGGGCTTTTATTAGAGATTGGATTCCAATAGACAAGGTATGCGACCACTTGCCGATCAATGTACTCTAGAGGGATTACACTGGGGTTCAACAAGAACTCTTGCAACACGGGCACACATGACAGTGTAGTGAATGTATTATCACCCTAAGGTTTTAAAGGCCCACCTCACATCCGCGGAGATACAGAATCGAAAAAAGAACAAATAAGGAATTTCTCTAGATTGGTGATAACACACCGTACTCGGGAATGACCCACCTAGCCATGCTGCCTGCTCGATTTTTGTCATTTCCCAGTTCTGAGGCTTGAGGCTACGTTTATCTTCTAGAGCATCTGTCCACCATTCACTTTGAATGTTACATCGTCAAACCCGCCAAATCACTAATCGAATTCCTAAAAATATTACAGGTATAAAAGCTAAGAGAAACAAATTCCTCCGCTACCAAACGTAATACCTTTAAGGGAACAACCATACTAGATTTGTTAACGATACTCTGTCAAGCATTCGTCCATACAAGTTGTCCTGGGACTGGACAAACTGAAGGTACTTTCCTACCACATCCAAAGGATCAGTAGCGAGCCGTCCTTGCAAACCTGCAAAATCTCAATTACGACCGAATCACGTCAGGAAACCTCTGTGTTGCAACACAGAGAATGTTCGACAAGTAATCCTTCCGCTCATGAAGATCCATGGTCTTCAATAATCTCTAACCCGTGACGTATAAGTCAAATCGAAGTGGAATATTAATTCCAGACTCTTCGAAATGATTAGTGCAATGTCTTTTACGATCAGTCGATACTTAAGGAAACTGATTTCAATAATCATTTATATCTAAACATTTCTTGTTCAATGGAATAGTTAATTAACTTAATATGGTTGAATTAAGCACAATTCATTTTATATACCCTCTATTTTATGAGCTTCGACCAACAAAATTGTATGTATATGTATTGTTTAAATCCAGACATTCGACTTGTCTTTTATAAATAAACCACTAAAGTGTGTGCTTCGCACATGGTACTTCATTCAAATATGTCAGGTTGTTTATACGACAATTATTTGCAATTTATACCTTTTGTCTCACTTGTAAATTGTCTTTTTGTTTCTAAACAATCATTTATAATTTAATTCATACTGATTTCTATTTTATATTTTATTATTTCCTTTTCATTCTATTCTTATAAATTGTTGAAACCCTTTTACGCCAAGCTACGACGATCCATATCCCTTCTAATGTCTTTCCTTCCATCTTCCAAAATGTTGGCTTCTTTCTTCCTTAATCCTATAAATTTAAAATCTCTTTTTTTATTTTTATTCTTCTTCTTTTATTTTCTTTTTTTCTATTTTTATATGACTTTTTATTTTAAAACTTGTTTTATCACAAAGCTCGGTCCAAAAACCCCTTGGCGCAAATTCCCTCCCTCCTTTATTTGCCAAGTACCACTTTCAATTTCCAAGTACCACTTTCCCTTTCCAGATCCTGATGCCGCACCCCCTGATCCACATGATTTCTTGCCGAGCCAAGTACCACTTCATAGTACCACTTTGCCAAAGTAGCACTTTGCCAAAGTACCGCTTGCCAAACCTAGATTTCAGTCCAAAACACCATGCAACACTCACTGATCCGTTCCAAATCCCCATGCTCGAGCCAAGTACCACCCTTCCAGTACCACCTTCTTCTTCTTCTTCATCCTGCTGTTATCCCTTTTTGTGTGCACCACTTCGACCGTGCACATGCACAACGCATTCCATCGCTTCCCTGACGTCTTGACTACCGTCGCAACTCACGTTCACCCACCCCATCTCATCTCCATCACCAGAAACCACATACCTTTGCTGTACTTAATTTTCGTGCCTCATCCGAAAACTTCAACTCAAACACGTCCAGCAAAATCACCTCGCACCGCCTCTCTATCCGTCCGATCATCGTGAAACTCCACTACATTATCCCTGACACATCCTCCCAAACCCCCTAGTGCGCACCAATCTATCACCACGTCCGATGTGTAGTTTGCCAACAAAACCCCAGTACCTAAAAACAACGAAGAACCCTAAAATCGGTTCCAGCCTTTAATATACTTGTTTAGAAATTCAAGTTGTATTTTTCTTAAGATCACTAGATCCCCACCTCCCTCCAGCTCCGACGCCGCCATCTATAACCACCCCAAGCACCGTGATTTGACCAAAGTTCGAAATCTAGTTGTAACACCCCACCTCCGCTAGGGTCACTCACAAAGGGAATGCACTAGTTTTGGTGGAGCATTATCTAGGTAAACATACACAGAGATATCACAAGACAGAACATAAATAAAGCAGCGGTAGAAATTAAAAACCAAATCTTATTACTTTCAAGAAAAGAGTCAAAACCTCATATATCCAAAGTACAAGTTTCCATTATTCCATTACATCAAGTTCTAAATAAAGAAGCATAAACTTAAAATAACAAAAGTAAATTATTCCCCAAAAATAGCAGACGTGCAGCCATAGCATAACTCAAGACCAAACAATACATGAGCTGACAGAAAGCAAGCTAAATCCAAGCTAAGAGCTAGAGTTTCCTACCTGAGAACTTGGGGGAAGAAATGAAAGAAAAAGAGGCGAAAGGAAACGGGTCAGTCATAAAGACTGGTAAGTCCAAGTGACTTTCAGCATAAAAACAGGTAAAGGTAACATGACATGTATAAACTGAAAGTAAACATAAGTATGATGTCAAGATGGGTAAGATAGACTAAGATAACATGATAAATCAAGTATAGATCAAGTATAGCATCGCATATTCAAGGTTTACTGCACCAACTGTACTAGTATCCCAGCCCATGTCAAGTATTAACCATGAAAGGATCCCTTGGCCCAATATCGTGAATGACCCATTTCTAGGTCCAACGGAACGATTCACTAGTCGATCGGCTCCCTACAAGTTCTAGCTCGTTGTGTTTCTGTGTCATACGGCCCTATCACGAATGTAGTCACCTGTGCTAGGTACACCATAGGGAGTATCAAGCCCTATGGTGCCAACCACCGACATGAATCAAGCATGCACAGATAAACCTACTAATGCCCAATGCCTGCTTTTTCAACTCCGGACCACGTGCATGTCCATAGCCCGCCTGAACCTACACTGGCGCACCCACACAGCCGTCGTTATGGTCACTTACAATCAGCCCAGTAACCGTGCCCCACCCTGCCTAGTCCCAGGGTACCATGATACATCTAGTGGGTTACTGCTGAAATGGACCACGTAACTTGGGTTTCCGTCTAGTAGGTTAAGTGTTTTCATTTAAATTCGAGACTTAACCCCATCAGTTTAGCATATCAAGTTGGCTAAGTGTTGTCATTTAAGTTCGTGACTTAGCCCTACCATTCACGTGTTAAGTTGGTTAGGTGTTGTCGTTCAATTTCATGACCTAACCCTACCAATCATATTTCAAGTTGGTTAAGTGTTGTCTTTCATGTTCATGACTTAACCTTATCATGTGGAATTGATTCATTAATGCACCCTAACCTCTCACATCAGACCTGTTGTTGTGGTCACTGGATATGCCGGGCGGTTCCAAGCAGATTTACACCACAACTCAGTCTGACCTCGGGTTTCAAGCGCGATATGACCAACTACCCACATTGGATCCTATTGTTTGCTGTAACTGGATTGGCCGGGCGGTTCCGGGCAGATTTACACTGCAAACTCAACCCAACCTCGAGTTGGCCATTTTCAAGTTCATTCTAGTGTCATGACCATGTTCAAGTTTCATGTCAAGTTCGTGCCAAGTTTCATGTTTCAACTTATGCCTATTATCAAGTTCATGATTTATGTTTATAACCAGTTCATGTTTTGCCTAATCTACCCAAATCGTATTCCCATCGCATGTAAACGTTAATCGATCTAAATTACAAGCAAATGTAAATCTAGAGATAAATGGAATAACATCAAAACTTTGATAGGTAGAGGGGACAAGCATAAAGCGATAAAAGAGATTACAAGACTGGCATGATATAACTGAGATAATCGGTTACAAATTCACTGGCATATAGAAATTAACAGGGTTTTCAAATCTAGCAAAATAAGGCGATAGTCTTGATAAAAACTTGACATAAAAGAATAGGCATGCGCAAGCAAGCCAAATACAAGGATAATGGGTCAATGGTTTTTGGTCTACATAATAACGAATAAACTAAGCAACTCACACCCTAGGTATGGGATCGAACTAAATGTCAATTCGGTGTTCAACATGGTTTTCAACTATAGTGTTATGAGCAATCAACTATAATAGTCAATTAACCACAATAGTTATACAATAGTCATGGATAATTATCCAAAAGAGTTCTGGGCAACTACCCTAATAGTCATAGGCAATTAACTGTAATAGTTTCAAAGTCATGGTCATAGTCTTATGTTCATAATCATAGGCAGTAATTCATAGTCACGGGTCATAGGTGATTAGCCACAATTTTCGTTGTCATAATCATAGGCAATGGTCTTATGTTCTCAGTCACAGGCATAGGCATTGTCTTATGTTATCAGTCATAGTCCTTGGCCATTAACAATGGTTTCAATGTCATAGGCATGATGACGTTTGATTTTTAATGCGAATATGCCCAAACTGATTTCAAAGCAATATTCCCAAATGTCAAGATCCAAGAAGAATAAGAATAGATATGAATCATACGTATATCAAATTCCAATTTATAACATGCCCATATCAAGTTTATAGTTTTCATCTAAAAGTAACTGGAACTTACAGTGCGTGGATCGAGAATTAGAAAGCAGAATTTGATTGTTGAATCTCTATTTGATTGATCGTGTTCTAATTGAAATCCCCTAATTTGCAAATCTCTAAGCGTAGTCTTGATGGAGAAGGAGAAGTCCTTTTTCTTCCTTTTTATCTTATTATTTTGATTATCTCAGAAGCAACATAAGGACAGAATGAAATAGTGTGGAGAGAATGAGGCTAGGGGTGAGTTTTTATAGGATTAGGCAGATGAATCTGGACAGAAAACGAGTCTAAATACATCAGGATGCATCTGGTTCAAGAAGTGGGTTCGGGAAGAAGGTCGACCCCCAGGCCGACACCCAGTCGACTCCCCAGTCGACCTGGTTAGGGGGGGGGGGTCGAATCCCCAGTCGACCTGGGTATATGGGCGGGAATTTTCCCGCCTGCCTTCTCTGGGTTTGAATTTCGAATTTCTGGCTTTATTTTCAAGCTGTTTTATTTTATTTAAATTCCTGAAACTTCGGAGGGTCATATCTTGGTCATACGAACTCCGATTTTCGAAAACTCGGACTCGATTTCATGCAGAATTCCGAGACGAACGCAATGGCGCAACCCATTTCCCTTGATTCTGATTTTAGGATTTAATTCTGCCTTGATTTCTTGTTTTAACATGTTATAAAAATACGGGTTGTTACATTTTCCCATCCTTAAAGGATTTCGTCCCCGAAATATCTAAGTTAGGAAGAATGCATCCTATCATCCAATCAGCCATCTACTCTACCATCATCCACAAGTAACCATTGTCCTTAAACGATTTCTAATGCTATATGAACATATGCAGAAAGTGTGTGTATATGTTCCTTATCTAATGCAAATGATCAGGCCTGATTGATCTTCTTAATGAAAAATATGTTTAGTGCCATGAATCCAACATGTATCCAAATAGTCCTAGTCACATAAACACTATATGTGTGCACAAACATTCATCCATACGCAACATTCACATGATAACACATTCAGTTTCATCCATAAACAAGTATAAAACTCAAGCATATGCAATATAAAAATGTGTCTGAGCCGATCTAGTGCCTAATGTGTGTTATGCAACCACGTGCAACCACTTGCGACCACTTGCAACCATTCGCAAACATCAACCATAACATGTTTCAAATACATGTTTACATCCATAGAGTTCTACCTAAGGTTCTCAAGATAGGATCGAAAAGATATACAAGATAAAACAGAGCATCAAGGAGAAAAAGTTAAAGATATACCCCCAGAAGGTCTTGCTTGCGGGGCTTGTCCTTGCTTCTTAGGGCAGTTCTTGCTGATATGTTCAGTTTCACCACACTGGAAACATGCTCCCATCTTCATCTTCTTCTTTCTATAATCCTGGACTATATGCCCCTCAATACCACAGAAGTGGCATTTTCTTTTCTCACGTGTCTTGTTATCATTATTGTTGTTGTTGTTCTTGCCTCCTTTCTCGGAGTCTTTCTTCTTGTTTTGAGAATCATTCGCCTTGACCTCCTTCTTGCCATTCTCTTCTTCTTCATGAAGTAGGGCCATATCCACCAAGCTCTCAAAGGTCGCCCCCATGGGTACACGAGTCATAGCAAGGCTGTGTAGTGGCTCATTCAAACCTCTGACGAAGCGAAGAGCCTTCTTGTGTTGGGTGTTCACTAAATCCAGCCCAAATCTGGCCAGCTGATTAAACTGATTGACGTACTCCCTGATTGTCATGCTTCCTTGCTTAAGAGTTAGGAACTTCTCCATCTGCAGGCTTCTTTCATCTTGGGAGAGAAATTTCATCTCAAATCTCATTCGAAAGTCATCCCAGGTTTCCACTGGCCTCTCAGCATGGGAAATCTCCCACCAATATGAAGCTTCATCTTTAAGCAACCACACTGCTAGCCGTATCTTTTGCCTGTCGTCAACTTTGAAGATGACGAACAAATCTTCGGTTTCCTTCAACCAGTTCCTCGCTTCCACAAAGGATTCAGTCCCATATAAGTCCTTTCCACCCATAGACTTGAAGTCTTTACACGTCTTTGCGAAAGCATTTCCACGAGGAGGAGGAGGAGGAGGAATCGCTGCAGTTGGAGTAGGAATATCTACTGGGCCTACATCATTGGCCCTAGCTTCTAAGTACCTCCTGAATTAGGCAGGTATTGGCACGCCCTCTGGAAAATTAAGATTCCCAGACATGCTGAAAAACGAAAACATAGAGATTCAAACGAGGAAACAAAGGAAAGTGCTAATGGCTTTTGGGGAATAGCCTTTTCAAAATAAACTTTTCTTGAAAAATGCTTCTTTATAAATGGTTTTGAAAATAGTTTCATAAGGTTTTTAAAAGCTTTTGCCCAGTCTGGTAACCTTCTGCTATGATACCAAATGTAACACCCCACCTCCGCTAGGGTCACTCACAAAGGGAATGCACTAGTTTTGGTGGAGCATTTTCTAGGTAAACATACACAGAGATATCACAAGAAAGAACATAAATAAAGCAGCGTTAGAAATTAAAAACCAAATCTTATTACTTTCAAGAAAAGAGTCAAAACCTCATATATCCAAAGTACAAGTTGCCATTATTCCATTACATCAAGTTCTAAATAAAGAAGCATAAACATAAAATAACAAAAGTAAATTATTCCCCAAAAATAGCAGACGTGCAGCCATAGCATAGCTCAAGACCAAACCGTACATGAGCTGACAGAAAGCAAGCTAAATCCAAGCTAAGAGCTAGAGTTTCCTCCCTGAGAACCTGGGGGAAGAAACGAAAGAAAAAGAGGCAAAAGGAAACGGGTCAGTCATAAAGACTGGTAAGTCCAAGTGACTTTCGGCATAAAAACAGGTAAAGGTAACATGACATGTATAAACTGAAAGTAAACATAAGTATGATGTCAAGATGGGTAAGATAGACTAAGATAACATGATAAATCAAGTATAGATCACGTATAGATCAAGTATAGATCAAGTATTGGACCGCATATTCAAGGTTAGATGCACCAACTGTACTAGTATCCCAGCCCATGTCAAGTATTAACCATGAAAGGATCCCTTGGCCCAATATCGTGAATGACCTATTTCTAGGTCCAACGGAACGATTCATTAGTCGATCGGCTACCTACAGGTTCTATCTCGTCGTGTTTCTGTGTCATACGGCCCTATCACGAATGTAGCCACCTGTGCTAGGTCCACCATAGGGTGTATCAAGCCCTATGGTGCCAACCACCGACATGAATCAAGCATGCATAGATAAACCTACTGATGCCCAATGCCTTCTTTTTCTACTCCGGACCACGTGCACGACCATAGCCCGCCTGAACCTACACTGGCGCACCCACAGAGCCGTCGTTCTGGTCGCTTACAATCAGCCCAGTAATCGTGCCCCACCCTGCCTAGTTCCTGGGTACCATGATACATCTAGTGGGTTACTGCTGAAATGGGCCGCGTAACTAGGGTTTCCGTCTAGTAGGTTAAGTGTTGTCATTTTAATTCGAGACTTAACCCCATCAGTCTAGCATATCAAGTTGTCTAAGTGTTGTCATTTAAGTTCATGACTTAGCCCTATCATTCACGTGTTAAGTTGGTTAGGTGTTGTCATTCAAGTTCATGACCTAACCCTACCAATCATATTTCAAGTTGGTTAAGTGTTGTCTTTCATGTTCATGACTTAACCCTATCATGTGGCATTGATTCATTAATGCACCCTAACCTCTCACATCAGACTTGTTGTTGTGGTCATTGGATATGCAGGGCGGTTCCGGGAAGATTTACACCACAACTCAGTCTGACCTCGGGTTTCAAGCGCGATTTGACCAACTACCCACATTGGATCCTATTGTTTGCAGTAACTGGATTGGCCGGGCGGTTCCGGGCAGATTTACACTGCAAACTCAACCCAACCTCGAGTTGGCCATTTTCAAGTTCATTCTAGTGTCATGACCATGTTCAAGTTTCATGTCAAGTTCGTGTCAAGTTTCATGTTTCAACTTATGCCTATTATAAAGTTCATGATTCATGTTTATAACCAGTTCATGTTTTGCCTAATCTACCCAAATCGTATTCCCATCACATGTAAACGTTAATCGATCTAAATTACAAGCAAATCTAAATCTAGAGATAAAGGGAATAACATCAAAACTGCGATAGGCAGAAGGGACAAGCATAAAGCGAAAAAAGAGATTACAAGACTGGCATGATATAACTTGAGATAATCAGTTACAACATCACTGGCATATAGAAGTTAACAGGGTTTTCAAATCTAGCAAAATAAGGCGATAGTCCTGATAAAAACTTGACATAAAAGAATAGGCATGCACAAGCAAGCCAAATACAAGGATAATGGGTCAATGGTTTTTGGTGTACATAATAACGAATAAACTAAGCAAGTCACGCCCTAGGTATGGGCTCCAACTAAATGCCAATTCGGTGTTCAACAGGGTTTTCAACTATAGTGTTATGAGCAATCAACTATAATAGTCAATTAACCACAATAGGTACACAATAGTCACGGATAATTATCCAAAAGTGTTCTGGGAAACTACCCTAGTAGTCATAGGCAATTAACTGTAATAGTTTCAAAGTCATGGTCATAGTCTTATGTTCATAATCATAGGCAGTAATTCATAGTCACGAGTCATAGGTGATTAGCCACAATTGTCCTTGTCACAGTCATAGGCAATGGTCTTATGTTCTCAGTCATAGGCATAGGCATTGTCTTATTTTCTCAGTCATAGTCCTTGGCCATTAACAATGGTTTCAATGTCATAGGCATGATAATGTTTGATTTTTAATGCGAATAGGCCCAAACTGATTTCAAAGCAATATTCCCAAATGTCAAGATCAAAGAAGAATAAGAATAGATATGAATCATACTTATATCGAATTCTAATTTATAACATGCCCATATCAAGTTTATAGTTTTCATCTAAAAGTAAGTGGAACTTACAGTGCGTGGATCGAGAATTAGAAAGCAGAATTTGATTTTTGAATCTCTATTTGATTGATCGTGTTTTAATTGAAATCCCCCAATTTGCAAATCTCTAAGCGTAGTCTTGATGGAGAAGGAGCAGCCCTTTTTCTTCCTTTTTATCTTATTATTTTAATTATCACAGAAGCAACATAAGGATAGAATGAAATGGTGTGGAGAGAATGAGGCTAGGGGTGAGTTTATATAAGATTAGGCAGACGAATCTGGATAGAAAACGAGTCTAAATACATCAGGATGCATCTGGTTCAAGAAGTGGGTTCGGGAGGCAGGTCGACTCCCCAGTCGACCTTGTCATGGGGAGGTCGACACCCCAGTCGACTCCCCAGTCGACCTGGTTGGGGGGGTTCAACTCCCCAGTCAACCTGGGTATATGGTCGGGAATTTTCCCACCAGCCTTCTTTGGGTTTGAATTTCGAATTTCTGGCTTTATTTTCGAGCTGTTTTATTTTATTTAAATTACTGAAACTTCGAAGGGTCATATCTTGGTCATATGGACTCCGATTTTCGAAAACTCGGACTCGGTTTCATGCGGAATTCCGAGATGAACGCAATGGCGCAACCCGTTTCCCTTGATTCTGATTTTAAGATTTAATTCTGCCTTCATTTCTTGTTTTAACATGTTATAAAAATACGGTTTGTTACACTGGTTAACTTTGAAATTCTCTTAATTTAGTGAATTAAAAATCGTGATTTGATTATCTAAATTCCCGATTTTCTGAGACTAACATATTCATATACTCCAAACTTAATGAATTGATGTTTGAAATTTTGGAGTTTTCTCATTCCTTGCTGTAATCTCACACATTTAAGTGATCTATGGTGTAGTTTAAACTTCAACTAAATTTAGAACACATACAAGATGGAAGCACCCACTTCCATGTTAATCATCTAGTTTATAACATTCTAAATTTTCTAGTGATTGGATTTGAATTACCAGGAGATGAAGATATCCCTTCTGTTAAACACCCAGACTATTTCTAACTAGCTAACAGTGATTTATTTTAAGCAAAACAACATGGATGTATGATATTATACCATTGCTAATAGCTGCTTAAATACAGAGCATTTCATCTGTAGATATATAAATATGTATATACATGGCCTAATCTATAAAATTACTTGGTGTTTATTACTGGAAACTGAGGTTTAAAACAGGGAGTATGGACAAAGTTTCAAAGGCAAGTTTAATCATTCTTAATATTCTAGCAATATGATACACTCACTGTTCTATATCAAACTTGTATTAGCTTAGAAACTTTAAAGTAAAAATTGTATAAGGTTATTTTACTCACCTTCATAGCTTTCCTTTCCTGCTGGTTCGAACTCAGTGTATTATTGGTGTGAGGAGAATGCATGGCTTCAAGTGCTATTTATAATCAAGTTGCAAGAATAAACTGTTCTCTTGTTTCCTTGTTTTGAGGATTTTGTCTCTCTTAATAAAATGCTATAGTACAATAGCTTATTTGACTTCACTCTTTTGGTTCTAACCTATACGCCTTGTATAGGAAAACTATATATGAAAGAAATGAATTGTTCACTTAGATATTACCTACTTCTCTTGTCCTTATCTCTCTTCCTAAAACATGACACAACAAAGGCCTTAACTCCATTAAATGCTTGCAAATGGTCAAATATTTTCCTGACTTGTTTTGAAATATAAAATGGTTTGATATTTGGGTAAAAATGGTTTTTATACTTGTAGGTCTTTCCTGATGGTTTTTAGGTGATGGGTCGCCTATATTAACCTTACTATTTACTGTTAAATCAAATGAAGAGTCCTTGTCTTTAGCTTCTCCTTTGTTTCGTTGTTATGCACATTTTCTTTGTTATTTTATTTTAGGAATTTTATTATACACCGGGTTCAATATCCTGGATATTTGTTTTCCTGTATAAACTGTTGCCTATGTTTTCCTCTTGCTGTCCATACTTAGTTTAGGAATTAAATGCCATACCTATGTACATTATGATATATTTGCATGTATATGTTTTATTGTAGCAAGATTTTATTATGTATTTATGTTAGAACATAACCCCAATTATATGCATATTCCTATATACAAACTTTTATATATCAGGAATATGCTACACACAAGTTTTAAGTCAAATTATATTTTAATTCTCTCATTATGATCAATGTTTACTATTAAACAAAGTTGTCTAAAAACCAGGACATCACAATCCACCCCCTTTAAAAGAATTTCGTCCATGAGTAGATTCTAGTTTTAGTCAAACACATTCATAACTACCTATCCACCTTCTAGATGGACTCCTTTTTTATTTAGAATTTTGTTATCTTAATTTCTGAAATCCAAAATTTCCGATTTTATTATAAGATCAGTTTACTTAACTGATATGAGTTCATACCCAATTTATAACTCAAGTCCGGTCTTTATTACAGAGAAAAACCAATGTTATTTACTAGATATTATTCTAAATTTGATTCAACATTGTTTAACTTATCCTGAGGCTGACCCTAATCATTTTAACTCCTTTTATTAAAATTTAAGGTACCTTCCATGATTCCTTTTCTTTTTACATCCTCCAATCCCTTTCCTTGGTCATCGTCGTTATCTCCTCCATCATCATTCACAAATCATAAGTTATCTTCGTCTTGGTTTACCATCGGTTCATCTTGACTGATACCCGACCCTTCTGATTTTTCATATGCTCCATCATGATCTACTAGATTTGGAGTAACAGTATGACCATTGGTCATTATGGTTGTCCATCTCGCCCCTTGGCCTCTTCTTCCATGGGAACTCATTTTCAACTTTCTGAGTATACGGTTCGATAATTAATAACTCAATTGGAGGACATTTTAAAGGATAAACTTAGTCGATAACTAGGGTCTACCTATACTATAATAGTTTTAAAAAAATATGCTCTTTGAACACTTTAACTAAAGCCTAGGTGTTTAGTAAACCTAAGCTCTGATACCACGTTGTAACGTTCCACTTTTCCATACCAATTTAAGATGACATTTTACTACCACAGTCAACCCAGATTATACAGAAAAGCAGAATGTTAAGAGAAAGTTAGAGGATGAGAAGTAGAAAGATGGAACTAATAGAATATAAGAGTAAGGAAAACATCAGAGTCTCACAGCGGAATTTAAAAAATATAATATCACATAATATATTATATATCAGAGTCTGTTACAACATAGAACACTTCATCATAATACATCTTACATGATTACGGGCCCAATACAACGTACAAACTTGATACTTAGGTATAGATAAGTTGACTCTGGAACTCCCTGTCCAAAATACTCCAAAGGAATTTTCATTTATGACCTAGATCACTTGTCTACCCATAACAATTGTTACGAGTACCCAAGAGTTTAGGAAAACACAGAAAAATAAACTCTGGGTCAGTCAGGGGACCGGTGTGAGTAAGCAATTTTAAACAGATTGGAAACAAGAACGAGTTATTCTCTTATGAGAACAGATTGATTTAACTTTAGAAAATCTTTCGCAAGAAAAGATAATAGTAAGACCAGCCCACACATAAATATCAATAGTTTTTACCTTACTATAACTGAAAACATTTTGATGTCAAAATCAACTGATTTTACAATAGTTTTTATCAAATAAATAACCGTCTAGCGGAATGCTTGCATCTCATGCTCCACACATATATTATAAGATCAAAAACCGCGGGCTCTTGTTTGAGATTGGATTCCAACAGACAGGGTATGCAACCACCTGCCGATCAGTGTACTCTAGAGGGATTACACTGGGGTTCAACAAGAACTCTTGCGACCCGGGCACACATGACAGTGTAGCGAATGTATTATCACCCTGAGGTTTTAAAGGCCTATCTCACATCCGCGGAGATACAGAATCGAAAAAAGAACAAATAAGGAATTTCTCTAGATTGGTGATAACACAACCTGCTTAGGAGTGACGCACCTAGCCATGCTGCCTGCCCGATTTTTGTCATTTCCTGGTTGTGAGGATTGAGGCTATGTTTATATTGTAGACCACCTGTCCACTATTCACTTTGAATGCCACATCGTCAAACTTGCCAAATCACTAATCGACTTCCTAAAAATATTACAGGTATAAAAGCTAAGAGAAACGAATTCCTCCGCCACTAAATGTAATACCTTTAAGGGATCAACTATACGAGAATTGTTAGGGATACTCTGTTAGGCATTCGTCTATACAAGTTTTCCTGGGACTTGACAAACCGAAGGCACTTTCCTATCACATCCAAAGGATCAGTAGCGAGCAGTCCTTGAAAACCCGCAAAATCTCATTTACGACTGAATCACGTCAGGATACCTCTGTGTTGCAACACAGAGGATATTCGACAAGTAATCCTTCCACTCATGAAGATCCACGATTTTAATTTTCTTCAATAATCTCTTATGTGACGTATAAGTCAAATCGAAGCAGAATATTAATTCTGGTCTCTTCGTAATGATTAGCGTAATGTCTTTTACGATCAGTAAGTCAAATCGAAGTGGAATATTAATTCTGGTCTCTTCGTAATGATTAGCGTAATGTCTTTTACGATCAGTCAATACTTAAGGAAACTGATTTCAATAATCATTTATATCAAAAAAATTCTTTTCAATGGAATAGTTAATCAACTCAATATGGTTGAATTAAGCACAATTCATTTTATATACCCTTTATTTTATGAGCTTCGACTAGTAGAATTGTATACATATGTATTGTTTAAATCCGGACATTTGACTTGTCTTTTATAAATGAACCACTAAAATGTGTGATTCGCACACGATACATTCAACTATGTCAGGTTGTTTATACGACAATTATTTGCAATTTATACCTTTTGTCTCACTTGTGAATTGTCCTTTTATTTCTAAACAATCATTTATAATTTAATTTATACTGATTTCTATTTTATATTTTAATATTTCCTTTTCATTCGATTCTTAAAATTTTTGAAACCCTTTTACGCCAAGCTACGACGATCTGTGTCCCTTCTAATGTCTTTCCTCACATCTTCCAAAATGTTGCCTTCTTTCTTCTTTAATCCTATAAATTTAAAATCTCTTTTATTTATTTTTATTCTTCTTCTGTTATTTTCTTTTTTTCTATTTTTATTTGACTTTTTATTTTGAAACTTGTTTTATCACAAGGCCCAGTCCAAAAACCCCTTGGCCCAAATTCCCTCCCTCCTTTATTTGCCAAGTACCACTTTCAATTTCCATGTACCACTTTCCCTTTCATATCCTGATGCCGCACCCCCTGATCCACGTGATTTCCTTGCCGAACGAAGTACCACTTTGCCAAAGTACCACTTGCCAAACCCGGATTTCACTCCAAAACACCATGCCGCACTCACTAATCCGCTCCAAATCCCCATGCTCGAGCCAAGTACCACCGTTCCAGCACCACCTTCTTCTTCTTCTTTATCCTGCTGTTATCACTTTTTGTGTGCACCACTTCTAACGTGCATGCGCATAACACATTCCATCGCTTCCCCTGACGTCCTGACCACCATCGCAACTCACGTTCACCCACCCTATCTCATCTCCATCACTAGAAACCACATACCTTCGCTGTACTTAATTTTCGTGCCTCATCCGAAAACGTCAACTCAAACACGTCCAGAAAATCACCTCACACCTCATCTTTATGCCTCCAATCATTGTGAAACTCCACTACACTATCCCTGACACATCCACCTTCCAAACTCCCTGGTGCGCACCCATCTATCAACACGTCGGAGGTGCAGTTTGCCACCAAAACCCCATTACCCAAAAGCAATCACGAACCCTAAAATCGATTCCAGCCTTTAATATACTCGTTTAGAAATTCAAGTTGTATTTTCCCTAAGATCACTAGATCCCCACCTCCCTCCATCTCCGATGCCGCCGTCTATAACCACCCCTAGCGCCGTGATTTGACCAAAGTTCGAAATCTGGTTAACTTTGAAATTCTCTTAATTTAACGAATTGAAAATCGTGATTTGATAATCTAAAATCACGATTTTCTGAGATTAACATATTCATATACTCCAAACTTAATAAATTGATGTTTGAAATTTTGTAGTTTTCTCATTCCTTAATGTAATCTTACACATTTAAGTGATCTAAGGTGTAGGTTGAACTTCAACTAAATATAGAACACAAACAATACAGAAACACCCACTTCCATGCTGATTATATGGTTTATAACATTCTAAATTTTCTAATGATTGGATTTGAATTACCTGGAGATGAAGATATCCCTTCTGTTAAACACCCAGACTATTTCTAACTGACTAACAGTGATTTATTTTAAGTAAAACAACATGGATGTACGATGTTATACCATCGCTAGTAGTTGCCTAAATACAGAGCATTTCATCTGTGGATATATAAATACGTATATACATGGCCTAGTATATAATATCACTTGGCGTTTGTTACTGGAAACAGAGGTTTAAAATATGGAGTATGGACAAAGTTTCACAGGCAAGTTTAATCATTCTTAATATTATAGCAATATGATACACTCACTGTTCTATATCAAACTTGCATTAGCTTAGAAATTTTAAAGCAAAGATTGTATAAGCTTAGATTACTCACCTTCACAGCTTTCCTTTCCTGATGATTCGAACTCAGTGTATTATTGGTGTGAGGAGAATGCATGGCTTCAAGTGCTATTTATAATCAAGCTGCAAGAATAAACTATTCTCTTGTTTCCTTGTTTTAAGGATTTTGTCTCTCTTAATAAAATGTTATAGTACACTAGCTTAATTGACTTCACTCTTTTGGTTCTAACCTATACGACTTGTGTAGGAAAACTATGTATAAAAGAAATGAATTGTTTACTTAGATATTACCTACTTCTCTTGTCCTTATCTCTCTTCCTAAAACAAGACACAACCTAGGCCTTAACTCCATTAAATACTTGCGAATGGTCACATATTTTCTTGATTTGTTTTGCAATATAAAATGGTTTGATATTTTGCTAAAACTTGCAAGTCTTTCCTGATGGTTCTTAGGTGATGGTTCGCCTATATTAACCTTACTATTTACTGTTAAATCAAATGAAGAGTCCTTATCTTTAACTTCTCCTTTGTTTCGTTGTTATGCACATTTTCTTTGTTATTTTATTTGAGGAATTTTATCATACACCTTGCGTTCAATATCCTGGATATTTGTTTTCCTGTATGAACTGTTGCCTATGTTTTCCTCTTGCTGTCCATACTTAGTGTAGGAATTAAATTCCATACCTATGTACATTTTGATATATTTGCATGTATATGTTTCTAGTATTGTAGGAAGATTTTATTATGTATTTATGTTAGAACATAACCCCAATTATATGCATGTTAGACCAAAAAGTGGTTCTAACACCCCAAATTGATTAAAAGCAAAATGAAATGAAATCAAAAATAAGAATGAACACACAGGATTTATAGTGGTTCGGCGAAGAAATGCCTACGTCCACTTGTTTTTCACTATTCTCAATGATTCAGTTGCAAGTACAATGAAATATTCACTTGATTTCTCTCACAACTCACTTACAATCACTCAATTGTCTAAAAACAAATAATGAAAGAAGATTTGGATTTTCCGGGAGTGCTGGAATTCGGGTAATGAAGGTGGTTGAACTCTCCAAAAGGTCAGAAAAAAAAAAAGATCCTTTTCTTTGTCTCCAGACGGGGTATTTATAGGTGAGAATTTGCTCAGAACCCGATCCTGATCGGAGCCACGTGTCATCCATCCCATTAGCCTCGGGTTCGGATGGATTTCTGTGTTGACAACGCATCAGAGTAGTGGACGTTGAGGGTAGGAACTGGTCATGGCCGATCCGAATATCCAGGCGCTCATGCAGGAGAGTGACGTGGAAGACAGGTTCGGGTCGGAGGGGCATGCGCAAGGGGTTCGGATCGGGGTACCCGATCCGACCCGGATTGACTTGGAACCAATTCTCTCTTCTCTTTATTCTGCTCTGCTCCGCTCCGATCTATCTCCGTAGCAATCAAGTGGCTTTCCGATCCGACTGGGAGTATATTGCCCTCCGATCCGAACAGGTTTTCCTTTCTGATTTCCACAGCAATAGTTCACTGATCCGAACAGAAAACTTTATCCGATCCGAACCGAAGCGCTGCTCCGATCCGACCTGCTTCAGTACTTACCAAGTTTTTCAAGTTCTTCAACATTTCACATCTTGACTTTGTGTTGCCCAGTTCACAAAGTGGGCTAACATTTTGCCCTCTCAAAGGATGCTTCTGTTGGAGACGGAGCATGCTTTGACTATCAATGCATAGCGCCCTTCGAGGTAATTTATCTTTTGATTTTCCTTGTGTTTTCATCTTTGTCTTCAATTTTCAATTCAGTTTGTTGCTGAGCTAATGGACTCGGTTCGGTTCGGATTCCGATCCGAACAGACCCCTTCTCCCTTCTATTTTCCACTGGACTATTGGGCCAAGCTTTACTTCTGGACTGCCTATCCGACCCGAACGGGGGTTCTGCTATTGGGCTGCCGATCCGATTGGGGAGACGAATAGTCACATTCCTCTTCTATATAAATACTGCCTCCTTCCTTCATTCACTTTTACTATTTTACCGCTCGAGCTCTGCAAAATGAGAAAAACTTAATTCGTGAACCTTCAAAATTCTTCTTAATTCTCGAAGTAATCACACTGGTCGGTTATAAAACTTCGATCGATTCCTTCTTTAATCGTTTTCGAGTCGGATTCGTGAGCGATTAGGATAATCTAACTATGAAACTCTGATGACCTTGCCGTCATGACCCTCCCCCTTGTCATCGTTGTCAATATATTCGTCGCCGTCTTGAGGTTGGAACGGAGGGAACGAGGATCCGTAGTTGAATGCACCAGCATGTAATTGCTTGGTTTTGACTTGAGGGACTAGCACGAGATTGGCCTTGGGGTCGGATAGGGAAGAAAGAGGGTGAAGGAGAAGAAGAAGATGATGGAGAATCGGTTCGGTTCGGAGAGACATGGAAGTTGAAAAAACAAAAGAAGAAGGAAGGAAATTCAGGAGGTCGGATCGGGTCGGGGCGAGCAAAGAAAGAAAAAAGAAAAGAAATCCAGGAGATCGGATCGGGTCGGAGCAAGCACTTAAGATAGGAGGGAAGGAGCCTACCTAATCGGATCGGGTCGGATCGTAAAATGACGGAGGAGAAGTATAACTACGTAATCCGATCCGAACCGTTAGGGGACTTTGCCTCCGATCCGATCCATCTTTGATTTCTGAGTTTCAATGTAATATTCAAGCCCAATGCCATGCCCCCGATCCGATCCCAATGAATGGATCCGAACCGAACCAAAGCACAGTCTATCTTAACGCATAAAAACTCGTCTAACTGGCCCAATCAACTTTTGGCATGATCTTCAATTTGATGGACAGTTAGGATAGTGCCTTGTGAACGTGACTGGACATCAAGAATTACTTCAACTCTTTATATCTTGCCAAACTTTTGCGTCGCACTTTTAAACATTTACTTTGCACTTTCCGTATGCACTGTTTGCACTTTAGTTTGCACACACGCACGGGGGGATACGGGATAATTTGCTCTAATTTGTGCTATTACTTCTTCAATAGTTTTATGACCATGAGACCCAGACGCTCTTCCAGACTAGCTGAGAGGAAAGAAGCCCCGGAAACCTCTAACAAGATTACTCTCGAGGACATATCTTCTCCGTCGGATCCAGAATGGGATAATGAGGGTTCAGACTACGACGTCGGAAATCGTAAAAGTGACGAAGCGTCTTCAGAGAATGAAGTTTCTTTAGGGTTTGAAGAAGGAGGGGTTGGCGACGACCGGGCTCCTGATGAGTTTGAATCGGCTATCATACTGGAATCACCTCCAGATTCCGTTGAATCAATAATCGACAACGATCGACTTATCCGAACTTGTTTGAAATATGGGATAATGAAATGGGACACTCTAGTGCCTTCAAGCTCCCACCGTCCCCACAACCCTCCAGAAGGATATATGGCAGTCACTCGGTTGATGTGTATGGTCGGCGCTATCCCTCCATTTTCTCCCTTCATCGTTGACTTTCTAAGGCAAATGCGGATTGCCCCCATGCAGCTGCATCCCAATTCTTATGCCTACTTGCACACTTTGTACATAGCATACCGTGAGATCTTAGGCATAGAGCCGACGTTCGATGACGTTCATTTCTTCTATAACTTCAAGCATCGGACTCGAGAGACTCCATCTTTCTGCTATTTTGAGTCAGTTCCGAAAAGGAAGATAATCTCGGCACCATTCAGCAGTAAAGCTGGAGATTCCAGACTGGAATGGTTCTACGTGAAGCGACAGCCTGGATGTGCCAGGAGGTGGACAAAATCAAGTAAAGTACTGATTTTCTAAATCCGGGCTCTATACACTCGAGTCATCACCTTAACTTGTTTTCCTTTTTGTTTGCAGTCGACAATCCAAAACAAATATCAGATCAGGTGTTCTTTAACCGGATGCACCAACTTCTTAATGGCGATCAGAAATTCTTGACTATCGACGAAGTCCTTAAAGACGAATATCTTCACTTTCATGGGCTGTTATCCGTTTTTCGTAGTATTGGTCATGGGACGGCTCCATACGTATATATTCCTCCAGTGGAGGTAGTCCCAGAGATAGGAGAAGGCTCAGGAGTTCCTACAGTGCCTCTTCAAACTTCACCTTCTCCATCTTCTACTCAGGATGACGAATTGGCTAACCTGGCCGAAAAGCATCGTGAAGGATATATTGCCCCCGAGGAGGCTACTTCTCTGGAAAAGTCAACGTCCTCCCAAGAGTCGCCACTTAATGCTTCCGAGGGAGATGTCCCTAGTACCGATGATGCAATATTTCAGGGTTTGGGGGATCTCCCCTTACCTGAAACTATATACACTTCAGAGGATTTTAGGAAGGATCCTTTAGTCTTCACCTCTTCTGAAGAGACCACTCCTGCTAAGGCCAAAGAGCCTGCCCGTACTAGTCTAGCTTCAGACTCGGGTTGGTTTGGGGGAAACACACCACTTAGGACACACTTTATACAACAGCATTAGCATTCATTGCACCTCTTTCTCCGTGAATCCATTGATTCTAAATTTCGTTTGTCTTATTATGCAGGTACGATGTCTCGATCCTACTATGATATCAGGAAGCTTCGCCGCAGCATGTCTAATCCACCTCAGGATATCGAGTATGATCGCCGTGATGATCGTGGTAGGGAGGAGAGAAGGCCTTATGATCCCTATCGTTCTCGACCCTCACGTTCTCGCTCTCCTGTTCGGTCGGATCAAGAGAAGTACAAAGGTTATCAAAGTCGTAGGGAAGAGGACAGGCCACAATCGAAAGACTCCACCTCTTCCCACGAAAAGCGCAGTAGAGAGAGAAGTCCTCCAAAGGATACTGAGTCTCGAAGTAAGCGCAAGGTCCCTGCTACTAAACGACCTAGGACAGACAAAGAAACTACTGAATCCTCCTCACACAGGGACACCGAATTGACAATCCCCGCTCCTCCCCCACTAGATGCGGAAACTGCAATAAAGCGGGCATATTTGGAGGAGCAATTTCCCGAACACTACTTCGAGACTTTGACTTTTTTACCTGCCCTTGAACCTATTTCTTCTAAGTGGGCAGATGAGGCCAAAGCAAAGATAGATGCAGTGGAAAAACAGTATTCTGAGATGTTTAAATATTCACGCAACCTTTCCGGAATCATTCGTACTCTAATCACAAATACCGACTCAATGCAAAAGACCGCGGAGGAGGATGCCAAGGCTTTAAAAGCTCTAGGAAAAGATTTGGAAGACACTCAAGCTCAGCTAGCTGTCGCTCAAAGGGACGCTTCTAACTTCAAACAACAATTTGAGGACATGCAAAAACGTTATCATGACCTACTTGAATCTCACACTCAAGAGCGTTCTGAGTTAAAAAAGCAAGCTGATGAGGCTAAGTCAGAAGCTGCTAAGACACGCCTTGCTTATGCTGACCTCAAACGGAAAAATGCCGAGTTAGCAAAGAGGAGTGCTGAACTAGAAAAGAAGAATGCTGACTTGGCTTCAAAGCTATTGGAGGCAGAGAACAGAGCTGCCCTGGCTGAGGGCAATGTGGAGTGTGCTATCAAATCTGTGGAGGAAGCCCGCAAACAACTGTCAGAGGCGGAGGCTGATATTCAGGGTTTCGGCGAATTAATGATTGAATTCTTCGCACATATCATCCGTCGCCGAAACATTTCTTGGATCGAGGATTATCCATCCACTCTAGTTCAAGTATGGAATCAGATCGTCGAGTGGGAAAAAGAGGAACTTAAGGTCGATTCCATCGATGAAGATAAGCTAATGGAGAAATACTTGAGGGATGATGAGCCGGAGCGCCTAGCTGAAGGGCGCCGCCTCATTGCTGAGGCCATGGAAGAAGAGAGACGGAAGTCTAAACAGAAGAATGTTCTCGAAGCTGGTTCCTCTTCTTCTTCCCCTGCGACTTCTGAAGTAGAGGGGTATGATCCTGAAAATCCGGGAATTCCCCGAACAACTCTGCTATCCCCTATTCCTGAAACAACATCAGAGGTAGTAGTCACCCCTGCCGAGAAGTCTTCGGAAGGTATCCCTACCTTTTCTCCTCAATTTGTCAAGGCTATTTCTACCTTTCGCCACATGATTGAGCAATCGATGAAAAACCCATTATTTTTGCCTGAGTTGATAACTGTTGCTTCTCATTCTGTAGGTATTGAGCCATCCGAAAAGACAGATGTGACTCAAGGAGCCACCACCGGGGCAGATCCTACAGAAAAGGCAAAAGGAGGGGAGGACAAAGCTGCTCCTATAGACTTGGGAGAAGGAAGTGTGCCGGCTAAGGCCGCCACTCCCCATGATGAAGAAATGATAGCAGCTTTAAAGGATGATGGCGGTGACGAAGGTCATGAGGAGGAACCAGAAGTTGCAATAGTCGGGGAGTCAAAAAATGCTGATGATGTTACTTTGGCTGCAATGAAAGCTGATCAAGACAAACGTTTGCAATTGAAATCCGAAGAACTAGACCCTGAAGCCCTCAAGCCTCTCGCAGTTGTGGATGCGGGATCAAGGTTAGTTGTTAAGCTCTCAACTAGATCTATTACAGAGGAAATCGCTAAAAAATCATCTCTTGATTCCAGCGCTCCGCCCTCTGGGAAGAAGTCAACCGGTTCCAGCACCGCATCTTCAAGAAAGAAGAAATCTAAACGAATCTTGACAGAGGCTGAGAAAGAAGCAAAGGATGCAGAGAAAGCTGCCAAGAAGTCCAAGGTTCACCCAAAATCTAAATAGTGGATTGCCTTGTGTCATTTTAGCATTTGGTGAACCAACAATTGCTGCTACAAGAGCGGCCCTTGCACCTTCTTTTTTAGCTACTTTCCTGTACAAATTCATTCATTCGTAAATAAATAAAAAATAATTCATTTTCTGCAATGTCTGTTTGTCAGTAGTTCTGCACTTATGTAAAAATGCATGTCTTGCTATAGTTACGAAATGAAGTCACGGAGCGAGGAAATATGTGTATACATATATGCCCCCAGTTAATTCTAATAAATTATTAATGCTTAAACAAGCAATCTAAATGCTCCCGATTTTCTGACGGGATAGCATTTCCTGTGTCGTCAGTGCCTGTCGTTTTTTCTGGCATTTCTTTTATACTCTCTCTCTCTCTGGAGAGTTAGATTTCGAGCTCAGCAATCTATTCATTCCCCGGTCTTTCAGCGGGGAAAGATCCCTTTCTCAGCGCTCAGTCGGAGACGCTTTTATACTCTCTCTCTCTCTCTGGAGAGTTAGAGTTAAGAATGTCGTTTTCTCATTCTTTTATGTCTGGTCGCACAAATAGTCGCTGTGCTTTTTCTTATGTTTAAACTTTCTTTAACCTTTTCAGGTTTTGAATCATCCTGTATTCCATAATCACAACAGAATAATTGATGAATGTATATATGTAATGCATAAAAGTAAATAACACACAATATTTTTATAGTGGTTCGGCTAAGTCGTAGCCTACGTCCACTTTATAGTCCTTTATTCATATCGTCAGATTTTCCCAAGGCAAGTCATGCCTTATTACAGAGTTCATAAGAAAAATAACAAAGAGTACAGCATTTCTAATCCAAATATCGCATTAAGTGTTGGGCATTCCATGCTCCAGGGACTTCTTCGCCATCTACGGTCGTTAACTTGAAGGTTCCTTTTTCAAGTTTCCGTTGGATGACAAAGGGTCCTTCCCACTTTGGACCGAGGTGAGGAAGGGATGGAAAGACTCTCTTTAGCACCAAATCTCCTGGTTCAAAAGTCCTAAGGCGAACTTTTTTGTCGTAATAGCGTGCCATCTGACGTCGATGTCTTGCCGCACGCAAATCTACTTCGTCCCTTTTTTCTTCGACTTCATCAAGAGACTCAAGTAAGAGTGCCCGATTCGTCATCGGGTCATAATACGTCACCTTGTGGGAAGGAACTTCCAGCTCAACTGGAATTACTGCTTCTGAGCCAAAGGAGAGAGAGAAAGGGGTATGACCGGTGGCCGTCTTAAATGTTGTTCGATATGCCCACAAAGCTAGGGGCAATTCGTCAACCCATTTTGCCTTTGCACGCTCTAACCGTTTCTTGAGGATGGATTTTATTACTTTGTTTATTGCCTCTACTTGCCCGTTCGACTGCGGATAGGCAACTGTAGTATATCGCTTGTCAATCTTATACTTCTGGCAGAAATTTCTGAATTTAGTACTATCAAATTAGGTTCCGTTGTCAGTTATAATCGTCCTTGGGATCCCGAATCGGCATATAATATTTCTGACCACGAAACTTATCACCTTTCTTGCCGTGATCTTGGTCAAGGGCTCAGCTTCCACCCACTTCGTAAAATAGTCCACGGCCACTATTGCATATTTCGCTCCTCCTTTAGCAATCGGTAGAACTCCAATGATATCAATTCCCCACGTGGCAAATGGCCAAGGACTCACCATTGATTTAAGTTGGGTCGACGGTGCTCTGGGGATTTTGGCGAATCTCTGGCACTTATCGCAGCATCGTGAATAATCAGCTGCATCTTTATTAATTATGGGCCAGAAGTATCCGTATCGCAATATCTTTTTTGCTAAAGTCTGACCTCCTGTATGATCTCCACACTCACCTTCGTGCACTTCTCTTAGTACACGCTTGATGTCGTCGTGTGCTATACATCGTAACAGGGGCATAGAAAATCCTTGCCTATAAAGAGTATCATCTTGTATGACATATCTGGTAGCCTTGCGAACTACAGCCCTTCTCTCACTCTTCTTTGACGGGAGTGTTCCATTCTTAAGGAAGTTCTTAATTGGGGTCATCCACGACTCCTTTTCCGGTTCCGCTTCGAAAGCGAACTCAACTTCCATTGACTCAAAGCTTGGCGATTCCAACGTTTCAATTGGAATTATTTCAGTCTCTTCTAGATTGTCGGAACTAGCCAGCTTTGCCAACCTATCCGCCTTCTGGTTTTTAGCTCTTGGGATATGTGTTATGTTGTATCGCTCCAAACTACTCAATAGCTCTCTCACTTTCCTGAGGTAGGCGATAAGTCGAGGCCCCCGAGCCACAAATTCCTCTCGCACTTGGCAAACAACGATTTTAGAGTCACAGAATATGTCCAATGTTTTTATTCCGAGGTCTTTAGCAAGCTTCAGCCCGGCAATCAGGGCTTCATATTCAGAGTCATTGTTAGTCGCCGAAAATTCTAATCGTAGAGCGTAATATAACGACCGTCCTTCGGGGGTGACTAAGACGATTCCAGCTCCGGACCTTCGGTCGTTCTTGGCTCCATCTGTGTATAGTTTCCACGGATCTATCTTTAACTCATCCTCGGACCTAACCACTTTGTCATCGATTACTTCCTCCTCTGGGATGGTGAACTCCGCTATAAAGTCCGCCAGAGCTTGCCCCCTGACCGACTTTCATGGTTGAAAATTTAAATCAAATTGGCTTAATTCTATATTCCATTTGATCAACCTTCCCGATGCTTCGGGTCTCTGCAATACCTGCCTCAAGGGCTGGTCGGTGTATATGGTTATTGGATGAGCTTGGAAATAGTGACGAAGTTTTCGGGATGCGATTAGGAGGCTGTAAGCGAGCTTCTCAATTTTTGGGTAGTTGCGCTCTACCACTGCTAATTTCTTGCTTACATAATACATTGGCCTTTGTACTTTGTCTTCTTCTCGAACCAGGGCTGTGCTAACGGCGTGAGCCGAGACTGCTAAGTAAACAAACAATTCTTCGTGATCCACTGGCTTTGACAAAATCGGCGGTTTCTCTAGCAGTTCCAATAAATTTCGAAAGGCCTCAACACAGTCCGGAGTCCACTCGAAGTTCTTCTTTCCTCTTTTAATCAAATCAAAAAACGGAACGCATTTGTCTGTGGCTTTGGAGATGAATCTACTCAGCGCCGCTACTTTCCCTGCAAGACTTTGGACGTCTTTAATTCTCCTCGGCTCTTCAATGTTTCTAATCGCTGCTATCTGGCTAGGATTGATTTCAATTCCTCGGGAGCTCACAATGAAGCCAAGGAACTTTCCCGATGCCACTCCAAATGAGCATTTCAGAGGATTCAATTTCATCCGATACTTTCGCAGGATACCAAACATTTCCGCCAAGTCTTGCGTATGGCTGGAGGACTGTTTCGATTTGACAAGCATATCATCCACATAAACTTCCATAGTCTTTCCTATTTGATTATAAAACATTCTGTTCACCAAGCGCTGATAAGTGGCTCCGGCGTTTTTCAATCCGAATGGCATTACGACATAACAATATAATCCCAAATTCGTAATGAAGCTCGTATGTTCTTGGTATGGCACGTGAATAGGAATTTGGTTATACCCAGAATATGCGTCCATGAAAGAGAGAAGTTCATGACCTGCTGTCGAATCTACAAGCTGGTCAATCCTGGGAAGTGGGAAACTATCTTTTGGGCAAGCTTTGTTCAAATCTGAAAAATCAATGCAAGTCCGCCACTTTCCATTCGGCTTCTTTACCAAGACGGGATTCGATATCCAGTCGGGATATGTCGAATCTCGAATAAATCCGTTCTGCTTCAGCTTCTCCACTTCCTCTTTGAGAGCAGCCGACCTCTCTGGGCCCAGCATACGTCTCTTTTGCTTCACAGGCGGATGCTTCGGGTTTACATTTAATTTGTGACTTATAATGGATGGAGATATCCCACACATGTCAGCGTGGGTCCAGGCAAACACGTCCAAGTTCGCCTTCAAAAAGTCCGTTAGTTCTTTGGCCCGACGTGGATCCAATTGAGACCCAATCTTCAAGACTCTTGTCGGATCAGCGTCATCAATGGGAACTTCCACTGTCGCTTCATTAGGAGTTGCATTTTTAGTCTCTGGTTCCTCGTCTTTTCTGGGATCCAGGTCTTCAGGCGTTCCTTTAAGCAACTCCTTCGGGGCCGATTTCTCTAATTGCTACGCCGAGCCCCCCTTTGGGGGAGGCGAGGCATCTTTACTCTCGATGTTAAGTCCTTTCATCAACATCATTAGTTTGGCCACATAGCAGGCCCGTCCGGAAACTTGATCCCCTCTCATTACTCCAGTTCCGGCTTCGGTTGGGAACTTAAGCAATAAACACCAGGGGGCGATACAAACTCTGAATTCAGCAAGGGAAGGCCTCCCCAAAAATGCATTATAAGGCGAATCTACGTCCAATACTACGACTTGAAGCATCCACACTCTTCTGCGTTCTCCTTGCCCCAAGGTCACGGGCAATTCTATGTATCCCATGGGAGCTGTTGACGCCCCGTTGAAGCCTCTGATCCATCCTTCACATGGCTTCAAATCTTCAGATTCCAGCTTCATCTGATCAAATGACTTTTTAAACAAAATATTGACGGAACTTCCGTTGTCTACTAATACCTTATGAACCAAAGCCGGCCCAATAGTGGTAGTAATAACCAACGGATCATCAGTGGGTGATTGGATCCCAGTATTATCTCTGCTGCGGAACGCCACATCGTCAAACATGGTCTTCTGTTGTTTTATGGGGGTGATATCTTCCAGATCATCACCTTCATTCACATCTATGTGCTTGGCAGCATTTACATATTGATCCATTGATCTGAAACTACGGATTGCCGGGTGAGGTCCGCCCACTATGGAGTTGATAACGATCCCTTTACCTTTCTGATGCGCTGTAGGCTTGGGAGCAGGTAAAATCTGTTTTGGAGCCTGCTCTCCTTGCCCCCTGTCCCTTGGGGCAACCTTGTATTCATCCAACTTCCCTTCACGCAGCAGCTTCTCAATCACATCCCTCAAATGCCGACATTCATTGGTTGAATGCCCATGGGTTCCATGAAACAAACAAAACTTCCCAGTCGCCATTTCTTTCTCTGTCGAGTCACGAGGTGGCGGTCTTTTATATTGCAAAACGTTGTACGTATCCAGGTAAATATTCTCTAGGGTGTCGTTCAATGGTGTATAATTCTCGTAGGTCTGGAATCGGGGCCTTTTGTTAGGATCACTTCCCCTATTTCTATTTTTTTTGTTACCGCTCGCATTACGGTTATTGTTGTTGCCTCCGTTTCCAGCATTGTTGTTTCCACCCTTGTTTCCCATATTTACTTCAACTTTTCCGGAACTTTCCCCAGACTGCTTCACGGCGACGTTGCTCTGGACATTTTCTTTTGAAGCCGCTTCAGACTTTCTCTTTCGGTTTGCCCTGGCCTCCTCTCGTCTTAAATAAATATCGGCTTTTTCATAGAATATATCTCTTGTGGAGGGTGTCTTCCCAGACAGGTAATCTCCAAACTTGGATTCAGGATCGACTCCTTCCTTTAATGCCATCAAGATGGTGGGCTCATGCGGGTCACTAACTTCAGTCACAGCCAAGTTAAAACGGTCAAGATATGACTTCAAAGACTCTCCTGGCGCCTGCTTAATTCTTGACAATTCAATAACACTTTTGGACTTTCGGGTATGGAGTCGAAACTGATTCATAAAACGCTCGCTCAATTCCCTATAATTCGAAACCGAACGAGGGGGAAGTCGGGTAAACCAGAACAGTGCAACATCTTCTAAATAAATCGGGAATGCCTTACACTTTACTGCATCAGGAGCAGCAGCAGCATTCATGAGCCACGAGTATCGCATCAAATGCTGTCCCGGATCAGTTCTCCCGTTGTACTTGTCCATCTGTGGCAGGTTAAAACGCCGGGGAAACTGGAAGTCGAGGATATCGTCGGTGAAAGGAGTATGGCTTCGCTCGATGCCATAATCTTCATTCGTATAGCTCCAGCTCTCGGACATGATCTGGCGCACCATTGCCTGTACATCAGCATTAGTTAGGGGCCGTTCAGGTTCCCTGGCCCTAGTATCCGGGTTCCTTCTGGGCTCTTGTTCAGGAGATGCCCTTCTTCTTCGAGCTGCTTCTGCTCTATTCTGTTCCCTACGCTCCCGGTCGATCTCGGGAGGAGGGGACTGGAGCCTTTGCCCCCGAGTGGGGTCATTGTTTCCTAGTGCTCGTGCAATATCCTCACGAGACCCCAAAGATCC
Source organism: Allium sativum (assembly GCA_030737875.1). Classification (NCBI taxonomy): domain Eukaryota; kingdom Viridiplantae; phylum Streptophyta; class Magnoliopsida; order Asparagales; family Amaryllidaceae; genus Allium; species Allium sativum. Next base: position 864,577,260 of record CM060922.1, read on the forward strand.
GAATGTCAACTGCTCCACATTCTGAGGTCGTTCGAGCGGCCTTCGTTCACGGGGCCACTCTTCCTCGGAAGATGAAGACTGATCCACTGGTGTGTGACGAACCGGGGATGGAGTTCTCTGTCTACGGAGTTCGCTAATCTCCCTACTCATGAGCCTCATATTTTCCTGCATCATGAGATTAGTGCGCTCGTGGACTTTCATAGCCTCCCTAGTACTCTCGAGCATGTCAAGTAAGCGCGAGAAATCTCCTTGAGTAATGGGCGCAGATGGATTAACCTGATCACTGACCCTGGTGGCTGGAATCGGAGCATTTGTAGGGACTCGAGTAGAGGTTCCAACATCACCAAGAGTCGGATTGGAGATGGGAGATCAGGTCGGTTCGGAGCTGGGGAGTCTGATCGGGTCGGTACATGGCAAGCTGCTCGGGTCGGTTCAGATTGGGGGAATGCACTGCTTCAGAATCTCCTACCCGGATCGGATCAGAGCTCTCCCCCTGAAGGCGGTTCGGGTTTCCTGCATCGGTTCGTCCTGCTGCTGAACTCTGCCCACGAGACCTTGTCACAACCGTATTTTGCTGATCTTCGCCAGCTCCATTTCCTCGAACAGATTGAATTTCTTTGCCTTTTCCTTTGGCCATGGTTCTTCGACAATCACTTCAACAAATATCCAAGGGCGTTGAAACTTGAGGATTAACTTCTTTGAACTCAACGGTCCAAAAAGTAGAATGATAATCCCGGAAAACAAAGAATTCAGATGAGTTCTCAGTGAAAGCACCAAAATGTTAGACCAAAAAGTGGTTCTAACACCCCAAATTGATTAAAAGCAAAATGAAATGAAATCAAAAATAAGAATGAACACACAGGATTTATAGTGGTTCGGCGAAGAAATGCCTACGTCCACTTGTTTTTCACTATTCTCAATGATTCAGTTGCAAGTACAATGAAATATTCACTTGATTTCTCTCACAACTCACTTACAATCACTCAATTGTCTAAAAACAAATAATGAAAGAAGATTTGGATTTTCCGGGAGTGCTGGAATTCGGGTAATGAAGGTGGTTGAACTCTCCAAAAGGTCAGAAAAAAAAGATCCTTTTCTTTGTCTCCAGACGGGGTATTTATAGGTGAGAATTTGCTCAGAACCCGATCCGGATCGGAGCCACGTGTCATCCATCCCATTAGCCTCGGGTTCGGATGGATTTCTGTGTTGACAACGCATCAGAGTAGTGGACGTTGAGGGTAGGAACTGGTCATGGCCGATCCGAATATCCAGGCGCTCATGCAGGAGAGTGACGTGGAAGACAGGTTCGGGTCGGAGGGGCATGCGCAAGGGGTTCGGATCGGGGTACCCGATCCGACCCGGATTGACTTGGAACCAATTCTCTCTTCTCTTTATTCTGCTCCGCTCCGCTCTGATCTATCTCTGTAGCAATCAAGTGGCTTTCCGATCTGACTGGGAGTATATTGCCCTCCGATCCGAACAGGTGTGCCTTTCTGATTTCCACAGCAATAGTTCACCGATCCGAACAGAAAACTTTATCCGATCCGAACCGATGCGCTGCTCCGATCCGACCTGCTTCAGTACTTACCAAGTTTTTCAAGTTCTTCAACATTTCACATCTTGACTTTGTGTTGCCCAGTTCACAAAGTGGGCTAACAATGCATATTCCTATGTACATACTTTTATATATCATGAATATGCTTACACATAAGTTTTAAGTCAAATTATATTTTAATTCTCTCATTATGATCAATGTTTGCTATTAAAAAAAGTCGTCTAAAAACTGGGACATTACACAACCTATTCATCCCATGGAGAAAAACTATTGGTACCCCATATCTAACACCCATCGTTTTATCTGTAAATTTAATTACCATTTCACTTTCAGATCTAATTAAAGATTTATCTATCACATGGTTTAAAAATGGTGATACTCCATCTCGAATACTTCTCGTGTTTGGTAAATTTAGTTACCCTTTAACTTTCATTCCAATTAAAGATTCATTAAAACTCCAAATTAGATTTAATCTTCAAAAACCATTACTTAATGATTATTCGACCTTTAGAAATTAATCTTGTCTTTACTTGGGTTAAAGAACAAATGTCATTTAAAACATTGCTCACGATAAACCCAAAATCATCTTCAATTTAATATGGAATCATCATGGAAAATTGAACAATTTATAATTGGTATAAATTTCTGTAGCTGATCAATACTATAAGTGGAATAACGACAAAGCCTTTTAAATTCCAAAAGTAGTAAAGGCCTACCTTTACAGAAGCTCATTTCGATTATTATTAACTTGAATTCCATTCAATTCCAATTTAATTAAATAGATTGGAAAACTTCTCTAAACCTTAATTAAATGATTTATTCCATTCACAAATGGGTTCAAGAAAAGTATTATTGAAGATACCATTTACGACAAACCCAAAATCCCATTTTCATTTAATTCCAATTTAATTTATTAAATTGGAAAACTTCATTAAATCTTACTTAAAAGACTTATTCTATAACTTTCATTTCAACAGGGTTTAAGAATAGTGTCATTAAAGGCATCATTCACAACAAACCCAATATCCATTTGATATTAAATATAAGGTCTTAAATGGAAATCATATCAACTTTCGTTCGAAATCAAATCCTGAAACCAACAGATATTGTTTTGGAATAACAATATCAATATCTTCCAGATTCCTCAACGATATCCGTATAATCAACGGAATCTAATATCGAAAATATCCAAAGATAATTTTCATTCAAATCCATTCCAATTTATATGTTGGAAACTTCTGGTTATGCTAAAACCATTTACTATCCAATTTATTATTTTTAAAAATCATTGGATTATTATTATAGTTATTAACTAGTTCATTTGGATAAAATATCTTTTATCTTTTCAAATATGGAATGTTTCATCCAAAATCCTTTCAAATCATTTATTATGAATTTACATAATTTATTCATATTTTTAATAATTTTATCAAGGCCCTTACAGTCGGTTTCCAATATCGGTCACCGAACTGCATCCATAGCGACCTTTTCGAAAACTGATTTAGACTTAAATTAAATCAAACCGCTGGATTTCAAAATTTATTATTTTATTGGGAAACTCATTTCATTATGGTTCTAACGGTTCCAACTTTAGGAGAATGTGACGGTCGGATCTCCCGACACGTTGGTTCGAAATTATAGGTTGACGTTCGTGAACGGTCAGTGTGGGACGCATTCTATTCAAACCCGAATTCGATTTATAAATTTTAATTATAAATCAAAAAGTTTCAAAACCATTTTATAAATTATATAATATATATATATATTCCTATTCGAAAACTCGTTTCAGTCGTTTGTCTTTAAAATTGCATGTTTCATTGTTTAGTCAATTTTGATATTTTTGTGTCCATCCAAAATCGGACATCAAAACCAAACTTTAATTGTTAACTGAATATTATATTAAAATATTCATTTTGTTTCGGACTGAAATAAGATTCAACCAATTACCGTATAATTTTAGTTATATGGATTTCATACATCACATGTATTCAACAATAGCTGTAAACAGCTATTAAACATCCAGTTCACATCCATAGTGCACGTACATCCATATAAGCCTTAATTATATTTTTTAACGCTTACATTGGTATGTCAATCAATCGATTAACATTCAATCTAAACACTTGGGATTAGTATAAATCAAATATCATCCCAATACCCGTGTGGGGTTTTCATCCAACAAATAATTAATTAATAAATTATTTATTCCATCTAATCGACATTATATAAATGGGTGAACATAAACAAGTTGTTCAACTTGTAAATGATTTTTTAATCCAATTTCAAATACCATAGTAATTTAACAACGTTTTTAACAGGTTAATCATTTCAAATTCACATTCAAATCATAATATAAATAATCATTCATTCATCCATGGATGTGCAAACAATTGTGATGTGAGCTACCAGGCACCGTATATAATTTGTGATAAATAATTTAATAAAATCAGCATGGGCAATCAACATGTTTCCAGCTATAAAAATAAATAACTATTTAAAATATTTGAGTGAGAGAGTTCTCATCGAGATTTTTTGATCGTTATAAGAAAAATCACTTTTGAGTTAAACTAAACGTAGGTCTAATTTAACCCAAATTTCCAACTAACTCCAATGTTTACCAAATTAGTATTTTTGCGAAGCTCTTGGCTCCGCGATTATAACAGATCCAGTTTCACGTGATTCTGAATTCGTAACAAAAAGATACTAACATATAAACTGTAACAACCCGCATTCTACGCATCGGAGGATCGTAGAATATTTATTTCTTTCCCATATGAAGTCTTATGGTCATGTAACTTTGGGAAACAACCATTAGAGTCATTTCCCATGTTCATGATTTTTGTCGATTTTTAAATGACCGTTTTGCCCCTAGCTGATCTTGTTTCGACCATAACTTTTGATTGGAAAGGAATTTTGACCTGAAACCACTTCCATTAGATTCCTTTGATGGTTTACCATTCCGTAGAGTGGTCCTAATAGCCAAACGGACTTATCGTTTGGGAGATATGGCTAAAATAAGGTTTGGAAGGTGAAAAACTGCTTAACCGGGCCAAATAGGGTGATTAGTGAATGGGCCCATAACCCATTTCGGGATTAGGGTTATTGGGAGGCTGAAAGGAGTTAGAGATTAATCCCATTTCAGTTTTCTAGCCTCCACTTACCTCTAAGAAACCCTAAAAATGGCCTCCAACCTCTAAATCACCTCCAAATCATCTTCTAATCAAGGATTAAGCTTAGCAACATCAAATCAAGGGAGAACTTCACCAAATCAACGTGAGAGCTGCTGTTTAGCATCAGGATGTGCACCAAACCAGAGATTTATTTCAGATCTAAGTTTTATTTGTGGCTAAGGTGAGTGATTTGCATAGTTCCTCACTAATCATGGCTAATTAAGGGTAATTAGTGTTAATTAGCGAATTTATACACTAATAAATTATGGAAAAACACTCATAAATTATTAAATAATGTTTTAGACCTCTTATATGAGTTTGGGTTAATTTGGTTAAGTTTTGCTAATCATATCATTAGTTTCACCTAAACATGCTTAACGGAAAATATGGGGTTTTGGCTAGGTTTGATCCACTTTAACCTATCATATTGTTGTTTTGATGTTTGTGGTTGATTATACATGTTGCTATGACTGTATGGTATGCTTTGTGATTGATTAAAATAGTTGGAATGGTCGAAAACGCCGTCGAGTGGCGTAAATTGCTTGCTGGAAAAAGTGCAGGAAGACATCTGAACCGGATCGGATCGGTAGGAGGACCCGATCGGCTCTCACACTTCACACTTCGATTCACTTCCACTTCTCGTGGCACGCATCATCCGATCCGACCCACCTGGTGTTCTCCGACCCGATCTGCCATGGCACCTCGACCCGAACCGATGTACTTCGACGAGGCTTGGAGAGAAGAAGCCGATCCGAACCGTGGCAAACTGGAGGACCCCGACCCGAACCGGTGATGGCGACTGGACGTGGAGTCTCGATCCGATCTGCGGAGGTGAAGATGACCCGATCCGATCCAGAGAAGAAGGATCACTCCGATCCGACCAAATTGATGACTAGGGGTAGATCCGAACCGATCCGGTGATGACCAATAACCCGAGATGCAAAGGTAGTCCAAATGGAAGTTAGAGCTCAGGATCCAGTTGGGAACCGATGAGTTCACTTCATGGTTGGGCTTTGCTGCGGGACGTGGGCTAAGGAGTTGTCGACGTTCATAACTTCGATTCACCACTGAAAATGGATGATGGGCTACTTATCAGTGCAGTAGAGTCATTATGACTCGAGGGGGCAAGGTGATGGTAGCAAGACTACGTTACCAGTGCAGTAGAGTCATTATGACTCGAGGGGCAAAGTGATGCGTAGTAAGACTATGAGCCAGTGCAGTGGGTTCATTGTGACTCCATGGGGCAGAGTGGACATAGTAAAGGATTAGTGAGGCTATGAGCCAGTGCAGTGGGGTCATTGTGACTCCATGGGGCAAAGTGGACATAGCAAATGAATAGTGGCTATGTATCAGTGCAGTGAAGCCATTTATGACTTCATGGGGCAAAGTGATCATAGCAAGGTATGTTGGGTGATCGAAGTGGTGAATATCGTATACTTTACGCACTGAGTGAGAGATGTGAGGATGGTTGCTATGTTTAATTGTTTGCCATCACTATGACATGCACACCCCCACCCCCGTTATCTTTACACTATTTGAAATGGCACCTTAGAGTGTTGTACATTATGTAGTGCTAACTCTTTGGTTGCAGGTTCAGGTATGTTTTAGTCTACCTGTTATTGTTCTGTTTAGATGCTTATCGCTCATACCAGGCTTTATGTCTGACCCAGAGTTTTATGTCTCCTCTTATTACTCTGGGTGCTCACACGAGCAGACTAGAGACATGTTAGCTGGTGATGCGCGAGTAGCTGATTCGGAGGCGAGCAGGAGGCTTCCACGTATGATATATAGATATTCTCCCTGTGTCGTTGGTGGTCGCTACTTGGGCATTAGTAGTGTACCTCCTTTATCTTGCTTTTGCTCTTTGAGACAGTTTGAAAAGTTGTAATAATGTTAACTTTGGATCATAAGCTGTACTTGGATTTTCCGCTACTATGTTAGTTGTTTTCAGCTTATGCACTGTCTCACCTATTTTATGTCAAGTATGTTGTTATTATATTTTGTTCCATGCGCTGTGAGACATTTTACAGGTTCCTTTTAGTTCATTTCCTTCTTCCCTTTCCTTCTGACGACCCGTCCCGTGCTAACTGGACATGTGTACAGCGCACTTTTGGAGTAAATGTCGGTTGGTGCGGGGCGGGCCATCACATTTGGTATCAGAGCTCTATGTTGCGTAATTAACCTAGGGAAAGACACTAGGGAGAGATAGTATACGTATATGAGGGCGCGTATTTGTGATTACTTTGGTTTTCAAAAGCTAAATATATATATATATATATACTATTAGTAGTATAAGGATGAAGTCGTACTGCACTAGCACCACTATGGGGTCGTTAATCGTTTCCTTTTACAGATTGACGATGAGCCGATATGCAAGAGGTGCTGGTAGGGGAGCCAATAATGGGAATGCTGCTGACATGATGGCGATGTTTACTGACCTCATGAGAGACATGCTTAGGGAGGTGCAAGGGGCAGTTCCCAATCCCGGAAATGGTGGTGGTCCAGTAGTGCAGGCGCCTAGGGTCGATTTCGCCAAGTTGTGCAAGGACTACACTAACCTTGGTGGGAAGCCGTTCCACGGAATGGAGTCGGCCACAGATGTTCAGGATTGGTTGGATAGCTGTGATCGTATCTTCGACCACTTGGGTATCGAGGATGCGATGAAGAGAAGGCTAGCGTCTCGTCAGTTGCAAGGGCAAGCGATGAATTGGTGGAATGCCATTAGAACAACCACTCCAGAAGATCAAGTTACTTGGGATCAGTTCAAGGCTCTCTTTAGCGAGAAGTTTATTCCAGCTGCCGAGAAGTCAGTGTTGTTTAAGAGATTCTTGGAACTCAAGCAGAATGGTCGGGCAGTCTCTGACTATATTGCTGAGTTCGACACTTTGTTGAAGTATGGTGTAACACCCCGAATTTCAGTTAATGCTAAAATTCTCTAATTGTAGAATAAATAATCTCAGATTTGAGAATTGGGGGAAACGGGCTACGTCATTGCGTTCGTCTCGGAAAAATACGCGAAATAGAGTCCGAGTTTTCGAGAATCGGAGTCCGTATGGCCCAATGAAGTTTGCAGAAAATTCAAAGTTAAAAACAGATTTAAAATTCAAATTCAGATTTCGAAATTGGAACCAGCGGGGGCCAGGCGGGAAATTTCCCGCCCTAGCCATGTCGACAGGGCTGTCGACAGGCCTGTCGACTTGGGCCAGGCCAAGTCGGCTGCCCTGTCGACTTGCCTGTCGACACAGGGTGTCGGGCCAATTGGCCTGGGTGCACCAGGTCTGGTTTTTCTGGCTGGGTTGGGCTGTGTTCTGGAAACTTCCTAAATCTGACGGACCTAATCTAACCTAGGGCTAATCCTATGGTCTAAAACACACCCTAATCCTATAAATACACCCTAATGCAAGCCTAATCCATACTAAAAATAGAAGTGATGCCATCATGCCGCCAAAATCAAACTTAGGAGGAGCCTCCACTAGTTTATGAAGAAAGTTGCAAGCTAATCAACCTCTAATCATATCTTCTTCAAATATAGCAACTAGTTCTACTTCATAAGTTTGCTAATCTTGGTTTTGGTGAGTTTCTATCACTTTAATAACCAATTGCTAAATTAAGTAGATGAGGTATGATGAGATCTATGGTCTTGCTTGTGGATAAATGGGTTTTAAGTCATATGATATGATGTTAGTTTGCTAATCTATGTTTAATGTTAACCCTATGTTTATGCAAGTTAAGTATATGGGTTTATGCAAGTTAAGTATGTGGGTTTATGCAAGTTAAGTATGTGGGTTTATGCAAGTTAAGTGGTGGGTTTTATGCATGCTAAGTATTGGGTTTTATGCATGCTAGGTATTTGATTTTATGCATGCTAAGTTTTGGGTTTTATGCATGCTAAGTATTTGATTTTATGCATGCTAAGTATTTGATTTTATGCATGCTAAGTGTTTGGTTTTATGCATGCTAAGTATTTGATTTTATGCATGCTAAGTGTTTGGTTTTATGCATGCTAAGTATTTGATTTTATGCATGCTAAGTGTTTGGTTCTATGCATACATTATGACATGCAAGTTTACCCTTTTTAAATAAGATGCATACATATGCAAGATGACACCTTTGTATGCTATGCATACATATGCATGTTTACCCTATTTATGATGCAAGTCACATATGCAAGTTCACCCTTTGTATAACCTATGAACACTTATGCAAGTTACCTTTATATGACATATGTGTATTCATGCAAGTTGGGTTATTTAATGATGCTAGTTGGGTTTAATATCATGATGCAAGATTGACACCCCTTAAACCCATGTTAACGCTAAAGTATGCTAAGTGAAACCCATGATACTTGTGATGAATCTTCCCTTATAAAATATGTCATGTTAGCATAGTACGTGGGGAACGATGGGGTTAATATACACTTAATAAAATTGTGTAAAAATACCATTAAGTGGATTAACATAATTGGGAATTTACCTATTAAGTTAGGTCTACCCATATTATGGAATTGGGAATTTACCTATTGAGTTAGGTCTACCCATACTATGGAATTAGGAATTTACCTATTGAGTTAGGTCTACCCATATTCTTGAAAACTTGAACATTAATTAGGGATAATTAATATAAATTATGAGGGTGATTAATTAGGTGTAATTAATCGACTAAGTCACGGGGTTGCACTCAGTTGTAGCGTAAAACTGCCCGGACCCAACCGGATTAACCAGTTGCTACAAATGTTAGCCCAATGTGAGGGGTCTTAGGCACAAACTAAATACGTGATTAATGTAAAGACACGAGGTTAGACTCGGTTATGACATAAGGCTGCCCGGACCCAACCGGCTTAACCAGCGGTCATAAAGATAGTCTAATGTGAGAGGTCTTTATGAGGATCACGGTCTTAATTAATTAAGAAACACTTAACCATATTAGCATGTAGATGGGCATGAGGGGTTAAGTGGGTGCCTTGGGGGGGCATGAGGAAATCTAGTGGGTGCCTTGTGTGGCAATTGAAATACGATTAGATGACTTAACCAAGTTTTAAACATGTAAGTGGACATGATAACTAAATTGGTTAAGTGGGATACACTAGATAGAGAGACAAGCTTAGGTGGGTAGCTTGTGGGGGCCCATTACAACCGGTATCCCATACGTATCTTTGTGAGCTCGGCCCATGCCGAGGACGGGACACGCGTACTGGGTTTGTCTATAAGAGGCCAAAACGGGTTAGCGGTGGCAACGCAAGTCCAACGGGTTTCATATGCGTGTGTGGGCCCGGGCTGGTAGCTAAGACGTTGTTGCATCGTGTAGGTATAAACCGTGCATCAGTGTTGTTATCAGGTTGCCACTTTGGGGAATGATACACCCCACTGTGGGACCAGCACATATATCTACGTTAGGGAGCCGATCATATGGGGGGGTAGTGGGTACACCTAGCGGAGATAGGGGCAGACGACACCTATATAGTCAGCTAGGGGTACACGAAACTACCATTAAGATTAACTAAGTACACTTAGTGGGATCAACCTTTAAAATTAGGAATGACTGGTGTGGTGCAGTGTAGTAATTATCCTTGGGTGGGTAGATGCGTCTTTACGGTTATCTTAGTTTATCCTAAGTCTACCAAACTGCTTAGTGTAGCCATTCATCCCCAGACGTTACCGTATATCAAGCTTATGTCTTCTCTGGTTACTTTAATGATTGTATTGTTAAAGTTATAGGACTCGCTCAGACTTATGTCTGACCCCGTTGTTTTTATCTTTTTCCAAACCCTCAGGTTCTCAGAGTGGGCCCAGTACGAGTGGGCTTTGATCAGGTTGCTTTATACTCTTTTGGAGCTTGGACCGTAGGAGTAAAGCTCAGCTTATCCTTTTCTTTTATGGCTATCAGTTCATGTATTGGGATTATGTATTTTTATTTATCAGGATGGATATTTTGTACTTGACTCTTGTTATGGTTTTTGTGATGTAACCAAACATGTTTTACTTTCCGCTTCAATGAAATGATGTTTTACATTTTCAAGTATTACTTATATCTGTCTTGTTGTAATTTTTCTGTTCTATATTCACTTAAAATACTCCACCGATGTTATGGCATTCCCTTAGAGAGTGACCATAGCGGGTGTGGGGTGTTACACGTGGTATCAGAGCAAAGGTTACCGGAACAGATAAAATTCTTAGAAAACTATTTTTCTAAAAACATTTTTGGAAGAGATATTTTCAAAAACATGTCTTTAAAGAGAAAAGTTTTTTTTGAAAGAAAAGCATAATCCCCAATAGCCATATCTTTATCTTTCGAATTCTCCGTTTTGAATCTTTCCTTTTTCATTTCAGCATGACTGAGGATCTTAACTTTCCGGAAGGTGTGACGATACCAGTATGGTATAGGAGATTGATGGAGGCTAGGGCCACCACTGCGGGTCCAGCAAATGTTCCTCCTCCAACCGTAGCACCCGATCTTCCTCCTCCCCCTCCTCCTCGCACGGATACTTTTGCTAAGACTTGTAAGGAATTTAAAGCTATGGGAGGGAAACCTTTTCTAGGAACGGAAACTTTTGTGCAAGCTAGAGATTGGCTTAAGGATACGGAAGAGTTGATAGACATCTTTGAGGTGGAAGAAGGAAAGAAGGTCAAGTTGGCGGCTTGGTTAATGAAGGGAGAGGCCTCATTCTGGTGGGAGGTCACTAATGGAGAACGCCTCGTTGATTCTTTGGCGGATTTTAGGCAAAGGTTTGTGGCGAAGTTCCTCTCTCGTGCGGAAGAAAATCTTTATATGGAAAGGTTCGTGAACTTAAAGCAAGGGAACTTGTCAGTGAAGGAATATGTCAACAAGTTTAATCAGTTGGCAAGGTTTGGCATAGACTTGGTGAATACACTGGAGAAGAAAGCTTTGAGGTTCGTTAAAGGCTTGAATGAACCGATGCATGGGTTGGCTATGACCCACATCCCTATGGGGGCCACCTTCGAGAAGCTTATGGACATGGCATTTATGCATGAGGAAGAGAAGGGCCCCAATGTTAGTAAGGCACCCGAGAAGAAAGGAGATCAGAAGAGACCTCAGCAACAGAACAAGGGTGGGAAAGGTAACGATGGCAAGGGAAAGAAGAAGAAGTGTTTCAATTGTGGGACACCTGGCCACCTAAGCAAGGATTGCCGCAAGAAGAAGAAGACTGGCTGCTTCCACTGTGGCGAAGCAGGACATCTAGTGAAAGATTGCCCTAAGAAGGGGCAAAGGACGGGATCTACCTCAGGAGGACAGGTGCAAGCTCTTATGGCACCGGGTCAGGCAAGGGGGCAAGTACAGGCTCTCGCGGTTCCACCGATTCAGGAAAGAGGTAGAACTATTTCCGTTGAAAGTCTGGTTTTTCTATTTGATCATCCTGTCCGTACATTGTTTGATTCTGGCGCATCGCATTCGTTTATCTCATCATCATTAGTTGAGTCACTGCACTTAGACACCAGTCTGGTAGATGATCCCTTGGTTGTTTCAAACCCAATTGGGGGCTCCACTTATTTGTCCATGATATGTTTGGGTTTGAAGATTTCTATACTTAGCATTGAGTTTAGATGTGATGCTTTTGTTTTGGGCTTCACGGGTTACGGGTTGATTTTGGGCATGGACTGGTTATCCAGTAATGGTGCCGTTCTTGATTGCGAAAGGAGAGTTGTTAGGCTCATGACCCGCTTGGGTAACACTCTCGAGATCTCTTGTAATCCCATGGATTCAGTTATGCTAAGTTATCTTGAATCGCTTGACGCTTCGGTCGAGAGTTTGCAATCTGTTAAAGTGGTCCGGGAATACTCGGATGTGTTTGAGGAGGTGAAGGGCTTACCTCCGAAGCGGGAGATTGACTTCCGAATATATCTGGTGGATAATGCTAAACCTGTATCTTTACCAGTGCGCCACATGGCTCCTCGTGAGAGGAGGGAACTCCATAAGCAAGTAGGGGAGTTGCTTGAGAAGGGGTTCATAAGACGAAGTATATCGGAGTGGGGTGCTCCAGTAGTTTTTGCTACGAAGGCGGATGGGTCCCTCAGACTTTGTGTAGACTATAGAGAACTCAACAAGCTCACAAAGAAGAATAAACACCCATTGCCGAGGATTGATGATCTTTTCGATCAATTGGTTGGCGCTTCAGTATTTTCTCAGTTGGACTTAGCCACGGGGTTTCATCAGTTGAGGGTGGCTGAGGATAGCATAGACAAGACTGCCTTTAGGACTCCGGATGGTTTCTATGAGTGGCTGGTGATGCCATTTGGGTTGACGAACGCCCCTGCATACTTTGTTGATTTGATGAGTAGGGTGTTCAGGGAGTTCCTTAATAAGTTCGTGGTGGTCTTTGTGGATGATATCTTAGTATTTTCTAAGAGTGAAGAAGAGCATGCCCTACATCTTGGGGAGGTGTTGGAGACACTTCGAGCACATAGACTTAAGGCTAAATTCTCTAAATGTCACTTCTGGAGGAAGGAAGTGCGGTTCTTGGGGCACGTGGTCTCCAAGGAAGGGATAGCTGTGGATCCCGCGAAGGTAGTATCAATTCAAGATTGGAAGGTTCCGAAGAATGCTACCGAAGTAAGAAGTTTCTTAGGGTTGGCGGGTTACTATAGGAAGTTTATCAAAGACTTCGCGAAGATATCAGCCCCATTAACCCGCTTAATGAAGAAGAATCTTGTTTTCACTTGGGACGTAGATTGTGATGATGCGTTCCGACGGTTAAAGAGAGCTTTAACCACTGCTCCAGTTTTAGTGTTGCCAGATGGGAGCAAGCCATTTGTTGTCTATACCGATGCTTGTGGGACAGGACTGGGCGCAGTCTTAATGCAAGGGGGAAGGGTGATAGCCTATGGTGGAAGGCAGTTGAGGACACATGAGAAAAATTACCCCACCCATGATTTAGAGTTGGCTGCTATTGTTTTTGCGCTTAAGATTTGGCGCCATTATCTTCTTGGTGAGAGATTCGAATTGTTCACTGACCACAAATCGTTGAAGTACTTGTTTTCTCAGAAGGATTTGAATTTGAGACAGCAAAGGTGGATGGAGTTCTTAGCATCCTATGATTTCGAGATAGCATATACCCCTGGCAAGGGTAACGTGGTGGCGGACGCCTTGAGCAGAAAAAGGTTGTCCTTGAGTCCATTGTTCGTGGAACAACGAAGCTTGGAATTTATCTCGATGTTTGATTTCAGACCTTCCATTGATTATATACCCGGTTTGCTAGCATCCTTAGAGGTCAGACCTACTCTTTTGGGGCGGATTGGTGAAGCACAGAGGGACGACCCACAGTTGGTTCAGTTAGTAGAGAAGCTCACAAGGGGGGAGTCGTCCAGCCATTTGAGTAGGTACACCCTAGACGATAGGGGGTGCTTGCGTAGAGACGGTAGACTTTGTGTACCGCAAGACGAGGGTTTGAGGAAGACTATTCTTAATGATGCACACCGTTCTAGGATGACCATTCATCCCGGTGGGGACAAAATGTACCAAGACATGAAGCGGGTTTTCTTCTGGGCCGGTATGAAGAAAGATGTGGCCGAGTATGTCGCTCGATGCTTGGTGTGCCAACATGTGAAAGCGGAGCAAAAGAAACCTGGTGGGTTGCTTCACCCATTGGAAGTTCCGCAATGGAAGTGGGATAGCGTCTCGATGGATTTTATTGACGGGTTACCCAGATCGAGAAAGGGTACTACGGGAATTTGGGTTGTGGTAGACAGACTTACTAAAAGCGCCCATTTCATACCTGTGAAGAGCAAGAGGACTGCTCCATGGCTAGCTTCAGTATATCTTCGAGAGATAGTTCGATTGCATGGGGTACCCTCTAGCATAGTGAGTGATCGAGATCCTATCTTCACTAGCGAGTTCTGGAAAAGTTTGCAAGAAGCAGTGGGGACTCAATTATGTCTGAGCACCGCATATCATCCTCAGACGGACGGCCAGACTGAGAGGGTGAATCGTGTCCTAGAAGACCTTTTGAGGCTTTGTATCTTAGATTTTGGAGGTACATGGGAAGAGCATCTTCCATTGGTGGAGTTCGCATATAATAACAGCTTTCAGTCCAGTATTGGTATGGCTCCTTTCGAAGCTCTCTATGGAAGGCCTTGTCGATCACCTATATGTTGGTGGGAATCTACAGATAAGATCTTGCTTGGGCCTGATATGGTTAGGAAGACTTCTGAGAAGATTGACTTGATTCGAAGAAGGATGAAAGCAGCGCAGGATAGGCAAAAATCTTATGCGGACAAGAGGAGGACGGATCTTGAGTTTGAAGTTGGGGACATGGTCTTTGTCAAAGTATCTCCGTTACGGAATGTTGTTCGCTTTGGATCCGTGGGGAAGTTAGCACCGAGGTTTGTAGGACCGTTTCCTATTAAGGAAAGGATTGGACGGATGGCATATAGAGTGGAGTTGCCCGACAGACTTAGTGGTGTACATGATGTGTTCCATGTGTCACATTTGAGGAAGTGCCTACATGAGACCGCAGAGGTGGTAGAGCCGAGCTTGCTTAGAGAAGTGGAAGTAGAGCGTGATGCGACTATTCGACGAGCTCCTACTCGCATCCTTGGGTCAAAGACTAGGAAATTGAGGAATCGAGAGGTTCAACTAGTCAAAGTACAATGGGGAGAAGATGAGGGCAACGCTACTTGGGAGACGGAAGCGAAGATGCGTTCATTGAACCCATTCCTTTTTGAGGGTATGTCTTTTAATTTCTCCTCTATCGTTTGTCTAGTACTTATCTTATCTTTAGTATGTCCTCTCGTTAGTACCTTTGACCTTTAGATAGGGTAAACCTATGGTTGAAACATGTGTTTGAGACATGTTATGGTTGATGGATGCATGTGGATGCAAGTGTTTGCTAGTGGTTGCTCGTGGATGCATATACACACACTCTAGACACTAGATCTGCTCAGACACTTCATATTGCATATTGCATATAATTGTGTGTAGGTAGCTATAATTATGGATGTATAATGGTTGTGTTATCATATGGATGATGCATTTTGGTGAATGATTGTGCACTCATGTAGATATAGTATGTGTCGATAGGGTTCTCTCGCATACATATTGGATGCATGGCACTATCATGGTTTGCATATGTTCATACATTAGATAGGGAACATATACACACACTTTTTGCATATGCTCATACATCATTAGAAATTGTTTTAAGGACAATGGATGCCCGTGTTTGATGGATTGAGTAGATGGTTATTTGGATGGTAGGATATGCATTCTCCTTAGCTTAGAGATTTCGGGGACGAAATCCTTTAAGGAGGGGAGAATGTAACACCCCGAATTTCAGTTAATGCTAAAATTCTCTAATTGCAGAATAAATAATCTCAGATGTGAGAATTGGGGGAAACGGGCTACGTCATTGCGTTCGTCTCGGAAAAATACGCGAAATAGAGTCCGAGTTTTCGAGAATCGGAGTCCGTATGGCCCAATGAAGTTTGCAGAAAATTCAAAGTTAAAAACAGATTTAAAATTCAAATTCAGATTTCGAAATTGGAACCAGCGGGGGCCAGGCGGGAAATTTCCCGCCCTAGCCATGTCGACAGGGCTGTCGACAGGCCTGTCGACTTGGGCCAGGCCAAGTCGGCTGCCCTGTCGACTTGCCTGTCGACACAGGGTGTCGGGCCAATTGGCCTGGGTGCACCAGGTCTGGTTTTTCTGGCTGGGTTGGGCTGTGTTCTGGAAACTTCCTAAATCTGACGGACCTAATCTAACCTAGGGCTAATCCTATGGTCTAAAACACACCCTAATCCTATAAATACACCCTAATGCAAGCCTAATCCATACTAAAAATAGAAGTGATGCCATCATGCCGCCAAAATCAAACTTAGGAGGAGCCTCCACTAGTTTATGAAGAAAGTTGCAAGCTAATCAACCTCTAATCATATCTTCTTCAAATATAGCAACTAGTTCTACTTCATAAGTTTGCTAATCTTGGTTTTGGTGAGTTTCTATCACTTTAATAACCAATTGCTAAATTAAGTAGATGAGGTATGATGAGATCTATGGTCTTGCTTGTGGATAAATGGGTTTTAAGTCATATGATATGATGTTAGTTTGCTAATCTATGTTTAATGTTAACCCTATGTTTATGCAAGTTAAGTATATGGGTTTATGCAACTTAAGTATGTGGGTTTATGCAAGTTAAGTATGTGGGTTTATGCAAGTTAAGTGGTGGGTTTTATGCATGCTAAGTATTGGGTTTTATGCATGCTAGGTATTTGATTTTATGCATGCTAAGTGTTGGGTTTTATGCATGCTAAGTATTTGATTTTATGCATGCTAAGTATTTGATTTTATGCATGCTAAGTGTTTGGTTTTATGCATGCTAAGTATTTGATTTTATGCATGCTAAGTGTTTGGTTTTATGCATGCTAAGTATTTGATTTTATGCATGCTAAGTGTTTGGTTCTATGCATACATTATGACATGCAAGTTTACCCTTTTTAAATAAGATGCATACATATGCAAGATGACACCTTTGTATGCTATGCATACATATGCATGTTTACCCTATTTATGATGCAAGTCACATATGCAAGTTCACCCTTTGTATAACCTATGAACACTTATGCAAGTTACCTTTATATGACATATGTGTATTCATGCAAGTTGGGTTATTTAATGATGCTAGTTGGGTTTAATATCATGATGCAAGATTGACACCCCTTAAACCCATGTTAACGCTAAAGTATGCTAAGTGAAACCCATGATACTTGTGATGAATCTTCCCTTATAAAATATGTCATGTTAGCATAGTACGTGGGGAACGATGGGGTTAATATACACTTAATAAAATTGTGTAAAAATACCATTAAGTGGATTAACATAATTGGGAATTTACCTATTAAGTTAGGTCTACCCATATTATGGAATTAGGAATTTACCTATTGAGTTAGGTCTACCCATACTATGGAATTGGGAATTTACCTATTGAGTTAGGTCTACCCATATTCTTGAAAACTTGAACATTAATTAGGGATAATTAATATAAATTATGAGGGTGATTAATTAGGTGTAATTAATCGACTAAGACACGAGGTTGGACTCAGTTGTAGCGTAAAACTGCCCGGACCCAACCGGCTTAACCAGTTGCTACAAATGTTAGCCCAATGTGAGGGGTCTTAGGCACAAACTAAATACGTGATTAATGTAAAGACACGAGGTTAGACTCGGTTATGACATAAGGCTGCCCGGACCCAACCGGCTTAACCAGCGGTCATAAAGATAGTCTAATGTGAGAGGTCTTTATGAGGATCACGGTCTTAATTAATTAAGAAACACTTAACCATATTAGCATGTAGATGGGCATGAGGGGTTAAGTGGGTGCCTTGGGGGGGCATGAGGAAATCTAGTGGGTGCCTTGTGTGGCAATTGAAATACGATTAGATGACTTAACCAAGTTTTAAACATGTAAGTGGACATGATAACTAAATGGGTTAAGTGGGATACACTAGATAGAGAGACAAGCTTAGGTGGGTAGCTTGTGGGGGCCCATTACAACCGGTATCCCATACGTATCTTTGTGAGCTCGGCCCATGCCGAGGACGGGACACGCGTACTGGGTTTGTCTATAAGAGGCCAAAACGGGTTAGCGGTGGCAACGCAAGTCCAACGGGTTTCATATGCGTGTGTGGGCACGGGCTGGTAGCTAAGACGTTGTTGCATCGTGTAGGTATAAACCGTGCATCAGTGTTGTTATCAGGTTGCCACTTTGGGGAATGATACACCCCACTGTGGGACCAGCACGGATATATACGTTAGGGAGCCGATCATATGGGGGGGGTAGTGGATACACCTAGCGGAGATAGGGGCAGACGACACCTATATAGTCAGCTAGGGGTACACGAAACTACCATTAAGATTAACTAAGTACACTTAGTGGGATCAACCTTTAAAATTAGGAATGACTGGTGTGGTGCAGTGTAGTAATTATCCTTGGGTGGGTAGATGCGTCTTTACGGTTATCTTAGTTTATCCTAAGTCTACCAAACTGCTTAGTGTAGCCATTCATCCCCAGACGTTACCGTATATCAAGCTTATGTCTTCTCTGGTTACTTTAATGATTGTATTGTTAAAGTTATAGGACTCGCTCAGACTTATGTCTGACCCCGTTGTTTTTATCTTTTTCCCAACCCTCAGGTTCTCAGAGTGGGCCCAGTACGAGTGGGCTTTGATCAGGCTGCTTTATACTCTTTTGGAGCTTGGACCGTAGGAGTAAAGCTCAGCTTATCCTTTTCTTTTATGGCTATCAGTTCATGTATTGGGATTATGTATTTTTATTTATCAGGATGGATATTTTGTACTTGACTCTTGTTATGGTTTTTGTGATGTAACCAAACATGTTTTACTTTCTGCTTCAATGAAATGATGTTTTACATTTTCAAGTATTACTTATATCTGTCTTGTTGTAATTTTTCTGTTCTATATTCACTTAAAATACTCCACCGATGTTATGGCATTCCCTTAGAGAGTGACCATAGCGGGTGTGGGGTGTTACATATGGACTATCTCTTATCGATACTCCTGAGAAGAAGAATGAGAAGTTCATTACTGGTTTGGATGGATACTTGGGGGAAAGACTTACCAACCACATCGATGAGACTTTTGAATCGATTGTGGGGAAAGCTTTAAGATCAGAGAGTCTTTACCCTAAGCCAAAGATTGAGGCTGCATCTGCAGGAGGGCTGAAGCAGCAAGCAGGCGGTGGAGGCAAGAATAACTCTCAGAATAAGAGGAAACAGAACCAATCTAAGGATGGCCAGAAAAAGAACAAGAAAGATGTTGAGTGCTTCAGCTGTGGTAAGAAGGGCCATTATGCTAAAGAATGTCGGGCCAAGCCAGCGAAAAGGAAGTTCTACAACTGTGGCCAAGTGGGACATCATATGGATAAGTGTCCGCAACCTCTTAAGGAGAAGCAGATTGTGAAAGCATATGCTATTGATGTTGTTCCTTCTTCGTCGAATGCCCCAACTGCGGTGGAGAAAGGAAAGAATGTTGTTATTCAAGGTATGCTTTCTATTTACGATGTACCGGTTCGAGTTTTGTTTGATACTGGGGCTTCCCGTTCCTTCATATCTAGTGACCTAGTAGATAGGTTGGGACTGGAACCCGAGATAGTCGATAGACCATTGGTTGTGACGAACCCGATTGGTGATTCGACTAGCCTTAGTATGATTTGCAGGAATTTGGTCTTATCGAGTCATGGATGTATGTTTGTGATTGCTTTGTTTTGGGCTTTACTGGGTATGGCATTATATTGGGGGTCGATTGGCTCCAAAGATACGGGGTTGTGGTAGACTATGAGGGCTTTTTGGTGACAGTTAGGGCGGATGATGGGCGGAGGGTAGTGTTTGGTAGTCTACCTAGTGATGGGGTAATGGCTAGTTTTATAAATTCCCTCGACATCCCGCAGGATGAGTTGTCAGATGTGCCCGTGGTTGGCCAATATCCGGACGTCTTCGAGGAGGTGACCGGGCTACCACCACACCGAGAGATTGAGTTCCGTATTGATTTAGTGAAAGATGCCAGACCTTTAGTGATGCTACTTCGTCGTATGGCACCAAGGGAGCAGCGAGAGCTCGGGGTGCAAGTCAGCAATCTTTTGAAGAAGGGATTTATTAGAAGAAGTGTCTCCGAGTGGGGAGCACCAGTTGTGTTTGCCACTAAGGCAGATGGTTCCCTTCGGTTGTGTGTGGACTATCGCGAGTTGAATAAGGTAACGAGGAAGAATAAGTATCCTCTACTGAGGATTGATGATTTGTTTAATCAACTGGAAGGAGCAAGAGTGTTCTCCCAGTTGGACCTCGCGATAGGATTTCATCAGCTCCAAGTGGCGGATGGGAGTGTTCCGAAAATGGCATTTAGGACGCCGTCTAGATTCTATGAGTGGTTGGTCATGCCATTTGGGTTGACCAATGCACCAGCCTACTTTGTGGATCTTATGAATCGAGTATTCAGAGATCATTTGAATAAGTTTGTTCTTGTGTTCGTAGACGATATCCTTGTTTACTCGAGGACAGAGGAGGAACACAAGGGACACTTGAGGATAGTGATGGAGGTGTTAAGGAAACACCAATTGAAAGCGAAATTCTATAAGTGTCACTTTTGGAGAAGGGAAGTGAGATTCTTGGGCCATGTTGTTTCAGAGAATGGTATTGCCGTGGACCCTGCGAAGGTGGCTACGGTACAGGATTGGCCTACGCCCAAGAATGCAACAGACGTAAGAAGTTTCTTGGGGTTAGCAGGATATTATCGTAAGTTTATCCAGGACTTCTCCAAGATAGCAGCACCGTTGACTCAGTTGACTAAGAAGAATCAGTCCTTCGTCTAGGACGGAGTGTGTGAGAATGCATTCAAGAGTCTAAAAGAAAAGTTGACGCGTGCGCCAGTATTAGTCATTCCTAAAGGGAATGAAGAGATGACGGTATACACGGATGCTTGTGGTACCGGACTAGGTGCTGTGTTGATGCAAGGAGGTAGGGTTGTAGCTTATGCTAGTCGGCAGCTAAAGCCGCATGAGAAGAAGTATCCTACCCATGATTTGGAATTGGCCGCGATCGTGTTTGCGCTAAAGATGTGGAGACACTATCTCTTGGGAGAAAGATTTGAGTTATTTACCGATCATAAATCATTAAAGTATCTCTTCTCCCAGAAGGATCTGAATCTCCGTCAGCAGAGATGGTTAGAGTTCTTGGCTTCGTATGATTTTGATATCGCATACACACCTGGGAAAGGTAATGCGGTAGCCGATGCCTTGAGTAGGAGACATGCCAGTTTAGGGGCTATATCTCTTGAATGGAAGCAACTGGAGTATATTGCAGGGTTTGATTTCAGACCAAAGTGTGAATTGGATCCAGAAGTGCTAGCTAGTTTGACGATCAGACCCACTTTGATAGAGCGGATTGGTTCCAGCCAGAGGGACGATCTTAATCTATTGGAAATCATCTCCAAGTTAGAGATGGACATCGACGGTGAGGAGATGAATTTGTATGGGCTTGATCGAGATGGATGGCTTAGAAAGAATGGAAGACTAGTTGTACCCAACGTGAATGGTTTGAGAGATGAAGTGCTTAGAGAATGTCATCACTCAAAACTGACTATACATCCCGGTGGTAATAAGATGTATCAAGACATGAAGCAGACTTACTACTGGGAAGGGATGAAAAAAGACGTTGGGAAGTTTATATCCAAATGCATGAATTTCCAGCTAGTTAAAGCCGAGCAAAAGAAGCCTAGTGGGTTGTTGCAACCATTAGAAATTCCCGAATGGAAATGGGAGCAAGTCTCGATGGATTTCATCGATGGTTTACCAAGGACTAGATCGGGACATGATAGCATTTGGGTAATTGTGGATCGATTGACTAAGAGTGCAAGATTTATACCAGTCAAATCGACCAGAACGACAGCTAAGTTGGCAGAATTGTATATGAAGTGGGTAGTGAGATTTCGTGGAGTACCTAAAGGCATTGTGAGTGACCGAGACCCGTTGTTTACTAGTGGGTTTTGGAAGAGCTTACAAGAGGCTCTAGGGTCAGAATTACGTATCAGTACCACATATCATCCTCAGACCGACGGTCAGACAGAGAGGGTGAATTGTATATTGGAAGATCTCTTTAGAGCATGTATATTAGATTTTGGTGGTTCATGGGATGACCATTTGCATCTAGTAGAGTTTGCATATAATAATAGCTACCAATCCAGTATCGGTATGGCTCCATATGAAGCTTTGTACGGAAGACCATGCAACATACCATCATGTTGGATAGAAACTGGCGAGAAGTTTATGCTTGGACCAGATGTGGTGAGGGAAACTTCAGATAAGATTAAGATCATTCAACAACGAATGAAAGCTGCCCAAGATAGGCAGAAGAGTTATGCTGATAAGAGGAGAAGAGATTTAAAATTCTCCATTGGTGACTTGGTGTTTGTCAAGGTTTCTCTGTTGAAGAGCGTGATATGATTTGGCAGGAGAGGCAAGTTGGCACCAAGATTTGTTGGCCCATTCCCTGTTCTTGAACTAGTCGGGAATTTGGCATATAGAGTTGACATACCAGAGAAGATGGCGGGAGTTCACAACGTATTTCATGTTTCGCAACTAAGGAAGTTCATTCATGACCCAGATATGACTATTTCACCTGATCAGTTAGAGGACTTCGAAGTGGAACCCGAGGCGGTCGGGAACCGCAAGCCGATTCGTATTGTCGAGCATGATACGAAGCAACTTCGAAGGAAGGCGGTGAGGCTAGTCAAGGTTCAGTGGGGCAAGAACGAGAATGACTGTACTTGGGAGACAGAGGAGAGCATTAGAAAGACGTATCCAGAACTCTTTGCCTGGTAAGATTTACCTTGTAATTTAGTTATTTCGCATGCTAGGATAGACTTGTTTTGCATGTTTGATTGTTGTTTTATGGTTGATAGGCATGCGGGATCCTTTGTGTGTTTTGGTTAGGGAATTTCGGGGGCGAAATTTCTTAAGGGGGGGAGAATGTAACAACCCGCATTCTACGCATCGGAGGTTCATAGAATATTTATTTCTTTCCCATATGAAGTCGTATGGTCATGTAACTTTGGGAAACAACCATTAGAGTCGTTTCCCATGTTCATGATTTTTGTCGATTTTTAAATGACCGTTTTGCTCCTAGCTGATCTTGTTTCGACCATAACTTTTGATTGGAAAGGAATTTTGACCTGAAACCACTTCCATTAGATTCGTTTATGGTTTACCTTTCCGTAGAGTGGTCATAATAGCCAAACGGACTTACCGTTTGGGAGATATGGCTGAAATAAGGTTTGGAAGGTGAAAAACTGCTTAACCGGGCCAAATAGGGTGATTAGTGAATGGGCCCATAACCCATTTCGGGATTAGGGTTATGGGGAGGCTGAAAGGAGTTAGAGATTCATTCCATTTCAGTTTTCTAGCCTCCACTTACCTCTAAGAAACCCTAAAAATGGCCTCCAACCTCTAAATCACCTCCAAATCATCTTCTAATCAAGGATTAAGCTTAGCAACATCAAATCAAGGGAGAACTTCACCAAATCAATGTGAGAGCTGCTGTTTAGCATCAGGATTCGCACCAAACCAGAGATTTATTTCAGATCTAAGTTTTATTTGTGGCTAAGGTGAGTGATTTGCATAGTTCTTCACTAATCATGGCTAATTAAGGGTAATTAGTGTTAATTAGCGAATTTATACACTAATAAATTTTGGAAAAATACTCATAAATTCTTAAATAATGTTTTAGACCTCTGATATGAGTTTGGGTTAATTTGGTTAAGTTTTGCTAATCATATCATTAGTTTCACCTAAACATGCTTAAGGGAAAATATGGGGTTTTGGCTAGGTTTGATCCATTTTAACCTATCATATTGTTGTTTTGATGTTTGTGGTTGATTACGCATGTTGCTATGACTGTATGGTATGCTTTGTGATTGATTAGAATAGTTGGAATGGTCGAAAACGCTGTCGAGTGGCGTAAATTGCATGCTGCAAAAAGTGCAGGAAGACATCTGAACCGGATCAGATCGGTAGGAGGACCCGATCGGCTCTCACACTTCACACTTCGATTCACTTCCACTTCTCGTGGCACGCATCATCCGATCCGACCCGCCTGGTGTTCTCCGACCCGATCCGCCCTGGCACCCCGACCCGAACCGATGTACTTTGACGAGGCTTGGAGAGAAGAAGCCGATCCGAACCGTGGCAAACTGGAGGACCCCGACCCGAATCGGTGATGGCGACTGGACGTGGAGTCTCGATCCGATCCGTTGAGGTGAAGATGACCCGATCCGATCCAGAGAAGAAGGAGCACTCCAATCCGAACCGAATTGATGACTAGGGGTAGATCCGAACCGATCCGGTGATGACCAATAACCCGAGATGCAAAGGTAGTCCAAATGGAAGTTAGAGCTCAGGATCCAGTTGGGAACCAATGATTTCACTTCATGGTTGGGCTTTGCTGCGGGACGTGTGCTAAGGAGTTGTCGACGTTCATAACTTCGATTCACCACAGAAAATGGATGATGGGCTACTTATCAGTGCAGTAGAGTCATTATGACCCGAGGGGTAAGGTGATGGTAGCAAGACTACGTTATCAGTGCAGTAGAGTCATTATGACTCGAGGGGCAAAGTGATGCGTAGTAAGACTATGAGCCAGTGCAGTGGGGTCATTGTGACTCCATGGGGCAGAGTGGACATAGTAAAGGATTAGTGAGGCTATGAGCCAGTGCAGTGGGGTCATTGTGACTCCATGGGGCAAAGTGGACATAGCAAAGGATTAGTGGCTATGTATCAGTGCAGTGAAGCCATTTATGACTTCATGGGGCAAAGTAATCATAGCAAGGTATGTTGGGTGATCGAAGTGGTGAATATCGTATGCTTTACGCACTGAGTGAGAGATGTGAGGATGGTTGCTACGTTTGATTGTTTGCCATCACTATGACATGCACACCCCCACCCCCGTTATCTTTACACTATTTGAAATGGCACCTTTGAGTGTTGTATAGTATGTAGTGCTAACTCTTTGGTTGCAGGTCCAGGTTCTGGTATGTTTTAGTCTACCTGTTATTGTTCTGTTTAAATGCTTATCGCTCATACCAGGCTTTATGTCTGACCCAGATTTTTATGTCTCCTCTTATTACTCTGGGTGCTCACATGAGCAGACTAGAGATAGGTTAGCTGGTGATGCGCGAGTAGCTGATTCGGAGGCGAGCAGGAGGCTTCCACTTATGATATATAGATATTCTCCCTGTGTCGTTGGTGGTCGCTACTTGGGCATTAGTAGTGTACCTCCTTTATCTTGCTTTTGCTCTTTGACACAATTTGAAAAGTTGTAATAATGTTAACTTTGGATCATAAGCTGTACTTGGATTTTCCGCTGCTATGTTAGTTGTTTTCAGCTTATGCACTGTCTCACCTGTTTTATGTCAAGTATGTTGTTATTATATTTTGTTCCACGCGCTGTGAGACATTTTACAGGTTCCTTTTAGTTCATTTCCTTCTTCCCTTTCCTTCTGATGACCCGTCCCGTGCTAACTGGACATGTGTAGAGTGCACTTTTGGAATAAATGTCGGTTGGCGCGGGGCGGGCCGTCACATAAACTTTAAGTACATGAGTTAAATATTAATACAAATCCACCTTCTTCTCCAAATGACACCCTCCACTTTAAACTCTCGCCACGACCAAATTGCAGCTCGGATTCTTACGAGACTAGCTCCATTGTCTCTGGCATCTCCCACTCTTTCCACACCTGGTGGTTCCCCCTTCAGATCACCACTTGGGCCCCGTAGTTGTCAGTTGAACGAAAATGGTTGTTTTTCGTTCATCCAGGTGCTATGGTGTGACGACGCAAAATTCTGGTACCTTTTGAGCTGACTAAACAACACTAATCCCACCCAAATACTGGAAACCCAGATGCCAATAGAAAGAATTTATAGGATGAGAAGAGAAAGAAAGAAATATTAAAATATATGAAATAAGAAGAAGAAAACATAACATATAGAATCAGTCTCACATCGCAGCGAAACAAAATATAATATAGAAATAATCTTTTTTGAGAGCTTAAAACAAAAAATTACAAATCATCAGAGTACATCAATACATCTAGATAATTATAATAATTTGTCCTTAGACACACACACACACAGCGGAATAAATATTAATAAGTTTGAACTCCTCCAGCACGCTTTTTGAAACTTTGCAGTATCGAATAACCTGAACCTGAAAACCCAGGCTAACCCAAGCATTACAAACGCCGGATCAGTCTGGTGAACCAGAGTGAGAAAACTCGCAAAGTTTAAAAGGGATCATCTAACTTGATTTTTAAGTTCAAAATCTTTTCGAAATAAAAGAATAGTCGTAATACCAAATCCACACATAAATACAAATGGTTTTTACCTTACGATGACCGAAAACATTTTGAAATCATATATATTTTCTGATATTATAATAATGTCTAAATAAAAATAAATAACAATCTAGCAGAACGCTTGCATCTCACGCTCCACATATATAGTATACAAATAAAACCGCGAGCTCTTATTGGAGATTGTATTCCGACTATGACAGGGTATGGAACCACCTGCTGATAGTGTATCTCTAGAGGGGAATACACTGGGTTCAACAAGAACGTCTTGCAACTCGGCCCACACATGACCGACCACTCATTTTGCTTGAGTGTATCAAATGTAGATCACCAACGGTTGGGATCAGCAGCCGTTTCCCCAAAAAGGGACAACATCAAAATAGATTAAATAAGGAAATGAAATTTCTCTAGATAGGTGATTATATGCCCTAATGGGAGCGACCCACATAGCCATGCTGCCTACCCGATTTTTGTCATTTTCTGGTTGTGAGGCTTGAGGTTAGAATTTACCTTTAGAATATTTGGCCACCATCTACTTTGAATTCCACATTGTCAGATCCGTCAAATCACTAAATGACATCTACAAATATACTCTGGGTTTAAAAGAAGGGCCGTTCTTTGTCACCAACTTGGTATATTTGTAAAAATCAACATATGTGGTTTTTAGGAAATACTCTGTTAGACATTCGTCCATACAAGTGATCCAGGAACAGGATGAACTGAAGGCACCTTCCTATCACATCCCAGGATTCGCCCTATGGATTGGCAGTGAGTAGTCCTTGCAATTCGTAGATTCCAACCACGACAGAGTCATAGTATATCTCTAATCGCTAAACCAGAGATTATAAGTAATTCTACCATTTTATGAAGATCCACAGTCTTTAATTTATTTGTCTTGATCGATATCTGATATCTTTAATGTTTACGTATTCATTGGTTGGAATGGTTTCGAATATGAATTCGATCCCGGTCTTTCTGTACCAACAATCGCATTGGCCAGATTTGATAGTCGGTTATTTAACTATCAAATAAACAACCATACAGCCATAAAATAAAATGAATTCAATGCTTTAGTATTCAGTATCACTTGGCCCTTTTAATTTAAAATACTTAACAAATGGTTAATTTAAACTTCTAAAACTTTGAATATTTTGAGCATAGATTCACTTCTTACTTTAATATAAGAGTCTTCTCAAAACTATATTATTTAAATACTTTAAACCATATAATATAGCCCTATCCAATTTCTATTTTTTCAAAACATTAGTTACAATACCATTTATTATCTATCATCGATTCAGTTTGTCGTTCGTAAAACAATTGTTACGACATCTCCATTGGTTTCGTTATTTGAACACTATAATCATCACTTACCTTTTTAGAATAAACCATTCTAAATCTCATTTCCTACTTTGAAAATATCATTATATTTTCATAAATCTCCTTTATTTCCTTATATTTCTATGGAAATATTGTTTCATATTCTCAAGCCAGTTTTGATTTCCTTTTGTTTTGGAATTCATTATATATATATATATATATCCACATACTTCAAATAACATTACATTATTATTATTATTTCTTAAAATAAATTCCTTTTAACATCTTCACCATTACAACTACTATCACCCCTCGATAATTTTGAAGTCGTTCAAGTTGGGGTATTTTAAATTACCTCTCAGACCTTGATCAACAACATTCTTATCTTAACTCGTCATCAACCCATTATATTCCACTTCTAATTCATTTAACCATTTTCCTCTTTGAAAATCTCATTTCAAATTCCGTTGTTAAGTAATGTTAAATTAAAACTCAATGTTTTCATCTTACGCCATTTTATAAACATCGTTTAAAAACTCAAGTTAAATATACAACTCATTTTTATCCCGCTTTCCTTTACTTAATTCAAATATTACAAAAAATATATTCATTTAGCCATCACATTTGCTTAAATTCTCTTTTTATAACTTTGTTATAAAACTCGATTTTAAATATAAACCATTCACTAACACCTTTCAAAATTCAACTAGATATCATTGTCCATTTTGATTACTTACATAGATGAAATAAATTTAAAAATTAATCACTTAATTTTTTTTAATTAAAATAATAATTTACTTCATCCTTAACTACCCTAGGGGTAGTTAAAATTTATTAACTAAAATAAATAAATTTCTTTTTAAAATCTTATTAAATTAAAACAAATATTCATTAATTTATTTCCTTAAATTGATTAAAATATAAATTAACCAAATAACTAATTTTAATTAAATTAGTTGACTCTGTCAACTCAAGCCATGATTATCTCGTTAATCAACTTTAATTAGCCCTTCTTTTAAATTAATTAATAATATAATTAATTTAAATAATTCCCTTTAATTGTCTCTTGAAACAATTAATCTAACTCTTAACCATTCCATTAATTTCTCCTCATCTACTTATAAATCTTATCAAAACAATTGATTTGTAAAACCATTTGGTAACTACTTATCACTTAAATATTAATTAAACTTTTATTCAAATTTATAGATTAAAAATCTATTTTCAGTTATAAAATAAATTTTATAACTTCATTACCGTCGATTCACTTGACGGTAAATCAACGTTTATAAAATGATATATTTTTGTGCCAACTTCTACCAATTACTCAACCAATACTATCTATTGGTTAAAATAGAACAAATGTTGAATTTAGATTCAACAATCAATGATTAAATCAATCATCCCATCATATCAGTTAAACAGTTCATATAATTGCAGCATGAAAACAAACAATAAATTTGAGGAATCCAGTTGGATCCCTCCAACCTGTTTTTCCCTGCACCCAAATATGTTATTTCAACAATATCATTAATTTCAATAAATATATATAATATTCAAAAATCAAACAATAACAACAATCCAAATATTTATCTATAAATTTAACACGTTTGTATTATTATAAACATGACCAATGAGATAAATTACCTCCCTTGGTTACAACCGTCAAAAATAACGATTGATTAAAATTAAATTAAACGAATGTTTAATTTAACCGGTTAAGTCACCGCATATATATTCAGCATCCATCAACCAAATAACAATCATAGCACACAAATATTTAAACCCGACTTATATAATATATAAGTGGGACAAACTGAGTGAGTTGAACTCACCTTGATTTCATTCGGCGTCAAAACATTTCATTTCACAAGCTTCCTGCTGCATTCAACTTCATTCGTTCTAATTCATAATATCATGCCCGTTGATATGGTTCTAATTTTCCTCGTTTTGTTTAATCCCATCACTGTATGACACAATTATAATTTTAGTACTTCACTCAATTGAATTATAACTTAAATAATATCTTTGTTATCTAATTTTTACTATGTATATATATAACTGTAAAAGATGCATTCTGACTAATATTGGGGCATATGAACTTTCCAGTATATTACCCAGAATATGGCAAAATATACTAACTTATGAAATTCTAATCGGACGTCATATTAGGCAAAGTATATATACTTATTTATAATAGGGCATGTTCTAACGTCATTAGACATGAGGAAAACACAATGAGGCAAAAAATTAAAACAGTTGCGCACGTTACTTACTTCCAGGTAGCCACATTGTATACACCGTTTCGGACTTAAAACAAAAACTCAGGTTGATTTACGTGGGCATAATTTGTTACCACCAATTGGCCATGATATGGCATTTGTTTAGCAATATTACACCAACCAATTAGGCAAATTATGTACTACCTTGGCCATGTGATATTATATATATTAAGCCATAATAGGCATTTGGTTATGACCCCATTTCGCTTTAATACTTAATACAATGACCAAGTTGGCCTTAAGTAGCATTCAAATGTCAATTCTTTTAACACGTTGGTCTCACCATCCCAGGCACTACGTATAAACTATTTGGTTATTTTACTTAACTAATCAGGGTTAGGTATAATTAAACACGTTTAAAAAAGTGTTAGGACTTAGAGACATATAAATTAATTGGTCACGTAAGAACTACCTAAGTATATATAACTGGGTTCGGCAAATCACGTGTGATCAGGCATATTTGATTAGTCATATATAAAGTAATTAGGCATTATGAGTATTACTGTTCAATTTCTTCTACCTCGCTTGTTTCAAGACCTCCATTCATAACCTCCCACCTCCTTTATGTTAAAAGCCCATAGACCATTGCTTCTCCCCAAACGCCTTCATCTTCTCAGTAGTCTTCACCATTGAGGACGCCACCACCGACCTAAATTATCTCTGTTCAAAACAACCCCGACTTCCCCTTACTTTTCTCTTTTACTGTTTATCGTTCAAGATGAAATTCCGCAACACCCCTACCTCCCTTACGCTGCCTCATCCTGATCTAAGACAGCAACTGCCACTTCACTAGCAACATCACCCAAGTTTGGAATGGAAACCGCCTTGCGTTGTATCTTAAGGGTGGTAAGTTTGATTTTAAGGTTCAGCTTGCACAGGTAAACAGAAAAGGGAAGTGGCACATGAAATAATACAAGAAAAGTGGAGTTGGTATTTGGTTTCGGTTTTACTGAGTACCGTGGGGGTTCATTTTATTTATGGGGCCAAGAATGGGGAGGAAAACATTGGTATATATACACGCGAAAGGGGAAGAAGATCAGAACAACGTCGCTTCCTATGGTTGCTTAGCCTGTGCGTAGCTGGTTAAGGTTTGTAGTGTATGGTATTTTCAGATGGAGAGGAAATTAGATCGTAGACAATTCAGCTGAAAAGCAATATCAATGTAGCTGAAAGGAAAAGAAATACCAGTGTTTTCAGTTTTCAGTGTATGGTACTGATAGGGAAAGCTTGGCTGGAGGAACGCAGATTTAGGTGCATAGTCCCCTTTTCTTTTCTTAAGCGTGATGTTCTGAATTTTTAGCTTAGCTCTTAAGTTTTATCCTATATAACAGTTATAAACCTCTAACCGAAAAAAACACGTCCTCACATCCGAACTCTAACCGCAACGAAAATTAAGTTACCGCTGCATCTCAACATTCTGAACCCAAAGGACCTTGTTTGGTCGAAAATGGACTTTGTTTATACAATGGCATTATTTAATCTACCGGTTCACCTTTAAATTGCACGTGCAGATAAAACAACTCCGATAGTCTCCAAACTGAAAATCTAGCAACAACTAGATATACACATTCCAATAAAACTTGTTTCATTGAAAACAGAGGTCGTTTGAAAAGAAGACATTTTTAAGGCCTATATAACATCGATAAAATATATTTAAATTTAAAACAATTCATTTAAAATAATAATATATTACTATTATCGTATATCTCAAAATAAAATATCACATATCTTCAAAATAAACCCATATATACTCTTAAACTCAATATATATAGTTTTCGGGCTAAACGATATTCAAATTATATAAAAACCCTTAATATCTAATTAAATAAACGTTATCGTTTATTAACGAATTCCATAACGACTATTTGAAAATTTTGAATTAGACATAACTAACAATTTATAAGCTGAAATCTCCATTTTTCTCTTATATTAGAAAATTATAATTACATAGATTCGGATGATTCTTGCTTCATAGAATTCTAACTTAAAATGGATTTTATATATCAAATTGTAGTTCAAATCTTAAATTACGAACTACCGTGAGATTATCGAGCTCGAATTATAATAATATGTATAATATAAATTATATGTTCATATGTCATTTAATAAATAAATTATATATTATAAACCCATTTTAAATTCCAAATAAATATTTAAAATAATAAAATATACTAATTACTTGACTACCAAAAATACGGGACGTTACATATGGCCACCTTGTTGCTTGAAGTGCCACCAAATTTTACTAGTAGCTCGATCTCGTCCTCTCGAACAACTTTCCTTTTGGACACTTCGCCTGAAAATGGACGGATCGGCGGGAAATTGCTCATTTCCATGACTATCTCATTTTCCAACACCCCTCAGATCAACTCGACATTCCAGCCAACTACAACCACCCGAGATCTTGACACCATGCCAAAAGTTATATATGATTCCCCTCTACCATCCCCTAAACGGCCTTACTCTCCACATGGGACCTACAGCGAGCCAAAAACCAAAAGTCGCCTAGCTGCACATCGAGAAAGATTCCAGCCAAACAATAAATCCAATTGTCACTAAATTTTAGGCGTGGGTACCACTCCCCATGGTCTACAAAGCAATTAAATTTCATGGCCTAACTCCTATGCTTTGAGAGATATAAATTATTTAGTGTTGAGGGGCTTTTTCGGAAAAAAAATTAGAAAGTAGAGGGGGCTGCTGCAAAAATGGGAGAAGAAGAAGGAAATAGCGATTTGGGGAGGATGAGATATATTATTTTTAGGCTTTTATATTATTTTATTATTCTTTAGTTAACGCTCTCTCTTCGATCGACGCTTAGCGATGTCCCAACTACACACGAACTCCTTTGGCGATGAAAATTGAGACACATCTATGTTTTGACGATACAGTCCTAAGAAACTTGTTTCGTTGAATTCCGAGATTGTTTGCTCAAAAAGCCCTATTTTGGGGCTCAAATAACTGGTCGATTCACAATTTATTGTGCACAGCCACATACTAGCTCCAAAAATTACAAAATTTGGAATCTCGCAATAATTTAATATTCTGGATCCAACAAAAGTGGTTCATCGAAAACGGAGGTCGTTTGCAAAATGGCTATTTTTATCGGGTTTAATAATATTAAAATATTAATAAATTCCATAACGACTATTTGAATTTTTGGATTTGGCATAACTTACAATTCATAAAGCGAAATCTCAATTTTTCACATTTATTAGAAATATATGGTTAATTAGATCCTAACGTTTCTAGTTTCATCAAATTCTGATTTATAATGAACACTGTATATTCATTTAAAGTTTAAAAATATATTTCCCAAACTACTGCGCTATTACGAGCTCGTTTTAATTAAATTATAAATTTATACACTTAGGCTTCGTTTTATGTAAACTCTATGTCGTTTATTCTCAAAATAAATCATTCAAAATATTTAATTTCCATTAAAATCAATTAAAGATAAATTTTAAATTAGTTCCAAAATTTCGGGTTATTAGAATCTCCTCTACTTAGAACTTTTTCGTCGTCGAAAAAGGAACGGAGCTGAAAGTCATTTAACTAACCAATTCAACTTTCATTCTAACTTGAGTTCTTCAACTTTTCAGTTTCTATAAACCTTCTAATTTTCCTGAAATTTGGCTAATGCCTTAAATTTCTGAAAAATTTCGCCATAACCTCCTTTGTACGGAGTGCTCGGAAAAACCACAGATGGCCTTAAAAGGCTCAAATAAATCTGTGTGTGTATACAAATTTATCATCCCGATACCCGTGTGTGGGATTTAAAGTCATGTGAACATCCATTGTGACCTATATACACCCAAGGGAGATGTGTGAAAATTTATCATCTCGAGACCCATGTGGGGGACTAGTCATGCTCCATGTGTCGTAACTACAACAAGAGTGACGTGCATGTTTTGTTATCTCAAGACCTGTGTAGGGTTTTTTATTTAATCCTAACATTTCCTTTCTATGTTTATTAAGTCCATTATCAGTTCTCAGTTCAACCTGTAATTCAGTCCTCGCCATACAAGCATCAAACAAGTACATGCTCATATGGTAATCCAAACCTCGTTATATAAGCATCCAATAATTGCATGCTTATATGGACAGGAATGTTGTTCATAGTATGTTATGCTGTGTAGTCCACACATGTTCACTATCTTATGGTGTATGTTTAATTTCACACAAGAATCCTTTATAGCGCATCCAATTCACTCATGACAACAATAATAATAAAATTGTGCAATCAACTAAATAAGATGCACTTGTTTGTCAGGCACACAATTTATTTCTTTACTTGGCTTTAAACCAATAACCTATTCAACATATATATGTATATATATCCAATTCCAACTAATTTCAATTTCAGTTTAACTTAACTCAATTCAAATAAATAACAAGTGATTTTTTATTTTTACTGTCCAAAATCGCCGAAGGTTCCGTCTAATTTATCTAAATCAAACGTCATAAGTAATTAAATAGGAAATCAAACATTCACACAAACAATCAATTGATTAATTAAATTTCTAAACATACACTTTTATACAATCAAAAATATATTTTCTAAGATCAGAGTATATATATAATCACAAATATGCTATTTATAAATGTGAAGACCCGTAACTTCCCCGTAAAGGAAAGCGTCGGATAGTTCGAGAACAAACCACAACAGAACGCATATAAAAGAACATTTCACTGTATATTACAACAATGCATCAGATTACAAGAATTTACAGAGTATAAATGAATATTACACAGAAATATCAGAGATTTAAATTACATTTAAATACATAGCAGCGGAAAATAATACAATACACAACTAGAAGAGATATACGGATACAAAGCTTTCCGGATATCATTCCAGCTGTAAACCAGGATCCTGTGAATATAAATCTGCAAAACCAAAACTACTAGCTGCCCGTGTCAAAATAGGGGCACCCAGAGTTTAGGTTAAAACAATAAACTCCAGGTCAGTCATGTGACTGGTGTGAGAACTAAAACAGTTAATCTTTATTTTAAATCATTAGGTAGATCAAGGGACCACGCCGTATAACACGGAACGGGTTTCCTCCCAAGAATACCAGTGCATAAAACAAACAGCGCAATGCTAAATAAAGAAAGATGAAGCTGTTATAAGACCCAGGTCCTATCACACAATGCAACGCAAGCCGGGGGATAGGGTTTTCCCTTATAACAGCCAAAGAATGCTTGATACGTTTAAAACAAATCATTTGATACTATAATAAGTGCATAGTGCATAAAACAACTTCAAATCATAAGTATCAATCATAGGCGGCATGGGTACCATATATCATGTCGCCATATATAGGTTTACAAATAAAACTGCAAAGTCACGTATTTGGAAATTGGATTTCCTTCTATGAACCGAGGCAAAAGATAGTCCTCAACCGATTCGAGACGCTCTAGCCCGTGTCTCAGGATCAGAGCTCGAGTGACCCTTGGATCGTCAGGGCCGGTCCACCGATGTGGATTAAAATGCCTGAACACTGCGTTTCCCCACCCTTTGGGGTGTCAATGAGCCAACGAATGACTCCATCGGTTCGAGAACGACCGATCAATCCGAGGCGCCTCGCAACAGCAACAACCACATAAGTCAAACTCGTCAGGGCGTGTAAAACCACTGACGCCACTTCTAACTAGAAAGAAACGCATGCCCTCCCTGAGGTCCGTCTCCCGTTTTTGATTCATACTGGGTGTGAAACTCGCGAATCAAACGTTACACAAAGCTACGCCACAAAGGCCGTGCTTTGATCATCAACCACCAGACTTTGCTTTTCAACAGAAGCCTTGATCATTTGCATCTTAGCATGCCACACAGGCAAGCCATCCTATGCAACCGATATCAGTCACACAGAATGAAATCCGATGTCAGACACACAGTCCATTTACAAGTCCGTTCTGGGTCTGAACGAAACCGGAGGCACCTAGTACCCCGCATATCCATCGATCTCCAAGCACGTCTGGACGATCACTAACTGTTTCCATCTTCTTGGGTGTACAGCCCAATCAAGATCATCAGTTATCACCCAAACGACGTGAAGACCTCCGGTCTTCGACCATCGTCTTCATCTTCGACTTATCGTCGTATCAGTTATTCAGAATGGGATAAACCCGGTCTTTCCGAATAACTCGCGTATATATTATAAAAGTGTTACACAAACACAACATACGCCTCATTCCAACTCATTAGTCACTAACCGTAAATTAATCAAGAGAATAATTCCCCAAATATTAACCTCGAAGGCCGAAACCAACATCAGATCAATATCCAGAAAACCATTCTGCTTGGCTAACCGGCAGTTAGTTCCTAAATTTCACGTTCAAATCTAATTAAAGATTTAACTATCGCCTGGAGCAAAACTGGTGATACTCCATTCTCGATCTTTTCAATCTAATTAAAGATTCATTAAAACTCCACTTAGTTTTAATCTTTATCTGGGTTAAAGAATCAGTGTCATTTAAAACACGATTCACGATAAACCCAAAATCACATTCCATTAATTATCGGGTTAAAGAACAAGTGTTATTTAAAACACTGTTCACGATAAACCCAAAAATCAATACAAATTCAATTCCAATTAAATATCATTTAATTGGTACACTTCATTAAATCTAAATAAAAAGATTTAATCATTTCTCAACTGGGTTCAAGAACAGTGTTAGTGAAGACACCATTCACGACAAACCCAAATCACATTCATTAATTATCGGGTTAAAGAACAAGTGTTATTTAAAACACTGTTCACGATAAACCCAAAAATCAATATCAATTCAATTCCAATTAAATATTATTTAATTGGTACACTTCATTAAATCTAAATAAAAAGATTTAATCATTTCTCAACTGGGTTCAAGAACAGTGTTAGTGAAGACACCATTCACGACAAACCCAAATCACATTCGATATTCAATACAAGGCTCTGAATAGAAAATATATCGGCTTATATTCAATATCAAATTCTACGACTAACAAATGTCGTATTGGAAATAACGATATAAATATATATATCTTTCAAATTTCCATAACAACACCTGTATAATCACGAATTCCAACATCGAAATATTCCGAAGACAATTTCGATTCAAATCCACTCCAATGCAATCATTGGAAATTTTGGTTATTTTCAAAACCCTTTTCGAATTCAATTTATTTATTTAAAAATAAATAGAATTATAATTCTAGTTCAAACTAGTTCATTTCGATAAAAATCTATTTTTATCTTTTCAAATATGGAGTTTTTCATCCCAATTCTTTCTAAATCATTTCTTATGATTTTACACAAATTATTACTATTTTTAATAATTTTATCAAGGCCCGTACAGTCGATTTCCATCAATGGCCATCGAACTGCACTTACAGCGACCTTTTTCGAATTTGATTTGGACGTATCTCCAAATCCAACCGTTAGATTTTGAATTTCTAAAATTCATTAGAAAGCTCTTTTCGATACGA
Source organism: Allium sativum (assembly GCA_030737875.1). NCBI lineage: Eukaryota > Viridiplantae > Streptophyta > Magnoliopsida > Asparagales > Amaryllidaceae > Allium > Allium sativum. The sequence continues at coordinate 864,614,916 of CM060922.1, forward strand.
ACCCAACGGTTCAGGTTTTAGGAGAATCCGACGGTCGGATCTCCCGTAATGTCCGTTAGAAATAAATGGTCGAAATTCACGAACTGCCGCGGCGCGGCGCGTTCTATTTAGGCCATTATATTATATATATAATATATATAATATATATTTCGTCGATTTCTATTCAAAACGAATTATATAAATAGTTTTAAAATCGTTTCAAAACCTATTTCAACTTCCATTTCAATTCAAAGCAAAATTGAATTCTTCTTTATAAATTCGTTTCAAAATTCATTTCTATTCAATTCAAATTTCAATTCAATTTGAATTCATTTCAATTCAATTCATTTCGAAATCGTTTTCAATTCAATTCATTTCGAAATCGTTTTATATTCAATTCATTTCGAAATCGTTTTCAATATCGATTCAAATATCGTTCACGTCAAAATGGCGTCAAACTAATCAACACGGCTTCATAAATTTCTATTTTCAAATATTCTATTTCAAATATTTCTTTTTCAAAATAGTTGTTATTATCAAAATATTTCGTTCAACACATGACCAATCTCAATGAATGAGTACTGTCAACACATGAACTTTTATTTTATAATATTCTTTATTTTTCAAATTGGAATGAGACCCAATCAATTACCATATAAAGTTAATTATATGGATTTTCATACAACACATGTATATCATAGCATTGAAAAATAATCAACCATCAACCAAAGTGCACTACACTGTATAAGCATCAAATATAGATATTCAACGCTTAAAACAGCCTGTCAATCAACCGATCGACATAATTAATAAATCAGGATGAGTGAACTTCAAATTTCATCCCAACACCCGTGTGGGGTTTCAAACAATCAAACACACATTTTATTTGTGCTGTTGGGCGATGTGCAAAATTTATCGACCCAATCAATGTCCTTCAAATAGCTGTACATAAACAAACCGTCCGGCTTGTAAATGAATATTTATTTATTCACATTCACGTTAAAAATTATATTTTTAACGATAAAACATTTTATTTTAACATATGAATTTCTATTCAGTTCATTCTTTAAATAAAATGGTATTTTTATTTTTCTAACATATTTTAGAAAATTTCGGCGGCATAACGGCACGATACTAGAAACGGGACGAGGCCTAGCCTTATCCCCGGTCTAGTGAAGGCCCACGCCATTCACTCATCAATCAAATCAATTTCATTTTGCAAACCACAAAATTTGGAGTAAGGGTCTAACCTAGCCTTACTCCTACGCCTTATAACGGCGCACGTCTAATCCTAACCAATTTATCGATTCGATTTTTCACATCACAAACCACATTCAAACCAATTCGCAATCAATCACCAAACAATCAAACAAACAAGTCCATGGTCTGTGGACGATTGTGTCGGGTGCTACTAAGCACCGTCTGCATCCTAGTATATATATATATAACTAGAAAAATAAATTGAAAGGTGAGAAATTCTCACCTATAGCTATCCTAGCTCCACGGCTCTTCATTTGCAGAAGTCCTCGTCGACTCGCTTTTTATCGCTTTCGCCCGTATTCTCTACATAGGTAAAAATCGAATTTTTACTTTGGAATTTCAATATATAAAAATCGAATTTTTATTTCAAAGTTCAATATATAAAAATCGAATTTTTATTTCAAAGTTCAATATATAAAAATCGAATTTTTATTTCAAAGTTCAATATATAAAAATCGAATTTTTATTTCAACGATATAAAAGATTATATTGTTATAACTTTACAACATAACTAAAAACCAGTTTTTAAAGTAAATAAAATTCAGATTTTAAAACAAAATAATATTCAGATTTTAAACAAAATCAAATTCAGTTTTTTTTCCTTTTAAACAAAAATCAGTTTTTTCTATTTAACTAAAATCAGTTTTTTTCCTATTTAACTAAAATCAGTTTTTTTCCTATTTAACTAAAATCAGTTTTTTTTTCTATTTAACTAAAATCAGTTTTTATATCTTTTAAAAATCAGTTTTTATATCTTTAAAAAATCAGTTTTTATATCTTTAAAAATGCAGTTTTTTTCTTCTTTTTCAAAATGCAGTTTTTAAATTTTTTTTTAAAAATGCAGTTTTTGTTTTCTTCTTAAAAAAAAATGCAGTTTTTATAACTTAAAATAAAAATACAGTTTTATTCTTTTTCAAAATCAGTTTTTTTTTTCTTTTTTTTCTTTTATAAAATCTGTTTTTAAAATATTTTTAAATCAGTTTATATATTTCATAAAAATGCAGTTTTTAAGGCTTTAACAATTTAGTTTTTAAGTCATTTTATAAATCAGTTTTAACTTTAAAGTAAAAATCAGTTTTAAAACTTTAAAATAAAAATCAAAGTAAAAACAAATAAATAAATCAGTTTTAAACTTACAGGGGGGGGAACATTTGCGCGTCGGAGCAGCAGAGGGGGGGGTCTTGCGTTCATCAGCAGGGCGGAGGAGGAGAAGGGGAGGGGCGGAAGTGGCTGCGGCGATCTCGGAGCGGCGCGATGTGGGTTTGGGGTGCGAGGCTGGTCGAGGCAGAAGACGGGGATCATCGAAGGAGGCAGGGGGGGTTTCGCCTGACCTGCGGCTGTGGAGGGGAGGACCGCGACGACGAGCGGTGGCCGGAGCGTGCTAGGCGACTCGGCGGCTAGGGTTTGTTTTCCCCTTTTTTTTTTTATTTAAATCGAATTTTGAAAATAAATGGGGGGGGGGGGCCTGGAGGTATAGGAGGAAAGGGTTTTTTTTTTTTTTTTAATTATTTTATTTGCATATAGTTGACTTTTACATACGACCTCGAAACGAGGTCCACCGCCTGTCGCCCATAGCGTTTCACCCCCATTCTGAACACAATGGGATATGTACCGCAAGCTGAATCGACCGTTTCGATCAGTTTCCGTTGCATTTACATTTAAATCACTATATTGAATTTTAAACATACATTTCAAATTACCGGGGTCACATACTAACTCTAAAAATTCTCGAAAAATATTTTCTAGCTTCGTATTGACGATATGGTCCTAACAAAACTAGTTTCGTCGAATTCTGAGAGAGTTTGAAAAATGGCCAATTTCCAGTCGATTAAAATCAACTGAAATGGTCAAAACACGTTTTCCTTTACCACGCTCACATATTGATTCGGAAAATTATGAAATTTGAAACCTAGCAATAACTTCACATCCCGGACCCAACAAAACTAGTTTCGTCGAAATCCGAGGTCGTTTGCAAAATGTCCATTTTTAAGGGCCTGAATTCCATAGCGACTATTCAGAATTTTCAACTGGACATATCTTTTGATTCCCGCTATGAAATCTTGATTTTCCGGATTCGTTGGAAAGATATTCACTATTAGATTCCATTATTTTTGGTTTCACTAAAATCCGGATTGTTTTGCACCCGGTACTTTCAAATGAAGTTTGAAATCGAATTATCGAACTACCGCGCCATTTTCAATTCTATTTATAATTATATATAATTATTTATATTCTAACGACGACGCGTATAATATATACGTTCGAATTATATTCAAAATAAATTTCTCGTCGATATTGTTTAAAATAATTCATTTTAAATATTCAAAATTCGCTAAAATTGCCAAAATAAAAATTTCAAACTGGCCCAGATTTTCCGGGTTGTTACAATCTCCCCCACTTAAAACTTTTCGTCCCCGAAAAGGAACAAAGTCGAAAGTGGTTTGATTATTCAGCTCTACGATCGATCAGGCTTCCATTCTCCAACTCTTTAGTTTCTGAGAATTTTCAAAATTTCAAAAATTTGGCTAACACCCTAAATTTTTGAAAAATTTCGCCATAACCTCCCCTGCACCGGGAGCATCGGGGAATTTCAAATAGCTTCCCCGGTCCTTCAGATCTCAAAAAGAAAAAGAAAAAGCCAAGCGGCTAGCCAATAGGCTCACAAAATCATCATCACCCAAACAAAACAGGAAATTATGTAGTAAACATGTACCTATTTGTCGGGCAAACAAATTTTATTCTCTGCTCTAGCCTCCTTGCTATGACCTGTTCAATGATATATATGTATATGCAAACAAATGCGACCAATTTTCAATGCAATTCAATATTCGGTTCAATTAGGCATAAATGGTTAAAAATTGGCAAACAAATAAACAAACAACACAAACATCAATCAATTAGTGGATTAACGTTTTAAATTCATAACTTTGATACGTAGTCAAAAATCAGGTTTTTGATGCCAAATCACAACAATAAGCCCTATCTAATTTTGGTTCTCACACCAGTCTAATGGAAATATATAGATGTTACACGTTCGTCACTCGAATATAAATTCTGATGATGATATATCAATCATCAGAATCACCCCCGGGCGACTAGAGCGTAATTCTATATCTATCCAGTATATTAAAACTTCGAATACACGCGGATCAGACGTATACGCAAAATCTATATATACTGGACTGTCCAACTCAATATAAATAGATAATCAAATACGAATAATTGATTTAAATTTTCAAAACAAAAATTTGTTTTCACTTTCAAAAATATACTCTTCACACTCGTTCTAGGATACTACTGATCTCATCTCTAACGAGTCATTCTCGTTGGATATTACTAATCCAATATCTGATGAATTCTTTCGTATGGTTCTAATGTGCCTTGTTCTCTGAGCTTTGTAAACCAAAGCTCTGATACCAACTGTGAAGACCCGTAACTTCCCCGTAAAGGAAAGCGTCGGATAGTTCGAGAACAAACCACAACAGAACGCATATAAAAGAACATTTCACTGTATATTACAACAATGCATCAGATTACAAGAATTTACAGAGTATAAATGAATATTACACAGAAATATCAGAGATTTAAATTACATTTAAATACATAGCAGCGGAAAATAATACAATACACAACTAGAAGAGATATACGGATACAAAGCTTTCCGGATATCATTCCAGCTGTAAACCAGGATCCTGTGAATATAAATCTGCAAAACCAAAACTACTAGCTGCCCGTGTCAAAATAGGGGCACCCAGAGTTTAGGTTAAAACAATAAACTCCAGGTCAGTCATGTGACTGGTGTGAGAACTAAAACAGTTAATCTTTATTTTAAATCATTAGGTAGATCAAGGGACCACGCCGTATAACACGGAACGGGTTTCCTCCCAAGAATACCAGTGCATAAAACAAACAGCGCAATGCTAAATAAAGAAAGATGAAGCTGTTATAAGACCCAGGTCCTATCACACAATGCAACGCAAGCCGGGGGATAGGGTTTTCCCTTATAACAGCCAAAGAATGCTTGATACGTTTAAAACAAATCATTTGATACTATAATAAGTGCATAGTGCATAAAACAACTTCAAATCATAAGTATCAATCATAGGCGGCATGGGTACCATATATCATGTCGCCATATATAGGTTTACAAATAAAACCGCAAAGTCACGTATTTGGAAATTGGATTTCCTTCTATGAACCGAGGCAAAAGATAGTCCTCAACCGATTCGAGACGCTCTAGCCCGTGTCTCAGGATCAGAGCTCGAGTGACCCTTGGATCGTCAGGGCCGGTCCACCGATGTGGATTAAAATGCCTGAACACTGCGTTTCCCCACCCTTTGGGGTGTCAATGAGCCAACGAATGACTCCATCGGTTCGAGAACGACCGATCAATCCGAGGCGCCTCGCAACAGCAACAACCACATAAGTCAAACTCGTCAGGGCGTGTAAAACCACTGACGCCACTTCTAACTAGAAAGAAACGCATGCCCTCCCTGAGGTCCGTCTCCCGTTTTTGATTCATACTAGGTGTGAAACTCGCGAATCAAACGTTACACAAAGCTACGCCACAAAGGCCGTGCTTTGATCATCAACCACCAGACTTTGCTTTTCAACAGAAGCCTTGATCATTTGCATCTTAGCATGCCACACAGGCAAGCCATCCTATGCAACCGATATCAGTCACACAGAATGAAATCCGATGTCAGACACACAGTCCATTTACAAGTCCGTTCTGGGTCTGAACGAAACCGAAAGCACCTAGTACCCCGCATATCCATCGATCTCCAAGCACGTCTGGACGATCACTAACTGTTTCCATCTTCTTGGGTGTACAGCCCAATCAAGATCATCAGTTATCACCCAAACGACGTGAAGACCTCCGGTCTTCGACCATCGTCTTCATCTTCGACTTATCGTCGTATCAGTTATTCAGAATGGGATAAACCCGGTCTTTCCGAATAACTCGCGTATATATTATAAAAGTGTTACACAAACACAACATACGCCTCATTCCAACTCATTAGTCACTAACCGTAAATTAATCAAGAGAATAATTCCCCAAATATTAACCCCGAAGGCCGAAACCAACATCAGATCAATATCCAGAAAACCATTCTGCTTGGCTAACCGGCAGTTAGTTCCTAAATTTCACGTTCAAATCTAATTAAAGATTTAACTATCGCCTGGAGCAAAACTGGTGATACTCCATTCTCGATCTTTTCAATCTAATTAAAGATTCATTAAAACTCCACTTAGTTTTAATCTTTATCTGGGTTAAAGAATCAGTGTCATTTAAAACACGATTCACGATAAACCCAAAATCACATTCCATTAATTATCGGGTTAAAGAACAAGTGTTATTTAAAACACTGTTCACGATAAACCCAAAAATCAATACCAATTCAATTCCAATTAAATATCATTTAATTGGTACACTTCATTAAATCTAAATAAAAAGATTTAATCATTTCTCAACTGGGTTCAAGAACAGTGTTAGTGAAGACACCATTCACGACAAACCCAAATCACATTCATTAATTATCGGGTTAAAGAACAAGTGTTATTTAAAACACTGTTCACGATAAACCCAAAAATCAATATCAATTCAATTCCAATTAAATATTATTTAATTGGTACACTTCATTAAATCTAAATAAAAAGATTTAATCATTTCTCAACTGGGTTCAAGAACAGTGTTAGTGAAGACACCATTCACGACAAACCCAAATCACATTCGATATTCAATACAAGGCTCTGAATAGAAAATATATCGGCTTATATTCAATATCAAATTCTACGACTAACAAATGTCGTATTGGAAATAACGATATAAATATATATATCTTTCAAATTTCCATAACAACACCTGTATAATCACGAATTCCAACATCGAAATATTCCGAAGACAATTTCGATTCAAATCCACTCCAATGCAATCATTGGAAATTTTGGTTATTTTCAAAACCCTTTTCGAATTCAATTTATTTATTTAAAAATAAATAGAATTATAATTCTAGTTCAAACTAGTTCATTTCGATAAAAATCTATTTTTATCTTTTCAAATATGGAGTTTTTCATCCCAATTCTTTCTAAATCATTTCTTATGATTTTACACAAATTATTACAATTTTTAATAATTTTATCAAGGCCCGTACAGTCGATTTCCATCAATGGCCATCGAACTGCACTTACAGCGACCTTTTTCGAATTTGATTTGGACGTATCTCCAAATCCAACCGTTAGATTTCGAATTTCTAAAATTCATTAGAAAGCTCTTTTCGATACGAACCCAACGGTTCCGGTTTTAGGAGAATCCGACGGTCGGATCTCCCGTAATGTCCGTTAGAAATAAATGGTCGAAATTCACGAACTGCCGCGGCGCGGCACGTTCTATTTAGGCCATTATATTATATATATAATATATATAATATATATTTCATCGATTTCTATTCAAAACGAATTATATAAATAGTTTTAAAATCGTTTCAAAACCTATTTCAACTTCCATTTCAATTCAAAGCAAAATTGAATTCTTCTTTATAAATTCGTTTCAAAATTCATTTCTATTCAATTCAAATTTCAATTCAATTTGAATTCATTTCAATTCAATTCATTTCGAAATCGTTTTCAATTCAATTCATTTCGAAATCGTTTTATATTCAATTCATTTCGAAATCGTTTTCAATATCGATTCAAATATCGTTCACGTCAAAATGGCGTCAAACTAATCAACACGGCTTCATAAATTTCTATTTTCAAATATTCTATTTCAAATATTTCTTTTTCAAAATAGTTGTTATTATCAAAATATTTCGTTCAACACATGACCAATCTCAATGAATGACTACTGTCAACACATGAACTTTTATTTTATAATATTCTTTATTTTTCAAATTGGAATGAGACCCAATCAATTATCATATAAAGTTAATTATATGGATTTTCATACAACACATGTATATCATAGCATTGAAAAATAATCAACCATCAACCAAAGTGCACTACACTGTATAAGCATCAAATATAGATATTCAACGCTTAAAACAGCCTGTCAATCAACCGATCGACATAATTAATAAATCAGGATGAGTGAACTTCAAATTTCATCCCAACACCCGTGTGGGGTTTCAAACAATCAAACACACATTTTATTTGTGCTGTTGGGCGATGTGCAAAATTTATCGACCCAATCAATGTCCTTCAAATAGGTGTACATAAACAAACCGTCCGGCTTGTAAATGAATATTTATTTATTCACATTCACGTTAAAAATTATATTTTTAACGATAAAACATTTTATTTTAACATATGAATTTCTATTCAGTTCATTCTTTAAATAAAATGGTATTTTTATTTTTCTAACATATTTTAGAAAATTTCGGCGGCATAACGGCACGATACTAGAAACGGGACGAGGCCTAGCCTTATCCCCGGTCTAGTGAAGGCCCACGCCATTCACTCATCAATCAAATCAATTTCATTTTGCAAACCACAAAATTTGGAGTAAGGGTCTAACCTAGCCTTACTCCTACGCCTTATAACGGCGCACGTCTAATCCTAACCAATTTATCGATTCGATTTTTCACATCACAAACCACATTCAAACCAATTCGCAATCAATCACCAAACAATCAAACAAACAAGTCCATGGTCTGTGGACGATTGTGTCGGGTGCTACTAAGCACCGTCTGCATCCTAGTATATATATATATAACTAGAAAAATAAATTGAAAGGTGAGAAATTCTCACCTATAGCTATCCTAGCTCCACGGCTCTTCATTTGCAGAAGTCCTCGTCGACTCGCTTTTTATCGCTTTCGCCCGTATTCTCTACATAGGTAAAAATCGAATTTTTACTTTGGAATTTCAATATATAAAAATCGAATTTTTATTTCAAAGTTCAATATATAAAAATCGAATTTTTATTTCAAAGTTCAATATATAAAAATCGAATTTTTATTTCAAAGTTCAATATATAAAAATCGAATTTTTATTTCAACGATATAAAAGATTATATTGTTATAACTTTACAACATAACTAAAAACCAGTTTTTAAAGTAAATAAAATTCAGTTTTTAAAACAAAATAATATTCAGATTTTAAACAAAATCAAATTCAGTTTTTTTTCCTTTTAAACAAAAATCAGTTTTTTCTATTTAACTAAAATCAGTTTTTTTCCTATTTAACTAAAATCAGTTTTTTTCCTATTTAACTAAAATCAGTTTTTTTTTCTATTTAACTAAAATCAGTTTTTATATCTTTTAAAAATCAGTTTTTATATCTTTAAAAAATCAGTTTTTATATCTTTAAAAATGCAGTTTTTTTCTTCTTTTTCAAAATGCAGTTTTTAAATTTTTTTTTAAAAATGCAGTTTTTGTTTTCTTCTTAAAAAAAAATGCAGTTTTTATAACTTAAAATAAAAATACAGTTTTATTCTTTTTCAAAATCAGTTTTTTTTTCTTTTTTTTCTTTTATAAAATCTGTTTTTAAAATCTTTTTAAATCAGTTTATATATTTCATAAAAATGCAGTTTTTAAGGCTTTAACAATTTAGTTTTTAAGTCATTTTATAAATCAGTTTTAACTTTAAAGTAAAAATCAGTTTTAAAACTTTAAAATAAAAATCAAAGTAAAATAAAAACAAATAAATAAATCAGTTTTAAACTTACAGGGGGGGGAACATTTGCGCGTCGGAGCAGCAGAGGGGGGGGTCTTGCGTTCATCAGCAGGGCGGAGGAGGAGAAGGGGAGGGGCGGAAGTGGCTGCGGCGATCTCGGAGCGGCGCGATGTGGGTTTGGGGTGCGAGGCTGGTCGAGGCAGAAGACGGGGATCATCGGAGGAAGCAGGGGGGTTTCGCCTGACCTGCGGCTGTGGAGGGGAGGACCGCGACGACGAGCGGTGGCCGGAGCGTGCTAGGCGACTCGGCGGCTAGGGTTTGTTTTCCCCTTTTTTTTTTTATTTAAATCGAATTTTGAAAATAAATGGGGGGGGGCCTGGAGGTATAGGAGGAAAGGGTTTATTTTTTTTTTAATTATTTTATTTGCATATAGTTGACTTTTACATACGACCTCGAAACGAGGTCCACCGCCTGTCGCCCATAGCGTTTCACCCCCATTCTGAACACAATGGGATATGTACCGCAAGCTGAATCGACTGTTTCGATCAGTTTCCGTTGCATTTACATTTAAATCACTATATTGAATTTTAAACATACATTTCAAATTACCGGGGTCACATACTAACTCTAAAAATTCTCGAAAAATATTTTCTAGCTTCGTATTGACGATATGGTCCTAACAAAACTAGTTTCGTCGAATTCTGAGAGAGTTTGAAAAATGGCCAATTTCCAGTCGATTAAAATCAACTGAAATGGTCAAAACACGTTTTCCTTTACCACGCTCACATATTGATTCGGAAAATTATGAAATTTGAAACCTAGCAATAACTTCACATCCCGGACCCAACAAAACTAGTTTCGTCGAAATCCGAGGTCGTTTGCAAAATGTCCATTTTTAAGGGCCTGAATTCCATAGCGACTATTCAGAATTTTCAACTGGACATATCTTTTGATTCCCGCTATGAAATCTTGATTTTCCGGATTCGTTGGAAAGATATTCACTATTAGATTCCATTATTTTTGGTTTCACTAAAATCCGGATTGTTTTGCACCCGGTACTTTCAAATGAAGTTTGAAATCGAATTATCGAACTACCGCGCCATTTTCAATTCTATTTATAATTATATATAATTATTTATATTCTAACGACGACGCGTATAATATATACGTTCGAATTATATTCAAAATAAATTTCTCGTCGATATTGTTTAAAATAATTCATTTTAAATATTCAAAATTCGCTAAAATTGCCAAAATAAAAATTTCAAACTGGCCCAGATTTTCCGGGTTGTTACAATAAATGTGTCATTCTCAACTCAATTTAGGGCATTACCAAACCCATCTCTAATGAGTTTCTCATTCTAGGATACTACTGATCCTATGTCTAATGAGTATTCTTAAATAGACTGCTACTAAATCTACCTCTGATGACTTCTTTCATTCGGTTCTAATATGTCTTGTTCTCGAGCTTTGTAAACCAAAGCTCTAATACCACTTTGTCATGACCGGAATCCCCGGTCGGCCTAGACCGAACAAGAACGTAGATTTTTGAGAACACGACACATCGAAACACAGAACAATAGAATTTTTCATCGTTATTACAACAATGTACATCAGAGTACAAGAACAACAGAGTGCGAATAAATAATACACACAAAGGAAAAATACAATTATCAAAGAATAAAATTACATAGCTGTAACAATCCGGATTTTTGAAACCAATTTAAAATTTTATTTTTAATTGATTTAATGGTTTTTTAATGTTAAAATAATTTATTTTAGTAAACAACGACTTGAAATTCAATTAAAACGAACTCGAAGTTGCGCGATTTGGTTTTAAACTTAAATTGAATATACATAATACAATATGAGTCAGAATTTGATAAAAGCAGAAATGTTAAAATCGATTTAATTATATCTTTCTAAAGAAAGTAAGAATTTGAGATTTCATTTTATAAATTAAAAGTTATGTCTAAATTAAAATTAAGAATAGTCGCTAAGGAATTTATATATTTTTTAATATTATATATAGCCCTTACAAATAGCCATTTTGCAAATGACCTCCGTTTTTGATGAAACTAATATTGTTGGATCCGTAATGTCAAATTATGGTCAGGTTTAAAATTTTAAGCCATTTGGAATTAGTATGTAAGCGTAGTAAATTAATACGCATTTTGTAAATTCGGTTGAATTTAATAAGCTACTTAAAAGGCCATTTTTCAAACAATCTCCAAATTCAATGAAATTAATTTTGTTAGGACGGTGTCATCAAAACATAGCTAGATTTTAATTTTCATAATTTTTGGAGTCAGTATGCGGCCTCGGTAAATTAAAATGTACATTCAAATTTAACATTAAACGTTATATTGAATTAAATTTGACGAAAACTTACCAGAACAGTCGATCCAGCTTACGAAATATATCCCATTGTGTCTGGAATGGGTGTATTTGGTTAAGGGTGACAATAGTTGGGTTTTATTCAGGGTTCGGACAAAATTTAGTCAATAAGTGAATTAAATAATTATATAAAATAAATATATATATATATATATATATACCCTTTCATTCTAAACCCTAGGACCCCAAACTTCTGCCGCAACCACTCACTGTTAATGGTCGAAAATAAGCAAAATAAATTCTTTAATCTCTTCAAATATAATACGAAGTAGATCATGAGTTATAAACGAAGGTTGTAGAGCGAGTTTAGATCTTTAAATTCATATGGAAGTGATCGTTTTTTGTATTGAGGATCGAGAGATTTCGAGGCTCAAAGGCCTGCTGTTCGCACAAGAATTCATGTTAAATTGGGGGCTGCGAGCTTCATGGTGTTTGATGTTGGGAAGAGCTGGCGAAGGGCTACATGGTGGGGGGTGACGATCTAATTCCAGCGCTATGGATTCGATGCAAGATAAACCTCTAGGTCGGAGGTTTTTAGATGACGACCAGTAGAAGAACATGAAGTAGAAGAAGGAGGTTGTAGTGGCCCTTTGATCTGAAAATGAATAGTAGATATTAAACTAGCGCAATTGTATATAATTAAATATAGAATTATTTGTTTAACGATAGTGAAATCTTATAAATTCAATATCTTGTGCATACGACAATAGAATTCAACAAACTTGGAAGCGTTACAATCGTGACAACGAGCACTACAAATGAAACTGACCAGAACGAAAAAGGAACAAGTTAGAATTTGAGGCAAATTTAAACTCAAACAATACTAAAATCGTCAATTAAAGACTGACGGAGTGGAAACCAATGGTGAGAACTCTCACACTCAAATATTTTGTATAGTTATTTATTTTTATAAATGAATATATATAAACTGCAAGTGATTGCAATATTTGTTTGGTGATTGATGGATGTTTACAGTTTTAATGTTACCATTATTAAACTATGATAATAAGTTTTGAAAAATAAATGTTTATGTTATGAATTACCCGTCTCCCAAATAATAGATAAATTCACAATTCACATGGGTTGTGATGTAAACCGCACACGGGTATTGGGATGATAATTTTACACATTGCTCAAGTATACAAATAATAATATTTGTTTGATGCTTGAAAACCCTACACGGGTCTGGCGATGATAATTAATTTACATCTCCCATGGATTTAATTATATGTCAACCGATTGATTGACAGACTATTATAAGCGTTATTTAATTATTTAATGCTTATACAGTTGTAAATTGCACTCTGGATGTCAATTGAATGTTTAATAGTTGTTTATCACTATTTTTTAATACATGCGATGTATGGAGTCCATATAAATAAAATTATATGGTAATTGATTGAGTCTGATTCTAGTTCAGAAATAACAAATATTTTAAAATAATATTTAGTGAAGAATCAAAATATGATTTTGATGTCCGATTTTGGATGGACACGAATACATTGAAATATTCGTAACTGAAATGAATATGCAGTCGAGTTAAGTAGATATACGCCATTTTAACTCGAACGGAATTTTCTGTCGATTTTATTCAATTTATAATGAATATCTAAAAGATTTGATTTCAAAATCTGATACTTTGAAAATATTATCATTTTAATATTATAATGATATGGAATATTCATTTTTGATTCAAAATTGAAATGGAAGTTGGAATCGTTTTTAAAACAAATTTATAAACGTTTTATAAAGTACGTTTTGAATGGAAATTGACGAAATATGTTATATATATTTAAATGGTTTAAATAGAACGCGTTGCGTAGCGACCATTCGTGAATTTCGACCATTGACTTTGAATTGATGTAACCGGAGATTCGACCATCGGATTATCCTACAACTAGAACCGTTTGGTTCGTATCGAAAAGAGCTTCCGAGTGATAATAAGAAATTTGAAATCTAATGGTTAGGTTTTAAGATATGTCCAAATTAGTTATGGAAAAGGTCACTATGGATGCAGTTCAGTAGCCGATATTGGAAACCAACTGTAAGGGCCTTAAAAATTATTAAAAAATATGAATAAATAATGTAAAATCGTAATAAATGATTTGAAATGATTGTGGATGAAATATTCTGAGTTTACAAAGATAAAATATATTTTTATCTGAATAAGTTGTTTACCAACTTGAGTAAAGAATTAAAATGGTTTTAATCTAACCAAAATGTACCAATATAAAAATTGGATTGGATTTGAATGGAAATTATCTTCGGATATTTCGATATTTGATTCCGTGATTGTACGAATATCGTTGAGGAATTCAGAAGATATAGATATCGTTGTTCCAATATGATATCTATTAGTTTCAGAATTTGATATTGAATATAAATCGATTTGATTTCTATTCAAAGCCTTGTATTTAATATCAAATTGGATTTAGGGTTTGTTGTGAGTGGTGTCTTCAATAACACTGTTCTTAAAACCCACTTAAGAAAAGAATAAATCTTTTAATTAAGATTAATGAAGTTTTCCAATTTATAAATACAAATTGCAATTAAATGGTAGTTGATTTTGGGTTCATTGTGAACGATATTTTAAAAAACATTTGTTCTTAAAACCCAATTAACAATGAAGAGATATGATTTAGAATTAATAAATCTTTTAATTAAGATTTAATGGAATTTTCCAAAATAAAGTTTTCCAATTTAATATATTAAATTGGAATTTAATGGAATTCGATTTATTAATAAACGAGATGAGTTTCTGTGAAGGAAGACAGTTACTATTTGTGGAATTCAAAAGGCCTTGTCATTATTCCACTTATAGTGTTAGTCGGATATGGAAATTCATATTGATTACGATTGATCTGATTTCCGCAAAGATTCTATTTTGATGGAAGAAGATTTGGGTTTATCGTGAACTGTGTTTTAAATGACATTGGTTCTTTAACCCAGTTAAAGACAGAATTTATTTCCTAAGATTGAATATTCAATAAGTAATGACTTTTGAGATTTAAAACTAAATTGGAGTTTTAATGAATACTTAATTAGATTGAAATATGAATGTGGTAAATAAATTTACCGAACCCAAGAAATGTTCGAGATGGAGTACCACTCGTTTTACTTTATGCGATAGTTAAATCTTTAACCAGATTTGAACGATTAATGGTCATTACATTTACCGCTAACACAATGGGTGTTAGATATGAAGTATCACTAGTTTTTCTCCATGGGATGAATAGGTTGGGATCGAGAAAATAAAATAAATGATTACTTTGGTAAGGCTTGATAATCTCGACTAGTTTGATAAACCTAAATTCGGTTTAAGTTTTGTAGAAAGATATTAAAAAATCTTTTGTAATGATTTACAACTGGTTTAAATGAATTAAATATTTGATAAGATTTATGGGAATAATTCCTAATGTAATGAATGTTTTAATAAAAGCATATTATGGATTGGAATGAGGCGTATGATGTGTTATTATAGCACTTGATTATAAGATACGCGAGTTTTGCAGAAAGACCGGGTTTAACCCATTCTGAATAACTGATACGACGATTAAAAGTCAACGATGAAGACGGTGGTTGAAGACCAGAGATTTTCACCTCAAATGAAATATTACTAATGTCTTGATTGGGCTGTACACAAAAGATGAGGTAGTAAGTGGTGATCATCTAGATGTACTTGGAGATCGACTGAATATACGAGGGCCTTTCTCTTGTATTGGACATATATGATGAGGAATAAGGTGCCCTCAGTTCCGTTCAGACCCAGAATGGACTTGCAAATGGATTGTATGTCTAACATTGTATTTCAAGTTGTATTCGTTGATCTCTGCTAAATATATATCTGTTTGGTGGCAGATAATTAATTCTCTTGCTTAACACCCTTCTCTGAGACGTACGAGCTTAGAGGATATATATCGGTGAAAATCAATGGTATGGTATGGATTGACAATGTGGGTTGCTGAGATGCATGGATCAAAACTTTTGTTGAAAAGTAGAGCCTTGTGGTTGATGATCAAAGCACAGCTTTAAGTAGTGAAGCTTTGTATAGCATAAATTCACGAGCTTTACACCCCGGTATGAACCAAAAACGGGATGAGGACCGCAGGGAAATGGACATACGTTAATTTCTAGCTATGAGTGATGTCATGGTATGGTGCCCAGACATTTTACTTATGTGGATGTTGGATATTTCTTGATGGAAGGCGAGGTACCTCGGATTTGATTTGGGTCTCCAATGGCTCTTGATTGGTCGACGTACTGACCATTTGGAAATTCGATAGAACCAGCTAACGTATTGTTTATGGCATTACTAATCAACGATAGTTGTCCGGCCCTACCGCTAACCTAGGGCTGCCCAGAGGCATGATCCCGAGGCATTGCTAGAGTGTCTTGAAATCGGTGAGAAAGATCGCTTGCCTCGGTTCATAGATGGAAATCCAATTTCCAATACATGATTTTATGGTTTTAGTTGTAAACCTATATGGCGACATAATATATGGTACCTATGACACCTATGATTGGTACATTTATATTTGAAGTCGATTTCTACACATATAATAATAAAAGATAAATTTCGCGTATTAAGCATTTTTGGAAATTATAAGGTAAAACTCTATCCTATGGTTTGTGTTGTATTGTGTGATGGGACCTGAGTCTTATACTGGCTTCATTTTTCTTTTTAGCATTGCGCTGTTTGTTTTATGGTATTCTTAGGAGAAAACACGTTCCGTGTTATACGGCGTTGTCTCTTCATATACCGAACATAAAAGTCAAGTTAATAATAAATGTTTTGGTTCTCACACCAGTCCCATAACTGACTCGGAGTTTATTCTTTCCACCTAAACTCTGGATGCCCATATTTTCCACACGGGTAACTAGTAGTTTTGGTTTTCGCAGATATTTATTTTCACATGATCCTGGATTAAGGTTGGAGCCATATATGGAATGCTTTGTATCCGCGTATTCCTTTCAGCTGTGGTAGTTGATGTTTTCTGCTGCACATTAAATTCAAAATTATATTTTTCGCTGTTTTGTAATTTAAATCTCTAATATTATTTTCCACTGTTTATTATTTATTTGAACTTTGATATTTTGTGCTCTAATGTAAATTGTTGTAAAAGCAATGAAATGTTCTCATGTTTGTGTTCTGATGCGTCGTGTTCTCATACAGTCTGCGTTTTTCCATCTCTTCGGAGATTAGGGAAATTTGGTGTGTAAGAATAGCAGCGAAAATAAAAAATGTATAAATATAATGCACAACGGAAATACATCAACTAAAACAAATGAAAGAAATACACAGATACAAAGCTTTTGGAATATAGCTTCAGTCGTAAACCAGGATCCTATTAATTAAACATCTGCAAAAACCAAAACTACTAGCTGCCCATGTGGGAAAAATGGGCACCCAGAGTTTAGATGAAAAGTAATAAACTTCAGGTCAGTCATGGGACGGGTGTGAGAACTTAAAACATTTACTAAAATGTTTCTTTGAAAATGGGAAAATCATGAGACCACGCCGTATGACACGAAACGGGTTTACTCCATATGAGTACTAGTTTAAACATAAAACAACGCAATGCGTTTTGAAAAATGAAGCTACTATATGACTCAGGTCCCATCACACAATGCAGCGCAAGCCGTAATATAGAGTTTTACCTTATAATATCCAAACATGATTGGTACGTTTAAAACAAATATTTTTGATATTACTATATGCGCATAGTGCATAAAATAACTTTGAATATAAATGTATCAATCATAGATGGCATAGATACCATATCTTATGTCTCCATATAGGTTTATAAGTAAAACGAAAAGTCATGTATTGAAAATTGGATTTCCATCATGAGTCTAGGCAAGAGATGTCTCCTTACCGGTTTCAGATCACCTCTAGCAAAATGATCTAGGATCACACCTATGGGCAACCCTTGGATCTTGCAGGGCCGGTCCATACCTAACGTTTTTGGATTAGTTATTCCTGAAAAATACGTTTCCCGGTCCTATCAGATCTGTCATCTGGTAGTATGTCAACCAGTCATATCTGAGAGCTCTCGCATCCATCATCCACATAAGTAAAATGTCTGGGCTCTATACCATGACATCACCTCTAGCTAGAAAGAAACGCATGCACTCCCTGTTGTCCCTAATTCCGTTCTTGACTCATACCAGGGTATGAAGCTCGTGAATTAACCCTATATACTAAGTTGTGCTATTTAAATATGTGCTTTGAACATCCACAAGGCTCTGCTTTTCAACAAAAGTCCTGATCATTGCATCTTAGTATGTCACATTGTCAATCCACACCATACCATTGATTTCCACCAATGTATAACCTCTAAGCTCGTAGGTCTCAGAGAAGGGTGTTAAAAAAGAGAATAAATTTTCTGCTACCAAACAGATATATATTTATCAGAGATCAGCGAATACAACGCGAAGTACAATGTCAGACATATAATCCATCTTCAAATCCGTTCTGGGTCTGAACGAAACCAGAGGCACCATATTTCTCATCGCATATGTCCAATACAGTCTAGAGGCCCTCGCATATCCGGACAATAAACAAGTACATCTGGACAACTACCACTATAACCCCTGCGTGGGAGCTACCGAAATTCAAGGCATCAGTAGTAATCCATTCGATGTGAAGATCGCCGGTCTTCAACCACGTCTTCAATATCTTCGACTTTTAATCGTCGTAACAGTTATTTAGGTTAAACCCAGTCTTTCTAAATAACTTGCGCATTTAATAATCAAGTGATATATAAACACATTATATGCCCCAGTCCAATCCAGAATATTCTTTTATCCGAATATTCTTTATACTGGGAATCATTTCTATTATTCTTATCAATGATTTTAATTCATGTAAACCTATTGTTTAAATCTTTCTTTGAAAACCACTACAAAAGATTTTGTATTATCTTTTAACAATCTTAAACGGAATTAAGGTTTATAAAACTAGTCGGGATTATCGAGCCTTACCGAAGTAATCAATCATTTTATTATCCCAGTCCCAACCTATTCATCCCATGGTGAAAAACTGGTGGTACTCCATATCTAACACCCATCGTTTTATAGGTAAATTTATTTATCATTTCACATTCACATCTAATTAAAGATTAAACTGTCGCATGGAGTAAAACTAGTGATACTCCATCTCAAATACTTCTCGTGTTTGGAAAATTTAATTACCCTTTAACTTTCAATCTTATTAAAGATTCATCAAAACTCCAACTTAGTTTTAATCTTTAAAAATAATTACTTAATGATTATTCAACATTTAGAAATTAACCTTGTCTTTACTTGGGTTAAAGAACAAATGTCATTTAAAACATTACTCATGATAAACCCAAAATCATCTTCCATTTAATACGGAATCTTCACAGAAATTTGAACAATTTATAATCGATATAAATTTCCATATCTAACCAATACTATAAGTGGAATAACGACAAAGCCTTTTAAATTCCATAAATAATAAAGGCCTACCTTTAAAGAAGCTCATTTCAGTTATTATTAACTCGAATTCCATTCAATTCCAATTTAATTAAATAGATTGGAAAACATCTCTAAACCTTAATTAAAAGATTTATTCCATTCACAAACGGATTCAAGAACAGTATTATTGATGACCCCATTTACAAAAAACCCATAATCCCATTTTCCATTTAAATCCAATTCAATTTATTATATTGGAAAACTTCATTAAATCTTACTTAAAGATTTTATTATATAACTTTCATTTCAAGAAGGTTTAGGAATAGTGTCATTAAAGACACCATTCACAACAAACCCAAAATCCCATTTGATATTAAACATAAGGTCTTAAATGGAAATTAGATCTACTTTCATTTGATATCAAATCCTAAAACCAACAGATATCATTTTGGAATAACAATATCAATATCTTCCAAATTCCTCAACGGTATCCATATAATCATAGAGTCCAATATCGAAAATATCTGAAGATAATTTTCATTCAAATCCATTCCAATTTATATGTTGGAAACGTCTGGTTATGCTAAAACCATTTACTATCCAATTTATTATTTCTGAAAATCATTAGGTTACTATTCTAGTTATTAACTAGTTCATTCGATAAAAATATCTTTTATCTTATCAATTATTGAATATTTCATCCAAAATCTTTCCAAATCATTTATTATGATTTTACAAAATTTATTCATATTTTTAATAATTTTATCAAGGCCCTTATAGTCGGTTTCCAATATCGGCCACCGAACTGCATCCATAGCGACTGATGTGGACTTAAAATTAAAATCTAACTGTTGGATTTCAAAATTTCTGATGTTATTGGAAAGCTCATTTAATTATGGTTCCAACGGTTCTAACTTTTGGAAAATCCAACGGTCAGATCTCCCGGTTCGTCCATTCAAGGTTATGGGTTGACGTTCGCGAACTTTCGATGTGCGATGCGTTCTATTCAAACCCGAATTCGGTTTATAAATTTTAATTTAAATTGAAACACTTCAAAACCATTTTTGTAAACTATATAAAATATATATAGTCATCTTCGAAAACTTGTTTCAGTTGTTTATTTTTAAAATTGCATGTTTCACTGTTCAGTCAAATTTAGTATTTACGTGTCCATCCAAAATCGAACATCAAAACCAAACTTCAACTACTAAGTGAATATTATATTAAAATATTCATTCTATTTCGGATTGAAATGAGATTCAACCAATTACCATATAATCTCGGTTATATGGATTTCATACATCACATGTATGTAACAATAGTTATAAACAACTACTAGACATCCAATTCACATCCAAAGTGAACTTACATCCATATAAGCCTTAAATAATTTTTTTAACGCTTACATTGGTCTATTAATCAATCGATTAATATTCAATCTAAACACTTAGGATTAGTGTAAATCAAATATCATTCCAATATCCGTGTGGGGTTTTCAGCCAATAAATAATAAATTAATAAATTATTTATTCCATCTAAACGATATTTTTTAAATGAGTTAACACAAACAAGTCGTTCGACTTGTAACTGGATTTTTAGTCCAACTTCAACTATCATAAGTAATTTGGTATCGTTATTAACAGGTTAATCATTTCAAATTCACATTCAAATCATAAAATAAATAATCATCCATTCATTTATGGGTTTGCAAACAACTGTGATGTAAGCTACCAGGCACCATATACAATTTGTGATAAATAATTGAATAAAAATCAGCTTGGGCAATCAACATGTTTCTAGTTATAAAAATAAATAACTATACAAAATATTTGAGTGAGAGAGTTCTCACCGAGATTTTTTGATCGTTATAATAAAAATCGCCTTGGGTTAAATTAAACGTGGGTTTAATTTAACCCAAATTTCCAACTAGCTCCAAATTTGATCAAATTAGTTTTGTTGTGAAGCTCTCGACTCCACAATCGCAACGGATCTAGTTTTGCATGATTCTGAGATCGCCTCGTGGGCCTTGCTATTGTCAGTTGAACGGAAATAACTATTTTCCATTCATGTTGGTGCTGCAACCACCTCATTCCAATAAATGCCACCAAATTTTATCAGTAGCTTGGTCTCGACCTCCTGAAAAATTTCCTTTTGGATGCTTCGCCTGAAAATGGACGGACCGGAGGGAAATAGCTCATTTTCGTGACTATCTTATTATCGAGTACCCCTCCGATCAAGTTGACATTCTGGCCAACTCCCAGCACCTGAGACCTTGCCACAACTGCCAAAAGTCTCGTATGCTTCCCATCTACTATCCCCTAAAATATCTCAGCCTAACACTCTATGTAGGACCTACAGCGAGCCAAAAATCGAAAGTCGACCTATTGCACTTCAGACAAGATTCCGACCAAACAACAAATCCAATATCCACCAAATTTTAGGGGTGGGTACCTCTCCCCATGATCTACAAACCCATTAAATTTCATGGCCTACCTCCTTACAGTTTAAGAGATATAAACTATTTAGTCTTGAGGGGCATTTCGCAAAAATGTTTTTTGAGGGTAGAGGGGGCTGCTGCGAAAATGGTAGAAGAAGTAAGAAATAGGGATTTTGGGAGGAACAGATATTTTATAGGTAGGATTTTATATTATTTTATTATTTCTTTAGTTAACGCTCTCTTCGATCGACGTTTAGTGATGCCCCGATCACATATGAACTCCGTTGGCGATGAAAATTAACACATAGCTATGTTTTCACGATACGGTCCTAATGAAACTTGTTTTGTAACAACCTGAATTCCGATAGACAGAATTTTATTCAAAATTCTAATCTATCGAAACTCGTGTTGGTTTGCTCTGGTATCTTGTAGAAAAGACAGAGACATAAAATATGTCAAAGCTCAGAAAATATCTCACAGCGAAATGGATAAAATATAATATAATCAAAGTATAGCCTTACCATATTAATAATACTGGCTAAGTAGCATCCAAAGCTATCAAGTCTCTGCCACAAATCTAACCTGCAAGTATGTTATGAGGAGGGGGTTAGAACACAAGTTCTGGTGACTGGATTTAAACTACACACTTTGGATAATCCTATATATACCGTTCAATCACATTTTTTTATTTTTAGGTTACATGGGTTAACAACACTCAAGGCTTACACACACTCATACCCATTTACTCCTAGTGGATTAACCTAATTCAGTATATATGTATCTACCCCCAATATTAAGGTACACCCCATGGTACCCCACTCGCACGGTCTCCTCCATAACGCCACAGAAATATACGCAGTCTCTCATCTTATGACGGAGTGATGTACGAACCTTTATATAACAACACTATATTTCGCATAAAACCGTCATCACCATGCTACGTAAGCATACAGACTGCCACCTTTGATCGAATCAGATCATAGAGTAATACCCTAGAGTCTATGATACACCACCCAGATAAGATATGCATGTATGTAGACTTTCCCACGCACTTATCGTCAATTGTACTCGATGCCTTAACCACACATAACCTCTATTGTGCACCGAGTCCCATGGCAGGGCTATACAGGAAACACGAAACTCAGTCGGGAGGTTTCCAGATATCTATTTTCACAGATGCTAAGGTCTGCATTTTTAGTGGCTATGATCCCGCTTGACCCCCCCCCCCTCAACTAATGAAAGACGAACAAGATTGAGAACTAATATCCTGGCCCTCTAGCACCCCAAAACAAACAACAAATCCTCATTGACCTCCCTTATCCATAGCCTTGATAGAAAAAGATTTATGGTCTCTTGGAGTTCTCCACCTTTCCGCATCGCGCTTCACG
Source organism: Allium sativum (assembly GCA_030737875.1). Classification (NCBI taxonomy): domain Eukaryota; kingdom Viridiplantae; phylum Streptophyta; class Magnoliopsida; order Asparagales; family Amaryllidaceae; genus Allium; species Allium sativum. The sequence goes on from CM060922.1 coordinate 864,638,432, forward strand.
TAACGAGCTGACTGTCAATGGTAGGTACCCGACAACTTACTATCTCCTAGGTTAGACCTATCGGGTATACAGGGTTAGTCGTAACCTGGCCTAGTCATAGGGATCCACGGATTGTCGAATCATTTGTGCCACCCTACAGTCTTTTGATTGCCCACTATCATGGAAATCAAAGCATACTCACTGGTACAACGCACAGACCTACCTCTGTGAGCACAGGAGGACCCTTGTCACCGCACAGAGGGCTATTAGGAGTATCCTCCACTTCCCAGGAAGCTGCATGCTTCCCCTTCCTGTCCTTCGGAGCCAGTAAAATATCGAGCAGAATAATCAGATGGACGTACGCTCCCCTCGTTCCTCATGACACCATGATGATCTACCCTGTTGGGTTATTCACCCTCAAACGTACGGACTGGTCCAGCCTCAGTTTAACGTGTTACTAGACCTTATGTCTAAACATTCAGTTATGCGCTTGCTCTACCTCATCGGGTTTTCATTTAACTTGGTTATTCTTATTCATATTGACTTTTTATTCAAGTTACCAAGTTGCTCTTGCTTATTAATTTCATTTATATAACTTAACCCATTTAAGTTTATTAATAAGCCCATAACATGTTATTCTCTAGATTGTGATCCAAGGTCTGTAATCCACTATCCTTTTATATTCTTGTTTGATTTCAGGGTTACAATAACATGTTCTACTTAATATGTAATTAAGTATATCTCAATTCACATGTTTTCTGTTTAACATGTCACTTATTATTTATGATTAAATATAACATATTTCATTTCATAAGTTTTCCTCATTCTTTCTTATTTAATCATAATTCCATCTTATACTATTATTACAACTTATCGTTGTTTACTTACTAACTTAGTTCTCTTAACTAAGGTTTACCAATAAGTTTCCTTTCCATAAATATAACTTATGTTATAATCCCCACTTGTCCCTAGGACAAACCTTAACATGTTATTCTTATCAGCAGATTTCAGATTTCCACGTTTACAAATTACTTAATTAATTAAGTACAACTTCTTGAATTTCATAAATTCCCCCCTTTTTCTCTACTTATTACAAACACCTGGTTTCAGTTTTCCCCATTTACTGATTACTTAATTTACGATTAAGTACCACTTATCTCATTACATAAGTTATCTCATTTTCTTAATAGTTTATTATAACCTAAGTTATAATTTCCACTTGTCCCTAGGGCAAGTCTACCTATTATATAACATTATCATTAATGTAATTAATTATAATAGGTTATTATCATTCCCCATTCATTCCATTCCTTTTTCTATTGTAATTTATCTTTCAATTTCATACATTCCCATTAACTACAATTAATGCCATTTATTTCTTTCCTTTTATACATATATATTTATATATATGTTTAAGTACTAGACCCCTCGCATTGAGCCTACCACTTGTGGATGTTGGATTTGTCAGGTGGTTCCAAGCAGACTTCTTCCACAATTTGACTTAACCTCGTGTCTCAGCACCGTTATATGTTTTATTTACACGCTAGACCTCTCACATTAGATTAAGAGCTTGTGGACGCTGGATTTTCCTGGCAATTCTGGACAGACTTCTACCACAAGTTGAATTTAACCTCGTGTCTAGATACATTATAGTTTTCTATTTACTGTAAATTTTCCATATAATCTAGGCATGTTCATTCTTTCAAATTTTACTGAAATTTATATTTTTACATGTCATGCTTAGTGACAAATTAAGTCCATTTTATGTCGCATGTTCTTTCCAACATGTTATTAATTCTATTCTAACATCTACCTGTTCCAATTTCTACAAATAAGGGATCGCGTACATAAATGTCACAAGTTAACATGAAATTCGGACAACAGTAATCACTACACTTATGCTAACAAGTTTACATTTCAACATATGTACATTTCAGCATATTACGTGCTTTAACATATAAATTTTCCAACACATTCATTTTAATATTTCAACTTGCCATAATAGCATTTCAGCACTTTTAGTCATTCTAGCAGATTTACTTTGCATAATAACGGGGAATGTTAAACGATAATATACCATTATCAAAAATGATATAATATAAATCCACTCACCTAATTTGCATTCCAAATCTTGAATCTGGTCCACATCTAGTAATCAATACTCCTCCTAACCGAATTAAGAACCTAGCAACCATGGATCCACAATTCCTACTAAAAGGAAAAGGGAAGAAATCAGAAGAAAATTGAATAGACTAGATCTAGGAAATTACCTTACTTTGAACATGATTCTAAACACCCTCTTATTAATGTTCATTATTTTCCTCCAGATCTTGATTTAGAATTTTCCAAAACTAATTATCTTATTTTTTTTGAAGAGATTAAAGAAGGAAGAAGAATGGCAAAGTACACACGTCATCTCAAAAATATGAGATTTAGGATAGGCTCTGCTAGCCTATTTATAGGTGTTTAGGGTCAAATCGTACACGCAGCGCTGAGTCAGCATTGAACCTAGTTAAGAAAACAATCCAGATTCTCCATGAATCTGGCTGGATCAAGAGGGTGTCGACCCTACTGTCGATCCCCCCTATAAGGGTGTCAACCCCCCTACAGGGGTGTCGACCGCCCTATGGGTCCCATGAGCTGTTTTGGCGCAGAAGTTTGATTTTTGAATGTTTGAGTTTATGGAATTTATTTAACTGTTATTCACATGTAATTTTCTTATACATATACAAATCTTCTAATGACCATTTCACATGTATTTATATACGCACGACTTTTATTTTGTTTTTAAAATTCAAATAGTATTTCACTGCTATTTGATTCTTACCATGTTTCTTTGATTGTAGCTTTATCTTGAACTTTATCTCTTATATATATATATATATATATATATATATATATTTCTATACATATATGCTGTAACACCCCATACTTTTAACAACTCTAAAGAGGATAAATTAAATAATAATTAATCTAATATTCAGAATTAAGGGAAACGAACTATGTCATTGCGTTTGTCTCGGATTTCTGGTTAAAAAAAACACCTGGTTTGCGTAAAACGGACACTGTATGAAGAAGTTATTAAGGTTTGAAGTTTGTACACGTGCAAGAAGAGTATATATACATATATATAGTCTAGAAATTTAAAATTAAGTCAAAAAAGGTCATATCATGCAGAAGTAAGGTGAGCGGGAAATACCCCACCTAACGTGTCGACCCCCCTAGGGCAGACGTGGCAGAAGAGGGTTTGGGGCTGACGGCTATAAATATGGCTTCATTTCTCATGTTTTTGCACATCAAATATAATGGAGGAATAGATGTTGTCTCTGCCCAGATTGAATCGAACCTTTTCTTCTTCAGCAATCATTTAGAGTTATTCAAGTTTGAGATCTTCAATTCAAAGTCTATAATTCTTCTCCTATTATTCTAGATCCAAACACTGTGAATCCATGTTAATTTTAGATCTAAATAATTAAAAAGTAAAACTTGATATGACTATAACTTGGATCTATGCCTATGACCATTAAAATCACATCAGATCTGCTATAACCTGTTATTCTGACATGACTACAACTTAGATCTTAATCTTTATGATGTCAGGTCAGCCTTTGATTATAGATCTAATTTAATGTTTAGATCACTTTATACTATTCTATTATGTTTATGGCCAAATTAGATCTGTTAATAGTTGGACATCTAAATCATTGTTTAGATTACATCATGCCTATCCCTATTTTGTTAAAATAAGTTCTGTTATCACATGTTCATCAGATCTGTTCCTATATGCCACTCTTGTCAATATGTCACTATATGTTTTATGCCAATTTCTGCCAATATATGTTCATCATGTTAGTATGATCATCTCTGTTCTATTCCCTCTATCTTTTCCCTTTTATATTTATAGCCAGGCTACCATTAAGCCTAGGCATGCCGCTGAAATATGCGAATACGTTAGATTGGGAATGAGGGAAAAATGTTAATATTGGGCATAACTTGTAATTGGGAATTTGGGTAACTTGAATAAAGTGTAATAATATGAATTTGGGGGCATATAGTTCATTATGAACATAACTTGGGATAAGGGGCATGAAAACCTATAACGACATCGGTAAATTTGGTTAATAATTGTAATGGCTATGATTACAGTAATTAGAAACTTCAACCGCGCTTAAACAAGAGGTTAAATTACGCTTGTGTTGGAAGTCTGCTCGGAGCTGACTGGCATATCCAGCAACCACAAGTGGTGAATCTAATGTGAGGGGTCTAAGTGCATAAACACGAGACGCACTATGACACGAGGTTAACCCGACTTGTGGAAGAAGTCTGCCAAGAGCCGCCCAACATAACTAGCATCTGCAAGTTGTAGGTTCAATGTGGGGGTCAAGTACATTGTAACCATAACTGAATATGGTAATAAAGTTGAATACTTAACCTAGTTGAATCGTAGGGATTGTGTGAACATGTCAATTTGAATAGGGGTTAAGTAATCTTAATTGAAACTGTTGGAGTGTTAAGTATATCTGGGTTGGGTGGGTAATGTTTTTATATATAGGCCCACAAACTTAACCGGTTGGGGTTATGTAATTAAAGACACCGTTAGGTAATCATAACCTGTGGAAATCCTAGTGGTGATGCAAGACAAAGGAGAGAGCTTGCATCATCTTGTGTGTGGGACCCATTTCAGTCAGTAACCCATATAACGGTATCAAACGAGTACTCCGCCCTAGGTCGGAGTCGGGGCACTCTTACTGGGCTGATTGTAAGAGATCCAAACATGGGGGATGGTGTGGGCAGCGCGTACCGACCGGGTCCTGTGCGTGCATGGTCCGGACAGAGGAAAATAAGACGCCGTGGCACCTATAGATATGGTTGTGCATCCTAAAATTAAGGATTCCCATTTTAAGGAGTGATACACCCTACTGTGGGGCCAACACAGGGTATCTACGGAACAGGGAGTCGATCGACTAGGGTAGTAGTTAGAGTACATTTAGACGTACGCCTAAGTCTGCCATCTTGTAGTTGTTGGGGATCATCTTGTTGACAAGACACTAGTATTGGTGCAGAGAAATCATTAGAGAAGCGTAGTATACTCTATTATGTTTTCTTGTTTACCTTGTCATACCTTCCTATTATGATGTTATCTTTCTTATCCACTTTATATGCCTGTCATAATACTTTTACTTATTTATTTGCTAAAAGTAACTGGACTCGCAAGACTTTATGTCTAAGCCATTTTGTTTCCTCTTCTTTCTCTTCCGTTTCCCTCCCCAGGTTCTCAGGGTGGGAATACTCAAGCTTGATCAGGATTCTGCTATCGTCTTGCTTGAGCTGCTTAGATGTATTGCTCAAGTTTTTATCTTTGCTACTATGGCTATGTTTCTTTTGGGGATTTTTCTTCTTTTACTATTGTACTCTGAAGTTTTAAGTACAAGACATAAATTTTAATGATGTACTGGGTTTACGTATTTTCGGACATATGATGTTTTAAACCACGATGCTTTATGATTAATAAAGTTTTTTTTAATTCCGTTGCTATTTTATATTTGTCTTGTAATGTTTCTGTTTCTATTTACCTGTAACGCTTCACGAAACTTAATGCATTCTCTTAATGAGTGACATTAACGGAAATGGGGTGTCACACTTGGTATCAGAGCTGAAGGTTACCAGATTAGATAAAAAATTTGAAAATTATTTTCAAAAAGGTTTTAAAAGAAAGCATTTTCAAAAGAAAATTCTGTTTTGAAAAACATATTCCCCAAATCCATATGTAGTATCTTTCGATCCTTTATCTGAATTTCTTTCCTTTTCTTTTCAGCATATCTGGGTAACTTAATATTCCTGAGGGCATTCAGATACCAGGCTAGTTCCGTAGGTGTCTTGAGGCTACGACACCTGCCAAAGGCCAAGAAAATGCTCCTCCCCCAACTGCACTAGTCGTTCCTCCTCCTCTACGAGCAGATAATTTATCTAAGATCTACAAAGACTTACGTACTATGGGCGGGAAGCCATTCAATGAAACAGAGATGTATGTAGGGACATGAAATTGGCTCAAAGAAACGGAGGATTTATTTGGAACTTTCGAATTTGATGATCGTAGGAATATTCAATTAGCCGCCTAGCTACTGAAAGATGAAGCTTCATTCTAGTGGGAAGTGACGCAAATAGGGCATCCGGTGGAGACTTGGAATGATTTTCGGCACAGGTTTGAAATCAAGTTTCTATCTCAAGCCGAGCAAAGTATGCAAATAGAGAGGTTTCTGGCACTGAAGAAAGAAGGCATGAGAGTCAAAGAATATGTTAACAAATTCAACCGACTAGCGAAATTTGGGTTGGAGTTGGTAGATACTCCGCATAAGAAGGCTTTGCGGTTTGCTAAAGGACTGAATGAACCCCTCCATGGGTTAACTATGTCTCACATTCCACTAGGAGTAACTTTTGAATGGCTCATCAATATGGCCTTGATGCATGAGGAAGACAAAGGTGAAAGGAAAGAAGTTAAAGTGGAGGAAACACAAAACAAGAAAGTATGGCCAAAGAAGGGACAACAATAGCAACAACAACAAAAGAAGGGTGGAAATAATGACAAGGATAAGAGAAAGTGCCACAATTGCGGACGTGAGGGTCATTTGATAAAGGACTGTAAAAGAAGGAAGAATGCTTGCTTCAGTTGTGGAGAGGTCAGACATTTTTCTAAAAAGTGCCCGAAGAAACAAGGACAAGGTCAAAGGGCAAGAACTTCTGGAGGGCAAGTGCATTCTCTAGCGATTAGTGCTCCAGATCGAGGTAGGAAAGTTTCCGTGGAAGGTTTGATTTCCCTTTCCAATTACCTTATTAGAACTTTTTTTGATTCTGGCACTTCACATTCATTTATATCTGATTCTGTAGTTGAGTCTCTACAACTTAATACTAGTATGGTAGTGGATCCCATTATTGTCTCAAACCCCATTGGTGGTTCAACTCATTTGTCCATGATTTGTTTGGTTTTGGGAATATCTATGTTAGGCGTCGAGTTTGAGTGTGATGCATATGTGCTTAGTTTTATGGGCTATGGTTTGATTCTAGGGATGGATTGGCTTTCCAAGTATGGTGCCATCCTAGATTGTGAGAGGAGGGTCGTCAGACTTATTACTTGCCATGAGAAGACCCTCGAGATTTCTTATGACCCTAAGGGGTCTGTCATGCTTAGTTTCCTAGAGTCTCTGGATGCATCTATCGATGAACTGCAATCTGTACCAGTAGTCCGTGAGTATTCTGATGTTTCTGAGGAGGTTCGGGGCTTACCTCCGAGGCGTGAGATCGACTTTCGTATATACCTGGTAGACAATGCAAATCCAGTTGCATTACCTATGTGCGATATGGCTCCAAGAGAAAGGAGGGAGCTTAGTAAGCAAGTAGTGGAGCTACTTGAGAAAGGGTTTATCGGGCGAAGCATATCTAAATGGGGTGCTCTGGTGGTATTTGCAACTAAGGCGGATGGTTCACTTCGCTTGTGTTTGGATCATAGAGAGTTGAACAAGCTCACTAAAAAGAACAGGCACCCATTCCCGAGGGTAGATGATTTCTCTGACCAGCTCGTTGGTGCATCAGTATTCTCTTAGTTGGATTTGGCTACGGGATTTCATCTGTTAAGGGTGGCTGAGGATAGTATAGACAAGACCGCTTTTAGGACTCCAGATGGTTTCGTTGAATGCCTCGATATGCCTTTTGGGTTGACGAATGCACCCGCCTATTTTGTTGATCTGATGAGTAGGGTGTTTCGAGAGTTTCTAAATAAATTTGTCATGGTCTTTGTTGATGACATCTTGATTTTCTCAAAGAACGAGGAAGAGCATTCCTTACATATAAGGGAGGTTTTGAAAACTCTGCGTGCGCAACAGTTTAAGGCGAAATTCTCCAAATGCCATTTTTGGAGAAAAAGGTGAAATTTTTAGGGCATGTGGTCTCTAAAGATGGGATAGCAGTAGATCCTTCAAAGGTAGTTGCAGTTCAAGATTGGAAAATTCCTAAGAATGCAACAGAAGTGTGAAGCTTTCTTGGATTGGCAGGCTATTATAGGAAGTTCATTAAGGACTTAGCAAAGATATTAGCCCCACTCACTAGGCTAACAATGAAGAATTTGGCATTTTCATGGGATATAGATTGTGATGTTGCTTTCCAATGATTGAAGAGGGTCTAATAATAGAACCATTCTAGACCTTGCCCGAACGAAAATAAAGTGTTCACAGTTTACACTGATACATGTGGTACAAGGCTTGGTGCAGTTCTGATACAAGAAGGAAGGGTAGTATGTTTTGGGGGTAGACAACTAAGGGTTCATGAGAAGAACTACCCTAACCATGACTTAGAGTTAGCTGCCATAGTATTCGCGCTTAAGATATGGCGTCACTATTTTCTTGGAGAGAAGTTCGAGTTGTACATCGATCATAAATCTCTCAAGTAATTGTTCTCGCCGAAGGATCTTAATATAAGGCAACAAAGGTGGATGGAGTTCCTAGCATCTTATGACTTCGAGATTGCTTATACCCCTGGTAAAGGTAATGTGGTGGCAAACGCACTGAGTAGGAAGAGGATGGCCTTAAGTCCTCTGTTTATGGAGAGGAAAAACTTGGAGTTCGTATCTACTTTTGACTTTAGACCTGCCCTCCCCCCTCCCCCCTCCCCCCTCCCCCCGAGTTTTTGCCTGGTTTATTTGCATCGCTAGAGATATGACCTACTCTTATGGATCAGATGGGAGCTTCCCAGCAGAAGGATCCACAGATTTCAGACATCTTGGATAGACTCGGTAAAAGGGAGACTTGTAGTCACCTCAATAGATATTCCATAGACGATAAAGGGTGGTTGCGATGAGATGGGGGGCTTTGTGTTTCCCAAACTGGGAGTCTTTTGAAGACAGTGGCGATAAGATGGCTATTCATCCAAGTGGCGATAAGATGTATAGGGTTATAAAGAGGGTTTTCTTTTAGGTTGGGATGAAGAAAGATGTGACAGAATTTGTTTCTCAATGTTTGATTTGCCAGCAAGTTAAAGCTGAGCAAATGAGGCCCGGTGGTTTACTTCATCCTTTGGAGGTTCCGCGGTGGAAGTATGTGAGCGTCTCTATGGATTTCATAGATGGTTTTCCTAGATCGAAGAAGGGCAACACCAGTATTTGGGTTGTAGTGGATAAACTTATTAAGAGTGCTCATTTCATTCCGGTTAAGAGAAAGAGGACGACCACATGGTTGGCAGTAGTTTATGTTCGTGAGATAGTCCGTCTTTATGGAGTACCTTCCAGCATCGTAAGTGATCGTGACCCCATTTTCACCAGTGAATTTTGGAAGAGCTTGCAAGAAGCATTAGGTACACAGTTGTGTTTGAGCATCGCTTATCACCCTCAGACCGATGGATAGACAGAAAGGGTGAACAGAGTTCTTGAGGATCTTTTAAGACTGTATATCATTGACTTTGGAGGGACTTGGGAAGAGCATCTTCCTTTAGTAGAGTTCGCCTACAACAACAACTATCAAGCTAGCATTGGCATGGCACCGTTCGAAGAATTACGGGCGACCCTGTAGATCACCAATTTCCTGATGGGAGACTACAAAAAGTCTTTTACTTGGACCAGATATGGTTTGGGAAACGTCCGAGAAGATTGATCTCATTAGACGGCGAATGAAGACAACTCAAGACAGGCAGAAGTCATAAGAAGACAAGAGAAGAACTGACATTAAGTTTGAGGTAGGAGACATGGTTTTTGTTAAGGTGTCATCTTTTAGGAATGTGGTTCGCTTTGGATCGGTAGGGAAATTGGCACAAGATTCATATGGCCATTTTCCATAACATAAAGGATTGGCCAAATGGCCTATAGAGTAAAGCTACCAGAGAGAGACTGTCCGTTGTTCATGATGTTTTCCACGTTTCTCATTTGCGGAAGTACTTGCATGATACTGCAGAAGTAGTTGAGCCGAGTATATTGGAGGAAGTGGAATTGGAACGGGAGGCGACAGTTAGGCGAGTTCTTACCCGTATCCTGGGATCAAAAGTTAGGAAGCTATGCAATAAAGAAGTCAAGTTGATAAAGGTCCAGTGGGGAGATAACCCAAGGATGGAACTTGGGAGACCAAAGACAAGATTCATGCTTCGTACCCTTTTCTTTTCGAGGGTATATTCTTAACTTCCTTTTCAAAGCTTTTATTTATACTTGTTTCTATCGTTTAAAGTATGTCCTATCGATCGAATCTTCGACCTTTAGGTAGAAATTCCTTGGATGTAAACATGTGTTTGAGACATGTTATGTTTGATGGATGCAAGTGGATGCAAGTGTTTGCTAGTGGTTTCTCGTGGATGCATATACACACATTAGGCATAGATCGGCTCAATCACTCTCATAATTCATATGGATGTGTGTGCATTTTTCTTCTTTTATGGATTAAAGTAAGTGTATCATCATATGGATGTTGCATTTGGATGGATGAGTGTGCACACATATAGAACTTACAAGTAATAATAGGATTATTTGCATACATGTTGGATTCATAACACTAACATACATTACATTAAGGAGATCGACTGAATCAATAGACCGCCTGATCTTTGCATTAATATTGGAACATATACACACACCTTTGCATATGTTCATATAAGCATTAGAAATTTTTAAGGACAATGGATGACTATGATTGGTGGATGACTAGATGGGTGATGGATGTTAGGACATAGATTCTTATTAACTTGGAGATTTCAGTGATGAAATCCTTTGAGTAGGGGAGAATGTAATGAAATCCTTTGAGTAGGGGAGAATGTAGCACCCGTAATGTTATCAACTCTAAAGAGGATAAATTAAAGAATAATTAATTTAATATTCAGAATTAGGGGAAACGGACTGTGCCATTGCGTTCGTCTCGGAATTTTGGTCAAAATAGACACCTGGTTTGCATAAAACGGACACTGTATGAAGATGTTATTAAGGTTTGAAGTTGTATACGCGCAAGAAGAGTATATATACATATATATAGTCCCGAAATTCAAAATCAAGTCAAACAGTTCAAATCATGCAGAAATAAGGTGAACGGGAAATATCCCGCCCAGGGGTGTAGACCCCTGGGTTGACCCCTCAAGGGGGGTATCGACCCATAGGTCGACCCCACTAGGGAAGGCATGGTAGATTAGGGTTTAGGGCTGGCAGTTATAAATATGGCTTCATTTCTCATATTTTTGAACACCAAAAATAATAGAGGACTAGATGTTGTCTCTCCCCAGATTGAATCAAACCTTTTCTTCTTCAGCAATCAATTAGAGTTATTCAAGTTAAAGATCTGCAATTCAAAGTCTACAATTCTTCTTCTATTTTCTAGATCCAAACATTGTGAGTCCATGTTAATTTTAGATCTAAATAATTAAAAAGTAAATCTTGATATGACTATACCTTGGATCTATGCCTATGACCATTTGAATCACATCAGATCTGCTGTGACGATCCCTAAACCCCGTGACACGGTGTTAAGGATAATCATTGGAATATAACACATTAATCATCATTAGAAGATCACAGAAAATAGCATAAACAGAAAATAGAATGATTTACACACATATGACAGTGGAATCATATAGATATCATCACATCAGAGAAGCATAGTACAGGATACAACTTAGTGCATAATGATACATAGTCAGTCACCATCGCCTGAGGCAGAATCATACATAAAGAGTACACAAAATAAATATCAGTCTACATCGCCAATGGAGGAATCATAATATAGATACAATAATGGCGGAGAAAATCCAAGTCAGCACGGTGTAGTCAAGCCTAGCCATGAGCCAAAAGTGCGTCAGAAACCTGTAACTAGGCTGCCTGTAATAACCCGGAAAATGTGAACCAGTTTAAATTTTTTAAATTAGGTTATTACTAAGAAATTTGAATAGTTGAAATAGTATATTTCAATAAAATATAGAATTTGGTATAATATGGCAGTTTGAAATTTTGAATACAAACTTTGTCTAACTGTACCAGGTGGAAAATATAACGGATTTTGACGAAACTGAAAATATTTAAATCTGTTTATCAATACCTTTCTAACGAATCTGAAAAATCGAAGTTTCATAACGGAAATCAAAATTTATGGCCAAATGAATTTTCCGAAAGGTCGCTATCTAGTATATATAGCCCTTGAAAATTGAGATTTTGCATACGACCTCGGAATTCGACGAAACCACTTTTGTTGGGTCCGGGATGTCAAATTATTGCTAAGTTTCAAATTCCATAATTTTTGAAGCTAGTATGTGAGCGGAGCAAAAGATAACGTGTTTGGTCAAATTCTGTTAAAATGGGTCGACCTAAAAATGGCCGTTTTTCAAACGAGCTCAGAATTCGACGAAACTGGTTTTGTTAGGACCGTATCGTCAAAACATAGCTAGATTTATTTTTCTGGAATTTTTCGATTCAGTTTGTGGCCCTGGCAAATTGAAATGTACGTTTAAATTAAATATCGAATGTTTTATATTTTAATTTGAAAAATAACAGACTGTAACAGTCGAAATGGCCAACGAAACATATCCCATTGTGTCCGGAATGGGGGTATTTAGCTAGGGGCGACAGTCGTTGGGTTTAAAAAGGAGTCCGTTTGCAAAAACACTATTTAAAAATTTCTATAAAGCTCCGGCCAATAGGAAATTTTCTTTTTAAAAAAAAAAACTCTAAAACCCTAGCCGCCAGAGCGCGATTGAACGACGCACGTCGCTCAAAACTTCTCGTCGATATCGCCGCCACCTCAGGCCATTTCTCCGCCGACCCCAGTTGAAGTTTTTGTTCGCCGTAGTCCCCTCTCCACATCCGACCAACCCACGCATCCTCCCATCGACGATCGACGCCGGAAATCGAGGAGGAAGGCGCGACCTTCTCAGCGCCGCCGCGACGAGCACAGACCACCGAACCACTTGCCACTACCGCCGTTCTGGAGGTGCTTCGTAGCTCTTCGACGCAGCGTAGCCTGATCGAAGCATAGAGGTACGGATCGACTGAAATTTTGAGACCTAGTTTCGAAGATTTTAAAAACCTTTCTGTTGAAAATTCTGAAATGAAAATAACACTTTTAATGTTGCAAAACTTTGAAAAATAATATCTTTTTCGTTCTTTAACGAAATTCGATGAAACAGGAGACACCGTGACCGCAAGGAGGCTCTCTACATTCTAGAAGAAGCCGCGGATTTTTTTGACCTTCCTGCGATTTTTAGCACCGCAATAACCAATGTGAGGAATCTAAACTATTCGTGTGAATGGAATCGCGTTGTATAAATTATATAAGCGAAGTGTAAATTATATACGCATCGTATACCTCATGTACATGTGTTGTATAAGTTATATTAGCGATGTATAAATTATATAAGCGTTGTTTGAAACATATATGCTTTAAATTGTGATGAAATGCAAGTGAATTATTATATTATATATATATACTCCCCTCGTCCACAGACCATGGACGATATTTATTGCTTGTGATTGACGTGACATTATATGGTTTGACGAATGGTTGGAAATAATTGTTTGTGGTTGATATTATGGTTGAAAAATACCCTCTTGTGGTTGAAACAAAATAGAATAGGATTGTGGAATTGAAAATAAAACATGCCGCCTGCGTGCGAACTAGATGCATGATCCCCATTGTCAAAAACCGCGAGGTTTTAAGGTAGAGCGAGGAGCCGTACTAGGGACGGTCCCGGTTTTAACTACCCTGCCGTTATGCTGCCGAAATTTTCTGAAATATCTATGTGTTAGAATATTTTTCATTCATTAAAATAAATATATACAAACGATATAGAATATTCATGTGTTGAGTTGCAATTCATTCGTTGAGTTGAAATTCATGTGTTGAATATTATTTGAATTTAAACAAATGGCTTTAGCGATAAAAATCACATTTTTATATATATACAAACTATATCGAATATTCATGTGTTGAGTTGCAATTCATTCGTTGAGTTGAAATTCATGTGTTGAATATTATTTGAATTTAAACAAATGGCTTTAGCGATAAAAATCACATTTTTATATATATACAAACTATATCGAATATTCGTGTGTTGAGTTGCAATTCATTCGTTGAGTTGAAATTCATGTGTTGAATATTATTTGAATTTAAACAAATGGCTTTAGCGATAAAAATCACGTTTTTATATATATACAAACGATATAGAATATTCATGTGTTGAGTTGCAATTCATTCGTTGAGTTGAAATTCATGTGTTGAATATTATTTGAATTTAAACAAATGGCTTTAGCGATAAAAATCACATTTTTATATATATACAAACTATATAGAATATTCATGTGTTGAATTGCAATTCATTCGTTGAGTTGAAGTTCATGTGTTGAATATTATCATCTTTTAAAAATGAAATGAATCGACAATGAAATCATATTTTTATAATGAATATGAAGAGTTAAAAATACACACGTGTCGAATAAATATTTTTGATGATAAAAATATTCCTTTTATCATGTATACGCTTAGTTAAAAATACACACGTGTCGAATAAATATTTTTGATGATAAAAATATTCCTTTTATCATGTATACGCTTAGTTAAAAATACACATGTATTGAAATAAATAATAGTTTGCTAGAAATATTATTTTTAGCTTTGTTCTGCATATATATACATGTGTTGAACAGGAAAAATGGATTAGCTGTAGAGTAAAGAAATTATTTGCGTGCCCGACAAATAGGTAAACCTTGATGAGTTGGCTGTGCAATTTTATTTATATATCAACTCCTGTGAATGCCATTGGATGCGGAGTGCTGGTTATTCTATGTGAAATAATAAACAACGCCATAGGATAGTAACAATTAATTTTGAACTACACTACATAACATACTTCTTGATTATAGGCGTACTTCATCATATTCCACATAAGCAATTGGAGCTTGTGTGACGAGGTGGAAGATTTACCATATAAGCAAGAGGCTTGTATGGCGATGACTATGTACTACAGGTTGAACTGATGACTGATATGGACTATATAAATTATAACGATAAATCGCCAGATTAATAAAAACCCCACACGGGTCTGGAGTTGACAATAATCACGTCGCTCTAGTTATTAGATACGGCACATGGACTATTTATTTCCACACGGAAACGGGGTGACGGGAATTTATTCCCTGGAGTGATTATCAGTACATGCTCCCCCGTAAACACCAGAATATATCACTATAAATATGTGAATGCTTTTTAGGATTTATTGGGTACCTAATACGACCCAATAAATTTCCAAACCCCTCCCCGTACAAAGGAGGTTATGGCGAAATTTTTCGAAATATTAAGGCGTTAGTGAAATATTTGAAGTGAAAACGAAGTTGAAAATATAGAATGAACTATAGTTGAAATCATAGAATGAACTATATTTATATATATAAATATAAATATAATTAAAGGGAATAGAGGCCGTGCAGTTAGCGTTTCGGAATCGTAATTTGAAACGATTAGTACGAGAAATCCGACCATCGGATTTTCCCGAAACCGCAACCGCTGGGTTCGCCTTGGAAATATCTTTCCAACGGCACCAACCTTGTAAAAATCCAACGGTTGGATTGTCCGGAATGTTTAATTAAAATTTGAAGAAAAACAGCGGCAGAATCGTTTATATTTATATATAAATATAAATATAATTAAATTAAATCGAATAACGACGCTGCAGTTCGAATTTTGAAACCGTAACTTCAAACGACTAGTGTGGAAGATCCGACCGTCGGATTCTCACAAAACTGGAACCGTTGGGTTCGCTTTGGGAATATCTTCCCACTGATATAGACTTTGTAGAAATCCAACGGTTAGATTTTTCGACATGTGTAAAACAAATTTAGGGAAAAACAGTGCCACGGCACGACCTGAAACGTCGTTTAATTTAATATGGCCATTTTTAAATGAATAAAAATGGCGAATAATCGTTATAAATTATTATAAGCAACATTGATTGAAAATAAGCCAATTGGGCTTGAATTGCTTGATATTTATTGGTTGTATGTGTTTGACGCGAAAATAACACTAAATAACTGAAAGATGGATGTCGAATAATATAACCATAAGAAGAATCGATTTAAATTCTAATGACGGGAATTATTTGAAAAGGCCGAGCTAACCCTCATTTCAAATAATTTATCAAGCGATTCGAATTGGAAAATGCAAAGACGGTTCAAGACCGACGATCTTCGCATCGGTTGGATGGGCGCTACTGAGGTTCCTGACCGGAGTAGCTACCGGAAGGGGGCGGAAGTAGTAGCCGTCTGAACGTATGTGTTGATTGGACGGATATACGAGGAATTTGACGCCTCCGGTTTCGTTCAGACCCAGGACGGACTTGAAAATGGACTGTGTGTCTGACATTGGATTTTGTTCTGTACTGATTGATCTCTGTTAAATATATATCTGTTTGGCGGCGGAGAATTTATTCTTTTGCTTAACGCCCTTCTCTGAGACGTACGAGCTTAGAGGTTATATATTGATGGAAATCAATCGTATGGAGTGGACTGCCTATGTGGCATGCCAAGATGCTGTGATCAAGGCTTCTGTTGCAAAGCAAAGTCTTGTGGATGATGATCAAAGCAAGGTCTACGTGGCCTAGCTTTGTGTATTTCGAAGATTCGCGAACCTCACACCCCGGTATGAGTTGAAAACGGGATACGGACCGTTGGGAGAGCACGACGTTTCTTTCTAGCTATGGTTGTGTCAGTGACTTACCAGCCCTGACATATATATCTACTTTTCACCTTTGTGGTTGTTGGAATGCGAGGCGCCTCGATTATAGGTCTGTAAGGACCGGGAAACGTGTGTTCAGGCATAATTAATCCTCTAACGTAATTGAGGACCGGCCCAGCCGAATCCAGGGTTGCCCAGAGTGTGTAGTCCTGAGGCATTTGCTAGAATGTCTCAAAGCGGAGAGGAGCTTGCCCCTTGCCTCGACTCATGACGGAAATCCAACTTCCAATACGAAATAACGGTCTTGATTGTAGAACTAGTATGGCGACATAGTAGATGGTAGCTATGCCGCCTATGATTGATATTTATGATGCTATTCGCTTTTGAAACATATATGCACTAGTAATAATATCAAATGATTTTGCTTTACACGTATCAAGCATATTTGGCTATTATAAGGTAAAACTCTATCCTCCGGCTTGCGTTGCATTGTGTGATGGGACCTGAGTCTTATAATGGCTTCATTCTTTCTAAAAACATTGCGTTGTTTTAAAAGAATTTACTTTGTTTTAAATGCACTAGCAATCACTGGAGTAAACCCGTTCCGCGAAAGTGGCGTGGTCCTATGATTTGCTATTTACTATTGCTTAACTGTTAAATAGATTCCTCATACCAGTCCCCCATGACTGACTCGTTGTTTGTTTCACTTTGCAAACGCGGGTGCCCTTATTTTCACACGGGCAGCCTAGTACACAGGTGACAGGTGGTTTTTGGTTCTGCACTGCTGCATAGAGTGCATTTTTGGCTCATGGCGAGGCTGACTTCATAGAGATGACTTTCACTTTTTCCGCCATTACTGTACTTATATTATGATTCCGCCACTGGCGATGCAGACTGATTTACTTTTCGTATTTCTCACTATATGTATATGTATTCCGCCTCTGGCGATGATGACTGATCACTTTCCTTTTTATTTACTAAGTATATCCCACGTTATGCTATTCTGATATTCCTACATGTTGTGATTCCGCTGTCATATCCATGTAAAATTATTTTATTTATTGTTTCTGCTATTATCTGTGCTCTGCTATGATGATTAATGTGTTATTTCCTAATGATTATCCTTAATACCGCCCCTCGGATTTTGGGATCGTCACAGTTGGTATCAGAGCTTTGGTTAACCTTAGTTCCGGGATCTAACACATTAAATACCTCGTCAGAATAGAATCAGTAGTGTTCTAATGCGAGTAGCTCATTAGAGATAGGATTAGCAATGTCCTAGAATGAGCTAATCAGATTAACAAAACAATTTGATCAGTATATCATCATTATCTTTCCTTGTATTCCCTTGCTTTATCATTTATGAAAATTATCAAATCTGTGAGCTTGACTCTTTTCTTTCTTATACAGTACTCTTAGATGGATACACGAGCACTAGCAGCTAGAGGAGGCCGTGGAGGCCGAGGAGATGCAGCAGGAGGACGGGGGAATATCCCCGTAGTAGTGGAAGGCCCTATTGTTCAGCCACCAGCACCAGAAGACTTTGAGCTAGATAAAGTAGCAAAGAGGTACAGAAATCTTGGGGGAAAACCTTTTACTGGCACTGGTACAGTGACCGAAGCAATAGCTTGGCTGAAAACCTGTGAGAATCTTTGAAGGCATGGGTATGGGAACCAACAATAAAGCCCGACTTGGCATTTGGCTCCTTCAAGAGGAAGCAGAGCTGTGGTGGGATGCCATAACCTCAGAAGATGCCGCTGGTACTATCCGGACTTGGGAGCAGTTCAAGACTATGTTCAATGAGAAGTTTGTACCGGAACAAGCTCTAGAGAGGATGCGAGAGCAGTTTGCTAATCTCCAGCAAGGAGACCTCTCTATTCAAGATTATCTAAATAAGTTCACCCAATTGTCGCGCTATGCTCCAGAGCTGATTTTGACCAACAAAGCAAAGAATAAGAGATTCATATTTTGGCTGAAGCGCAAATACCATGATAGAGCTATGGGAAACATCAAACTCTCCTTTACAAAACTAGTAGAGATGGCTTGCAATTACGAAGACATGGATGAGTGGCATGCTAGCCAAGACCGCGCTAAAAGCCAAGCTGGAAACAAGCGCAAGGCTTCGACAGATTAACCCGAATCTAGCATTACCGCGGCCGCAACTCAGAAACCTGCAAAGATCCCGAAAGGAAATTGCTACAATTGCGGGAAGCCAGGTCACTTTTCTAATGTATGCAAAGCCCCAAGGAAGCCAAAGGCAAATGACTCAGCCGAATGCTACAACTGCCACAAGAAGGGGCACTATAGCAGGAACTGTCCTCTGAAGCAGAATGCACATGTGGCTCATGTCTATGACGGGAAGACCCCGCCAGCTACCACCGATGGATCAGGTAAACCCGACGTTTTGGGAGGTACCCTTACCATTAAAAATATTCCTGTTTCTATACTTTTTGATACTGGTGCATCACGTAGCTTCATTTCTGGTAACCTTGTTCACAAATTAAAATTGAAGCGAAGAAAACTTAAAGAACCAATTAAAGTTCGAAACCCAATAGGAAGTTCCGTTAGTCTCAGTTTATACTGTAGAGCGCCTATCTCTTATTCACGTTACAAGTTTCCCATCCAATTAATTGTTATGGATTTATCGGAATTCGATGTTATTCTCGGTTTGGAATGGTTAACCAAATATAAGGCCGAAGTTAGATGTGCCGAAAGAATTGTTAAAGTCGAAACGAAGCTTGGACCTATATATATACACCATGTCATGGCTCAGAAATTAATAGAACAGAATTTTGGTCTTCTTTAGAAATTATTCCCCCTTCATTAGAAAAGATACCGGTCGTTAAAAACTTCGCGGATGTGTTTGAAGAAGTAGAAAACTTACCGCCGCAAAGAGAAGTTGAATTTAGGATAGATCTAATTCCTAACGCCCGACCAGTTGTACATCCAATTAGAAGAATGGCCCCGAAAGAAAAAGAAGAGCTAAGTAGTCAAACCCGAGAATTGCTTTGGAAAGGTCTAATCAGACCGAGCTTTTCAGCATGGGGAGCAGCAGTAGTATTTGTCCCGAAATCAGACGGTACTCTAAGACTATGTGTTGATTACCGAGATCTCAATAAACAGACACTGAAGAACAAATATCCTTTGCCCCGAATAGACGATCTGTTAGATCAATTAAATGGAGCAACAGTTTTCTCCAGAATGGACCTAGCTACAGGTTTCCACCAATTGCGTATAGCGGAAGACTGTGTTCCTTTGACAGCCTTCAGGGGTCCCGATTTATTCTACGAATGGTTAGTAATGCCGTTCGGCTTGTGTAACGCTCCGGCATACTTCGTCGATCTTATGAACAGAGTGTTCCGTGGTGTGTTGAATAAATTTGTTCTAGTCTTCATCGATGGCCTGCCTCGAACTAGAAAAGGGAACGACAGTATATGGGTAATCGTAGATCGCTTCACGAAGACTGCCCATTTCATACCTGTCTGATCCAACAGAACGGCTCAAAGTCTAGCACAGATTTACTTCAGAGAAATAGTTAAACTACATGGAGTGCCGCTCAATATAGTCAGCGATAGAGATCCCCTATTTACTAGCATATTCTGGGAAGCATTCCAGGAAGAATTGGGAACCAAATTGAATCTAAGCACCGCTTATCACCCTCAGACAGACGGCCAAACTGAGCGGGTGAATAGAATTTTAGAAGATCTATTGCGGGCTTGCGTTATTGATTTTGGAGGCTCATGGGAAGATCATTTACATTTAGCCGAATTCTCTTACAACAATAGCTATCAAGCAAGTTTGGGAATGTCTCCATTTGAAGCATTATACGGTAGACCGTGCAGATCTCCCGCATGTTGGGTAGAACCTGGCAACAGACTTGTGTTAGGGCCCGATATGATTCAAGAAGCATCGGATAAGGTCGATTTCATTAAGAAGCGATTGAAAACCGCGCAGAGCCGACAATAAAGTTATGCTGATGCGAGAAGAAGGGATATATCGTTTACCGTTGGTGATTATGTTTATTTAAGAGTTTCTCCAATGCGAGGAGTAATCAGATTTGGCAAAACTGGGAAGTTGGCACCGAGATTTATTGGTCCCTTTCCTATACTTGAACGGATTGGAACTCTTGCATATAGGGTTTCATTACCTAATTGGTTGCCTGGTATACATGATGTGTTCCACGTATCTCAGCTCAGAAAACATGTTCATGATCCCGACCTTATTGTGGAAGAAGCAGCGCAACATGATATTGACATAACTCCAGAATTAGCACTCAGTAGAGCCATTAAAGATAGTTGGCAAAGAAACCAGAGAGCTAAGGAGGAAAAAGATTCATCTAGTCAAAGTGCAGTGGAGTAGTGATCCTAGAGACTGTACTTGGGAGACTGAGGAAAGCATTAAACAAGCCTATCCCAAATGCAGAGTGGACACCTCTGACTAACTCCGGTGCAAGGTACCTTTACAATACTTTGCATTTACATTTTATTTCCTGCTTAACTGTTATTTCCTTTTCGAGGACGAAAAGTTTTAAGTGGGGGAGATTGTAATAACCCGGAAAATGTGAACCAGTTTAAAATTTTTAAATTAGGTTATTACCAAGAAATTTGAATAGTTGAAATAGTATATTTCAATAAAATATAGAATTTGGTATAATATGGCAGTTTGAAATTTTGAATACAAACTTTGTCTGACTGTACCGGGTGGAAAATATAACGGATTTTGACGAAACTGAAAATATTTAAATCTGTTTATCAATACCTTTCTAACGAATCTGAAAAATCGAAGTTTCATAACGGAAATCAAAAGTTATGGCCAAATGAATTTTCCGAAAGGTCGCTATCTAGTATATATAGCCCTTGAAAATTGAGATTTTGCATACGACCTTGGAATTCGACGAAACCACTTTTGTTGGGTCCGGGATGTCAAATTATTGCTAAGTTTCAAATTCCATAATTTTTTAAGCTAGTATGTGAGCGGGGCAAAAGATAACGTGTTTGGTCAAATTCTGTTAAAATGGGTCGACCTAAAAATGGTCGTTTTTCAAACGAGCTCAGAATTCGACGAAACTGGTTTTGTTAGGACCGTATCGTCAAAACAAAGCTAGATTTATTTTTCTGGAATTTTTCGATTCAGTTTGTGGCCCTGGCAAATTGAAATGTACGTTTAAATTAAATATCGAATGTTTTATATTTTAATTTGAAAAATAACTGACTGTAACAGTCGAAATGGCCAACGAAACATATCCCATTGTGTCCGGAATGGGGGTATTTAGCTAGGGGCGACAGTCGTTGGGTTTAAAAAGGAGTCCGTTTGCAAAAACACTATTTAAAAATTTCTATAAAGCTCCGGCCAATAGGAAATTTTCTTTAAAAAAAAAAAACTCTAAAACCCTAGCCGCCAGAGCGCAATTGAACGACGCACGTCGCTCAAAACTTCTCGTCGATATCGCCGCCGCCTCAGGCCATTTCGCCGCCGACCCCAGTTGAAGTTTTTGTTCGCCGTTGTCCCCTCTCCACATCCGACCAACCCACGCCTCCTCCCATCGACGATCGACGCCGGAAATCGAGGAGGAAGGCGCGACCTTCTCAGCGCCGCCGCGACGAGCACAGACCACCAAACCACTTGCCACCACCGCCGTTCTGGAGGTGCTTCGTAGCTCTTCGACGCAGCGTAGCCTGATCGAAGCATAGAGGTACGGATCGACTGAAATTTTGAGACCTAGTTTCGAAGATTTTAAAAACCTTTCTGTTGAAAATTCTGAAATGAAAATAACACTTTTAAGTGTTGCAAAACTTTGAAAAATAATATCTTTTTCGTTCTTTAATGAAATTCGATGAAACAGGAGACACCGTGACCGCAAGGAGGCTCTCTACATTCTAGAAGAAGCCGCAGATTTTTCTGACCTTCCTGCGATTTTTAGCACCGCAATAACCAATGTGAGGAATCTAAACTATTTGTGTGAATGGAATCGCGTTGTATAAATTATATAAGCGAAGTGTAAATTATATACGCATCGTATACCTCATGTACATGTGTTGTATAAGTTATATTAGCGATGTATAAATTATACAAGCGTTGTTTGAAACATATATGCTTTAAATTGTGATGAAATGCAAGTGAATTATTATATTATATATATATATACTCCCCTCGTCCACAGACCATGGACGATATTTATTGCTTGTGATTGACGTGACATTATATGGTTTGACGAATGGTTGGAAATAATTGTTTGTGGTTGATATTATGGTTGAAAAATACCCTCTTGTGGTTGAAACAAAATAGAATAGGATTGTGGAATTGAAAATAAAACATTCCGCCTGCGTGCGAACTAGATGCATGATCCCCATTGTCAAAAACCGCGAGGTTTTAAGGTAGAGCGAGGAGCCGTACTAGGGACGGTCCCGGTTTTAACTACCCTGCCGTTATGCTGCCGAAATTTTCTGAAATATCTATGTGTTAGAATATTTTTCATTCGTTGAAATAAATATATACAAACGATATAGAATATTCATGTGTTGAGTTGCAATTCATTCGTTGAGTTGAAATTCATGTGTTGAATATTATTTGAATTTAAACAAATGGCTTTAGCGATAAAAATCACATTTTTATATATATACAAACTATATCGAATATTCATGTGTTGAGTTGCAATTCATTCGTTGAGTTGAAATTCATGTGTTGAATATTATTTGAATTTAAACAAATGGCTTTAGCGATAAAAATCACATTTTTATATATATACAAACTATATCGAATATTCATGTGTTGAGTTGCAATTCATTCGTTGAGTTGAAATTCATGTGTTGAATATTATTTGAATTTAAACAAATGGCTTTAGCGATAAAAATCACGTTTTTATATATATACAAACGATATAGAATATTCATGTTTTGAGTTGCAATTCATTCGTTGAGTTGAAATTCATGTGTTGAATATTATTTGAATTTAAACAAATGGCTTTAGCGATAAAAATCACATTTTTATATATATACAAACTATATAGAATATTCATGTGTTGAATTGCAATTCATTCGTTGAGTTGAAGTTCATGTGTTGAATATTATCATCTTTTAAAAATGAAATGAATCGACAATGAAATCATATTTTTATAATGAATATGAAGAGTTAAAAATACACACGTGTCGAATAAATATTTTTGATGATAAAAATATTCCTTTTATCATGTATACGCTTAGTTAAAAATACACACGTGTCGAATAAATATTTTTGATGATAAAAATATTCCTTTTGTCATGTATACGCTTAGTTAAAAATACACACGTATTGAAATAAATAATAGTTTGCTAGAAATATTATTTTTAGCTTTGTTCTGCATATATATACATGTGTTGAACAGGAAAAATGGATTAGCTGTAGAGTAAAGAAATTATTTGCGTGCCCGACAAATAGGTAAACCTTGATGAGTTGGCTGCGCAATTTTATTTATATATCAACTCCTGTGAATGCCATTGGATGCGGAGTGCTGGTTATTCTGTGTGAAATAATAAACAACGCCATAGGATAGTAACAATTAATTTTGAACTACACTACATGGCATACTTCTTGATTATAGGCATACTTCATCATATTCCACATAAGCAATTGGAGCTTGTGTGACGAGGTGGAAGATTTACCATATAAGAAAGTGGCTTGTATGGCGATGACTATGTACTATAGGTTGAACTGATGACTGATATGGACTATATAAATTATAACGATAAATCGCCAGATTAATAAAAACCCCACACGGGTCTGGAGTTGACAATAATCACGTCGCTCTAGTTATTAGATACGGCACATGGACTATTTATTTCCACACGGAAACGGGGTGACGGGAATTTATTCCCTGGAGTGATTATCAGTACATGCTCCCCCGTAAACACCAGAATATATCACTATAAATATGTGAATGCTTTTTAGGATTTATTGGGTACCTAATACGGCCCAATAAATTTCCAAACCCCTCCCCGTACAAAGGAGGTTATGGCGAAATTTTTCGAAATATTAAGGCGTTAGTGAAATATTTGAAGTGAAAACGAAGTTGAAAATATAGAATGAACT
Organism: Allium sativum; assembly: GCA_030737875.1. NCBI lineage: Eukaryota > Viridiplantae > Streptophyta > Magnoliopsida > Asparagales > Amaryllidaceae > Allium > Allium sativum. Next base: position 864,663,145 of record CM060922.1, read on the forward strand.
ATAGTTGAAATCATAGAATGAACTATATTTATATATATAAATATAAATATAATTAAAGGGAATAGAGGCCGTGCAGTAGCGTTTCAGAATCGTAATTTGAAACGATTAATACGAGAAATCCGACCATCGGATTTTCCCGAAACCGCAACCGCTGGGTTCGCCTTGGAAATATCTTTCCAACGGCACCAACCTTGTAAAAATCCAACGGTTGGATTGTCCGGAATGTTTAATTCAAATCTGAAGAAAAACAGCGGCAGAATCGTTTATATTTATATATAAATATAAATATAATTAAATTAAATCGAATAACGACGCTGCAGTTCGAATTTTGAAACTGTAACTTCAAACGACTAGTGTGGAAGATCCGACCGTCGGATTCTCACAAAACTGGAACCGTTGGGTTCGCTTTGGGAATATCTTCCCACTGATATAGACTTTATAGAAATCCAACGGTTAGATTTTCCGACATGTGTAAAACAAATTTAGGGGAAAACAGCGCCAGTGCCACGGCACGACCTGAAACGTCGTTTAATTTAATATGGCCATTTTTAAATGAATAAAAATGGTGAATAATCGTTATAAAATATTATAAGCAACATTGATTGAAAATAAGCCAATTGGGCTTGAATTGCTTGATATTTATTGGTTGTATGTGTTTGACGCGAAAATAACACTAAATAACTGAAAGATGGATGTCGAATAATATAACCATAAGAAGAATCGATTTAAATTCTAATGACGGGAATTATTTGAAAAGGCCGAGCTAACCCTCATTTCAAATAATTTATCAAGCGATTCGAATTGGAAAATGCAAAGACGGTTCAAGACCGACGATCTTCGCATCGGTAGGATGGGCGCTACTGAGGTTCCTGACCGGAGTAGCTACCGGAAGGGGGCGGAAGTAGTAGCCTACTGAACGTATGTGTTGATTGGACGGATATACGAGGAATTTGACGCCTCCGGTTTCGTTCAGACCCAGGACGGACTTGAAAATGGACTGTGTGTCTGATATTGGATTTTGTTCTGTACTGATTGATCTCTGTTAAATATATATCTGTTTGGCGGCGGAGAATTTATTCTTTTGCTTAACGCCCTTCTCTGAGACGTACGAGCTTAGAGGTTATATATTGATGGAAATCAATCGTATGGAGTGGACTGCCTATGTGGCATGCCAAGATGCTGTGATCAAGGCTTCTGTTGCAAAGAAAAGTCTTGTGGATGATGATCAAAGCAAGGTCTACGTGGCCTAGCTTTGTGTATTTCGTAGATTCGCGAACCTCACACCCCGGTATGAGTTGAAAACGGGATACGGACCGCTGGGAGAGCACGACGTTTCTTTCTAGCTATGGTGGTGTCAGTGACTTACCAGCCCTGACATATATATCTACTTTTCACCTTTGTGGTTGTTGGAATGCGAGGCGCCTCGATTATAGGTCTGTAAGGACCGGGAAACGTGTGTTCAGGCATAATTAATCCTCTAACGTAAGTGAGGACCGGCCCAGCCGAATCCAGGGTTGCCCAGAGTGTGTAGTCCTGAGGCATTTGCTAGAATGTCTCGAAGCGGAGAGGAGCTTGCCCCTTGCCTCGACTCATGACGGAAATCCAACTTCCAATACGAAATAACGGTCTTGATTGTAGAACTAGTATGGTGACATAGTAGATGGTAGCTATGCCGCCTATGATTGATATTTATGATGCTATTCGCTTTTGAAACATATATGCACTAGTAATAATATCAAATGATTTTGCTTTACACGTATCAAGCATATTTGGCTATTATAAGGTAAAACTCTATCCTCCGGCTTGCGTTGCATTGTGTGATGGGACCTGAGTCTTATAATGGCTTCATTCTTTCTAAAAACATTGCGTTGTTTTAAAAGAATTTACTTTGTTTTAAATGCACTAGCAATCACTGGAGTAAACCCATTCCGCGAAAGTGGCGTGGTCCTATGATTTGCTATTTACTGTTGCTTAACTGTTAAATAGATTCCTCATACCAGTCCCCATGACTGACTCGTTGTTTGTTTCACTTTGCAAACGCGGGTGCCCTTATTTTCACACGGGCAGCCTAGTACAAAGGTGACAGGTGGTTTTTGGTTCTGCACTGCTGCATAGAGTGCATTTTTGGCTCATGGCGAGGCTGACTTCATAGAGATGACTTTGACTTTTTCCGCCATTACTGTACTTATATTATGATTCCGCCACTGGCGATGCAGACTGATTTACTTTCCGTATTTCTCACTATATGTATATGTATTCCGCCTCTGGCGATGATGACTGATCACTTTCCTTTTTATTTACTAAGTATATCCCACGTTATGCTATTCTGATATTCCTACATGTTGTGATTCCGCTGTCATATCCATGTAAAATTATTTTATTTATTGTTTCTGCTATTATCTGTGCTCTGCTATGGTGATTAATGTGTTATTTCCTAATGATTATCCTTAATACCGCCCCTTGGATTTTGGGATCGTCACACTGCCCGTGTGAAAATGAGGGCACCCGAGTTTGCAAGGTGAAACAAACTACGAGTCAGTCATGGGACTGGTATGAGAAATCTACTTAACTTATTAACAACAATAATAAGGCAAATCAAAGGACCACGCCACTTTCGCGGAACGGGTTTACTCCAATGAGTGCTAGTGCATGAAATAAAGTAAATGATTAAATCATCGCAATGCTTTTTATAAAATGAAGCCATTATAAGACTCAGGTCCCATCACACAATGCAACGCAAGCTGGAGGATAGAGTTTTTATCTTATAATGGCCAAAAATGCTTCATACGAATTAAACAAAAGTGTTTGATATTATTACTAGTGCATATATGTTTCAAAAGCGATTTCAATCATAAATATCAATCATAGGCGGCATAAATGACCCATACCACTATGTCGCTGTACTAGTAATATAATCACGTCCGCATATTTCGTATTGGAAATTGATTCCTTCATGAGTCGAGGTAAGGGGCAAGCTCCTCTCCGTTCGAGACACTCTAGCAAATGTCCTAGGACCCCACTATGATCCTTGGAATCGGCTGGGCCGGTCCTCTCTTACTTTTGAGGATTGGCAATTCCTGAACACACGTTTCCCGGTCCTTACAGACCTATAATCGAGGCGCCTCGCATTCCAACAACCACACAGGTGAAAAGTATATATAATGTCAGGGTTGGTAGGTCACTGACACCACCTTAGCTAGAAAGAAACGTCGTGCTCTCCCAGCGGCCCATCTCCCGTTTTTGACACATACCGGGGTGTGAGGCTCGCGAATTCACGTTATACACAAAGCTACGTCACACAGACCATGCTTTGATCATCAACCACAAGACTTTGCTTTGCAACAGAAGCCTTGATCATATGCCACTTAGGTGTGCCACACGGGCAATCCACTCCATGCAACTGATTTCTATCAATACATAACATCTGAGCTCGTACGCCTCAGAGAAGGACGTTAAGCAAGAGAATAAATTCTCCGCCGCCAAACAGATATATATTTTACAGAGATTAATCAGCACAGAACAAAATCCAATGTCAGATACACAGTCCATTTACAAGTCCGTTCTGGGTCTGAACGAAACCGGAGGCACCAATTCCTCGCATATCCGTACCATCAACAGTATGTTTGGACGACTACTACTTCAGCTCCTTCATGATAGCTACTCCAATCACGAGCATCAGTAGCACCCATCCATCCAATGTGAAGATCTTCGGTCTTCAACCGTCTTCGACTCTTCGACTTCTCATCGTCGATCGATTATTTGAAATGATATGAACTCAGCCTTTTCAAATAATCAACGTATATTTAGATTTTCAAATCAATTTATCACATGGTTGGACTATTCAACATTCACATTTCAGTTCTTTAGTTATAATTCTCATGTTAAATACATTCAACCATCACATATCAAGCAAACACAATGAAATTGGTTTATTTCTACTCTATATCGTCTATAGTATTTTATAACGATATATCGCCATTTTTATTTAATTTAAAACGTCCATATTTAATTAAACGACGTTTCAGGTCGTGCCGATGCACTGGCGCTGTTTTTCACTAATTTTGTTTTACACATATCTGAAAATCTAACCGTTGGATCTTCACAAAATTTATTTCATTAGGAAGGTCATTTCAAAACGAATCCAACGGTTTCAGTTTTGGGAAAATCCGACGGTCGGATTTTCCACACTAGTCATTTGAAGTTACGATTTCAATTTACGAACTGCAGCGTCGTTATTCGATTTAATTTAATTATATTTATATATATATATATATATAAATATAATCGTTTCTGGCGCTGTTTTTCTTCAGATTTGAATTAAACGTTCCAGACAATCCAACCGTCGGATCTTCAAAAGTTGGTGCCGTTGGAAAGATATTTCCAAGGCGAACCCAACGGTTGCGGTTTCATGAAAATCCAATGGTCGGATTTCCCGCACTAGTCGTTTGAAATCACGGTTTCAAAACACGAACTGCACGGCCACGTTTCGTTTTAATTTCATTTATATTTATATGTTTATATAAATATAGTTCATTAAAAAATTCCTATATCGTTTTCACTTCAATTATTTCACTAACGCCTTTAAAATTTGGAAATTTTCGTCTTAACCTCCTTTGTACGGGAGGGGCTGGGAAAATTCCAAAATAGCCACACGGGCATCTCATGTCAAAAGAAAAAGAAAAAGCCAAGCGGCTAGCCAACAGGCTCATAAAATCATCACCCAAACAAAACAGAAAATGTGTACCTATTTGTCGGGCACAAAATTTTATTCCTCTTCTCTAGCCCCTTTGCTATAACCTGTTCAATAAATATGCATGTCCATATATACAATTTTTATCACTTATCATTTTCCATTCAACTTCATATTTGATTTACTTTGGTTTAAAAGCACCATTCATTCTAATGTTGCATGCATAGGCTAAAATCATATCATTAGCTAATTAATGTATATTTCAACTCATGCACATTTATTTGAACAAGTGGCTATTTTTAACGCTTCACATTTCAAAGATGATAATTTTGGCAAACTAAAATAGATTTCAACACATGACTATTTTATTTCGTTCCTATGCATGTTAAAAATAATATTTCATTCACAAATATTTATTTCAACGTCCGCATATCTTTAGCATATCACATAGATGATAAAAATGATATTTTTATCATTTAAAATATTTATTCGACAAATGGATGTTTTCAACACTTCATAGTTTCAATAAAAATGTAATTTTTATTGTTTGATCTTTTTATTCAACACATGAACTTTTCCACTACACACACTTCTCAACACATGAGCATTTCCACACATGGATATTCTATTTATGTTGTTCATATAAGAAAGATGGAATTTTCATTGTTGAAACTATTTATATATAAGGCGAATATTTTTCATACTTCATATATATTATAAAAAGGTGATTTTTATTGTTTAGACACTTCATTCATTCACAATTGAATTTAATTTTCACATATCACTTTTCACACATGAACATTTCCACACATGGATATAGTTTTGACACATGACTTTAATTTCAACGCATGAAGATAATTTCAACATATGAAAATAATTCTAACACATGAATATTATTCAAAATTTCGGCAGCATAACGACAGGGTAGTTAAAACCGGCACCGTCCCTAGTACGGCTCCTCGCTCTACCTTAAAACCTCGCGGTTTTTGACAATGGGGATTCATGCATCTAATTCGCACGCAGGCGGCATGTTTATTTTTATTTCCACAAATATTTCCAATTCATTTCAATCACCAATGGGTATTTTTCAACCACAACCAAACAATATCAACCACAAACAATTATTCAACCATTCGCATTTTTCATCCAATATTTCACACCAATTCACAACAATAAATATCGTCCATGGTTTGTGTACGAGGGGAGTATATATATATATATATATATTATTGCTATATTTCACTTGCATTTCAACACATATATCAATTATTCTATGCATGTATAATTCATACTTCGCTTATATAGCTTACACCACGCATGTACATGAGGTATACTACACGTGTGTAATTTATATTTCGCTTATATAATTTATACACGACATTTTCCGTTCAAATTCATTTAATTTAGATTTCTCACATTGGTTTGCGGAGTGCTAAAAATCGTAGATGACTCAGAAAAATCCGCGGCTTCTTCTATGTGGTAGAGAGCTTCCTTGCGGTCCCGATGTTTCCTGTTTCATCGAATTTCGTCAACACACCAAAAAGATATGATTTTTCAAAGTTTGAAACACTATAAAGTGTTTAAATCAGTTCAAAATTAATAAAGGTCGAACCTTTATTGTTGTTCAAACTTAGGGTTGGGATTTTCGCGAAATCCGTGGCACGTGGGGACGATCGGGGGTGCTGACGTGGAAGAGCTTCGAGGAGGCTTCCTATCGGTGGTGGTTTGGTGCAGCTCGGTGGTCGGTGGCGATCAGGGCGGCGATGGGAAGCGTCGGACTTCCTGGGCTCCATTCAGGCGGAGGCAGCGACGAGTGGTGTAGGTGCTGGGGTCGGATTTGAAGAGGAGGCGGAGCTGCGTCGAGGGGTGGTGACGGCGGTGTCTGGAAGTGGCGGAGTCGGCCGCGATCGAGGTGGAAAGGGTTGAATGGGTTTTCGCCGTTCGTTCGTGAGGTTACGGAGGTTTTTTTTAATTTAATGAATGGCTAAATTCTATTGGCCCATGGGTTTTATATATTTTTAAATAGTGTTTTCTCCAACGAACTCCTTTTCAAGTCCAACGAATGTCGTCCCTAGCAAAATACCACCATTCCGGACACAATGGGATATGTTTCGTTGGCCAATTCGACTGTTACAGTCAGTTATTTTTCAAATTAAAGTATAAAACATTTAATTTTTAACTTTGAACGTACATTTCAATTTGCCAGGGCCACAAACTGATTCGAAAAATTCCAGAAAAATAAATCTAGCTATGTTTTGACGCTATGGTCCCAACAAAACTAGTTTCGTCGAATTCTGAGATCGTTTGAAAAATGGCCATTTTCTGGTCGATCCAATTTAACAGAAATTGACCAAACACATTTTCTTTTGCCACGCTCACATACTAGCTTCAAAAATTATGAAATTTGAAATCTAGCAAAAATTTGACATCCCTGACCCAAAAAAAGTGGTTTCGTCGAATTCCGAGGTCATTTGCAAAATATCAATTTTCCAGGGCTATATATTCTATATAGCGACCTTTCTGAAAATTCATTCGGCCATAACTTTTGATTCCCGTTATGAAATTTCGATTTTTCAGATTCGTTAGAAAGGTATTGATAAACAAATTTAAATATTTTTGGTTCCGCTAAAATCCGTTATATTTTCCACCCTGCACAGTCAGTCAAAGTTTGAATTCAAATTTTCAAACTGACTCACTATTTCTAATTCACTATTTTATTGAAATATTCTATTTCAATTGTTCAAATTCCTTTGAAATCACCAATTTAAAAATTTTAAATTGGCCCGTATTTTCCGGGTTATTACAATCTCCCCCACTTAAAACTTTTCGTCCTCAAAAAGGAAACAACAGTAAAGTAGGAAACAAAATGTAAATGCAAAGTATTGTAAAGGTACCTTGCACCGGAGTTAGTTAGAGATGTCCACTCTGCATTTGGGGTAAGCTTGCTTAATGCTTTCCTCAGTCTCCCAAGTACAGTCTCTAGGATCACTGCTCCACTGCACTTTAGCTAAATGAACCTTTTTGCTTCTTAGTTCTCTAGTTTCTTTGCCAACAATCTTTAATGGCTCTCTTTTGACTGCTAATTCTGGAGTTATGTCTATATCCTGTTGCGCTGCTTCTTCTAAAACAAGATCCGGATCATGCACATGTCTTCTAAGTTGAGATACGTGAAATACATCATGCACTCCAGGCAACCAATCTAGTAATTGAAGCCTATAAGCAAGAGTTCCAATTCGTTCGAGTATAGGAAAGAGACCAATAAATCTCGGTGCCAACTTCCCAGTGTTGCCAAATCTGATTACTCCTCTCATCGGAGAAACTTTCAAATAAACATGATCACCAATAGCAAATGTCAAATCTCTTATTCTAGAATCTGGATAACTTTTCTGTCGGATTTGGGCGGTTCTCAATCGCTTTTTGATGAAGTCGACTTTATCAGATGCTTCTCTAATCATATCGGGTCCTAACACAAGCCTATTGCCAGGTTCTACCCAACATGCTGGAGATCTGCACGGTCTGCCATATAATGCTTCAAATGGCGATATCCCCAAACTTGCTTGATAGCTATTGTTATATGAGAATTCTGCCAAATGCAAGTGATCTTCCCATGACCCACCAAAATCAATTATACAAGCCCGCAATAAATCTTCTAGAATTCTATTCACCCGCTCAGTTTGGCCATCTGTTTGAGGGTGATAAGCGGTGCTCATATTCAGTTTCGTTCCCAATTCTATCTGGAAAGCCTCCCAGAATTTGCTAGCAAATATAGGGTCTCTATCACTAACTATGCTGATGGGAATTCCATGCAGCTTAACGATTTCTTTGAAATATATCTGTGCTAAACTTTGAGTGGTTCTATTGGATCTGATAGGTATAAAATGGGCAGTCTTCGTGAAGCAATCTACGATTACCCAAATGTTGTCATTACCTTTCCTGGTTCGCGGCAAACCATCTATGAAATCCATGGAAATCTGTTCCCATTTCCAACCTGGGACTTCCAACGGTTGCAACAGTCCAGCTAGCTTCTGTTGGTCGCTCTTGACCAATTGACAAGTAGGGCATCTGCTAACATACAAAGAAATATCCCTTTTCATTGCCTTCCACCAGAAAGTGCGTTTGATATCGTTGTACATTTTACTCACCCCAGGATGAATGCAAAATTTGGATTTATGGCATTCATCTAGCACCTCTCTTTAAAGCTCAGGAATGTCGAGAACACATATTCTTCTATTCAGCCTCAGAACTCCCTCACTGTCCACTTGGAAACTGGAGCCTTCGCCCCTTTGAATCCTTCTTATCATCTCTTTCACAAAATTGTCACTTTTCTGAAGAACAAATATTTTATCAATCAATCCTGGCGTAATTATAAGATTGGCAACGATTGCGGTTTTCCTACTAAGCGCATCCGCTACAACGTTAGCCTTTCCCGGCGTATACAGGATATCAAGATCATACGCTGCAAGAAATTCTAGCCAACGCTGCTGTCTCAAATTCAGATCTTTCTGGGTGTATAAATATTTCAATGATTGATAATCTGTATACAGTATAAATTTCTCGCCCAATAAATAATGCCTCCAGATTTTCAAAGCAAAAACGACTGCTAGCAACTCAAGATCATGAGTCACATAATTCTTCTTATGCGATTTCAGTTAGCGGCTTGCATAAGCGACTACTTGGCCTCTTTGCATTAACACTGCACCAAGACCTCTAATAGAAGCATCCGTCCAAACCGTTAAATCCCGATTGCCATCAATAATGGTTAACACTGGAGCAGTCGTTAGTTTCGATTTCAATTCCTGGAAAGCTTCTTCACAGTCGGAAGTCCACTTAAACTTCTCATGTTTCTTCGTGAGCTTCGTTAACGGACCGGATATCTTCGAAAAATCCTTAACGAACTTTCGATAATAACTAGCCAACCCCATAAAACTTCTAACTTCTGTGGGAGTAGTGGGTTGTTTCCAGTCTTGAATCGCTGTTATTTTGCTCGGATCTACAGAAATTCCTTTCTCTGACACGACATGGCCAAGAAACTTCACTTCTTCATGCCAGAAGACACATTTAGAGAATTTGGCTTTGAAGACGTTCTTTCTTAGAATCTCCAATACTTGTTCTAAGTGTTTTTCATGCTCGGGTTTTGATTTGGAGTAGATTAAAATATCATCGATGAATACGAGGACAAATTTATTCAGAACTCCCTTGAACACTCTATTCATTAGATCGACAAAGTATGCTGGAGCATTGCACAGGACAAACGGCATTACTAACCATTCATAAAATATGTCTGGACCTCTGAAAGCTGTCAAAGGAACACACTCTTCTGCTATTCTCAATTGGTGAAAACCTGTAGCTAGGTCCATTTGGGAAAATACTTTCGCCCCATTTAATTGGTCTAGCAAATCATCGATGCGGGGTAATGGATACTTGTTTTTGAGCGTCTGTTTGTTGAGGTCTCGGTAATCAATGCATAATCCAAGAGTACCGTCTGACTTTGGGACAAACACAACAGCTGCACCCCAATTAGAAAAGCTAGGTCTGATTAGACCCTTCCACAGCAGTTGACGAGTTTGATCGCCTAATTCTTCTTTTTCCTTCGGAGTCATTCTGCGAATTGGATGTACCACCGGTCTGGCATTGGGAATTAGATCGATTCGGAATTCTATTTCTCTTTGCGGAGGTAAGTTTTCAACTTCTTTAAACACATCCGCATAGTTTCTAACAATCAGAATCTTTTCCAATGAAGTTGGGATAAGTTCTAATGCCAACCAAAATTCTTCTCTATTCGGATTCGAACCATGACATGGTACCGTAATATATCCAAGCTTCGTTCGAATTTTAACGATTCTTTCTGCACAATTCACTTCGGCTTCGTATTTTGTTAACCAATCCAACCCAAGGATAACGTCGAATTCGGGAAAATCCATAACGATTAAATCAAAGGGAAACTTGTATCGAGAAAAAGAGGCAGGTACTTTACAATATGAACTGAGAATGAGAGATCCTCCTATCGAATTATGTACTTCAACAGATTCTTTGAGGTTTCGCTGTTTTAACTTTAATTTGTGCATTGTGTTACTAGCAATAAAACTACGCGACGCACCCGTGTCAAACAATACAGAAACAGGAATATTTTTAATGGTAAGGGTACCTCCCAAAACATCGGGTTTACCTGCTCCATCGGAAGTAGTTGGCGGGCTCGACCCGTCATACACGTGAGCTACTGTGGCCTTCTTCAGCAAAGGAAAGTCTTTGACTAGATGATCGGTCTTGTGGCAATTAAAGCAGGAGCAAGGGTTCTGAGAACCCTGGCTTGAACCTTGTGAATTTGTCTTCTGCCTCTTCGGGGCTGTGCATACATTAGAGTAGTGCCCCATTTTGCCATAGTTAAAGCAGCTTCCTCTTTGCGGCTTTCCTGTCTGAGGTTTTGAAGATGCTGCTTGGCTTGACTCAGCTTGATTCGCAGCAGGCTTGCATTTGTTCCCGGCTTGGCTTCTAGCGCGATCCTGCTCCAGATGCCTATGGTCTAAGTCTTCGTAGTTGCATGCCATTTCCACCAGTTCGTTAAATTCCAGCTTGACATGGGCCATGGCTCTATCATGATACTGTCGCCTTAGCCCAAGGATAAACCTCTTATTTTTGGATTTTGCAGTGGCGACGAGCTCCGGAGCATAGGGCGACAACAGTGTAAATTTATTCAGATAATCCTGCACTAAAAGATCCCCCTGCTGGAGGTTGGCGAAGTCATCGTGCATTTGTTCTAGTGCTTGTTCCGGGACATATTTCTCCTTGAAGAGTTCTTTGAATCCATCCCTTGTTCTTCCAGCTTCTCTATTCTCGGCGGTGAGAGATTCCCACCATAGTTCAGCTTGTTCCTGCATAAGCCAGGCACCCATAATAGCTTTATCTTGGTCTCCAAGCCTTAGGCCTTCTAGAATTTTCTCGCATGTTTTGAGCCATGCAAGGGCCTCTATTACTGTGCCCGTTCCCGAGAAGGTCTTGCCTCCTAAGTTTTTGTATCTCTTAGCTACACGGTCCAGCTCGAAGTATTGAGCGGCCGGAGGATGTATCAAAGGTCCTTCTACAACTGGGGCTTCTCCCCATCCTCTGCCTCGGCCGGCACGGCCTCCTCTAGCGGCGGCTGCTCTGGTAGCCATTTTTCAAATTCTGTATAAGCAAGAAAAGAGTCAGCTAACAGAAATGATAGTTTATTGCACAGTTAAGCAGAAAATTTACGAAAAGATAACGATGGACTGATCAAATTATTTTTTGCTATTCTGGTCGGCTCATTCTAGGACTTTACTAGACCTATCTCTAATGAACAACACGCCTTAGAATACTACTGATTCTATTTTGACGAAGTGTTTAATGTGTTAGACTCCAGAACTAAGGTTAACCAAAGCTTTGATACCAGTTGTGACGATCCCAAAACCCCGTGACACGGTGTTAAGGATAATCATTGGAATATAACACATTAATCATCATTAGCAGATCACAGAAAATAGCATAAACAGAAAATAGAATAATTTACACACATATGACAGCGGAATCATATAGATATCATTACATCAGAGAAGCACAGTACAGGATACAACTTAGTGCATAATGATACATAGTCAGTCACCATCGCCTGAGGGGGAATCATACATAAAGAGTACACAAAATAAATATCAGTCTACATCGCCAATGGCGGAATCATAATATAGATAAAATAATGGTGGAGAAAATCCAAGTCAGCACGGTGTAGTCAAGCCTCGCCATGAGCCAAAAGTGCGTTAGAAACCTGTAACTAGGCTGCCCGTGTGAAAATGAGGGCACCCGAGTTTGCAAGGTGAAACAAACTACGAGTCAGTCATGGGACTGGTATGAGAAATCTACTTAACTTATTAACAACAATAATAAGGCAAATCAAAGGACCACGCCACTTTCGCGGAACGGGTTTACTCCAATGAGTGCTAGTGCATGAAATAAAGTAAATGATTAAATCATCGCAATGCTTTTTACAAAATGAAGCCATTATAAGACTCAGGTCCCATCACACAATGCAACGCAAGCCGGAGGATAGAGTTTTTATCTTATAATGGCCAAAAATGCTTCATACGAATTAAACAAAAGTGTTTGATATTATTACTAGTGCATATATGTTTCAAAAGAAATTTCAATCATAAATATCAATCATAGGCGGCATAAATGACCCATACCACTATGTCGCCGTACTAGTAATACAATCACGTCCGCGTATTTCGTATTGGAAATTGGATTCCTTCATGAGTCGAGGCAAGGGGCAAGCTCCTCTCTGTTCGAGACACTCTAGCAATTGTCCTAGGACCCCACTATGATCCTTGGAATCGGCTGGGCCGGTCCTCTCTTACTTTTGAGGATTGGCAATTCCTGAACACACGTTTCATCGGTCCTTACAGACCTATAATCGAGGCGCCTCGCATTCCAACAACCACACAGGTGAAAAGTATATATAATGTCAGGGCTGGTAGGTCACTGACACCACCTTAGCTAGAAAGAAACGTCGTGCTCTCCCAGCGGTCCGTCTCCCATTTTCGACTCATACCGGGGTGTGAGCCTCGCGAATTCACGTTATACACAAAGCTACGTCACACAGACCATGCTTTGATCATCAACCACAAGACTTTGCTTTGCAACAGAAGCCTTGATCATATGCCACTTAGGCGTGCCACACAGGCAATCCACTCCATGCCACAGATTTCTACCAATACATAACCTTTGAGCTCGTACGTCTCAGAGAAGGGCGTTAAGCAAGAGAATAAATTCTCCGCCGCCAAACAGATATATATTTAACAGAGATCAATCAGCACATAACAAAATCCAATGTCAGACACACAGTCCATTTACAAGTCCGTTCTGGGTCTGAACGAAACCGGAGGCACCAATTCCTCGCATATCCATACCATCAACAGTATGTTTGGACGGCTACTACTTCAGCTCCTTCATGGTAGCTACTCCAATCACGAGCATCAGTAGCGCCCATCCATCCAATGTGAAGATCGTTGGTCTTCAACCGTCTTCGACTCTTCGACTTCTCAACGTCGATCGATTATTTGAAATGAGATGAACTCGGCCTTTTCAAATAATCCACGTATATTTAGATTTTCAAATCAATTTATCACATGGTTGGACTATTCAACATTCACATTTCAGTTCTTTAGTTATAATTCTCATGTTAAATACATTCAACCATCACATATCAAGCAAACATAATGAAATTGGTTTATTTCCACTTTATATTGTCTATAGTATTTTATAACGATATATCACCATTTTTATTTAATTTAAAACAGCCATATTTAATTAAACGACGTTTCAGGTCGTGCCGATGCACTGGCGCTGTTTTTCACTAATTTTGTTTTACACATATCTGAAAATCTAACCGTTGGATCTTCACAAATTTTATATCATTAGGAAGGTCATTTCAAAATGAATCCAACGGTTTCAGTTTTAGGAAAATCCGACGGTCGGATTTTCCACACTAGTCATTTGAAGTTACGATTTCAATTTACGAACTGCAGCGTCGTTATTCGATTTAATTTAATTATATATATAAATATAATCGTTTCTGGCACTGTTTTTCTTCAGATTTGAATTAAAAGTTCCAGACAATCCAACCGTCGCATCTTCACAAAGTTGGTGCCGTTGGAAAGATATTTCCAAGGCGAACCCAACGGTTGTGGTTTCGGGAAAATCCAATGGTCGGATTTCCCGCACTAGTCATTTGAAATCACGGTTTCAAAACACGAACTGCACGGCCACGTTTCGTTTTAATTTCATTTATATTTATATATTTATATAAATATAGTTCATTCAAAAATTCCTATATCGTTTTCATTTCAATTATTTCACTAACGCCTTTAAAATTTGGAAAATTTCGCCATAACCTCCTTTGTACGGGAGGGGCTGGGAAAATTCCCAAATAGCCAGACGGGCGTCTCATGTCAAAAGAAAAAGCCAAGCGGCTAGCCAACAGGCTCATAAAATCATCACCCAAACAAAACGTAAATGTGTACCTATTTGTCGGGCACAAAATTTTATTCCTCTTCTCTAGCCCCTTTGCTATAACCTGTTCAATGAATATGTATGTACATATATACAATTTTTATCACTTATCATTTTCCATTCAACTTCATATTTGATTTACTTTGGTTTAAAAGCACCATTCATTCTAATGTTGCATGCATAGGCTAAAATCATATCATTAGCTAATTAATGTATATTTCAACTCATGCACATTTATTTGAACAAGTGGCTATTTTTAACGCTTCCCATTTCAAAGATGATAATTTTGGCAAACTAAAATAGATTTCAACACATGGCTATTTTATTTCGTTCCTATGCATGTTAAAAATAATATTTCATTCACAAATATTTATTTCAACGTCCGCATATCTTTAGCATATCACATAGATGATAAAAATGATATTTTTATCATTTAAAATATTTATCCGAGAAATGGATGTTTTCAACACTTCATAATTTCAATAAAAATGTAATTTTTATTGTTCGATCTTTTTATTCAACACATGAACTTTTCCACTACACACACTTCTCAACACATGAGCATTTCCACATATGGATATTTTATTTATGTTGTTCATATAAGAAAGATGGAATTTTTATTGTTGAAACTATTTATATATAAGGCGAATATTTTTCATACTTCATATATATTATAAAAAGGTGATTTTTATTGTTTAGACACTTCATTCATTCACAATTGAATTTAATTTTCACACATCACTTTTCAACACATGAACATTTCCACACATGGATATAGTTTTGACACATGACTTTAATTTCAACGCATGAAGATAATTTCAACATATGAAAATAATTCTAACACACGAATATTATTCAAAATTTCGGCAGCATAACGGCAGGGTAGTTAAAACCGGCACCGTCCCTAGTACGGCTCCTCGCTCTACCTTAAAACCTTGCGGTTTTTGACAATAGCGATTCATGCATCTAATTCGCACGCAGGCGGCATGTTTATTTTTATTTCCACAAATATTTCCAATTCATTTCAATCACCAATGGGTATTTTTCAACCACAACCAAACAATATCAACCACAAACAATTATTCAACCAATCACATTTTTCATCCAATATTTCACACCAATTCACAACAATAAATATCGTCCATGGTTTGTGGACGAGGGGAGTATATATATATATATATATATATATATATATATATATATATTATTGCTATATTTCACTTGCATTTCAACACATATATCAATTATTCTATGCATGTATAATTCATACTTCGCTTATATAGCTTACACCATGCATGTACATGAGGTATACTACACGTGTGTAATTTATATTTCGCTTATATAATTTATACACGACATTTTCCATTCAAATTCATTTAATTTAGATTTCTCACATTGGTTTGCGGAGTGCTAAAAATCGTAGATGACTCGGAAAAATCCGCGGCTTCTTCTATGTGGTAGAGAGCTTCCTTGCGGTCCCGATGTTTCCTTTTTCATCGAATTTCGTCAACACACCAAAAAGATATGATTTTTCAAAGTTTGCAACACTATAAAGTGTTTAAATCAGTTCAAAATTAATAAAGTCGAACCTTTATTGTTGTTCAAACTTAGGGTTGGGATTTTCGTGAAATCCGTGGCACGTGGGGACGATCGGGGGTGCTGACGTGGAAGAGCTTCGAGAAGGCTTCCTGTCGGTGGTGGTTTGGTGCAGCTCGGTGGTCGGTGGCGATCAGGGCGGCGATGGGAAGCGTCGGACTTCCTGGGCTCGATTCAGGCGGAGGCGGCGACGAGGGGTGGAGGTGCTGGGGTCGGATTTGAAGAGAAGGCGGAGCTGCGTCGAGGGGTGGTGACGGCGGTGTCTGGAAGTGGCGGAGTCGGCCGCGATCGAGGTGGAAAGGGTTGAATGGGTTTTCGCCGTTCGTTCGTGGGGTTACGGAGGTTTTTTTTAATTTAATGAATGGCTAAATTCTATTGGCCCATGGGTTTTATATATTTTTAAATAGTGTTTTCTCCAACGAACTCCTTTTCAAGTCCAACAACTGTCGTCCCTAGCTAAATACCCCCATTCCGGACACAATGGGATATGTTTCGTTGGCCAATTCGACTGTTACAGTCAGTTATTTTTCAAATTAAAGTATAAAACATTTAACTTTTAACTTTGAACGTACATTTCAATTTGCCAGGGCCACAAACTGATTCGAAAAATTCCAGAAAAATAGATCTAGCTATGTTTTGACGCTACGGTCGCAACAAAACTAGTTTCGTCGAATTCTGAGATCGTTTGAAAAATGGCCATTTTCTGGCCGATCCAATTTAACAGAAATTGACCAAACACATTTTCTTTTGCCACGCTCACATACTTATGAAATTTGAAACCTAGCAATAATTTGACATCCCGGACCCAACAAAAGTGGTTTCGTCGAATTCCGAGGTCGTTTGCAAAATATCAATTTTCCAGGGCTATATATTCTATATAGCGACGTTTCTGAAAATTCATTCGGCCATAACTTTTGATTCCCGTTATGAAATTTCGATTTTTCAGATTCGTTAGAAAGGTATTGATAAACAGATTTAAATATTTTTGGTTTCGCTAAAATCCGTTATATTTTCCACCCTGCACAGTCAGTCAAAGTTTGAATTCAAATTTTCAAACTGACTCACTATTTCTAATTCACTATTTTATTGAAATATTCTATTTCAATTGTTCAAATTCCTTTGAAATCACCAATTTAAAATTTTTAAATTGGCCCGTATTTTCCGGGTTATTACATCTGCTATAACTTGTTATTCTGACATGACTACGACTTAGATCTTAACCTTTATCATGTCAGATCTGCCTTTGATTGTAGATCTAATTCATTGATTAGATAACTTTATACCTGTTCTATTATGTTTATGGCCAAATTAAATCTGTTATCAGTTGGACATCTAAATCATTGTTTAGATCACATCTTACCTATCCCTATTATGTTAGAATCAGTTCTATTATTACATGGTCATCAGATCTGTTCCTATATGCCACTTTTGTCATTATGCCACTATATGTTTTATGCATGTTTCTGCAATTATATGTTCATCATGTTAGTATGATTATCTCTGTTCTATTCCCTCTATCTTTTCCCTTTTATTTTTTATAGCCATGTTACCTACGAGCTAGACATGCCACTGAAATATGCGAATACATTGGATTGGGAACGAGGGGGAAAAGCTAATATTGGGAATAACTTATAATTGGGAATTTGGGCATAACTTGAATCAAGTGTAATAATATAAATTTAGGGCATACAGTTCATTATGTACATAACTTGGGATAAGGGGCATGAAAACCTATAACGACATAGGTAAATTTGGTTAATAATTGTAATGCCTAGGATTACAGTAATTAGAAACTGTAAACGCGCTTAGACACGAGGCTAGATTACGCTTGTAGTGGATGTCTTCCCAGAACCGACTGGCATATCCAGCAACCACAAGTGGTGAATCTAATGTGTGGGTTCTAAGTGAATAAACACGAGACGCGCTATGACACGAGGTTAAACCCGACTTATGGAAGAAGTTTGCTCGGAGCCGGCCGGCATAACTAGCATCCGCAAGTTATAAGTTCAATGTGGGAGGTCGAGTACATTGTAACCATAACTGAATATGGTAATAGAATTGAATACTTAACCTAGTTGAATCATAGGGATTGTGTGAACATGTCAATTTGAATAGGGGTAAAGTAATCTTCATTGAAGTAGTGGGAGGGTTAAGTATATCTGCCTTAGGTCGGAGCCGGGGTGCGCCTACTGGGCTGATTATAAGAGATCCAAACGTAGGGGACGGTGTGGGCGGTGCATACCGACCGGGTCATGTGCGTGCATGGTCCGGATAGAGGAAAATAAGACGCCATGGCAACTGTAGATATGGTTGTGCATCCTGAAAACTAAGGGTTCCAATTTTATGGAGTGATACACCCTACTGTGGGGCCAGCACAAGGTATCTACGGAATAGGGAGCCGATCGACTAGGGTAGCAGTTAGAGTACATTTAGACGTACGCCTAAGTCTACCATCTTGTAGTTGTTGGGGATTATCTTGTTGGCAAGACACTAGTATTGGTGCAGAGAAATCATTAGAGAATCATAGTATACTCTACCGTGTTGTCCTATTTACCTTGTCATACCTGTCTATTATGATATTATCTTTCTTATCCGCTTTATATGCCTGTCATGATACTTTTACTTATTTTCTAAAAGTAACTGGACTTACCAAATTTTATGTCTGACCCATTTTGTTTCCTCTTCTTTCTCTTCTGTCCCCCCCCCCCCCAACCAGGTTCTTAAGGCAGGAATACTCAAGCTTGATCAGGATTATGCTATCGTCTTTCTTGGAGCTGCTTGGATGTATTGCTCAAGTTTTTATCTTTGCATCATAGCTATTAGCTTGCATGTATATTCTCATTCTAGTAGCCCAGTAACTATAATTCATGACACTAAAGAAGCGTGGTCTAGCCGTTGATTGGCCTTCAGAAAATACGGTGTTATTGCTAATGCTAGTGTTACTATCCATATTACCTAATTATCAAATAATGGTTTTACGGTTATATGATAGCCTTGCTCTGATACCAATTGAAAAAAGTTGGTATGTATGACTTAAAGGATCTATATGGATAATACGGAAATATATGTGATATACTATCTAAATTATGTGCAATAGTTTATGCAAATAAAGTCTAAGTTATCGAAACATATAGCAAGTAAAATATAAGAGGTAAATAAAGAGACACCAGGAGTTTTTATATTGGTTCGGACTTCCCGCCCTACGTCCAGTTCCAAAACTCCTCTTCGGAATTCACTAACAATGCCCTCTCTTAACCCGGAGGAATAAATCTGTACACCCGAGCCCCAATAAGGATGCCTCTTGCCTGAGCAACTACACAGGTCTTCAACAATTACAAAGAGTTTGACTTCTGGATGTGTTCTTCTTTCAACACTGATTAGCCAATAGCTTAAGTACAACCTTCCTATAATCTAATCCTGAAGTATATATTTGAATGCGTAGATTTAAGGTAGTAGAATGACTTGTTGAATCAAGTGATATTAAAATTAAATCAAGGATTCAAGAAGTATTTGAATATGAAGAGCCTTTTGTTTGCAAAGAGTATGAGAATGCAATTCAGAAAATAGAGAGAATGTGGAATCATTTGGTGATTGTTAAACAAGATTAAAGTTGTTAATATAATGGACTAAGAGTAGCAAACATTCATGAATAGTTTCCATAAAAAGATATGTCCATTTCCTTTGATTAACGAAGAGGAATCTCTTCATGAATGCAAGCAACTCTTCAGAAAATAAAATCTGGGTCGAATCAGTCGACTGGTTAAAAATCATCAGTTGAATGGTAGAATTAAAACGTATATATAAAAAATTTAAAACTAGCCGTTATATACCAAAATAGGTCGACCAGTCGACTGGTTTATTTCCTACCACTCGACTGGTAGGCTAATTTTGGTATATTTCTGGCTTTTTGATGGCTTTATAAATATATATTTATATGTAAAAATGATTAGCACATTCGTGTATACTTGAGGATAGATTTTAGCATAATTCTAATACGACTCAATGTATATACATATATAGATCCTTATCTTTATGATTCAATTCCCATAGTAGCTTTATTCGTTGATATCGAACAAAATCTCATTATTCAACATAATCTACCCACAACACCAGAGAAGAACTCAACCTTATCTTCCTCACATCGGACAGTGATAGCCTTTATTTTAAACAATTCAACTATACATCCATGAAAATTAGAACACTTATTCAATCATGGCAAAGCACTCATGACATCCAAATAATAGATCTCATGTAAACCATTATAATCGAAGTCAACACCCCTCAAGAAAAAGCCCTACAGGCCTAAACCAATATCATATTAGAACCCAAGGAACATCTCCTACGACGTTGGACAATCTACATGAGATAGTTCAAACAAAGCAACTAATCAATCATGACAGACTCTGGCTATCACCGCCAATCCTGCTTCGAAACCAACGTTAATCGTATGACGGCCAACCTTGCCATATGTCAAGGGCTAATGGTAACCCCAATTCTAGCATAAACTCCGTATGTCCAACCTTGACAATGTCCAACCTTGACAATGTACAACCTTGACGACTAGGCCTTTCCCCAAGACCCAGGGTACTCGACCTACAACCGGTCTTTTAGACGTCTCTATCGTACCCCTGCTTCGAGCCTGCTAGAATTTACGACAACGATAATCTCTCGGCCTTCGCATCTCTAGCCGTCCAACTTGACGACTTTTCATAGCCTAAGCGACCTTCTCGGGCAACTATTATCCACCAACTCACGACCTTTGAGTTGTTACCTCATTAGTTGTCCTACCCCGATCAACGAACATCTTTCAACACTTTGAACCTTCTAACTTGAATTTACTTCGATGTCACACCATCACTGAGACAAGTTACACCACTAAGCTGCGGCTTGAGTAGGGTTCGGGGGGTTGCCCCCAAAAAATATTTTTTTTCAAGCTTTTTTCTTCAAATCTAGGTCGTACCCGAACAACGTACTTTTTCAGAAAATGACCCCATTGAAAACAAAACATAGCACTTAAGCCACCCACCACAGCATTTAGAAGCACTACTGAAAACTCCCCCAACTTGACCGATCGAACAGAATACCCAACGGACCGACCCACTTGGACCCGACCGACCCATGCCTTCTAACTCGGCCGACCCGACCAGCTATGTCCAACCCTAGATCCTCCCGACCTGGTTATGTCCGACCCAACCTGATGCCCTCACATAGTTCCATCCCAGCCAACCCAAAGGACGACCGACCCGATCAGAATGGACCAACCCGACCCACTTGCTTCCCCAACAAAACATGAACTTCAACCCAACCGACCCGGTCACAATCAACCGACCCGATAGGACCGACCAGGTATGGACCGACCTGACCTAAAAGTTTGACCAACCCATTTCCTGGCTTGTTCCCCAAGACAAGTTTTGAACCGACCCGACGCACTTCTGACCGACCCAAAACCTGCATATTGCAATTTCAACTTCGATTTCGACCAAAACTTCACCAAAAAACAAATTCGACGAAACTAACTCAACTAATTCACCAAATGCATCCATAAACATGTCATAACATCGCTAACAACATGAATATGATGATTATCACTAAAATGATGTAAATTTCACCAAAAACCATTAAAATGAACATATGATCAAAATGGGAGATCTAACTTACATAAACATATGAAATGGCATGGAATTAACCGGTTAAACTTGCTAAATTAGATCATAGAGTGATTCATATGAAAATGGACATGTAATGGTGTAGGTCTATGAGAAAACACTTGAATTCGATGAACAACATGAACAAACACTCATACACTTCATTGAATCCATGTGAGAGGTGCATATCACTCACCGATTCTCCAAATCACGCTAAAATGATAGAAATTTAAATCCGGACAGCAAGAACCTTGCATCAAAACTCTTGATCCAATGAACTCTTGCCTCAATTGATGTAGATCTAGCCTCCAGTGGCGTAGATCTATGATTTCACTCCTTGTATTGTGATTTTTAATGGTGGAAAGGTGTTAGAGGAAGGTGCACAAGACCTCCCAATGAGAGAATGGAAAATTCAAACCCTTTCTCATATCTCTTACCCCCTATTTATAGTTTCCACCAACCCCCTAATGGGCCTTCCCAGTTCAGCCTACTTTGGCTTACTAAACCTAGACGACTAACTGAAAAACCTTAAAACATCAATTTCTCCTAAACCGATGAGCCAAATCTTTATGTAACCACTCTATGGAAAGGCAATCATCAATTCCTTTCCAATGGCTTAGGTCTCAACCTCTAATTTGACATGAGTCAAAAGTTATGTCCTGTACAAGATTGATAGGGGCAAAATAGTAATAAACAAAATCGGTAAAAATTATGGACTTGTCTCACATCCCCATAAGCAACATATTAAAATATGAGAATGATCCAACTCACAGGAAATAAAATAAAAATATTTTACGATCTTTCGATACGTAAAATGGAGGCTGTTATATTCTCCCCCCTTAAGAATTTCTCCCCCGAAATTCAAAGTAAACATAAGCAACCACAACAATTCCGCATGCCTATCATCCATGAGAAGCCAATTCTATCACCCAAACTAGCAACCATTAAGCCATGCATCCATAGCCTTAGCCTAGCACGCGGAATTCTATCAAACAACAACAAGATACAATGATATAACGATGATACAATCAGTGGGTCCTACCGACAAAGATTCCTGGATTAGTCACCCTCATACTCCCTTCTGTCTCCCACGTACAATCGTCGCCATCTTCACTCCATTTTACGTCGACTATCTTAACTGTCTTCCTCCTAAGTTGTTTTGTGTCATTCCCCACAACACGAAGTGGCTTACGTGGTTTCGCAACTGCGGTCTCTACTTCTAGGTATTCATACTGTTTTGGAGGTACCACTACATTCAAATCGTGCAAAAACTTCTGTAGAAAAGACAATGGAACACATTATGCACGTTCGACATCTTCTCAGGTAACTCTAATCTATATGCGAGCTTTCCTATTCGCCCGACTATCGGAAATGATCCAACGAACCTTGGAGCCCACTTTCCCTTATTTCCGAATCGAACCAAATGCTTCAATGGCGAAATCTTTACAAAAAACATGTCA
This sequence comes from Allium sativum, assembly GCA_030737875.1. Taxonomy (NCBI): domain Eukaryota; kingdom Viridiplantae; phylum Streptophyta; class Magnoliopsida; order Asparagales; family Amaryllidaceae; genus Allium; species Allium sativum. Next base: position 864,686,556 of record CM060922.1, read on the forward strand.
CCAATATTGAATTCCAAATCTTTTCGACGCTTATCAGCATAGCTCTTTTGGCGATCTTGGGCCGCCTTCATTCGATGACGAACGATCTCGATACAATCCGAGGTCTCTCTAACCATCTCTGGCCCAAGTACCAACTTATCTCCAGTTCCTAACCAACAAGCTGGAGAATTGCACGACCTCCCATACAAAGCCTCGTATGGTGCCATCCAATGCTAGACTGGTAGCTATTATTCCCATGATCCTCCGAAGTCTAACACACATGCCCGCAGGAGATCTTCCAAAACTCGGTTGACTCTCTCATTCTAACCATCATTTTGGGGATGGTAAGCCGTACTTAAACAAAACTCGGTTCCCAAAGCTTCTTACAAACTCTTCAAAATCCACTCGTAAATAATGGACCTCGGTCACTCACTATACTCTTTGGGACACCATGGAATCGAACAATCCATGTCACATAAAGTTCAGCCAATTTCGGCACCGTCCTCGTCGGCTTGACAGGAATGAATCTCGCACTTTTGGTCAAACGATCCACAATAACCTAAATCTCTTCATTTCCTGCCCTCATCCTACATAGTCCATTGATAAAATTCATCGATATCTGCTTTCACTTCCATGTTGGAACTTCCAAGGGCTGAAGCAAACCACTCGGCTTCTTCTATTCAGCTTTCACCAACTGACAGTTCATACACTTGGAAATTAACTTTCCAATATCTCGCTTCATCCCTTCCCAGTAGTATACTTGCTTCATTCCTTGATACATCTTATTACCACCAGGATGAATCATCAACTATGAGTGATGACATTCCCTCAGAATCTCATCTCTCAATCCGTCGATATCAGGAACAATTAATTGTCCTTGCTTTCGAAGTCAACCTTCTCGATCAACTTCGAACTCTTTATCTTTCGGTTCCAGCTTCTGAATAAACTCGACAAGCTTCACATCTTGCTTTTGGCACTCGCCAATCCTTACGATAAGTGTAGATCTTATCGATAAGCTTGCCAACATTTTAGGTCCCAGCTTACACCTTGGCCTGAAATCGAACCTTGCCAAATGCTCAAGGCTCTTCCATTCCGAAAACATCGCACTCAAACTCGAGTGTCTTTGACTAAACGAATTTGCAACTGTGTTGCCTTTGCCAGGAGTATAGGCTATACCAAAATCGTACGATGCCAGAAACTCCAACCATCGTTGCTGCCGAAGATTCAAATCCTTTTGGAAGAAAAGATACTTCAACAACTTATGATCCGTGAACAACTCGAATCGAACTCCTAATAGGAAATGTCTCCACATCTTCAGAGCAAACACAATCGTCGCCAACTCCAAATCATGAGTTGGGTTATTTCTCTCATGCGGCTTTAGCTGTCGACTCGCGTTGGCCACGACCTTATCCTTTTGCATTAGCACCGCTCCTAGCCCAGTACCACATGCATCGGTGTATACCACCATCTCTTCATTCCCGCTTGGAATGTTCAACACAGGTGCACTCATTAATTTCGCTTTCAGGATCCCGAACGCTTGCTCACACTTTGCATCCCATGTGAACACTTGGTTCTTCTTCGTCAATCTTGTTAACGGTGCAACTACCTTAGAGAAATCCTTAATAAACCATCGGTAAAAATCGACCAACCTATGGAAACTTCGAACATCTGTCGCACTCTTAGGTATATCCCAATCCTAGATTGCTGCTACTTTAGCGGGGTCAACCACTATCCCATTTCCAGAAACTACATGGCCTAAGAATCTCACTACATCCTTCCAGAAGTGACACTTCGAGAACATAGCTTTCAGCTGATGCTTTCGCAAGATCTCTAACACAACTCTCAAGTGCGTCTTATGCTCTTCCTCATTTCTGGAGTAAACCAGAATATCATCCACAAACACAAGCATGAACTTGTTCAACTGATCTCTGAAAACCCTATTCATAAAATCCACAAAATACATTGGCGGATTAGTCAACCCAAATTGCATCACCAACCATTCGAAGAAACCAGATGGTGTCATAAAAGCAGTCTTTGGCACACTATCCTTAGCCACACTCAACTGGGAAATCCTGTTGCCAAATCCATCTGAGAAAACACTTTGGCTTCGTGAAACTGATCGAATAAGTCATCAATCCTTAGCAAAGGATACTTGTTCTCTTAGTCACCTTGTTCAGCTCATGATGGTCCACACACAATCTTAACGAGCCGTCTGCCTTGGTAGAAAACACCACTCGCGCACCCCATTCGGGAACACACCTCTGAATGAATCCTTTTCTCAAAAGGTCTCTAACTTGCACCTCCAACTCTCGTTATTCCTTAGGAGCCATTCTCCTAAGAAGCATAACGATTGGTCTAGCACCCTCGACCAAATCGATCCTAAACTCGATCTCACGATGTGGCGGCAACCCTTTGACCTCGTCAAAGACATCCACATACTCATTAGCAATCAGCACCGATGACAGGTCATCTTATGGAATTACAAGCGAATATAGATAACTCACGAAGACCCCATCTTCGCGCTTACATCTAATCAACACCTTTCACCCTTCCACATCCTCGACCCTCACATCTAGCTTCTCGCAATTCACCCTTCCCGCATACCTTTTGAGCTAATCCATGCCCAAGATGATCCCAAATCCAGTGAAGTTAAGAACAAAGCAATCACACACAAAATATCTACCATGACCCGACAACACTAGACCATGACATATAATGCACAAACTAGATGAACCCCCAACTGGATTTGTCATGATCAATGGTCTATCACAAATCTAGGGTTCCAAACCCATGCAACACACAAGCCCATTGCAAATGAATGAATGCGATGCTCCAGTATCAAACAAAACTCAGACTGAAACTCCATTAACAGAAAGATTACCTTACAGCATGACACCCTTTCCCTTCTCCTCTATAGTAAGAGCTCTTAAAGAAGATGGAACGGCTTCCAAAGCATATGCCTTCACAATCTGCTTGCCCTTAGCTGATTCTGGATAGTCATTCTTCTCATGCCTAGGCTTCCCACACTTGAAGCACTTCTTCTCAGCTTTTGGATTCTTGCACTCATTCGAGTAATGACCCTTCTGTTGGCAGTTAAAGAAAACCACCTCACTCTTAGGCTTCTTCTAGCCATCCTATCCCTTCTATTTTTGTTGCTTCCTTTTCTTATTATTACCACCTTGCTGTGGTTTCTGAATTTCTTTGGTTGTAGTGACAAAATTAGCTTCCTTAGGAAACAAGCACTCATGGCGGATAGCTTTTTCCACAATCTTCTCGAATGAATCGTCAAGATGATCCACCAACGGCCTTCCAATATAGGTATCTAGACCCATAACAAACTTCTCATTCTTCTGATAGGGTGTATCAATGTAGGAATGAGCATATCTGGACAAGGCCTCGAAATTAGAAACATAGTCAAGAAGAGAACGACCATTCTGTTTCATCTCAATGAACTTCTTGAACAAAGCTGACTTCTGAGCAATGGAGATAAACTTTGAATCGAACTTATCTTAGAATTGCTCCCATGAAATTTCTTCCGCTGGAGTCTCAAACATGACTAAACTCCACCATTCCATGGATCTTCCTTGCAGTTGCCTTGATGCAAGCTTTCTCTTGGTTGCACCATCCAAACTTAAGTCTCCAAAGATACGAACATAAGAATCCATCCACCTCTGAACCTCTTCAGCTGGCTTAGACCCTTTGAATGGTTTTCATCCTAGAGATGTATAATCTTTGCATAGCTTCGCAAAGTCCACGACACTAGGCAATTGAACTCCTATGTCTACCGTAGCTGCCACTAGAGCAGGGACCCTTTGCATGAATGCCTCTATCATGGCTTCCAACATGGTCGAATAATTTGGTTCACCTCCATTTTCCCCTCCAGTTTTAGCTCACCTAGCAGCGTGTCTTGTTTCTTGTCTACTCATTCTAAATCTGCAATTTAGAATAGTTAGTCACTTCCAAGAAAAACTGCTAAAGGAAAACAACCGTTACTGCTATATACGCTAATATATATAGTAAATATCTAACTAAAACTACGTCTCTCATATGTGATTACATCCTTGAACGTTGGCTAAAATAATTAACTAGAGCTTTGGTACCAAATGTGACGACTGACCATAACCCCCGCACTAAACAAGAGGAATAATACGCTGAAGGGTGTGCCAGGCAGCTATGGACGATCATCTGTGTAGGTAAACAACATCGAAACCTGTCGTAGAACTCACAGCTCAAGGGTAAAATATAATAGAACATATACAACAGGTAATAGTAATGAGGCATCATATAGCAAACTTTAGAAAATTTTCCTAACATCTTGAAAGGTTATCCAATTGATACCAAAGTTTGTACATAAGTCCTCACTACAACACTCATAGATAACTAAACAACGGAAATAGAAATACTAGATATTAATAAAACTGGTACGTCAGCCTCCTGCTTGCCTCCGCACAGCAGCACCGTCCTCGCTAATCACCTGTAACCTACTACTTAGTCTGCCTATCCACAACTGAATGAATAGCCCAAGGTAATAAGAGAAGACATAAAACCTTGAGTCAGACAACAGTCTTAGTGAGCAATAAAACAGCTAACAAATTTCAATAACAAAGTATACGAGAAGGGATAGATAAACATACTAATCTACCCACAACACCGAAGAAGAACTCAACCTTATCTTCCCCACATCGGACAGTTATAGCCTTTATTTTAAACAATTCAACTATACATCCATGAAAACTAGAACACTCATTCAATCTTGGCAAAGCACTCATGACATCCAAATTATAGATCTCATGTAAACCATCCTAATTGAAGTCAACACCCCTCAAACACAAGCCCTAGAGGCCCAAACCAATATCAGACAAGCACCCAAGGAACATCTCCTGCGACGTTGAAAAATCTACATGAGACAGTTTGAACAATGCAACTAATCAATCATGACAGACTCTGGCTATCACCGCCAATCCAGCTTTGAAACCATCGTTAATCGTATGATGGCCAACCTTGCCATATGTCAAGGGATAATGGTAACCCTAGTTCTAGCATAAACTCCATATGTCCAACCTTGACAATATCCAACCTTGACAACTAGGCCACTCCCCAAGACCCAGGGTACTCAGCCTACAATCGGTCTTTTAGACGGCTCTATCGCACCCCTACTTCGAGCCTGCTAGAACTTACGACAACGATAATCTCTCGGCCTACGCATCCCTAGCCGTCCAAATCGACGACTTTTCATTGCCCAAGCGACCTTCTCGAGCAACCATTATCCACCAACTCACGACCTTTGAGTTGTCATCTCATTCACTGTTCTACATCGATCAACGAACATCTTTCAACACTTCGAAGCTTCCAACTCGAATTTACTTTGAAGTCACACCACCACTGAGCCAAACACTCATACACTTCACACCAAACCTTTTGATCCTATGAACACTTGCCTCAATTGATGTAGATCCAGCCTCCAATGGTGTAGATCTATGATTTCCCCCCTTGGATTTTGATTTTCAATGGTGGAAAGGTGTTAGAGGAAGGAGAAGCACAAGACCTCCCAATGAGAGAATGGAAAATTCAAACCCTTTCTCATATCCCTTACCCCCTATTTATAATTTCCACCAAACCCCTAATAGGCCTTCCCAATTCAGTCCACTTTGGCTTACCAAACCCGGACAACCAACTGAAAAACCTTAAAACAGCAATTTCTACCAAACCGCTGAGCCAAATCTTTGATGTAACCACTTTACAAAAAGGCAATCATCAATTCCTTTCCAATGGCACATGTCTCACTCTCTGATTCGACCTAAGTCAAAAGTTATGCCCTGTACAAGACTGACAAGGGTAAAATGGTCACAAACAAAATCGGTAAAACTTATGGACATGTCTCACATCCCCGTAAGCAACATATTAAAAGATGAGAATGATCCAACCCACAGGGAATAAAATAAAAATATTTCACAATCTTCTGATACGTAAAATGCGGGCTGTTACAGTCGACCCTAGTGTTGACCCCTCTACAGGGGTGTCGACCTCGGTGTTAACCCCCCTACAGGGGTGTCGACCCCCTAGGGGTCCTATGAGCTGTTTTGGCATAGAAGTTTGATTTTCGAATGTTTAAATTTCTGGAATTTATTTAATTGTTATATTCACATGTAATTTTCTTATACGTAAAAAAATCTTCTACTGACCATTTTACACATATATACGCACTACATTTATTTCGTTTTCAAAATTCAAATGGTGTTGCATCTCTATTTGATTCTAACCATATTTATTTGATTGCAGCCTTATCTTGAACTTTGTCTCTTGTTTATATATATTTCTGCACATATATACATATATTCTCATATATATATATATACATATATTTTCTTTACATCCTCATATGTATATCTTTCCTTATATGCGCACTTATGTATATTTTCTCTTATGAACATGTGTTTATTTTAGTCGTTCCCTTAAAACAAAAATATGACAACGGCGGGGAACAAACTCTGCACCTCTTGTATGCAAGCCACATGCTCTAACCAACTGGACTACTATGACTATTGTTAACAAGATTTAGAACAATGGTGGTCATTGTTCTTTTCTCATTCCTCTTTTTCATATTTGATGTAATCTTTTAATTAAACCATTGCATGCATCTTTTTCTTTTATTTGTCATTTATTATTAATGCATAATATTTGTAAATCAGTGCATACAACATATTTATGCTACATGCAACCAATTCTTTCTTTCTTTTAATGCATGCATTACATTTTTATTTGCATTAATCTTTTCTTCTTTTTCAGCGCATGTATTTATTACATGCAATCACATGTTATCTTTATTTTATTCTTCATATATGTTTATGTCTATGCATATACACACGCATATGCATTATTTAGTTGTTACAAAATGCAGGGTGTTACATGTTTCGTCGAATTCCAAGTCTGTTTGCTCGAAAAAATCTATTTCGAGCTCAAATGACTAATCGATTCACAATTTATTGCACATGGCCACATACTAGCTCCAAAGATTACAAAATTTTGAATCTCGCAATAATATAATATTCTGGACCCAACAAATGTTGTTTCATCGAAAACGGAGATCGTTTGCAAAATGACTATTTTCATGGGCTTTAATAATATTAAAATATTAATAAATTCCATAGCAACTATTTGAAATTTTGAATTGGACATAGCTTACAATGCATAAAGTGAAATATCAAATTTTCACATTCATTAGAAAGATATGGTTATTTAGATCCTAACATTTCTGGTTTCGTCAAATTCTGATTTATAATGAAAATTGTACATTCATTTGAAGTTTAAGACTAAATTCCTAAATTTCTCAAACTATCGCGCCATTACGAGCTCATTTTAATTAATTTATAAATTTTATATGCTCAAACTTTGTTTTAGATAAATTCTAAGTCGTTTATTCTCAAAATAAATCATTCAAAATATTTAATTTCCATTCAAATAAATTAAAAATAAATTTTAAATTGGTTCCAAAATTTCGGTTTGTTACAGAATTTCAGTAGGGAAATTGGAGTCAAGACGTATTGCCGTATTTTTGTTGTTAATTTATTTATGTTGTGTGTGTTGCGTTAATCATATTCTATAATCTGATGTGGTTTCATATAAATATAGTTTTCACTTTATATGAAGAATTTGATATATTATATTTTATTTGCTCCGTTGTGAGATTATATTCTATTCTGATTTAGTAGTGTTAATGTTCTTCTTCTTCTATTCTAATATTTCTTCCTTCCTAAATATTCGTATTTTCATGCAATTTGGGTTGAACCTAAGATGTAATTAGTGGACTCAAAGGGTACGGATTTGCGAGCCTTTACATTTGGCATTAGAGTTGAATATTGAGAAGTTTACCTTGGCTCTATTGTGTAACTCAATAAAGATGGGGTTAATAATACCTTAGATTGAGTTTGGAGTGTATATATATGAGAGAGCGTACTTGTTGGTGTTGTAAAAATGGTTTTATACTGTGTTGGGTGGTATATAAATTCCGCGTCGATATGTTTAGTTGACATGGTCAATAGGGATTTCAAAACACTTGGATATAGCAATTCAATGCAGTATTGTTTTAAAAGTAGGTAACGAAATAATTTTTCCCAAAACCAATATTTGATATAAAGGCATAATTTTTTGGAAATTATTGATGCGGTTGGTTGTTATTATAATCAAATGAGATTGTAACATTTAGATAACTATATATAACTAAATGGAATTTGTATAAGAATGGAATATACAAATGAGCTGAATTAAATTGGCTTCAGACCAGAATTGAGGATTTAAATCTCGTATGTTTTGGAAATATTTTCAGAAGTAATAGAAAGTAATATAGCATTACTTTGAAGAATTTTTGAATAAGAATGGTTTTAAATAGATTTTGAAAATGATTAATTTAAAGGCTCGTAAATCCATACCAATTTTAGCTGACTAATATCCTACACATTCCACTCAAAGTACACGAAAATACAGATCTTTAATAGAAGAAATAATAGGATGAGAAGACAAGGTAGAACTAATAGAATAGAAGAAGAAGAAGAATTTAACTGAAAAGAATCAGAGTACACACGAATCTCACAGCGGAACAAATAAAATTTATTATACAACATTACTTAAAAATACAAAACTGAATTTGTATATATACACCATATCAGAGTATAACTCATATACATCACAGCGGAAATAATCTCTAAATAACTAATGGTGAGGCCTTCTGTTTGAGCTCCTCCAAGTGAATCTGTAAAATCCTGAAACACTTGACTGCCTATGTAACCACCCGGAAAATCTGAACCAATTTAAAATTTTAATTTGGCTAAAATAAGGGATTTTAAATATTTAAAATAAATATTTTAAATAATAACGATGAAAAGTGAGTTTGAATCGACGTTTGAAAACGAATATAATTAATTCTAATTATAAACAAGGCCTGAAATGGCGCTGCAGTTTCAAAAATTGAATTCAAACTTTGTCGGACTGTACCGGGTGCAAAACAAAACGGATTTGAGTGAAACCAAAAATATTTAAATCTGTTAGTGAATACCTTTCTAACAAATCTGAAAAATCGAATTTTCATAGCGGAAAGCAAAAGTTATGGCCATATGAATTTTCAGAAAGGTCGCTATGGAATTTATATAGCCCGTGAAATTGGCCATTTTGCAAACGACCTCAGAATTCGACGAAACCACTTTTGTTAGATCTGGGATGTGAAGTTATTGCTAGATTTCGAATTTCATAATTTTTGAAGCTAATATGTGAGTGTGGCAAAGGAAAATGTGTTTTGGTCAATTATAGTTAAATTGGATCGACCAGAAATGGGCCTTTTTGCAAACGGTCTCAGAATTCGACGAAACTAGTTTTGTTGGGACCGTATCGTCAAAACATAGCAAGATTTATTTTTCTGGAATTTTTTCGAATTAGTTTGTGGCCCTGGCAAATTGAAATGTACGTTCAAATCGAATATTGAATGTTATATATTTTAATTTGAATGGAAACTGACTGAAATAGTCAAATGGGCCTATGAAACATATCCCATTGAGTTCGGAAAGGGGGTAAAACGCTAGGGACGACAGTCGTTGGGTTCGAATTGGTGTTCGTTTGGTCAAGAGGATATTTTTGAATTTAAAATAAATTAAATATTTGAATAAAACCCTGGCCAATCACGTTCAGCCAAGTCATTCTCTCTCTCCCCGCGTTGACCAACGAAACCCGCTCCTCTTCACTGTCGAATGGCGGAAAAAGGTCGGGATTTCAAATCCACTTTTCTTCCAATCCATACAGTGAAATTGATCGATTCGTTGGGGGATTTTGGAGAGAATTTTCCCCTCTACAGATCCATACAAGTTTGGGAGTTCATCGTTCAGTATTCGCCTCGATTCACCTCCGCAAAGTGCCGCCGCTCGCACCCCGATTTCTCCGCCACCACTGCGTCGAGTTCATCAGAATTCAGGGAGGAGGAGCGCCTCTCGTAGACGCTTCACGTGGCAGGGTCTGATCGAGCTACAACATCTTCGTTTTGGTGAAAAGATCAAACCTAGTTTTGAATAAACTGTGAAGGTATACGGCTATTTATAATTTAACTATATTATAGCACTTTAAAGCGCTACGGTTTTCGATTTCACTGTAAAAATCGTATCTTTTTCGTTTGTAGACGAAATTCAGTGAAACAAGAGACAGTGGACTCGTGAGGACGTCTTCTACATTCTAGAAGAGACCGCATATTTTTCTGAGCCTTCTGTTATTTTTGGTGGAGTGGAACTCAATGTGAGATTTTTAATTTATAAACGATATGGAAAACAACGATGCATAAATTATATAGTCGATGTATGAGTTATATAAGCGTTGTACATCTCTTGTATAAGCGTTGTATAAGTTGTATGTTCGATGTATAAGTTATATATGCGTTGTAAGAATTATGTGCATTGAAATGAATTGAAGTGAATCGAAATATAATTATATATATATATATACTCCCCTCGTCCACAGACCATGGACGATATTTGTTGTTTGTGATTGGTGTGAAATTTGGTTGATAGCGAATGGTTGATTAGAATTGTTTGTGGTTGAAATTGATTGGTTGTGGTTGAAAAATACCCATTGGTGATTGAAACAAAATTAGAATAGATTGTGGAAATGAAAATAAAACATGCCGCCTGCGTGCGAACTAGATGCATGAATCCCCATTGTCAAAAACCGCGAGGTTTTAAGGTAGAGCGAGGAGCCGTACTAGGGACGGTCCCGGTTTTAACTACCCTGCCGTTGTGCTACCGAAATTTTCAATAATATTCATGTGTTAGAATTATTTTCATGTGTTGAAATTATTTTCATGTGTTGAAACTATATTCATGTGTTGAATAGAAATTCATGTATTGAAAAATAATCGTGTTTTGAAATAAATTGTTTTATAATAAAAATCATATTTTCATCATCTATATGAACTATATAAAATAGTCGTGTTTTGAAATAAATTGTTTTACAATTAAAATCTCATTTTCATTATATACATGAATTGTTGAAAATAGTGAAGTGTTGAAATAAATGTCTGTTAGATAAAAATATCATTTTTATCCATAGTGCGAAGTGAAAATGGTTTTGAAATCGAAGAATGAAATATATAGAAATATATATAATTATAATATATCGAATAGCGAAGCTGCAGTTCGTATTTTGAAATCGTGATTTCAAATGATTAGTGCGGGAGATCCGACCATCGGATTTTCCCGAAACCACAACCGTTGGGTTCGCCTTGGAAATATCTTTCCAACGGCACCAACTTTGTAAAGATCCAACGGTTGGATTGTCTGGAATGTTTAATTCAAATCTAAAGAAAAACAACGCCAGAATCGATTATATATCTATATATGTATATATATAAATATAATTAAATTAAATCGAATAACGACGCTGCTGTTCGTATTTTGAAATTGTAACTTCAATTAATTAGTGCGGGAGATCCGACCGGCGGTTTTTCCCAAAACTGAAACCGTTGGATTCGTTTTGAAAAGATCTTTCTAATAATGTAAATTTTGTGAAGATCCAACGGTTAGATTTTCAGATATGTGTAAATCAAATCTGGAGAAAAACAGCGCCACGACCACGTTATGGCCTGAAGCGTCATTTTAATGAATTGGCTATTTTTAAATAAATAAAAATAGCGATAAATCGTGATAAAATATCATCAACGATATGGAATGGAAATAAACTGAATTTTCTCGATTAATGTGGTATTTGATGGTTGAATGTGTTAGGTGTGAAAATTACGTTAAAGAACAAAATTGGTGTTGTCGAATGATTTAACCATTGAAATAAATTGATTTGAAATTATAAATATACGTGGATTATTTGAAACGGTCGAGTTAATTCTCATTTCAAATAATTGATCGACGAGTGAAAGTCGAATATATGAAGACGGTGCAAGATCGATGATCTTCACGTCGAATGGAGGGGTGCTACTGATGCTCATGATAGGAGTAGCTACCTTGACGGGGTTGAAGTAGTAGCCACCCGGACGTACTTGTTGATTGTACGGATATGCGAGGTATTGAGTGCCTTCGGTTTCGTTCAAACCCAGAACGAACGTGTAAATGGACTGTGTGTCTGACATTGGATTTTGTTCTATGCTGATTGATCTCAATTAAATATATATTTGTTTGGCGGCGGAGAATTTATTCTCTTGCTTAACGCCCTTCTCTGAGACGTATGAGCCCAGAGGTTATATATCGATAGAAATCAGTCACATGGAGTGAATTGCCTGTGTGGCATGCCTAAGTGATAGATGATCAAGACTTCTGTTGAAAAGCAAAGTCTTGTGGTTGATGATCAAATCATGGCATGTGCGGCGCAGCTTTGTGTATAGCGTTGTTTCGCGAGCCTTACACCCCGGTATGAGCCAGAAACGGGAGACGGACATCAGGGAGGGCATGCGTTTTCTTCTAGCTAGGAGTGGTGCTTTGGGTTTTACACGCCCGGGTATTTTACTTATGTGGATGATGGAAAGCGAGGCCTCGGTTTGCTTCGGTCTCTTCGGAGCCGATGGCATGGTCAGATATGACCAGTTTACGCCCCATAGGGCAGGGAAACGCAGTGTTCAGGAATTTTAATCCACATCGGTGGACCGGCCCTGACGATCCAAGGCTTGTCTGCGCGCTTGCCTGAGACATGGGCTAGATTGTCTCGAATTCGGTGAGGACTATCTTTTGCCTCGGTTCATGACGGAAATCCAATTTCCAAATACGACATCGTGCGGTTTTGATTGTATATATACATAGGGCGACTTGATATATGGTACCCATGCCATCTATGATTGATAGTTATGATTGAAATTGTTTTTGAAACATATATACACTAGCGATAATATCAAATGATTTGTTTTTCTCGTATCAAGCATATTTTGGCCATTACAAGGTAAAACTCTATCCTCTGGTGTGTGTTGCATTGTGTGATGGGAATTGAGTCTTATAATGGCTTCATTTTTATAAAAAAGCATTGCGATGTTTAAAAGATTTATTTGCTTTAAAGCACTGGCAATCCAATGGAGTAAACCCGTTCCGCGAAAGTGGCGTGGTCCTGTGATTAGCCATATTTAAAAATGTGTTGAGTAGATTTCTCATACCAGTCCCATGACTGACTCGTAGTTTGTTTCACTTGCAAACTAGGGTGCCCCTATTTCCACACGGGCAGCCTTGTATCCAGGTTTTAGCAGGCTCTTTCTGGATAGCTGGAGCTGAAGACGGATTCTATCATTTATCTCTTTTCATGCTGTTCAGCTCCTATTGTACATATTATGTTTTCTTTTCCCCAGTAGACATTTATGTATAGCTGAACTGTATTTTTTGTACTAAGTATGATCCTATATACTGTGTAACTCTGATAATTATATTTATCCAGTGTATTTTATTGTACATTACCTGGTGTATTTATTTAATTCTGTTCTGCTGTTATCTTTTTATGTGTTATATTCCAAAGATAACCCTTGCCACCGTCTTATCGGGAATGGGGTTGTCACAGCCTGTATAAATTTGGGCACCCAAGAGTTTAGGGAAAAACAAACAAAATAACCTCTACTTTAGTCATGGGACTGGTGTGAGTAAATTCCAACCATATTGTTTAACTTTGAAAATCCTTTTGAAAAAAAGGGATAATAGTAAGACCAACCCACACATAAAGATGGACGGTTTTTACCTTATTCTAACCCAAAATACTTTGATATCAAAACCCAGTGATATTATAATAATGTCTAATCAAGTAATATCAACATAGCAGAACGCTTGCATCTCACGCTCCACATATATAGTATAGAATCAAAAACCACAGGGCACTCATTAGAGATTGGATTTCAATAGAAAAGGTATGGGATCACCTCCCGATCAGTGTACTCTAGAGGGTATACACCAGGGTTCAACAAGAACGTCTTGCAACCCGGCCACACATGACCGCCCACTCATTTAGCTTGAGTGTAACGAATATATTTGTAATAAACCGGAAATCCGAGCCAATTTAAAATTTTTATTTTGGCAATTTTGATGAATTCTGAATATTTAAAATGATTTATTTTAAATAATGACGATGAGAAATCTATTTTGAATAGAATTTGAACATATATATTTATTTGAATCATCGTTAGAATATAAAAATTTATTTTTAATTATAAAAGGAATTTAAAATGGCGCAGTAGTTTGAATTTTCGATTTCGAATTTCAAATGAATGTACAGGATTCAAAATAAACAGAATTTTAGCGAAACCAAAAATATTAGAATATATTTGAGAATATATTTCCAACGAATCCGAAAAATTGAAATTTCATAGCAAGGATAAAAAGTTATGCCCAGTTGAAAATTCAGAATAGTCGCTGTGGAAATTCTAGCCCTTAAAAATGGAAATTTTGCAAACGACCTCGGTTTTCGACGAAACAACTTTTGTTGGATCCGGGATGTAGAATTATTGCTAGATTCCAAAATTCATAATTTTCTGAATCAATATGTGAGCGTGGCGAAGTAAAACGTGTTTTGACAGCATAAGTCAATTTCAATCGATCAGAAAATAGCCATTTTTCAAACGGTCTCAGAATTTGATGAAATTAGTTTTGTTAGGACCGTATTGTCAACACGAAGCTAGCAATTTTTTTCGAGAATTTTTAGAGTTTGTTTGTAACCCCAGTAAATTGAAATATGCGTTCAAAATCAATATATAGATTTTGACGGAAACTGATCGTAACAGCCGAATTGGCTTACGAAACATATCCCATTGGGTTCGGAATGGGGGTAATTAGCTAGGGGCGATAGTCGTTGGGTTCGATTTGGAGTCCGAACGAAAAATGAACTTTTTGGATTTAAAATTTAAATTAAACATATATTTATATAATAGCCCCCACCATTCTTTCTCCTTCCTCGTTGACTTTCAAGATCGAAATAAAAAGAAAACAAAACAAAACAAAAGGGGGACTGGCGGATTCGAGGCGCCGCCGCCTCCAGGCGGAGCACCGCCGCACTCCAGGCCGTTGGCCTCCCCCCGCTCCCCGCGTCTCCTTCTCCTTCCTCCCTACCCCCACCGATGACCCCTCACGCGCCCCCCTCTTCCCTCCTTCCACTTAAACCACCGCAACCCAAATCGACACCATCCCTGAACCCCTTGCCCTAGCCACCGTGAAGCACCCTAGGCCGCCGCCAGTCGCTGCCGTGGACCGCACGCCACACCCCTATGAGCCTCCCCCTTCCTCCTCTCGAAGCCCTAACGCCCCCATCCTCTGAAAATGGAAAAAGTAAGTTTTTATATTTACTTATTTAATTTTATTTTCAGTTTTTAATTAGATTTAGCATAGGTAAAATTTGAATTTTTTTTTAATATGAATTTGCATCGAGTTTAATTTTGGTTTTTAAATATTTGTAAACAAAGAAAGACTAGATTTTTATACTCGAAAAGATATGATTTTTAATCATATGAAGGCATGATTTTTAGTTACATAAAAATTAGATTTTTAAATTAGAAAAGATTTAATTTTTAAATAAAGAAGTAGCGAAATAAAAATATTATTTTTATAGAAGTAGCGAATTAAAAATATGATTTTTATATAATGTATAGTATAAAAATTTGATTTTTATATATTGTATAAAATAAAAATATGATTTTCATATTATAGAGATAATAAAAATATGATTTTTATATAGTAGAGATTATATAAATATGATTTTTATAAGACAGAGAATATAAAAATACAAATTTTATATATGTTGTAGCGAAATAAAAATTCGATTTTTATATGAGTAGCGGATTGAAAATAGGATTTTTATATAATAGAGAATATAAAAATACGATTTTTATATATGTAGCGAAATAAAAATCTGATTTTTATTATATATATGTTGAAATAAAAATGTGATTTCTATAGCGTCGAAATAAAAATTCGATCTTTATATGAGAGGTAGAAATATAAAAATATAATTTTTTTATAGAAAGGAGCTTTGTAAAAATATATGCAGTAGAAATAAAAATGTGATATTTATTTATTAGAATGAAGCGATAAAAATATGATTTTTATATATGTAGCGAACACGGACAATGAAAGTGACAAAAGGCGAGCACGGCGAAGATTTTCTACATATAAAGAGTCGCGGCGTTTGGTTTAGCTCTTGGTGAGAACTCCTCACAAAAATTTCCTGTTCAGTTATTTATTTTATAACTGCATATATAAACTGCTCCCCGTCGTCCACAGACCATGGACGACTTGTGTGATTGTTTGTGTTGTGAAATTTGACTGTTGATTGTGTTGAAATAAAATATATATTCATGTGCTGAAATAAAATATATATTCATGTGCTGAAATAAAATATTTATTCATGTGTTGAAGTAAAATATATATTCATGTGTTGAAATAAAATATATATTCATGTGTTGAAATAAAATATATATTCATATGTTGAAATAAAATATATATTCATGTGTTAAAGTAAAATAAATATTCATTTACAAATCAAACGATTTGTTTATGTACAAATCGCCCAACTGCACAAATAAAATATGTGTTTGATTGATTGAAACTCCACACGGGTGTTAGGATGCTATTGATGTACACTAATCCCAATTGTTTAGTTGTATGTCGATCGATGGGTTGACATGATGTTGTAAGCGTTGATTATTTATTTTCAATGCTTATGCAGTTGAGTAGTGCACTCTGGATGATGGATGATTGTTTATCACTATTGATATATACATGTGTTGTATGGAAATCCATAGAAATAAAATCTATGGTAATTGATTGGGCCTCATTCTAGTTTTGAATAGAAATATTAGAATAGAAATATTTGAAATAGAAATATTTGAATAGAAATATTTGAAATAGAAATGTTTGAAAAGAAATATTCGAAATAGAAATATTTGAAAAGAAATATTTGAAATAGAAATATATAAAGCCGTGTTGGTTAGATTGACGCTATTTTGACGTGAATGATATTTATATCGGTTTTATTCATTTTTATAACGAATATCGAAAAGGAAGTGATTTCAAAATATAACGTTTTGAAAATATTATCATTTATAGATTAATGATATGGAATATTCAATTTTGATTAGAAATTGAATATGAAGTTTAAATTGTTTTTAAAATGAATTTAAAACGAATTATAAAATACGTTTTTAATTGAAATTGACAAAATATATATAATATATATATTATATATTAAATGGCATCAACAGAACGCGCCGCGGCAGTTCGCGAATTTCGACCATTGACTTCGAATGGACATTACGGGAAATCCGACCGCCGGATTCTCCTATAACCGGAACCGTTGGGTTTGTATCGAAAAGAGCTTTCTAACGAATATTAGAAATTTGAAATCTAACTGTTGGATTTGGAATTATGTCCAAATCAAATTTGGAAAAGGTCGTTGTAAGTGCAGTTCGATGGCCATTGATGGAAATCGACTGCACGGGCCTTGATAAAATTATTAAAAATAGTAATAATTTGTGTGAAATCATAAGAAATGATTTGGAAAGAATTGGGATGAAAAACTCCATATTTGAAAAGATAAAAATAGATTTTTATCGAAATGAACTAGTTTTGAACTAGAATTATAATCCCATTTATTTTTAAAATAAATAAAGTGGATTTGAAATGGTTTTGAAAATAACCAGAATTTCCCATATATAAAGTGGAAATGGATTTGAATCGAAATTGTCTTTGGAATATTTCGATGTTGGATTTCGTGATTATACAGATATTGTTATGGGAATTTGAAAGATATATTTATATCGTTATTTCCAATACGATATTTGTTGGTCGTAGAATTTGATATTGAATATAAGCCGATATATTTTCTATTTAGAGCCTTGTATTTAATATCAAATGGGATTTGGGTTTGTCGTGAATGGTATCTTCATTAACACTGTTCTTAAACCTAATTTGAGAAAAAAATTAAATCTTTTTCTTTAGATTTAATGAAGTATACCAATTAAATGGTATTTAATTGGAATTGGAATTTAATTTGAATTGATTTTTGGGTTTATCGTGAACGGTGTTTTAAATAACAATTGTTCTTTAACCCGATAATTAATGGAATGTGAATTGGGTTTATCGTGAACTGTGTTTTAACGACATTCGTTCTTTAACCCGATTTACAGTGAAATGTGATTTGGAATTTATAAATCTTTTGTTAAGATTTAAAGGAGATTTTCCAAAGTAAAGTTTTCTAATTTAATAAAATAAATTGGAATGGAATGGAATTCGATTTGGTAATAATCGAAGTGAATTTCTGTGGAGGAAGACAACTAATTATCTGGAATTTAAAAGGCTTTGTCGTTATTCCATTTATATTATTAGCCGGATATGGATGTTTATATCGATTATATATATCGATTTGTTTTCCATGGAGATTCCATTGTAAATGGAATGTGATTTTGGGTTTATCATGAACCGTGTTTTAAATGACATTGGTTCTTTAACCTAGTTAAAGACATGATATGATTTCCCAAGTCAAACAATCATTAATATTGATTTTTGGGAGGATTAAAACCAAGTGGAGTTTTAATGAATCTTTAATTAGATTGAAATGATCGAGAATGGAGTATCACCAGTTTTTCTCCAAGCGATAGTTAAATCTTTAGTTAGATTTGAACGTTAAATGGTAATTGAATTTACAGATAACACCGTGGTGTTAGATATGAAGTATTACCAGTTTTACTTCATGGGATGAATAGGTTGGGATTAGGAAATTTAAAACAAATGATTACTTTGGTAAGGTTCGTTAATCCCGACTAGTTTGGATAAACCATAATTTGGTTTGAATTGATATTCAAAAGAATATTAAAGAATAAATTTAAAGAATTTATCTTTGATAAAATTAATGGGAACCTTTCCCAAAGTATAAGAATATTTGAATAAAAGAATATTCTGAATTGGAATGAGGCGTATTGTAACGACCCAGATTTTGTCGACTTTGGTTATCTCTATAAACTCACTAACGACTAACCAAACATCAAAAAATACCAGATGGTTAATGAAAGAAATTAGAGGGTGAGGAAAGATAAGATAGAAACTTAGAATAGAAGAAGAAGAACACAACATCAGAGAAACACGAACCTTACAGCGGAACGAATAACATATAATAGATAACATATCTTTGAAATAAAAGATTGTACTTGAATATACATATCATCATTAAGTACAACACTTACAACACAACGGAAATAAACTATAGCTATATGATCCTAAAGCCTCCTGCTCCAGCTCTTCAAGTATCTGTAAATCCCGACTACTTGACTGCCCGTACAAAATTGGGCACCCAAGAGTTTAGGGAAAACAAAACAAAATAAACTCCGGGTCAGTCATGGGACTGGTGTGAGTAAAACAGTTTAAAATAGTTCAAGCAGGTAAATGATATCTCATAAGACCACGCCGTATAATGGAACGAGTTTTTCCCTTATGAGAATCCAAATTTTCTTTATATCAAAAACCTTTTGATATTATAATAATGTCTATCAACCACAATATAATAATCATCTAGCAGAAATGCTTTCATCTCACGTTCTACGTATGTAGTATACAATCAAAATCGCAAGCATGTATTGGGTAATGGATTTCCAACTATGACAAGGTATGTAATCACCTTTCGCTAGTGTACCTCTAGAAAGGAATACACTGGGTTCAACAAGAACATCTTGCAACCCGGCCACACATGACCGACCACTCATTTCACTTGAGTGTATCGAATATATATCCCCAATGATTGGGATCAGCAACCGTTTCCCGAATGGGATAGCATCAACAATAGATTTTTTTGAAGTAAATGAAACTCTAGATCAGGTGATTATACACCCTAATAGGTGCGACCTACATAGCCATGCTGCCTGCCCGATTTCTGTCATTTAATGGTTGATGAGGCTTGAGGTTACGCCTTTTCATCACATCAGATTCACTTCGAATGCCACATTGTCAGATCCATCGAAAATCACTAATTGACGTCTACAACAGTACATTATGTGTTAGCTAAAGAAGTTTCCTTCTCCGCTTCCACTCTTGGTACGGTTGAAGAAATCAATGTATGTGACCTTTTTGGAAATACTCTGTCAGACATTCATCCATACAAGTCATCCAGGAACAGGATGAACCGAAGGCACTATTCAGTACATCCATCTTAGGCACTGTTATCTAAGACTTATACAATAGCCCTTGCACTTTACTCCGTCTTCATTATCTTTGGCATATATGATTCGCAACGTTTATGCCAATACAGAGTGGTTCTTTGGATAATAATCCAACCGGTCTCTCCATATTAACAACATTAAAATGGTCAAAACTTCGATACTTTGTGATTTAACCATCAAAGAAAAACAGGTGTGCAAACAACGATATTATTTCCTGGAGGAAATTATATCGATCAATCATCATTCAACCTTTATCTCTTTATTTCATTAATTTACTTATCTTCTGTTTCCATATATTCTAAATTTCTTATTTTCTATTATCAGAAAACATTTTTGATTCTTGTTTGGAAAACATTTCCAAAACTTCTTAATTGGGATTTAAACAGATGTTTTAAACCTATATTGCGATGACGACTCAAACCACTATACTAAATTACTAAATCCACTTAACCACTTCACACTCGAACCGTAACCATTTCTTAATTAAAAACGCAGTCAATCAAGTTGGGGTATAGCTACCTCTTAGACCTTAACTGAACCGCCTTTTCAAATCTTGAAATAGATAAGATTCAACTTTTTTTTACTCTTTAACACTTCCTTACGAACCCTTGGATTCTATTTACGAACCCCCTTCTTTTACAAGTTTACGTGATTATAACAATGGTGTTATAAATCTCCTGCATACGAAATATATTATCTTTAATACGACTTTTATTTCCTAACTCTAATAATATAACGAAAAATAATTTATTTACTCCTATTCGGTTAACTCTAATCTATAACTCTTATTTGAATAACTCCAACCTAATAACTCGTACTGGATAAACTCTTATTCGAATAACTTATTCGAATAAGTTATATTCGATTTGCTTACTTTCGAATACTTATATTCGATAATCTCTTTCTTCGAATAAATCTTATTCGATTTAACTCCTGTCGTATAACTAGATTCGATCAACTCACTTCGAATATTTCTGATTCGATTATCTCACTTCGAATATCTCTGATTCGATTATCTCACTTCGAATATCTACTATTCGATTATCTCACTTCGAATATCTCTGATTCAATTATCTCACTTCGAATATCTCTGATTCGATTATCTCACTTCGAGTATCTACTATTCGATTATCTCACTTCGAATATTTCTGATTCTATTTACTTCTTCGAATAACTAAATTCGATTAACTCATTTCAACTCTATTCGAATAAACTAAATTCGATTTAACTCTATTCAATAACTCTAGTTCGATTTAACTCTATCGATTAATTCTAACTGTTTAACTCTAACTGGTTTAACTCTACGGTTTAACCTAACTGGTTAGCCCTTATGGTTTTACTCTAACTGTTTAACTCTAACTGGTTTAACTCTACGGTTTGACTCTAACTGGTTTAACTTTATGGTTTAACCTAACTGGTTAACCCTAATGGTTTTACTCTAACTGGTTTAACACTAACTGATTAACTCTTTGTCCTTATTCAGTTTCAAACATCGATGTTGAAATCGATTCTTACTTCTTTATATAAGTCCTGACTTATATATTCTATTTATCCAAATGATAAATATTTAACTTAATTTATAAATATCATTTATAAATCAATCTGCTCCTTTTATTTGTTTACTTCTTCATATATAAGTTCAGACTTATATATATCTATTTATCCAAAGATATATATTTCCTTTATAATCTATTTGTTTTCTAAACAAATATTTCCTTTATAACCCTATTTGTTTTCTTGAACAAATATTTCCCTTTTTATTTTATTTTATTTGCAAATAGTTAGCAAATATTCCCTTTATAATCTCTTATTTATTCCTTAATAAATATCTTCATTAATGACTTAGTTCTAAGTGTTTCCTTTATTACCTTATTTATTTATTCTAAGTATTTCCTCTAAAAATATATTATTTAAAACTTATTCAATTTCCTAAGTCAATATCCTTGTTTAACTTGTTCAATACCTAAGTTAGTATCCTTTGTTTAACTTATTCAATTCCTAAGTTAATATCCTTTGTTTAACTTATTCAATTCCTAAGTTAATATCTCTTTATCTTAACCTATTTCTTTATCAAATAAATAATCTATTAATCGTATCTTATTTATTTAACAATTAAATATCTCATTATCTTATCCTATTTATTTTCTAAGTAAGTAATCCACTTTATAAATATTCTATTTATAAAGATTTCCTTCATTTATAATTCCCACTTAAACGTATTTCCTATTTATAAATATTCCATTTATAAATATTTCTATTTGTAAATATTTTATTTATAAATGTTCTCTTTTATAAAATCCTCTGATTTTGTAAATATTCTCTTTTCAATATTCTGGTATGTTATGGTGTTTAACATATTAAGTTACGATGTCCAATATCGTCCATACACATATAATCAACAACAGATTATAAATCACGTCATATATCACAATATACGAAAACAATAAAATAACTGTTGAGGGATCCAGTCAGATTCCTCCAACCTGTCTCCCTGCATCCACAGATGTTACACAATAAAATCAACATCACTTTCAGTTCCATATGATATATTCTGTTAAACAGAATCAATATAGAAATTCAAATAACGGACTAGCAATTCAATCAAACAGTCAACACACAGTCAATCAGCCAATATTTAGCAGTTCTAAAAATACAATATGAAATTATAAATTGTTCAGACTTAGTGAGATTTACTCACTTTGGCAGTTCATCGTTAAAGAACGATAAACTGTTTGTTTGATTTGAATCAAACAATTTAATTTGCCATAAATTCATACGAGCCCCAATCCACTCCCAGTCAGCTATATTGTGAAGCTCCCGTCCATACGATCCCATCGGATCTTGTTTCATGAATTTCTGATCACGTATGATAAAGTTATGACTACTTAAAGTTAACATACTATTTAGATTTAAAAATAAAACTAACTTATTTAATTAATGGGCCTTACGTTCTTTTTCCAAGCCCATACCCCGTTTTAAAATACCATGCCCGCTCCAGAACACTTCCTCTTCTTCCCGATGGTAATCCCGTAGCCTGCTCCTCTTAACCCAACTCCCCTAAAACTTCCATCACTTCCTACCACTCCGATTCTTGACGAAACTCACCACCGAATCCACCAAGTTCCTGTACTTCGCAAGACAAGTCTCTCCATCAATGTTTGCTTCAACTTGGTTTCACCGTTCGAGATGCGGTTCCAGGAATTTCCGCAGCAGCACAACAAAGGTCTCGACATCAATTTGTGCGGAAATTGCCAGAAGCTCGTATACGAATGTTGAATGAGGCTACGATCACCTTTCCGATACTCAAAAACCGAATCAAGGCTCCAAACTCTTCAAATCTTTAACCCTAGGGCTGCTGCCTTAATTGGAACTCCAAAACACAGACGTCAAGCTCAGGGAAACACCTACCAGGCTGAAGTGAATCTCAACAGCACTCTAAAAATACATATATTATGATTTATATATTTTCCTATGAATATATCTCGATTTTTGAAGTTTATGAATTTTACTGGAAAAGAAGATTGGCGGCTAGATAGAGATTGACTAGAAAAATGAAAGTGAATTAGGTTTAGGATTTTAAGGGGGGTATTTATAGTGTTATCAAAATATCTAGATATTTTTGTATTGAGATATTTTTAGTTTTATATTCATTTTATATTCATTCTTTCCTTCTAAAAATTCCTGTGACCATATACGATACCCAAAAATCACGAAAATGGACACGCAGTTACAGTTCGATATTACGATCCCAACGAAACTGGTTTCGTCGAATTCCGACTCCGTTTGCTCACACAGCGTATTTTTAACTGTCGAAATACTAAGTGTTTTCACTCTAAAAATCCGTACGGCCACATAGTGCCTCTAAAAATCACGGAACTTGGAATCTAGCAATAATTTGATGTTGCGGATCCAACAAAATTAGTTTCTTCGAATTCCGACTTCATTTGCGAAAGTGGCTATTTTTAAAGCTCTAAATAGCCTATTTAAATATATAAATATATTTAAATATAATTAAATTTAATATAAATAAATTTATATTATCGTATATATTCATAGAGGAATACCATACAGCTCCTATTGGGTTTATAACTCGATATTCCCAATCCAGCGTTACATCGATATTCGATTTATATTGAAAATATATTTATAATGTAAATAAAGCGTTACTAATTATAAAGGTATTCCATAGCGACTTTTCTGAAATTTGATTTGGACGTAAATCAAAATCTACCCGACGAAATCCCGATTTTTCTCTTCCACTAGAAAGATATACTTCACCAGCTCCTAACGTTTCTTGTTTCACAGAAATCCGATTTGAAACAGCTTCTGTATATTCATTTGATGTTCGAATCGCCAATTTATGAACTACAGCGCCATTTCGAGCTCGATTTTAATTATATTATAATTTCTACGTTCTAACTTTGTTCAAATAATATATTCGTTATTCTAATTCAATTCTGAACTGAATTAAATATCACAGATGATCTAGTTCACACCATATCGCCATTTCAGCCAATTCTGATTATTTAAGAATTAAATATATTATTTAATTTATTATTTTAATTAAATATTCACCATTATTTAATTCCACGACCATTAAATCCTTTAAATCACCTTTTAAATAATTAAATAAATTAATTATTATACCGCTGAAAATGCGGGTCATTACATTCTTCCTTACTTAAAATAATTTTGTCCTTGAAATTGCTAAGTTAGAAAACAAACCCTATTGATTGGTTAGAACCTATTTGTTCACTTCTTACCATTTCTACTGAACCAATAAACTTTAACTAAAATATTAATTAATTCTTATCAATGAAAATTTTCAAAAAAAACCTGAAAATTTTCTAACTCCTAGATTTTTCGAAAAATTTCGCCAGCACCTCCTTTGTACTGGTCAATAGGTCAAACTCCAACTCGCCTCTCTAGGCCATCTCCAACCCAAAAGAAAATCAAACAGCCTAACGGCTTGCCAATTCGGCTCATAAATCTTATATCCAATAGAAATATAAAGTTGTACCTTTTGTCGGCATATCATTTTATCCTTTCCACCTGTTATCAATTCAGCGGATACAAGGGTCATCCCAATCAAATTCCAATCTGCTTTTATCCACAACACAACCATTCGTTTATATCCGAGCCAAATATCATTTCAACTCGAGTTTCTTCTCGATTCCCAACTCTTAACTTGATTGTCACATTACACTTCAAATTTGAATCTCACAATCCAATTTGTCTTGATATCATTCTAATTCAATCTCAGTTACCACTTTACTGGCTTTACTTTAATTCAAATTTGCTTTCACAAATTTCTATTAAATTTGTTTTTAATTCAAACAGTCTTTCCCAAGGAGTTTTTTAAACAGTTTACTCCATTCAAAAATCAAATTTTCCTTTTTGAAATCCAACACAACTTGTCTTTCCCAAAATAAATTCAAAACAGTATCTCTGGTAGTAATTCGTCACTTACAACTCGAAAATGTGTACTGATGATGCAGCTATCATCATCAGAATCTATTTTCCAGCGATCGAAGTGAGTTCAATACTATAAAACCATTTCTAAACATTTCCACTTTGAAATCCATTTCAAAATATATTTCACAGTACTTGTAAAACAATTTAAAATCTCCCAGGATCTTAAATTTTCCTTATTTTTAATCCAAATCCATTTACAAACACTTACCCAATTTTCCAGAGTTTTAATTCAATTTCTGGTTTAAATTTCAGATTTAATTCATTTCAAATTCATATATTTCACTTATATGAATTCTGATCGATTATTTACATAACCATTTCACTTTATAATCTTACTCGACTATAATATCAACCAATATATCCAATATATATCAAAATATACTTTGGGTAAAATTATTTTCATTTACCCTCTTTTCAAAACATATCGGGCCGACCCATCGTGTTTGAGTGATTATAAACTCCTACCGATACAGTGGATCAAACTGATCGACCAGAACTCATAAACTACTCAACCAATAAATCTTCACAATATAAAATTATTTTTATATCATCTATAAATACGTTCACTCGTATATATACACTCAACTCAATCTAGGGTATTACTAACCCTATCTCTATCGAGTCACACCACAGAGCCAAGGTAATTCACTTAACTTAAGCTCCGATACCAACTGTAACGACCTGGATTTCGTCGACTTTGGTTATCGCCATAAACTCAGTGACGACTAACCAAACATCGAAAAATACCAGATGGTTAATGAAAGAAATTAGAGGTGAGGAAAGATAAGATAAAAACTTAGAATAGAAGAAGAAAAAGAACACAACATCAGATAAACACAAACCTCACAGCGGAACGAATAACATATAATAGATAACATATCTTAGAAATAAAAGATTGTACTTGAATATACATATCATCATCAAGTACAACACTTACAACACAGCGGAAATAAACTATAGCTATAAGATCCTGAAGCCTCCTGCTCCAGCTCTTCAAGTATCTGTAAATCCCGACTACTTGACTGCCCGTACAAAATTGGGCACCCAAGAGTTTAGGGAAAACAAAACAAAATAAACTCCGGGTCAGTAATGGGGCTGGTGTGAGTAAAACAGTTTAAAATAGTTCAAGTAGGTAAATGATATCTCATAAGACCACGTCGTATAACGGAACGGGTTTTTCCCTTAGGAGAATCCAAATTTTCTTCATATCAAAAACCTTTTGATATTATAATAATGTCTATCAACCAAATATAATAATCATCTAGCAGAAACGCTTTCATCTCACGTTCTACATATATAGTATACAATCAAAACCGCAAGCACGTATTGGGTAATGGATTTCCAACTATGACAAGGTATGGAACCACCTTTCGCTAGTGTACCTCTAGAAAGGAATATACTAGGTTCAACAAGAACATCTTGCAACCCGGCCACACATGACCGACCACTCATTTCGCTTGAGTGTATCTAATATACATCACCAACGGTTGGGATCAGCAACCGTTTCCCGAATGGGACCGCATCAACAGTATATTTTTTTTGAAGTAAATGAAACTCTAGATCAGGTGATTATACACCCTAATAGGTGCGACCTACATAGCCATGCTGCCTGCCCGATTTCGGTCATTTACCGGTTGATGAGGCTTGAGGTTACGCCTTATCATCACATCAGATTTACTTCGAATGCCACATTGTCAGATCCATAGAAAATCACTAATTGACGACTACAACAGTACATTATGTGTTAGTTAAATAAGTTTCCTTCTCCGCTTCCACTCTTGGTATGGTTGAAGAAATCAATGTATGTGACATTTTTGGAAATACTCTGTCAGACATTCATCCAGGAACAGGATGAACCGAAGGCACTATTCAGTACATCCATCTTAGGCACTGTTATCTAAGACTTATACAATAGCCCTTGCACTTTACTCCGTCTTCAATTATCTTTGGCATATATGATTCGCAACGTTTATGCCAATACAGAGTGGTTCTTTGGATAATAATCCAACCGGTCTCTCCATATTAACAACGTTAAAATGGTCAAAACTTCGATAGTCTGTGATTTAACCATCAATGAAAAATAGGTGTGCAAACAACGATATTATTTCCAGGAGGAAATTATACCGATCAATCATCATTCAACCTTTATCTCTTTATTTCATTAATTTACATATCTTCTGTTTCCATATATTCTAAATTTCTTATTTTCTATTATCAGAAAACATTTCTGATTCTCGTTTGGAAAACATTTCCAAAACTTCTTAATTGGGATTTAAACAGATGTTTTAATACTATATTGCGATGATGACTCAAACCACTATACTAAATTACTAAATCCACTTAACCACTTCACACTCGAACCGTAACCATTTCTTAATTAAAAACGTAGGCAATCAAGTTGGGGTATAGCTACCTCTCGGACCTTAACTGAACTGCCTTTTCAAATCTTGAAATAAATAAGATTCACCTTTTTTTACTCTTTAACACTTCCTTACGAACCCTTGGATTCTATTACGAACCCCCTTCTTTTACAAGTTTACGTGATTATAACAATGGTGTTATAAATCTCCTGCATACGAAATATATTATCTTTAATATGACTTTTATTTCCTAACTCGAATAATATAATGACAACTAATTTATTTACTCCTATTCGGTTAACTCTAATCTATAACTATTATTTTAATAACTCCTACCTAATAACTCGTACTGGATTAACTTCTATTCGAATAACTTATTCGAATAACTTATATTCCATTTGCTCACTTTCAAATACTTATATTCGATAATCTCTTTCTTTGAATAAATCTTATTCGATTGAACTCCTGTCGTATAACTAGATTCGATCTACTCACTTCGAATATTTCTGATTCGATTATCTCACTTCGAATATCTCTGATTCGATTATCTCACTTTGAATATCTACTACTCGATTATCTCACTTCGAATATCTCTGATTCGATTATCTCACTTCGAATATCTACTATTCGATTATCTCACTTCGAATATTTCTGATTCGATTTACTTCTTCGAATAACTAAATTCGATAAACTCATTTTAACTCTATTCGAATAAATTAAATTCGATTTAACTCTATTCAATAACTCTAGTTCGATTTAACTCTATTGATTAACTCTAACTGTTTTACTCTAACTGGTTTAACTCTACGGTTTAACCTAACTGGTTAGCCCTAATGGTTTTACTCTAACTGTTTAACTCTAACTGGTTTAACTCTACGGTTTGACTCTAACTGGTTTAACTCTATGGTATAACTCTAACTGGTTTAACTCTACGGTTTAACCTAACTGGTTAACCCTAATGGTTTTACTCTAACTGGTTTAACCCTAACTGATTAACTCTTTCTCCTTATTCAGCTTCAAACATCGATGTTGAAATCGATTCTTACTTCCTTATATAAGTCCTGACTTATATATTCTATTTATCCAAATGATAAATATTTAACTTAATTTAAAAATATCATTTATAAATAAATCTGGTCCTTTTATCTGTTTACTTCTTTATATATAAGTTCAGACTTATATATATCTATTTATCCAAAGATAAATATTTCCTTTATAATCTATTTGTTTTCTAAACAAATATTTCCTTTATAACCCTATTTGTTTTCTTGAACAAATATTTCCCTTTTTATTTTATTTGCAAATATTCCCTTTATAATCTCTTATTTATTCCTTAATAAATATATTTTTTGATGACTTAGTTCTAAGTGTTTCCTTTATTACCTTATTTATTTATTCTAAGTATTTCCTCTAAAAATATCTTATTTAAAACTTATTCAATTTTCTAAGTCAATATCCTTGTTTAACTTATTCAGTTCCTAAGTTAATATCCTTTGTTTAACTTATTCAATTCCTAAGTTAATATCCTTTGTTTAACTTATTCAATTCCTTAGTTAATATCTCTTTATCTTAACCTATTTCTTTAACAAATAAATAATACATTAATCGTATCTTATTTATTTAACAAATAAATATCTCATTATCTTATCCTATTTATTTTCTAAGTAAGTAATCCACTTTATAAATATTCTATTTATAAAGATTTCCTTCATTTATAATTCCCACTTAAACGTATTTCCTATTTATAAATATTCCATTTATAAATATTTCTATTTATAAATATTTTATTTATAAATATTCTCTTTTATAAAATCCTCTGATTTTGTAAATATTTTCTTTTCAATATTCTGGTATGTTATGTTGTTTAACATATCAAGTTACGATATCCAATATCATCCATACACATATAATCAACAACAGATTATAAATACGTCATATATCACAATATATGAAAACAATAAAATAACTGTTGAGGAATCCAGTCGGATTCCTCCAACCTGTCTCCCTGCATCCACAGATGTTACACAATAAAACCAACATCACTTTCAGTTCCATATGATATATATTCTATTAAACAGAATCAATATAGAAATTCAACTAACTGACTAGCAGTTCAATCAAACAGTCAACACACAGTTAATCAGCCAATATTAACAGTTCTAAAAGTACAATATGAAATTATAAACTGTTCAGACTTAGTGAGATTTACTCACTTTGGCAGTTCATCGTTAAAGAACGATAAACTGTTTGTTTGATCTGAATCAAACAATTTATTTTGCCATAAATTCATACGAGCCCCAATCCACTCCCAGTCAGCTTTATTGTGAAGCTCCCGTCCATACGATCCCATCGGATCTTGTTTCGTGAATTTCTGATCACGTATGATAAAGTTACGACTACTTAAAGTTAACATACTATTTAGATTTAAAAATAAAACTAACTTATTTAATTAATGGGCCTTACATTCTTTTTCCAAGCCCATACCCCATTTTAAAATACCAGACCCGCTCCAGAACACTTCCTCTTCTTCCTGATGGTAATCCCGTAGCCTACCACTCTTAACCCATCTCCCCCAAAACTTCCGTTACTTCCTACCACTCCGATTCTTGATGAAACTCACCACCGAATCCACCAAATTCATGTACTTTGCCAGACAAGTCTCTCCATCAATGTTTGCTTCAACTTGGTTTCACCGTTCGAGATGCGGTTCCACGAATTTCCGCAGCAGCACAACAAAGGTCTCGACATCAATTTGTGCGGAAATCGCTAGAAGCTCGTATACGAATGTTGAATGAGGCTACGATCACCTTTCCGATACTCAAAAATCAAATCGAGGCTCCAAACTCCTCAAATCTTTAACCCTAGTGCTGCTGCCCTAATTGGAACTCTAAAACACAGACGTCGAGCTCAGGGAAACACCTACCAGGCTGAAGTGAATCTCAACAGCACTCTAAAAATACATATATTATGATTTATATATTTTCCTATGAATATATCTCGATTTTTGAAGTTTATGAATTTTACGGGAAAAGAAGATTGGTGGCTAGAACGAGATTGCCCAGAAACATGAAAGTGAATTAGGTTTAGGATTTTAAGGGGGTATTTATAGTGTTTTCAAAATATCTAGATATTTTTGTATTGAGATATTTTTAGTGTTATATTCATTTTATATTCGTTCATTCCTTCTAAAAATTCCTGTGAGCATATACTATACCCAAAAATCACGAAAATGGACATGTAGTTACAGTTCGATATTACGGTCCCAACGAAATTGGTTTCGTCGAATTTTGACTCCGTTTGCTCACACAGCGTATTTTTAATTGTCGAAATACTGAGCGTTTTTCAGTCTAAAAATCCGTACGGCCACACAGTGACTCTAAAAATCACGGAACTTGGAATATAGCAATAATTTGATGTTGCGGATCCAACAAAATTAGTTTCGTCGAATTGCGACTTCGTTTGCAAAAGTGGTTATTTTTAAAGCTCTAAATAGCCTATTTAAATATATAAATATATTTAAATATAATTAAATTTAATATAAATAAATTTATATTATCGTATATATTCACAGAGGAATACCATACATCTCCTATTGGGTTTATAACTCGATATTCCCAATCCAGTGTTACATCGATATTCGATGTATATTGAAAATCTATTTATAACGTAAATAAAGCGTTACTAATTATAAAGGAATTCCACAGCGACTTTTCTGAAATTTGATTTGGACGTAAATCAAAATCTACCCAACGAAATCCCGATTTTTCTCTTCCACTAGAAAGATATACTTCACCAGCTCCTAACGTTTCTTGTTTCACAGAAATCCGATTTGAAACGGCTTCTGTATATTCGTTTGAAGTTCGAATCGCCAATTTACGAACTACAGCGCCATTTCGAGCTCGATTTTAATTATATTATAAATTCTATGTTCAAACTTCGTTCGAATAATATATTCGTTATTCTAATTCAATTCTAAACAGAATTAAATATCACAGATGATCCAGTTCACACCATATCGCCATTTCAGCCAATTCTGATTATTTCAGAATTAAATATATTATTTAATTTATTATTTTAATTAAATATTCACCATTATTTAATTCCACGACCATTAAATCCTTTAAATCACCTTTTAAATAATTAAATAAATTAATTATTATACCGTTGAAAATGCGGGTCATTACACATATATTGTGTTTATGTAACACTTGATTATTATATACGCGGGTTATTTAGAAAGACCGGGTTATCACATTCTGAATAACTGATTCGACGATGTGTTGAGGATGAAGACGGTGGTCGAAGACCGGAGGTCTTCACATCGTTTGGGTGATTACTAATGATCTTGATTGGGCTGTATACCCAAGAGGAGGGAGTCAGTTGGTGATTGTCCAGACGTACTTGGAGATCGATGGATATGCGAGGTACAAGGTGCCTCCGGTTTCGTTCAAACCTAGAACGAACTTGTAAATGGACTGTGTGTCTGACATTGGATTTTATTCTGTGTGATTAATTTCTATTAAATATATATCTGTTTGGCGGCGGAGAATTCATTCTCTTGCTTAACGCCCTTCTCTGAGACGTACGAGCTCAGGGGTTATATATTGATGGATATCAATCGCATGGAGTGAATTTCCTGTGTGGCATGCCTAAGTGCCAAATGATCAAGGCTTTTGTTAAAAAGAAAAGTCTTGTGGTTGATGATCAAAGCACCGCCTGTGTGGCGTAGCTTTGTGTAACGTTAATTCGCGAGCCTCACACCCCGGTTGTGAACCAAAAACGGGAGAGGACCTCAGGGAAGACATGCGTTTCCTTCTAGCTAGGGTGGTGTTAGTGACCTACCAGCCCTGACATTTATATTATTTTCACCTGTGTGGTTGTTGGATTGCGAGGTGCCTCAGATATATCGGTGACTATGTGGAGCCGATGGAGTTATTGGGCTCATTGACGCCCCAAAGGGCGGGGAAACACAGTGTTCAGGCATTATAATCCACATCGGTGGACCGGCCCTGACGATCCAAGGGGCAGTTGCAGCTATTCCTGAGGGGCAGGCTAGAGCTTCTCAAATTCGGTAGAGGACGATCCCTTGCCTCGGTTCACAGATGGAAACCCAACTTCCAATACGTGACTTTGCGGTTTTGATTATAGAGCCTAGTATTGGCGACATGATATATGGTACCAATGCCGTCTATAATTGATATTTATTATTGAAATTGTTTTGACACTATAAACTTATAGTAATAATAAAACATGAAATTTAGCGTATCAAGCATTCTTTGGCTACTATAAGGTAAAACGCTATCCTCGGAATGTGTTGCATTGTGTGATGGGACCTGGGTCTTATAATAGCTTCATTATTTCTTTATTTAGCATTGCGCTGTTGTTTTATGCACTGGTATTCTTGGGAGGAAACCTGTTCCGTGTTATACGGTGTGGTCCCTTGATTTACCAAACTTTAAAATAAAGATTAATAACTGTTTTAGTTCTCACACCAGTCCCATGACTGACCTGGAGTTTGTTGTTTTAACCTAAACTCTAGGTGCCCTTATTTTGACACGGGCAGCTAGTAGTTTTGGTTTTGCAGATTTATATTCACAGGATCCTGATTTACAGCTGGAACGATCCGGAAAGCTCCTTATCTGTATATCTCCTTCAGTTGTGTTTTGTACTATTTTTCCGCTGCTATGTAATGTATTGTAATCTCTGACATTTATCAAATGTATATTATTTGTTTATACTCTGTATATTCTTGTATACTGATGGATTGTTGTAATAAGCAATGAAATGTTCTTCTGTTTGTGCCCCAATGTGGCTTGTTCTCAATTTAATCCGAGCTTTCCTTCACGGGGAAGTTCAGGTCGTTTCAATATTGTCACCCATGGTTGTTGGCCATCCCACAGTAAACCGAAGATACAGAAACGAAAAGAAGAATAAATATGAATTTTCTCTAGATTGGTGACAATACACCCTGCTTTGGGTATGAGCCAACTAGCCATGCTGCCCGCCCGATTTCTGTCATTTCCCGGTTGTGAGGCTAGAGGCTACGTCTATCTTCAGAACATCTGATCACCATTAACTTTGAATGCCATATCGTCAAACCCGTCAATTCACTAATCAACTTCCAAGAATATCAGAGGTATAAAAATCTAAGAGGAACGAATTCCTCCGCCACCAGACGTAATACCTTTAAGAGATCAACCGTACGTAATTTATTAGGTATACTCTGTCAGACACTTGTACATGTTGTCCTAAGACTGGACAAACAAAAAGCACCATTCTGGAATAGAATGACCCTTGCATTTCACTCCGTCTTCACTTTTCTTCAGCATAATCTAATTCGCAGTGCTTATGCCTATATGGCATGGTTTTCGGATAATAAATCCAACCGGTCTCTACGTATTGACAACGATGGTCAAAACACTTCGATAGTTGGTTATTTAACTATCGAAGTAAAAACAAACATTCATTTAAATGTACAACTACACATCACACAACCACGGGCACTTTTTATTTAACATTCATTTTTATTATTCGAATTCCCATATCTTACCAGATATTTCTCAAACCCCATTTTATCCCATCACATTTCTTGGAAAACATTTCCAATTATTATAAACCTTTATTCTCCCATATTCCAGATATATATATTATTAATGTTCGAAAAACATTCTCATCCTTTCACATTTCTTATTTTCGGTATACTAGAAAATATATGTTATTTACATTTGAAAAACATTTCCAATTTCCATTTTAACTACTTAATCTGCAAACATTTGCTTTTTAAAACCTTATTCACTTTGAAATGTGAACATTTATTTCTTACAACAATCTGATTTCGTTTATCAAACAATTCTTTATTTAGATAATGAATACCATTATTACTTAATGTCGACCTCCTATTTGATTAAAACTCGTTTAGCCTTCCTTTAGTTCGGAAATAACAATATACATTATTTGTTGAATATTCAATTACCATTTCTTATATGATCCAGAACAATGTCGAATTACATGTTATATAAACTCAAATGTTTTTATCACATTCCTATATTTTAAAGAGTTCCCTTCAGTACGGGTAATATATATCAGATCTCAATTATTTAGTTCTACTTCCAACTTCGTGTAATTCATTTACACTTCTTTGGGAAAAAACATAATTATTCTCTTATCACTTGGGATAAGTGAATTCCAAACCTTTATAATGAACAGTGTTATATATATAATAATCACGCTTAAGCTTGGTTAACAATATTAATTTATCTTATAGTAAAAAATTGCAATACGCTGTAATATTCCCTTTTATAACTAATCTCGACATCACAGTCACGCTTAAGCCTGGTTAACATCGTTATTTTATCGTCATAGTTCAAAAACTTGCAATACGCTGCTATATTCCACTTTATAACATATCTCGGTATCTCTTTCCATTACAAACCAACACCATACCTCGATAATAGTGAAGTCGTTCAAGTTGGGGTATTTTATTTACCACTCGGATGTAACGACCGGGAATTCCGCTCGATCCGAATCAGACGCTAAACCGACTAAGACCGTACGAAACGCCTGATTGTTTGAGAACACGACAAATCAGAACACAAACAGAAGAACACTTCATTGTTAATTAGAACAATTCCATCAGAATACAAGAATATAAGAGTAAGAATAAATATTACACAAACAATATCAGAGATTTAAATTACATTTAAACACATTACTGCAGCGGAAAAATAATACAATACACAACTAAAGGAGATATACGGATGCAGAGCTTTCCGGATATCATTCCAGCTGTTAATCAGGATCCTGTGAATATAAATCTGCAAAACCAATACTACTAGCTGCCCGTGTCAAAATAAGGGCACCCCGAGTTTAGGTTAAAACAATAAACTCCAGGTCAGTCATGGGACTGGTGTGAGAACTAAAACAGTTATTTAAAACTTTACTTTAAATCAGATATATCAAGGGACCACGCCGTATAACACGGAATGGGTTTCCTCCCAAGAATACCAGTGCATATAACAAAACAGCGCAATGCTTTTTGGATAAATGAAGCTATTATAAGACCCAGGTCCTATCACACAATGCAACGCAAGCCGGGGGATAGGGTTTTCCCTTATAATAGCCAAACATGCTTAGTACGTTTTAAACAAATCATTTGATACTATTATAGGTGCATAGTGTATAAAAAAACTTGAAATCATAAGTATCAATCATAGGCGGCATGGGTACCATATATCATGTAGCCAATAATAGGCTCTACAAATAAAACCGCAAAGTCAACGTATTTGGAAATTGGATTTCCATCTGTGAACCGAGGCAAGGGATCGTCCTCACCGTCTTCGATACAATCTAGCCCATGTCGTAGGGTCAGAGCGCATCGACCCTTGGAGCGACAGGGCCGGTCCACCAATGTGGATTAAAATGCCTGAAAACTGCGTTTCCCCGCCCTTTGGGGCGTAAATGAGCCAACAAATGACTCCATCGGCTTCACATAGTCATCGATATATTTGAGGCACCTCGCAAAAGCAACAACCACATAAGTCAAACTCGTCAGGGTGTGTAAAACCGCTGACGCCAATTCTAACTAGAAAGAAACGCATGTCCTTGTGACGAGCAAGGAATTTCGCTCGGTCCGAACCAGTCGCTAAACCGATCCAGACCGTTCGAAACGCCCTATCGTTTGAGAACAGGACAAAACAGAACGCATACATGAGAACATTTCACTGTATATTACAACAATGCATCAGATTACAAGAATATACAGAGTATAAAAGAATATTACACAGAAATATCAGAGATTTAAATTACATTTAAATACATAGCAGCGGAAAATAATACAATACACAACTAGAATGAGATATACGGATACAAAGCTTTCCGGATATCGTTCCAGCTGTAAACCAGGATCCTGTGAATATAAATCTGCAAAACCAAAACTACTAGCTGCCCGTGTCAAAATAGGGGCACCCAGAGTTTAGGTTAAAACAATAAACTCCAGGTCAGTCATGGGACTGGTGTGAGAACTAAAACAGTTATAAATCTTTATTTTAAAGTTAGGTAAATCAAGGGACCACGCCGTATAACACGGAACGGGATTCCTCCCAAGAATACCAGTGCATAAAACAACAGCGCAATGCTAAATAAAGAAGAATGAAGCTGTTATAAGACCCAGGTCCCATCACACAATGCAACGCAGCCGAGGATAGGGTTTTCCCTTATAACAGCCAAAGAATGCTTGATACGTTTAAAACAAATCGTTTGATACTATTATAAGTGCATAGTGTATAAATAACTTCAAATCATAAGTATCAATCATAGGCGGCATGAATGCCCCATCCCACTATGTCACCATACTAGGTTCTACAATTAAAACCGCAAATGTCACGTATTTGGAAATTGGATTTCCGTCTATGAACCGAGGCAAAAGATAGTCCTCAACCGATTCGAGACGCTCTAGCCCGCCCCTCAGGATCAGAGCTCGAGTGACCCTTGGATCCTCAGGGCCAGTCCACCGATGTGGATTAAACTTAAACCCTGAACATGCATTTCCCCACCATATGGGGTGTAAGTCTGGTCCGTCTGCCGACCAGAATGCATCGGCCGAAACCGATATAACCGAGGAGCCTCGCAACAGCAACAACCACATAAGTCAAACTCGTCAGGGCGTGTAAAACCACTGACGCCACTTCTAGCTAGAAAGAAACGCATGCCCTCCCTGACGTCCTCTCCCGTTTTTGGTTCACAACCGGGGTGCGAGGCTCGCGAATTCACGTTACACAAAGCTGTGCCACACAGGCTGTGCTTTGATCATCACCACAAGACTTTGTTTTCAACAGAAGCCTCGATCAATTGCCACTTAGGCATGCCACACAGGCAATTCACTCCATGCGTTTGATATCCATCAATATATAACCCCTGAGCTCGTACGTCTCAGAGAAGGGCGTTAAGCAAGAGAATAAATTCTCTGCCGCCAAACAGATATATATTTAATAGAAATCAATCACACAGACTAAAATCCAATGTCAGACACACAGTCCATTTACAAGTCCGTTCTGGGTCTGAACGAAACCGGAGGCACCTAGTACCCCGCATATCCATCGATCTCCAAGTACGTCTGGACGATCACCAACTGTTTCCATCTTCTTAGGTGTACAGCCCAATCAAGATCATCAGTAATCACCCAAACGACGTGAAGACTTC
Source organism: Allium sativum (assembly GCA_030737875.1). Classification (NCBI taxonomy): domain Eukaryota; kingdom Viridiplantae; phylum Streptophyta; class Magnoliopsida; order Asparagales; family Amaryllidaceae; genus Allium; species Allium sativum. Next base: position 864,724,707 of record CM060922.1, read on the forward strand.
CGGTCTTCGACCACCGTCTTCATCTTCGACACCACGTCGAATCAGTTATTCAGAATGGGATAAACCCGGTCTTTCTGAATAACTCGCGTATATATTATAAAAGTGTTACACAAACACAACATACGCCTCATTCCACTTCAGAATATTCTTTTATTCAAATATTCCCATACTTTGGGAAAATTTCCCATTAATTTTATCCAAGATAAATTCTTTAAATTTATTCTTTAATCTCCTTTGGATATCAATTCAAACTAGTCGGGATTAGCGAACCACACCGAAGTAATCATTTATTTTATTTCCCAATCCCAACCTATTCATCCCATGAAGTAAAACTGGTAGTACTTCATATCTAACACCACAGTGTTATCGGTAATTCAATTACCATTTCACGTTCAAATCTAATTAAAGATTTAACTATCGCCTGGAGCAAAACTGGTGATACTCCATTCTCGATCTTTTCAATCTAATTAAAGATTCATTAAAACCCCACTTAGTTTTAATCTTCGGCTGGGTTAAAGAATCAGTGTCATTTAAAACACGGTTCACGATAAACCCAAAATCACATTCCATTAATTATTGGGTTAAAGAACGAGTGTTATTTAAAACACTGTTCACGATAAACCCAAAAATCAATATCACTTCAATTCCAATTAAATATTGTTCAATTGGTACACTTCATTAAATCTAAATAAAAAGATTTAATCTTTTCTCAACTGGGCTCAAGAACAGTGTTAATGAAGACACCATTCACGACAAACCCAAATCACATTCGATATTCAATACAAGGCTCTGAATAGAAAATATATCGGCTTATATTCAATATCGAATCCCGCGACTAACAAATGTCGTATTGGAAATAACGATATAAATATATATCTTTCAAATTTCCGTAACAACATCTGTATAATCACGAATTCCAACATCGAAATATTCCGAAGACAATTTGGATTCAAATCCACTCCAATGCAATCATTGGAAATTTTGGTTATTTTTAAAACCCTTTTCAAATTCAATTTATTTACTTAAAAATAAATAGAATTATCATTCTAGTTCAAAACTAGCCATTTCGATAAAAATTTATTTTTATCTTTTCAAATATGGAGTTTTTCATCCCAATTCTTCACAAATCATTTCTTATGATTTTACACAAATTATTACTATTTTTAATAATTTTATCAAGGCCCGTACAGTCGATTTCCATCAATGGCCATCGAACTGCACTTACAGCGACCTTTTTCAAATTTGATTTGGACATAATTCCAAATCCAACCGTTAGATTTCAAATTTCTAACATTCGCTAGAAAGCGCTTTTCGATACGAACCCAACGGTTCCGGTTTTAGGAGAATCCGACGGTCGGATCTCCCGTAACGTCCATTTGAAATCAATGGTCGAAATTCGCGAACTGCCGCGGCGCGGCGCGTTCTATTCAGGCCATTATATTATATATATAATATATATAATATGTACTTCGTCGATTTCTATTTAAAACGAATTATATAAATAGTTTTAAAATTTGTTTCAAAATCTATTTCAACTTCCATCTCAATTCAAAGCAAAATTGAATTCTTCTCTATAAATTCGTTTTAAAATTCATTTCTATTCAATTCAAATTTCAATTCAATTTGAATTCATTTCAATTTGCTTTCAATTCAATTTGAATTCGTTTTCAATTCAATTCATTTCGAAATCGTTTTCAATTCAATTCATTTCAAAATCGTTTTCAATTCAATTCACTTCGAAATCACTTTCAATTCAATTCACTTTGAACTCGTTTTCAATTCAATTCATTGCGAAATCACTTTCAATTCAATTCATTTCGAAATCACTTTCAATTCAATTCATTTCGAAATCACTTTCAATTCAATTCACTTTGAATTCGTTTTCAATTCAATTCATTGCGAAATCACCTTCAATTCAATTCATTTCGAAATCACTTTCAATTCAATTCATTTCGAAATCACTTTCAATTCAATTCACTTTGAATTCGTTTTCAATTCAATTCATTGCGAAATCACTTTCAATTCAATTCATTTCGAAATCACTTTCAATTCAATTCATTTCGAAATCACTTTCAATTCAATTCACTTCGAATTCGTTTTCAATTCAATTCATTTCGAAATCACTTTCAATTCAATTCACTTTGAACTCGTTTTCAATTCAATTCATTGCGAAATCACTTTCAATTCAATTCATTTCGAAATCACTTTCAATTCAATTCATTTCGAAATCACTTTCAATTCAATTCACTTTGAATTCGTTTTCAATTCAATTCATTGCGAAATCACCTTCAATTCAATTCATTTCGAAATCACTTTCAATTCAATTCATTTCGAAATCACTTTCAATTCAATTCACTTTGAATTCGTTTTCAATTCAATTCATTGCGAAATCACTTTCAATTCAATTCATTTCGAAATCACTTTCAATTCAATTCATTTCGAAATCACTTTCAATTCAATTCACTTCGAATTCGTTTTCAATTCAATTCATTTCGAAATCGTTTAAAATCGATATAAATATCGTTCACGTCAAAATGGCGTCAATCTAATCAACACGGCTTCATAAATTTCTATTTTCAAATATTCTATTTCAAATATTTCTATTTCAAATATTTCTATTTCTAAACTGGAATGAGGCCCAATCAATTACCATATAAAATTAATTATATGGAGTTTCATACAACACATGTATATAATAGCATTGAAAAATAATCAACCATCAACCAAAGTGCACTACACTGTATAAGCATCAAATAAAGATATCTAACGCTTATAACAGCATGTCAATCAATCGATCGACATATTTAATCAATCAGGATGAGTGAACTTCAAATTTCTTCCTAACACCCGTGTGGGGTTTCAAACAATCAAACACATATTTTATTTGTGCTGTTGGGCGATGTGTAAAATTTATCGTCCCAATCAATGTCATTCAAATAGGTGTACATAAACAAACCGTCCGGTTTATAAATGAATATTTTATTTTATTTACTTCACGTTAAAAATTATATTTTTAACGATAAAACATTTTATTTCAATCTATGAATTTCTATTCAATTCATTTATTCTATAAAATGATATTTTTATTTTTCTAACATATTTTAGAAAATTTCGGCGGCATAACGACACGATACTAGAAACGGGACAAGGCCTAGCCTTATCCCCGGTCTAGTGAAGGCCCACGCCATTCACACATCAATCAAATCAATTTCATCTCACCAAACAATTCAATTCAAACAAATAATTCAACTAATCTATGCAACCAAACAAACAAGTCTATGGTCTGTGGACGATTGTGTCGGGTGCTACTAAGCACCGTCTGCATCCTAGTATATATATATGACTAGAAAAAAAGAAATTGAAAGGTGAGAAATTCTCACTTATAGCTATCCTAGCTCCACGGCACTTCATTTGCATAAGTCTTCGTCGTTTCGCCTTTTTGTCACCTTCGTTGCCCAAGGCCACTATATATATAAAAATCGAATTTTTATTTCAAAGTTCCATATATAAAAATCGAATTTTTACTTCAAAGTTCAATATATAAAAATCGAATTTTTACTTCAAAGTTCAATATATAAAAATCGAATTTTTACTTCAAAGTTCCATATATAAAAATCGAATTTTTACTTCAAAGTTCAATATATAAAAATCGAATTTTTACTTCAAAGTTCAATATATAAAAATCATATTTTTACTTCAAAGTTCAATATATAAAAATCGAATTTTTACTTCAAAGTTCAATATATAAAAATCGAATTTTTACTTCAAAGTTCAATATATAAAAATCATATTTTTATTTTGCTATTCAATATATAAAAGCCATATTTTTACTTCGCTATTCAACATATAAAAATATGATTTTTACTTTTGCTTTCAACATATAAAAATATGATTTTTACTTTTGCTTTCAACATATAAAAATATGATTTTTACTTCGACTTTCATCATATAAAAATATGATTTTTACTTTGCTTTTAAAATCAGTTTTTCTTATTTTTATCTATATAAAAAAAAATGCAGTTTTTAAATCCCTTTCTAATTCAGTTTTTAGTTTCTTCTAAAAAAAAACACAGTTTTATACTTAAAAAAAAATCAATTCAGTTTTAAAATACTTTTTAAAAATTCAGTTTTAAAGTTCTTTTATAAAAACAGTTTTACTTTTATAAAAATTTCAGTTTTAAATTGCTTTAAAAAATTTCAGTTTTAAATACTTAAACAAATTCAGAAATTAATTTTTAAAACATTTTATAAATCAGTCTTTCTTAAAACGAAAATAAAAATAAAAATAAAATAGCTAAAAGCTCACCGTTGGCTTGCGAAGTGGAGGGAAGAAGAGGGAGCGTCGGCGTGGGGTTCGGTGGTGTCGCGTCGGCAGGGTTCGAGGTGGGAGGATGCTCCGCGAGGGTGGCGTCGCGATGGGATTCGACGGGGGGGGGGGGGGGGGGGGGGGGCGATGGCTTCGGGGTCTGGCGGCTGCTTCGGGGTCGGCGGCGAGACGAGGGGGCGGCGGGTCGATTGTTTTAGGGTTTTTTTTTTTTTTTTTTTTTTTCTTTCCTGGTTATAATTGAATGAGGGGGGGGGGGCAAGCAGGAGATAAGGAGGGAGGGAAATGATTTTTTTTTTATTATTATTTAATTATTTAATTTAGCAAAGAGTTGACTTTTACATATGACCTCGAAACAAGGCCCACCGCCTGTCGTCCATAGCGTTTTACCCCCATTCCGAACACAATGGGATATGCATCGCAAGCTGATTCGATCGTTTGAATCAGTTTCCGTTTAATTTACATTTAAATCACTATATTGGATTTTAAACGTACATTTCAATTTACCGGGGTCACATACTAACTAGAAAAATTTCAGAAAAATATTTTCTAGCTTCGTATTGACGATACGGTCCTAACAAAAGTGGTTTCGTCGAATTCTGAGACCGTTTGAAAAATGGCCAATTTCCAGTCGATTAAAATCAACTGAAACTGGTCAAACGCGTTTTCCTTTGCCACGCTCACATATTGATTCGAAAAATTATGAAATTTGGAATCTAGCAATAATTTAACACTGCGGATCCAACAAAACTGGTTTCGTCGAAATCCGAGGTCATTTGCAAAATGTCCATTTTTAAGGGCCTGAATTCCATAGCGACTATTCAGAATTTTCAACTGGACATATCTTTTGATTCCCTCCACGAAATTTTGATTTTTCGGATTCGCTGGAAAGATATTATCAAATAGATCCCATTATTTTTGGTTTCACTAAAATCCGGATTGTTTTGCACCCGGTACTTTCAATTGAAGTTTGAAATCGAATTATCGAACTACCGCGCCATTTTCTATTCTATTTATAATTATATATAAATATTTATATTCTAACGACGACGTATATAATATAAACGTTCGAATTATATTCAAAACAAATTTCACGTCGATATTATTTAAAATAATCTATTTTAAATATCAAAATTCGCTAAAATTGCCAAAATAAAAATTTTAAACTGGCCCAGATTTTACGGGTTGTTACAGTCCTCCCTGAGGTCCTCTCCCGTTTTTGGTTCACAACCGGGGTGTGAGGCTCGCGAATCAACGCTACACAAAGCTATGCCACACAGGCCGTGCTTTGATCATCAACCACAAGACTCTGCTTTTCAACAGAAGCCTTGATCATTTGCATCTCAGCATGCCACACAGGTAATTCACGCTATGCAACCGATATCAATCACACAGAATGAAATCCGATGTCAGACACACATCCATTTACAAGTCCGTTCTGGGTCTAAACGAAACCGGAGGTACCTAGTACCCCGCATATCCATTGATCTCCAAATACGTCTAGACGACCACCAACTGATTCCCTCCTCTTGGGTGTACGGCCCAATCAAGATCATCAGTAATTATCCAAACGACGTGAAGACCTCCGGTTTTCAACCACCGTCTTCATCCTCGACACCACGTCGAATCAGTTATTCAGAATGGGATAAACCCAGTCTTTCTGAATAACTCACGTATATAATAAACAAGTGTTACACAAACACAACATACGCCTCATTCCAATTCATCAGTCACTAACCGTAAATTAACAAGAAAATAATTCCCCAAATATTAACCCCGAAGGCTGAAACCAACATCAGATCAATACCCAGGAAACCGTTCTGCTTAGCTAACCTACAGTTAATTTCTAAATTTCACATTCTTAAGGAAAGGTTCCCATTAATTTTATCAAACATAAATTCCTTTAAATTTATTCTTTAATCTTCCTTTGAATATCACTTCAAACTAGTCGGGATTAGCGAACCACACCGAAGTAATCATTTATTTTAATTTCCCAATCCCAACCTATCCATCCCATGAAGTAAAACTGGTAATACTTCATATCTAACACCACGGTGTTATCGGTAAATTCAATTACCATTTCACGTTCAAATCTAATTAAAGATTTAACTATCGCCTGAAGTAAAACTGGTGATACTCCATTCTCGATCTTTTCAATCTAATTAAAGATTCATTAAAACTCCACTTAGTTTTAATCTGTAACTGGTTTAAAGAATCAGTGTCATTTAAAACACGGTTCACGATAAACCCCAAAATCACATCACATTTCAATCAGTCCCTAACCGTAAATTAGCCAGTGAGCAATTCCCTAAGTATTAACCCCGAAGGCCGAAACCAACATCAGATCAATACCCCAGAAACCATTCAACTTAACTAATCTCCAGTTAGTTTCTGATTTTCTTAACTCCTTTCGGTCTAAGAACAGTATTATTGAAGATACCGTTCACGACAACCCAAAATCACATTCCATTAATTATCGGGTTAAAGAACAAGTGTTATTTAAAACACTGTTCACGATAAACCGAAAAATAAAGTCAATACCAATTCAGTTCCAATTAAATATTATTTAATTGGTACACTTCATTAAATCTAAATAAAAAGATTAAATCTTTTTTCTCAACTGGGCTTAAGAATAGTGTTAATGAAGACACCATTCACGACAAACCCAAATCACATTTGATATTCAATACATGGCTCTGAATAGAAAATATATCGGCTTATATTCAATATCAAATTCTACGACCAACAAATATCGTATTGGAAATAACGATATAAATATATCTTTCAAATTTCCATAACAATATCTGTATAATCACGAAATCCAACATCGAAATATTCCAAAGACAATTTCGATTCAAATCCATTGCAATTCAATTATTGGAAATTCTGGTTACTTTTCAAACCCTTTTCAAATTCAATTTATTTATTTAAAAATAAATAGAATTATAATTCTAGTTCAAAACTAGTTCATTTCGGTAAAAATCTATTTTTATCTTTTCAAATATGGAGTTTTTCATCCCAATTCATTTCTTATGATTTTACACAAATTATTACTATTTTTAATAATTTTATGAAGGCCCGTACAGTCGATTTCCATCAACGGCCGTCGAGCTGCACTTACAGCGACCTTTTCCAAATTTGATTTGGACATAATTCCAAATCCAACCGTTAGATTTCTAATTTATAATATTCGTTAGAAAGCTCTTTTCGATACGAACCCAACGGTTCCAGTTTTAGGAGAATCCGACAGACGGATCTCCCGCAATATCCATTCGAATTCAATGGTCGAAATTCACGAACTACCGCAGCGCGGCGCGTTCTATTCAGGCCATTATATTATATATATAATATATATAATATATACTTCGTCGATTTCCCTTTTAAAACGTATTTTATAAATCGTTTTAAATTCGTTTTCAAAACGATTTCAACTTCCATCTCAAATTCAAATCAAAATTGAATCTTTCCAATATAAACTCGTTTTAAATTCATTTCAACTCGATTTCAATTCAAATCCATTTTTAATTCAATTTCAGTTCGTTTTCAATTCAATTCAATTTCAATTCGAATTCAATTCTATTCAATTTCAATTCGAATTCAATTCTATTCAATTTCAATTCGAATTCATTTTCAAATATTCTATTTTGAAATCACTTTTCAATATTCATTATAAAAACGAATATAATCGATATAAATATCGTTTGCGTCAAAATGGCGTCAATCTAATCAACACGGCTTTATATATTTCTATTTTCAAATATTCTATTTCAAATATTTCTTTTTCAAATATTTCTTTTTCAAATATTCTATTTCAAATATTCTATTTTAAACTGGAATGAGGCCAAATCAATTATCATAGATTTTATTTCTATGGATTTCTGACAACGCATGTATATATCAACAATGACAAATGATCAACCATCATCCAAAGTGCATTCTACACTGTATAAGCATCAAATATAAATATTCAACGCTTATAACAGTCTGTCACTCAATCGATCGACATACAACTAATTATTGGGATTAGTGTATGTCATATATCACCCCAATACCCGTGTGGGGTTTTCAAACAATCAAACACAGATTTTATTTGTGCAGTTGGGCGATGTGTAGAATTTATCGTCCCAATCAATATCAGTCAAATGTGTGTATACAAACAAATCGTTCAATTTGTTTATATTTATTTCATTTTATATACACGTTAAAAATTATATTTTTAACTATAAAATATTTTCCACTATAAAATATTTCATTTCACATCACACAATCAAATTTCACAACACAGCAACCAAACAAACAAGTCATCCATGGTCTGTGGACGACGGGTGTCGGGTGCTACTAAACACCGTCTCCATCCTAGTATATATTTTAACTAGAAAATTAAATTAAAGGTGAGAAGTTCTCACAGAGGGTTCCACTCCGCCGTGTTTTGCTTTTGAACTGCTGAGCCGTATGGATCTGTTTGATATTCCAATGCAGTCCTTACTACGCTGTTCATAATAAAAAAAATATTTTTATTACCTTATTTCAATAAATAAAAATCATATTTTTATTTCTACTTTATATATTTTTACAACGCTTCTTCCTATATAAATATTATATTTTTATACTTCTTCTTCTTATATAAAGATTGAATTTTTATTATCATAACTATATAAAAATTATATTTTTATATTTCTACTTTAACAAAAGCCATATTTTTAATACTCTACCTAAATAAAAATAATATTTTTATTATGCCACTAGTATAAAAATTATATTTTTAACTTTTCTATATTATAAAAATTATATTTTTATTCTTTCTATAATATAAAAATCATATTTTTATCCTTTCTCCATTATAAAAATCAAATCTTTCGAGCGATAAAAATCGGATCTTTACTAAACTAAAAATCTAATCTTTCCTTTTTTAAAAATATAATCTTTTTCATTTTAAAAAAGTAATCTTTTCATTAACAAAAATCATAATATTTTATAACCAAAATTCCTATTTTCTTTCTCGCTATATGAATAAAATAAACGAAATAAAACACACATTGCTTTTCCTTTGTTTCGGGTTGTAACACCCCGTATTTCTGTTAATACTAATATTCACAAATTAAAAGAATTAATGTTGAGAATTTGCACGAAATAGTCTTAAAAAGGCATATAACAAATTTGAGATATGTGAATTGCCTTAAAAGGCGAAAAATGGAATTAAGACATTAATTGGAAAATTAATGTGTAGAAATGGTCATAAGTTAATTATGGATTAATTTGAATTCATGAATAGGTGCGTGTGTGTATATATATATATTTATATATATATATGGGCAGTTAATGTAAATATGAATAGAAGTTTATTAATTTGCTGAGTGTTTGCTGAGTCACTTCTGACTCATTGCTGAGTCAATAAGACAAACCCCATCTGGTCTGAATGGCTGCGGTTATTTCTAGGTTAAATCTAATGGCCTAAATGAATCCTAACATCTATAAATAAGTGGGTAGACTCTAACCCTAATTCACTTGAAAAATTGGAGAGCTACCAACATGCCGTTGCCATGGAGTTCAGCATAGCCGTCACAAACTAAAGAAGAAGAAGGCCTAATCTACAAACTAAATCTACTCAAATCAAATCAAAAGCTCTCTCTCTTTCTATTTCTCTTCTTTAAAATTGTGAGTATGATGAATCTCACAATATTATTATAAAATAATTTGATTAAGTTATGAATGGATCACAAGAAAGTGATATGAATTGTTATGTATTTGTAAATTATGTTGTGGATCTCTTGTTATGCTATTATGTTATCATATATATGTTGTTATGTTGTAGTGATTATGTTGTAAATAATCCTATGCTATGTCATATGTGATTAACCATGTTATGCTATGTTATAAATCATGTTATGCCATGTTGTAAATCATGCTATGCTATGTTGTAAATCATATCATGCTATGTTGCAAATTATGATATGCTATGTTGTAAATCTTATATATGTTGTAGATCTCATATTATCACATATTTTGAAATACTTATGTTATATGATAATGATGTCATGTTAAGTTGTGTTGAATCATACAAGTTGTAAAATCATGATGTTAGTATTTATGCGAATTGGATCATGTTTAAAGTTTATGTTTTTTTATAATAGATCTTGATTATGGGAATTTGCCTATTGAGTTAGGTGTACCCATATACATGAATCTACAAATTAATTGGATCTTGAATATGGGAATTTTCCTATTAAGTTAGGTGTACCCATATACATGAATCTATGATTAAATGAATTTTGATTTTTGGGAATTTGCCTATTGAGTTAGGTGTACCCATATAAAACCATATTGTTAATGATATTGATTCACACATGTCCTATACAAGTTTATGAAATTTGATCAAAATCATATTATGTGAATTATGAATAAGTTGACACCCTTAGATCCATGACATGTATAACCTTATGCAAATTGTAATATATGCAAGTTTTACCCCTTGTTATGATTTATTTAGTCACATATATATGTTGTTGTTGTGAATATTTTCTTTTATGCTATGAGTTAGACTAATCGGGTCTAGCATACATTTTGCGAATAAACGTTCAAACGTAGGGTAGGGGTAATATTAGGAAATTAATAAATTGGGGTGCAATTGATATGATTTTGCATGCCTTAAATGGATGTCCATAATTGAGTCAATTATGGACATTGTTAAATTTGGAATTAATTAATAATTCAAGTAGGGAATTATTAAAATTGGGGAAAGTTGATTATTAATAATAATCAATGCTTAGGACACGAGGTTGGACCCGTTTGTGACGTAAACCTGCCCGGACCCGCCCGGCAAATCCAGTAGTCACAAATGTCGGCCCAATGTGAGAGGTCCTAGGCCCAAACTAAAGCATAACAGTTGTAAAGACACGAGGTTAGACTCTTTTATGGTGTAAGACTGCCCGGACCCGCCCGGCAAATCCAGTTGCCATAAATGCCAGTCTAATGTGAGAGGTCTTTATGAGGTTATGGCCTTAATGAATTAAGAAATACTTAGCCAGATAATCATGTAAGGTGGGACATGGGGGTTAAGTAGGTGCCTTGGGTGGCATGAGGAATATAGTGGTTGCCTTTAGAGGCATTTGAAATACGATTAGACTTAACCAAATACACATGTAAATGAACATGACTAACCAAATACACATGTAAATACGATTAGACTTAACCAAATACACATATAAGAGGCCAAAACAGGGAGCGGTGGCAACGCAAGTCCAACGGGTTTCATATGCGTGTGTGGACCCGGGCTGGTAGGTAAGACGTTGTTGCATCGTGTAGGTATAAGCCGTGCATCTCCGTTATATCGGGTTGCCACTTTAGGGGAATGATACACCCCACTGTGGGGCCAGCACGGGTATCTACGAGTAGGGAGCCGATCGAAAAATGGAAAGTGGGGTACACCTAGTGGAGATAGGGGCAGGCGGCACCTATGTAGTCAGCTAGGAGTACGTAAAGCCATTAAGAAAGTTTCTAAGTGAAGCTAAGTGGAATCAATCTTTAGGGTGACTGGTGTGGTGCAGTATAGTGTTTATCCTTTAGTATTTAGGAGCGCCTATAACGTTTCCTTTAGCGATTGTCTATGTCCTTAATCTGCTCTTTCATAGACATTTCCTTGTTTTCCAGCTTATGCCTTAGTCCAGTTATTTTGATAATAGTATTGTAGAATTATCATACTCGCCAGACTTTATGTCTGACCCCCCCTCTTTTTCATCTTTTTTCACCCTTCAGGTCCTCAGGTTGGGCCAAGTTCCAGTGGAGTCTGATTGGATTGCTTATCTCTTGGAAAGCTTGGACTGCTGAAGTAAAGTCCAGCTTGTTATCTTTCTTTTTAATGGCTATTTATGTAATGGGATTATGTACTTGTTTTATCAAGATAGATATTGTACTTGACTTTGATTATGGTGTTATGATGTAATCAAACATGTTTTGACTTCTGTTGCAATTGAAATAAAGTTTTTAAATTTCCAAGTACTATTTTATATCTGTCTTGTTGAAATTTTACTGTTCTATATTCACCTAAAACCTCCATAGAAGTTAATGCATTCCCTTTGTGAGTGACATTAATGGACGTGGGGTGTTACACGGGTGGTCGGAGGAGATGCGTGGGGTGCTTGTGCTCATGCGGGGTGGCCCGGGAAAGTCAAGGGGAATTTAAACGAACACTGAAATTAAATAAAAATGGGATTTTTATTGACGGAGAGGCTCATCGGGGTCGGTGGTGGTCGGTGGAGGCGGCGTGGGGGTGCTGACGGCCAGGGGTGCGACGTCGGTTGGTTTGGTGGTCGGTGGAATTGGGTCAGGTGGTGGCGCGGGGGTAAAGAGGGATTTGGGTTCGAAATCGGTGAAGGGGGAGAGAAGGGGAAGAGTGGAGGAGGAAGGAGGGGAGCATGGTGGTCCGCACCTGACCGGCGGCGGCGCTGGCAACGCGCCAGGAGGGGGCGGCGTTGGAAGACTGGGGCGACGGGGTTTTCAATTTTAGGGGCCGGGTTTTCTGAGTGATAAGGTTAGGGTAAAGGGAGAGTATATTATATATTTATATTTTATTATTATATTATGATATTTCTTTCAAAGAGTTGACTTTTATTATGAACTCGGATTCAACCCCAATGAATGTTGTCCCTAGCTAATTACCCTCATTCTGAACACAATGGGATATGTTTCGTAACCCATTCGGCTGTTACGATAGGTTTCCGTTGAATTTAAAATATAAATCTTTATATATTCAATTTAAATATACATTTCAATTTACCGGGGCCACATACAGTCTCTGAAAATTCCAGAAAAATTATTTCTAGCTTCGTATTGACGATACGGTCCTAACAAAACTAATTTCGTCAAATTCTTAGACCGTTTGAAAAATGACCAATTTCCAGTCGATTAAAATCAACTAAAACTGGTCAAACGCGTTTTACTTCGCCACGCTCACATATTGATTCGAAAAATTATGAAAATTGGAATCTAGCAATAACTTGACATCACAGAACCAACAAAAGTGGTTTCGTCGAAATCCGAGGTTGTTTGCAAAATTCCCATTTTTAAGGGCCAGAATTCCATAGCGACTATTCTGAATTTTCATTTGGACATATCTTTTGATCCCCGCTATGAAATTTTTATTATTCGGATTCGTTGGAAAGATATTCTCATTTAGATTCTATTATTTTCAGTTTCGCTAAAATCCGGTTTATTTTGAATCCTGTACATTCAATTGAAGTTTGAAATCGAATTATCGAACTACCACGCTATTTTCAATTCCTTTTATAATTATAAATAAATATTTATATTCTAACGATGATCTATTTAAATATATTCGTTCTAATTATATTCAAAATAAATTTTTCGTCATTATTATTTAAAATAATTCATTTTAAATATTCAAAATTCACTAAAATTGCCAAAATAAAAATTTTAAATTGGCTCAGATTTCCGGGTTATTACATTCTCCCCCACTTAAAACTTTTCGTCCCCGAAAAGGAATGAAGCCGAAAGTTGTTTCACAAACCAACTCAACTTCCATTATTTTCATTACGGCTTAAGTTCTTCAACTTTTCAGTTTCTAAGGACTTTTCAAATTCTCCAAAAATTTGGCTAACGCCCTAAATTTTCGAAAAATTTCGCCATAACCTCCCCTGCACCGGGGACTTCGGGATATTTCATATAGCCTCCCATGGCCTTCTTCAATCCAAAAGAAAAAGAAAAAGCCAATCGGCTCACAAAATCACCCAAAACTCAAGAAATACAATAAACATGTACCTATTTGTCGGACAAACAATTTTATTCTCTGCTCTTAGCCTCCTTGCAATGACCTGTTCAACGTAAGTACATGTATATGCAACCAAATGCGATAAATTTTCAATACAATTTACTATTTGGTTCAAACTGGCTATATGGTTCAAATTTAACTAATCAAACAATAATCAAACAACACAACCAGCAATCAATTAGTTGATTAGGTTTTCAAATTCATAACTTTGATATATAGTCAAAAATCACATTTTTGGTGCCAAGTCACAACAATAAGCCCTATCTAATTTTGGTTCTCACACCAGTCAATTGGAAATATATAGAAATCTCATTTTCGTCATTCGAACATAAATTCTGACGATGATCGATCTATCATCATAATCATCTCTGGCCGACTAGAATGTGATTCTATATCTATCCAATATATTAAAACTTCGAATACACGCGGATCAGACGTATATGCAAAATCTTTATATACTGGATAGTCCAAATCAATATAAATAAATATTCAAATACGAATAACTGAATTAAATTTTCAAAACAAAATTTGTTTTTCTTTTTATATTTCAAAAACATACTCTTCACACTCGTTCTAGGATGCTACTGATCCTATCTCTAACGAGTCACTCTAATTGGATATTACTAATCCAATCTCTGATGAATTCTTTCATATGGTTCTAATGTGACTTGTTCTCCGAGCTCTGTAAACCAAAGCTCTGATACCACGATGTAACGACCGGGAATTCCACTCTATCCGAATCAGTCGCTAAATCGACTAAGACCGTATGAAACGCCTGATTGTTTGAGAACACGACAAATCAGAAAACAAACCGAAGAACACTTCATTGTTAATTAGAACAATTCCATCAGAATACAAGAATATACAGAGTAAGAATAAATATTACACAGACAATATCAGAGATTTAAATTACATTTAAACACATTACTGCCGCGGAAAAATAATACAATACACAACTAAAGGAGATATATGGATACAGAGCTTTCCGGATATCATTCCAGCTGTTAATCAGGATCCTGTGAATATATATCTGCAAAACCAAAACTACTATCTGCCCATGTCAAAATAAGGGCACCTAGAGTTTAGGTTAAAACAATAAACTCCAGGTCAGTCATGGGACTGGTGTGAGAACTAAAACTGTTATTTAAACTTTACTTTAAATCATATATATCAAGGGACCACGCCGTATAACACGGAACGGGTTTCCTCCCAAGAATACCAGTGCATATAACAAAACAGCGCAATGCTTTTTGGAAAAATGAAGCTATTATAAGACCCAGGTCCTATCACACAATGCAACGCAAGCTGGGGGATAGGGTTTTCCCTTATAATAGCCAAACATGCTTAGTACGTTTTAAACAAATCATTTGATACTACTATAAGTGCATAGTGTATAAAACAACTTCAAATCATAAGTATCAATCAAAGGCGGCATGGGTACCATATATCATGTCGCCAATACTAGGCTCTACAAATAAAACCGCAAAGTCAACTGATTTGGAAATTGGATTTCGATTTGTGAACCGAGGCAAGGGATCGTCCTCACCGTCTTCGAGACAATCTAGCCCATGTCTTAGGGTCAGAGCGCATCGACCCTTGGAGCGACAGGGCCGGTCCACCGATGTGGACTAAAATGCCGGAACTCTGTGTTTCCCCGCCCTTTGGGGCGTAAATGAGCCAACAAATGACTCTATCGGCTTCACATAGTCACCGATATATCGGAGGCGCCTCGCAACAGCAACAACCACATAAGTCAAACTTGTCAGGGCGTGTAAAACCACTGACGCCACTTCTAACTAGAAAGAAACGCATGTCCTCCCTGAGGTCCTCTCCCGTTTTTGGTTCACAAACGGGGTGTGAGGCTCGCGAATCAACACTACACAAAGCTATGCCACACAGGCCGTGCTTTGATCATCAACCACAAGACTGCTTTTCAACAGAAGCCTTGATCATTTGCATCTCAGCATGCCACACAGGAAATTCACGCTATGCAACCGATATCAATCACACAAAATGAAATTCGATGTCAGACACGCATCCATTTACAAGTCCGTTCTGGGTCTGAACGAAACCGGAGGCACCTAGTACGCCGCATATCCATTGATCTCCAAATACGTTTGGATGACCACCAACTGATTCCCTCCTCTTCGGTGTATGGCCCAATCAAGGTCATCAATAATTATCCAAACGACGTGAAGACCTCCGATCTTCAACCACCGTCTTCATCCTCTACACCACCTCGAATTGGTTATTCAGAATGGGATAAACGCGGTCTTTCTGAATAACTCGCGTATATAATAAACAAGTGTTACACAAACACAACATACGCCTCATTCCAATTCATCAGTCACTAACCGTAAATTAACAAGAGAATAATTCCCCAAATATTAACCCAGAAGGCCGAAACCAACATGAGATCAATACCCAGGAAACCGTTCTGCTTAGCTAACCTACAATTAGTTTCTAAATTTCACATTCTTAAGGAAAGGTTCCCATTAATTTTATCAAACATAAATTCCTTTAAATTTATTCTTTAATCTTCCTTGGAATATCACTTCAAACTAGTCGGGATTAGCGAACCACACTGAAGTAATCATTTATTTTAATTTCCCAATCCCAAACTATCCATCCCATGAAGTGAAACTGGTAATACTTCATATCTAACACCACGGTGTTATCGGTAAATTCAATTACCATTTCACGTTCAAATCTAATTAAAGATTTAACTATCGCCTGAAGTAAAACTGGTGATACTCCATTCTCGATCTTTTCAATCTAATTAAAGATTCATTAAAACTCCACTTAGTTTTAATCTGTGACTGGGTTAAAGAATCAGTGTCATTTAAAACACGGTTCACGATAAACCCCAAAATCACATCACATTTCAATTAGTCCCTAACCGTAAATTAGCCAGTGAGCAATTCCCTAAGTATTAACCCCGAAGGCCGAAACCAACATCAGATCAATACCCCAGAAACCATTCAACTTAACTAATCTCCAGTTAGTTTCTGATTTTCTTAACTCCTTTGGGTCTAAGAACAGTATTATTGAAGAAACCGTTCACGATAACCCAAAATCACATTCCATTAATTATCGGGTTAAAGGACAAGTGTTATTTAAAACACTGTTCACGATAAACCCAAAAAAAATTCAATACCAATTCAATTCCAATTAAATATTATTTAATTGGTACACTTCATTAAATCTAAATAAAAAGATTTAATCTTTTTCTCAACTGGGCTTAAGAACAGTGTTAATGAAGACACCATTCACGACAAACCCAAATCACATTTGATATTCAATACAAGGCTCTGAATAGAAAATATATCGGCTTATATTCAATATCAAATTCTACGACCAACAAATATCGTATTGGAAATAACGATATAAATATATCTATCAAATTCCATAACAATATCTGTATAATCACAAAATCCAACATCGAAATATTCCAAAGACAATTTCGATTCAAATCCATTCCAATTCAATTATTGGAAATTCTGGTTACTTTTAAAACCCTTTTCAAATTCAATTTATTTATTTAAAAATAAATAGAATTATAATTCTAGTTCAAAACTAGTTCATTTCAATAAAAATCTATTTTTTTCTTTTCATATATAGAGTTTTTCATCCCAATTCTTCCTAATTCATTTCTTATGATTTTACACAAATTATTACTATTTTTAATAATTTTATCAAGGCCCGTTCAGTCGATTTCCATCAACGGCCATCGAGCTGCACTTACAGCGACCTTTTCCAAATTTGATTTGGACATAATTCCAAACCCAACCATTAGATTTCTAATTTCTAATATTCGTTAGAAATCTCTTTTCAATACGAACCCAACGGTTCCAGTTTCAGGAGAATCCGATGATCGGATCTCCCGCAATATCCATTCGAAGTCAATGGTCGAAATTCACGAACTACCGTAGCGCGGCGCGTTCTATTCAGGCCATTATATTATATATAATATATATATATATATATATATATAATATATACTTCATCGATTTCCCTTTTAAAATGTATTTTTTAAATTGTTTTAAATTCGTTTTCAAAATGATTTCAACTTCCATCTCAAATTCAAATCAAAATTGAATCTTTCCAATATAAATTCGTTTTAATTTCATTTCAACTCAATTTCAATTCAAATCCATTTTTAATTCAATTTCAGTTCGTTTTCAATTCAATTCAATTTCAATTCGAATTTAATTCTATTCAATTTCAATTCGAATTCATTTTCAAATATTCTATTTTGAAATCACTTTTCAACATTCATTATAAAAACGAATATAATCGATATAATATCGTTTGCGTCAAAATGGCATCAATCTAATCAACACGGCTTCATATATTTCTATTTTCAAATATTCTATTTCAAATATTTCTATTTCAAATATTTCTATTTCAAATATTTCTTTTTCAAATATTTCTTTTTCAAATATTCTATTTCAAATATTTTATTTCAAAACTGGAATGAGGCCCAATCAATTATCATAGATTTTATTTCTATGGATTTCCATACAATGCATGTATATATCAACAATGACAAATGATCAACCATCATCCAAAGTGCATTCTACACTGAATAAGCATCAAATATAAATATTCAACGCTTATAACAGTCTGTCAATCAATCGATCGACATACAACTAATTATTGGGATTTGTGTATGTCATATATCACCCTAATACCCGTGTGGGGTTTTCAAACAATCAAACACAGATTTTATTTGTGCAGTTGGGCGATGTGTAAAATTTATCGTCCCAATCAATATCAGTCAAATGTGCGTATATAAACAAATCGTTCGATTTTTTATATTTATTTCATTTTATATACACGTTAAAAATTATATTTTTAACCATAAAATATTTTCCACTATAAAATATTTCATTTCACATCACACAATCAAATTTCACAACACAGCAACCAAACAAACAAGTCATCCATGGTCTGTGGACAACGGGTGTCGGGTGCTACTAAACACTGTCTCCATCCTACTATATATTTTAACTAGAAAATTAAATTAAAGGTGAGAAGTTCTCACAGAGGGTTCCACTCCGCCATGCTTTGCTTTTGAACTGCTGAGCCGTCTGGATCTGTTTGATATTCCAATGCAGTCCTTACTACGCTGTTCATAATAAAAATTGTATTTTTATTACCTTATTTCAATAAATAAAAATCATATTTTTATTTCTACTTTATATATTTTTACAACCCTTCTTCCTATATAAAAATTATATTTTTATACTTCTTCTTCTTATATAAAGATTGAATTTTTATTATCATAACTATATAAAAATTATATTTTTATATTTCTACTTAAACAAAAGCCATATTTTTGATACTCTACCTAAGTAAAAATCATATTTTTATTATGCCACTAGTATAAAAATTATATTTTTAACTTTTCTATATTATAAAAATTATATTTTTATTCTTTCTATAATATAAAAATCATATTTTTATCCTTTCTTCATTATAAAAATCAAATCTTTCGAGCGATAAAAATCGGATCTTTACTAAACTAAAAATCTAATCTTTCCTTTTATAAATATATAATCTTTTTCATTTTAAAAAAGTAATCTTTTCATTAACAAAAATCATAATATTTTATAACCAAAATTCCTATTTTCTTTCTCGCTATATGAATAAAATAAACGAAATAAAACACACATTGCTTTTCCTTTGTTTCGGGTGGTCGGAGGAGATGCGTGGGGTGCTTGTGGTCGCGCGTGGTGGCTCGGGAAAGTCGGGGGGAATTTAAACATACACTGAAATTAAATAAAAATGGGATTTTTATTGACGGAGAGGCTCACCGGGGTCGGTGGAGGCGGCATGGGGGTGCTGACGGCCAGGGGTGCGGCGTCGGTTGCTTTAGTGGTCGGCGGAATTGGGTCAGGTGGTGGCGCAGGGGTAAAGAGGGATTTGGGTTCGAAATCGGTGAAGGGGAGAGAAGGAGAAGAGTGGAGGAGGAAGGAGAGGAGCATGGTGGTCCGCACCTGACCGGCGGCGGCGTTGGCAACGCTCCAGGAGGGGGCGGCGTTGGAAGACTAGGGCGACGGGGTTTTCAATTTTAGGGGGCGGGTTTTCTGAGTGATATGGTTAGGGTAAAGGGAGAGTATATTATATATTTATATTTTATTATTATATTACAATTTTTGTTTCAAGGAGTTGACTTTTATTATGAACTCGGATTCAACCCCAACGACTGTCGTCCCTAGCTAATTACCCTCATTCGAACACAATGAGATATGTTTCATAACCCAATTCGGCTGTTACTATAGGTTTCCGTTGAATTTAAAATATAAATCTTTATATATTCAATTTAAACGAACATTTCAATTTACCGGGGCCACATACAGTCTCTAAAAATTCCAGAAAAATTATTTCTAGCTTCGTATTGATGATACGGTCCTAACAAAACTAATTTCATCAAATTCTGAGACCGTTTTAAAAATGGCCAATTTCAACTAAAACTGATCAAACGTGTTTTACTTCGCCACGCTCACATATTGATTTGAAAAATTATGAAAATTGGAATCTAGCAATTACTTGACATCACGGATCCAACAAAAGTGGTTTCATCGAAATCCGAGGTCGTTTGCAAAATTTCCATTTTTAAGGGCCAGAATTCCATAGCGACTATTCTGAATTTTTATTTGGACATATCTTTTGATCCCCGCTATGAAATTTTGATTTTTTGGATTCGTTGGAAAGATATTCTCAATTAGATTATATTATTTTCAGTTTCACTAAAATCCGTTGACTTTGAATCCTGTACATTCATTTGAAGTTTGAAATCGAATTATCGAACTACCGTGCCATTTTCAATTCCTTTTATAATTATAAATAAATATTTATATTCTAACGACTATCTATATAAATATATTCGTTCTAATTATATTCAAAATAAATTTTTCGTCATTATTATTTAAAATAATTCATTTTAAATTTTTAAAATTCACTAAAATTGCCAAAATAGAAATTTTAAATTGGCTCAGATTTCCGGGTTATTACATCAGACCTTGATCGACAATGTTATTATCTTAGAATAGATATACATCCATAACTCTAAACTCCTTATTACTTATAGTATCCCTCAAACCGTATTTCTTGTTTTATTTGGAATATGGTTTTATAACACCATATTCATACTTTGAAATCTCTGTTATTTATGCCTATTTATATTAAACATTAACTCTTCGCTTTAACTTCATTCCACATTTCTATTTTTAACTTCTTTACCAAGATCCATCGACGTTCTTTGTCTTTTGGCGTTTTACTTTTATTTGAATCATTATACTTAATTCAGGTAACATCTTATTATAAACTCAATATCCTCTTAAATGAAATCCATTTAAGAAACAATTATTTAATTAAATAATATTTACTTTATCATTGTTGAAGTAAATAGTTTACTTCATCATTGATCTAAAGTAGATTGGTTGCTTACTTTACAATAACTAATTATATTAGTTCAATAATTATTTAATACTTCAATAATTAAAAAGGGTAATTAATAATTAAGGAAACCTATTTATTTAAACAATTAATTTCTAAAACCATTATTTATTTGATTAATTAATCAAATAATCAATTTCTAACAAAACAGTTGATTTAATCAACTTCAAATCATCAGTTAATTTGTTAACTGATTGTAATTACTCCTTACCATTAGATTAATAAAATTAATCTAAAAATTAATCAACTTCAAAACAGTTGCCACTTTCTTAATCGATATCATTTATCAAAATAATGTTGAGTTTCCATTCAACATCAATATAAACACAGGGTTTCAATGTCATTTGGGCTCAAACAGTGCATATATAAATAATATAAAACAAACAGTACTTATAAATATTTAGGAATCCGGTTAGATTCCTCCAACCGGTTTCCTGCATTCACAGATGTTAGTCTATACAATTAACACTAATTCCATACTAGGGAATATTATAATCGATGGGATCAGTATCAAACCAATGATGTGTACATATGCAACGATATATATTTTTCAACCAATTTAATTGTAAATTAACCTACACGACCATCACGCATCATTCAATCAATATTAAAATATAATTATAATATTTTAAAATAAATCAGAGTTAGTGAATTTATTCACATTGCGCGTTAACCGTTCAATAACGATTTGCGTCGGTCGATTAAACCAGACATTTTGGTTTCTGCCGCGAATTCCAGTAGCTATGTTATCGGCGACATAAGTTCCACAATGCAACGCTTCGTCATTATGATTCCAACATAACTTGTTTCATGAAATTCTATACATGAATGAAAAATATATGACTGTTACGAGTTTAATTGAAATAACTAATTTCAACTAATTAATTAATTGTCTATTGATACCGTTTATTAACCCCCTTGATAACACCATTGCTTCGCTAATCAGCATGGTAAAGATATATCTTTCCCAACTATTTTCATGACACTTTTCCAAATTAATCCAACTATGTTCTTTCTCTAAACTTCTAACGACAGCTTCAGGCAATTTCCCTCATGCCATTTCCTTTTCGTAAACAGGTAGCCACCTTACCAATTTAATTAATATGTGTTTGGTATATTGGGCTCACCAATATTCTTCACGTCAACCCGTATACACCTGTTCAAGCCCAATCACTTCAAGCTCCTTCTCCATCCCAGGAAAATAACCCGTAAGCTCTTATACAACGCATGCCATCACTACTTCTTTCTTCTTGGGTCTCCAGCCTTCAACGCTGTCTGTTATCTCCATTCTCCACTGACTTAAACCACCATCCATCCAAGTCGAGATCACTAGTACACCTACATCACACCGTCTAACCTCCGCTTGCCAGAGAAACATATTTGACGCCCCCCCTATAACAAAAATCATGACTTAAACCATAAGCTCTTTCTCCCTGTTTACTTTGTTACCATCACCCACTGAGGTGACCGAACCCGCTACCGTGTTTATACCTTCCACCATATTCCTTCCCATGCAAAATTTCCACTTATCCCGTTTCAGTATATTTCGGACTGCACATACATACCCATCATTTTCGTGCAATTTCTCTTGCTTTTTCACATGTCGCTTCAGTCAAGAATCCCTTCTTTTAATTAATGTCTCCTGCATGAAAACAATACATGGCTTGTAATGCTGTAACTGCCCTTTTTCCCCCTTGTTTCATCTTCGCACGCAGCTTCTCTCAGCTTGTTCTCCTTCAAGTATTTTCAGTTCAAGACTTGATACTCCAACATCCAGCTTCCAACGCTGTCTCCTACCAACCACATCCTTTCTTCACTTCTCTTCTCGTCATGAGACCTACTCAACCGTCATTGTCTTGCTCACGCAAACGTGCTGATCATAATTACTTTGTACACATCATTAGGTTCCTCAAACCCTCGCTCATCTCTCACTGATCTCGCTCAAAACTGAAAGAAGAGGACTTGTTTGTATTTATGATATTTGGATTCTTGGTTTCTAAGCAATAGGTTGGGTAGAGTAACTGTTAACAAACATAGGTCTGTAGTAGTCTTTAATTTTTTTCTTACGCACTAAGAAATAGGGTAAGGTATAAGGTATGCTGTCTGCATTCAATAAATGGAAGGGTATGGTGTTTGTCAGTAAGAGTATGGCCCTATGGGGAGAGTTCAACAGATTCATCGTTTCTTGTTTCGCAGAAATCTGACTAATAATGGATTCTGTATACTCAGTTGAAGTTTAGAACATTAAATTACGAACTACCGCGATATTACGGGCTCGATTATATTTAATACATATTTTTATACGTTCAACTTCGTTTTAATTAATTTATAAATCCACTTATATTACGAATTCAATATTTAAACTGATTTAAATATTCAAATACAAACCGATAAAAATGCGGGACGTTACATTCCTTCCCCCTTAAAAGAATTTCATCCCCGAAATTACTAAGGTAGGAAAATGCTACAATCAGGTTAAAAATCTTTTATTTAATTTCTTAAATTCAATTTCAACAGAACCGATTAATTCTAATAAAAAAATGAATTCCTCCTTATTAACAAATATTTTCAGAAATTCTGAAAATTTCCTAATAGCTTAAATTTTCGGAGAATTTTGCCAACATCTCCTCTGCACGGCTCATTCGGTACTACTACAACTTGCCTCTCTGGGCATTTTAGAGTCCAAAAGAAAATCAAACAGCCAAATGGCTTGCCAAACAGACTCATAAAAATCTCATACTCGTATATAAACGTGTACCTTCTCTGTTGGGCATTCAACTCTATCTCTGCCATCTGCTATCAAACCAGTATACATCAAAACA
The DNA here is from genome assembly GCA_030737875.1 of Allium sativum. Classification (NCBI taxonomy): domain Eukaryota; kingdom Viridiplantae; phylum Streptophyta; class Magnoliopsida; order Asparagales; family Amaryllidaceae; genus Allium; species Allium sativum. The sequence continues at coordinate 864,749,101 of CM060922.1, forward strand.
TTTCCAACTAATCTCCAATTAATTTATTCTCCAAACCAATCATTCACTTATACCCAAATCTGTAACACCCCACGTCCATTAATGTCACTCACAAAGGGAATGCATTAACTTCTATGGAGCGTTTTAGGTAAGTATAGAACATAAACTTAACAACAAGACAGATATAAACAGTACTCAAAGATTTGAAACTTTATTTCATTGCAGCGAAAAACACATAGGTTTGATTACACCATCAAAAACCAAGGTCAAAGTACATAATATCCATCTTGACTAAATCAAAGTACATAAATTGAAAGACATAATCCCCAATACAAAATAGCCATAAATAAGAGAGGCTGAACTTTATTTCAACAATCCAAGCAATCTTCTAAAAGCAGAGAAACAGCTGTCCAGAATCAAGCTCCACTGGTGCTAGTTCCAATCTGAGCACCTAGGGGGGGGGGAGGAAGAAAAGAGGAGGAAACAAAGGGGGGTCAGACATAAAGTCTGGCGAGTGCGATAACTTTAACAATATAATTACCAAAATAACTAGGCTAAGGCATAAGTTGGAAAATAAGGAAATGACTATGAACAATTGAGTAGGACAGAGTAAACAAGGAAACAAGATGAACAACGATATCGTTCAAGGCGCACCTAAACCACTATAAGATAATTACTATACTGCACCACCACCATAAGTTATTTGCTATACTGCACCACCACTAGTCACCCTAAGGTTGATCCCGCCTACATAACTTAATAATGATAATGGTAGTTTCGTGCACCCCTAGCTGCTTTCATAGGTGCCGCCTGCCCCTATCTCCACTAGGTGTACCCACTACCCCCATGCGATCGGCTCCCTAACTCGTAGATACTCGTGCTGGCTCCATAGTGGGGTGTATCACTCCCCAAAGTGGCAACCCGATACCACCAATAATGCACGGCTTATACCTACACGATGCAACAATGTCTTACCTACCAGCCCGGGTCCACCCACGCATATGAACCCGTTGGACTTGCGTTGCCACCACTAACCCGGTTTGGCCTCTTACAGTCAAGCCCAGTATGTGTGTCCCGTCCTCGACTTGGGTCAAGCCCACAAAGATACGTATGGGTTACTGGTTGAAATGGGCGCCCATTACTTGACACAAGCTATCCCCCTAAGCTTGGTCCCCTCTAGTACATCCCACTTAACCCCCTTCTTATTCATGTTCACTTACATGTTTCAATTTTGGTTAAGTGTTTCTAATCGTATTTCAAATGCCACCCAAGGCACCCATTAGATTCCACATGCCACCCAAGGCACCCACTTAACCCCCTCATGCCCCACTACATGCTTATCTGGTTAAGTGTTTCTTAATTCATTAAGACTGTAACCTTATAAAGACCTTTCACATTAGACTGGCATTTGTGGCAGCTGGATTTGCCGGGCGGGTCCAGGCATTCTTACACCACAAAAGAGCCTAACCTCGTGTATTTACAATTCTTACATATTTAATTTATGCCTAAGACCTCCTACATTAGACTGGCATTTGTGGCAGTTGGATTTGCCGGACGGGTCCGGGCAGTCTTACACCACAAAAGAGGCTAACCTCGTGTCTTAGACGATTAATTACACCTAACTAATCATCCCCCAATTTGAATTTCTTTCCCTATTCAAATTATTAATTAATTCCAAATTTAGCTATGGCCATAATTAACTCAATTATGTCCATCTATTTATGGTATGTAAAATCATACCAATTTTCATCACAATTTATTTTATGCCTTTTAAGGCATTTATGCCAATAAATCTTTTAATATTATCCCCTTTACCCAATGTTGTACGTTTGTTCGTTTAACGTAAAATATACGTTAGACTCGAATAGTCTAACTCATGGAATAAAGAGAAAACATCACAAAATACACATAGATAAGACTAGATCTAAACATAAGGGGTGAACTTGCATGTGTGAATGATGTTCTACATCTAAAACTTGCATAGGCCAAAGTTACAACTTGCATAAACTACATATGTCATAGATCCAATTCCAAAGGTGTAAACTTGTTTATGTAATGGTCACAACTTTGCATAAATCATGTATGTTATAGGTCTACATCTAAAGGTGTAAACTTGCATAGGCAATAACCACAAACTTGCATAACATGATTCATATTCCAAACTCATATATTTATATAAACTTGCATATGTGATTTATGCAACATAACAATGGTGTAAACTTATATCTAAACATGTAAACTAGCATGTTGAATTTAGAAAATAACTCACACATGTCATAGCCTAACTTTAAATCTAAAATAGATGTCATGAAACATGTAAAGTTATACATAATCTCTACTAAGTTGCATATGATCCACATCTAAATCAACACCTAAACTTGCATACATACATATGATGTATCATATGAATCAACATAAACAAACAAGCATATGAAACATGATGATTTGATTGTATATAAGCAAATCATATGATTACAACATGGATGATAACATCACAACAACATAGATGAAAACATCATATAAATTACAGCATAAATGATAACATCACAATTTTTCAACATAGACGATAACATGCGGTCAATATTTCACAACATAACCATACAATCCGCATCATAACTTAATCCAATTAAATTGCTAATTATTTTATTAAAGAAATCGAACTCATAACTCAAAGAAGGTCTTGAGTACTGAATTCTGAATTCTGAAGTTGTATTAGCTTTCCTTTGAAGAAGATTCATTGTTAAAGTTGAATAGAACTGATTTGATTTGCTGTTCTTCCTCTCTAATTGGTGGCGGCTACTCTAGGTTATAGGATGACAACATGACCGCCATAGTTTCAGTTTTTATTTTGATTTGGGGTTTGAGTCTACCCATGTTTATATAGAATTTTAATTTAATTATAGCCGTCGGATGATCTTAGGGTTAATCAAAACCATTCAGTCGGAATAGGGTGACACCTCAGCCCTAATGACTCATCAAGGAGTCAGAAAGGACTCAGCAACACGGGTCAGACTGAACCAGAAAGCTGTGCAGGCCTGCTGCTCGGCCTGGGCGCACTTGGCAGGTGCGCCAGTGCAAATTTGTACTGGCGCACTTCCCAAGTGCGCCAGTGCAATCTATTTTTTTTTTCTGACTTTGTTCGTCCATATCTTCTTCATCTGATATCCGTTTTACGCAAACTCGGATTCTATCTCGACCAGAATTCCGAGACGAACACAATGGCGCAACCCATTTCCCTTAATTCTCACGTCTGAGATTAATTATTCTTTAATTTAGTTAATTCGATTATTCAAAAATCCGGGGTGTTACATTCTCCCCTCCTTAAAGGATTTCGCCCCCGAAATCTCCAAGTTAAGGAGAATGCATATCCTAACATCTAAACAACCATCTACTCAACCATCAAATACAGGCATCCATTGTCCTTATAAAATTCCTACTGCTGTATGAACATATGCAAGAAGTGTGTATCTGTTCCTTATCTAATGCAAAATCAGGCGGTCTACTGATTCAGTTGACCTCCTTAATGCAAACCATGACAGTGCCATGCGTCCATTATGTATGCGAAAGAACCCTATCGATACATATTATTTCTACATGTGTGCACAACCATTCACCAAAATGCAACATCCATATGATGGTACAACCATTATACATCCATTACTTAAATATGTACACACATTTTTATGCAAGATGAAGTGACTGAGCCGATCTAGTGCCTAAAGTGTGTGTATATGCATCCACGAGCAACCACTAGCAAACACTTGCATCCACATGCATCCATCATCCATAGCATGTCTCAAACACATGTTTTAACCATAGGACTATCCTATCTAAAGGTCAAAGATACTAGCGAGAGGACATACTAAAGATAAGATAAGTACAAGGTAAGCGATAAAGGAGAAATTAAAAGACATACCCTCAAAAAGCAAAGGGTACAATGAACGCATCTTCTCTTCCGTCTCCCAAGTAGCGTCGCTCTCATCATCTCCCCATTGCACTTTGAATAGCTTGACCTCTCAGTTCCTCAACTTCTTAATCTCCAACCCAAGAATGCGCGTAGGAGCTTGTCGAATCGTCGCGTCACGCTCTATCTCCACTTCTCTAAGCAAGCTCGGCTCTACCACTTGCGCGGTCTCGTGCAAGCATTTCCTTAAATGTGATACATGCAATACATCGTGTACACCACTAAGTCTCTCGGGCAACTCCACTCTGTACGCCATCTGTCCAATTCTCTCCTTAATAGGAAACGGCCCTACGAACCTTGGTGCTAACTTCCTAACGGACCCAAAGAGAACAACGTTCCATAATGGAGACACCTTGACAAAGACCATGTCCCCAATATCAAACTCAAGATCCGTCCTCCTCTTGTCCGCATAAGATTTCTGCATATCTTGCGCCGTCTTCATCCTTCTTCGAATCAAATCGATCTTTTCCGAAATCTGTCTAATCATATCGGGTCCAAGCAAGATCTTATCTGTAGACTCCCACCAACATGTAGGCGAACGACACGACCGTTCATAAAGAGCTTCGAACAGTGCCATGTCAATGCTAGACTGAAAGCTATTATTATATGCGAACTTTACCAACGGAAGATGTTCCTCCCCTGTACCTTCGAAGTCTAAGACACACAACCTCAATAGGTCCTCTAGAATACGATTCACCCTCTCGGTCTGGCCATCCGTTTGAGGATGATATGCGATGCTCAAACATAACTGAGTCCCTACTGCCTCTTGCAAACTTCTCCAAAATTCGCTAGTAAAAATAGGATCGCGGTTGCTCACTATGCTAGAAGTAACACCGTGCAAACGAACTATCTCTCGAATGTATACGGAGGCTAACCATGGAGCAGTCCTCTTACTCTTCATGGGAATGAAATGAGCGCTCTTAGTAAGTCTGTCTACCACGACCCAAATCTCCGTATTACCCTTCCTCGATCTCGGTAATCCATCAACAAAGTCCATCGAGACACTTTCCCACTTCCATTGTGGGACCTCCAATGGGTGAAGCAATCCACCGGGCTTCTTTTGCTCTGCTTTTACTTGTTGGCACACCAAGCATCTAGAGACAAACTCGGCCACATCCATCTTCATGCCGGCCCAAAAGTAAACTCATCTCATGTCCATGTACATCTTGTCCCTGCCGGGATGGATGGTCATCTTCGAACGATGTGCATCATCAAGAATGGTCTTCCTCAAATTCTCATCCCGTGGTACACAAAGTCTACCGTCCCCAGGTAACCAACCCTTATCATCTAGGGTATACCTACGGAGATGGCTCGTTGACTCCCCCCTTTTGAGCTTCTCTACTAACTCAACCAACCGTGGGTCATCTCGTTGTGCCTCACCAATCCGTCCCAAAAGTGTAGGTCTGACCTCTAAGGATGCTAGCAAACCGGGTACAAAGTCAATGGAAGGTCTAAAGTCAAACGTAAAGATAAGCTCTAAGCTTTGCCGCTCAACAAACAACGAACTCAAGGATAATCTTTTCCGACTTAAGGCGTCTGCCAACACGTTACCCTTGCCAGGGGTATATGCTATCTCGAAATCGTAGGACGTTAAGAATTCCATCCACCTTTGCTGCCTTAAGTTCAAGTCCTTCTGAGAGAACAAGTATTTTTAGCGATTTGTGGTCAGTGAACAATTCGAATTTCTCGCTAAGAAGATAATGACGCCAAGACTTAAGCGCGAAGACAATAGCGGCTAACTCTAGGTCATGTGTAGGGTAATTTCTCTCATGCACTCTCAATTGCCTTCCACCATAAGCTATTACCCTTCCCTCTTACATTAAGATTGCGCCTAGTCCTGTCCCACAAGCATCGGTATAAACGGTAAATGGCTTACTCCCATCTGGCAACACTCAGACCGGGACTGTGGTCAAAGCTCTCTTTAAACGCTGGAACGCATCATCACAATCTACGTCCCATGTGAAAACTAAGTTCTTCTTCGTCAAGCATGTTAATGGAGCTGATATTTTTGCGAAGTCTTTGATAAACTTCCTATAGTAGCCAGCCAACCCTAAGAAACTCCTCACCTCGGTAGCATTTTTATGGACCTTCCAATCTTGGATGGCCACTACTTTTGCGGGATCCACGGCTATCCCTTCTTTGGAAACTACGTGCCCTAAAAATCGCACTTCCTTCCTCCAAAAGTGACATTTAGAAAATTTAGCTTTAAGGCTATGTGCTCGAAGAGTCTCCAACACTTCCCTAAGATGTAGGGCATGCTCTTCCTTGCTCTTAGAAAAGATCAAGATGTCATCTACAAAGACTACCACGAATTTTTTGAGGTACTCCCTAAACACCCTACTCATCAAATCAACAAAGTATGCGGGGGCGTTTGTCAAACCAAAGGGCATCACAAGCCACTCGAAGAAGCCGTCTGGAGTCCTAAAGGCAGTCTTGTCTATGCTATCCTCAGCCACTCTCAACTGATGGAAACCCGTGGCTAAGTCCAACTGCGAAAACACTGAGGTGCCAAATAACTGATCGAAGAGATCGTCAATCCTCGGCAGTGGGTGTCTATTCTTCTTAATAAGCTTATTAAGTTCTCTATAGTCCACACAAAGTCTAAGGGACCCATCTGCCTTCGTGGCAAATACTACTGGAGCACCCCACTCCGATATACTACGTCTGATGAACCCCTTCTCCAGCAATTCTTTCACTTGCTTATTGAGTTCTCTTCTCTCTCTTGGAGCCATATGGCGCACTGGCAATGCAACTGGCTTTGCATTATCTACTAGATATATTCGAAAGTCTATCTCACGTTTTGGGGGTAAACCCCTCACCTCATTGAAAACATCAACATATTCACGGACTATACGAACAGAATGTAAGTCATCATCGGACGCGTCAAGGGATTCTAGGTAGCTAAGCATTATTGGACCTCTAGGGTCACAAGAAATATCAAGGGACTTTCCACAATGAGTCAGTAATCTAACTACCCTTCTTTCACAATCTAGGATGGCCCCATATCTAGTTAGCCAATCCATTCCTAGGATCAAGCCGTAGCCCATGAAGCCAAGAACAAAGGCGTTGCATTCAAACTTAACGCCCAAGATAAACACTCTCAAATCTCAACAAATCATAGAAAGATAAGCCGAACCACCAATAGGATTTGAGACTACTAAGGGATCTGTAACTAGACTAGTATCTAGGTGCAGTGTTTCAACTAAAGATGTAGAGATAAACGAATGTGATGCGCCAGAATCGAATAAAGTACGGACAGGATGATCAAACAGAAAAACTAAACTTTCAACGGAAATTGCTCTACCTCGTTCTTGTAGCGGTGGGACCACGAGAGCCTGAACTTGTCCCCTTGCCTGCTCTGGTGCCATAAGAGCCTGCACCTGTCCTCCCGAGGTAGACCCTGCCCTCTGCCCTTTCATTGGGAAGTCCTTGATCAGGTGTCCCGCTTCGCCACAGTGGAAACACCCAGTCTTCTTTTTCTTCCTACAATCTTTGCTTAGATGGTCGGGTGTCCCACAGTTAAAGCATCTTTTCTTTCCCTTACCATTGTTGCCTTTGCCACCTTTCTTGTTCTGTTGTTGCTGTTGCGGCTTCTTTTGATCCCCTTTCTTCTCGGGTGCCTTATTAGCATTGGCGTCCTTCTCCTCTTCATGCATAAGCGCCATGTCAACTAGTCTCTCAAAGGTAGCCCCATGGGAATGTGGGTCATAGCTATCCCATGAAGCGGCTTGTTCAAACCCTTAACAAATCTTAGAGCCTTCTTTTCTGGAGTATTCACCAAGTCCAAGCCAAACCTCGCCAACAGATTGAACTTATTGACGTATTCTTTCACCGATAGATTCCCTTGTTTCAATGCTAGAAATCATTCCATATATAGATTCTCTTCATCCCGTGAGAGAAACTTCGCCTCAAACCTCCGCCTAAAATCTGGCCATGTATCAACTGGACGTTCTCCATTAGTGACCTCCCACCAAAACGAGGCCTCATCCTTCATTAGCCAGGCAGATAACTGGACCTTTCTCCTATCTTCCACTTCAAAGATCCCAAACAATTCTTCCACCTCCTTTAGCCAATTTTGAGCTTCAACAAATGTCTCCATCCCGTGAAAAGGTTTTCCACCCATTGCCCTAAAGTCCTTACATATCTTCACGAAAGTATCGACGGGAGGAGGAGGATGAGGGGGAGGAGGAGGAGGATTTGCTGGACCTGCGGTGGTGGCCCTAGTCTCCAAATACCTCCTAAACCATCCTGGTATCGTTATTCCCTCGGGTATCTCGGGAATTCCAGACATGCTGAAACGAAAAAGGAAAGATTCAATATAAAAGAACCGAAGGAAGGATATATGGCTCTTGGTTTTATGCTTTCTAAAATATAAGTTCCTCTTGAAAATACTTTCCTTAAAACATACTTTTGAAGGCACTTTTTTATAAAAGTAGTTTTGAAAAACAGTTTTTCAAAATTCATATCTGTTCTGGTAACCTTCAGCTCTGATACCACGTGTAACACCCCACGTCCATTAATGTCACTCACAAAGGGAATGCATTAACTTCTATGGAGCATTTTAGGTAAGTATAGAATAGAAACTTAACAACAAGACAGATATAAACAGTACTCAAAGATTTAAAACTTTATTTCATTGCAGCGGAAAACACATAGGTTTGATTACACCATCAAAAACCAAGGTCAAAGTACATAATATCCATCTTGACTGAATCAAAGTACATAAATTGAAAGACATAATCCCCAATACAAAATAGCCATAAATAAGAGAGGCTGAACTTTACTTCAGCGATCCAAGCAATCTTCTAAAAGCAGAGAAATAGCTGTCCAGAATCAAGCTCCACTGGTGCTAGTTCCAACCTGAGCACCTAGGGGGGGGGGGGAAGGAAGAAAAGAGGAGGAAACAAAGGGGGGTCAGACATAAAGTCTGGTGAGTGCGATAACTTTAACAATATAATTACCAAAATAACTAGGCTAAGGCATAAGTTGGAAAATAAGGAAATGACTATGAACAATTGAGTAGGACAGAGTAAACAAGGAAACAAGATGAACAACGATATCGTTAAAGGTGCACCTAAACCACTATAAGATAATTACTATACTGCACCACCACCATAAGGTATTTGCTATACTGCACCACCACTAGTCACCCTAAGGTTGATCCCGCTTACAGAACTTAATAATGATAATGGTAGTTTCGTGCACCCCTAGCTGCCTTCATAGGTGCCGCCTGCCCCTATCTCCACTAGGTGTACCCACTACCCCCATGTGATTGGCTCCCTATCTCGTAGATACCCGTGCTGGCCCCATAGTGGGGTGTATCACTCCCCAAAGTGGCAACCTGATACCACCAATAATGCACGGCTTATACCTACACGATGCAACAATGTCTTACCTACCTACCCAGGTCTACAAACGCATATGAACCCATTAGACTTGTGTTGCCACCGCTAACCCGGTTTGGCCTCTTATAGTCAAGCCCAGTATGTGTGTCCCGTCCTCGACTTGGGTCGAGTCCACAAAGATACGTATGGGTTACTGGTTGAAACGGGCGCCCATTACTTGACACAAGCTATCCACCTAAGCTTGGTCCCCTCTAGTACATCCCACTTAACCCCCTTTTTATTCATGTTCACTTACATGTTTCAATTTTGGTTAAGTGTTTCTAATCGTATTTCAAATGCCACCCAAGGCACCCACTAGATTCCACATGCCACCCAAGGCACCCACATAACCCCCTCATGCCCCACTACATGCTTATCTGGTTAAGTGTTTCTTAATTCATTAAGGCTGTAACCTCATAAAGATCTCTCACATTAGACTGGCATTTGTGGCAGCTGGATTTGTCGGGCGGGTCCGGGCAGTCTTACACCACAAAAGAGCCTAACCTCGTGTTTTTACAATTGTTACGTATTTAATTTATGCCTAATACCTCCCACATTAGACTGGCATTTGTGGCAGCTGGATTTGTCGGGCAGGTCCGGGTAGTCTTACACCACAAGAGAGCCTAACCTCGTGTCTTAGACGATTAATTACACCTAATTAATCATCCCCCAATTTGAATTTCTTTCCCTATTCAAAATATTAATTAATTCCAAATTTAGCTATGGCCATAATTGACTCAATTATGTCCATCTATTTATGGTATGTAAAATCATACCAATTTTCATCACAATTTATTTTATGCCTTTTAAATCATTTATGCCAATTAAATCTTTTAATATTATCCCCTTTACCCCATGTTGTACGTTTGTTCGTTTAACGTAAAATATACTTTAGACTCGTATAGTCAAACTCATGGAATAAAGAGAAAACATCACAACATACACACAGATAAGACTAGATCTAAACATAAGGGGTGAACTTGCATGTGTGAATGATGTTCTACATCTAAAACTTGCATAGGCCAAAGTTACAACTTGCATAAACTACATATGTCATAGATCCAATTCCAAAGGTGTAAACTTGTTTAGGTAATGGTCACAACTTTACATAAATCATGTATGTCATAGGTCTACATCTAAAGGTGTAAACTTGCATAGTCAATAACCACAAACTTGCATAACATGATTCATATTCCAAACTAATATATTTATATAAACTTGCATATGTGATTTATGCAACATAACAATGGTGTAAACTTATATCTAAACATGTAAACTAGCATGTAGAATTTAGCATATAACTAACACATGTCATAGCCTAACTTTAGATCTAAAATAGATGTCATGAAACATGTAAAGTTATACATAATCTCTACTAACTTGCATATGATCCACATCTAAATCAACACGTAAACTTGCATACATACATCTGATTTATCACATGAATCAACATAACCAAACTAGCATATGAAACATGATGATTTGATTGTATATAAGCAAATCATAGGATTACAACATGGATGATAACATCACAACAACATAGATGATAACATCATAGAAATTACAACATAAATGATAACATCACAATTTTTCAACATAGACGATAACATGCGGTCAATAATTCACAACATAACCATACAATCCGCATCATAACTTAATCCAATTAAATTGCTAATTATTTTATTAAAGAAATTGAACTCACAACTCAAAAAAGGTCTTAAGTTCTGAATTCTGAAGTTGTATTAGCTTTCCTTTGAAGATGATTCATTGTTAAAGTTGAATAGAACTGATTTGATTTGCTGTTCTTCCTCTCTAATTGGTGGCGGCTACTCTAGGTTACAAGATGATAACATGACGGCCATAGTTTCAGTTTTTATTTTGATTTAGGGTTTGAGTCTACCCATGTTTATATAGAATTTTAATTTAATTATAATCGTCGGATGATCTTAGGGTTAATCAAAACCATTCAGTCGGAATAGGGTGACACCTCATCCCTAGTGACTCATCAAGGAGTCAGAAAGGACTCAGCAACACGGGTCGGACTGAACCAGAAAGCTGTGCAGGCCTGCTGCTCGGCCTGGGCGCACTTGGCAGGTGCGCCAGTGCAAATTTGTACTGGCGCACTTCCCAAGTGCGCAAGTGCAATCTTTTTTTCTTCTTCTGACTTTGTTCATCCTTATCTTCTTCGTATGATATCTGTTTTACGCAAACTCGGATTCTATCTCGACCATAATTCCGAGACGAACTCAATGGCGCAACCCAATTCCCCTAATTCTCACGTTTGAGATTAATTATTCTTTAATTTAGTTAATTCGATTATTCAAAAATCCGGGGTGTTACAAAATCAGACTTCATTTCAAACTCTAGTTTTGATCTTAATTCCAAATTTTTACTCAATAATTCAATTCCATTCCGGATCATCTTTAACCCAAACCAATATATTTACCCAAGTTAATTTCCATGTTCCATTTACTAATTAGTTATCCTTATCTTAAGCTCAACCTGATTTTATTACAATATCTAATTTTAACTGGCTTCAGGTAAATCCCTGTTTGCTTTTGCAATCCCTATTTACTTCCTTAAGTAAATTTTTATTTCCATTATTACAAATTCATTTTGTATACTTTTTTTAATTCAAAACAATATTGTCCCGGGAGTTGTTAAACAGCTTCGCCTTTCTAGAATAAATATTCCCTTTCAGGATTCAAAATAATTTGTTTTCTCAAAACAATTTCAAAACAATATCCTTTGGTAGTAATCTGTCACTTGAAAGCTCAAAAATGAACATTGATGGTGCTGAAGTCATCATCAGAATTATTTTCCAGTGATCGAAGTGAGTTCAATAGTATATTACTTTCAAAACACTTACTTTCAAACATTTTCATTTGAAAATCCCTTCAAAATGCTTGGAAAATATTTCCAAATCTCTCCCAGGATTTTAAAATTTCCATATATTCAATTCAAAATTCATTTGCAACTCCTTTCCAAATTCCTAGAGTTTTATTTCAGTTCTGGTTTTAAATTTAGATTTAGTTCATCTAATTTTGCATATCATACTTATATAATATTTCGATTGGTTATTTATATAACCAACTCAATTATAAATCTTATTCGATCATAATAACGAACTATAATAATCTCCAGATCTATACACTTTTATATCAAAATATATTTTGGGTAGGACAATTTCATTTACCCTCTTTTCAAAACATACTGTGTTGCATTACTCTATCCAAGCATTTATAAATCCCTATCGACCACGTCAGCTAAATGCGTCGATCTCTAAATTATATACCACTCAACAGATCAATCAACACAATATAAACAGTTTTTATAGTTGTTTACAAATACGTGCTCATATATATATATATATATATATATATATACACACACACACACACTCAAACTCAACCTAGTGTATTATTAACTCCATCTCTATTGAGCTACGCCACTGAGCCAAGGTAATCACTTAACCTTTAGCTCTGATACCGCTGTAAAGGCCCGTAAATTCGTACCAATTTTAGCTGACTAATATTCTACACATTAAACTCAAAGTACCCGAAAATACAGATCTTTAATAGAAGAAATAAGAGGATGAGAAAGATAATATAGAACTAATAGAATAGAAGAAGAAGAAGAACATAACTGATTAGAATTAGAGTAAACACGAATCTCACAGTGGAACGAATAAAATTTATTACACAACATAACTTTAAAATACAAAACTAAATTTGTATATATATACCATATCAGAGTATAACTCATATACGTCACAACATAAATAATCTCAAAATAACAAATGGCAAAGCCTCCTGCTTTGAGCTCCTCCAAGTGAATCTGTAAAATCCTGAAACACTTGACTGCCCGTATAAATTTGGGCACCCAAGAGTTTTGGGAAAAACAAACAAAATAAACTCTGGGTCAGTCATGGGACTGGTGTGAGTAAATTCCAACCATATTGTTTAACCTTGAAAATCCTTTTGAAATAAAAGGATAATAGTAAGACCAGCCCACACATAAACATGGACGGTTTTTACCTTACTATAACCCAAAATACTTTGATATCGAAACCCAGTTGTAACACCCCGTAATTTTATAACATTAAAATTCACAAATTAAAGTATACTTAAAAAAAGAATTAAGTGAAATGGGTTGCGCAGAGAAATATATATATATATATATATATATTGATATATATATAAATTAAATAAATAAATAAATAAATATGCGAAAAAGTTCAAAACAGTGAATTGGAAGGGGAAATAACCGAACCGGCCCATTTTTGAGGTCGACCCGAGCCCCGATGGGTCGACTAGGGATTAATCCAGGGTGTTTGGCTGTCAACCCGTGGGCGGATTCACTCAAATGCAGATTTTGCATTTGATTGGTTCTCATGGTTCAGGGTTAATCTAATGGTCCTAAATAACTTCCTACACCTATAAATACATCCTAATGCTAACCCTAAACCTAATTAAAATAGAATAGTTACCATCGCCATGGAAATCAATGGAGCCGCCGCCAAATAAGAAAGAAGAAAAGCAAATTCAATTCTAATTCTCTCAACCCTAAAGCAAAGCAAAACTCTCTCTTTTCTTCTCTAAATTGTGAGTATGATGATCTTAACAAGATTATCATCATTTTAATTAGGTTGAGTTATGAATGGATTATGAGTAGACGATGTGAATTATCATATATGTTGTTGTAAACCCCTTTTGCTATCATGTATATTGTAAATCCAATGTTATGTGATGATGATATCTTATATGTTGTAAATCATGCTATGATGATGTTATGTATGTTGAAAGTTTCTATGCTAAGTTGTGATGAATCATACATGTTAAAAAGCCATGATGTTACCATCTATGCTAGTTAGTTCATATTAATTAAATCATCATGTTTGGGTTATGTTGATCTATATGACAAGTCACATATGCAAGTTAGATTGATTTGGAAAGTTATGAACATATGCCAAGACATCTATTATGACATCTAGAATTATGCTATGACATATGTGATATCCTATGCTAGTTCACACCATCATTATGTTGCCTAAAAACCCCATATGCAAGTTTATGTATAGATTTGGGCTATGATCGTATCATGTAAATTGAGACATTTAACAAGTTGACACCTTTTGATCCTTAACATGTGTAGTTTATGCAAGTTTCACCCCTATTATGATTAGATTTATTTTAATTGTCTATATGTTGTGATAATTTATCTTTGTGCTAGGTGTTAGACTATACAAGTCTAGCCTATATTATGCGTTGAATAAGCGAACGTATAAACGTGGGGTAGGGGTAATATTAAGGATTTAATATTAAAAAGTTAGGGTGCAATTGATATGATTTTGCATGCCATAAGTGGATGGCCATAATTGAGTCAATTATGGACATCATTAAAAGTTGACTTAATTAACAATTTGAATAGGGAATTATTAAAATTGGGGTAAAAGATTTTAAGTGTTAATCAATGCTTAGGACACGAGGTTGGACTCGTTTGTGACGTAAACCTGCCCGGACTCGCCCGGCAAATCCAGTGGTCACAAATGTCAGCCCAATGTGAGAGGTCCTAGGCCTAAACTAAAGCATAACGGTTGTAAAGACACGAGGTTAGACTCTTTTATGGTGTAAGACTGCCCGGACCCGCCCGGCAAATCCAGCTGCCATAAATGCTAGTCTAATGTGAGAGGTCATTATGAGGTTATGGCCTGAATGAATTAAGAAATACTTAACCAGATAAACATGTAAAGTGAGACATGGGGGTTAAGTTGGTGCCTTGGGTGGCATGAGGAATCTAGTGGGTGCCCTTAGCGGCATGTGAAATACGATTAGTAAGTCTTAACCAAACACACATGTAAATGAACATGACTAAGAGGGTTAAGTGGGATATATTAATGACAAGCTTAGGTGGGCAGCTTTTGGGGGCCCATTTCAACCAGTATCCCAAACGTATCTTTGTGGGCTCGACCCAAGTCGAGGACGGGATACGCATATTGAGCTTGACTATAAGAGGCCAAAACGGGGAGCGGTGGCAACGCAAGTCCAACGGGTTTCATATGCGTGTGTGGATCCGGGCTGGTAGGTAAGACGTTGTTGCATCGTGTAGGTATAAGCCATGCATTCTCAAGTTGTATCGGGTTGCCACTTTAGGGGAGTGATACACCCCACTGTGGGGCCAGCACGGGTATCTACGAGTAGGGAGCCGATCGAAAGTGGGTAGTGGGGTACACCTAGTGGAGATAGGGGCAGACGGCACCTATGTACTCAGCTAGGGGTACGTAAGGCTATTTATAAAGTTTCTGTGTGAAGCAAGTGGGATCAAACAATAGGGTGACTGGTGTGGTGCAGTGTAGTCATGTGTGGTGCAGTGTAGTAATCATTCGTTAGTAATTAGGTGTGCCTTTACCGTTATCTTTAACGTTATCTTAAACACTATCTTTATCTTCCTAAGAGTTCATAGACATTTACTTGTCTTCCAACTTATGCCTTAGTCTAGTTATTTTGATAATAGTATTGTTAGAATTATCATACTCACCAGACTTTATGTCTGACCCCCTCTATTTCTATCCTTTTTCCCCCTCCAGGTCCTCAGGTTGGGCCCAGCTCTAGTGTAGTTTGATTGAATGCTTCATCTCTCTTGGAAAGCTTGGGCCGTTGAAGTAAAGTCCAGCTTGTTATCTTTTTAATGGCTATTTATGTAATGGGATTATGTATTTTGTTTTATGAAGATGGATATTGTACTTGGTTTTATGATGAAACAAACATGTTTAATTTCCACTGCAATAAAATGAAGTTTTAGATTTCCAAGTACTATTTATTATCTGTCTTGTTGTAATTTTTCTGTTCTATATTCACTTACAACCTCCATGGAAGTTAATGCATTCCCTTTGTGAGTGACATTAATGGACGTGGGGTGTTACACGTGGTATCAGAGCTTAAGGTTACCAGAACAGATAAAAATACTTTAGAAAAATAGTTATTTTTGGAAGAAGTGTTTTCAAAAACTTGTTTTAATGAGAAATTTAAAGAGAAAAGTTTTTAAGAAAAACATAATCCCCAATAGCCACATATCTTTATCTTTCGAATTCTCCATTTTGAATCTTTCCTTTTTCGTTTCAGCATGGCTGAAGATCTTAATCTACCCGACGGTGTAACGATACCAGGATGGTATAGGAGGCTATTAGAGGCTAGGGCCGCTGCAGGTCCAGCCAATGTTCCTCCACCACCTGTTGCACCCGTTCCTCCTCCTCTTCGCGTAGATACTTTTGCAAAGACGTACAAGGAATTCAAGGCTATGGGTGGAAAACCATTTCAAGGGTCAGAAACGTTTGTGGAAGCTAGAGATTGGCTTAAGGAGGTGGAAGAATTGCTAGAAATCTTTGAAGTAGAAGAAGGGAGGAGAGTTCGTTTAGCAGATTGGTTGATGAAGGGAGAGGCCTCGTTTTGGTGGGAGGTCACTAATGGGGAGCGTCCTGTTGACTCTTGGGCGGATTTCATACGTAGGTTGGAGGCGAAGTTTCTCTCAAGGGCGGAAGAAAATCTATATATGGAAAGGTTCTTGACATTGAAGCAAGGAAGCTCATCAGTGAAAGAATATGTCAATAAATTTAATCAGTTAGCAAGGTTTGGCTTGGACTTAGTGAACACGCCGGAGAAGAAGGCGCTGAGGTTCGTGAATGGCTTGAATGAACCATTGCAAGGGTTGGCTATGACCCACATCCCTATGGGGGCCACCTTTGAGAAGTTAGTAGAAATGGCGCTTATGCATGAGGAGAAAAGCGCTAAAGCTGATAAGGCACCCGAGAAGAAGGGGGATCAGAAGAAAATACAACAGCAAAACAAGAAGGGTAGTAAAGACAATAACGGCAAGGGAAAGAAGAAATGTTTTAACTGTGGGACACCAGGCCATCTCAGCAAGGATTGCCGAAAGAAAAAGAAGACAGGCTGTTTTCATTGTGACGATGCGGGACATTTAGTGAAGGACTGCCCAAAGAAGGGGCAGAGGGCAAAAGCTACCTCGGGAGGACAGGTGCAGGCTCTTATGGCACCAGGGCAGGCAAGGGGACAAGTTCAGGCTCTCATGGTCCCACCGCTGCAAGAACGAGGTAGAACCATTTCTGTTGAAAGCTTAGTTTTTCTGTTTGATCATCCTATCCGTACCTTATTCGATTCGGGCGATCACATTCGTTTATCTCTACATCATTAGTTGAATCACTGCACTTAAACACCAGTTTAGTAGAGGATCCCTTAGTTGTTTCGAATCCAATTGGAGGCTCAGCTTATTTGTCTATGATGTGTTTGGATTTGAAAATTTCCATACTTAGCGTTGAATTTAGATGTGATGCTTATGTGTTGGGCTTCACGGGCTATGGGCTAATTTTAGGAATGGATTGGTTATCCAGAAATGGGGCCGTTCTTGATTGTGAAAGGAGAGTAGTTAGGCTCGTGACTCGCCTTGGCAACACTCTCGAAATATTTTGTAATCCCATAAATTCGGTTATGCTAAGTTATCTAGAATCACTTGACACGTCTAAGGAAAATCTACGATCTGTTAGAGTGGTCCGAGAATATTCGGATGTGTTTGAGGAGGTGAAGGGCTTGCCTCCGAAGCGGGAGATAGATTTTCTAATATATCTTGTGGATAATGCGAAACCAGTATCTTTGCCAGTACGCCACATGGCTCCACGTGAAAGGAGGGAACTCGGTAAGCAAGTGAAGGAGTTGCTTGAGAAGGGATCCATAAGACGAAGTATATCGGAGTGGGGTGCTCCAGTAGTATTTGCCACGAAGGCGGATGGGTCCCTTAGACTTTGTGTGGACTATAGAGAACTTAATAAGCTTACTAAGAAGAACAGACACCCACTGCCGAGGATTGACGATCTCTTCGATCAATTAGTTGGCGCCTCAGTGTTTTCGCAGTTGGTCTTAGCCACTGGTTTCCATCAGTTGAGAGTGGCTGAGGATAGCATTGACAAGACTGCCTTTAGGACTCCAGACGGTTTCTATGAATGGCTAGTGATGCCCTTCGGTTTGACAAACACCCCAGCATATTTTGTTGATTTGATGAGTAGGGTGTTTAGGGAGTACCTTAACAAATTCGTTGTAGTCTTTGTAGATGACATCTTGATCTTTTCTAAGGATGAAGAAGAGCATGCCCTACATCTTAGGGATGTTTTGGAGACCCTATGAGTGCATAGCCTTAAGGCTAAATTTTCTAAGTGTCACTTCTGGAGGAAGGAAGTACGGTTCTTGGGGCACGTGGTTTCCAAAGAAGGGATAGCCGTGGATCCCGCGAAGGTGGTGGCCATCCAAGATTGGAAGGTCCCTAAAAATGCTACCGAAGTGAGAAGTTTCTTGGGGTTGGCTGGCTACTATAGGAAGTTTATCAAAGACTTCGCAAAGATATCAGCTCCATTGACACGCTTGACGAAGAAGAACCTAGTTTTCACATGGGACGTAGATTGTGATGATGCGTTCCAACGTTTGAAGAGAGCTTTGACTTCAGCCCCAGTCTTAGTATTGCCAGATGGGAGTAAGCCGTTTACCGTTTATACTAATGCTTGTGGGATAGGACTAGGTGCAGTCTTAATGCAAGAGGGTAGGGTAATAACCTATGGTGGAAGGCTGTTGAGAGCGCATGAGAAAAATTATCCTACACATGACCTAGAATTGGCCGCTATTGTTTTCGCGCTTAAGTCTTGGCGTCATTATCTTCTTGGCGAGAAATTCAAACTATTCACTGACCACAAATCTTTAAAATACCTATTCTCTCAAAAGGACTTGAACTTAAGGCAGCAAAGGTGGATGGAGTTCTTAGCGTCCTACGACTTTGAGATAGCATATACCCCTGGCAAGGGTAACGTGGTGGCCGATGCCTTAAGTAGAAAAAGATTATCCTTAAGTCCTTTGTTTGTTGAGCGGCAAAGTTTAGAATTCATTTCGATGTTTGACTTTAGACCTTCCGTTGACTTCGTACCCAGTTTGCTAGCATCCTTGGAGGTCAGACCTACGCTTTTGGGATGGATTGGCAAGGCACAGTGAGACGACCCACAGTTAGTTGAGTTAGTAGAAAAGCTCAAAGGAGGGGAGTCATCAAGCTATCTCCGTAGGTATACCCTAGATGATAAGGGTTGGTTACGTAGGGACGGTAGACTTTGTGTACCAAAAGACGATGACCTAAGGAAGACTATTCTTGACGAAGCACATCATTCGAAGATGACCATTCATCCCGGTGGGGACAAGATGTACAAAGACATGAAGAGAGTTTACTTTTGGGCCGGCATGAAGAAAGACGTGGCCGAGTATGTCGCTAGATGCTTGGTATGCCAACAAGTAAAAGTGGAGCAAAAGAAACCCGGTGGGTTGCTTCACCCATTGGAGGTTCCACTATGGAAATGTGTAACACCCCACCTCCACCAGGGTGGCTCTTGCAAGCACTCTGACTTTGGAGGGGCGTTTGAATCAGGTAAACATGCATAATGATATATCAAGGCAGAACAAGAACATATGTATATATGTAAACAGAGTAAATAACATAGATAAAACAGCGGAAGATTTCAAAACATTTCAAAACAAGTCTGGTACAACATAGCTTTCCAAATAAACAAGTCTAGATAAAACAACATCAACTGAAAAACTGAAATAAATAAGTGTTATCCCCAATTAAGTGGTAACCATAGCTAGCTTCATGTCGAAACCGTACATGAGCTGAAATCCCACAAGCAAGCAATCCGAAATCCAAGCTAAGCTCCAGTATTCCCTCCCTGAGAACCTGGGGGGGAAACGGAAGAAAAGAGGCGAAAGAAAACAGGTCAGTCAAAAGGACTGAGTAAGCCCTACTACAATCAATGTAAACTGATAAAGTTAACTGGCATGAGCAGCAGGGATGAACATAAGGATAACAATATACTAGCATGATGATTAACTAACAAGGTAGATAAAGGTGTCATCACATAATCAGGATTAAGGTTTTGCACCACAGGTGTACTAGCAAACTAACATGACTTGAATAAACAAGTATTGATCCCTTGGCCCAAGCTTTGGCCCAATAACATGAAATGACCCTAATACAAGGTCCAACCAAACGGTCTAGTCGATCGGCTCCCTAAGCCTAACTCGTCACGTGTTGGTGTCAATACGGCCCAATCAAAATTGTAGTCGAACTGTGCCGGGTCCACCCTTCGGGTGTATCAAGCCCTAGGGTGTCAACCCCTGGACACCATGAACATGAGTGCACAGTCCCGATCTACTGGTACCCGTGCATGTTTTCTCCGGCTACGGACTATGTGCACGACCAGAGTCCGCCCGGAACTACACCGGCGTACCCTCTGCCGTCGCTTTTGGTCACTTACCTCCAGTCCAGTAATCGTGCCCCCACCCTAGCCTAGTCCCTAGGGTCATGATGATACTAACTTGGGATTACTGCTGGAGTGGGCCCCCATTGCTAGGATTTTTCTAGTGGGTTAAGTACGGTTTAACCCTCTTGCTAATCCCGGATTAACTTGGTTAAGTGTAACGATGAGTTCACGACTTAACCCCGATTAATCTACCAAGCCCAAATTGGTTAAGTATTAAGTGGACCATGACTTAACCCTAATCACGAGGCATTAATTAATTTAATGCGCCTTAACCTCTCACATTAGACCTTGTTGTGGTTACTAGTTAAGCCGGGCGGGTCCGGGTAGCTTTACACCACAACTTGGTCTAACCTCGGGTTCAAAGTACAACATGACCAACTTCTCACATTGGGTCCTATTGTTTGTAGCAACTAGTTAAGCCGGTCGGTTCCGAGTAGGTTTACGCTACAAACTCAACCCAACCTCGAGTTGGCCACACTTATCTTTTCTAAGTGTCATGTCCATCATGTTTCCAAAACATGTTACAAGTTTTCAAGCAATTGGGTAGACCTAACTTAATAGGTAAATTCCCAATGGGTAGACCTAACTTAATAGGTAAATTCCCAAGCTTATGTTTTATGTCTTTTAAGTTTACCAAACCCCAAACGCAATCCCATCGCTTACATATCGCAATAGCGCATAAAGGATAGAAAGAGGGAACTTGGCATAATCATGACATAAAGGTATTGAAGCCACAAGCTTAACATGGTGGCATATGAAATGTTCATATGTTCATACACTTGCATATTACATTTTAGGCCTCAAAAGCATGCATAAACCAAACTTAGCATATTGGTGATACATGGTGCTAAATGACATGTAGAGATGGCCATAAGTTCGCATTTAGCCTCACATGCAAGTTATCATAAGAGATATGATAACTTACATGTTGCTAAAATGCAACCTTTGGCATAAAGCTTAAAGCTTTATGTTCATAAACCCAAAATAAGCTTGCATAACATGATAGCATGAACAAAATGTTCAACCCAAACTTGCATAACATAACTTGGCATACTTGCATATAAACTTGCATATCACAACATGATAAACTTGCATATCACAACATGATAAACTTGCATATAAACTTGCATATCATACATTTAACTTTAGAGTTTAAGTATGAAAGTAGAATAGGGCTTACAATGCTTAAGAAGTCACAAAAATATGACAAAGCCCTTATGAAATCAATTAAACCCAAAATGCAAGCAAAACCCTTGAGCCAAAATGATCAAGACTCTTTCTTTATGATGCAAATATATAAACTTGACTTGAATGCAAGCTAATGATGCTCATACAAGTTTGAAAACACTTGTATGCATGGAAAATCACTTAGGAATTTATTTAGGAATTTTATGAAGAGAGTGGAGGCCATGAGAGGATTGATTTTGCCATAGTTTAGTTGTATGAATGAATAATGATGATTTAGGGTAGGTTAGGGTCTTATTTATAGATTAGGCAAGTGTTTTAGGCCATAGGATTAACCCTAGATTCAATCCAAGCCATCAAAGCATGTCTTGGGGAAGAAGTCAAGTGTAGGAACCATCTAGGGCCTTTAGATTAAAGATGGACCATGAGAACCATTCAAATGCAAAATCTGCATTTGAGCGAATCGGCCCACGGGTTGACAGCCAAACACCCTGGATTAACCCCTAGTCGACCCAGCGGGCTTGGGTCGACCTCAAAAATCGGCCGGTTCGGTTATTCCCCTCTCCCAATTCGCTGTTTTGAACATTTTTGCATATTTATTTATTTAATTTTCAATTATATATATATATATATCAATATATATATATTTCTCCGCGCAACCCATTTCACTTAATTAAGTATACTTTAATTTGGGAATTTTTCGTGAAACTTCGCGAGGCCATATCTTGGTCATACGGACTCCGATTTTCGAAAACTCGGACTCTATTTCGCGTATTTTTCCGAGACGAACGCAATGGCATAGCCCGTTTCCCTTGATTCAGAATTTACAGTTTAATTCTACCTCCATTTATGTTATAACATGTTATTCAAAAATACGGGTTGTTACATTCTTCCCTCCTTAAAGGATTTCGTCCCCGAAATCTCCAAGTTAGGAAGAACGTATCCTACCATCCATCATCCATCTACTCAAAACATCATCCACGAGCAATCATTGTCCTTAAAAGGTTCTAAATGCTGTATGATCATATGCAAAGGTGTGTGTATATGTACTTATCTAATGCGAAAATCAGGAGGATACTGATTCAGTAAACCCCCTTAATGCAAAATATGTTAGTGAAATGAGTCCATATGTATGCAAATTCCTAACATAATTTATAATCTCTACATGAGTGCACATAACATTCATCCATATGCAACATCCACGTGATAGCATAACAAGTTTTCATCCATGAATAAGCATAAACACTCATGCATATGCGGTATGAAAGTGTGTGAGCCGATCTTAGTGCCTAACGTGTATTATGCATCCACGAGTATCCACTTGCAAACACTTGCAACCACTTGCAACCATCAAGCATAACATGTTTCAAACACATGTTTCATCCAAAGGGTTTCTACCTAAGGTTCTCATGACAAGATTAACACGATAAACTAGATAAACATGGATAGAAAAGAGAAAGATATGCTAACAAAGAAAAGAGATTGAGAGTGTACCCTCAAAAAGGAATGGATAAAGCCCACGCATCTTCTCCTCGGTTTCCCAAGTTGCGTCTTCTTCGGCTTCACCCCATTGAACCTTCACCAATTTGACCTCTCGATTCCTTAGCTTCTTGGTCTCCGTCCCCAAGATACGAATCGGAGCTCTCCTCAAGGTAGCCTCTTTCTCCACTTCTACATCTTTTAGAACACTTGGCTCAACAACCTCTGCTGATTCATGTAAACACTTCCGGAGATGCGAGACATGAAAAACATCGTGTACTCCAGCAAGCTTCTCGGGCAACTTCACTCTATAAGCTATCTGCCCGATCCTCTCTATAATAGGGAATGGTCCAACAAACCTCGGTGCCAACTTCCCAACAGCTCCAAA
Source organism: Allium sativum (assembly GCA_030737875.1). NCBI lineage: Eukaryota > Viridiplantae > Streptophyta > Magnoliopsida > Asparagales > Amaryllidaceae > Allium > Allium sativum. The sequence continues at coordinate 864,772,839 of CM060922.1, forward strand.
TCGGACCACATTCCGCAAAGGAGAAACCTTCACGAAAACCATATCCCCAACATCAAACTCCAAATCCGTTCTTCACTTATCAGCATAGGATTTCTGTCGGTCTTGGGCCGCTTTCATCCGTCTCCGAATCAACTCGATCTTCTCGGATGTATCTCTGATCATATCAGGCCCAAGTATAAGCTCATCTGTAGTCTCCCACCAACATGTAGGCGACTTGCACGGCCTCCCATATAAAGCTTCAAATGGTGCCATCCCTATGCTTGCCTGATAACTGTTATTATATGCAAACTCAACAAGAGGAAGATGGTCTTCCCAAGTACCACCAAAATCCAGAATACAAAGCCTCAACAGATCCTCGAGTACCCTATTCACCCTTTCGGTTTGACCGTCCGTCTGTGGGTGATAAGCCGTACTTAGATTCAACCTTGTGCCCATAGCTTCTTGCAAGCTATTCCAGAATTGACTTGTAAAGATTGGGTCACGGTCACTGACTATACTAGAAGGGACTCCATGTAACCTCATAATCTCACGAAGATATACAGACGCTAGCCAAGATGCGGTCCTCTTGCTCTTCACCGGAATGAAATGAGCACTCTTCGTAAGTCTATCCACGATAACCCAAATGCTCGTATTCCTTTTCCTTGACCATGGTAGCCCATCGATAAAATCCATGGAAATACTCTCCCACTTCCATAGTGGAACGTCTAGAGGATGCAATAGCCCACCGGGCTTCTTCGACTCGGCCTTAACTTGCTGGCAAATGATACATCTAGAGACAAATTCTGCCACATCCTTCTTCATCCCAGGCCAAAAGAAAATGCGCTTCATATCTTTATACATCTTATCTCCGCCCGGATGTGTAGTCAACTTAGAGCGATGCGCTTCCTCAAGAACTCTTCTTACTAGATCTTCTACCATTGGAACACATAACCTTCCGTCTCTCCTCAGCCAACCCTTGTCATTAATAGAATATCGAGCGAGATGACTAGACGTCTCTCCTCGAATTAGCTTATCCATAGTCTCAACTATCTGAGGGTCTTCTCTCTGTGAAGCCCCAACTTGATCAAGAAGGGTAGGTCTGAGTTCCAGAGATGCTAAAGAACCGGTCATCGACTCAATCGCCAAAGAGAAATCAAAGGTTGCCACATACTCTAAATTCTTCATCTCAACGAATAGAGGACTTAGGGTCAACCTTCTTCTACTCAATGCATCTGCTACCACATTCCCATTGCCAGGGGTATAAGCTATCTCAAAATCGTAGGACGCCAAGAATTCCATCCATCTTTGTTGCCTCAGATTCAGATCCTTCTGAGAAAAGAGATACTTCAATGACTTGTGATCGGTATAAAGCTCAAATCTTTCTCCCAGAAGATAATGGCGCCAAGCCTTGAGTGCATATACTATTGCTGCCAACTCTAAGTCATGAGTGGGATAATTCTTCTCATGCACTTTGAGTTGTCTACCGCCAAAGCATATCACTCTTCCTTCTTGCATAAGAACAGCTCCTAACCCCGTGCCACATGCATCGGTGTATACGGTAAATAACTTCCCTCCATCGGGCAAAGCTAGAACAGGTGCTGATGTGAGGGCTCTCTTGAGCTTCTGAAAAGCAAGCTCGCATTCTATGCTCCAAGCAAAAACTAAATTCTTCTTCGTCAATTTAGTGAGAGGAGCGGATATCTTTGCGAAGTCCTTGATGAACTTCCGGTAAAAACCCGCAAGACCTAGAAAACTTCTTACTTCGGTTGCATTCCTTGGAGTCTTCCAATCCTGAACTGCCACTACCTTAGCGGGATCCACCGCTAAGCCTTGCTTAGATACTATATGCCCAAGGAATCTAACTTCCCTTCTCCAAAAGTGACACATGGAGAACTTGGCCTTCAACTGATGCGCTCTAAGCGTATCCATCACCTCCATGAGATGCCTTGCGTGCTCTTCCTCATCCTTAGAGAAGATCAGAATATCATCTACGAAGACCACGACAAACTTGTTCAAGAACTCCCTGAACACCCTACTCATCAAGTCCACGAAATATGCGGGTGCATTAGTCAAGCCGAACGGCATGACAAGCCATTCGAAGAATCCGTCTGGAGTTCTGAACGCAGTCTTGTCTATACTATCTTCAGCTACCCTGAGCTGATGGAACCCCGTAGCAAGATCAAGCTGAGAGAAAACAGAAGCACCGACAAGCTGGTCAAAGAGATCATCAATCCTCGGTAACAGGTGTCTGTTCTTCTTAGTCAGCTTATTCAACTCTCGATAGTCAACGCAAAGTCGGAGAGAACCATCCGCCTTGGTAGCAAATACCACAGGCGCTCCCCATTCAGATATACTTCGTCTAATGAAGTTCTTCTCAAGCAACTCTTTCACTTGCTTACTTAGCTCCCGCCTTTCACGCGGAGCCATGTGCCGAACGGGCAAAGAAACAGGCTTTGCATTATCCACCAGATAAATGCGGAAATCAATCTCTCGCTTAGGGGGCAACCCCCTAACTTCATCGAAAACATCCGGATACTCTCGAACCACTCTCACAGACTGAAGAGTTTCCATTGACGAGTCGAGTGATTCCAGATAGCACAACATGACGGGACCTCTCGGATCACAAGAAATCTCTAGGGTGTTTCCGAGGCGAGTCACGAGCCTCACAACCCTATGCTCACAATCAAGAATGGCTCCATATCTGGACAGCCAATCCATGCCCAATATCAATCCGTATCCCCTAAAACCAAGAACATAAGCACTGCATAAGAACTCTACACTCAGTATAGAGATCCTCAAATCCCCACATATCATAGACAAATGGGCGGAACCCCCAATAGGATTTGAGACACAGACGGTATCATCTACCAAGCTAGTACTAAGGTGCAAACTATCAACAAGATCAGATGAGATAAAGCTATGCGATGCACCAGAATCAAACAAGGTACGAACTGGAAAATCAGAAATATATACAAGGCTCTCAACAGAAATACTACCTCGATCGGGAACTGGAGCGACATTGAGAGCATGAACTTGCCCTCCTGAAGGTCCAGCACGCTGAGTCTGACCCTGGCCTTGCCCTTGCTTCCTCGGGCAATCCTTACTGAAATGTCCAGTCTCACCGCAGAAAAAGCATTCACCATTCTTCCTTTTCCTCTTCTTACAATCCTTAATAAGATGCCCAACTGAACCGCAATAATGGCACTTCCCCTTGTTGTTCTTGCCCTTGTTGTTATTGCCCTTGTTGTTGTTCCCCTTGTTGCCTTGACTCTTGTTCTTGTTCTGATTGCCTTGACTGCTCTGACCACTTGGATTACCCTGATTTCCTTTTCCCTGGGAATCAGTCTTCTTGGCTTGAGTATCATTCATCTTGGTTTCTTTCTTGACATCTCCCTGAAGTAACGCCATATCAACCAAACTCTCAAACGTGGCCCCATGGGGAATATGTGACATAGCCAATCCCTGCAACGGCTCATTCAATCCTCTAGCAAAACGAAGAGCCTTCTTCTAAGGAGTATTCACCATATCCAAGCCAAAACGAGCTAACTGATTGAACTTGTTCACATATTCTTTGACAGACATATCTCCTTGTTTCAAAGTTATGAACCTCTCCATTTGCAGATTCTCCTCAGCAGAAGATAGAAACTTAAGCATGAACCTTGCCCTGAAATCGGCCCAAGTCTCAACAGGCCTAGTACCATTGGTGACTTCCCACCAATAAGCGGCTTCATCCTTCATAAGCCAAACCGCCAACAAGAGCTTCCTCTGATCGTCTATCCCAAAGATAGCAAATAAATCCTCGGTCTCTTTCAACCAATTTCTGGCCTCTACAAAAGTCTCAGTGCCTTGAAATTTCTTGCCACCCATTGCTTTGAAATCTTTGCAAGTCTTTGCGAAGTCCACTTGAGGATGCTGAGGGGGAGGAGGAAGAGGAACCTCAGCGACAGGAGGAGGAGGAACATTAACCACCGGAGGAGGAGGAGGAGGAACATTAACTACCGGAGGAGGAGGAGGAGGAACATCTGCGGGGCCGGCTTCGGTCGCCCTAGCCTCCAAAAGTCTCCTATACCAAACATGTACGTGTACTCCCTCCGGAATAGCAAAGTTATCGGCCCTACTGAAAACGAAGAAAGAGACAGATTCAGAATGGAGAAAAACGAAGGAATTTTGCTAATGGCTTTTTGGGGAATAGCCTTTAAAATAAACTAGACTTTTCTTTGGAAAATACTTTATACTTGGTTTTGAAAATAGTTTTCCAAAAGTTTTCTAAAAGTTTTTTTTTTCCTTCTCGTACCATATGCTCTGATACCAAATGTAACACCCCACCTCCACCAGGGTGGCTCTTGCAAGCACTCTGACTTTGGAGGGGCGTTTGAATCAGGTAAACATGCATAATGATATATCAAGGCAGAACAAGAACATATGTATATATGTAAACAGAGTAAATAACATAGATAAAACAGCGGAAGATTTCAAAACATTTCAAAACAAGTCTGGTACAACATAGCTTTCCAAATAAACAAGTCTAGCTAAAACAACATCAACTGAAAAACTGAAATAAATAAGTGCTATCCCCAATTAAGTGGTAACCATAGCTAGCTTCATGTCGAAACCGTACATGAGCTGAAATCCCACAAGCAAGCAATCCGAAATCCAAGCTAAGCTCCAGTATTCCCTCCCTGAGAACCTGGGGGGGGGGGGGGGAACGGAAGAAAAGAGGCGAAAGAAAACAGGTCAGTCAAAAAGACTGATTAAGCCCTACTACAATCAATGTAAACTGATAAAGTTAACTGGCATGAGTAGCAGGGATGAACATAAGGATAACAATATACTAGCATGATGATTAACTAACAAGGTAAATAAAGGTGTCATCGCATAATCAGGATTAAGGTTTTGCACCACAGGTGTACTAGCAAACTAACATGACTTGAATAAACAAGTAATGATCCCTTGGCCCAAGCTTTGGCCCAATAACATGAAATGACCCTAATACAAGGTCCAACCAAACGGTCTAGTCGATCGGCTCCCTAAGCCTAACTCGTCACGTGTTGGTGTCATTACGGCCCAATCAAAATTGTAGTCGAACTGTGCCGGGTCCACCCTTCGGGTGTATCAAGCCCTAGGGTGTCAACCCCTGGACACCATGAACATGAGTGCACAGTCCCGATCTACTGGTACCCGTGCATGTTTTCTCCGGCTACGGACTATGTGCACGACCAGAGTCCGCCCGGAACTACACCGGCGTACCCTCTGTCGTCGCTTTTGGTCACTTACCTCCAGTCCAGTAATCGTGCCCCCACCCTAGCCTAGTCCCTAGGGTCATGATGATACTAACTTGGGATTACTGCTGGAGTGGGCCCCCATTGCTAGGATTTTTCTAGTGGGTTAAGTACGGTTTAACCCTCTTGCTAATCCTGGATTAACTTGGTTAAGTGTAACGATGAGTTCACGACTTAACCCCGATTAATCTATCAAGCCCAAATTGGTTAAGTATTAAGTGGACCATGACTTAACCCTAATCACGAGGCATTAATTAATTTAATGCGCCTTAACCTCTCACATTAGACCTTGTTGTGGTTACTAGTTAAGCCGGGCGGGTCCGGGTAGCTTTACAGCACAACTTGGTCTAACCTCGGGTTCAAGGTACAACATGACCAACTTCTCACATTGGGTCCTATTGTTTGTAGCAACTAGTTAAGCCAGTCGGTTCCGGGTAGGTTTACGCTACAAACTCAACCCAACCTCGAGTTGGCCACACTTATCTTTTCTAAGTGTCATGTCCATCATGTTTCCAAAACATGTTACAAGTTTTCAAGCAATTGGGTAGACCTAACTTAATAGGTAAATTCCCAATGGGTAGACCTAACTTAATAGGTAAAATTCCCAAGCTTATGTTTTATGTCTTTTAAGTTTACCCAACCCCAAACGCAATCCCATCGCTTACATATCGCAATAGTGCATAAAGGATAGAAAGAGGGAACTTGGCATAATCATGACATAAAGGTATTGAAGCCACAAGCTTAACATGGTGGCATATGAAATGTTCATATGTTCATACACTTGCATATTACATTTTTAGGCCTCAAAAGCATGCATAAAACCAAACTTAGCATATTGGTGATACATGGTGCTAAATGACATGTAGAGATGGCCATAAGTTCGCATTTAGCCTCACATGCAAGTTATCATAAGAGATATGATAACTTACATGTTGCTAAAATGCAACCTTTGGCATAAAGCTTAAAGCTTTATGTTCATAAACCCAAAATAAGCTTGCATAACATGATAGCATGAACAAAATGTTCAACCCAAACTTGCATAACATAACTTGGCATACTTGCATATAAACTTGCATATCACAACATGATAAACTTGCATATCACAACATGATAAACTTGCATATCATACATTTAACTTTAGAGTTTAAGTATGAAAGTAGAATAGGGCTTACAATGCTTAAGAAGTCACAAAAATATGACAAAGCCCTTATGAAATCAATTAAACCCAAAATGCAAGCAGAACCCTTGAGCCAAAATGATCAAGACTCTTTCTTTATGATGCAAATATATAAACTTGACTTGAATGCAAGCTAATGATGCTCATACAAGTTTGAAAACACTTGTATGCATGGAAAATCACTTAGGAATTTATTTAGGAATTTTATGAAGAGAGTGGAGGCCATGAGAGGATTGATTTTGCCATAGTTTAGTTGTATGAATGAATAATGATGATTTAGGGTAGGTTAGGGTCTTATTTATAGATTAGGCAAGTGTTTTAGGCCATAGGATTAACCCTAGATTCAATCCAAGCCATCAAAGCATGTCTTGGGGAAGAAGTCAAGTGTAGGAACCATCTAGGGCCTTTAGATTAAAGATGGACCATGAGAACCATTCAAATGCAAAATCTGCATTTGAGCGAATCGACCCACGGGTTGACAGCCAAACACCCTGGATTAACCCCTAGTCGACCCAGCGGGCTTAGGTCGACCTCAAAAATCGGCCGGTTCGGTTATTCCCCTCTCCCAATTCGCTGTTTTGAACATTTTTGCATATTTATTTATTTAATTTTCAATTATATATATATATATCAATATATATATATTTCTCTGCGCAACCCATTTCACTTAATTAAGTATACTTTAATTTGGGAATTTTTCGTGAAACTTCGCGAGGCCATATCTTGGTCATACGTACTCCGATTTTCGAAAACACGGACTCTATTTCGCGTATTTTTCCGAGACGAACGCAATGGCATAGCTCGTTTCCCTTGATTAAGATTTTACAGTTTAATTCTGCCTCCATTTATGTTATAACATGTTATTCAAAAATACGGGTTGTTACAGAAATGGGAAAGCATCTCGATGTATTTTGTGGATGGATTACCGCGATCGAGGAAGGGTAATACGGGAATTTGGGTTATAGTAGATAGACTTACTAAGAGCGCCCATTTTATTCCCGTGAAGAGTAAGAGGACTGCTCCATGGTTAGCTTCTGTATACGTTCGAGAGATAGTTCGTTTGCACGGTGTTCCTTCTAGCATAGTGAGCGACCGCGATCCTATTTTCACTAGCGAATTTTGGAGAAGCATACAAGAGGCGGTAGGGACTCAGTCATGTTTGAGCACCGCATATCATCCTCAGACGGACGGCCAGACTGAGAGGGTGAATCACATTCTAGAGGATCTGTGGAGGCTATGTATCCTAGACTTTGGAGGTACGTGGGAAGAGCATCTTCCATTGGTGGAGTTCGCATATAATAACAGCTTTCAGTCCAGTATTGGTATGGCACCATTCGAAGCTCTATATGGACGACCTTGTCGTTCACCTACATGTTGGTGGGAATCTACGGATAAGATCTTACTTGGGCCCGATATGATTAGGGAGACTTCGGAGAAGATCGACTTGATTCGAAGGAGAATGAAAGCAGCGCAAGATAGGCAGAAATCTTATGCGGATAAGAGGAGGACAGATCTCGAGTTTAAAGTTGGGGACATGGTCTTTGTCAAAGTGCCTCCATTACGAAACGTTGTTCGCTTTGGGTCCATTGGGAAATTAGCACCAAGGTTTGTAGGGTCGTTTCCTATTAAGGAGAGGATTGGACGGATGGCGTATAGAGTGGAGTTTCCCGAGAGACTTAGTGGTGTACATGACGTATTCCATGTGTCACATTTGAGGAAGTGATTGCACGAGACCGCGGAAGTGGTAGAGCCGAGCTTGCTTAGAGAGGTGGAGACAGAGCGTGATGCGACAATTCGACGAGCTCCTACGCGCATTCTTGGGTCGGAGATCAAGAGGTTGAGGAATCGAGAGGTCAGACTAGTCAAAGTGCAATGGGGAGATGATGAGAGCAACGCTACTTGGGAGACGGAAGAGAAGATGCGTTCACGATACCCTTTTCTTTTTGAGGGTATGTCCTTTAATTTCTCCTATATCGCTTAGCTTGTACTTATCTTATCTTTAGTATATCCTCTCGCTAGTATCTTTGACCTTTAGTTAGGATAATCCTATGGTTGAAACATGTGTTTGAGACATGTTATGTATGGTGGATGCAAAGTGGATGCAAGTGTTTGCTAGTGGTTGCTCGTGGATGCATATACACACACTATTAGGCACCAGATCGGCTCAGTCACTTCATATTGCATATTGCATATATATGGATGTATTTAGTAAAATGGATGTATAATGGTTGTATTATCATATAGTTGCTGCATTCGGGTGGATGGTTGTGCACGCATATAGAATTAATATGTATCATTAGGAATCTTTTGCATACATATTGGACGCATGGCACTATCATGAATTGAACTAAGGAGGTCGACTGAATCAGTAGACCGCCTAATTTTGCATTAGATATGGACATATACACACATTGTGCATATAAACATTAAAGCATTAGAAGTCTTTTAAGGACAATGGATGCTGGTGTTTGATGGTTGAGTAAATGGACGATTAGGTGGTAGGATATACATTATTCTTGACTTGGAGATTTCGAGGACGAAATCCTTTAAGGAGGGGAGAATGTAACACCCCGTAATTTTATAACATTAAAATTCACAAATTAAAGTATACTTAAAAAAAGAATTAAGTGAAATGGGTTGCGCAGAGAAATATATATATATTGATATGTATATAAATTAAATAAATAAATAAATAAATATGCGAAAAAGTTCAAAACAGTGAATTGGGAGGGGAAATAACCGAACCGGCCCATTTTTGAGGTCGACCCGAGCCTCGCTGGGTCGACTAGGGGTTAATCCAGGGTGTTTGGCTATCAACCCGTGGGCCGATTCGCTCAAATGCAGATTTTGCATTTGATTGGTTCTCATGGTTCAGGGTTAATCTAATGGTCCTAAATAACTTCCTACACCTATAAATACATCCTAATGCTAACCCTAAACCTAATTAAAATAGAATAGTTACCGTCGCCATGGAAATCAATGGAGCCGCCGCCAACTAAGAAAGAAGAAAAGCAAATTCAATTCTAATTCTCTCAACCCTAAAGCAAAGCAAAACTCTCTCTTTTCTTCTCTAAATTGTGAGTATGATGATCTTAACAAGATTATTATCATTTTAATTAGGTTGAGTTATGAATGGATTATGAGTAGATGATGTGAATTATCATATAAGTTGTTGTAAACCCCTTTTTCTATCATGTATATTGTAAATCCAATGTTATGTGATGATGATATCTTATATGTTGTAAATCATGCTATGATGATGTTATGTATGTTGAAAGTTTCTATGCTAAGTTGTGATGAAACATACATGTTAAAAAGCCATGATGTTACCATCTATGCTAGTTAGTTCATATTAATTAAATCATCATGTTTGGGTTATGTTGATCTATATGACAAGTCACATATGCAAGTTAGATTGATTTGAAAAGTTATGAACATATGCCAAGACATCTATTATGACATCTAGAATTATGCTATGACATATGTGATATCCTATGCTAGTTCACACCATCATTATGTTGCCTAAAAACCCCATATGCAAGTTTATGTATAGATTTGGGCTATGATCATATCATGTAAATTGAGACATTTAACAAGTTGACACCTTTTGATCCTTAACATGTGTAGTTTATGCAAGTTTCACCCCTATTATGATTAGATTTATTTTAATTGTCTATATGTTGTGATAATTTATCTTTGTGCTAGGTGTTAGACTATACAAGTCTAGCCTATATTATGCGTTGAATAAGCGAACGTATAAACGTGGGGTAGGGGTAATATTAAGGATTTAATATTAAAAAGTTGGGGTGTAATTGATATGATTTTGCATGCCCTAAGTGGATGGCCATAATTGAGTCAATTATGGACATCATTAAAAGTTGACTTAATTAATAATTTGAATAGGGAATCATTAAAACTGGGGTAAAAGATTTTAAGTGTTAATCAATGCTTAGGACACGAGGTTGGACTCGTTTGTGACGTAAACCTGCCCGGACCTGCCCGGCAAATCCAGTGGTCACAAATGTCAGCCCAATGTGAGAGGTCCTAGGCCTAAACTAAAGCATAACGGTTGTAAAGACACGAGGTTAGACTCTTTTATGGTGTAAGACTGCCCGGACCCGCCCGGCAAATCCAGTTGCCATAAATGCCAGTCTAATGTGAGAGGTCTTTACGAGGTTATGGCCTGAATGAAATAAGAAATACTTAACCAGATAAACATGTAAAGTGGGACATGGGGGTTAAGTAGGTGCCTTGGGTGGCATGAGGAATCTAGTAGGTGCACTTAGCGGCATGTGAAATACGATTAGTAAGACTTAACCAAACACACATGTAAATGAACATGACTAAGAGGGTTAAGTGGGATATATTAATGACAAGCTTAGGTGGGTAGCTTGTGGGGGCCCATTTCAACCAGTATCCCAAACGTATCTTTGTGGGCTCGACCCAAGTCGAGGATGGGACACGCATACTGAGCTTGACTATAAGAGGCCAAAATGGGGAGCAGTGGCAACGCAAGTCCAATGGGTTTCATATGCGTGTGTGGACCCGGGCTGGTAGGTAAGACGTTGTTGCATCGTGTAGGTATAAGCCGTGCATTCTCAAGTTGTATCGGGTTGCCACTTTAGGGGAGTGATACACCCCACTGTGGGGCCAGCACGGGTATCTACGAGTAGGGAGCCGATCGAAAGTGGGTAGTGGGGTACACCTAGTGGAGATAGGGGCAGACAACACCTATGTAGTCAGCTAGGGGTACGTAAGGCTATTTATAAAGTTTCTGTGTGAAGCAAGTGGGATCAAACAATAGGGTGACTGGTGTGGTGCAGTGTAGTAATGAGCGGTGTAGTGTAGTAATCATTCATTAGTAATTAGGTGTGCCTTTACCGTTATCTTTAACGCTATCTTAAACGCTATCTTTATCTTCCTAAGAGTTCATAGACATTTACTTGTCTTCCAGCTTATGTCTTAGTCTAGTTATTTTGATAATAGTATTGTTAGAATTATCATACTCGCCAGACTTTATGTCTGACCCCCTCTATTTCTATCCTTTTTCCCCCTCCAGGTCCTCAAGTTGGGCCCAGCTCTGGTGGAGTTTGATTGAATTGCTTCATCTCTCTTGGAAAGCTTGGGCCGTTGAAGTAAATTCCAGCTTGTTATCTTTTTAATGGCTATTTATGTAATGTGATTATGTATTTTGTTTTATGAAGATGGATATTGTACTTGGTTTTATGATGAAACAAACATGTTTAATTTCCGCTGCAATAAAATGAAGTTTTAGATTTCCAAGTACTATTTATTATCTGTCTTGTTGTAATTTTTCTGTTCTATATTCACTTACAACCTCCATGGAAGTTAATGCATTCCCTTTGTGAGTGACATTAATGGACGTGGGGTGTTACACCAGTGATATTATAATAATGTCTAATCAAGTAATATCCAAATAGCAGAACGCTTGCATCTCACGCTCCACATATGTAGTATAGATTCAAAAACCGCATGGCGCTTATTGGAAATTGGTTTCAAACAGACAAGGTATGGGATAACCTCCCAATCAGTGTACTCTAGAGGGTATACACCAGGGTTCAACAAGAACGTCTTACAACCCGGTCCCACATGACTACCCACTCATTTAGCTTGAGTGTAACGAATATATTGTCACCCATGGTTGTTGGCCATCCAACCGTAATCCGAAGATACAGAAACGAAAAGAAGAACAAATATGAATTTTCTCTAGATCGGTGACAATACACCCTGCTTGGGTAAGACCCAACTAGCCATGCTGCCCGCCCGATTTCTGTTATTTCCCAGTTGTGAGGCTAGAGCCTACGTCTATCTTCAGAACATCTGATCACCATTCACTTTGAATGCCACATCTTCAAACCCGTCAATTCACTAATCGGCTTCCAAAAATATCACGGGTATAAAAATCTAAGAGGAACGAATTCCTCCGCCACCAAACTTAATACCTTTAAGAGATCAACCGTAGGTGACTTATTAGGTATACTATATCAGAGACTCATCCATACAAGTTGTCCTGAGACTGGACAAACAAAAAATACCATTCTGGAACAGAATGACCCTTGCATTTCACTCTGTCTTCAATTATCTTCAGCATAATCTAATTCACATCGCTTATGCCTATACAGAGTGGTTTTCTGATAATAAATCCAACCGGTCTCTCCGTATTGACAATGATGGTCAAAACACTTCGATAGTCGGTTATATAACTATCAAAGTAAAAACAAACATTCATTTAAATGTACAACTACACATCACACAACCACGAGCACTTTTTATTTAACATTCATTTTTATTATTCAAATTCCTATATCTTACCAGATACTTTCAAACCCCGTTTTAGCCCTTCACATTTCTTGGAAAACATTTCCAGTTATTATAAACCTTTATTCTCCCATATTCCATATATATTTATATAAACATATATATATATATATATATATATTGTTAATGTTCGAAAAACATTCTCATCCTTTCACATTTCTTATTTCTGGTATATTAGAAAATATACATTATTTACATTTGGAAAACGTTTCCAATTTCCATTTTAAGTACTAAATCTGCAAACATTTGGTTTTTAAATCCTTATTCACTTTGAAATGTGAACATTTATTTCTTATAGCAATCTGATTTCGTTTATCAAACAATTCTTTATTTAGATAATGAATACCATTATAACTTAATGTCAACCTCCTATTTGATTAAAACTCATTTAGCATTCCTTAAGTTCGGAAATAACCATATATATTATTTGTTCAATATACAATTACCATTTCTTATATGATCCAGAACAATGTCGAATTACATGTTATATAAAATCAAATGTTTTTATCACATTCCCATTTTTTAAAGAGTTCCCTTCAGTACGGGTAATATATATCAGATCTCAATTATTTACTTCTACTTCCTACTTCGTATAATTCATTTAAACTTCTTTGGGGAAAAACATAATTATTCTCTTATCTCCTGGGATAAGTGAATTCCAAACCTTTCTATTGAATAGTGTTATATATATATATAATAATCACGCTTAAGCTTGGTTAACAATGTTAATTTATCGTTATAGTAAAAACTTGCAATACGCTGTAATATTCCCCTTTATAACTAATCTCGACATCACAGTCACGCTTAAGCCTGGTTAACAACATTATTTTGTCGTTATAGTTCAAAAAATTACAATACGCTGCTATATTCCACCTTATAACTAATCTCGATATCTCTTTCCATTACAAACCAACACCATCCCTCGATAATAGTGAAGTCGTTCAAGTTGGGGTATTTTATTTACCTCTCAGACCTTGATCGACAACATTCTTATCTTAGAATAGATATACGTCCGTAACTCTAAACTCCTTATTACTTATAGTATCCCTCAAACCATATTTCTTGTTTTATTTGGAATATGGTTTTATAACACCATATTCATACTTTGAAGTCTCTGTTATTTATGCCTATTTATATTAAACATTAACTCTTCGCTTTATCTTCTTTCCATAGTTCTATTTTTTACTTCTTTACCAAGATCCATTGACGTTCTTTGTCTTTTGACGTTTTACTTTTATTTGAATCATTATACTTAATTCAAGTAACATCTTATTATAAACTCAATATCCTCTTAAATGAAATCCATTTAAGAAACAATTATTTAATTAAATAATATTTACTTTATCATTGTTGAAGTAAACAGTTTACTTCATCATTAATCTAAAGTAGATTGGTTGCTTACTTTACAATAACTAATTATATTAGTTCAATAATTATTTAATACTTCAATAATTAAAAAGGGTAATTAATAAATAAGGAATCCTATTTATTTAAACAATTAATTTCTAAAACCATTATTTATTTGATTGATTGAAGATTAATTAATCAAATAATCAATTTCTAACAAAATAGTTGATTTAATCAACTTCAAATCATTAGTTAATTTGTTAACTGACCGTAATTAGTCCTTACCATTAGATTAATAAAATTAATCTAAAAATATTGCTTTAATTATAAAAATATAATTTTTATAACTTTACTTTGTTGATTTTCCTGATGACCAATCAACTTCTTAACTTAAAGATGGGTTTATGGTCGACTGTTGTCACTTTCTTAATCGATATCGTTTATCAAAATAACATTGAATTTCCATTCAACATCAATATTCACATAGGGTTCAATGTCATTTGGGTTCAAACAGTGCATATATAAATAATATAAAACAAACAGTACATATAAATATTAACGAATCCGGTTGGATTCCTCCAACCGGTTTCCTGCATTCACAGATGTTAGTCTATACAATTAACACTAATTACATACTAGGGAATATTATAATCGATGGGATCAATATCCAAACAATGATGTGTACCAATATATATTTTTCAACCAATTTAATTGTAAATTAACCTACACGACCATCACACAGCATTCAATCAATATTAAAATATAATTATAATATTTTAAAATAAATCAGAGTTAGTGAATTTACTCAAATTGCGCGTTAACCGTTCAATAAAGATTTACGTCGGTCGATTAAACCAGACATTTTGGCTTCTGCCACGAATTCCAGTAGCTATGTTCTTAGTGACATAAGTTCCACAACGCAGCGCTTCGTCGTGACGATTCCAACATAACTTGTTTCGCAAAATTCTATACACGAATGAATAATATATGACTGTTACGAGTTTAATTGAAATAATCAATTTCAACTAATTAATTAATTGACAATTGATACCGTTTATTAACCCCCTTGATAACACCGTTGCTTCGCTAATCAGCATGATGAAGATATACCTTTCCCAACTGTTTTCCTAACGCTTTTCCAAATTAATCCGACTCTGTTCTTTCTCTAAACTTCTAACGACAGCTCCGGGCGTTTTCCCTCACGCCATTTCCATTTTGTAAATAGGTAGCCACCTTACCAATTTAATTAATATGTGTTTGGTATATTGGGCTCACCAATATTCTTCACGTCAGTGCATATACACCTATCAAGCCCAACCGCTTCAAGCTCCTTCTCCATCCAAGGAAAATAACCCGCAAGCTCTTATACAATGCATGCTATCACTACTTCTTTCTTCTTGCATCTCCAGCCTTCAATGCTGTCTGTTATCTCCATTCTCCACTGACCTAAACGACCGTCCATCCAAGTCAAGATCACTAGTACACCGGCATCACACCGTCCAACCTCCACTTGCTAGAGAAACATATTTGACGCCCCCCTTTTTAACAAAAATCACGACTTAAACCATTTCAGGCATAAGCACTTTCTCCTTGTTTACTTTATCACCATCACCCACTGAGGTGACCGAATCCGCTACCGTGTTTATGCCTTCCACCATAATCCTTCCTATGCAAAATTTCCACTTACCCCATTTCAGTATATTTCGGACTGCACATACATACCCATCATTTTAGTGCACTTTCTCCTGCTTTTTCACATGCCGCTTTAGTCAAGAATCCCTTCTTTTAATTAATGTCTCCTGCATGAAAACAATACATGGCTTGTAATGCTGTCACTGCCCTTTTTCCCCCTTGTTTCATCTTCTCATGAAGCTTCTCTCCACTTGTTCTCCTTCCAGTATTTTCAGTTCAAGACTTGATACTCCAACATCCAGCTTCCAAAGTTGTCTCCTACCAACCACATCCTTTCTTCACTTCGCTTCTCGTCATGAGACCTACTCAACCATCATCGTCTCACTCACGAAAACGTGCTGATCATAATTACTTTGTACACATCATTAGGTTCCTCAAACCCTCGCTCATCTCTCACTAATCTCGCTCGAAACAGAAAGAAGAGGACTTGTTTGTATTTATGATATTTGGTTCCTTGGTTTCTAAGCATTAGGTTGGGTAGAGTAACTGTTAACAAACATAGGTCTATAGTAGTCTTTAAATTTTTCTTGCGCACTAAGAAATAGTGTAAGTTATAAGGTATGCTGTCTGCATTCAATAAATGGAAGGGTATGGTGTTTGTCACTAAGAGTATGGCCCTATGGGGAGAGGCATGTTTTAGGTATTAGGTTGTCTATTTTGTTTTTGGATTTTGCCGAGTACCATTTGTCATATGATGAACTTGCTACGTTTCCACAGTTTTATTATATCAATGAATTATACAAAAGTATTGGTTCAGTCAGTTTGATATATATATAATATATGCATCGCGTGAATTTATAGTTTAGAAAGTTTAGTGTACTCTATACGCAATTCTATCTACTCACGGACTGTAATAGACAAAAATAAATATACCATTGTGACCAGCAATGTGCCATGATCTCAAAAATATAATAATATCGGTAGGTTAATTCATATTGTGAAACCCTAAAATATTGATATAGGGTGCAAAATACTTCAAATAAAAAGTTGCGTATTTAATTAATTAAAAAATATAGTAAAATTCTAAAAATTAAATTATCACTACATCTCAAAAGAATCTTGTCAAAATTCAAAACCGATATTTTAAATAACTGTTATGGCCATAGACGAATATACCGCTTTTTTTCTGAATATTTAATTTGGACATAACTTGCAATATATAATCCGAAATCTCGATTTTTCACTTCCATTAGAAAAATTCAGTTCAACCGATTCCATCGTTTCTTGTTTCGCAGAAATCCAACTAATAACGGATCCTGTATACTCAATTGAAGTTCAGAACGTTAATTTACGAACTGCTGCGATATTACGGGCTCAATTATATTTAATATATATTTTTATACATTCAACTTCATTTTAATTAATATATAAATCAACTTATATTACAAATTCAATATTTAAACTGATTTAAATATTCAAGTACAAACCGATAAAAATGTGGGATGTTACAATTAAGCACTGAACTCACTTCAATGGCTGGAAAATAATTCTGGTAATGGATCGCGGCATTATCCGTATTCATTTTCAAGTTTCTAGGTGATGGATTGCTACCGTAATAACTAGTTAATTGAGAATTGTTTGAGAAAACAAGTTGTTTAAAAATTTAAATGTTTTGAATTGAAATATATGCATATATGTTTTATATTATTTTAAAGGAGGTTGAAATAAAAAATGAGAATTTGAATTCTGAATTTAAATTTAACTTGTGCAAGCTGAATGGACTGAAATGGTTAAAGTGAATCATGTGGGTTAAAATTTAACTTAAGTTAAATAGAATTGCATTGGATTGATAGTGAATAAATTAATTTAAAATCAATATGGATAGATGTGCATGTTTGTATGTGAATTACGGATTGGATGTGAAAATATGAACTGAAAATCATTTCAAAATCAAATGGAACGATGTGGTTAAATAGGTAAAAAAATGAATGATTATACAAACTTCAATAATTGCAACTCACTTATTTAAATGTGAGTCTATACTGGTACATAAAGCCTGGGCTTAGGTCTGGCTTGTAAATTGCAATGAATTAATCGAGTTCACTTATAATGCTCATATAAGGTATGCCTACGCAAAAATACAAAATTTTGTATATGAATTAGGTTTTCTGGTCATGTGGGACAATGTATATATTTGTTGTTCCTGCGATAATGGAGAAGCCCCTCCGTACAAAGGACATTATGCTAAAATTTAATGTGTTAGAATATTATCAAATTTTTGTTAATAGTAATGAATTTGAGTTTTAAATAAAATTAATTAGATTAGTTGGAACTAAAAGTTGAGAAAGTGGAATGGAAGGTTCCAACTAAGTGTAATTTTGAAAAGTTAATATGGTTGAAGCGTTTTACCTACCTTAGTAATTTCGAGAATGAAATGCTTTTAATACGGAGGAATGTAATGACCCAGATTTTTATGGTCGAATAATTAATTTATTTAAATATTTAAATATTTATTTGGAAATTAAAATCAACTTGCATTTAATAATTTTGAATATTTGAAATAATATAAATGGTGAAATAATAAATTAAATTTCGAAATAGCCGAGAAGAAGCTGAATTCGAGTTATATGAATTGGACAATTTAAAAGTTTGGTTAAGTTCAAGATTGAATTATAGTAATGAATTTATTTTTTTAAAATGTCTTTTGAAAGTATAGTTTATAATTTATTTACAAATGAGCTCATAATATCGTGGTAGTTCGTAGTTTTACGTTTTGAACTTCAAATGAATATATAGGATCCAATATAATTCAGAAATATTTGAAATAAGAATCGTCCAAATCTATTTGATTATAATTTTCTAGTGAAAGAGAAAACTCGAGATTTCATATTATGGATTATGAGTTATGTCCAAATCAAATTTCCAGAGAGCCGCTATGGAATCGTTTATAAACAATAACAATTTACTTAATAAAACAAAAGATTTTTAATAAATGGAATACCGATTCAACTTGAAAATGAAAATATCGGGTTTTAAAAATCCAAACTATTTTATTATAATGTTATATAGATTTTATATGGATTTTGTTTGAGTATATATGATGATAATAATACATTATTAATAGATTTGTTTACTTTGAAATTGATTACATTATACCGATTTAATATGGAACTTCAGAATAACCAATTTTCAAATAACCTGGGATTTCAACAAAACTAATTTTATAAAATTCACAATTGCTAAGTATTGTAAGAATTCCAGTTTAGAGTCGTTTGGAGTTATTTTGATGATCGTACACAATATACACACGTATCGTTTTACACTATGAATTAAAAAGGGAAATGGCGAACTATAGATGTATGTCTATTGTCATTGTAGACGTATTTCGTACGTAATCATACGAAATTATAAACTATAAACGGAAATGGCAATAGCTATCATGGAATAAAATTCAATTAAAAAATTCAGTAAGATATTTTTTTTATAATCGATCGTTTCCAATCCCTAAATTCCCCAAATCCATCCCGTCTCTCGTTTGGAAAGCCATCCTCTTCCGCATTAATTTAAGCAAACCACAAATTCAAAAATAAAACGAAACCGAAATGAAATCTAATCACTTTTGATTCATTGAAGTGGTTTAAAGGAGAGCTGCCGTCTGATATCCATTCCAATGCACTCGCTGCAATTTATTCTAGAAACCGGTATTTATAGTAGCACCTATTGTTAGCCAACGTTTGCTATTAAGGAGGCTAGGGGTTATTCTGACATCGTCGACGGGTTCTGGACTACAGGGCGCACGAGGTGCACAATTTCGTTGGATTTCAAGAAGAAATATGTCGTGAAATACTGTAGCTGGGTTGTTAACTGGGTGGAGTCGGGAATGGTGGGAGGACGTCGAGCTCATTTCCAAGGTGATGAGTATGTAGAATTTTCGGTGTGGGTGAAGGATGGTGTTGATCTTGTGTGTTTTAATGAAGGGTGAAGGAGAAAGGTATGGATGAAGTTGGTAATGGAAGTATACTAGTGCGGGAATCCTCATCGGGGAAGGAAGGAAGGAGGAATGTAATTTAAGGCGGCTAATTAGTTATTAAAGGGGTAATTAGTTTCTAATAGTAATTCATAACTAAATTGTTTTAAATCGATATTGGAATCTCGTAATAATCATAACTAGTTCATATGTTTTTAGAATTGTTTGAAACAAGATCCGTTAGGATCGTGACCATAAATACTTCACATACGAGTTCGAATGGAATGAATTGGAGCTCATTGGAATTTTATGTAATTTCAAACACTCGTTTGAAAATATATAAAACCACGTAGAAATCGTCGATCAAAACAAATGGTGAGTTAACTCTCACGCTTTCTGAAATACTGGATGTGATTAAATCATAATTATCATTGATAATATAAATTGTATGATTGGATGAATTGGATTATTTATTGCCTATTGGTTGATTTTTGTCGTTATTTATATTTCCATCATTAAAACAATTGGATTAAAATTATATATTATATATGCATTATTAAATGATATGATGAGCTGTGATGTAGGGAAAAGCAGGTGGAGGGATCCAAATGGATTCCTCAATTATTTTGTACATTACCTATTTTTATATTATTCATATATGACCTTTTAAAACCCAAGTAACGTTAAATCTTGTTTGGATGATTAATGATTGAATTTATTCATCATTGATATGATATTGATCAATTGACAATATTGATTAAGTGATTGGCAATAGATGGTCTAAAATCCATTGTTTTAGGACGCTGATTTGTCATCAGGCAAATTGATGAATTTGAGGTTAAAGTTTATTTATATAATTGAAGAAAGGTGGTGACTTGTGTAACATCCCAAAATTTTTAGTATATTTGAATTTCAATTTGAATTAAATGGATTGGAATATATTAAGAAATTCAAATTTTGTTGGATTTAAATGTTGGTAATTATTTGAAGTTAGTATAAATAGAGTTTCAAAGTTAGTTCTATTTAATAAGATTATGATTTGAATTTAGTATTTAAATAATTGCATTTGATCTGAGTGGTTAATTTAAAAGTAGGATTCAAATTTAAATTGAAATTGGTGGAATTCTAAGTCGTGAATAATAATTAAAATTCGAAGCAGAAATTTAAATAACCAAACTTGAGAACATAGAATTTGTGAAATCAATTTATAGAACCTTATTTAAGTTGAAATTTGAGTTAAGTGGAATTTTGAAATATTTAAGTTAAAAAGGAATTCAAATTTGAATTATTAAGCAATGGAATTTAAGTTGTTTAAATTTAATTTGAAATTCAAATTTTAAATTTGAAATTTATCAAAGCCAGAACTTAAAATTTGTGAAATAAATTTATAGAATTTATTTAAGTTATAATTTAGTTTAAATTTGAATTTATAAATATTTAAATTTGAATTAGAACAGTTAATTGAATAATCGAGTATTTAACAATCAACTGACTGTGAAATTTAACGGTTTGGCGACTGTCTCAGAATTCGACGAAACTGACGTCATCAGAACCGGAATGGTGAATTATTATAGGGTTTTAATTTGCGTTACAATCTGACTCACCGTCTGATCGTACGAGAGAAAATGTGAACGAGATCCTTGTAAGCTGATAACTGGGTGTTTTAACATTTGGGCCTCCTATAAATTATATAAATAAATCCCTTCCTTCACTTATCAGCCCATTAACACTATACATTCACCTCCCTCATCAAAAACTTTATTTTCATGGCTGAAAATAAATTTCAAAACCCTAGAAAACAAAAATTCCAACTTCAAAATAAAATCTCTTCAAAACCCATCGTATTATATGTCGATTCGAAGCTCTCGACTTGTAGAATGCAGATCTATAGTTTGTTTTGACATGCAGCAACTAGGTTGGTCATAAAACTCGGTCAAAGTCTTTGAAATTCGAAACCCTATATTTCGAATTGGGGGTTTTTGATTCGGGCTTCAATCAGAGAATCAATGATATGGGTTTTGTAGAGCATGCGGGTAGGAGTCTAACAAGAGTAACCGGAGCGTTTAATGTGGTGTAAATCACTGGAATTTGATGTTTGAAGGGTAAAAACCCATTTCGACTGTCATCGTCGGAGCGGGGTCCACCGTTGACCGGAGTTGTCGTGCGCTGGAGGGGAGGTGCGCCTCAGGCCGGGCGTTCGAACGGCAGTGGTGGAGGTTGGTTTCGTGGCCAGAGTTGGTCATGGTGCTTGGTCAAAGTTGCGTTGGGTATGGGTTGTCACGGGTTCCTGTAGCACGAATTGAAGAGCGGGAAGAAGGTCCAAGGGCTGACGTGTCAAAGAATAAGTGGGTGAGAGAATTTAATTTTTAATTTTTATATATTTAAATTCAAAGAGAAAAACGTTGATAACTCTCTCGTTTTAATTCGGATTTGGACACGGTTTATTGCGTTGGGATCGTGGTGGAATTGCGGACGTTTTGGCACTGGTTTCGCTGCATTTAGAGACTGGGAAATTTTGGGCTATGGTTGGACGTACGATCAACGATAGACCCAAAGGTGAGTGATTTTCTCACTTACGAAATACTGAATTATTCCCATATTTATTGAATTAAATTATGAAGTAAACTTGGTTGCATGGTTGTGTTGAATTGTTGATGTGTTGTTAAATGTTCATGCAAGTGTGTTAACATTCAAATTTAAGTCAATAATTAGTTATTTAATTAAATTTAAATTCCTGGTTTAAAATTCGAACCTTTATTAAATCCTGGAACAGTTAACGCTGATCAGTTGAAGTAAGTGGTTGTGATGGATGTTGGTTGAAATTTATTACTGAGTTTATAGTGACATTTTAATGCCCTTATTTCAGTATATTGTAATGCATGTTGATTTGGACGATAAATCTCATTTACCCTTGATGTTACGGGAATCTAATGAACCCGGGGTTTATCGATAAAATAAATTAAGAACACGGAGTGAAATGATAAATCTCTGTGACCCTGATTTGGATTGAAATGATAGATCCATCCCTGAAATATCGAGAAATTAAATTTAAAAATCACTTGGCCTTTGGATAGATAATTATATACAGACATTGGTTGGTTAAATGATTTCAAATATTTGGAAATTTTATTTGATTGAAATTTTCATGTAAAAGAATGTGCCGATACTCGATAAATTCATTCTCTAAAGATGTTGAACTTGGGATGTTGATTAAAAAGGGTTAAGGGAATTTTCCCAAAAACAAAGTGGAAATATTTAACTTGGGATTTGGATATGATTTGAAATCTTTCAAATTAAGAGTTTGGACTAGAAGGGAATAAATTTACTATGGGATCTAATTTTGGGGAACTTGGAAATCGAGGGTATTCTGAGTCGTTTTAACTCAGTTAGAATATATATATTTGAAACTCTTGAAATCAAGTAGTGTTGGACGGGGTTGAAACGAGATATGGAATTAAATAACCTCCATCGAGACCGGAGGATAAATTCAAGTATTTGAAATTTGGAAGGATGAAAAAGATTTTTGATTAGAGAAATTTATTTTAAACATATTTTTGCATTTGATTTCAAATAATTATTCTTGCTTTAAATTTATTATTTACCTTTACTTATAACTATTGTATTTTAATAATTTCTCTCATAATTCATTTTTTTCAAATATTTCTAGTAACCTTATTTAAAGTATATATATCATATTTAAATTACTGATTTATTTTAAATTATTATATTCTATATATATCTATATATTAATTATATAAAAATTTATTATTATTATTATTATCATTAATATTATTATTTATTATTATTTTTATATCAAGTTTATTTACAAGTATTTTGAAATTTTAAATTTCTTCCGAGTGGAAATGCTTGAGTTTGAACCGCTGGTTCAAATGGAGTTGAGATAAGAATCCGTGAGATTTGAAATCCTTCAGATGAATCTATTCTACTTGAATCTAAGTCATTTGAAATATTATACGAGTATAATATAAAGATATGAAAATATATTCTAATTTAGAATATAATCGGTTTGGTATGATTTATGGTATTTTGATATGAAATATATATTCTATTTGAATATAAAAATTTGGGTTCGAAGCAGAATATGATATTTTGATATGTAAGCGAACCTCTATGAAATATAAAAGAACCGACCGATGTGAAAGATGTAAGCGTTGGTTGTTAAAGAGACCGGAGTCGACATAAGGCATACTCTCTATCAGTGTCGATACCACTTTGACAACTGTGAACGTTATGACGTATCCAGATTAAGCATGATGACTTGGAGGTGTTTGTTGAAGCGAAGGAGATGAACGGAACGAAATAGCCCTGACCTTCGGGTCAGAATTAAAATGACTAAAACAGGAGCTATACCGTGACTAATTGAGGTAGCACCTTTGATCGGACTCACTCCTTCGATACTATCTCGATGACTATGATGATGATTATGATGATTTGGGCCCATTTGTGACCTTGGGAGTGTGTTCCGAGGTGGGCGGTAGTGGCTGCTATGCGTTACCACCGGTCCGGGAGTGCAATTGGTAGAATCCTACCCTGGGCATTGCCTCGAGTGCCTTGTCATATTTATTCTTATCGAGCCCATACGATTTTGATTTAGCATTGCCTTCTATGGAGTGCCCTCTGATAACACCAGTACGGTGAATTTACGGTACTGTATAGACTGTTGATGCCATAAACTGCGTAAGGGTAATATGGTAATCCCGCTTACGCTATTTTCAGTACTTATACTTTACCGTGTAGGAACCATAAAGATAATAGCGTATTATACTATGTATGTATTAGTCTAACGGATCCTTGAGAGAAGGAGAAATCCCGTAACATCTCTCGAGTTATTGCACCCATGATATCCAGATTTATTTCCTGTTTAATTTGACTAATATGAGATGATTTAGTGCTGATCCGAGTGTTTGTTGTGTTTTCTTTTATGAAATACGCTCGGGTCAGCAGACGTGTGCAGTTACCGAAGGTAGAAGTGCTTTGGAGATCGAGTACGAGGATGAATATGCCTATCTTCTACATATGGTATTTTCCGCTGTATTTATTTCCGCTGTCATGTTGAAAGTTGTATATGTATAACTCTGATGTCATGATGTATAAATATTTAATTTGTTTTAGCTGGTATTTACTTATTATATGTTGTCCTTCCGCTGTGAGATTCTATGATTGGTTTTTCTCTTCTTCTTTCTTTTTCTTCTTTTCCCAATAACTACCTGTATTTGCGATTTGTTTGGGTCGACATGTGTGGTTTATTGTCGATTTGAACGGTCAAAAAAAAATGTGGGTCGTTACAGTTGGTATCAGAGCGATGGTTGGCGATAACCCGGGCTCTGTTGGGAATTTACTCATTAGAGATGGGGTTAGAAATGCCCTAGAATGAGTTTGAGTGTATATACGAGAGAGCGTACTTGTATTTTTAATATAAAATGGTTTTATATTGTGTTGACTTATCCTGTTGAATATTTATGAATTCTGGTCGATATATGGGACGCCATACAATCGATAGGGATTTCTAAATATTCGAATAGAATGAATTGACATAATAAGGTTTTCTGTTATATTTTTATATATATTAAATATATTCCTCTTGGTTTTAAGAATATGCATTCGATACTAGTAGGTAGTAATAGTAAGTTATTACCTATTATGGTCGATTAAATAATAAGAGAATATAACTAGGTGTTGCGAATACTTGGAAATAAAATGATATCTTTTAAGTATAATCGGAGGAGAAAGGTCGTGATTGAAATGAAAGTGAACTCGAAACTTGATCCTGGGGTGTATTTAAAAGAGTTTTGCCAAAGTTGAGATAATATTATATTATAAGAATGGTTCTAGAAATGATTTCAAATAGTATTAAACAAGCGGATAATCCCTTGCTCGGATCTTTGAAATCCTTGGTAATGAGTGCACGCATTATCGACGGTTATTCTGAAGAGTCTAAGTGGGGGAGAGACCACTTAATGATGATTATAATTGGGTTTGACAAAGAATTTTGGGTTTAATTTTATATAGCATAAAATTTTTATATAAAGGTATTTATATATAATATTTAAGGGCTGGATTTGAATTTAAACCAGAATTTAAATTTTGAGTTCTTTGTTAACTTAAGATTTGGTTTTAAAATTTAATAGGGTATGTTTTTCTAAACTAATATAAGTATATATGCATGTTACTTTAAACTTGGTTTGTAAAC
Source organism: Allium sativum (assembly GCA_030737875.1). NCBI lineage: Eukaryota > Viridiplantae > Streptophyta > Magnoliopsida > Asparagales > Amaryllidaceae > Allium > Allium sativum. Next base: position 864,798,770 of record CM060922.1, read on the forward strand.
CCGGAATCAAGTAGTGAGTTTACTTTAACTAATAACAACAATAAAATTTATTTAAAACGAGACTTGAGTTCAAAAATTTATATTACGAGCCTGAAATGGCGCGGTAGTTTGAAAATTTGATTTTTAACTTTGATTAAATATATAAAATTCAATATAAGTCAGAATTGGATAAAACAAGAAACGCTAGGATCGAATTGACCAGATCTCTCTAATGAATGTAACAAATTTAATTTCCAATTTATAAGTGGCAAGTTATGACTAAATTAAAATGTGGAAATAGCGCTATAGAATTTATATAGATATTTATATATAGTTTATTAATATATAGTGGGTTGAGAACTAAATCGGAAGTTGATCTATATAATCATCCTTAATTCAAGATATGATTTGAGATGCAAGTATCAATTTGGCTTATTAGGGATAAAATAATAATCAAACGAGAACTAGTTTGGGAATTTAGGATATTGAAATGTGATGTGAAATAGAACTTAACCTGAATTGGATGGATTTAATGAAGCGAAATTAATTTAGAAGGATTAGATGAGCTGATATAGAATATATATATATATATATATATCGGTGTATAAGGTAAGTAAAATAAAATTTTGAAAACTAGAGGAATAGAATAATTTGGTTAAAACCATAACTGATCTTAACCATGGATAAAGATTTGAAGTTAAATAAATCAAATGAGGAATGAAAGAAACTGGAAACTTGGAAAAAGGGTATAGGAACTATAAAACCAAATCTAATTTATTAAGTTATAATATTGAAAGAGTTAGGAACTAAGTAGATTAGATTAAGTCGAGATTCGATTAAGTCAAATGAAATAGGATAAATAAGAAGTAAATTCGAGAAATTTGAACGGATTGATTTAGACCAAATATAAATAAATGAAATGAAGTGAGGATGAACTTACATAATTAGAATGAATAAAATCGAAATTAATTCGAGTAAATGGCTAACCAAATATGGATAAATAAACCGATATCCAATAAAATATGGATGAAATAAACAAGAATAAGAAATGGAACTTGGTAAATCGACCAAGGGTAATGAATCAATGATGGAATATAATTGAGTTAGCCGAAAAGGGGTTAAAATAAACTCAAGTTTTAACTAGGATTAGTGTATGAAGCGGAATGAGAAAATGGATAGAAAATATATCGGAGTAAGGAAATGATAAGTAATTTGAAGTGTTAAAGAATTACCAAATTATTGGAATCGAATGGTTAGAAACTTCAAATGAAATAAGTCGGCGTTTATGCGAAAACCTGAAATATTGATAAGTTGAAAACTAAGATGATCATAACTCTTGAATGGCTGATCGGAATTCAACGATCTTGGACTTTTTGGAAACCTTAGAATCTGAGCTAAATTTTGTGTTAATAAAGCCTTGCCTAGTTTCCAAGTCTATTAGGTTGAAACCCAAGAACTAGTCGTAGTTGTATGCGCAGAAAATAAAAATCTGAACTGAATAGCGATATTGTTTTGACCATAACTCCCTAACGGAGCGTCGGATTTTAATGTGCGAGTACAATTCGGAAAGGCCAGGACGTAAACTAAAACTTTCCCGTAAAGTATTAAGCCTAATTCTGATGTTTAATAGGGTAAAAACTGACTTGAACAATTCAAGTCTGCATTTTCAGTGTGCGGGCTGAAGCGTTTTCTTCCACTAAAAATGCCATAACTTTCAAACGGTTTATCCGAATTCGATGAATCCGGACAATTCGGAAAGCCTGAAATGAGTCCTACATATTTTACCTGGGGTGTCTTAAGCAAATTCCAACATTTATTAAGTGATAATTGATGATTTGTTCGCTGTCATGTTATGAAAATCTTGATTTTTGTAGTTGAAATGTTCGAGTTATGTTGTGTAAGTCATATGGAATTGCTATGTATGGTTATATGTTGATTCTTATGAATGTTTGAGCGTGTTAGTAGGTACAGGGAATGATGGTACGCTTGGAGCTCGCTTGCGCTAAAACTAAAATGCGAAGGTAAATAAAAACCGCAAAATAAATGCTAAAAGAGGTACGTAATTAGTGTCATATTGATTTTGGGTTTTATTTTGTGTTTTCCCCATTTTTTTGGGATGCCTCATCGTTGATGAGATGTATATTTTGGATTAATATATGTATCGGGATTTTCCCGGGGCCTTCCGTACAGGGGAGATGCTGCCGAAATTTTTCCGTGATTTCGGGAGTTAGAAAATTTATGAGATTTACAAATATAACTTACTTAATAAAGACTACTTTTATGTATGAATTTAAAATAGATATGTGTTTGACATCGTTTCGTTCTCTTTTCGAGGACGAAAAGATTTTAAGTGGGGGAGAATGTAACATCCCAAAAATTTTAGTATATTTGAATTTCAATTTGAATTAAATGGATTGGAATATATTAAGAAATTCAAATTTTGTTGGATTTAAATGTTGGTAATTATTTGAAGTTAGTATAAATAGAGTTTCAAAGTTAGTTCTATTTAATAAGATTATGATTTGAATTTAGTATTTAAATAATTGCATTTGATCTGAGTGGTTAATTTAAAAGTAGGATTCAAATTTAAATTGAAATTGGTGGAATTCTAAGTCGTGAATAATAATTAAAATTCGAAGCAGAAATTTAAATAACCAAACTTGAGAACTTAGAATTTGTGAAATCAATTTATAAAACCTTATTTAAGTTGAAATTTGAGTTAAGTGGAATTTTGAAATATTTAAGTTAAAAAGGAATTCAAATTTGAATTATTAAGCAATGGAATTTAAGTTGTTTAAATTTAATTTGAAATTCAAATTTTAAATTTGAAATTTATCAAAGCCAGAACTTAAAATTTGTGAAATAAATTTATAGAATTTATTTAAGTTATAATTTAGTTTAAATTTGAATTTATAAATATTTAAATTTGAATTAGAACAGTTAATTGAATAATCGAGTATTTAACAATCAACTGACTGTGAAATTTAACGGTTTGGCGACTGTCTCAGAATTCGACGAAACTGACGTCATCAGAACCGGAATGGTGAATTATTATAGGGTTTTAATTTGCGTTACAATCTGACTCACCGTCTGATCGTACGAGAGAGAATGTGAACGAGATCCTTGTAAGCTGATAACTGGGTGTTTTAACATTTGGGCCTCCTATAAATTATATAAATAAATCCCTTCCTTCACTTATCAGCCCATTAACACTATACATTCACCTCCCTCATCAAAAACTTTATTTTCATGGCTGAAAATAAATTTCAAAACCCTAGAAAACAAAAATTCCAACTTCAAAATAAAATCTCTTCAAAACCCATCGTATTATATGTCGATTCGAAGCTCTCGACTTGTAGAATGCAAATCTGTAGTTTGTTTTGACATGCAGCGACTAGGTTGGTCATAAAACTCGGTCCAAGTCTTTGAAATTCGAAACCCTATATTTCGAATTGGGGGTTTTTGATTCGGGCTTCAATCAGAGAATCAATGATATGGGTTTTGTAGAGCATGCGGGTAGGAGTCTAACAAGAGTAACCGGAGCGTTTAATGTGGTGTAAATCACTGGAATTTGATGTTTGAAGGGTAAAAACCCATTTCGACTGTCATCGTCGGAGCGGGGTCCACCGTTGACCGGAGTTGTCGTGCGCTGGAGGGGAGGTGCGCCTCAGGCCGGGCGTTCGAACAGCAGTGGTGGAGGTTGGTTTCGTGGCCAGAGTTGGTCATGGTGCTTGGTCAAAGTTGCGTTGGGTATGGGTTGTCACGGGTTCCTGTAGCACGAATTGAAGAGCGGGAAGAAGGTCCAAGGGCTGACGTGTCAAAGAATAAGTGGGTGAGAGAATTTAATTTTTAATTTTTATATATTTAAATTCAAAGAGAAAAACGTTGATAACTCTCTCGTTTTAATTCGGATTTGGACACGGTTTATTGCGTTGGGATCGTGGTGGAATTGCGGACGTTTTGGCACTGGTTTCGCTGCATTTAGAGACTGGGAAATTTTGGGCTATGGTTGGACGTACGATCAACGATAGACCCAAAGGTGAGTGATTTTCTCACTTACGAAATACTGAATTATTCCCATATTTATTGAATTAAATTATGAAGTAAATTTGGTTGCATGGTTGTGTTGAATTGTTGATGTGTTGTTAAATGTTCATGCAAGTGTGTTAACATTCAAATTTAAGTCAATTATTAGTTATTTAATTAAATTTAAATTCCTGGTTTAAAATTCGAACCTTTATTAAATCCTGGAACAGTTAACGCTGATCAGTTGAAGTAAGTGGTTGTGATGGATGTTGGTTGAAATTTATTACTGAGTTTATAGTGACATTTTAATGCCCTTATTTCAGTATATTGTAATGCATGTTGATTTGGACGATAAATCTCATTTACCCTTGATGTTACGGGCATCTAATGAACCCGGGGTTTATCGATAAAATAAATTAAGAACACGGAGTGAAATGATAAATCTCTGTGACCCTGATTTGGATTGAAATGATAGATCCATCCCTGAAATATCGAGAAATTAAATTTAAAAATCACTTGGCCATTGGATAGATAATTATATACAGACATTGGTTGGTTAAATGATTTCAAATATTTGGAAATTTTATTTGATTGAAATTTTCATGTAAAAGAATGTGCCGATACTCGATAAATTCATTCTCTAAAGATGTTGAACTTGGGATGTTGATTAAAAAGGGTTAAGGGAATTTTCCCAAAAACAAAGTGGAAATATTTAACTTGGGATTTGGATATGATTTGAAATCTTTCAAATTAAGAGTTTGGACTAGAAGGGAATAAATTTACTATGGGATCTAATTTTGGGGAACTTGGAAATCGAGGGTATTCTGAGTCGTTTTAACTCAGTTAGAATATATATATTTGAAACTCTTGAAATCAAGTAGTGTTGGACGGGGTTGAAACGAGATATGGAATTAAATAACCTCCATCGAGACCGGAGGATAAATTCAAGTATTTGAAATTTGGAAGGATGAAAAAGATTTTTGATTAGAGAAATTTATTTTAAACATATTTTTGCATTTGATTTCAAATAATTATTCTTGCTTTAAATTTATTATTTACCTTTACTTATAACTATTGTATTTTAATAATTTCTCTCATAATTCATTTTTTCAAATATTTCTAGTAACCTTATTTAAAGTATATATATCATATTTAAATTACTGATTTATTTTAAATTATTATATTCTATATATATCTATATATTAATTATATAAAAATTTATTATTATTATTATTATCATTAATATTATTATTTATTATTATTTTTATATCAAGTTTATTTACAAGTATTTTGAAATTTTAAATTTCTTCCGAGTGGAAATGCTTGAGTTTGAACCGCTGGTTCAAATGGAGTTGAGATAAGAATCCGTGAGATTTGAAATCCTTCAGATGAATCTATTCTACTTGAATCTAAGTCATTTGAAATATTATACGAGTATAATATAAAGATATGAAAATATATTCTAATTTAGAATATAATCGGTTTGGTATGATTTATGGTATTTTGATATGAAATATATATTCTATTTGAATATAAAAATTTGGGTTCGAAGCAGAATATGATATTTTGATATGTAAGCGAACCTCTATGAAATATAAAAGAACCGACCGATGTGAAAGATGTAAGCGTTGGTTGTTAAAGAGACCGGAGTCGACATAAGGCATACTCTCTATCAGTGTCGATACCACTTTGACAACTGTGAACGTTATGACGTATCCAGATTAAGCATGATGACTTGGAGGTGTTTGTTGAAGCGAAGGAGATGAACGGAACGAAATAGCCCTGACCTTCGGGTCAGAATTAAAATGACTAAAACAGGAGCTATACCGTGACTAATTGAGGTAGCACCTTTGATCGGACTCACTCCTTCGATACTATCTCGATGACTATGATGATGATTATGATGATTTGGGCCCATTTGTGACCTTGGGAGTGTGTTCCGAGGTGGGCGGTAGTGGCTGCTATGCGTTACCACCGGTCCGGGAGTGCAATTGGTAGAATCATACCCTGGGCATTGCCTCGAGTGCCTTGTCATATTTATCCTTATCGAGCCCATACGATTTTGATTTAGCATTGCCTTCTATGGAGTGCCCTCTGATAACACCAGTACGGTGAATTTACGGTACTGTATAGACTGTTGATGCCATAAACTGCGTAAGGGTAATATGGTAATCCCGCTTACGCTATTTTCAGTACTTATACTTTACCGTGTAGGAACCATAAAGATAATAGCGTTACATACTATGTATGTATTAGTCTAACGGATCCTTGAGAGATGGAGAAATCCCATAACATCTCTCGAGTTATTGCACCCATGATATCCAGATTTATTTCCTGTTTAATTTGACTAATATGAGATGATTTAGTGCTGATCCGAGTGTTTGTTGTGTTTTCTTTTATGAAATATGCTCGGGTCAGCAGACGTGTGCAGTTACCGAAGGTGGAAGTGCTTTGGAGATCGAGTACGACGATGAATATGCCTATCTTCTACATATGGTATTTTCCGCTGTATTTATTTCCGCTGTCATGTTGAAAGTGGTATATGTATAACTCTGATGTCATGATTTATAAATATTTAATTTGTTTTAGCTGGTATTTACTTATTATATGTTGTCCTTCCGCTGTGAGATTCTGTGATTGGTTTTTCTCTTCTTCTTTCTTTTTCTTCTTTTCCCAATAACTACCTGTATTTGCGATTTGTTTGGGTCGACATGTGTGGTTTATTGTCGATTTGAACGGTCAAAAAAAAATGTGGGTCGTTACTACTTGTATTTTTTTATAAGTTATTGAAAATAGAAGATTTAAAAATTAATGGATAGTTATAACTTGTTTTATAAAGAAATTATAAAATATTATGTATCAGCGAATTCTTATGTTTCAACACGTTTTACAAGCATATAAGTCAGCAATTAGTGTAACATCCCAAGATTTCTACGATAAATTATACGATTTAATTTAATATGATTTTTATGTTATCTAGCGGTAAATAATATTTAATGACTAAATTGTGAAGTTTCATGTTGAAACATAATTGAATTTGTTTAAATAATGATAATTGTAGTCGCAATAATCAATTGTTGATTTACAAGTGTACATGAATTTTTATTTTTATTTTAATAATATTTATAAAACGTAGAATTTAATTTAAATGGTTAATTAATGAATAATGAATATTTATTTTATTGTTGAACAGGAAAATTTGTCATTTTGCAAAGGAACACAGAATTCGATGCAATTAATTTTATTAGAACCGTAACGTCAAAATATAGCTACATTTCAAATTTCACAATTTTTGGAGTCAGTATGTGACTCCGGTAAATTAAAATGTAAGTTGAAATTTGTACGTTGTTTAATTAAAAATATTACATTTTAAGTGAAATTGTTACAGACTTCGTAATTGGGCTTTTAAACTAGTCCCACTACGTTCAGAAGCCGTCAAAACCTATCGTCAGGCAGTAAGCGGGACTGATTTGGAGTCTGTCCGAATTTCGGCTTATATATCACGCTAATCGAGGAATATTATTATTTTATTCACTCTAAAACCCTAATTTACATCAACCGCCACTTCCATTTCGATGGCCACGTTCATTCCAAACTTCAATCCTTTATTTCTTTCAATTCGATCAATGAAATCAAGAAATTCCAAAGACAAAATTGTAGTACTCCATGAGATCTTTCCATCCATATGGATGATGATACCAATTGCTTCATGGATTTGCCAGAAAATCGCCTCAAAGGCCGAGCGATTTTGGAGCAATTGGAGGTGCTGTGGGTGATCAGAGGTGCTACGTTCTGGCCGACGGTGTGTCTCCAGGTGACGAGCATCGCGGTGGTGTTTGATCGAGGTACGAAGCCTTGAAAATGGATGCGTGAATTAGGGTTCATTTGGAAAATTGGGTTATGGTTTTCCCTGGAAGTAGCATATGTGTTCAGGAAGAAGAAGGTGGGCGCAGAAACAATATGATGTGGCAAGTGTGGATGAATTTGTTCCATTTTCGTTTTTAATAATTTATTTAATTCTAATCACTAAAACTTGTATAACTTTTGCATACGACTTCAGAATGACACGCGGTTTGTTGCGTTGGAATCGTATCGACGAGCTAATCGCGATGCCTCTAGTTTGGGCTGAATTTGAGAATGTTGAATTTTGGGCTAAAAATTGGAATTTGAATCGCGTACAAAGCTAAGGTGAGTGATTAAACCCACTCACGCGTAACTAAAGTATTCTGATATTAGTTAAATTAATATCATGTCATGATATGATTGTATGGATTGATGTTTGACAGTTTAAATTGCTTGTTTATATTTATTTGTATCGATAGTGTAGTTAAATTTGACTGTGAAATATAATTTTATAGTTAAATTAAAAATTCGACATTTAATTTCTATTTAAAACCTAGATTCTGAAAATTTGAAAATTTATATGACATTTGACTATTTGTACGTATTGATGTGATGAATGCCATGAATTTGATATGTTTGACCTATTGATATTAATTGTGTGAATCTACCTGTTATTCATATATGACCATTGTTTGTGCTGATTAATCCCAATCATTACCCCAAATGTTACGGGCATCGAATAAACCCGGGATTAATCATTAAAATGAATTAAGAACGTAGGTTGAAATGATAGACACTTATGACCCTGATTTGGATTGAAATGATATATATCCTTTCCCAGAATACTAAAATTAAAATTTAAGTAACACTTAGCCATAGGATAGAAAATTATATACGGACAATAGATGGTTAAATAAAAAAAAATTAACTATGAATTTTGAAATATTGTTTCAAAGAAAATACAAGCGATGTCCTATAATTTATTTCCTTTGAAGTTGAACCTTGAGTTTTGAAATATAAACAAAAAGGGGAAATAAAGTAGTATTGCAACTGAAGCTAAATAAAGTGAAATACAATGTAAATCGAATTTATTGAAATTGAATGGTTTCACCCACCTTTGAAATTTATTATGAATCAACATTGATTTGAATTATATATGAATTGTGAACTCGATATTTGTTAAAATTGAAATCATTGAAAATGAGAATCTGATTTGGAATGTAACTATTTGAATTAATTTGATTGAATAGAAATGAATGTAAATTGGAAGTTTAATCGATGGAATTATTGAAAATTGAGTTGGTTGAATTGAATTTTAAATATGACTTCAAGTTTAATTGAAAATGTTAGAGAAACGATTCTAATTCCAACTATAGTATTTCAAATCATTTTATGAACTATTTTAATAATAGATACATTTTTTTCTTTACAAACTATAATTTATTACTATTTTATTTTATAAATTATTTTAAATAAATTATTTTAAATAATTTTTTTTATAATTAACTGTTTATTTTATAAATTACTCAATGTTTTAACTATATATTTTAATAAATTTCATAAATTATATTTTACTTACAGGCTATTTATTTTCAAACTATTTCAATTATATCTCTAAACTATTTTAAATATACTGTTAACTATTTTAATATTCAAATTATTAAAGTTGCAATTGTTTCAAGGTTTTAATTGGTTTAAATGGAGATTTTAGTATGAATAATATTCTATCTTGAATGTTGATTGATTTTGGAAATCTGATATTTTGATATGAAGTACGAACCCTTTTGAAATGTAAAAGAACTGACCGGTGTGAAAATGTAAACGTTGGGTTGTTAAAGAGACCGGGATTGGATATTGTCATACTCTCTGCCAATACCCAAAACCACTTTAACAACTGTATATGTAGTGAAGTTCCAGAAATGGTGTTGGATGGATTTGGAAGCGATTACTGGATTTGAAGAAAGAGACGATGATGGATAGCCTTGACCTTCGGGTCATAATTGAAATGACTAAAATAGGAGCCATACCCATGTTAATTGAGTTAGCTACTCTGAGCAGGCGTACTTCTTCGATACCATATATATACTTTATGATTGATTGGCGCCTTTGATTGATCTTAGGGGTATGTCTGGGGTGGACGGTAGTTGCGGCTATGTGTTACCACCGGCCTAGGTCCGCAATCCGGTAGAATCACTACTGATGGGTATGGCCTCGATGCCTTATCATATTTATCCTGATCGAGCCCCCTACGATTTTGATTTAACGTTGTCATATCACGGCGCAACCCTATCCACCAACGTACTGGTGTGTTATATGCAAACTGTACGGCAACGGTATAAACGTTGTAAGGTAATAATGGTAATCCCACGTACATTATTTTATTATGTTATATTTAACCATAGACATTATTATAATAGTGTATTATATTATATATTATTAGTTTGACGGATCCTTAAGAGATGGAAATTCCCGTAACATCGCTTAAGTTATTGCACTCGTATTATTACATGAAATTTGATTTAACTAATACGAGAATGATTTAGTTCTGATCCAAGTGTTTGTTGTGTTTCTTTTTTTTGCAATACGCTCGGGTCAGACCGAGTTGCATTAGCGAAGTTTCACTTGCTTTGAAGATACCATTACGAAGATGAAGATGGAGCTCAATAGACGTATTACTATTATTATTCCACTACAAATGCATTGGTATGTCGTATGTTAATTTACTCTAATAATTGTTGTAAAATATAATAAAATGTATGTTTTAACAGCTTCATGAACTGTTATTTATTTATTATATTTTGTCCTTCCGCTGCGAAATTCTATATTTGTTTTCTTCTTTCTTCTTTTTTTATTTTAATCCCAATAACTATCTGTATTTTTGATTTGTTTATGTCGAAATTAAGGATCATTGTCGATTTGAATGGTCAAAAATCTCGGATGTTACATCTGGTATCAGAGCCTTGGTTTAGCGAAAACCTTGGCTTAATTAGGGATTAACTCATTAGAGATAGGGTGGTAATACCCTAGAATGAGTTTGAGTGAATATGAGAGAGCGTACTTGTAATTTTGATATGAAATGATTTTGTATTGTGTTGATTTGTTCTGTTGAGTGTTTATGAATTCTGGTCGGTACTTGGGAAGCCAATGTATCGATAGGGATTTCTAAACACTTGAATAGGACTTATTGACATAATATTGTTTTGAATTATATTTTTATGTATATATATAATTATTTGAAAATATATGAATTTTGATGATAATATTAAATTTTCATCATTTATCAGTTGATTAATTAATAATTTAAACCATTGATTGTTGATTGGTTTAAGAAAAAACAAATATTGAAAATTTATTGATAATGAAATAAGAAGTAAAATATGAATTTGAGAATTTGATTTCAGGTGTTTTGCAAATGGTTGAAATAATATATTTATATTTTAAAATTGTTTCATATATAAATTTATTTTAAATGAATTATTGGAAAAAATAATAATAAGTGTATACCCACTTTTCTTTGAAAATGATTTCGGTGATGAGTGCACGCATCCTCGATGTTTATTTTCAAGAGTCTAAGTAGGGAGACATTTAATATTTTGTTTTACGAAATTGAACTTTATTTGAATCCCTTTTATAGTATGGTTTTATGTAAATGATATATTATATAAAAAAAATTGAAAAAAAAAAGAGCCCGAAATTTAATTCTTGAAATCTTGAATAAGTAATGAATTGAAACATCTGAATATTGAGAGAGTTATAATCAAAATAAAATTCTTAAGAATTGGATAATAAATTGAAACGAACGGTAACCACTGAAACTTGTGTAAAAATTAATTCTGTTCTGTAACATGAATAACTTACCAATTAACTAAGAAGTTGAATGTTATAAGAATAAGCAATTAATTAATGCACAAGTATAAGAATGGAAATCAAAGTGGAAAATTTTGATCAGTTATAAATAAAATTTAAGTTATGTAATAAAACGAGATATACTTAGTTACGTTGTGATATTAAATTTAACTAAGTAACATGAATTAACCAAATCATTGAAAAATCAATTAAGCAAATTATTCAGTAATACACTAAATGTATTGATATTAATGTTTGGTTTGGTGAAAATATGAGTGAATAGACTTATAATTATAAATTTAACGATGGTTGAACGAATTAATTTAATTAATTAAAAATAAGCTCGTCGCATAGCAGCAGTTCGTAATCTTCTGAATTGAAGTTTAAATGAATGTATAAAATCCAAAATAAGTCAGAATTCTTTGAGACAAGAATCTCCCGGTTCTATTGGATTATAATTTCCTAATGAGAGAGAAAAATTTAAATTTGAACTTGTAAATTTGAAGATATGTGTAAATCAAAATTTCAGAGAAACAGCGCCAGGGAAATTCGCAATTTAAAATTAAATTATAAATAAATTGGATGATAATTAAGTTTAAACGAACTCTAAATTTAGTCGATAGAAGTGTTGAAGGATATTGAACTAAATATGAAACATAATTCAATGAAAGTCAACTAAATATGAAGTGGAAAATTTGGTTGTTTATTTAAAACGGTAATAACTCATAACTTGAACAATGATATAGAGTAATAAATAAAATAAACCAAGCGTTGACATTGGAAATGAATTTGAGAATGAAATAATCAATGAAATCATGCTAATAAAAAGTGACATCGAAATTTTTTGTTAGATTGCTTGGTTGAATAAACATAATTGATTGGTTATTTTATTTATGTTTTAGTTGCAATTGCTAAATTCATTTGTGTTTACTGTAAACATATATATACTATTTCTTTTATACATTGTTGATTAATTATCAGGTACTTAAAGAAACTTGCTTGCATTGGAGCTACTTGCACATAAAAATTGCTTTTGCTTGTTGAAAAAAATAAAATAACGCAAATGAAAGGTACGTATATCGAATTATATATCGTATTTTGACAATTTATATTGTTTTCTCCAATTTTGGGATGTCCCATAATCGAAATGAGATGTATATTTATGATTATATATATGTATATTATTGTTTTCCGGGCCTAACCGTACAAAGGAGACTCTACCAAAAAATTTCATGAATTTATGACTTATAAAATTTTGTGAAAATTTGAATTTTGTTTAATTAAATGTTTTCTAAGGTTAGTGGAAATTTTATATTATTTTAACTTTATTTTGGCCACTTCATTCCTACGTTCCTTTTCGAGGATGAAAAGTTTTTAAGTTGGGGCGAATGTAACATCCCAATATTTTTGTGATAAATTATACTATTTAATTTAATATGATTTTTATATTATCTAGTGGTAAATAATATTTAATGATAAAATTGTGAAGTTTCATGTTGAAACATAATTGAATTTGTTTAAATAATGATAATTGTAGTTGCAATAATCAATTGTTGATTTACAAGTGTACATGAATTTTTATTTTGATTTGAATAATATTTATAAACCATTGAATTTAATTTAAATGATTAATTAATGAATAATGAATATTTATTTTATTTTTGAACTGGCAAATTTATCATTTTGCAAACGATCTCAGAATTCGATGCAATTTATTTTGTTAGAACCGCATCTTCAAAATATAGCTACATTTCAAATTTCACAAATTTTGGAGTCAGTATGTGATTCCGGTAAATTAAAATGTACGTTGAAATTCATACGTTGTTTAATTAAAAATATTACATTTTAAGTGAAATTGTTACAGACTTCGTAATTGGGCTTTGAAACTAGTTCCACTGCGTTCAGAAGGCATCAAAACCTATTGTTAGGCACTAAGCGGGCCTGGTTTGGAGTCCGTCCGAATATTGGCATATATATCACTCTAATCAAGGAATATTATTATTTTATTCACTCTAAAACCCTAATTTACATCAGCCGCCACTTTCATTTTGATGGCCACGTTCGTTCCAAAATTCAATCCTTAATTTCTTACAATCCGATCAATGAAATCAAGAAATTCCAAAGCCAAAATCGTAGTACTTTATGAGATCTTTCCATCCATATGGATGATGATACCAATTGCTTCACGGATTTTCCAGAAAATTGCCTCAAATGCCGAGCAATTTTAGAGCAATTGGAGGCGCTGTGGGTGATCGAAGGGTGCCGCGATCTGGCCGATGGCGTGTCTTCAGGTGATGAGCATAGCGGTGGTGTTTGATCGAGGTACGAAGCCTTGAAAATGGATGCGTGAATTAGGGTTCATTTGGAAAATTAGGTTACAGTTTTCCCTGGAAGTAGCGTATGCATTCAGGAAGAAGAAGGGGGACGCAAAAACAGGATGATGTGGCAAGTATGGATGAATTTGTTCCATTTTCTTTTTTAATAATTTATTTAATTCTAATCGCTAAAACTTGTATAACTTTTGCATACGACTTCAGAATGACGCGCAGTTTGTTGCGTTGGAATCGTATCGACGATGTAACACCCTGCATTTTTTTTCAATATAATTAAAAATTAAATAAAATATATGAAAATATTATTAGATAGGTAAATAATTGAGATGCATAAGAAGAATTAATTAATACATGGAGGAGAAGAAAAATTAGTTCGATAACGGTGTGTGTAACGGAAAAGATAGTAAAATAAGGATAATTAATTTAAGAATCAGAAATTAGGTAAAATGGGCATCACCATTGCGTTCCTCTCGAAATTCTACATGAAATAGAATCCAAGTTTTCGAAAATAGGAGTCCTTGTGACCAAGATATGGCCAAAACAAGATTCAGCAGACTTTCAGGCAGACTGACCCCAGGTCGACTGTAGTGTCGACTGCATAGTCGACCTGCCCCCCCCCCCCCCAGGACGACTGTAGTGTCGACCTTCCCCCTGTATAGGTCGACCTGGTCAGCCTGGTGTCGCTTAGAACCCATTTTTGAGGCCCGGGATGAGTTTTGATGGTCCGGATCAGTTTTAGGGTTAATCCGATGGTTGAAATGAGTTGCTACACCTATAAAAACAACCTAAGACCTAGCCTAACTCACACAAATCATTCTTACACCATTATACTGCTAAAATCCCTCTTGATCATGGCCGCCTTCTCTAATCTTCTTCTTAAGCTTTCATACGCAATCCAATGCAAAGATGAAGACTTCTACAACAATTCAAGGAGATGAATTAACAACTCTACAACGTTTCTACATCGATTTCAGTTCTTAATTCGCTAGCCATGCTATGTAAGTTCTAGTTACTTTTTAGATTAAAATACTTAATTTTAATATGGCTATGGAATAAAGTGTAATTGGATATAAGCATGTTTATCAATTCAGACCTATTTTTGTTTACCTTTGAACCTTGAGTTTTGAGACTTGTTCATCTCCATTCTTATGTCTAGTTCATGCTCTATTCAGTCGTTGTAAATCAGTTTCTTGGATTCATGTTGATATTATTATCAAGATCCAATCTTTATGCCTATCATGATGTTTTTATGCTGTTTTCTCTCTGATCTTGTTTTATTGCAAAATTCTACCTTTCCCCTATTTATTTTCTTTTGATGAACCTAGATCAATTTCGGATCTAGGCCTAAACCACAATTTTGCGTACGATTGAATACGGGGAAAAGTATGGGAATATTACCTATTTGGATATATGCGATTGGTGGAATTGATGGCGTAACATGAAAATTGGATATATGGGTATTATTGCCATTAATATGAAATTTGATAATTGGGGTATCGCCATTAAAATGGTAATTGCAAGAATTTGGTTTGGCATATGTTATTTTGCTAGAACTTGATAGGTGTAAATTGGCATAAATTTGGCATACATATAAAACGGCATGAACTGAACATATGTAAATTTGGTATGAATTAGGCATATGTAAAACTGATATGTAATCTAGAACTTGGCCATATGTTAATTCTGTGAGATTTGTAGTTGAAACACATATGATAATTTATGTCTCGAAAAGGGGCTAATATGAACACGCCTAAGTGGGTTTTTGGTAGTTGGCATGTAATAGCCTTAAAGGAGGGATAAATATAAATTGAGATAAGTTGCCTTTAATGGCATAAGATAAATTATGGTAAAATTGGTATGATTTTGCATACCATTAATTGATGAACATAATTGAGTCAATTATGGACATCGTTAAATTAGGAATTAATTAATAATTTGAATAGGGAAATTATTAAGACTGGGGTAAAAGATTATAAGAGATAATCAATGCTTAGGACACGAGGTTGGACTCATTTGTGACGTAAAACTGCCCGGACCCGCCCGACAAATCCAGTAGTCACAAATGGTAGCCCAATGTGAGAGGTCCTAGGACCAAATTAAAAGCGTAACAGTTGTAAAGACACGAGGTTAGACTCTTTTATGGTGTAAGACTGCCCGGACCCGCCCGGCAAATCCAGCTGCCATAAATGTCAGTCTAATGTGAGTGGTCTTTATAGGGTTACAGCCTTAATGAATTAAGAAATACTTAACCAGATAAACATGTGGTGGGACATGGGGGTTAAGTGGGTGACATGTGGGTGACATATGGAAATACGAATAGTAATACTTAACCAACATAACATGGTAATTAGACCAGTGGGTAGGG
The DNA here is from genome assembly GCA_030737875.1 of Allium sativum. Classification (NCBI taxonomy): domain Eukaryota; kingdom Viridiplantae; phylum Streptophyta; class Magnoliopsida; order Asparagales; family Amaryllidaceae; genus Allium; species Allium sativum. The sequence continues at coordinate 864,815,162 of CM060922.1, forward strand.
TTAAGTAAACTAAAAACACTTAACCAATATGGTATGAGTGGGGGGTTAAGTAATATGATTAGGCTAATGACACTTAACCAATATGGTATGAATGGGTGGGTTAAGTAATATGATTAGGCGAATGACACTTAACTGTTATGACATGAATAGTTGAGTTAAGTAAATCTTAATTAATGCCTAAGTGGGAATGATAACTTATGGAATAAAGTAAGTTAGGCGGAACAATAGATAAGATGAGATAACTTATGTAATAAGGAAAGATGTGCTTCATTGTAGATTAAGCAATATGTAAAGACAAGAATGAATTTACAATTGAAGGCGACATAAGTTATATTATAAAAAGGAATAAAACATTGGTTAGGTTGGATAATCCTCTGAGTATCAATCTGATGTTGATTCCGGTCTTCGGGGTTGGTATTTAGGGAATTATTCTCTCTCTCCAGTGTGTTTGTAAGATAAGGGGTACTTGGTTGTAAAGATTGAATAAGAACATGTTATTGTACCATAACGGGGGTTAATGTATGAATCATAGGAATAACATGTTGTGGGCTTATTAATGCACTTAATATAGTGCAAGTTAAGAATTGAATTAATAAGCAAAGTTGAAGGTTGGTATGAATGGAAATAACCAAGTTAAATGATAAGACTGATGAGGTAGCACAAGCGCATAATTAATGTATAGACATAGGGTCTAATGGCAGATAAAGCCAAGGCGCTTGGTTAAACCCAAACGTTGGGGATAATATAAATGACATGTAAAATATAACCTATAAGCACTTAACCAAGATAAAGCATGTATTAAGACACGAGGATGATGTAGGGGTTAAGTGGGGGAAATGGGTAACATGTAAGACATAACTGGTGTATACTTAACCAAAATTTGAGCATGTAAGTGGACATGAATAAGAAGGGGTTAAGTAAGAATTACTAGAGGGGACCAAGCATAGGTGGGAAGCTTGTGTCGAGGAAAGGGGACCCTTTTCAGACCAGTAGCCCATTACGTATCTTTGTGAGCTCGACCCATGTCGAGGACGGGACACGCATACTGGGTTTGATTGTAAGAGGTCAAAACGGGTTAGCGGTGGCAACGCAAGTCCAACGGGTTTCATATGCGTGTGTAGACCCGGGCTGGTAGGTAAGACGTTGTTGCATCGTGTAGGTATAAGCCGTGCATCCTCAAGTTGTATCGGGTTGCCACTTTAGGGGAGTGATACACCCCACTGTTGGGCCAGCACGGGTATCTACGAGTTAGGGAGCCGATCGAATGGGGAAGGTAGTGGGTACGACTAGTGGAGATAGGAGCAGGCGGCACCTATGACAGCAGCTAGGAGTACAGCTACCATATTATGAATATTGTAATTAGAATGGGGAGGGTAGTGGGTACCACTAGTGGAGATAGGAGCAGACGGCACCTATGACAGCAGCTAGGGGTACACGAAACTACCATTATTATTATCACTTATGTTCAGTAGGCAGAATCACCTTATTATATAACATGGGCTACTAGTTGGGACACTAGTAGGGGGTAAGGATCCTTGTTACATAGGACACTAGTTGGAGTACTAGTAGGAATACGAAACATTCCATGTAAGACACTTGTAAAGATGCTAGTTAGGTGGTGCAGAGCAAATAGATATCACAGAAATCTTTTAATGGCGAAGCAGAGGAATCATGATATGCTTGATAGGAATCTTACGAAATTATACTTAGTTTATCTTGAACGGGAACCTTGCGATGTTACTTGACAAAAATCACATCACGTTATCCTTAGTTATCCTACCTGTTGCTTATCTTGTCATCATGCTTATGTTTACTTTCAGTTTACTCATGCCATATTGACCTTAACTATTTTTATGCTGAAAGTCACTAGGACTTACTTAGTTTTTATGACTGACCCGTTTTGTTTCGCCTCTTTTTCTTCCGTTTCCCCCCCTCCCCAGGTTCACAGGGTGGGAATACAGCTGAGTTCGGATCTTACCAAGCCCCAAGGCTCTTTCATGTATGGTTTGGATTTCTCTTGGCTTGCTTTGCTTTATTGGGGAATACTACAGTATGTTTTTATGCTTCTTTGTTTTTGAGCAAGACAAATATTTTAACTATGTAATTGGGTATTGGAAGTTGATGGGCTTTTCTTGTAAACACTTATATTTAATAAAGGATTTGAAGTACTTCCACTTTACTTTCCGCTGTTTTATATATGCCTGTCTTGTAATATTTCTGTTCCAGTACCCATAAGGCTCCATTGAAGTTAAGGCATTCCCTTTTGTGAGTGACCTTAACGGATGTGGTGTGTTACAGACGAGCTCTTCGCGATGCTGTGGGTTTGGGCTGAATCTGAGAACATTGAATTTTGGGCTAAAAATTGGAATTTCAATCGCGTACAGAACCAAGGTGAGTGATTAAACCCACTCACGCGTAACTAAAGTATTCTAATATTAGTTAAATTAATATCATGATATGATATGATTGTATGGATTGATGTTTGACAGTTTAAATTGCATGTTTATATTTATTTGTATCGATGTTGTAGTTAAATTTGTCTGTTAAATATAATTTTATAGTTACGCTAAAAATTCGACATTTAATTTCTGTTTAAAACATGACATCTGAAAATTTGAAAATTTATATGATATTGGAATGTTTGTATGTATTGATGTGATGAATGGCGTGAATTTCATATGTTTGACCCATTGATGTTAATTATGTGAATTTACCTATTATTCATATATGATCGTCGTTTGTGCTGATTAATCCCCATCATTACGCCAAATGTTACGGGTATCGAATAAACCTAGGATTAATCATTAAAATGAATTAAGAACGTAGGTTGAAATGATAGATACCTATGACCATGATTTGGATTGAAATGATATATATCCTTTCCCAGAATATTAAAATTAAAATTAAAATATCACTTGGGCATAGGATAGAAAATTATATACGGACACCGGTTGGTTAAATAAAATTTGTTTTAACCATGAATTTTGAAATATTGTTTTAAAGACAATATAAACGATATTCTATAATTTATTTCCTTTGAACTTGAACCTTGAATTTTGAAATATAAACAAAAAGGGGAAATAAAGTAGTATTGTAATTGAAGCTAAATAAAGTGAAATATAATGTAAATCGAATTTATTAAAATTGAATGGTTTCACCCAACTTTGAAATTTATTATGAACCAACATTGATTTGAATTATATATGAATTGTGAACTCGATATTTATTAATATTGAAATCATTGAAAATGAGAATCTGATTTTGAATGTAACTATTTGAATTAATTTGATCGAATAGAAATGAATGTAAATTGGAAGTTTAATCGATGGAATTATTGAAAATTGAGTTGGTTGAATTGAAATTGAAATATGACTTCAAGTTTAATTGAAAATGTTAGAGAAACGATTCTAATTCCAACCATAGTATTTCAAATCATTTTATAAACTATTTTAATAATAATTATATTTTTTTTCTTCATAAACTATTTTACTTTAGTACTTTTTTATTTCATAAAATATTTTAAATAAATCATTTTATAATTAACTATTTATTTTATAAATTACTCAATGTTTTAACTATATATTTAAATAAAATTGATAAATTCTATTTTAATTACAAGCTACTTATTTTCAAACTATTTCAATTATATATCAAAACTATTTTAAATATACTGTTAACTATTTTAATATTCAAATAATTAAAGTTGGAATTGTTTCAAGGTTTTATTTGGTTTAAATGGAGATTTTAGTATGAATAATATTCTATCTTGAAAGTTAATGTATTTTGGAAATATGATATTTTGATATGAAGTACGAACCCCTTGAAATGTAAAAGAACTGAGCGGTGTGAAAAATGTAAACGTAAGGTTGTTAAAGAGACCGGGATCGGCTATTGTCATACTCTCTGCGAATACCGAAAACCACATTAACAACAGTGTACGCGGTGAAGTTCCAAAAATGGTGTTGGATGGATTTGGAGGCGATTACTGAATTTGAAGAAAGAGAACGATGATGGATAGCCTTGACCTTTGGTTCGTAATTAAAATGACTAAAATAGGAGCCATACCCAGGTTAATTGAGTTAGCTACTCTGAGCAGGCATACTTCTTCGATACCATATATATACTTTGTGATTGATTGGCGCGCCTTTGAATGATTTTGGGGGTATGTCTTGGGTGGGCGGTAGTTGCGGCTATGCGTTACCACCAGCCTGGGTCCGCAATCCGGTAGAATCTCTACTGATGGGTATTGCCTCGATGACTTGTCATATTTATCCTGATCGAGCCCCCTACGATTTTGATTTAACATTGTCGTATCACGGCACATCCCTATCCACCGACATACTGGTGTGTTATATGCAAACTATACGCTAACGGTTTAAACGGTGTAAGGGTAATAATGGTAATCCCGCTAACATTATTTTATTATGTTATATTTAACCATAAACATTATTATAATAGCGTATTATATTATATAGTATTAGTTTGACGGATCCTTAAGAGATGGAAATTCCCGTAACATCTCTTAAGTTATTGCACTCATATTATAACATGAAATTTGATTTGACTAATATGAGAATAATTTAGTTCTGATCCGAGTGTTTGTTGTGTTTTTTTTTTTTTTTTTTGCAATATGCTCGGGTCAGACCAAGTTGTAGTTAGCGAAGTTTCACTTGCTTTGAATATACCATTATGAAGACGAAGATGGAGCTCAATAGACATATTATTATTATTATTCCGCTGCAAATGCATTGGTATGTTGTATGTTAATTTACTCTGATAATCGTTGTAAAATATAATAAAATGTATGTTTTAACAGCTTAATGAATTGTTATTTATTTATTATATTTTGTCCTTCCGCTACAAGATTCTGTATTTGTTTTCTTCTTTCTTCTTTTAATCCCAATAACTATCCATATTTTTGATCTGTTTATATCGACATTAAGGATCATTGTCTAATGAACGGTCAAAAATCTCGGATGTTACATTTTGCCTACAGGTTAATAATTTGGAATGATTACTTCTATGAAATAATTAAGAAACATTCTTAAATTAACTATATTATTAATCAATTTAAGAAGAAGAATTTGTCAAAACCAGTTAGCTGATGTTTTCAAGTGACTAATATCAACTGTATTAATTGAATTTGGTTATTAGATCAATTTGTTTAAATTAATCTAAGGGAAAATAGTTTTGAGAAATAGTAATTTTAATTTAATAAGTTTCTTTAGCAGTAATTACCAAATTGTTTATTATTAAAAAATTAATTATTGTTTTAATAAACCTTTTAAAGGGATTAATTATTCTATTTTTAGTTAATAATGAATTAACTGCTTTTACTGTTATAAATGATGAGTATAATTAATATTGTAATTGGTAATGATTAACGTGGTTACTCTATATAGAATTTAAGAGGGTAATCGTGTTTATAATGAGATTTTTACTTGAAGTTTGAAAGGGTTTTAAAAAGGGATTTATAATAAATACAAGCTTTATAAACAAAGTTTATAAAAGAAGTGCTAGGCTTATGCGATGATTTGAATAAACGATTAACTTAATAAATTGTGTTAAGTGAAATCATTGAAAGCCAAAGGAGATTTTACAATAGACCCAAGTTGATGAATGAAGTTTATAAAAGATAATTTAAGCTAGTGCGAGAGTTTAAAAATAAATGCTTACTTAATATGCAAATTGAGTAAAAAGAAGTTTTGCAAGAATGCTATGAAATTTGTTTAAAGGGTTCTATATTAAACCTAAGTTTTATAAACAAGGATTATAAAAAGGGTATGAAGACAAAGCACTGATTTTAAACAAATATTACCTAATAAGTAATTTAAGTATATTTATTTCTAACTGAAAGGAGATTTTCCAAAGACGGAAAAGAGGGATTGTTAATGGATTGGTTTTAGAGGATTATGTAAGGATTGGAGTAAAAAAGGATTTTGTAAAGGAAGATGCTTAATTAATTTTTATAAAAATGTAGTAAATGGACTAGTAAATCCATGTTCTTAATAAGTTGTATTTAAGAAATTAATGCTAAAGATGTGCTTTACTAGTAATCTATTTAGAAAGAAAATTAAGTAAAAGATTGGAACCGAAAGAAGATTTCAAAGTTAACAAGGTAAGATGTTTAATGGATTGATGTAAAGGATTTGGTGAAGGAATTTTTGTAATAACTTCAAGTTATATAAGAATTGTAATAAGGAGGCTTAAGCTAAACATTTTGGTTTGGAGAGAGGATTATTAAATAACAAATTGTTAAAATAATTATATTTGAAAATAGATCTTTCAAAGGCAAGAAATGGTTTATAAAACCATACTTTAAGTGGAATACTTAAAATGATATTTTTCAAATTACAACTTTTATTTATCTTAAGATAAAAACATTTTCGATCAAGGTCTAAGAGGTTAATAAAATACCCCAACTTGAACGACTTCAGGATTATCTGAGGTTGATATTTGTCTTAACTGTAAAGATGTTGGAAAAAATTACTATTTCCATAAGAGAAATAATATTGCAACTTATTTTGCAAGTTTTGGAATATAATAAAAATGATGGTGTTTATGTTATCAATGTATTAGTTAACATTGTTTGACCTAGATTTGAAGTATGATTATACTTATACCATTCAGTTAAGTATATAGTACCATTTTTGAGATAATGAAAATAATACGGGTTTTGAATGCGCTTATTCCAAGGAATAAGTTAATAACTATGATTTCGGGTTAATGTAAACAAGAAGTTATATGAGTTTGGAAACGGAAGTGAATATTAGAATTATTATTTCTAGAAGAGTTAGTACAAACTTTGATTGGAAAATGTTTGAAGGTAATTTAAATTATTGAGGTATTTAAAATTAGAATGTAGCATATGATATTGTTAAACCCATGTAAGATTTGTAATTAAACTTATACCAATTAGCTATATACATATATATTGAAATATTCTTCCAAAGTAATGGGAATCAAAAGAGGTTTTTTTTATACATATCAATATTTCGAAGGTAAAGGAAATGGAAAGAGATTTTGGGTATATATAGTGATGTTTCCTAAATAAAGGAAATAAAATGATGTAATATATATATATATATTTTGAAATAAAGAAAATTAAGAAAGGAGTGTTGTAATATGCTTATTTTAAAGATATAAGAATTAGATGACGTTTTCAAATTAATGAAAATGGGAGAGATTTGTTGAGGAAGTAAGTTGAATCGATTTTTAAGAATTGATGGAATGATTTTGATAAAATGGTTTTAATGAATGTTTAAAGGATGAGCTACCAATGAACTGATCCGTATTGTGTTTCGATTTGATAGTTAAAAGCCTAACTTTCGATATAATATTGCTTTTGGACTACTGACATATTAGTTCGAAGAGACTGGGATGGGAACTAGTCCAAAAACTACTTTGAACCAACTTTGCGTTCAGGAACTAACATTGCAGGGATCTTATGTAATGATTTGAAGGCAAAGATCTTCGGAGCGAGACAGTTGTTCGTTGATGTTTTTAGTTAATTACTGAGATTAAACTCATGCTAGTAAACCTCTTTGCCCTGAGGTATCTATAGTTCGTTTAGTCCTGAAACAAACAAGAATGGACGAATGTCTGATAGAGTATTTTTCAAAACTCACGTACGTTGATTTTACAAATATACCAAGTTTAGTGGCGAAGAAAGAAACATTCTTTAACTTAACATCCAATGTATATTTGTGGACATCAATTAGTGATTTGATCGATCTAACAATGTGGCACTCTTGCGATGTTATGAAAGGTAATCTAACCTCAAGCCTCGTCAACCAGGAAATGACATAAATCGAACAGGCAACACTACTATGTGGGTCATTCCCAGTAGGGCGTATTGTCACCATCTAGAGAAATTTCATATTCTCCTTCTTCTGTCAATTCTGTATACTTACAAAAAATGGTTGCTGGTCACAACCATAGGCGACAATATATTCGATACACTCAAGTTGAATGAGTGGTTGGTCATGTGTGGTCGGATTGAAAGATGTTCTTAATGAACCTCAATGTTTCCTCTATAGAGAACATTGACCGGGAGGTGGTTTCATACCTTGTCATGTCGAAAATCCAAACTCCAATACAAGCTATATGTTTTTAGTTGTAAAGTAACTATGTTGGAAAGTGAGATGCAAGCTTTCTGGTTATATTCCTATTTATTTGTGAATTGATAGACATTATTATAATATCACGTAATAACCCACCCGGAATAGGCCTAAATTTCAACCTAGAAAAGGCCCATCGAAACTTACAGCCATTCTAAATGGGTCGTTGGTTCCTTTATGGATTACATTTGTACAGATAATAATAACACATACTTCGAATGGAAATCTCACATACTGGAAGTAGAAGATATAATATCCAAATAAGATGTACCATTATTTCATAATCTCAGAAATACAACAGTCATAGTTACATCTATTTAGTGGGTACATCATGTAGTTCATTCTCATAAGATTCCAAAAGAAGTAAAGCATTGACTGTTAGTAATAACATAACGACTTCATCTTCTTCGTCGGCTTCAATCATGACTTCATCCATGGCTTTTACTCATCTACTGACCTGTTGGATGTTAAGGAGAGGGGTCAGAATATAAAGTTCTATGTGACCGAAATATAGTGTTACTTAATGTCCATACCCTATATTTTTAGCAGGTTACATATGTCAAGGTATGTCTATGCAGCACACAAGATTCACACAAACACAAATATCTAACCAATGGGGTGGATATCCAAGTCAATCTCCTATTAGTGTTTTTAGCGTAAAGACCCAACTAAGTGGCATTCTCGGTCACTTATGGCTCTATTAAAGTTGGATTCTTAAGATCTTTATAACCCTGAGGCGGACCCCTAGCCCTTTTAGATCCCGTCCTAATACTTTAACGTTCTTAAGTCTATTCTCTCATTTGTAATACGAGAAGTGGTATTGCAAACGTTACTACTTAACTGATTTTACCCGGTGGGACATCTATGTTGCTTAAGATTTCCCTTAGACAGTTGGTGAGCATGCAACGGCCATATATCTTCCAACTACCAATCTGTCCCTAGTTGAGCCCTTATAAGCTTCAAAAGGAGGTGGACATCCCCATGAACTACCGTACACCATTACCATTTTATGCCTTACCACTTTTAAAGAAGGAGGACCACAAAACCTACTTCAAATCTAGTAAGGGTGGGTCCCATGACTTTGGTTCCTCACCAAGGAATAAACCTTCGAAGGGATCCTAGTCCTAACCACTTAAGACCCAAACTAGATAAAAGGAGAGTCAGCCAGTTAAGGCCTTCTCAAGGCGTAGTAAACCTACTTATTTTCATGCGCAGTGGAATTATATACACACACATACACACACACATACTAGACCTCTCACATTAAATCGTACACCTGTAGATGCTAGATATGCAGGTCGGTTTCGGGAAGACTTCTACCGTAAATTGGTTTAACCTCATGTCTAGTGTACTAAGTTTATGAATGGCCCATGGCACCTAGACATCTCACATTATTTGGGTCTACTTGTGGTTGTTGGATTTTCCGGTTGGTTCCGGGCAGGCTTCTACCACAAATGGCAACTAACCTCGTGTTCATGTGTCACTTATTTATATATTTAAAGCCATTCTACACACACAAACAAAAAAAATTATAATTGTTAAGGGGACATTTCAAATTCGAATTCCAACCTAATCGCATTTGTTACGCCAATATACACAATGTTAAGTACGTTGATTGCGTTTATATAAGTAGTATAATAACCGCGCCTAATTAACGTAAACATTCGTATAAATAGGAAAATGCTCTAACAAGATGGCAATTGTCAATTTGTTCAATTCAAGGTATACAAGTTAGATTTTTCGTACTTTTACTGCTACAACATAGGAATGATGGCATAATAACAATATAACAAATAGTAGTGAATGGAATATATGCATACATAACAATTTCAACTTGCATCTTAGGCTTGTTGGAATGATTTCAATATTAGATTAAAAATAGAGTATTACATGCACTTATACTTCTATGTTTATAATCCCTATTTCACCTAACTCACCATTTTAGGCGTTAATCACATAAAAGTACTTACATTTGATCTATTTCACCTTTGAATGCGTTTGGATTCAAATTAGGGTCCCAACCCAAGCCAAATCTTGGAATAATCAAATTTAAACCTTTTTAGGTTACACTTAAAGGTAAATAAAAGTGAATTACATAAAATAGGAATGATAATAGCAACACTCATATTCATTTTTTAATCGAATACAAAATCCAAAAATCCAAAAAACCCAATTATTCACGACAATTCATATGCGATTACAAGATAGAGGATTTGGGAGTTTTCATGCTAACATTATCGAATTACCAAATTCCCCTAGACATATATATTCACATAACTAGTAAAAACATGAATATGCCTTAAGTAAACCATATTCCACACACAGATCTTCGCGGAATAGAGAGAAATCTGTGGTAGAATTACAAGATCTGCAATAATTCTTTACATTCAAACGAGCTCCACTAATACTCCTAATAATATACATTTAAGAGACTACATTAGAATTTTATACATATATGTTTATGCTAAATTCCAGAATTCTAAACTTAGGTAAATTAGAATAGAGTTAGAGAATTAGAAGAAAGCATTAACATGTTCTTTTATTTTTCTCTGGAATTTAACAATAATGGAGAGGCAGCATGGAGGCAGAGATGGAGAATGATAAGGGTTTTCATAGAGTGACAGGAAGGGTATATATAGTTGCCCATGTGAGCATAGACCGTTGGGTTAATTAGAATTAATCCAAGCCTTTAGTTTATATATATCCTCTTTGAAAAACCCTAACCTGCTAGCTTTATTGAGCTGTCCAGCCACCGAGCAGTCGACCCTAGCGGTCGAGCGGTAGTCAACGCCCCTTAAGGGGGAGGGGGAGGGGTCGACCTCTTCGGGGTTGGAACACCCAAATTGCGTTCCTGAGTTGTTTATTTTATTTAATATGTTCCTTAATCTCTTTATCTAAATCCATATATGCAATATATGTTGCCCCCCAGATCTTATCTCTAATTCAAAATTTGAATTTTTCTCTCTTTATTTATAATTTATAATTTGGACACATATATATATTGTTCACATTATTATATATATATATTTTGCGTTCACTGTCCAAATTCATTTGTTTATAACTTCTTCATACATTGATCGTTTTCAGCATATTATACGAAAACTATGTAGAATTTTGCCACGAATCCAAATAAAATAATTTCGTAGCCAAATTCCTAAAGCTGAAAAATCTCGGTTTCCAACCATATTATTTAATTACTTATTTTAAAATTTTTAATTATTATTAATACTTTTGAATTTTACGGGGTGTTACATTCTCTCCCCCCCCCCCCCCCCCCGGCCCTTAAAATAGATTTCATCCCAAAATCTATTTAAGGGGCGAAAAATACAACTGGCTTGAAACATCCATGTTGTACATTTATGTTATTTATGATTCATCCATAAGCTTCCATGACTCGCAGTGGTTATGAACTGCAGACTCACTAAAGTGAGCTCTACCCTAGCACATAGGTATAAAAAGTGATGCAATCAAACAACCTAAATTTGCATATATTTCTATATGAGTGCTCGGTGCAATGGTGTTGCATCCATTTCCTAATATCCAATCTAGCAATCATGATGCATTCATAAACATTATTTTGAGGAAAAGTTACCCATGAAAAGCTCTTGGTGAGTCAGTCTCATCTTATCCTCTGTCTCCCATGTGCTTTCGGTAGGGTCATTTCCCCATTGTACTCGGACGAGGCTAACGGTTTTGTTACGGAGTCTCTTGATTCCATGCCCTACATTACTTGCAGCTGCACGGGGGCACCCTGGACTCTAACTCGAGTTTTTCTATGTCCCCAATTTCATCAAGCTCGAGTCTGGTAAGAGAATCATGAAGGCATTTCCTCAGATGAGATACATGAAAAGCATTATGGATTCTTGTTAGATGCTCTAGGATATCCACACGATAAGCTAAAGATCTTATCTTCTCGATGATACTAAAAGGCTCAATAAACCTGGGAGCCAACTTCCCAGTCTTCCCAAACCAAGCGGTTTTCTTAAGAGGGGATACTTTTAAGAACACCAAGTCTCCAACCTTAAAATCAAGTTCCCTTCTTCGCCTATCGACATACGATTTATGAGGACTTAGGCAACCTTCATTCTCTGTCTAATCAAGGATATCTTCTCCGTGGATTCACGAACGAAGTATGATCCAAGTACAACCTTGTCGGTAGTTTCCCACTAACAAGTTGGTGATTTTCATGGCCTCCCGTATAGTGCTTTGAAAGGGTCCATACCAATCATCACTTGAGAACTATTATTATACGTGGATTTCACAAGTGGTAGGTGCTGCTCCCAAACTCCTCCAAAGTGGTAGGTAGGTACATCCCTCTTCTTTCCTTCCCAATGGAGATTCCTCTTCATATCCTTGTACATTTTATCTCCACCGGGGTGTATGGTCAATTTTGACCTATGGCACTCTTCTAGAATTTCTTTCTTCAACCCTTCAATCTTAGGGACGTAAAGTCGTCCATCCCAAAGTAAACTCCCATCATCACTGATTGAATACCTAACCAAATTAGGAAAGGTTTCTTTCCTTTCCACTTTATCCTGTATGCCTCTTAATTCCACATCTAAGTCTTGTGCTCTTTGGATCCTTTCTCTTAGGGTAGGTTTAATTATCATTTCCCCAAGAAAACCATTGGAAGTGGTTGGTGAGGATTGCAAATTAAAATTAGCGAGGAACTCTAATTGTTTCCATTCTATGATTGCATTTAAAGTCGCATGTTTCCTACTTAAAGCATTTGGCCCAACATTATCCTTCCCTGGGGTATATTGAATCGTAAAGTAAAATGAGGCAATATACTCCATCCACCTTTGTTGCCTCAAGTTTAGGTCATGTTGAAAAAATAAATACTTAAGGGATTTATGGTCAGTAAAGAGTTCAAATTTCTCCCCTAAAAGATAATGCCTCCATATCTTAAGGGTGAACACTATTGCGGCTAATTCAAGGTCATTTACTGGATATCTCTTCTTTAGATCCTTGAGTTGTCTATTAGCATAGGCTACTACTATTTTCTTGCATAAGGACTGCTCCTAAATTAGTCCTACATGTGTCGATATAAATAGTAAACAATTTTGAACCGTCGGTATAATTAGGACAGGTGCGGTAGTTAATGCTTCCTTTAATTTCTTAAAGGCTATCTCACATTTATTACTCCAAGCGAACACCAAATTCATCCTCATTAATTGGGTTAATGGAGTATCAATATTTGCGAAGTCTTTTAATGAATTTCCTATAATATTCAGTCAATTTAAGCAAACTTCTTACCTCTATAGCACTTCAAGGTGTTCTCCATTCCTTGATTTCCTCGATCTTCGTGGAGTCTACAACCAAGCCTTCGCTTGACACAATATGTCCTAAAAATCTTCTTCCCTCGAGAAATGGCACTTCGAGAATTTTGCTTTTGATCTGTTTTTTCTTAATATCCCTAACACTTGCCTCAAGTGTCTTTCATGCTCTTTATGGTATTTTTAAAATATAAGGATATCATCTACGAAGACTGCCAAAATTTTATTCAGAATGCCCCTAAAATCTCTACTCATTAGGTCAACAAAGAAGGCGGGTGCATTCATTAGTCCGAAGGGCATAACTTCCCATCGGAACAATCCATCTGGCGTCCTAAAAATAGTTTTTTACTTGTTGTCCTTTGCAATTCTTAACTGGTGAAATCCAGTAGCAAGGTCTAGTTGGGAAAATACTCGGGCTCCTCCCAAGTGGTCAAAAAGGTCATCAATTCTTGGTAAAGGGTACTATTCTTCTTGGTCAATTTATTAATTTCCCTATAGTCCACACAAAGTCTTAAAGATTCGTCTGCTTTGGTGGAAAATACAATAGGTGCACCCCATTCTGAGTTACTTCGACGAATAAAACCTTTTTGCAATGACTCTAAAATTTGTTTATCTAACTCAATTCTTTCCTTGGGCGCCATATGCCTCAAGGATAGTGCTATAGGTCTAGCGTGCTTCTCTAGATCAATACGAAAGGAGATTTCTCTGTGGGGAAGAAGTCTCTTGACTTCCTCAAAAGCGTCCAAAAACTCACAAACTATAGAGACCGAAGATGGTCCTTCAGAACCAGGAGATAAGGAATATAATAAGGCTTTATCCTTGTTTCTAACATTACAAGGAATATCTAAGTTATGTCCTCCTCGGCTCCTAATACGAACAAGTCTCTTGTCGCAATCTAGGATGGCCCCATAAAACAACAACCAATCCATACCTAGGATAAGGTCATACCCCATAAAATCCAATGCATACGCTTTGCAATGGAACTCGACATTGTCGACCTCCAATACTAGGTCGTTGCACAACAACTCATGACACTTAGATCCTCCGATATGGTTGGCCACCTTTATCGGACTATTCGAGACAGATATGGGAAGGTTCAGTAGATTTACTAATCGCTTGGAGATAAAATAATGTATCGCTTCGGAATTAAACAAGGTATATATTGAATTTTCTAAAACAGAGGTTATACCTTCAAGTGCGAGCTGCCCTTGGTCTCTTGGGGGTCGGCTTTGAACTGGTATGCTTCTATTGCATAGTTCTAGACGCTCTTGACAACTTTGGGCTTCGGGAAGTCTTTGGACATGTATCCTTCTTCATGGTAGTTGTAACATTTTCCCTTCAACTCCTTTTTCGCTAATGAGGTCTTACAATCCTTGGCCTTATGGCCCTTGCGGTTGCACCTCATACAAGTCTTTGCATCCTTTTTGAATTTGTTTTCTTCACGTTCTTCCACCATTCCTTCTTCTTATTTTTGTAAGAGCTTTCTCCTTTCTCACCCTTTTTATCCTCCTCGGAGCTTTCAGCCGTGCAAAGGGTAGCTGTCTCAACAAGAGTCTCAAAGGTTGTCCCAAGCGTTACTTGGACTAATAGGGATTCCTTTAATAGGAAGTTCAGTCCTTTAACAAACCTAAGGGCTTTGTTCATAGGGGTGTCTACCAATCCTCTCCCAAACTTACATAACTTGGTAAATTTGGATATATATTCTTGCAAGCTCAAGCTTCCTTGCTTGAGGTGGATGAGTTTCTCAGCTGAATAGTCGTTTCTGCCCTTGACAAAAACTTCATTTCAAAATGGGTCTTGAATTCGGCCTATGTGAAGACCCGGCCTTCGTTCTCCAGCGATATTAAGTTCCACCATTCAAGGCCTTCATCCTTTAAGTGCCATGCCTTTATCCTTTTTTACGTCATCAGGACAGGAAGTAGCCTTAAAGATTCTTTCACAATCCGTAACCCAAGATTGGGCACTAGTAAAGCCTTCCTTTCCAGAAAACGATAAACGTGCCTAGTATAAATGCATATGCCTATTGGGGTTAGTACATAAAGATCTGTGTGACTGAAATATAGTGTTACTTAATGTCCATACCCTATATTTTTAGCAGGTTACATATGTCAAGGTATGTTTACATAGCACACAAGATTCACACAAACACAAGTATCTAACCAATGGGGTGGATATCAAAGTCAATCGCCCATTAGTGTTTTTAGGGTAAAGATCCAACGAGGTGGCTTTCTCCGTCACTTATGGCCCTATTAAAGGTGGATTCTTATGATCTCTTATAACCCTGAGGTAGAGCCCTAGCCCTTTCAGACCCCGTCTTCGTACGTTAACATTCTTAAGTCTATTCTCTCATTTGTAATATGAGAAGTAGTATTGCGAATGTTATTACTTAACTGATATTACCCAGTAGGACACCTATGTCACTTAAGACTTCCTTTAGACAGTTAGTGAGCATGCAATGGCCATATATCTTTCAATTACCAATCTGTCCCTAGTTGAGCCCTTAAGCTTTTATAGGAAGCGGACATCCCGGTGAACTACCCAACTCTGTTACCGTTTTATTCCTCACCACTTTTAGAGCAGGAGGACCCAAAGACCCACTTCAAATCTAGTAGGGGTAGGTCCCATGACTTTGGTTCCTCTCCAAGGAATAAACATTCGAAGGGATCCTAGTCCTAACCAATTAAGACCCAGACAAGATAAAAAGAGAGTCAACACTTAAGACTTTCTAAAGGCGTGGTAAACCTACTTATTTTCACATGCAATAGACTTATATATATAGTTATATATATGCACACTAGACCTCTCACATTAAACCATACACCTGTAGATGCTGGATATGCCGGTCAGTTCTGGGCAGACTTCAACTACAAGTTAGTTTAACCTCGTGTCTAGTATACTAAGTTTATGAATGGCCCATGGCATCTAGAAGCTCACATTATTTGGGCCTACTTGTGGTTGCTGGATTTCCCGGTCGGTTCTGGGCAGGCTTCTACCACAAATGGCAACTAACGTCATGCCCTTGTGTCACTTATTTATATATTTAAAGACTTTTATATACGCATACAAAAAAAATTTGTTAAGGGGACATTTCAAATTTCAATTTAATCGCATTTATTACACTAATACAATGGTAACTACGTTGATTACGTTTATATAAGTAATATAATAATAGCGCCTAATTAACGTAAACATTCATATAAACGAGGAAACGTTCTTATAAGGTGGCAATTGTCAATTTTTTCATTTCAAGATATACAAGTTAGATTTTCCAGACTTTTACCACTACAACATAGGCATGATGGCATGATGACAATATAACAAATAGTAGTGAATGGAAAATATAGATACATAACAATTTCAACTTGCATCCTATGCTTGCTGGAATGATTTCAATATTAGATTAAAAATATAGTACTACATACACTTATACTTGTATATTTATAATCCCTATTTCACATAATTAATCGTTTTTGGCCTTATGCACATAAAAATGCTTACATTTAATCTATTTCACCTTTGAATGCATTTGGATTCAAATCAAGATCCAAACCCAAGCCAAATCATGAAATAATCAAATCTAAACCTTTTTATGTTACATTCAATATTAAATAAAAGTGAATTACATAAAATAGGAATGATACTAGCAACACCCATATTCATTTTTATTCCAATACAAAACCAAAAATCCACAAAACCCAATTATTCATGACAATTCATATGCAATTACAAGATAGAAGATTTGGGAGTTTACATTATCAAATTACGAAATCCTCCTAGGCATATCTATTCACATGACAAACTAGTAAAAACATGAATGTGCCTTAAGTAAACCATATTCCACTAACAGATCTTAGCGGAATAGAGAGAAATCTGTGGTAGAATTACTTGATCTGCAATAATTCTTTACGTTCAAGCGAGCTCCAATAATCCTCCTAATAATATACATATAAGAGACATACATCACAATCTTATATATATATATATGTGTGTGTGTGTGTGTGTGTGTGTGTGTGTGTTTATGCTAAATTCCAGAATTCTAAATTTAAGTAAATTAGAATAGAGAGATTTAGAATAAAGTTAGAGAATTATTAGAAAACCTTAACCTATTCTTTTATTTTTCTCTGGAATTTAACAATGGTGGAGAGGCAGCGTGGAGGCAGAGATGGAGAATGATTAGAGTTTTCATAGAGTGATAGAAGGGGTATATATAGTTGCCCGTGTGACCATAGACCGTTGGATTAATTAGAATTAATCCAAGCTGTTAATATATGTATATATATCCTCTTTGAAAAACCCTAACCAACTAGCTTTATTAGGTTGTCCAGCGGTCGACCCTAGCTGTCGACGTCGAGACCCCTTAAGGGGGGTCGACCCCTTCGAGGTTGGAACGCCCAATAAGGCTACTTTGCTAAGTTGTTTATTTTATTTAATACGTTCCTTAATCTCTTTATCTTATTCCATATGTGCAATATACGTTGTCCCCCTGATCTTATCTCTAATTCAAAATTCGATTTTTTTTCCTTCTTTATTTTTAATTTATAATTTGGAAACATATATATATATATTATTCGCATAATTATATATATATATATTCCGCGTTCACTATCCAAATTCATTTGTTCATAACTTCTTCATACATTGACCATTTTCAGCATATTATATTTTATATGAAAACGATGTAGAATTTCTCCACGAATCCAAATAAAAGAATTTAGTAGCCAAATTCCTAAAGCTACAAAATATCATTTTCCAATTATATTATTTAATTGCTTATTTTTAATTATTTAATTATTATTAATACTTATGAATTTTACAAGGTGTTACATATCACTTGATTTTGATATAAGAAGTAATTTGTGTTTCATAAGGTAAAAACACGTCCAATGTTTATGGATGGCCGTGTCTTACAAGAGTTCTATTCTTTCAAAGGATCTTCAAAAGTTAAACAAGTTGTTTGCAATATGAATTTACCATTGGAAGTATTCTAGACTGATCTGGGTGAATTTTACTTTGATTTAAATGTGCTCAGGTCAGATCGAGCATATTATCAGGTTAGGTTTCGCTTTGAGATTCGAAAGGAAAACTAAAGTCAAATCATATTCCCGTGTTTTTTATATTAATTTTTTTCCGCTATGTGTGTTGTATTAATCAGATTCCATAATCCGATATGTTTGTATTTTGTGATGTAGTATCATAGAAATGTATTTCTCTTTGTGTAAAGAGTTTGATACATTGTATTTTATTTGTTTTGCTATGAGATTCTAATCTACTTTGATTCTGCAGTGTTGATGTTCTTCTTCTTCTATAATAATACTTCTTATTTTCCAAAGATTCGTGTTTTAATGCAATTTGGGTTGGAATTGAGATTAGTCAACTCAAAGGGTACAAAATTGCGGGCCTTTACACTTTATACTAGTGTGAAGTGCTTAAGACAGAGGCATGAGAGTTCGATTGGGATGGTTCCCATGACTGGTTTGAGAGAGTTTTTTTTGCAAGAAGAAGAAGAGATCTTGTTGAAGAATTTCACCAATCTAAAGCTGAGGGTTTTGAAGTTAAGGAATCTAATAATCAGTTTAACAAGCTAAAGTCCTGGTTTATAGCTTGTTAGCATCCATCATAAGAAGGAGATGAAGTTCGCAAAGGTGTTGAACCATCCCTTATAAGGGTTGGCGCTCATCCATACACTAATGGGAGCTACTTTTGAGACTTTCGCGGGGAAGACTCTTATGGAAGAAGTAGACAAGATGGAAATTCCGAAAGGGCCAATTGCTTAGAAGGATTTTTGAATAACAAGAAGGATAATAATAAGAAGAATGTTTAAAATCTGAGAAGGGTTAGATTCAGGTAGGTGAGATGTGTTGTACCTGCAAATTGGTTAAGAAGATGGTGCGACTAAAAGGGAAATACTTTATATATGAGTAGTTGAGGCATATGAACATGAGTTTCCCTTAAGGGATAGGAGTTACCTAGAGGGATAACACGTAGCCAGCATAGTTTCAGGTTTTAGAGGCATCGCCATCCATTAATAGTAGATAGGATATAGGTAGAAAAGTTACTATTGAAGGTTTGATCTCCATTTTAGATTTTCCTAATAACACTCTATTCGATTCAGAAGTGTCATACTCCTTTATCTTTAGTTAATTAATATATTGTTTCCACTTAGATATATCGCTAATCATAGATCCAACAGTTGTTTCAAAGCATGTTGGAGGATCAATACACATAACTATGATATAACATGGTTTGAAAATCATGATAATATAAGCAAAGTTTGATTGCGATACATATATTTTGGGATTCTCAGTTTATGGGATGGATTAGTTAGCCACATATGGGACTATACTAGATTATGAGAGGAGGGTCATCCGATTAGGAATATGCAATGGATGTACCTTGGGTTTAAAAGTGACCCTAAAGGGTAAATCATGTTGAGTTATCTGTATTCAATTGATGTATTCTTAGATGAGATTAGTTTACCTCATGTAGTTCAAGATTTTCTTGATGTATTTGAGGACGTGAGAGGGCTACCTCTAAAAAGAGGGATCGAGCTCCAGATTTGGCTTACTAATAATGCCAGACTTGTGGCATTACCAGTGACGCACGTGGTTCCAAGAGAAAGAAGAAAGTCTAGTAAGCAGATATGGGAGCTATTGGAAAAAGGTTTTATAAGGTGGATATCTCATCATGGGGGGCACCAGTCATCTTTGCTACAAAGGCGGATGGTCCCCTCAGACTATAGGTTAATTATCGAGAATTAAATAAGCCCATTAGGAAGAACTACTACACATTCATATAGATGACTTTTTTGAGCAGTTGGCAGGAGATATATTATTTTCTCTATTAGATTTAGCTATTGATTTCCATCAGTTGAGGGTAGTGGAGTATAGCATAGATAAAAAGACATTTCGAACATGGATTCTTTGGGTGGTTGATTATACCTTTCGGGATAAAGTGGTAAATATATCTCATTTTTCTTTTTGTAATTTATTAACATTTATGGAGCTAAAGGGAATTGTTTAATGAAATTTGGAATACCAACGCCCCTCCTAAATATAAAATTCATACATTGTTATTCTACATGAAAAAATAAATACTACTAAATTCCTATGAACAATATTTTAACTGATAAATATTATTAATTTTGTAGTAATAAATTGGAGGGTATCAACCATTTATATTTTGTTTTTAATATAGAAAACTTTATTTCAGTAAGTGTTTTTAATGTTTTTAACCATTTATATTGGAATATTCATAGATTCGGTTTAAGGATTATAATAGATATATTTTACACTCTACTTTTTTGAAGACATGAAGGTATATTTGATTCGAGAGGAGCCAATGTGTTTTTCCCTAATTGTAATACTAATTTAGATAACTTGATTAATATTATTTTTTCCATTTTGTGTTAATTGGTTTTTGAATATTAGATATAAATTTAATATGAATGAGCGTTTCAAGGAATTTCTTATAAGTAGCAGAGTTCGTATTTATTTCTTAAAGCAAAACCCAAGTTTCAGCAAGAGAAAATAACAATATACTACCCTTAGAGGTCATTTTATTTTTGTCTTGTTGGGTTGTGTTCTTTTTTCATTTAGACTTTTAATTGTGTTATTCTGTTACTTCTCTTTGCCTTTTATAGTTGTTATTAGTTGTATTGTTTCACTCTTATATATGTATATTAATTTATCTTCATAATTATATGAAAAAGTTAATATATATCTATATATATTTGATATATATCCTTTTTTTCTTCTAAAAAATGTGTCCTCCTCTAGGAGGAACCTTGGTCCACTAGTTGTAGCTCCTAACTCTGATGAAGGCAGGACCGAGGTTTCAAGGCAAGTACGTAAAAAAAACTGCCTTGTCCAGGCTCTCGGCCTCCTCGAGGCAGGCCGCCACTCCCATTCAGCCTAACGCTTCCATTGGTTCATGTTCTTGGGCTGAAGCATTGAGGAAGTGGTTAAAATTAAAGACCACATGCAATTTCTTCTCTAAAGCCTGATATCGAAGGCAACTTTGCAGAAATTGGTGACATTAACTATTGTCTTTCCAACAAGATGTGGAGTAACTTAATTTACCTCTACACGACAGGTAAACCACCCTATTATGTTTATTTCAAGGCATATATCAAACATGAACGGTAGCCAAATGGTTCTTGGGAGCACTTTTCTGGAGATAATGGTTTTTTTTCTTGTCAAATATTATCTAATTGGAGGACCTGAACAAAGTTATCCGAGGGGCCATGGTTTGTGGATAGTAAACTCATTTCATGAAAAAATGGAAAGAAAATTTTTAGTTCAAACATGATATGCTCAGAAGATAACTTATTTGGGAAAAACTAAAGAACTTACATGTCGCATAATGGAATGCCCGCGGCATTAGCACACTTGCCATCCTAATTGGCGACCAAGTTGACATAGATGACTTCCCCAAGAATGTAAAAAGGTTGAACTATGCCAGAGTGCTAATAGACGTCAAAGTAGTTTCTACATTACCAAAAACTATTAGAGCCTAAGACAGTCACATGAATGTTTATCTACATGTGGTCGAATACGAATTTGTACACCCTATGTCACTAAGTGCAAACGATTTGGTCATTGAACCATACAATGCCCTATACCAAGAACTTCTAGTCAACAATAGAAGGAGAAATAAGTGTACATTAGATATTCTCACATTCTCCGCTACACAATCTATACAAGATCAATCACAAAATGAACAAAATACTGACTATGTGATAAAGGAAAAGACTGAAACGCTACCTACCCAAAAACCAACATTTACCTTATAACCTAGTTAATGCAGTTACACGATGGAGGAATAAATGTCTCCCTCGTTGGCCCAAGTTCCACAACCATAAAATTATCCACTGCATAATCAGTCCACTCCACTTACGAAGGCTCCTCCCCAACAGGATCATTTGACCCAACCTCCAAGTAATCTGCAACCCGCTTTGATTCTTGCATAGGAACCTGAAAATTTGGACGATAACATTTAGTTTGATAGTTTCAAATCTGACAACGGGGAAACTCAATCCCCCCAAACTGAAAACTTCTAAACCAAACCCAAAATACACCCATCAATTTTCTAAATACAATAAAATGATGGTTAGTGACCAAGATTGTAATAACCCAGAAATTCTGAGCCAATTTAAAATTTTTATTTTGGCAATTTTAGCGAATTTTGAATCTTTAAAATGAATTATTTCAAATAATAACGATGAGAAATTTATTTTGAATAGAATTCGAACGTATATATTAATATAGATTGTCGTTAGAATATAAATATTTATTTATAATTATAAAGGAATTGAAAATGGCGCGGTAGTTTGAAAATTCGATTTCTAACTTCAAATGAATGTACCCGGTGCAAAATAAATCAGATTTTAGTGAAACCAAAAATATTAGAATCTAATTGAGGATATCCTTCCAACGAATCTGAAAAATTGAAATTTCATAGCGGGGATAAAAACTTATGTCCAGTTGAAAATTCAGAATAGTCGCTATGGAATTCAGGCCCTTGAAAATAGCCAATTTGCAAACGACCTCGGTTATCGACGAAACCACTTTTGTTGGATCCGTGATGTCAAATTATTGCTAGGTTTCAAAATTCATAATTTTTCGAATCAATATGTGAGCGTGGCTAAGGAAAACGCGTTTGACTAGTTTTAGTTGATTTTAATCGACTGGAAAATGGCCATTTTTTAAACGATCTCGGAATTTGATGAAATTAGTTTTGTTAGGATTGCATCGTCAATACGAAGCCAGAAAATATTTTTTGGGAATTTTTCTAGTTAGTATGTGGGCCCGGTAAATTGAAAGGTGCGTTCAAATTCAATATATAGAGCTATATTTTGATTTTGACGAAAACTGATCGAAACGATTGAATTAGCTTACGATACATATCCCATTGTGTTCGAAATGGGGGTAATTAGCTAGGGGCGATAGTCGGTGGGTCGGATTTCGAGTTCGAAATAAAAAGTTGCTTTTTGAAAATTAAATAATAAAATAAATTATTATATAACCTTTCTCTTTAACCCCCTCTTCCTCATTATCCGTTGATTTCAGTTTTAAAAGGTAATTAAAAAAACAAAAAAGAAAAAGAAAAGGGAGGAATGACGGGGGGAGAACCCACCGCCGCCGCTTCTTCTTCCTCCTCTTCTCGCCGCTTCTCCTTCTCCTCCTCCTGCCGCGTCTTACCCTTCTTTCCCTCCTATATCTCTCCTCCGATCCACCGAAGCCCCCACAGCCAACTCCCCACCGACGCACCCCAAACCGTACCCCCCTCCAGCCCAAAACCGCCTCCTCCCCCTCCTCGATTTCTGCAACGCACGATTCCCCCCTCCTATAACGACCCGAATTTTGTCGACTTTGGTTATCGCCATAAACTCAATGATGACTAACCAAACATCGAAAAATACCAGATGGTTAATGAAAGAAGTTAGAGGGAGAAGAAAGATAAGATAGAAACTTAGAATAGAAGAAGAAGAACACAACATCAGAGTAACACGAACCTCACAACGGAACGAATAACATATAATATATAACATACCTTTGAAATATAAATTTGTACTTGAATATACATATAATTTTCAAAGTACAACACTTATAACACAGCGAAAATAAACAATAGCTATATGATTCTGAAGCCTCCTGCTCCAACTCTTCAAGTATCTATAAATCCCGACTACTTGACTGCCCGTACAAAATTGGGCACCCAAGAGTTTAGGGAAAACAAAACAAAATAAACTCTGGGTCAGTCATGGGACTGGTGTGAGTAAAACAGTTTTAAACAGTTTGAACAAGTAAACGATATCTCATAAGACCACGCCGTATAAC
Source organism: Allium sativum (assembly GCA_030737875.1). NCBI lineage: Eukaryota > Viridiplantae > Streptophyta > Magnoliopsida > Asparagales > Amaryllidaceae > Allium > Allium sativum. Next base: position 864,839,396 of record CM060922.1, read on the forward strand.
GAAACGGGTTTTTCCCTTATGAGAATCCAAAATATCTTTATATCAAAACCTTTTGATATTATAATAATGTCTATCAACCACAGTATAATAATCATCTAGCAGAAACGCTTTCATCTCACGTTCTACATATATAGTATACAATCAAAACCGCAAGCACGTATTGGGTAATGGATTTCCAACTATGACAAGGTATGGAACCACCTTCCGATCAGTGTACTCTAGGAACGATACACTGGAGTTCAACAAGAACATCTTGCAACTCTACCACACATGACAGACCACTCATTTCGCTTGAGTGTATCGAATGTATATCACCAACGGTAGGGATCATTAACCGTTTCCTGCATGTATATGGGACAACATTGATAGATTTAAAAAGCAAATGAATATTCTCTAGATAGGTGATTATACACCCTACTTCAGAGCGACCGACTTAGCCATGCTGCCTGCCCGATTTTTGTCATTTCCTAGTTGTTGAGGCCAGAGGTTACGCTTTATCATCACATCAGATTCACTTCGAATGCCAGATTGTCAGATCCATCGAAAATCACCAATTGACGTCTGCAGCAGTACATTACGTGTTAGCTAAAGAAGTTTCCTTCTCCGCTTCCACTCTTGGTATGGTTGAAGATATCAATGTACGTGACCATTCTGGAAATACTCTGTCAGACATTCATCCATACAAGTCATCCAGGAACAGGATGAACCGAAGGCACTATTCAGTACATCCATCTTAGGCACTGTTATCTAAGACTTATACAATAGCCCTTGCACTTTACTCCGTCTTCAATTATCTTTGGCATATATGATTCGCAATGCTTATGCCAATACAGAGTGGTTCTTTGGATAATAATCCAACCGGTCTCTCCATATTAACAACGTTAAAATGGTCAAAACTTCGATAGTCTGTGATTTAACTATCAAAGAAAAACAGGTGTGCAAACAACGATATTATTTTCAGATGGAAATTCTATCAATCAATCGTCAATCATGTATATATATATATATATATATATTCATATTTTCCGTATTTTCTATGTTAGAAAATATAAGTTAACACTGGAAAAACATTTCCATAACTTATCCATATTTCCAATTTCAACATTTGATTACGTTTCTGATTCTATTTGGAAAACATTTCCAAATCTTCTTTACTTGGATTTAAACAGATGTTTAAATCAACATCGCGACGACAACTCGAACCACTATCCTTATTTACTAAATTCACTTAACCACTTTCACTCTCGAACCTTAACCATTTCTAAATTAAAAACGAAGTCAATCAAGTTGGGGTATAACTACCTCTCAGACCTTAACTGAACAACATTTCAAATATCGAATTAGGGTAAGTTCATCTTTTAACTCTTTAACACTTCCTTACGTAACTTTCGTTCGAATAAATCTCTATTCGATAACTCCTCCCTTCGAATAACTATATTTGATAATCTCTCTTACGAATAATTAAATTCGAAATCCTTTCTTTGAATAAACTAAATTCGATTAACTCTATTTATTTAACCCTAATTGATTAACTCTTTTACTTAACTCCTTACTAAACTCCATTCGAATAACTAATCCGATAACTCCTTTCGATTAAAGTAAAATCGATAACTCCTTTCGAATAACTAATTCGATAACTCCTTTCGATTAAACTATAATCGATAACTCCTTTCGAATAACTAATTCGATAACTCCTAAGAAGACACCGAACCCCGTACTGACGGTGGCAAGGGTAATCCTTGGAATATAACACATAAACAGATAACAGCAGAACAGAAATAAATAAATACACTAGATAATGCACAATAGAATATACTGGATAAACGTAATCATCAGAGTTACACAGTATACAGGATCATACTTAGTACAAATACAGTTCAACTATACATAAATGTCTACAGCGGAAAAAAAACATAATGTACAATAGGAGCTGAACAGCATAAAAAGAGATAAATGATAGAATCCATCTTCAGCTCCAGCTATCCGGATAAAGCCTGCTAAACCAGAATACAAGGCTGCCCGTGTAGAAAAAGGGGCACCCGAGTTTGAAAGTGAAACAAACTACGAGTCAGTCATGGGACTGGTATGAGAAATCTACTCAACACATTTGAAATATGGCTAATCACAGGACCACGCCACTTTCATGGAACGGGTTTACTCCATTGGATCGCCAGTGCTTTAAAACAAATAATTCTTTTAAACATCGCAATGCTTTTTGTAAAAATGAAGCCATTATAAGACTCAGTTCCCATCACACAATGCAACGCAAACTGAAGGATAGAGTTTTACCTTATAATGGCCAAAATATACTTGATACGAATAAAACAAGAGCATTTGATATTATTACTAGTGTTTATATGTTTCAAAAACAATTTCAAATCATAACTATCAATCATAGACGGCATGGGTACAATATATCATGTCGCCATATATATATATACAATCAAAACCGCACAGTCACGTATTTGGAAATTGGATTTCCGTCATGAACCAAGGCAAAAGATAGTCCTTACCGAATTCGAGACTGCCTAGCCCGAGCCTCAGGAACAGCCACAACTTCCCCTTGGAGCGACAGGGCCGGTCCACCGATGTGGATTAAAATTCCTGAACAATTCGTTTCACCGCCCTATGGGGCGTAAATGAGCCAATAAATGACTCCATTGGTCCCGGATCGACCGATATTACCGAGGCGCCTCGCTATCCATCATCCACATAAGTAAAATGTCAGGCCGTGTAAAAACACTGACACAACTCCTAGCTCGGAAGAAATGCATTCCCTCCCTGAGGTCCTTCTCCCGTTTCTGGTTCATACCGGGGTGTGAGGCTCGCGAATTCACGTTATACACAAAGCTACGCCACACAGGCGGTGCTTTGATCATCACCACAAGACTTTGCTTTTCAACAGAAGCCCTGATCAGTTGCCACTTAGGTATGCCACACAAGCAATTCATGCCATGCGACTGATGTCCATCGATATACAACCTCTGAGCTCGTGCGTTTCAGAGAAGGGCGTTAAGCAAAATAATAAATACTCCGCTGCCAGCCAGATGTATATTTAATAGAGATTAATCAACACAGAATAAAATCCAATGTTAGACACACAGTCCATTTGCAAGTCCGTTCTGGGTCTGAACGAAACCGGAGGCACTAAATACCTCGCATATCCATCGATCTCCACGTACGTCTGGACGATCACCACTCATTATCCATATTTCGGGATGCCTCCCAATCAGGACATCAGTTACCATCCAAACGAGGTGAAGATCGGTCTTTAACCCCCGTCTTCATCTTCGACTTCTTATCGTCGATTCAGTTATTTAGAATGGGATAAACCCGGTCTTTCTGAGCAACTCGCGTATATAATAAATAAGTGCAACACTAACATACATACGCATCATTTCAATTCATTAGTCACTAACCGTCAATCAGTAAGAGAACGATTTCCCAAATATTAACCCCGAAGGCCGAAACCAACATCAGATCAACACCTAGGAAACCATTTAACTTAGCCAACCTTCAGTTAGTTTCTAAATTTCACATCCATATCGTTTATAATATTTTATAACGATTTATCGCTATTTTTATTTATTTTAAAATAGCCAATTTATTCAAAACGACGCTTCGGGCCATAACGCGGCCGTGGCGCTGTTTTTCTTCAGATTTGATTTACACATATCTAAAATTCTAACCGTTGGATCTTCACAAAATTTACTTCATTAGAAAGATCTTTTCAAAACGAATCCAACGGTTCCAGTTTCGGGAAAATCCGACGGTCGGATCTCCCGGTATAATCGTTTGAAGTTTCGATTTCAAAATACGAACTGCAGCGTCGTTATTCGATTTAATATAATTATATTTATATATAAATATATAAATATAATCGATTCTGGCGATGTTTTTCTTCAGATTTGAATTAAACATTCCAGACAATCCAACCTTTGGATCTTTACAAAGTTGGTGCCGTTGGAAAGATATTTCTAAAGCGAACCCAAAGGTTGCAGTTTCGGGTAAATCCGATGGTCGGATCTCCCACACTAATCGTTTGAAATCACGGTTTCAAAATACGAACTGCAGCTTCGTTATTCGATATATTTTAATTCTATTTATATATATATATATATATCGATTCTTCGATTTCAAAGCTATATTCTTTTCATACATTTGATAAAAATTATATTTTTTCTAACTGTCTTCTATTTCAACACTTCACTGTTTTTAACAATTCATGTATATAGTAAAAATGTGATTTTGTTATGTAAAACAATTTATTTCAAAACACGACTATTTTATATAGTTCATATAGACGATAAAAATATGATTTTTATTATAAAACAATTTATTTCAAAACTCGCCTATTTTATATAGTTCATATAGATGATAAAAATATGATTTTTATTATAAAACAATTTATTTCAAAATATGAATTCCATTCAACACATGAATTTCAATTCAACGAATGAATTTCGATTCAACACATGAAGGTTTTCTATAGTTTGTATATGTAGATAAAAAGGTGATTTTTATATTTAAAACACGAATACCATTCAACACATGAATTTTGATTCAACACATGAAGGTTTTCTATAGTTTGTATATGTAGATAAAAAGGTGATTTTTATATTTAAAACACGAATACCATTCAACACATGAATTTCAATTCAACGAATGAATTTCGATTCAACACATGAAGGTTTTCTATTCAACAGACGAATATAATTTCAACACAGGAAAATAATTCTAACACATGAATATTATTCAAAATTTCGGCAGCATAACGGCAGGGTAGTTAAAACCGGGACCATCCCTAGTACGGCTCCTCGCTCTACCTTAAAACCTCGTGGTTTTTGACAATGAGGATTCATGCATCTAGTTCGCACGCAGGCGGCATGTATATTTTTTTCATTTCCACAAACTAATCCTATGTGGTTTCAACCAAATATTTCTCAACCACAAACGGGTATTTTTAAACCACAATCAATCAATTCCACCCACAAACAATTTCAATCAACCATTCGCTATCAATCAATTTTCACACCAATCACAACCAATAAATATCGTCCATGGTTTGTGGACGAGGGGCGTATATATATATATATATATATATATATATATATATATATATATATACATATACATATATATATATATATATAGCATTTCACTTCTATTTCAACAAATATATAATTTTTACAACGCATATACAACTTATACATTGCACGTACAACTTATACAACGCTTATACAAGAGGTGTACAATGCTTATATAACTCATACATCGATTATATAATTTATACATCGTCGTTTTCCATATCGTTTATAATTTAGAAATCTCACATTAGGTTCCACTCCACCAAAAATAGCAGAAGGTTCAGAAAAATATGCGGTCACTTCTAGAATGTAGAAGATGTAACACCCCGAAAATTCTATAACTGTGAAATTAACAAATTAAAGTATAATCAAATTCAAATCAAAGAACTAAGGGAAACGGGATACGCCATTGCGTTCGTCTCGGAAAAGTACATGAAATAGAGTCCGAGTTTTCGAAAAACGGAGTCCGTATGAAGAAGATATAGCCTTCGGAAGTTTCTGAATTAAATTTAAAATTCAAACAGAATAAAACAGATTAAAAATTCCGAAGTGGGGCCCAATGGGCCAGGGCGGAAAAAGACCCGCCTGACGCACCCAGGTCGACTGGGCTGTCGACCTGGTCTAACCAGGTCGACAGGCCTGTCGACAGGGCTGTCGATAGGGGTGTCGACCTGGTCCAGAGCCAGGTCGAACCCAGTCCAACCTGGCTGGCCTATTCTATGTTGGCCGATTTTCTGTGGTCTGCTTTGTCATTAGGGCTAGGTGGCAGGCTCTAATTGGTCTCTCTTTAGAATGAATGGCTACGATCAATCCAGGCAACATCGATGGCTCTAATCAATTCATTACCTCTATAAAAACAACCCTAGACTAAACCCTAATCTATTCATTCAAAAATAAGAACAAAGCCGCCATGTTGCTGAGGAGCGTCTAGGAGTAGCCACCAAATTGGAGAGAAGATTAGGAGGAAAATTCTAAAGCCTAAAGCAATTCAAGCAAATCAAATCAACGCCTACGTCAAAAGGAGTCGCATCTCTAAATTCCTAAATTAGAGAATTCGCCGCAACGATTGTAAGTAGAGTATTACTTTGGTATGAACAAATAACTGTGTTGGTTTGTATACTTGATTGTGGTGATAAATAATTCATAATTTGTGCGTTACTATGATTATTATTGATTTGAAATATTGCATACATTTGGATATTCTTGAATTATGTTATTCATTATAAAGAACTACATGCGGTAGTTCTATGCAAGTATACGTTTGGAATATTCGCAAATCATGTAATCCATGTTGAAGCTACATGTATGTAGTTGATTGAAATTCATGCAAGTTTGGGGCTTTGCTACTATGCCATCATAATATGTATTTTTATACAAAAAATCATTTTTGTGAGTAATTGGAATAAGTTTGGGTTATTATAATCCATATGAAATTATGTTGAGAATTTGGCATCATGTATTAAGCCATGCTTGTGTACTAGAACACCTATTTGCAAACTTATGAATATGACTAGGCTAAGATTGATAATTTGCATAATTGAAATTGTCAACAAGAGTTATATGATGACATATGTGGTACATAGCTAGGTTAGGTTCAAAAATCCCTTTTTGCAAGTTTGCATAACTAAAGTAAAAATCATGATTTCATGTTAGAAATATTTATGCCATGGTTATGTGAACAAATACTTGTGCCATGCTTATGTTTGACATTATGCCATGCTTATGTTAGAAATATTTGTGCCATGCTTATGTTTGACATTATGCCTAAATAAAATATAGGTTCATGTTGTAGTTATGACTATGTGTCAATAATGATACCCAATTTAGATTCTTATCTCAACTACAAGTTTACATGGCTTGATTCATGTCACCTATGCTTTATGACCAAAGTATATGTTACTACTATGCAAGTACACCAGTTTCTATTTTGTATTTCCAACGTCATATTGCAAGTTCATGCGCTCACCTTCCCCTTTTTGTGTATGTAATCACGCTTTAAGCCTCCCCTCTTTCGCATGGCTAAGTTGGGCTTAAAAAGGTTAAGCCCAACATATAAACGAACGTGTTAAACGGGGGTAAATAACGTTGGGCTAAATTAATTAATGAATGAAAATATAAAGTAAAAAGGCCCGAATTCAAGTCGGGCCCATGATTGGTGTAACCTTTACACCATTAACTTAATGGGCCGCAAATATTTACATATAAGAAAATAAAGAAGAAAGACAAAATATGTAAATGTAGAACATACGATGTGTTTAACCCGAGGTTGGATTGAGTTGTGATGTAAACCTGCCCGGAACCGCCCGGCTGTCCAGTAGTCACAACAATACCTATCCAATGTGGGAGGTTAAACATGGAGCCCAATAAGGACCCGAGGTTAGACTGAGTTGTGGCGTAAGGCTGCCCGGAACCAACCGGCAATAGGCAGCCACAACAATACCTGTCTAATGTGAGAGGTCAGGGCCTTAATAAGACAATTAAGGCTGAGTCAGGATTGTTAGGATTAAGTGAACTAAAGACTTAATCAAAATGGAACATGCGAAACTAAACGGACTGGTGGGGTTAGGTTAGAAAACACTTAACCAACTTAGCATGTGGTTAGAGATAGAAAACCTAGTAACGGGGGACCCTTTTCAGCAGTAACCCTAGAAGGTGTATCAAGAAACCCTGAAACTAGGCAGGGTGGGGCACGATTACTGGGCTGATTGTAAGAGGTCAAATCGACGGCGGTGGTGTAGCAGTGTAGGTTCTAACGGGGTGCGGGCGTGCACACACTCCGACGCAGAAAAATAAAGCACTGGGCACCAGTAGCATACCTGTGCATTCTAAGGTTGTGTCGGGCCGCTGCCATGGGACTTGATACACCCCATGGTAGGACCAGCATAGGTAACTACAACATCGGGGGCCGTAAGACACATGTAACTATGCGAGTAGGAGCCGATCATCGTAGAATGGATCACATCACCCTGATTATGGGGTGCCAGTTGGGAACTAGTTTATATGGGTTCAGAGATTAACATGGGGTACGATAGTATATTCGACCCTAGACAACTTAACCAAGTTTATAGTGCTTTCCCACTTCTTGATTATACTTATCATACCCAGTTCTTTATTCATAGACAAAATAGTACTAGACTTACTCAGGCTTTATGTCTGACTCTACTTTTCTTTCGTCTTCTTTTCTTCCGTTTCCCCCCCCCCAGGTCCACAGGGAGGGAACACTGCAGCTTGACCAGCCTTAACATCCAGCTTGAAGAAGAGAAATGTATTTCTTGGACCCTTTTCGTTTGAAACTATGGCTTTGGACAAACTCTATGGGGCCTTTGCAGTTTATCTATGTTTTATTTATGCTTCTTTAAATAATGTAATCAAGACAGATTATGAAAGTGTTATGTTATGTTTTTGGAAAAGATGTAAGATAATTATGGTGATATTGTTGTAGCACGTATTTGCTTTCATGAAATAAAAGTTTGTTGATTTTCCGCTGTTTACAAATATGTGTTCTTATATCTGTCTTGTATATATGTGACTTATACTTATAAACCTCCACCAAAATTAGGGCATTCCCTTTGAGAGTGACCCTAACGGAGGTGGGGTGTTTCACTTGGTATCAGAGCCAGGTTTACCAGATAAGATAAAAAGTTTTGAAAATTTATTTTCAAAAAGGAAATTTAAAGAAGCATTTTTTAAAAAGATAAAAATATTATTTTATTTTAAAAGGCAAAGTCCACTCCCCAAAGCCATAGGTACTATCTCTTATCCTTCGTTTTGAATCTATCCTTTTTGTTTCAGCATGTCCGAAGACCTTAACTTGCCGGAAGGGGTGCCAATACCTGGTTGGTTTAGACGGTTCTTAGAAGCAAGAGCCACTCAGCCAGGTCCTACCGTTCCTCCTCCCCCAGCTGCCGGTAATCAGCCAGCTGCAGCGGCACCTTTTCCTCCACCTCCTCCGCGGGGAAACACGTTTGCTAAGATATGTAAAGATTTTAAAGCTATGGGAGGAAGGGATTTCCATGGAACTGAGTCCTTCGTGGCAGCTAGGAATTGGCTGAAAGAAACGGAGGACCTATTCATCATCTTTGAGGTAGAAGATAGACAAAAAGTACAATTGGCAGTATGGCTATTGAAGGGCGAGGCTTCCTACTGGTGGGAAGTCACTAATGCTGAAAGACCAGTGGAGACATGGGAGGACTTTAAGGCAAGGTTTGATACCAAATTTCTCTCAGATGCGGAAAGAAGTTTGCAGTTGGAAAATTTCTTATTTCTTAAACAAGGGGACAAGACAGTCAGAGAGTATGTGAATCAGTTCGATGAGCTGGCTAGGTTTGGGCTTGACCTAGTCAACACCCCGCACAAGAAGGCTCTCCGTTTCGTCAAAGGGTTGAATGAGCCATTACACAGTTTGGCCATGACCCATATACCCATGGGAGCCACGTATGAAAGATTGGTGCAAATGGCATTGCTGAATGAGGAGGATAAGGGCAAGAAGGAGACAAAGGCAGAAAGCTCTCAAGGGAAGAAAGAGGGTTTGCAGCCTAAGAAGACAGACTTTAAGAAAGGCGGAAAAGGCAACAAAGAGAAGAGGAAGTGTAATTTCTGTGGCAAAGTGGGGCACTTAGTAAAGGACTGCCGGAAAAAGAAGGCCAAGGAGAATGGTGGGTGCTTTTCATGCGGTCAGACAGGCCACAGGGCTAAGGACTGCCCAAAGAAACGAGGACAGGGGCAGGGCGCTGGATCCACCCCAGGGGCACAGGTTCATGTGCTGGAAGCGCCACCTCTGCAACAGCGAGGTATAAAAACTTCTGTAGAAAGTGTAGTTTATCTTTATGATCACCCCGTTCGCACCTTATTTGATTCTGGCGCATCACACTCCTTTATCTCGTCTGCTTTAGTAGAATCTCTGCACCTAAAAACTAGTATGGTAGAGGACCCCTTAATTGTTTCAAACCCAATTGGGGGCCCAGCTCATTTGTCTATGATCTGTTTGGGATTGAAAATTTCTATTCTAAGTGTAGAATTTCAATGTAGTGCCTTTGTTTTGGGCTTTTCGGGTTATGGTTTGATTTTGGGTATGGATTGGCTATCCAGTAATGGGGCCATCCTTGATTGTGAAAAAAGGGTTGTTAGGCTCCTAACCCAGCTCGGTAATACTTTGGAAATTTCTTGTAATCCCTCGTATGCGGTTATGCTTAGTTATCTTGAATCGCTAGATGCCTCTGTTGAAAATTTGCAATCAGTTAGAGTGGTCCGGGAATATCCGGATGTCTTCGAAGAGGTGAAGGGCTTGCCTCCGAAGCGGGAAATAGACTTCCGCATATATCTTGTAGATAATGCAAAGCCCGTTGCGTTGCCCGTTAGACACATGGCTCCACGAGAAAGAAAAGAGCTCAGTAAACAGATTAAAGAGCTTTTAGAGAAGGGGTTCATTAGGAGGAGCATTTCAGAATGGGGCACTCCAGTGGTGTTCGCTACAAAGGCGGATGGTTCACTCCGTCTATGTGTTGACTATAGGGAGCTCAACAAGCTTACGAAAAAGAATAGGCACCCTCTCCCTAGAATTGACGATTTGTTTGACCAGCTTGTAGGAGCGTCTGTTTTCTCCCAACTCGATTTAGCAACCGGTTTTCATCAGCTAAGGGTGGCTGAAGATAGCATCGATAAAACGGCGTTTAGAACCCCAGACGGCTTCTTTGAATGGCTTGTCATGCCTTTCGGCTTGACAAATGCACCTGCTTACTTCGTGGACCTGATGAGTAGGGTATTTAGAGATTTCCTCAACAAATTCGTAGTGGTCTTCGTAGATGATATCCTTATCTTCTCAAAGAGTGAAGAGGAACATGCTCAGCACTTAAGGGCAATCATGGAAACTTTGCGAGTCCATCAGCTAAAAGCCAAATTCTCCAAATGCCACTTTTGGAGAGAAGAAGTGAGGTTCCTTGGGCACATAGTATCCAAACAAGGGTTAGCGGTGGACCCTGCTAAGGTAGTGGCGGTACAGGATTGGAAGACGCCAAGGAATGCAACTGAGGTCCGAAGCTTTCTAGGACTAGCAGGTTTCTATCGAAAATTCATAAGGGATTTTGCGAAAATCTCAGCTCCGCTCACGAAATTGACCAAGAAGAATCTAGTGTTCAATTGGGACTTGGATTGCGAGTTTGCTTTCCAACGACTGAAAAGGGCTCTTACAACAGCCCCAGTTTTGACGCTGCCAGATGGGAGCAAGATGTTCACTGTTTATACGGATGCATGTGGGACAGGGCTAGGCGCCGTCTTAATGCAAGAAGGAAGGGTAGTAGCTTATGGCAGGAGGCAGTTGAAAGTGCACGAAAAGAACTACCCAACCCACGATCTTGAGTTAGCCGCCATCGTCTTTGCACTCAAGTCTTGGCGACACTATCTCCTAGGTGAGAAGTTCGAACTTTACACTGACCATAAATCGTTGAAATATCTTTTCTCGCAGAAGGATCTTAACTTGAGGCAACAAAGATGGATGGAGTTTCTTGCCTCGTACGATTTCGAAATCTCCTACACTCCGGGCAAAGGCAACGTAGTTGCAGACGGGTTGAGCCGAAAGAAATTGACCCTAAGCCCGTTGTTTGTTGAGAGACAAAGCCTAGAGTTTATAGCCAGCTTCGACTTTAGGCCCTCCTCCGATTTCGTACCAGGCTTGCTAGCATCTCTCGAAGTGCGCCCAACTTTAGTGGATACAGTAGGGACAGCACAACGCGAAGACCCTCAGCTTGTGGAAATAATTGATAGGCTAATTTGGGGTGAGACTTCAAGTCACCTCAGCAGATACTCCATCGACGATAAGGGTTTGCTAAGGCGAGACGGAAGACTATGTGTCCCACAGACAAAAGATTTAGTAAAGAAGGTTCTCGAGGAAGCACATCACTCCAAGATGACGATGCACCCAGGCGGGGATAAAATGTACAAGGACATAAAAAGGACTTTCTTCTGGAACGGTATGAAAAAGGACGTGGCAGAATTCGTTTCTAAATGTATGGTGTGCCAACAGGTTAAAGCGGAACAGAAAAAGCCTGGCGGACTACTACATCCTCTAGAGGTCCCGCAATGGAAGTGGGATAGCATCTCAATGGACTTCATCGATGGGCTGCCTAGGTCTAGGAGAGGCAACACTAGCATTTGGGTAATAGTGGATAGGCTTACTAAAAGCGCCCACTTTTTACCTGTCAAAAGTAAAAGAACCGCCTCATCCCTAGCATCACTTTACCTCAAGGAAATCGTTCGACTCCATGGAATACCATCTAGCATTGTTAGTGACCGAGACCCCATCTTCACCAGCGAGTTTTGGCGGAGTCTGCAAGAAGCAGTAGGAACGCAGTTATGCTTGAGCACAGCCTATCATCCCCAAACCGACGGCCAAACAGAGAGAGTGAACAGAGTTTTGGAAGACCTTCTAAGACTATGCGTCCTTGACTTCGGAGGGACATGGGAAGACCACCTTCCTTTGGTGGAATTTGCCTACAACAACAGCTATCAAGCAACCATCGGAATGGCGCCCTTCGAAGCTTTGTATGGAAGACCGTGTCGATCGCCCACTTGTTGGTGGGAATCTACTGATAAGCTCATACTTGGACCGGATATGATCCGAGAGACTTCAGAGAAAGTAGACTTAGTACGAAGAAGGATGAAGACGGCCCAAGACAGACAAAAGTCCTATGCCGACAAGAGAAGGACCGACCTTGAATTCGAGGTTGGAGACAGAGTTTTTCTCAAGGTATCACCACTAAGAAACGTTGTTCGTTTTGGAACCACAGGAAAGCTAGCACCAAGGTTCGTAGGGCCATTCCCTATCATCGAGAAAATTGGGAAAATGGCCTATAGATTAGAGCTACCCGAGAAGTTGGCTGGAGTCCACAACGTTTTTCACGTTTCACATCTCCGAAAATGTCTACATGAGTCAGCCGAGGTGGTAGAGCCAAATATCCTCGAAGAGGCCGAAGTGGAACGCGAAGCAACCATAAGAAAAGTTCCAACCCGCATCTTAGGAACGGAAGTGAAGAAGCTACGCAACCGCGAAGTCAACCTCGTCAAAGTTCAGTGGAGCGACGCCGAGGGAGACGCGACTTGGGAAACTGAAGCAAGAATCCGTACTGCCTACCCTTTTCTGTTCGAGGGTACATCCTTGATCTTTCCTTTTCCTTAAGTTGCGCTGTTATCTATCTTATCTTTTAGGTAGAAACCCTTTAGATGGAAACATGTAATTGAAACATGTTATGGATGATGGTTGCAAGTGGTTGCAAGTGATTGCTAGTGGTTGCTCGTGGTTGCATATACACACACAATCTAGGGTTTAGATCGGCTCAGTCACCTCATATTGCATATGCATATATGTTTGCATTTGTGTATGGTTGAACTCTAATGTGTTGTCATGTGGATGTTGCATTTGTATTGAATGATTGTGCACTCATGTAGAATCATAAATAGGAAAATTTGCATACATAATGGATTCATGGCACTTACATAATTCGCATTAAGGAGGTCAACTGAATCAGTAGACCGCCTGATTTTGCATTAGATAAGTACATGTATACACACACACTTTGCATATGATCATGAAGCATTAGAAGTCTTTTAAGGACAACGGATGCTCGTGTTTGATGGATGAGTAGATGGATGATTGGATGTTAGGATATACATTCCTCCTAACTTGAAGATTTCGGGGACGAAATCCTTTTAAGTGGAGGAGAATGTAACACCCCGAAAATTCTATAACTGTGAAATTAACAAATTAAAGTATAATCAAATTCAAATCAAAGAACTAAGGGAAACGGGATACGCCATTGCGTTCATCTCGGAAAAGTACGCGAAATAGAGTCCGAGTTTTCGAAAAACGGAGTCCGTATGAAGAAGATATAGCCTTCGGAAGTTTCTGAATTAAATTTAAAATTCAAACAGAATAAAACAGATTAAAAATTCCGAAGTGGGGCCCAATGGGCCAGGGCGGAAAAAGACCCGCCTGACGCACCTAGGTCGACTGGGCTGTCGACCTGGTCTAACCAGGTCGACAGGCCTGTCGACAGGGCTGTCGACAAGGGTGTCGACCTGGTCCAGAGCCAGGTCGAACCCAGTCCAACCTGGCTGGCCTATTCTATGTTGGCCGATTTTCTGTGGTCTGCTTTGTCATTAGGGCTAGGTGGCAGGCTCTAATTGGTCTCTCTTTAGAATGAATGGCTACGATCAATCCAGGCAACATCGATGGCTCTAATCAATTCATTACCTGTATAAAAATAACCCTAGACTAAACCCTAATCTATTCATTCAAAAATAAGAACAAAGCCGCCATGTTGCTGAGGAGCGTCTAGGAGTAGCCACCAAATTGGAGAGAAGATTAGGAGGAAAATTCTAAAGCCTAAAGCAATTCAAGCAAATCAAATCAACGCCTACGTCAAAAGGAGTCGCATCTCTAAATTCATAAATTAGAGAATTCGCCGCAACGATTGTAAGTAGAGTATTACTTTGGTATGAACAAATAACTGTGTTGGTTTGTATACTTGATTGTGGTGATAAATAATTCATAATTTGTGCGTTACTATGATTATTATTGATTTGAAATATTGCATACGTTTGGATATTCTTGAATTATGTTATTCATTATAAAGAACTACATGCGGTAGTTCTATGCAAGTATACGTTTGGAATATTCGCAAATTATGTAATCCATGTTGAAGCTACATGTATGTAGCTGATTGAAATTCATGCAAGTTTGGGGCTTTGCTACTATGCCATCATAATATGTATTTTTATACAAAAAATCATTTTTGTGAGTAATTGGAATAAGTTTGGGTTATTATAATCCATATGAAATTATGTTGAGAATTTGGCATCATGTATTAAGCCATGCTTTTGTACTAGAACACCTATTTGCAAACTTATGAATATGACTAGGCTAAGATTGATAATTTGCATAATTGAAATTGTCAACAAGAGTTATATGATGACATATGTGGTACATAGCTAGGTTAGGTTCAAAAATCCCTTTTTGCAAGTTTGCATAACTAAAGTAAAAATCATGATTTCATGTTAGAAATATTTATGCCATGGTTATGTGAACAAATACTTGTGTCATGCTTATGTTTGACATTATGCCATGCTTATGTTTGACATTATGCCATGCTTATGTTAGAAATATTTGTGCCATGCTTATGTTTGACATTATGCCTAAATAAAATATAGGTTCATGTTGTAGTTATGACTATGTGTCAATAATGATACCCAATTTAGATTCTTATCTCAACTACAAGTTTACATGGCTTGATTCATGTCACCTATGCTTTATGACCAAAGTATATGTTACTACTATGCAAGTACACCAGTTTCTATTTTGTATTTCCAACGTCATATTGCAAGTTCATGCGCTCACCTTCCCCTTTTTGTGTATGTAATCACGCTTTAAGCCTCCCCTCTTTCGCATGGCTAAGTTGGGCTTAAAAAGGTTAAGCCCAACATATAAACGAACGTGTTAAACGGGGGTAAATAACGTTGGGCTAAATTAATTAATGAATGAAAATATAAAGTAAAAGGGCCCGAATTCAAGTATGGGTCGGGCCCATGATTGGTGTAACCTTTACACCATTAACTTAATGGGCCGCAAATATTTACATATAAGAAAATAAAGAAGAAAGACAAAATATGTAAATGTAGAACATACGATGTGTTTAACCCGAGGTTGGATTGAGTTGTGATGTAAACCTGCCCGGAACCGCCCGGCTGTCCAGTAGTCACAACAATACCTATCCAATGTGGGAGGTTAAACATGGAGCCCAATAAGGACCCGAGGTTAGACTGAGTTGTGGCGTAAGGCTGCCCGGAACCAACCGGCAACAGGCAGCCACAACAATACCTGTCTAATGTGAGAGGTCAGGGCCTTAATAAGACAATTAAGGCTGAGTCAGGATTGTTAGGATTAAGTGAACTAAAGACTTAATCAAAATGGAACATGCTAAACTAAACGGACTGGTGGGGTTAGGTTAGAAAACACTTAACCAACTTAGCATGTGGTTAGAGATAGAAAACCTAGTAACGGGGGACCCTTTTCAGCAGTAACCCTAGAAGGTGTATCAAGAAACCCTGAAACTAGGCAGGGTGGGGCACGATTACTGGGCTGATTGTAAGAGGTCAAATCGACGGCGGTGGTGTAGCAGTGTAGGTTCTAACGGGGTGCGGGCGTGCACACACTCCGGCGCAGAAAAATCAAGCACTGGGCACCAGTAGCATACCTGTGCATTCTAAGGTTGTGTCGGGCCGCTGCCATGGGACTTGATACACCCCATGGTAGGACCAGCATAGGTAACTACAACATCGGGGGCCGTAAGACACATGTAACTATGCGAGTAGGAGCCGATCATCGTAGAATGGATCACATCACCCTGATTATGGGGTGCCAGTTGGGAACTAGTTTATATGGGTTCAGAGATTAACATGGGGTACGATAGTATATTCGACCCTAAACAACTTAACCAAGTTTATAGTGCTTTCCTACTTCTTGATTATACTTATCATACCCAGTTCTTTATTCATAGACAAAATAGTACTAGACTTACTCAGGCTTTATGTCTGACTCTACTTTTCTTTCGTCTTCTTTTCTTCCGTTCCCCCCCCCCCCCCAGGTCCACAGGGAGGGAACACTGCAGCTTGACCAGCCTTAACATCCAGCTTGAAGAAGAGAAATGTATTTCTTGGACCCTTTTCGTTTGAAACTATGGCTTTGGACAAACTCTATGGGGCCTTTGCAGTTTATCTATGTTTTATTTATGCTTCTTTAAATAATGTAATCAAGACAGATTATGAAAGTGTTATGTTATGTTTTTGGAAAAGATGTAAGACAATTATGGTGATATTGTTGTAGCACGTATTTGCTTTCATGAAATAAAAGTTTGTTGATTTTCCGCTGTTTACAAATATGTGTTCTTATATCTGTCTTGTATATCTGTGACTTATACTTATAAACCTCCACCAAAATTAGGGCATTCCCTTTGAGAGTGACCCTAACGGAGGTGGGGTGTTTCAGAAGACGTCCACACGAGTCCACTGTCTCTTATTTCACTGAATTTCGATCACATAGCAAAAAGATATGATTTTTCTGAGTTAGTCGAATTTTGCTACACTTTTAAAGAGTTGAAAACAGTTTTAAATATAACAGCCGTTACCTCACTGAGATGTTCAAAACTAGGTCATCGTTTTTCGTGAAATCCAGCGCACTTGGTGATGATCGGGCGGTGCCACGTTGAAGAGGGAGGAGAGAGCTTCCCAACGTCGGTGGTGGCGTTCTGATCGACGGCGGGATGGTGCTCTGGCGGGCCTTTGAACGGGCGGACTTTGAGGATCTGGATCTCTGCGTATACTTCACGATAATTTCTGAAATTTATGTGGATTTGAAGGTCTTGCGATTCTCTACAAAATTCCCAACATGAGCATTCGATTTTATTGCGTGTATTTGGAGATACGGAGGAGAGAGGTCGTGAAAAGGAGCCGTCGTTCGATCTGGGGAGGAAGAAAGAGAAAGCGGGGTGAGAGAGAGAGTGAGTTGGCCCAATGAGATTTTTTTATTATTTTTAAATTTCGAAAATACCCTCTTTCTCACACGAACGCCAATCCAAACCCAACGTCTGTCGTCCCTAGCGTTTTACCCCCATTCCGAAGACAATGGGATATGTTTCGTAGGCCCATTCGACTGTTTCGGTCAGTTTTACATCAAATTAAAATATAAAACATTCAATATTTAATTTGAACGTACATTTCAATTTGCCGGGGCCACATACTGATTCGAAAAATTCCAGAAAAATAAATCTAGCTATGTTTTGACGATACGGTCCCAACAAAACTAGTTTCGTCGAATTTTGAGACCGTTTGAAAAATGGCTCATTTCTGGTCGATCCAATTTAACTATAATTGACCAAAACACGTTTTCCTTTGCCACGCTCACATACTAGCTTCAAAAATTATGAAATTTGAAACCTAGCAATAACTTCACATCCCAGATCCAAAAAAAGTGGTTTCATCGAATTCCGAGGTCGTTTGCAAAATGGCCAATTTCACGGGCTATATAAACTCCATAGCGACCTTTCAGAAAATTCATTTGGCCATAACTTTTGCTTTCCGCTATGAAACTTCGATTTTTCAGATTCTTTAGAAAGGTATTCACTAACAGATTTAAATATTTTTGGTTTCACTCAAATCCGTTTTGTTTTGCACCCGGTACAGTCAGTCAAAGTTTGAATCAAATTTTGAAACTACCGCGCCATTTCAGGCCGTGTTTATAATTTGAATTAATTATATTCGTTTTCAAATGTCGATTCAAACTTACTTTTCATCGTTATTATTTAAAATCTTTATTTTAAATATTTAAAATCCATTATTTTAGCCAATTTAAATTTTTTAAATTGGTTCAGATTTTCCGGGTCGTTACAACTCCTTTCGATTAAACTATAATTGATAACTCCTTTCGAATAACTAATTCGAAAACTCCTTTCGATTAAACTATAATCGATAACTCCTTTCGAATAACTAATTCGATAACTCCTTTCGATTAAACTAAAATCGATAACTCCTTTCGAATAACTAATTCGATAACCCCTTTCGATTAATCTATAATCGATAACTCCTTTCGAATAACTAATTCGATGACTCCTTTCGATTAAACTATAATCGATAACTCCTTTCGAATAACTAATTCGATAACTCCTTTCGATTAAACTATAATCGATAACTCCTTTCGAATAACAAATTCGACAACTCCTTATTTTTTAACTCTATTTATTTATTCTAAATGTTTCCTTTATAAGCTTCTATTTATTAAACAAATAAATATCTCATTTAATATCTCTTATTTGTTATCAAATAAATAATCCATTATCTTATCTTATTTATTTAACAATAAATAATTCACTTTATAAATATTCCATTTATAAAGATTTCCCTTCATTTATAATTCCACTTAAACGTATTTCCTATTTATAAATATTCCATTTATAAATATTTCTATTTATAAATATTCTATTTATAAATATTCTCTTTTATAAAATCCTCTGATTTTATAAATATTCTCTTTTCAGTATTTACTTTGACAAATTCCCCTTTTCTCCAAATCCCGGTATGTTATGGTGTTTAACATATCAAATTACGATGTCCAATGTCGTCCATACACACACAATCAACAACAGGTTATAATTCACATCATATATCAAAATATATGAAAAACAATAAAATAACTGTTGAGGAATGCAGTCGGATTCCTCCAACCTGTTTCCCTGCATCCACAAATGTTACACAATAAAATCAACATCACTCTTAGTTCCATATGATATATTCTGTTAAACAGAATCAATATAGAAATTCACTAATTGACTAGAAGTTATATCAAACAGTCAACACACAGTCAATCAGCCGATATTTAACAGTTCTAAAAATACAACATGAAATTATAAACTGTTCAAGGTTAGTGAGATTTACTCACTTTGGCAGTTCATCGTTAAAGAACGATAAACTGTTATTTGATTTGAATCAAACAATTTATCATCACCATAAATTCAAACGAGCTCCACTCCACTCCCAGTCAGTTCCAGTGCGTAGCCGTCGTCCATACGATCCAAACGTGACTGACCGTTCGAAATTCTGATTCAGTGTGACAAAGATATGGCATTTACAAGTTGAACCTTATTTAATATAAAAACAAACTTAAATTATAATTTTTATAATGGGCCTTACCAATTTAATTCCCCTCGGCCCATTACCCATACACGTTCAAAACCCAAATACCTTCTTCCCCTAAACACAGAAAATGCGGCGTCCTCATGTTCCTCAATGGCCATAACCGAACTACTTAACTCCATCCAAATCTCCTTTTCCACTTCCCGAATCAACACATTGACACTACCGAACCACTTATCTTGCAAGTCTCCGTCCTCCCATGTCCTCAAACACACACTCGTCGCCCCATATCATAATCCGACGACAGCAAAACTCGTGCAAACAGGGATCTGGTTCGACACTTTTTTATCATCAAATCTCATGAAAAATTGTGGTAAGGTACGGTTTCTCGTCTCGAATCCGAAAATAACCTCAATTTCAACAACTGCTCAACCCATTATCTACAATACCCAACCCTACCTCACGCTGCTCGAAACCCATCATGCGGAACCAACATCGAACCCCTTAATATGTATATCGAGTCGAAGAGAAAGACTCGGGGATCATCAATATACAAGTATTATGATTTATAGAATTTCATTTGAATTGTTTGAGATTTTTGAAGGAAGAACTTTACTGTTTCTTTTATTTCTGAGGCAACGGCGCAAATGTTTGACCTCCGTAGAAATGAAATTAGGTTTAGGAATTTTAGTTAAGGGTTATTTATAGGAAACATAAATATTTAGATATTTTATAAAAGGAATATTCCCGGTATATTCTCATTTATATATTCATTTTGCTTTCTGAAAATTCTCGTGATTACATACGATACCCGAAAAACACGAATTTGGACATTGTAGCTAGAGTTCGACATTACGGTCCCAACGAAACTGGTTTCGTCGAATTCCGACTTCGTATGCTCACACAGTGTATTTTTAACTGTCAAAATACTGACTGGTTTCCGCTCTAAAAATCCGTACGGCCACACAGTGACACTAAAAATCATGAAACTTGACGCCTAACAATAAGTTGACATTGCGGATCCAACAAAATTGGTTTCGTCGAAAACCGAGGTCGTTTACAGAACTGGCTATTTTTACAGCTCTGAATGACCCATTTAAATATTTAAATATATTTAAATATAATCAAATTTAATATTTTAAAATAAATATTATTATCTATATTCACAGTGGAATACCATACAGCTCTACTGGGATTTATAACTTGATATTTCAAATCCCGATTAAATTGATATTCGATTTAAAATGAAATTCCTTTTTATAATATAAATAATTCCTTTATAAAATATAAAGGAATTCCATAACGACCTTTCTAAAATTTGATTTGGACGTAAATCAAAATCTACACGATGAAATCCCGATTTTTCTCTTCCACTAGAAAGATATACTCCACCAGCTCCACACGTTTCTTGTTTCATAGAAATCTGGCTAAAAACGAATCATGTATATTCAGTTGAAGTTCAAATCGCCAATTATGAACTGCAACGCCATTTCGAGCTCGATTTTAATTATATTATAATTTTACATTCAAACTGTCGTTTATATAATATATTCGTTATTCAAATTCAATTCCAAGCTGAATTAAATATCATAGATGATCCAGTTCACACCATATCGCCATTTTAGCCAATTCTGATTATTTCAGAATTAAATATATTATTTAATTTATTATTTTAAATTAAATATTCACCATTATTTAATTCCACGACCATTAAATTATTTTAAATCACCTTTTAAATAATTAAATAAATTAATTATTATACCGCTGAAAATGCGGGTCATTACATTCTTCCCCACTTAAAAAAATTTCGTCCTCGAAATTCCTAAGGTAGAAAACAACTCTATTAACTGGTTATAACTTATTTGTTCACTTCTTAACTTCAATCTCAATTGAACCAATTTAATTTTAATTAAAATATTAATTAATTCTTATCAATGAAAATTTTCAAAAATCCTGAAAATTTTCTAATGTCTTAATTTTTTTGAAAAATTTCGCCAGCACCTCCTTTGTACTGGTCAATACGCCAAACCACCACTTGCCTCTCTGGGCCATTTCCATCCCAAAAGAAAATCAAAAAGCCAAGCGGCTTGCCAATTCGGCTCATAAATCTTATATCCAATAGAAATATAAACTTGTACCTTTTTGTCGGCATATCATTATATCCTTTCCACCTGTTATCAATTCAGCGGATACAAGGGTCATCCCAATCAAATTCCAATCTGCTTTTATCCACAACACAACCATTCACTTATATCCGAGCCAAATATCATTTCAACTAGAGTTTCTTCTCGATTCCGAACTCTTAACTTGATTATCACATCACACTTCAAATTTGAATCTCACAATACAATTTGTCTTGATATCTTTCTAATTCAATCTCAGTAACCACTTTATTAGCTTTATTTTAATTCAAATTTGCTTTCACAAATTTCTATTAATTTTTTTTTTCAAACAGTCTTTCCCTTGGAGTTTTTAAACAGTTTATTCTTTTCAAAAGTCAAATTTTCCTTTTTGAAATTCAACACAACTTGTCTTTCCCAAAACAAATTCAAAACAGTATTTCCGGTAGTAATTCGTAACTTACAACTCAAAAATGAATACTGATGATGCAACTGCCATCATCTGAATCTATTTTCCAGCGATCGAAGTGAGTTCAATACTATAAAACCATTTCTAAACATTTCCACTTTGAAATTCATTTCAAAATATAATTCACACTGCTTGTAAAACAATTTAAAATCACCCAGGATTTTAAATTTTCCTTATTTTTAATCCAAATCCATTTACAAACACTTATCAATTTTTCCAGAATTTAATTCAATTTATGGTTTAAATTTCAGATTTAACTCAACTGATTTCACGTATTTCACTTATATGAATTCTGATTGGTTATTTACATAACCATTTAATTTATAATCTTACTCGATTATAATAACAACCAATATATCCACTATATTAAAATTTTGATGTATATATCTCCTCTGTATCAAGATATACCTTGGGTAAACTTATTTTAATTTACCTTCTTTTCAAAACATATCGTGACGACCCATCGTATTCGAGTGTTTATAAACTCCTACCGATACAGTGGATCAAACTGATCGACCAGAACCCATAAACAACTCAACCAATGAATCTCCATAATATAAAACCACTTTATATAATTACAAATATATACACTCAAACTCAATCTAGGGTATTACTAACCCTATCTCTACCGAGTGACGCCACAGAGCCAAGGTAATACTAAACCTGGCTCTGATACCAACTGTAACGACCCGGATTTTGTCGACTTTGGTTATCGCCTTAAACTCAATGATGACTAACCAAACGTCAAAAAATACTAGATGGTTAATGAAAGAAGTTAGAGGGCGAAGAAAGATAAGATAGAAACTTAGAATAGAAGAAGAAGAAGAACACAACATCAGAGTAACACGAACCTCACAACGGAACGAATAACATATAATATATAACATACCTTTGGAATATAAATCTGTACTTGAATATGCATTTCATTTTCAAAGTACAACACTTAAAACACAGCGAAAATAAACAATAGCTATATGATTCTGAAGCCTCCTGCTCCAACTCGTCAAGTATCTGTAAATCCCGACTACTTGACTGCCCGTACAAAATTGGGCACCCAAGAGTTTAGGGAAAACAAAACAAAATAAACTTTGGGTCAGTCATGGGACTGGTGTGAGTAAAACAATTTTAAACAGTTTGAACAAATAAACGATATCTCATAAGACCACGCCGTATAACGGAACGGGTTTTTCCCTTATGAGAATCCAAAATATCTTTATATCAAAACCTTTTTATATTATAATAATGTCTATCAACCACAGTATAATAATCATCTAGCAGAAACGCTTTCATCTCACGTTCTACATATATAGTATACAATCAAAACCGCAAGCACGTATTGGGTAATGGATTTCCAACTATAACAAGGTATGAAACCACCTTCCGATCAGTGTACTCTAGGAACGATACACTGGAGTTCAACAAGAACATCTTGCAACTCTACCACACATGACCGACCACTCATTTCGCTTGAGTGTATCGAATGTATATCACCAACGGTTGGGATCAGCAACCGTTTCCCGTATGTATATGGGACAACATTGATAGATTTAAGAAGCAAATGAATATTCTCTAGATAGGTGATTATACACCCTACTTCGGAGCGACCGACTTAGCCATGCTGCCTGCCCGATTTTTGTCATTTCCTGGTTGTCGAGGCAAGAGGTTACGCTTTATCATCACATCAGATTCACTTCGAATGCCACATTGTCAGATCCATCGAAAATCACTAATTGACGTATGCAACAGTACATTACGTGTTAGCCAAAGAAGTTTCCTTCTCCGCTTCCACTCTTGGTACGGTTGAAGAAATCAATGTACGTGACCATTCTGGAAATACTCTGTCAGACATTCATCCATACAAGTCATCCAGGAACAAGATGAACCGAAGGCACTATTCAGTACATCCATCTTAGGCACTGTTATCTAAGACTTATACAATAGCCTTTGTACTTTACTCTGTCTTCAATTATCTTTGGCATATATGATTCGTAATGCTTATGCCAATACAGAGTGGTTCTTTAGATAATAATCCAACCGGTCTCTCCATATTAACAATGTTAAAATGGTCAAAACTTCGATAGTCTGTGATTTAACCATCAAAGAAAAATAGGTGTGCAAACAACGATATTATTTCCAGATGGAAATTATATCAATCAATCGTCAATCATATCTATATATATATTCATATTTTCCTTATTTTCTATGTTAGAAAAAATACGTTAACAATGGAAAAACATTTCCATAACTTATCCATATTTCCAATTTCAATATTTGATTATGTTTCTGATTCTATTTGGAAAACATTTCCAAATCTTCTTTACTTGGATTTAAACAGATGTTTAAATCAACATCGCGACAACAACTCGAACCACTATACTTATTTACTAAATTCACTTATCCACTTTCACTCTCGAACCTTAACCATTTCTAAATTAAAAACGAAATCAATCAAGTTGGGGTATAACTACCACTCGGACCTTAACTGAACAACATTTCAAATCTCGAATTATGGTAAGTTCATCTTTTAACTCTTTAACACTTCCTTACGTAACTTTCATTCGAATAAATCTCTATTCGATAACTCCTACCTTCGAATAACTATATTTGATAATCTCTCTTACGAATAACTAGATTTGAAAAACTTTCTTCGAATAAACTAAATTCGATTAACTCTACTTATTTAACCCTAATCGATTAACTCTTTTTACTTAACTCCTTACTTAACTCCTTTCGAATAACTAATTCGATAACTCCTTTCGATTAAAGTAAAATCGATAACTCCTTTCGAATAACTAATTCGATAAATCCTTTAGATTAAACTATAATCGATAACTCCTTTCGAATAACTAATTCGATAACTCCTTTCGATTAAACTATAATCGATAACTCCTTTCGAATAACTAATTCGATAACTCCTTTCGATTAAACTATAATCGATAACTCCTTTCGAATAACTAATTCGATAACTCATTTCGATTAAACTAAAATCGATAACTCCTTTCGATAAACTGTTATTTGATTTGAATCAAACAATTTATCATCGCCATAAATTCAAACGAGCTCCACTCCACTCCCAGTCAGTTCCAGTGCGTAGCCGTCGTCCATACGATCCTAACGTGACTGACCGTTCGAAATTCTGATTCAGTATGACGAGGAAATGGCATTTACAAGTTGAACCTTATTTAATATAAAGATAAACTTAAATTATAACTTTTATATTGGGCCTTACCAATTTAATTCCCCTCGGCCCATTACCCATACACGTTCAAAACCCAAATACCTTCTTCCCCCAAACACAGGAAATGCGGTGTCCTCCTGTTCCTCAATGGCCATAACCAAACTACTTAACTCCAGCCAAAACTTCTTTTCCGCTTCCTGAATCAACACATTGACACTACCAAACGACTTCTCTTGCAATTCTCTATCCACTCATGTCCTCAAACACACACTTGCCGCCCCATATCAGAATCCGACGACAGCAAAACTCGTGCAAACAAGGATCTGGTTCAACACTTTTTTATCATCAAATCTTATGAATAATTGTGGTAAGGTGCGGTTTCTCGTCTCGAATCCGAAAATAACCTCAATTTCAACAACTGCTCAAACCATCCTCTACAATACCCAACCCTACCTCACGCTGCTCAAAACCCAACACGCAGAACCAACATCGAACCCCTTAATATGTATATCCAGTCGAAGAGAAAGACTCGAGGATCATCAATATACAAGTATTATGATTTATAGAATTTCATTTGAATTGTTTGAGATTTTGGAGGGAAGAACTTTACTTTGTCTTTTATTTCTGAGGCAACGGCGCAAATGTTTGACCTCCATAGAAATGAAATTAGGTTTAGGAATTTTAGTTAAGGGTTATTTATAGGAAAAATATATATCTAGATATTTTATGAAAGGAATATTCCCGGTATATTCTCATTTATATATTCATTTTTCTTTCTAAAAATTCTCGTGATTACATACGATACCCAAAAATCACGAAACTGGACATGTAGCTAGAGTTCGACATTACGATCCCAACGAAACTAGTTTCGTCGAATTCCGACTTCGTATGCTCACACAGTTATTTTTAACTGTCAAAATACAGACTGTTTTCCACTCTAAAAATCCGTACGTCCACACGGTGACTCTAAAAATCACGAAACTTGACGCCTAATAATAATTTGACATTGCGGATCCAACAAAATTGATTTCGTCAAAAACCGAGGTCGTTTGCAAAACTGGCTATTTTTACAGCTCTGAATGACCCATTTAAATATATAAATATATTTAAATATAATCAAATTTAATATTTAAAAATAAATATTATCGTCTATATTCATAGTGGAATACCATACAGCTCTACTAGGATTTATAACATGATATTTCAAATCCCGATTAAATTGATATTCGATTTAAAATGAAATTCCTTTTTAAAATATAAATAATTACTTTATAAATTATAAAGGAATTCCATAGCGACCTTTCTAAAATTTGATTTGGACATAAATCAAAATCTACACGATGAAATCCCGATTTTTCTCTTCCACTAGAAAGATATACTCCACCAGCTCCACACGTTTTTTGTTTCACAGAAATCCGACTTTAAACGAATCCTGTATATTCAGTTGAAGTTCGAATCGCTAATTTACGAACTGCAGCACTAGTTCGAGCTCGATTTTAATTATATTATAATTATACGTTCAAACTGTCATTTATATAATATATTCGTTATTCAAATTCAATTCCAAGCTGAATTAAATATCACAGATGATCCAGTTCACACCATATCGCCATTTCAGCCAATTCTGATTATTTCAGAATTAAATATATTATTTAATTATTATTTTAAATTAAATATTCACCATTATTTAATTCCACGACCATTAAATTCTTTTAAATCACCTTTTAAATAAATAAATAAATAAATTATTATACCGTTGAAAATGCGGGTCATTACACCTCCCCTCTGCAATTCAATCAACAAATTCGCCCCCGTTGTGAGTCCTTTGCATTCCACTAAGCTTTGATTTTTATTTACATTGTTAATATGGAAAGCTCTGATTTTTATTTATATTGTTAACATAGAAAGCTTTGATTTTTATTTATATTGATAACATAGAAAGCTTTGATTTTTATTTATATTGTTAACATAGAAAGCTTTGATTTTTATTTATATTGTTAACATAGAAAGCTTTAATTTTTATTTATATCGTTAACATAGAAAGCTTTGATTTTTATTTATTTTTTTAACATAGAAGGATTTGATTTCTATTCATATGAAGTTTAGATTTTTATTTAAATAAAGATTAGATTTTTATCATAGTAAAGGCGAGATTTTTATCATATATGAAAGGTTGGATTTTTAATTTGAAAAGTTTGATTTTGAAACAAGAAAAGAATTGAATCTTTAAAGCATAAAAATCGAATTTTTATGTTAGAAAAGTTTGAATCTTTATATAGTTGAAATAGTCAAGTAAACATGAGATTTTTATATATGAAGACATAGAAGATTAAAAATATGATTTTTATATTATAGAAGTATTAAAAATTCGATCTTTATTATGTAGAAGGAGCAAAGATGTGATTTTTATATGAGTGGCGATATAAAAATGTAATCTTTATTATATAAACACCGTTATAAAAATAGAATTTTTATATATATACTAGCGGTATAAAAATAGAATTTTTATCTATGTACTAGCGGTATAAAAATAGAATTTTTATCTATATAGTAGCCTTATAAAAATTTGATTTTTATATACATAGCAACAACATAAAAATGTGATTTTTTATATATGTAGTGGCTACGGGCAATGAAATTGACAAAAGACGAGCACGACGAAGATTTCTACATATAAAGAGTCGCGGTGTATTGGTTTAGCTAGTCGGTGAGAAATTCTCACTTTAAATCTTGTTTTCTAGTTTGAATATATACTAGGATGCAGACGGTGCTTAGCAGCACCTGACACCCGTCGTCCACAGACCATGGACGACTTGTATGCTTGTTTGATGTGTTGTAAAGTTTGTTTGTGATGTTGATGTGAAATGGATAATATATATTCATGTGTTGAAATAAATTAATTATCGTTAAAAATATAATTTTTAACGTGAATGTGAATAAATAAATATTCATTTACAAACCGGACGGTTTGTTTATGTACACCTATTTGAAGGACATTGATTGGGACGATAAATTTTACACATCGCCCAACTGCACAAATAATATTCAGTGTTTGTAGATTGAAACCCCACACGCGTGTTGGGATGATATTTGGAGTACACTAATCCCAATTGTTTAGTGGTATGTCGATCGTTTGATTGACAGACTGTGTGAGCGTTAATTAATTATATTTAATGCTTATGCAGTTGTGTGGTGCACTTTGGATGATGGTTGATTGTTTATCGTTGCTATTATATACATGTGTTGTATGGAATCCATATAATTAACATTATATGGTAAGTGTTTGGGCCTCATTCCAATTGGGAAAATAAAGAATATTATAAAATAAAGATTCATGTGTTGAATAGAATAAATAGTCATGTGTTGACGATGCTCATGTGTTGAGAATATTCATGTGTTGAAAATATTCATGTGCTGAGTAAAATATTTTAAACAATAAAATTTATATCTTTATCAAAATTTTATAATATATTAAATAACAAAAATAGTCATGCGTTGACGATGCTCATGTTTTGAAAATACCATGTGTTGGTAGAAAAATATAGATTCATGTGTTGAATAGAAAAATATTCATTTGTTGAATAGAATAACGAAGTTATTGAAATGTATATAAAGCCGTGTTGATTAGAGTTATGCTATTTTGACGTGAACGATATTCATATCGATTATATTCGTTTTTATAATGAATATAGAAAAGGAAGTGATTTCAAAATATAATGTTTTGAAAATATTATCATTTGTATATCGATGATGTGGAATATTCAATTTTGATTTGAAATTGAATATGAAGTTGAAATCGTTTCGAAAACAAATTTAAAATGATTTATAAAATACGTTTTAAAAGGAAATCGACGATATATATATATATATATATATATATATATATATATATATATATATATATATATATAATGGCCTGAATAGAACGCGCCGCGCTGCGGCAGTTCGTGAATTTCGACCATTGACTTCGAATGGACATTACGGGAGATCCGACCTTCGGATTCTCCAGAAACCGGAACCGTTGGGTTCGTATCAAAAAGAGCTTTCCAACAATATTAGAAATTTGAAATCTAACGGTTGGATTTGGAATTACGTCCAAATCAAATTTGGAAAAGGTCGCTGTAATTGCAGTTCGATGGCCATTGATGGAAATCGACTGTACGGGCCTTGATAAAATTATTAAAAATATCAATAATTTGTGTAAAATCATAATAAATGATCTGTTAAGAATTGGGATGAAAAACTCCATATTTGAAAAGATAAAAATAGATTTTTATCGAAATGAACTAGTTTTGAACTAAAGTTAAATCAATTTATTTTTGAAATAAATAAATTGAATTTGAAAAGGGGTTTTAAAAGTAACCAGAATTTCCAATAATTGAATTGGAATCGATTTGAATCGAAATTATCTTCGGAATATTTCGATGTTGGATTTCGTGATTATAAAGATATTGTTATGGGAATTTGAAAGATATATTTATATCGTTATTTCCAATACGATATTTGTTGGTCGTAGAATTTGATATTGAATATAAGCCGATATATTTTCTATTCAGAGCCTTGTATTTAATATCAAATGTGATTTTGGTTTGTCGTGAATGGTGTCTTCATTAACACTGTTCTTAAGCCCAGTTGAGAAAAGGATTAAATCTTTCTATTTAGATTTAATGAAGTGTACCAATTAAATAATATTAACTGGAGTTGAATTTAAATTGGTTTTTTTTGGGTTTATTGTGTGCGGTGTTTTGAATAACACATGTTCTTTAACCCAATTAACAATAGAATGTGACTTTGGGTTTATCGTGAATCGTGTTTTAGAGGAAATTGGTTCTTTAACCCAGTTAAGGACAGGATATTGATTTTTGTGAAGATTAAAACTAAGTTGAGTTTTAATGAATCTTTTATTAGATTGAAATGTGAATTGATAATTTAAATTATCAAATCTGAAAAGTGATCGAGAATGGAGTACCACCAGTTTCGCTCCAAGCGATAGTTAAATCTTTAATTAGATTTGAACGTGAAATGGTAATTAACTTTACCGAGAGCACCGTGGTGTTAGATATGGAGTATTACCAGTTTTTCTCCATGAAATAAATAGGTTGGGATTGGGAAATAAAATAAATAATTACTTCAGCGTGGTTCGCTAATCCCGACTAGTTTGGAAAACCATAATATGGTTTGAAATGATATCCAAAGGAAGATTAAAGAATAAATTTAGAAGAATTTATCTTTGATAAAATTAATGGGAACATTTCCCTAAGAATGTGATTTTGTAAATAAAGGAATATTCCGAATTGGAATGAGGCGTATGTTGTGTTTGTGTAACATTTTTTTATTATATACGTGAGTTATTCGAAAAGGCCGGGTTTATACCCATTCTGAATAACCGATTCGACGATAAGTCGAAGATGAAGACGGTGGTTGAAGACTGGAAGTTTTCACATCGCTTAGGTGATTACTGATGATCTTGATTGGGCTGTACACCCAAGAGGAGGGAATCAGTTGGTGATCGTCCAGACGTACTTGGAGATCGATGGATATGCGAGGAAAGCGCCTCCGGTTTTGTTCAGACCCAGAACGAACTTGTAAATGGACTGTGTGTCTGACATTGGATTTTATTCTGTGTTGATTGATCTCTATTAAATATACATCTGTTTGGCGGCGGATAACTTATTCTCTTGCTTAACGCCCTTCTCTGAAACGTACGAGCTTAGAGGTTGTATATCGATGGACATCAGTCGCATGGCATGAGTTGCCTGTGTGGCACGCCTAAGTGGAAAATGATCAAGGCTTCTGTTGAAAAGCAAAGTCTTGTGGTTGATGATCAAATCACAGCCTGTGTGGCATAGCTTTGTGTATAACGTGAATTCGCGAGCCTCACACCTCGGTATGAGTCAAAAACGGGATACGGACCATTGGGAGAACACGACGTTTCTTTCTAGCTAGTGGTGGTGTCAGTGCTTAAACCGGCTGACATTTATATACTTTTCACCTGTGTGGTTGTTGGAATGCGAGGCACCTCGGATATAGGTCTGATAGGACCGGGAAACGTGTGTTCAGGAATTGCCAATCCTCAAAAGTAAGAGAGGACCGGCCCAACCGATTCCAAGGATTGTTATGTGTGGTCCTGAGACATTTGCTAGAGTGTCTCGAACGGAGAGGAGCTTGCCCCTTGCCTCGACTCATGACGGAAATCCAATTTCCAATAAGTGATATTGCGGTTTTTATTGTAGAACCTCGTATGGCGACATAGTGGTATGAGTCATTCATGCCACCTAGGATTGTTATTTATGATTGAAATTGTTTTGAAACTATACACTTATAGTAATATCAAAATAATATGTTTTTAAACGTATCAAGCATTATTTGGCTATTATAAGGTAAAACCCTATCCTCCGGCTTGCGTTGCATTGTGTGATGGGACCTGGGTCTTATAATAGCTTCATTTTTCTTTATTTAGCATTGCGCTGTTGTTTTATGCACTGGTATTCTTGGGGTAAAACCCGTTCCGTGTTATACGGCGTGCTCCCTCGATTTACCTAACTTTAAAATAAAGATTAATAACTGTTTTAGTTCTCACACCAGTCATATGACTGACCTGGAGTTTATTGTTTTAACCTAAACTCTGGGTGCCCCTATTTTCCACACGGGCAGCTAGTAGTTTTGGTTTTGCAGATTTATACTCACGGGATCCTGATTTACAGCTGGAACGATGCTCGGAAAGCTCTGTATCCGTGTATTACTTTCAGCTGTGTTTTGTATTGTTTTTCCGCTGCTATATAATTTATTGTAATCTCTGATATTTATCGAATGTGTAATATTTATTCATACTCTGTATATTCTTGTATTATGAAGGAATTGTTGTAATAAACAATGAAATGTTCTTCTGTTTGCATCCTGATTCGTCTTGTCCTCAACGCAATCTGTGCTTTCCTTACCGGGAAGTTCGGGTCGTGTCAGTTTGGTATCAGAGCTTTGGTTTACAGGGCTCGAGAACAAGACACATTAGAACCATACGAAAGAATTCATCAGAGATTGGATTAGTAATATCCAATTAGAATGAATCGTTAGAGATAGGATCAGTAGTATCCTAGAACGAGTGTGAAGAGTATATTTTTCAAATGAAAACAATATTGTTTTGAAAATTTAAATCGTTTTATACGTATTTGAATATTTTATTTGTATTGAATTTGAACAATCTAGTATATAAAGATTTTTCATATACGCGTCATGAACGTATATTCGAAGTTTTAATATACTAGATAGATATAGAGTCACACTCTAGTCGCTCGGAGATGATTTTGATGATGCAGCTCCATCATCAATATTTATGTTCGTGTTTCGAAGGTGTGATATCTATATATTTCCATTAGACTGGTGTGAGAACCAAAATTAGATAGATTTATTGTTGTGATCTGGCATCAAAAACATGATTTCTGTATATATATCAAAATTATGAATTTGAAATGATAATCAACTAATTGATTGATGGTTGTGTTGTTTGTTTATTTGTTTGAAATTTTGAATCATTTGGCCTAATTGAACCGAATATTGAATTGTATTGAAAATTAGTTGCAATTGCATGCATATACATGTACTTACATTGAACAGGTCATAGCAAGGAGGCTAGAGCAGAAGAATAAAATTGTTTGCCCGACAAATAGGTACATGTTTACAAATTTATTGGGTTTGGATGATTTTATGAGCCAATTGGATATTCGCTTGGCTGTTTCTTTTTCTTTTGGATTGAAGAAGGCCATGGGAGGCTATTTGAAATATCCCGAAGTCCCCGGTGCAGGGGAGGTTATGGCGAAATTTTTCGAAAAGTTAGGGTGTTAGCCAAATTTTTGAAAATTTTGAAAAGTTCTTAGAAACTAAAAAATTGAAGAACTTAAGCCGTAAAGAAAATAGGAAAGTTGAGTTGATTAGTTAAACAACTTTCGGCTTCGTTCCTTTTCGGGGACGAAAAGTTTTAAGTGGGGGAGATTTTAATAACCCGGAAATTCTTAGCCAATTAAAAATTTTTATTTTGGCAATTTTAGCGAATTTTGAATATTTAAAATGAATTATTTTAAATAATAACGACGAGAATTTTATTTTGAATAAAATTCGAACGTATATATTTATATAGATCGTCGTTAGAGTATAAATATTTATTTATAATTATAAAAGGAATTGAAAATTTCGCGGTAGTTTGAAAATTCGATTTCTAACTTCAAATGAATGTACCAGGTGCAAAATAAATCGGATTTTAGTGAAACCAAAAATATTAAAATCTAATTGAGGATATCTTTCCAACGAATCCGAAAAATTGAAATTTCATAGCAGGGATAAACAGTTATGTCCAGTTGAAAATTCAGAATAGTCGCTATGGAATTTAGGCCCTTGAAAATAGCCATTTTGCAAACGACCTCGGTTTTCGACGAAACCACTTTTGTTGGATCCGTGATGTCAAGTTATTGCTAGGTTTCAAAATTCGTAATTTTTCGAATCAATATGTGAGCATGGCAAAGGAAAACGCATTTGACCAGTTTCAGTTGATTTTAATCGACTGGAAAATGGCCATTTTTCAAATGGTCTCGGAATTTGACGAAATTAGTTTTGTTAGGACCGCATCGTCAATACGAAGCTAGAAATTATTTTTTGGGAATTTTTCTAGTTAGTATGTGGGCCCGGTAAATTGAAAGGTGCGTTCAAATTCAATATATAGAGTTATATTTTGATTTTGACGAAAACTGATCGAAACGATCGAATCAGCTTACGATGCAAATCTCATTGTGTTCGAAATGGGGGTAATTAGCTAGGGGCGACAGTCGGTGGGTTGGATTTCGAGTTCGAAATAAAAAGTTTCTTTTTGAAAATTAAATAATAAATTAAATTATTATATAACCTTTCTCCTTAACCCCCTCTCCCTCATTATCCGTTGATTTCAGTTTTAAAAGGAAATTAAAAAAATAAAAAATAAAAAGAAAAGGGAGGAACGACGGGGGGGGGGGGGGAACCCGCCGCTTCTTCTTCTTCCTCCTCTTCTCGCCGCTTCTCCTTCTCCTGCCGCGTCTTACCCTTCTTTCCCTCCTCTATCTCTCCTTCGATCCACCGAAGCCCCCACAGCCAACTCCCCACCGACGCACCCCCAACCGTACCCCCCTCCAGCCCAAAACCGCCTCCTCCCCCTCCTCGATTTCTGTAACGCGCGATTCCCCCCTCCCCTCTGCAATTCAATCAACAAATTCGCCCCCGCTGTGAGTTCTTTGCATTCCACTAAGCTTTGATTTTTATTTATATTGTTAACATGGAAAGCTTTGATTTTTATTTATATTGTTAACATAGAAAGCTTAGATTTTTATTTATATTGTTAACATAGAAAGCTTTGATTTTTATTTATATTGTTAACATAGAAAGCTTTGATTTTTATTTATACTTTTAACATAGAAGGATTTGATTTCTATTCATACGAAGTTTAGATTTTCATTTAAATAAAGATTAGATTTTTATCATAGTAAAGGTGAGATTTTTATTAGAAAGATAAGATTTTTATCATATATGAAAGTTTGGATTTTTAATTTGAAAAGTTTGATTTTGAAACAAGAAAAGAATTGAACCTTTAAAGTATAAAAATCGAATTTTTATATTAGAAAAGTTTGAATCTTTATATAGTTGAAATGCTAAAGTAAAAATGAGATTTTTATATATGAAGACATAGAAGATTAAAAATATGATTTTTATATTATAGAAGTATTAAAAATTTGATTTTTATTATGTAGAAGGAGCAAAGATGTGATTTTTATATGAGTGGCGATATAAAAATGTGATCTTTATTATATAAACACCGTTATAAAAATAGAATTTTTATCTATATACTCGCGGTATAAAAATAGAATTTTTATCTATATACTAGCGGTATAAAAATAGAATTTTTATCAATATACTAGTGGTATAAAAATAGAATTTTTATCTATATAGTAGCCATATAAAAATGAGATTTTTATATACATAGCAACAATATAAAAATGTGATTTTTATATATGTAGTGGCTATGGGCAATCAAATTGACAAAAGGCGAGCACGACGAAGATTTCTACATATAAAGAGTCGCGGTGTATTGGTTTAACTAGTCGGTGAGAACTTCTCACTTTAAATCCTGTTTTTTAGTTAGAATATATACTAGGATGCAGACGGTGCTTAGCAGCACCCGACACCCGTTGTCCACAGACCATGGACGACTTGTATGCTTGTTTGATGTGTTGTGAAGTTTGTTTGTGATGTTGATGTGAAATGGATAATATATATTCATGTGTTGAAATAAATTAATTATCGTTAAAAATATAATTTTTAACGTGAATGTGAATAAATAAATATTCATTTACAAACCGGACGGTTTGTTTATGTACACCTAATTGAAGGACATTGATTGGGACGATAAATTTTACACGTCGCCCAACTGCACAAATAATATTCAGTGTTTGTGGATTGAAACCGCACACGGGTGTTGGGATGATATTTGGCATACACTAATCCCAATTGTTTAGTGGTATGTCGATCGTTTGATTGACAGACAGTGTGAGCGTTAATTAATTATATTTAATGCTTATGCAGTTGTGTGGTGCACTTTGGATGATGGTTGATTATTTATCGTTGCTATTATATACATGTGTTGTGTGGAATCCATATAATTAACATTATATGGTAAGTGATTGGGCCTCGTTCCAATTAGGAAAATAAAGAATATTATAAAATAAAGATTCATGTGTTGAATAGAATAAATAGTCATGTGTTAATGATGCTCATGTGTCGAGAATATTCATGTGTTGGAAATATTCATGTGTTGAGTAAAATATTTTAAACAATAAAATTTACATCTTTATCAAAATTTTATAAAATATATTAAATAACAAAAATAGTCATGTGTTGACGATGCTCATGTGTTGAGAATACCATGTGTTGGAAGAAAAATATAGATTCATGTGTTGAATAGAATAAATATTCATTTGTTGAATAAAATAACGAAGTTATTGAAATATATATAAAGCCGTGTTGATTAGAGTTGCGCTATTTTGATGTGAACGATATTCATATCGATTATATTCGTTTTTATAATGAATATAGAAAAGGAAGTGATTTCAAAATATAACGCTTTGAAAATATTATCATTTGTATATCGATGATGTGGAATATTCAATTTTGATTTGAAATTGAATATGAAGTTGAAATCGTTTCGAAAACAAATTTAAAACGATTTATAAAATACGTTTTAAAAAGGAATCGACGAAATATATATAATATATACATTGGCCTGAATAGAACGCGCCGCGTTGTGGCAGTTCATGAATTTCGACCATTGACTTCGAATGGACATTACGGGATATCCGACCGTCGGATTCTCCTGAAACCGGAACCGTTGGGTTCGAATCGAAAAGAGCTTTCCAACGAATATTAGAAATTTGAAATCTAACGGTTGGATTTGAAATTATGTCCAAATTAAATTTGGAAAAGGTCGCTGTAAGTGCAGTTCGATGGCCGTTGATGGAAATCGACTGTACGGGCCTTGATAAAATTATTAAAAATATCAATAATTTGTGTAAAATCATAATAAATGATTTGTGAAGAATTGGGATGAAAAACTCCTTATTTGAAAAGATAAAAATAGATTTTTATCGAAATGAACTAGTTTTGAACTAAAGTTAATATCAATTTATTTTTGAAATAAATAAATTGAATTTGAAAAGGGGTTTTAAAAGTAACCAGAGTTTCCAATAATTGAATTGGAATGGATTTGAATCGAAATTATCTTCGGAATATTTCGATGTTGGATTTCGTGATTATAAAGATATTGTTATGGGAATTTGAAAGATATATTTATATCGTTATTTCCAATACGATATTTGTTAGTTGTAGAATTTGATATCGAATATGAGTCGATATTCTATTCATAGCCTTGTATTTAATATCAAATGTGATTTGGGTTTGTCGTGAATGGTGTCTTCATTAACACTGTCCTTAAGCCCAGTTGAGAAAAGGATTAAATCTTTCTATTTAGATTTAATGAAGTGTACCAATTAAATAATATTAATTGGAGTTGAATTTAAAATGGTTTTTTTTTGGGTTTACCGTGAGCGGTGTTTTGAATAACACCTGTTCTTTAACCCAATTAACAATAGAATGTGACTTTGGGTTTATCGTGAATCGTGTTTTAGAGGACATTGGTTCTTTAACCCAGTTAAAGACAGGATATTGATTTTTATGAAGATTAAAACTAAGTGGAGTTTTAATGAATCTTTAATTAGATTGAAATGTGAATTGATAATTTAAATTATCAAATCTGAAAAGTGATCGAGAATGGAGTACCACCAGTTTTGCTCCAAGCGATAGTTAAATCTTTTATTAGATTTGAACGTGAAATGGTAATTAACTTTACCGATAGCACGATGGTGTTAGATATGGAGTATTACCAGTTTTTCTCCATGGGATAAATAGGTTGGGATTGGGAAATAAAATAAATAATTACTTCGGTGTGGTTTGCTAATCCCGATTAGTTTGGAAAATCATAATATGGTTTGAAATGATATCCAAAGGAAGATTAAAGAATAAATTTAGAATAATTTATCTTTGATAAAATTAATGGGAACCTTTCCTTAAGGATGTGATTTTGTGAATAAAGAAATATTCCGAATTGGAATGAGGCGTATGTTGTGTTTGTGTAACATTTGTTTATTATATACGTGGGTTATTCGGAAAGGCCGGGTTTATACCCATTCTGAATAAGCGATCCGACGATAAGTCGAAGATGAAGACGGTGGTTGAAGACTGAAAGTCTTCACATCGTTTGGGTGATTACTGATGATCTTAATTGGGCTGTTGTAACAACCCGTAAAATGCGAGCCAGTTTGAAATTTTTATTTTGGCAATTTTAGCGAATTTTGAATATTTAAAATAGATTATTTTAAATAATATCGACGAGAAATTTATTTTGAACAGAATTCGAACGTATATATTTATACGCGTCGTCGTTAGAAT
The DNA here is from genome assembly GCA_030737875.1 of Allium sativum. NCBI lineage: Eukaryota > Viridiplantae > Streptophyta > Magnoliopsida > Asparagales > Amaryllidaceae > Allium > Allium sativum. The sequence goes on from CM060922.1 coordinate 864,877,937, forward strand.
ATAAATAATTATATATAATTATAAATAGAATTGAAAATGGCGCGGTAGTTTAATAATTCGATTTCAAACTTCAATAGGATGTACCGGGTGCAAAATAAACCAGATTTTAGTGAAACCAAAAATAATAGGATCTATTCGTGAATATCTTTCCAACGAATCCGAAAAATCAAAATTTCATAGCGGGGGTCAAAAGATATGTCCAGTTGAAAATTCTGAATAGTCGCTATGGAATTCAAGCCCTTAAAAATAGCCATTTTGCAAACGACCTCGGATTTCGACGAAACCACTTTTGTTGGATCCGTGATGTCAAATTATTGCTAGGTTTCAAATTTCGTAATTTTTTGAATCAATATGTGAGCGTGGCAAAGTAAAACGCGTTTGACCAGTTTCAGTTGATTTTAATCGACTGGAAAATGACCATTTTTCAAACGGTCTCAGAATTTGACGAAACTAGTTTTGTTAGGACCGTATCGTCAATACGAAGCTAGAAAATATTTTTCTGGAATTTTTCGAGTTAGTATGTGGCCCCGGTAAATTGAAATGTACGTTTAAAATTCAATATAATGAGTTATATTTTAAATTTAACGAAAACTGATCGTAACATCCGAGTTGGGTTACTAAACATATCCCATTGTGTTCAGAATAGGGGTAATTAGCTTGGGCGACACTCGTTGGGTTTAATTTGGAGTTCGGGTTGATAAATATATAAATAAAATAAAGTTAGATTTAAATATTAATAAAATATATTTATTATAAAGTCGTTTTCCCTTAAGCCCTAACCACTTGAACCAGGCCGCCACTTTCACTACATCGACGATTAAAATCGCCCCAATCCTTATTCCACGAAATCTCCCAATCCCTTAATCGTTCTGCAAATCGGTCAACACCAAATCAAACAACTCGAGTTGCTCCTTAATTCAATCGTTGAAGTTCGACTTTCGTGAAGCCAGAGGAGCGGATTCGTAGCTCAAGGCTGCTGCGTTCGAGCATGGACTTCGAGGCTGACGGTGGCTCGAGTTGCGAGCTGTGGCCAAGCATGGGGGAAGGGCGCTGCGCCGCTTCCGAGGCCGACCTCCGATCAGGGCATGGAGCCTTGGTTCTCGCGCCTGGAGGAGCCCTAATGGCGAGCGAAATGGGGCTGATTTCCTGTATCGTGAAACAAGGAGAAGAATGAGTTACAGAGAACGATGGAAAAAGGTATAAATTATTTAATTAATAATTTAATTAAGTTAATTAATTACTGTAAGTTCACAGTGGATTTATTTTCATTTTTAAATGCAAAATAGGACTGTTTAAAATCTGAGATTTCTTATACTAAAAAAAAAAATTGTAGAAAAGAAGTGATTGCAAAAATAATAAATAGCAAATGTTTTAGAAAGAAAAACATTCACCGTTTTGAAGAAAAACATTCACTGTTTGAATAAAAACAACATTGTTTGGAAAAATATATACATAGCAATATTTTTGACAATATATATACATGGCAATATTTTTGAAAAAACAAAATTGCTATAATGTAAAAATGTGATTTTTATATATGTAGTGGCTACGGGCAAGGAAAGTGACAAAAGGCTGGGAACGACAAGATTTTCTACATATGAAGAGTTGCGGTGTCTAGGATAGCTTCGGTGAGAACTCCTCACTTTTATTTTAAATTTCTAGTTAATATATATACTAGGATGCAGACGGTGCTTAGCAGCACCCGACACAATCGTCCACAGACCATGGACTTGTTTGTTTGATTGTAAAAATTAGTTAGATTATTTGGTTTGAATTGAATTGTGTGGTGAAATGAATGGATTTGATTGATTTGTGAATGGCGTGGGCCTTCACTAGACCGGGGATAAGGCTAGGCCTCGTCCCGTTTCTAGTATCGTGCCGTTATGCCGTCGAAATTTTCTAAAATGAGTTAGAAAAATAAAAATATCATTTCTATTTTGTAAATGAACTGAATAAAAATCCATATGTTAAAATAAAATATTTTATCGTTAAAAATATATTTTTTAACGTGAATGTGAATAAATGAATAGTTATAAACAAATCGGCCGATTTGTTTATATATACACTGATTTGACTGATATTGATTGGGTCAATAAATTTTACACATCGCCCAACTGCACAAATAAAATCTGTGTTTGATTGTTTGAAACCCCACAAGGGTGTTGGGATGAAATTTGAAGTTCACTCATCCTGATTGATTAAATATGTCGATCGGTCGATTGACAGGCTGTTATAAGCGTCAGATATCTATATTTGATGCTTATACAGTGTAGTGCACTTTGGTTGATGGTTGATTATTTTTCAATGCTATTATATACATGTGTTGTATGGAATCCATATAATTAACATTATATGGTAATTGATTGGGCCTCATTCCAATCGTGAAAATAAAGAATATTTTAAAAATAAAGATTAACGTGTTGACAGTACTCATTTGTTGAGATTAGTCATGTGGTGAAAGAAATATAGATTCATGTGTTGAATAGAATGAATATTCATTTGTTGAAAAGAATAACGAAGTTATTGAAAAATATAAAGCCGTGTTGATTAGAGATGCGCTATTTTGACGCGAACGATATTGATATCGATTATATTCGTTTTTGAATACGAATAGAATTGAATAGAAAATGAATACGAATAGAATTGAATAGAAAATGAATACGAATAGAATTGAATAGAAAATGAATACGAATAGAATTGAATAGAAAATGAATACGAATAGAATTGAATAGGAAATGAATACGAATAGAATTGAATAGGAAATGAATACGAATAGAATTGAATAGGAAATGAATACGAATAGAATTGAATAGGAAATGAATACGAATAGAATTGAATAGAAAATGAATGCGAATAGAATTGAATAGAAATTGAATTCGAATAGAATTGAATAGAAATTGAATTCGAATAGAATAGAATAGAATTGAAATCGAATTGAAATTGATTTGGATTGAAGGAAGTTGAAACTGTTTTTGAAACGAATTTAAAACGATTTATAAAATTCGTTTTAAAAAGAAATCGACGAAGTATATATTATATATATATTATATATATATATATAATATAATGGCTTGAATAGAACGCGCCGCGCCGCGGCAGTTCGTGAATTTCGACCATTTATTTCAAACGGACATTACGGGAGATCCGACCTTCGGATCCTCCTAAAACCGGAACCGTTGGGTTCGTATCGGAAAGAGCTTTCTAACGAATACAAGAAATTCAAAATCTAACGGTTGGATTTGGAGATACGTCCAAATCAAATTTGAAAAAGGTCGCTATAAGTGCAGTTCGATGGCCATTGTTGGAAATCGACTGTACGGGCCTTGATAAAATTATTAAAAATAGTAATAATTTGTGTAAAATCATAAGAAATGATTTGGGAAAAATTAGGATGAAAAACTCCATATTTGAAAAGATAAAAAATAGATTTCTATCGAAATGAACTAAGTTTGAACTAAATTTAAAACCCAATTATTTTTAAATAAATTAGATTTAAAAAGGGGTTTTAAATAATCGGAATTCCTAATATATTCGATCTGAATTGATTTGTGGGTTTATTGTGAACGGGGTTTTAAATATCACCAGTTCTTTAACCCGATAATAAATGGAATGTGATTTGGGTTTGTCGTGAACTGTGTTTTAAAAGACATTAGTTCTTTAACCCAGTAAAAGGAGTTTTAAATAAATCTGCAATTAAATTGAAATGTGAATTGATAATCTGAATTATCAAATTTAGAAATTGAGCGAGAATGGAGTATTACCAGTTTTGCTCCAAAGCGATAGTTAAATCTTTAATTAGATTTGAACGTGAAATGGTAATTAAATTTACCGATAACACCATGGTGTTAGTTATGGGGTAAATAGGTTGGGATTGGGAAATAAAATAAATAATTACTTCGGTGTGGTTCGCTAATCCCGACTAGTTTGGAAAACCATAATATGGTTTGAAATGATATCCAAAGGAAGATTAAAGAATAAATTTAAAAGAATTTATCTTTGATAAAATTAATGGGAACCTTTCCCTAGGAGTGTGAATATCTAAATTGGAATGAGGCGTATGTTGTGTTTGTAACAATTGTTTATTATATACGTGGGTTACTCAGAAAGGCCGGGTCTATACCCATTCTGAATAACCGATTCGACGATAAGTCGAAGAGATTGAAGACGGTGCAAGACCGACGATCTTCACATCGAATAGATGGGTGCTACTGACGCTCACGATGGGAGTAGCTACCTTGAAGGGGGCTGAAGTGGTAGCCGTCCGGACGTGCTTGGAGGTCGACGGATATGCGAGGAAAGTGCCTCCGGTTTCGTTCAGACCCAGAACGGACTTGTAAATGGATGGTGTGTCTGACATTGTATTCCTTTATATTGTATTCGTTGATCTCTGCTAAATATATATCTGTTTGGCGGCGGAGAATTTATTCTCTTGCTTAACGCCCTTCTCTGAGACATACGAGCTTAGAGGTTATATATTGGCAGAAATCAGTGGTACGATATGGATTGATAGTGTGGCATGCTGAGATGCAGTGATCCAGACTTTTGTTGAAAAGCAAAGTTTGGTGGACGATGATCAAAGCGCAGCTTTAATATAGCATGGCTTTGTGTATAGCGTTGATTCGCGAGCCTCACACCCCGGTATGGTGGTAAACTGATGGTTTGATCAGTATGCTTTTTCGTGGATGGGCACCTTCGTGGTGTCGTGGATTCGGTCGACCGAGATTGAGCTTAGTGCTCAGAGGGATAGGGTAAGCGGTGTTTTCTCTCGCCGGGACGTAAGCCGCAGTGATACTCGATTTCCCGAAAGTGCGGATGTGCATTACGGTGTTTTCTCTAGCCGAGACGTAAGCCGTTGAGATGGCACTACGCGATCGATCTTTCGAATCAGGAGCCACCATGATGGAAATCCAATTTCCAAATATGACATTTTGCGGTTTTGATTGTAGAGCCTAGTATTGGCGACATGATATATGGTACCCATGCCGTCTATGATTGATATATTTATATTTGAAGTTGTTTTCTTCACTTATAGTAATAATATAAGATGAAATTTCGCGTATCAAGCATATTTGGCTATTATAAGGGAAAACCCTATCCTCTGGCTTGCGTTGCATTGTGTGATGGGACCTGGGTCTTATAATAGCTTCATTGTTCTTTATTTAGCATTGCGCTGTTTGTTTTCTGCACTGGTATTCTTGGGAGGAAACCCGTTCCGTGTTATACGGCGTGGTCCCTTGATTTACCTAACTTTAAAAACAAAGATTAATAACTGTTTTAGTTATCACACCAGTCACATGACTGACCTGGAGTTTATTGTTTTAACCTAAACTCTGGGTGCCCCTATTTTCCACATGGACAGCTAGTAGTTTTGGTTTTGCAGATTTATATTCACAGGATCCTGATTTACAGCTGGAACGATGTTCGGAAAGCTCTGTATCCGTGCATTATTTTCAGTTGTGTTTTATAGTGTTTTTCCGCTGCTATGTAATTTATTGTAATCTCTGATATTTATCGAATGTAATTTATTCATTCATACTCTGTATGTTCTTGTATTCTGATGGAATTGTTGTAATATACAATGAAATGTTCTTCTGTTTGCGTTCTATTTTGTCGTGTTCTCAAAACAATCAGGCGTTTCGAAAGGTCTAGATCGGTTTAGCGACTGATTCGGATCGAGCGAAATTCGTTGTTGTCACAGTTGTACACCCAAGAGGAGGGAATCAGTTGGTGATCGTCCAGACGTACTTGGAGATCGATGGATATGCGAGGAAAGTGCCTCCGGTTTCGTTCAGAACCAGAACGAACTTGTAAATGGACTGTGTGTCTGACATTGGATTTTATTCTGTGTTGATTGATCTCTATTAAATATACATCTGTTTGGTGGTGGAGAATTTATTCTCTTGCTTAACGCACTTCTCTAAGACGTACGAGCTCAGAGGTTGTGTATCAACTGACATCAGTCACATGGCATGAATTGCCTGTGTGGCACGCCTAAGTGGCAAATGATCAAGACTTCTGTTGAAAAGCAAAGTCTTGTGGTTGATGATCAAAGCACAACCTGTGTGGCATAGCTTTGTGTATAACGTGAATTCGTGAGCCTCACACCTCGGTATGAGTCAAAAAGGGATCTAGACCGTTGGGAGGACACGACGTTTCTTTCTAGCTAGTGGTGGTGTCGGTGCTTAAACCTGCTGACATTTGTATACTTTTCACCTGTGTGGTTGTTGGAATGCCAGGCGCCTCGGATATAGGTCTGATAGGACCGGGAAACGTGTGCTCAGGAATTGCCAATCCTCAAAAGTAAGAGAGGACCGACCCAACCAATTCCAAGGATTGCTATGTGTGGTCCTGATACATTTGCTAGAGTATCTCGAACGGAGAGGAGCTTTCCCCTTGCCTTAACTCATGACGGAAATCCAATTTCCAATACATGATATTGCGGTTTTTATTGTAGAACCTAGTATGGTGTAACGACCCAGAAAATCTGAACCAATTTAAATTTTTTAAATTGGCTAAAAATAATGGATTTTAAATATTTGAAATAGATATTTTAGCTAATGGCGATGAAAACTGAGTTTGAATCGACATTTGAAAACGAATATAATTAATTATAATTATATATAGAATTGAAAATGGAGCGGTAGTTCGATAATTCGATTTCAAACTTCAATTGAATATACCGGGTGCAAAGCAATCCGGATTTTAGTGAAACCAAAAACATTAGGATCTAATTGATGATATCTTTCTAACGAATCCGACCAATCGAAATTTCATAGCGGGAATCAAAAGATATGTCCAGTTGAAAATTCTGAATAGTCGCTATAGAATTCAGGCCCTTAAAAATGGACATTTTGCAAACGAACTCGGATTTCGACGAAACCTCTTTTGTTGGGTCTGTGATGTAAAGTTATTACTAGATTCCAAATTTCATAATTTTTCGAATCAATATGTGAGCGTGGCAAAGGAAAACGCGTTTGACCAGTTTCAGTTGATTTTAATCGACTGGGAATTGGCCATTTTTCAAACGGTCTCAGAATTTGACGAAACTAGTTTTGTTAGGACCGTATCGTCAATACGAAGCTAGAAAATATTTTTCTGGAATTTTTCTAGTTAGTATGTGACCCCGGTAATTTGAAATGTACGTTTAAAATTCAATATAGTGATTTAGATGTAAATTCAACGGAAACTGATTATAACGATCGAATCAGCTTGCAATACATATCCCATTGTGTTCGAAATGGGGGTAGAACGCTTGGGACGACAATCGGTGGGTCCCATTTCGACTACGAATAAAAAGTCAACTTTTAAATAGAAATTTAATAATAATAAATATTTATATAAGCCCTTTCTCTCTCTCTCTCCTGACATTCATTCTCGTTCGAAAAATAAAAAAATAAAAAGAAGAAGAAGAAAGCAACAGCAGCAGCCGCCCGCCTTCACCGTCGACCATACCTCCACCGCGCCCTCCGATCTTCTCCCCCCTCTTCCTTGCTCTCGCTCCCTCCTCCTCCTTCAATCCGACCCCCCCCCCCCCCGAAGCCATCGCGACACCCTGAATCCGCGAGCCCCGTTCGAGACGCCACCACCGAAGACCGCCGAGCTTGGCTGTCAACCCCCCCTTCTTCGAGATACAGTAAGTATTTTACTTTATTTTTATTTTTTATTTTAATTCTTTAAAACCGAATTATTAAAAAGCTTTAAAACTGAATTTTAAAAAGCTTTAAAACTGAATTTTAAAAGGTTTAAAACTGAATTTTAAAAAGGTTTAAAACTGATTTTAAAAATGATTTAAAAACTGATTTTAAAAATGATTTAAAAACTGGTTTTTAAAAAGCTTTAAAACTGAATTATTAAAAAGGTTTAAAACTGAATTTTAAAAGGTTTAAAACTGATTTTTGAAAAGCTTTAAAAACAGATTTTTAAAAAGGGTTTAAAAACTGATTTTATTTTAAATTAAAAAGAAAAAGATTTAAACTTTAGAATAGAAAAAGATCATATTTTTAAAATAGAAAAGACGGAATTTTTATTAAGTAGAAGAAGTAAGATATGATTCTTATATTTTTAAAGCAATAAAAATATAATTTTTACATCATAGGAATATTAAAAATATAATCTTTATTTTTAAAATATGATCTTTATATATTGAATAGCGAAGTCAAAATTCGATTTTTATATATTGAATAACATAGTAAAAATTCGATTTTTACATATGTAGAGAATACGGGCAACGAAGCGACAAAAGGCGAGATTGGCGAAGATTTCTATAAAGGAAGAGTCATAGTATTGGATAGCTATTGGTGAGAATTTCTCACTCTTCAATTTCTTTTTTTCTAGCTATATATATATATGTTGAAATTAAAGTGAATTGCTATATATATAAAAATATATATATATATATATATGCCCCTCGTCCACAAACCATGGACGATATTTATTGGTTGAAGTTGTTGTGAAAATTGATTGATAGCGAATGATTGTTTGGGATTGTTTGTGGTTGATATTGGTTGATTGTGGTTGAAAAATACCCGTTTGTGGTTGAAAAATATTTGGTTGAAACCACATAGGATTAGTTTGTGGAAATGAAATAAATATATACATGCCGCCTGCGTGCGAACTAGATGCATGATCCCCATTGTCAAAAACCGCGAGGTTTTAAGGTAGAGCGAGGAGCCGTACTAGGGACGGTCCCGGTTTTAACTACCCTGCCGTTATGCTGCCGAAATTTTGAATAATATTCGTGTGTTTGAATTATTTTCATATGCTTAAACTATATTTATTCATTGAATAGAAAACCTTCATGTGTTGAATTGATATTCATTCGTTGATTAGAAATTCATGTGTTGAATGGTATTCGCGTTTTAAAATGTAAAAATCACATTTTTATCTATATATAGAAACTATAGAAAACATTCATGTGTTGAATTGATATTCATTCGTTGATTAGAAATTCATGTGTTGAATGGTATTCATATTTTGAAATAAATTGTTTGATAATAAAAATCCCATTTTTATCTATATATAGAAACTATAGAAAACATTCATGTGTTGAATTGATATTCATTCGTTGATTAGAAATTCATGTGTTGAATGGTATTCATATTTTGAAATAAATTGTTTGATAATAAAAATCCCATTTTTATCTATATATAGAAACTATAGAAAACATTCATGTGTTGAATTGATATTCATTCGTTGATTAGAAATTCATGTGTTGAATGGTATTCATATTTTGAAATAAATTGTTTGATAATAAAAATCCCATTTTTATCTATATATAGAAACTATAGAAAACACTCATGTGTTGAATTGATATTCATTCGTTGATTAGAAATTCATGTGTTGAATTGTATTCATATTTTGAAATAAATTGTTTGATAATAAAAATCCCATTTTTATCTATATATAGAAACTATAGAAAACATTCATGTGTTGAATTGATATTCATTCGTTGATTAGAAATTCATGTGTTGAATGGTATTCATATTTTGAAATAAATTGTTTGATAATAAAAATCACCTTTTATCTATATATAAAATCCTATTTTTGTCACCTATATGAACTATATAGAAAAATAGTGTTTTGAAATGAATTGTTTTACAATAAAAATCACATTTTTATTGTATGCATAAATCGTTGAAATGTGAAGTGTTAAAAATAGCCACTTGTTCAAAATAAACATATATGAGTTGAAATATTCATTAATTAGCTAATGAAATGATTTGCACCTATTTATGTAACATTAGAATGAATGGTGTTTTTAAACCAAATAGAAATCAAATATGAAGTTGAATAGAAAAGATTACTAGGGGAGCTGAAATCGAGCTTGAGAGCTCCGGCTTTCGAGTGGATTTGAATCGAAATTGTCTTCGGAATATTTCGATGTTGGAATTCGTGATTATACAGATGTTGTGATGGAAATTTGAAAGATATATATTTATATCGTTATTTCCAATATGACATTTGTTGATCGTAGAATTTGATATTGAATATAATCCGATATATTTTCTATTCAGAGCCTTATATTGAATATCAAATGTGATTTGGGTTTGTCGTGAATGGTGTCTTCACTAACACTGTTCTTGAACCCAGTTGAGAAAAGATTAAATCTTTTTATTTAGATTTAATGAAGTGTACCAATTAAATGATATTTAATTGGAATTGAATTGGTATTGATTTTTGGGTTTATCGTGAACAGTGTTTTAAAATACACTTGTTCTTTAACCCGATAATTAATGGAATGTGATTTTGGGTTTATCGTGAACCGTGTTTTAAATGACACTGATTCTTTAACCCAGTCGAAGATTAAAACTAAGTGGAGTCTTAATGATTCTTTAATTAGATTGAAATGATCGAAAATGGAGTATCACCAGTTTTTCTCCAGGCGATAGTTAAATCTTTAATTAGATTTGAACGTGAAATGGTAATCGAATTTACCGATAACACTGTGGTGTTAGATATGAAGTATTACCAGTTTTACTTCATGGGATGAATAAGTTGGGATGGGGAAATTAAAACAAATGATTACTTCGGTAAGGTTCGCTAATCCCGACTAGTTTGAATTGAGATTCAAATATAGAATAAAGAATAAATTCAAGGAATTTATCTTGGATAAAATTAATGGGAACCTTTCCCTATGAATGTGAAATTTAGAAACTAACTGTCGGTTAGCCAAGCAGAATGGTTTTCTGGAAATTGATCTGATGTTGGTTTCGGCCTTCGGGGTTAATATTTGGGAAATTATTCTCTTGATTAATTTACGGTTAGTGTCTGATGAATTGGAATGAGGCGTATGTTGTGTTTGTGTAACACTTATTTAAAATATACGTGAGTTATTCGGAAAGACCGGGTTTATCCCATTCTGAATAACTGATACGACGATAAGTCGAAGATGAAGACGATGGTCGAAGACCGGAAGTCTTCACGTCGTTTGGGTGATTACTGATGATCTTGATTGGGCTGTACACCCAAGAAGATGGAAACAGTTGGTGATCGTCCAGACGTACTTGGAGATCGATGGATATGCGAGGTACTAGGTGCCTCTGGTTTTGTTCAGACCCAGAACGGACTTGTAAATGGACTATGTGTCTGACATTGGACAGGTTATAGCAAAGGGGCTAGAGAAGAGGAATAAAATTTTGTGCCCGACAAATAGGTACACATTTACTGCTTTGTTTGGGTGATGATTTTATGAGCCTGTTGGCTAGCCGCTTGGCTTTTTCTTTTTCTTTTTGAGATTAGAAGGACAGGGAAAGCTATTTGCGATTTCCCGATGCTCCCGGTGCAGGGGAAGTTATGGCGAAATTTTCCGAAATTTTAAGGCGTTAGTGAAATATTTGAAGTGAAAACGATATTGAAATTGCTTTCAAAACATGTAAACACTAGCAATAATATCAAATGCCTTTGTTTTATTCGTATCAATCATATTTTGGCTGTTATAAGGTAAAAACTCTATCCTCCGGTTTGCGTTGCATTGTGTGATGGGAACTGAGTCTTATAACGGCTTCATTTTTATAAAAAGCATAGCGATGTTTAAAAGAAAGATTTGTTTTAAAGCACTGGCAATCCAATGGAGTAAACCCGTTCCACGAAAGTGGCGTGGTCCTGTGATTAGCCAAATTATATATGTGTTGAGTAGATTTCTCATACCAGTCCCATGACTGACTCATAGTTTGTTTCACTTTCAAACTCGGGTGCCCCTTTTTCTACACGGGCAGCCTTATATTCTGGTTTAGCTGGTTCTTTCTGGATAGCTGGAGCTGAAGATGGATTCTATCATTTATTTCTTTTTATGCTGTTCAGCTCCTATTGTACATATTTTGTTTATTTCCGTTGTAGACATTTATGTATAGCTGAACTGTATTTGTACTAAGTAAGATCTTGTATACTGTGTAACTCTGATGATTACTTTATCCAGTATATTCTATTGTTCATTATCTGGTGTATTTATTTAATTATGTTCTGCTATATTGTGTTTCTGTGTTATATTCCAAAGATAACCCTTGTTTCCGTGGGAACGGGATTTTGGGCCGTCTCAACGTGGTATCAGAGCTTTGGTTAAGCTTAGTTCAGGAATATAACATTTGAACGAACTCGTCAGAAATAGAACCAGTAGTGTTCTAGGACGGGTAACTCAATACAGATAGGATCAGTAATATCCTAGTATGAGTAGCAGAATAAAATAACACATCGATAGACACATTTACATTCAAGTATTTGTCTCTATATTTTGAAATATCTTTTCTGTTGACCTGACACTTGATCTGCTATTTGCAGAGGAACTAGAAAATGAGTGCCAGAAACAGAGGAAGTAATACTGACCCGGATATAGAAGCTCTATTTTTGAAATATAGAAATCTGGGTGGAAAACCTTTCTCGGGTGAAGAAGCAATTATGAAGACGCAAGCTTGGATTCGTTCGGCTGAGAAAATCTTCGAAGCATTAAAGCTGAGGGATGACCAGAAAAGATTACTGGCCTCCTGGGCACTCAAAGATGAAGCTTTGTTCTGGTGGGATTCAGTTATAGAGAATAATCCAGAAGGTGATATCACCTGGGATAGATTCAAAGTGATTTTCTTGGAAAGATTTACTCCTCCCGAAGCGACTGAGCGATTATGCGATGAATTTTCTTATCTGATACAAGGAGATATGACCATTCCCGAATATCATAAGAAATTCAATGAACTTTCTCACTTTGCCCCTCATCTAATTCAAAATCCGAAGAGGAAAAATATGAGATTTATTCACGGGCTTCAAAGGAAATACCAGAATAAAGTATTGGGGCATGTGAAGCTTCCTTTTTCAGAAATGATTTATATGGCTTATCAATATGAAGATCTCCATAAGAAAGGGATGTTGCGCGATGAAGAAGAAGTTCGTTGTAGTGACAAAGAAGAGTCAGAAGCTAATATTCCAGAAGCCAGTACGAGGGCTGAGGCCAATGAGGAGCCCAGTGCTAAGAGAAAAAGGGCTAAGTCTGGGAAAGAACCGGTGACGACAGCTATTTGCTCTAACTGCAATAAGAAAGGACATTTGTCGATAAGTTGCAGATCTTTAAAGAAACAAAGAAAAGAAGGATATAGAGCAAATCGAAAGCAAAAGAAGAAAAGATTTAGAACTGACGGGGAGTTCCAAGAGAATAGAGAGTGCAAACAGTGCCACGAGGCCGGTCATCTTGCACAGGATTGCCCGCAGTTAAACAAGCCTGAAATGGTTCAAGTAAATGAAGTAGCAGAAACTTCTGAGCCCTCAGCTAGTCAAGAAAGGTATGATGTGTTAGAAGGCACGCTTACTGTCAAAAACATTCCAGTCAAAGTACTGTTTGACACAGGCGCGTCACGAAGCTTTATTTCAAAGAGTGCCGCTAAGAAACTAGATTTGAATTTGAGGAAGCTCAAGGAACCAATGACTGTCCAGAATCCGGTCGGGGGTTCTATCAATCTCAGTTGGATTTGTGCAGTACCTGTCTCCTTTTCTTGCTATAAATTCCCTATTATCTCTATCGTCATGAATTTTAATGAATTCGATATCATTCTGGGATTGGATTGGCTAACCAAATATGAAGCGGAAGTTAAATGCGCCGAGAGGGTTGTTAAGGCAAAGGCACAATTGGGGAATTATATAACCATACCATGTGAAGGCCCAACTTCTAATAGAAAAGATTTCTGGGCAGCTTTGGATGTTTCCCCAGCTCAAATAGAAAATACCCCAGAAGTCATAGAAAATATTCCTGACCTCATCAAAGATATTCCTGTCGTCAAGAACTATGCGGATGTGTTCGAAGAAGTTGTTCGCTTACCTCCGCAGAGAGAAATAGATTTCAAGATTGCTTTGATTCCTAATGCAAGGCCGGTAGTTCACGCTATTCGAAGAATGTCCTTGAAAGAGAAGGAGGAATTAGACAATCAAACACGACAGCTAGTATGGAAAGGTCTGATCAGGCCTAGTTTCTCTGATTGGGGTGCAGCTGTGGTATTTGTCCCAAAATCTGACGGTACTCTACGGCTATGTGTGGATTATCGTGATCTAAACAAGCAGACAATAAAGAACAAATATCCATTGCCGCGGATTGATGATTTGTTGGATCGATTAAATGGAGCACAAGTATTTTCAAGAATGGACCTAGCTACAGGTTTTCATCAACTTCGAATAGCCGAAGAGTGTGTTCCAATGACAGCGTTCAGAGGCCCCGACTTATTCTACGAGTGGTTAGTAATGCCATTCGGCTTATGTAACGCTCCCGCTTACTTCGTCGATCTAATGAACAGAGTATTCAGAGGAGTATTGAATAAATTTGTTCTGGTTTTCATTGACGATATTCTAATCTTCTCTAAATCAAAGGCCGAACATGAAAAGCATCTGGAACAGGTTCTAGAAATTCTGAGATGGAATGTATTAAAAGCCAAATTTTCCAAATGTATCTTCTGGCAAGATGAAGTAAAATTTCTGGGCCACGTCGTATCGAAAGAAGGAATCGCTGTGGATCCAAGCAAAATCACCGCTATTCAAAATTGGAAACAGCCCAGTACTCCCACTGAAGTCCGCAGTTTTCTCGGATTGGCTAGCTAATACCGGAAGTTCGTTAAAAACTTTTCGAAGATATCTGGTCATTTAACGAAGCTTACAAAGAAGCATTATAAGTTCAAATGGACCCCAGAAAGTGAGGAAGCTTTCGAAGAGCTAAAGTTAAGACTAACAACTGCTCCAGTGCTAACCATCATTGATGGCAACCAAGATCTAAAAGTCTGGACTGATGCTTCTAGAGAAGGCCTTGGCGCAGTGTTAATGCAAAGAGGCCAAGTAATTGCTTATGCTAGCCGTCAACTGAAGCCACACGAGAAGAACTACGTAACTCATGATCTTGAGTTATTGGCTATTGTGTTCGCTTTGAAAATTTGGAGACACTATCTTCTGGGTGAGAGATTTGAACTGTTTACAGATCACCAGTCGTTAAAGTATCTGTTCACTCAGAAGGACTTGAACTTGAGACAGCAACGTTGGCTGGAGTTTCTTGCAGCATATGACTTTGAAATTATATATACTCCAGGAAAAGCCAATGTCGTGGCTGATGCGTTAAGCCGAAAGAATGAAATGATCGCCAGTTTCATCATTGCGACTTCGTTGATTGATAAGATATCGGCTCTCCAAGAAGATGACCAATTTATCAAAGGAATAAGTCAGCGAATTCGTGAAGGCAATGCTTCGGATTTCCAGTTAGACAACGAAGGGATTCTGAGGTTAGAAGGACGAATTTGCGTTCCAGAAATTCCTGAACTCAGAAGAGATGTGCTTAATGAATGCCACAAATCTAAGCTCAGTATCCATCCAGGTGTGAATAAAATGTATAACGATATCAAACGCACATTCTGGTGGAAGTCGTTAAAAAGAGACATCTCAATATATGTTAGTCGATGCCCTACTTGCCAGCTAGTCAAGAGTGACCAACAGAAATTGGATGGATTGTTACAACCACTGGAAGTTCCTGGTTGGAAGTGGGAGCATATTTCTATGGATTTCATCGATGGTCTGCCCAGGACCAGAAAAGGAAATGATAGTATTTGGGTGATCGTAGATCGCTTCACGAAGACCGCCCATTTCATACCTGTCAGATCAAACAGAACTGCTCAGAGTCTGGCGCAGATTTACTTCAGGGAAATAGTTAGACTACATGGAGTGCCGCTCAGTATAGTCAGTGATAGAGATACAATATTCACTAGCAAATTCTGGGAAGCATTTCAAGTCGAGCTGGGAACGAAGTTAAACTTGAGCACCGCTTATCATCCTCAGACAAACGGTCAGACTGAGAGGGTGAATCGCATTTTAGAAGATCTATTGCGGGCTTGTGTTCTAGATTTCGGTGGATCATGGGAATACCATCTGCATTTGGCTGAATTCTCTTATAACAACAGCTACCAGGCGAGTCTGACAATGTCGCCATTCGAAGCATTATATGGTAGAACGTGCCGATCTCCTGCTTGTTGGATCGAACCAGGTAATAGACTTGTGTTGGGTCCTGATATGATTCGAGAAGCTGCCGACAAAGTCGATTTTATCAAGAAACGATTACTCGCCGCTCAAAGCCGACAAAAGAGCTGTGCCGATAGAAGAAGAAGAGATATATCCTTTGAAGTTGGCGACTATGTATATCTGAAAGTATCGCCGATGAGAGGAGTTATCCGGTTCGGTAAAACTGGAAAGTTGGCACCCAAATTCATTGGTCCGTTTCCTATTTTGGAACGGAATGGAACTCTCGCATATAAAGTTAAATTGCCAGACTGGTTGCCTGGAGTGCATGATGTATTTCATATATCTCAACTCCGAAAACATGTTCGTGATCCAGATTTGATCGTGGAAGAAGCAGCTCAGCAGGATATTGAAATTACTCCAGAATTAGCCGTGAGGCGAGAGCCGCTAAAGATTATCGGCAAAGAAACCAAAGAGCTGAGGAACAAGGAGGTTCACTTAGTCAAAGTGCAATGGAGTGGAGATCCGCGAGATTGTACTTGGGAAACTGAGGAGAGCATTTAGAAAGCTTATCCTAGATGCCGAGTAGATATCTCTGATTGACTCCGGTGCAAGGTACATTTACCCTACTTTGCACTACCATTCAATTCTCTACTCTATTGTTATTTTCTTTTCATAGATGTGCACTTTTAATTATATAGTCTGAATGATTTTTTAAAGAATATAGAAGTTGATCAGAATATTTTTGAAAGGTTAGAAACAAATTGGTTGTTGTATTGTGGGATTGTAGATTTATCAAACCACTTTTGACTTTGTTCCTTTTCGGGGACGAAAAGTTTTAAGTGGGGGAGATTGTAACGATCCAGAAAATCTGAACCAATTTAAAATTTTTAAATTGGCTAAAAATAATGGATTTTAAATATTTGAAATAGATATTTTAGCTAATGGCGATGAAAACTGAGTTTGAATCGACATTTGAAAACGAATATAATTAATTATAATTATATATAGAATTGAAAATGGAGCGGTAGTTCGATAATTCGATTTCAAACTTCAATTGAATATACCGGGTGCAAAGCAATCCGTATTTTAGTGAAACCAAAAACATTAGGATCTAATTGATGATATCTTTCTAACGAATCCGACCAATCGAAATTTCATAGCGGGAATCAAAAGATATGTCCAGTTGAAAATTCTGAATAGTCGCTATAGAATTCAGGCCCTTAAAAATGGACATTTTGCAAACGAACTCGGATTTCGACGAAACCACTTTTGTTGGGTCCGTGATGTAAAGTTATTGCTAGATTCCAAATTTCATAATTTTTCGAATCAATATGTGAGCGTGGCAAAGGAAAACGCGTTTGACCAGTTTCAGTTGATTTTAATCGACTGGGAATTGGCCATTTTTCAAACGGTCTCAGAATTTGACGAAACTAGTTTTGTTAGGACCGTATCGTCAATACGAAGCTAGAAAATATTTTTCTGGAATTTTTCTAGTTAGTATGTGACCCCGGTAATTTGAAATGTACGTTTAAAATTCAATATAGTGATTTAGATGTAAATTCAACGGAAACTGATTATAACGATCGAATCAGCTTGCGATACATATCCCATTGTGTTCGAAATGGGGGTAGAACGCTTGGGACGACAGTCGGTGGGTCCCATTTCGACTACGAATAAAAAGTCAACTTTTAAATAGAAATTTAATAATAATAAATATTTATATAAGCCCTTTCTCTCTCTCTCTCTTTCCTGACATTCATTCTCGTTCGAAAAATAAAAAAATAAAAAAAGAAGAAGAAGAAAGCAACAGCAGCAGCCGCCCGCCTTCACCGTCGACCATACCTCCATCGCGCCCTCCGATCTTCTCCCCCCTCTTCCTTGCTCTCGCTCCCTCCTCCTCCTTCAATCCGACCCCCCCCCCCCCCGAAGCCATCGCGACACCCTGAATACGCGAGCCCCGTTCGAGACGCCACCACCGAAGACCGCCGAGCTTGGCTGTCAACCCCCCTTCTTCGAGATACAGTAAGTATTTTACTTTATTTTTATTTTTTATTTTAATTCTTTAAAACCGAATTATTAAAATGCTTTAAAACTGAATTTTAAAAAGCTTTAAAACTGAATTTTAAAAGGTTTAAAACTGAATTTTAAAAAGGTTTAAAACTGATTTTAAAAATGATTTAAAAACTGATTTTAAAAATGATTTAAAAACTGGTTTTTAAAAAGCTTTAAAACTGAATTATTAAAAAGGTTTAAAACTGAATTTTAAAAGGTTTAAAACTGATTTTTGAAAAGCTTTAAAAACAGATTTTTAAAAAGGGTTTAAAAACTGATTTTATTTTAAATTAAAAAGAAAAAGATTTAAACTTTAGAATAGAAAAAGATCATATTTTTAAAATAGAAAAGACGGAATTTTTATTAAGTAGAAGAAGTAAGATATGATTCTTATATTTTTAAAGCAATAAAAATATAATTTTTACATTATAGGAACATTAAAAATTTAGTCTTTATTTTTAAAATATGATCTTTATATATTGCATAGCGAAGTCAAAATTCGATTTTTATATATTGAATAACATAGTAAAAATTCGATTTTTACATATGTAGAGAATACGGGCAACGAAGCGACAAAAGGCGAGATTGGCGAAGATTTCTATAAAGG
This sequence comes from Allium sativum, assembly GCA_030737875.1. Lineage (NCBI taxonomy): Eukaryota > Viridiplantae > Streptophyta > Magnoliopsida > Asparagales > Amaryllidaceae > Allium > Allium sativum. The sequence goes on from CM060922.1 coordinate 864,896,559, forward strand.
AAGAGTCGTAGTATTGGATAGCTATTGGTGAGAATTTCTCACTCTTCAATTTCTTTTTTTCTAGCTATATATATATATATATATATATATATATATATATATATATATATATATATGTGTTGAAATTAAAGTGAATTGCTATATATAAATATATATATATATATATATACGCCCCTCGTCCACAAACCATGGACGATATTTATTGGTTGAAGTTGTTGTGAAAATTGATTGATAGCGAATGATTGTTTGGGATTGTTTGTGGTTGATATTGGTTGATTGTGGTTGAAAAATACCCGTTTGTGGTTGAAAAATATTTGGTTGAAACCACATAGGATTAGTTTGTGGAAATGAAATAAATATATACATGCCGCCTGCGTGCGAACTAGATGCATGATCCCCATTGTCAAAAACCGCGAGGTTTTAAGGTAGAGCGAGGAGCCGTACTAGGGACGGTCCCGGTTTTAACTACCCTGCCGTTATGCTGCCGAAATTTTGAATAATATTCGTGTGTTTGAATTATTTTCATATGCTTAAACTATATTTATTCATTGAATAGAAAACCTTCATGTGTTGAATTGATATTCATTCGTTGATTAGAAATTCATGTGTTGAATGGTATTCGCGTTTTAAAATGTAAAAATCACATTTTTATCTATATATAGAAACTATAGAAAACATTCATGTGTTGAATTGATATTCATTCGTTGATTAGAAATTCATGTGTTGAATGGTATTCATATTTTGAAATAAATAGTTTGATAATAAAAATCCCATTTTTATCTATATATAGAAACTATAGAAAACATTCATGTGTTGAATTGATATTCATTCGTTGATTAGAAATTCATGTGTTGAATGGTATTCATATTTTGAAATAAATTGTTTGATAATAAAAATCCCATTTTTATCTATATATAGAAACTATAGAAAACATTCATGTGTTGAATTGATATTCATTCGTTGATTAGAAATTCATGTGTTGAATGGTATTCATATTTTGAAATAAATTGTTTGATAATAAAAATCCCATTTTTATCTATATATAGAAACTATAGAAAACATTCATGTGTTGAATTGATATTCATTCGTTGATTAGAAATTCATGTGTTGAATGGTATTCATATTTTGAAATAAATTGTTTGATAATAAAAATCACCTTTTATCTATATATAAAATCCTATTTTTGTCACCTATATGAACTATATAGAAAAATAGTGTTTTGAAATGAATTGTTTTACAATAAAAATCACATTTTTATTGTATGCATAAATCGTTGAAATGTGAAGTGTTAAAAATAGCCACTTGTTCAAAATAAACATATATGAGTTGAAATATTCATTAATTAGCTAATGAAATGATTTGCACCTATTTATGTAACATTAGAATGAATGGTGTTTTTAAACCAAATAGAAATCAAATATGAAGTTGAATAGAAAATGATAAATGATAAGAACTGTATATATATGTACATGCATATTCATTGGACAGGTTATAGCAAAGGGGCTAGAGAAGAGGAATAAAATTTTGTGCCCGACAAATAGGTACACATTTACTGCTTTGTTTGGGTGATGATTTTATGAGCCTGTTGGCTAGCCGCTTGGCTTTTTCTTTTTCTTTTTGAGATTAGAAGGACCGGGAAAGCTATTTGCGATTTCCCGATGCTCCCGGTGCAGGGGAGGTTATGGCGAAATTTTCCGAAATTTTAAGGCGTTAGTGAAATATTTGAAGTGAAAACGATATTGAAATTGCTTTCAAAACATGTAAACACTAGAAATAATATCAAATGCCTTTGTTTTATTCGTATCAATCATATTTTGGCTGTTATAAGGTAAAAACTCTATCCTCCGGTTTGCGTTGCATTGTGTGATGGGAACTGAGTCTTATAACGGCTTCATTTTTATAAAAAGCATAGCGATGTTTAAAAGAAAGATTTGTTTTAAAGCACTGGCAATCCAATGGAGTAAACCCGTTCCACGAAAGTGGCGTGGTCCTGTGATTAGCCAAATTATATATGTGTTGAGTAGATTTCTCATACCAGTCCCATGACTGACTCGTTGTTTGTTTCACTTTCAAACTCGGGTGCCCCTTTTTCTACACGGGCAGCCTTATATTCAGGTTTAGCTGGTTCTTTCTGGATAGCTGGAGCTGAAGATGGATTCTATCATTTATTTCTTTTTATGCTGTTCAGCTCCTATTGTACATATTTTGTTTATTTCCGTTGTAGACATTTATGTATAGCTGAACTGTATTTGTACTAAGTAAGATCCTGTATACTGTGTAACTCTGATGATTACTTTATCCAGTATATTCTATTGTTCATTATCTGGTGTATTTATTTAATTCTGTTCTGCTATATTGTGTTTCTGTGTTATATTCCAAAGATAACCCTTGTTTCCGTGGGAACGGGATTTTGGGTCGTCTCATATGGCGACATAGTGGTATGGGTTATTCATGCTGCCTAGGATTGTTATTTATGATTGAAATTGTTTTGAAACTATACACTTATAGTAATATCAAAATAATGTGTTTTTAAACGTATCAAGCATTCTTTGTTTATTATAAGGTAAAACCCTATCCTCCGGCTTGCGTTGCATTGTGTGATGGGACCTGGGTCTTATAATAGCTTCATTTTTCTTTATTTAGCATTGCGCTGTTGTTTTATGCACTGGTATTCTTGTGGTAAAAACCCGTTCTGTGTTATACGGCGTGGTCTCTCGATTTACCTAACTTTAAAATAAAGATTAATAACTGTTTTAGTTCTCACACTAGTCACATGACTGACCTAGAGTTTATTGTTTTAACCTAAACTCTGGGTGCCCCTATTTTCCACATGGGCAGCTAGTAGTTTTGGTTTTGCAGATTTATACTCACAGGATCCTGATTTACAGCTGGAACGATGCTCGGAAAGCTCTGTATCCGTGTATTACTTTCAGCTGTGTTTTGTATTGTTTTTCCGCTGCTATGTAATTTATTGTAATCTCTGATATTTATCGAATGTGTAATATTTTTTCATACTCTGTATATTCTTTTGTTCTGATGGAATTGTTGCAATAAACAATGAAATGTTCTTCTGTTTGCGTCCTGATTCGTCTTGTCCTCAACGCAATCCATGCTTTCCTTACCGGGGAAGTTCGGGTCGTGTCAAAGATGACTCTGCTCCAGTCACGAGGAGCGAAGCAGCTAGCCATTAATGTCTGCCCTCCGTTGGAATGTTAGAGGTCTAAATGGGAACACTTGTTAGTTAGACCTCTTCAATATAAGAATAAGTATAATCTTATTGTTATCGCAGTCCTAGGAAATAAAATTGGAGTCGTTGCCTCGACAACTTTTGAGTGCCCGTTTAGTAATGATGGGGTACGCTTAATAATAATTGTTCTACCTACTGGAAAAATTATGGTTTTTTTGGTACAAATCCATATGGATAGTTTATTGTTTATCTATGGATGAACAACAACTCATTGCTAACGCTTTTATTGTGGATGGGCTTAAATTTATCTGCTCATTCATCTATGCTCATAACTGGGCTCTTTGAGAAAGCAAATTTGGACCAAACTCATCAATTTGTCTGAAATTATACATAATGAATGGATGGCGCTTTGTGATTTTAATGATATCTTACACACTAATTAAAAAGAAGTTGGTAATACCATCAAATTAGTGCAGATGGCTGGATACAATCGTTGCATCTCTACTATTGGACTAATTGAAGCTTGTCATGTTGGCCAGAAATACACATGGACAAGTGGGAAGCAAAAAAAAACAAGTTATAAACTTGACTATGTACTAATTAATGTCGAAATTATTTAAAAAATTCCTAATGTCAAAGTAGAAGTTTTGTACTATTCTTCCAGTGAACACTGTCCCCTTCACATCACTTTCAATGGTAATGTGGCTCGATCGAAAGGTGTCCCTTTTAGGTATATTAAATCTTGGCACCTATCTGAAGAATATGAAGACACATTTCAGTCGATTACTCAGTTAGAAGATAGAGGTTAGTACACTCTAATTTGTCTTCTTAAAATCGCTAAATCTAGGCTTAAAGGGTGGAACAAAGTCAAAAGTAAAACATCGGATGTTCTAACACTACATCAAATAAGAAAATTTGAAACACATGATTTTTTTATTTGAAACCCTTTTTCCAGTTTCTAAGCTTGAAATAGTTACATAGCGTTGCTATATCTACTAAAGTGTTTCCACTATTTTTTGATTATTTTAAAATATATAATCTTGGCTCCAAAAAAGTGAATTCATTTCCTAACTTCTCTATGGAACTACCGTTCCAGACACAATCCCAAGTACCGTCCCCTTTACGGCTCGTGTTTCGAAAAGACCAAAATCAGGCCGCGTTCTTTTTCTTTTCCCTAAACTCTTCTTCCTGCGATATCCTCAAATCTCCCTTTCCAACCGAGGCTTCTTCAGATCTCCTATTCCAGCACTCGTCAAGTAGTCTCTACTTGACTTTATAATTTATATTCTAAGGTTCATTTCTGTAGTCTCTACTCTATAAATTGTGTGCAAGTTTTGTATTGGGATTTCATTCATTGGTGAAAATCCATCCGAATTTCTTTGTTTTACTCCGCGAAATCCCAAAACTAGAAAACCAAACTCCAAATCGGAAGCCACTTAGTTCGCCCAAATATTTGGCTTTCACCAAATAAAATCGAAATCACAATCTTCGGTTTGAGGTATGTTGTTCAGGAATTTGAATTCGGGGATAGAAACAGGTTTGATAGTTGTGTCACCGCATCAAATTTGAGCTTGTGGTAAGTAATTTTTTTAATTTCCTTACTCTTTATAAAATCGAGTAAGATCGATGATGCGTATGTGATATTTTCTGCGGCAACAGGTTTGTGTGATTAATTATTGCATTTATATTGATTTGATTCATGTGCCTTTTCCTCTATTTTTTTTCATTTGGATTTATTATAAAAGAAGTTACAACTTTTTATTGTTTGTATATACAGAGATGCGACTCAGATGGAGATCTTCGAAATATTAAGTTTAAAGATGGAAGCATCCAGGTGCGGTTAGTGTTTTTAAATTGACACATGAAAGCTGGAACAAGTAAAATGCATGTGAAAACAGGAGCTAATGTGAAAAATGATTGATGAACTTTGAACTCGTTAAATTCTGCAAGTTTAAATCAAAAAGTGTTTAATCCCATAATAATTCTGGGGTCTATCTTTATTTTTCATCAAGTAATTTAGCATGCTTGGTATCTAGTGCATTATTTGGTTTTTCATGTTGTGACTATCAGTGTTCTGTTTGGTCATTTTTTGTATTGTTTCATGATCTTGGAAAGCTGAGTTGATTTATTTCAATCGTTCTTGATGTATGTTTTTTTCTTTTGGCTTGGTAGGATTTTGGTTGCTGTATTTACTCAGCTATGTGACGACCCCAAACCCCGTACTTACGGAGGCAAGGGTAATCTTTGGAATATAACACATAAACAGATAATAGCAGAACAAAAATAAATAAATACACCAGATAATGCACAATAGAATATACTGGATAAACGTAATCATCAGAGTTACACAGTATACGGATCTTACTTAGTACAAATACAGTTCAGCTATACATAAATGTCTACAGTGGAAATAAACATAATGTACAATAGGAGCTGAACAGCATAAAAAGAGATAAATAATAGAATCCATCTTCAGCTCCAGCTATCCTGAAAGAACCAGCTAAACCTGAATACAAGGCTGCCCGTGTAGAAAAAGGGGCACCCAAGTTTGAAAGTGAAACAAACTACGAGTCAGTCATGGGACTGGTATGAGAAATCTACTCTACACATTAATAATACGGCTAATCACAGGACCACGCCACTTTCGTGGAACGGGTTTACTCCATTGGATTGCCAGTGCTTTAAAAACAAATCTTTCTTTTAAACATCACAATGCTTTTTATAAAAATGAAGCCATTATAAGACTCAGTTCCCATCACACAATGCAACGCAAACCGGAGGATAGAGTTTTACCTTATAATGGCCAAAATATGCTTGATACGAATAAAACAAAAGCATTTGATATTACTACTAGTGTTTATATGTTTCAAAAACAATTTCGAATCCTAACTATCAGTCATAGACGACATGAGCGCCCCATGCCACTATGTCGCCAAATATAGGTATACAATCAAAACCGCACAGTCACGTATTTGGAAATTGGATTTCCGTCATGAACTGAGGCAAGGGATCGTCCTTACCGAATTCGAGACGCTCTAGCCCGCCCCTCAGGAACAGCCGCAACTGCCCCTTGGATCGTCAGGGCCGGTCCACCGATGCGGATTATTATGCCTGAATACTACGTTTCCCCGCCCTATGGGGCGTAAACTAGCCAACGAATGGCTCCTTCGGCTTCACATAGTCACCGGTATATCCGAGGCACCTCGAAACAGCAACAACCACATAAGTAAAATGTCAGGCCGTGTAAAAACACCGACACAACTCCTAGCTAGAAAGAAACGCAGGCCCTCCCTGATGTCCTCTCCCGTTTCTGGTTCATACCGGGGTGTGAGGCTCGCGAATTCACGTTATACACAAAGCTACGCCACACAGGCGGTGCTTTGATCATCAATCACAAGACTTTGCTTTTCAACAGAAGCCCTATTCACTGCATCTTAGCATGCCACACTGGCAATTCACACCATGCAACTGATGGTTATCAATCGAACAGAATGAATTCCAATGTCAGATACACAGTCCATTTGCAAGTCCGTTCTGGGCCTGAACAAAACTGGAGGCACTAAATAACTCGCATATTCATCGATCCCCACGTACGTCTGGACGATCACCACTCATTATCCATATTTCGGGATACCTCCCAATCAGGACATCAGTTACCATCCAAACGAGGTGAAGATCGGTCTTCAACCCCCGTCTTCATCTTCGGCTTCTTATCGTCGATTCAGTTATTCAGAATGGGATAAACCCGGTCTTTCTGAGAAACTCGCGTTTATGATAAACAAGTGCAACAAAAATACACATACGCATCATTTCAATTCATTAGTCGCTAACCGTAAATCAGTAAGAGAACGATTTCCCAAATATTAACCCCGAAGGCCGAAACCAACATCCGATCAACACCCAGGAAACCATTCGACTTAGCCAATTTCAGTTAGTTTCTAAATTTCACATCCATATCGCTTATAATATTTTATAATGATTTATCGCCATTTTATTTTTTTTAAAATAGCCAATTAATTCAAAACGACGCTTCGGGCCATAACGCGGCCGTGGCGCTGTTTTTCTTCAGATTTGATTTACACATATCTGAAAATCTAACCGTTGGATCTTCACAAAATTTACATCATTAGAAAGATCTTTTCAAAACGAATCTGACGGTTCCATTTTCGGGAAAATCCAACGGTCGGATCTCCCGGTATAATCGTTTTAAGTTTCGATTTCGAAATACGAACTGCAGCGTCGTTATTCGATTAAATATAATTATATATATATATATATAAATATAATCGATTCTGGCGCTGTTTTTCTTCAGATTTGAATTAAACATTCCAGACAATCCAACTGTTGGATTTTTACAAAGTTGGTGCCGTTGGAAAGATATTTCCAAAGCGAACCCAACGGTTGCGGTTTCGGGAAAATCCGATGTTCGGATCTCCCGGTATAATCGTTTGAAATCACGGATTCAAAATACGAACTGCAGCTTCGTTATACGATATATTTCGATTTTATTTATATATATATATATATATCGATTCTTCGATTTCAAAACTATATTCTTTTCATACATTTGATAAAAATGATATTTTTATCTAACTGTCTTCTATTTCAACACTTCGCTATTTTTATCAATTCATGTATATAGTAAAAATGTGATTTTTAATGTAAAACAATTTATTTCAAAACCAGATCATTTTATATAGTTAATATAGGTGATAAAAATAGGATTTTTATTATAAAACAATTTATTTCAAAACCCGATTATTTTTATATAGTTCATATTGATGATAAAAATAGGATTTTTTATTATCAAACAATTTCTTTCAAAATATGAATACCATTCAACACATGAATTTCAATCCAACGAATGAATATCGATTCGACACATGAAGGTTTTATATAGTTTATATATATCGATAAAAAGGTGATTTTTATATTTAAAACACGAATACCATTCAACACATGAATTTCTATCCAACGAATGAATATCGATTCAACACATGAAGGTTTTCTATAGTTTATATATATAGAGTAAAAATGTGATTTTTATATTTAAAACACGAATACCATTCAACACATGAATTTCTATCCAACGAATGAATATTGATTCAACACATGAAGGTTTTCTATAGTTTATATATATATCGATAAAAAGGTGATTTTTATATTTAAAACACGAATACCATTCAACATATGAATTTCTATCCAACGAATGAATATCGATTCAACACCTAAAGGTTTTCTATAGTTTATATATATCGATAAAAAGATGATTTTTATATTTAAAACACGAATACCATTCAACACATGAATTTCTGTCCAATGAATGAATATCGATTCAACACATGAAGGTTTTCTATTCAACGAATATATATAGTTTCAACAAATGAAAATAATTCTAACACATGAATATTATTCAAAATTTCGGCAACATAACGGCAGGGTAGTTAAAACCGGGACCGTCCCTAGTACGACTCCTCGCTCTACCTTAAAACCTCGCGGTTTTTGACAATGGTGATTCATGCATCTAGTTCGCACGCAGGCGGCATGTATATTTTTTCATTTCCACAAACTAATCCTACGTGGTTTCAACCAAATATTTCTCAACCACAAACGGGTATTTTACAACCACAATCAATCAATATCAACCACAAACAATTCCAATCAACCATTCGCTATCAATCAATTTTCACACCAATCACAACCAATAAATATCGTCCATGGTTTGTGGACGAGGGGCGTATATATACATATATATATTTATATATAGCATTTCACTTCTATTTCAACACATATATAATTTTTACAACGCATATATAACTTATACATCGAACGTACAACTTATACAACGCTTATACAAGGGGTGTACAACGCTTATATAACTTATACATCGACTATATAATTTATACATCGTCGTTTTCCATATTTTTTATAAATTGGAAATCTCACATTGGGTTCCACTCCACCAAAAATAGCAGAAGGCTCAGAAAAATATGCGGTCTCTTCTAGAATGTAGAAGACGTCCACACGAGTCCACTGTCTCCTGTTTCACTGAATTTCGTCAAGAAACGAAAATGATATGATTTTTACAGTGAAATCAAAAACCATAGCACTTTAAACTGCTATAATATAGTTAAAAATAAAATAGCTGTATACCTTGTTTTGATGTTCAAAACTAGGTCAGTAATTTGCACGAAATCTGCGAAGCTTCGCGTCGATCGGCCAGCGCCACGAGGTAGTGCTTCGAAAACCGCGCCAGAGGGTGTCCACCGCCGTCAACTCGCGCGCGCCAGGGAGGAGGAATTCCAGCTCGAACGGCGCAACTTCGAGGTGCCCGATCTCCAACAATACTGAGTGATAAATTACAATCCCTATATGGATTTGAAGATCTCGAGACGATCTACAAAAACTTCAACTGGGGCATGGGTTTTTATTGCGTGTAGGAGGACGAATCGGAGGGGGAAGTTTTTGAGCAATTCCGCCGTTCGTTTTGGTCGGGGAGAGAGAAGACGCGGGGGGGGGGGGGGGGGTGTTCTGACATGGACGAATCATTTTTTATTTATTTATAAAGTTTTAAAAATCCGAAAATACCCCTTTCCTCCTGCGAACCCCAATCCAAACCCAACGACTGTTATCCCTAGCGTTTTACCCCCATTCCGAACACAATGGGATATGTTTCGTAGGCCCACTCGACTGTTTCAGTCAGTTTTCCTTCAATTTAAAATATATAACATTCAATATTTAATTTGAACGTACATTTCAATTTGCCAGGGCCACAAACTGATTCGAAAAATTCTAGAAAAATTAATCTGGCTATGTTTTGACGATACGGTCCCAACAAAACTAGTTTCGTCGAATTCTGAGACCGTTTGCAAAAAGGCCCATTTCTGGTCGATCTAATTTAACTGTAATTGACCAAAACACGTTTTCCTTTGCCACGCTCACATACTAGCTTCAAAAATTATGAAATTTGAAACCTAGCAATAACTTCACATCCCGGATCCAACAAAAGTGGTTTCGTCGAATTCCGAGGTCGTATGCAAAATGGCCAATTTCATGGGCTATATAAATTTCATAACGACCTTTCAGAAAATTCATTTGGCCATAACTTTTGCATCCCGCTATGAAACTTCGATTTTTTAGATTCGTTAGAAAGGTATTCACTAACAGATTTAAATATTTTTGGTTTCACTCAAATCTGTTTTGTTTTGCACCCGGTACAGTCCGACAAAGTTTGAATTCAATTTTTGAAACTACAGCGCCATTTCAGGCCTTGTTTATAATTAGAATTAATTATATTCGTTTTCAAACGTCGATTCAAACTCCCTTTTCATTGCTATTATTTAAAATATTTATTTTAAATATTTAAAATCCACTATTTTAGCCAATTTAAAATTTTTAAATTGGTTCAGATTTTCCGGGTCGTTACAAGCTATTTGTCAGAGTTTGCCAAGTTTTAAGCAGTTAAAGTTAAGCAAATCATTTCCATAACCTGTTTAATAGAAATTCAGTGGAGGGTTGATTGGATCACTTTTGCCAGGGCTTCAAAATACATTAGTGTACAACTAATGTATTCAATGAGCACATCTTTATCTTATGCAAACATTGGCTTAACTTTTTGGTGTGGACAATGTGCCACTAAAGTTTTGTCTTATGCGCTATAATTTGATTTATTCATTTGCCTTCTTGACCGGGTATTGTTTCGTTAAAATAATGGAAGTTGTTTTGCAAACTCAGAATGGTTCCCATAATGTTAATCCTACGATTATTAAATGGTTGACCATCGTAATTCCTATTCTAAATATGAATACACTTTATAATTTCATCTGTTTGGGTTATAATTAGTTATTGTTAGATGTTTTAGATTATTTTAATTCCAAACAAAAATATATAGCCCTACAAGTTGGCATCAGGTTTGCTTCAGCATTTTACTTGATTTCTCACTTTGTAGTGGTCTAGTTTCATCTCGATTATCTAATAACACCTGTTTTCTACACAAAATCAAATTTAGAGCAATATCAGCACATAGCATTACAGTTTTAGTTCAATGCCTTACTCATACAATTTAAGGTACAATTTGCTAGCCATGTATCTATTTAGCTAAAACATCTAATAAGTACTCGTATGATGTTATCATAGTCAGGATCGATATATAGAACACATATGCAATTTAGAGAACAAGTAATAATACATTTTGTAATGGTTACAACATTCAATAGTTATCTTAAATAATTTTTTAATGTCACATTCTCCATGCATATGAAAAAGTATAAACTTGTTTTGTGATATATTTCCTGTAATCGTAATACTCATAGTCATCCTAATTATATTTCATGTTGAATGTACTCTATAAATGTTATATAAATTATGAAGTTAAGAAACGTATCAATTGTCTCAATTGATGCTTTCTTTAAGGGTGATTCTGCCAGAATACATGATGTGCGTACTCCTAATTTGTAAGCTCAACCTCATTAATGTGATCAATAAATTGTATTTTTAGGCCAGTTTTATGATGCAAGTTTGATTTATATTATGGAATAAAAAAAATTTCCTCATCATACAGGCATATATGTTCAACTGAAATAGCTACGATGATTTACAAATGAAACGTTAAAAGAATAACCATTATTTATAAATAAACATGTTTTGACAATTCATTGTCATATTAGTTGGTTTGAGACTGGAGGATGGTCAAAGTTTGACAAATTGGGTTTATTTTAAAAAGTTTATTCTTTATCCATTAGCTTTTCATTGATAAACAAGCGTATAAAGTAAAGGTAAATTCAAACTAAAGTAAAAGTTCCTAGTATTTACCTAATCGTCACAAACTAACCGACGAATCTTCTTTCTAGAATTATCAATGGGTATAGATCTAGCCATAATTGGTAAACATACAAAGAGTACTGCAACATTTTCCGGATAGCATAAAGCAGGTAACATTTGTAAGTACTAGCAACGGTAAGATAAGATAGGTGTCCAACATTTTATATATATTGGTTCTAACTTGTGCAAGAAGTATACTAACATTTAAATCTATATTATATTCAAAGCATGAATGTTGCCTATGCATTACTGGAAATATCATTTTCATTATATCATTGTTTTTCCTCCAAACAATTGTGTGAGCCATGTCTCATTTTCCACAATTTTCAAACAAAAGTTGTGATTTATCAGGGTTTGAATGTGTTTGTGAACAATCTGGATAGAGTTGTAAATGATAAAATACTAGTAGATTTGTTCAGCAAACATGGGTAGGTTAAGATAGCTGAAGTGATAACATATCATTACGGTGAGAGTAACATGTGATTGTCTTGGAGCTGGCACTCTCTTGGAGCTGTTAAAAGAATTATTCAAGCATTGATGTAACACCCCACGTCCATTAATGTCACTCACAAAGGGAATGCATTAACTTCCATGGAGGTTATAAGTGAATATAGAACAGAAAAATTACAACAAGACAGATAATAAATAGTACTTGGAAATCTAAAACTTCATTTTATTGCAGCGGAAATTAAACATGTTTGTTACATCATAAAACCATAGATCATAACCAAGTACAATATCCATCTTCATAAAAACAAAATACATAATCCCATTACATAAATAGCCATAAAAAAGATAAAAAGCTGGACTTTACTTCAACGGTCTAAGCTTTCCAAAGAGAGATGAAGCAAATCAATCAAACTCCACTAGAGCTGGGCCCAACCTGAGGACCTGGAGGGGGGAAAGGATAGAAATAGAGGGGGTCAGACGTAAAGTCTGGCGAGTATGATAATTCTAACAATACTATTATCAAAATAACTAGACTAAGGCATAAGCTGGAAGACAAGTAAATGTCTATGAACTCTTAGGAAGATAAAGATAGCGTTTAAGATAACGTTAAAGATAACGGTAAAGGCACACCTAATTACTAACGAACGATTACTACACTGCACCGCACATTACTACACTGCACCACACCAGTCATCCTATTGTTTGATCCCACTTGCTTCACACAGAAACTTTATAAATAGCCTTACGTACCCCTAGCTGACTACATAAGTGCCGTCTGCCCCTATCTCCACTAGGTGTACCCCACTACCCACTTTCGATCGGCTCCCTACTCGTAGATACCCGTGCTGGCCCCACAGTGGGGTGTATCACTCCCCTAAAGTGGCAACCCGATACAACTTGAGAATGCACGGCTTATACCTACACGATGCAACAACGTCTTACCTACCAGCCCGGGTCCACACACGCATATGAAACTCGTTGGACTTGTGTTGCCACCGCTCCCCATTTTGGCCTCTTACAGTCAAACCCAGCATGCGTGTCCCGTCCTCGACTTGGGTCGAGCCCACAAAGATACGTTTGGGATACTGGTCGAAATGGGCCCCCACAAGCTACCCACCTAAGCTTGTCACTAGTATATCCCACTTAACCCTCTTAGTCATGTTCATTTACATGTGTGTTTGGTTAAGTCTTACTAATCGTATTTACATGCCACTAAGGGCACCTCCTAGATTCCTCATGCCACCCAAGGCACCTACTTTACCCCCATGTCCCACCTTACATGTTTATCTGGTTAAGTATTTCTTAATTCATTCAGGCCATAACCTCATAAAGACCTCTCACATTAGACTGGCATTTATGGCAACTGGATTTGCCGGGCGGGTCCGGGGAGTCTTACACCATAAAAGAGTCTAACCTCGTGTCTTTACAACTGTTATGCTTTAGTTTAGGCCTAGGACCTCTCACATTGGGCTGACATTTGTGACCACTGGATTTGCCGGGCCGGTCCGGGCAGGTTTACATCACAAACGAGTCCAACCTCGTGTCCTAAGCGTTGATTAACACTTAAAATCTTTTACCCCAGTTTTAATAATTCCCTATTCAAGTTATTAATTAAGTCAACTTTTAATGATGTCCATAATTGACTCAATTATGGACATCCACTTATAGCATGCAAAATCATATCAATTACACCCCAACTTTTTAATATTAAATCCTTAATATTACCCCTACCCCACGTTTATACGTTCGCTTATTCAACGCATAATATAGGCTAGACTAGTATAGTCTAACACCTAGCACAAAGATAAATTATCACAATATATAGACAATTAAAATAAATCTAATCATAATAGGGGTGAAACTTGCATAAACTACACATGTTAAGGATAAAAAGGTGTCAACTTGTTAAATGTCTCAATTTATATGATATGATCATAGCCCAAATCTATACATAAACTTGCATATGGGGTTTTTAGGCAACATAATGATGGTGTGAACTAGCATAGGATATCACATATGTCATAGCATAATTCTAGATGTCATAATAGATCTCTTGGTATATGTTTATAACTTTTCTAATCAATCTAACTTGCATATGTGACTTGTCATATAGATCAACATAACCCAAACATGATGATTTAATTAATATGAACTAACTAGCATAGATGGTAACATCATGGCCTTTTTAACATGTATGATTCATCACAACTTAGCATAAAAACTTTCAACATACATAACATCATCATAGCATGATTTACAACATATAAGATATCATCATCACATAACATTGGATTTACAATATACATGATAGAAAAAGGGGTTTACAACAACATATATGATAATTCACATCATCTACTCATAATCCATTCATAACTCAACCTAATTAAAATGATAATAATCTTGTTAAGATCATCATACTCGCAATTTAGAGAAGAAAAGAGAGAGTTTTGCTTTGCTTTATGGTTGAGGGAATTAGAATTGAATTTTCTTTTCTTCTTACTTAGTTGGCGGCGGCTCCATTGATTTCCATGGCGACGGTAACTATTCTATTTTAATTAGGTTTAGGGTTAGCATTAGGATGTATTTATAGGTGTAGGAAGTTATTTAGGACCATTAGATTAACCCTGAACCATGAGAACCAATCAAATGCAAAATCTGCATTTGAGCGAATCGGCCCATGGGTTGACAGCCAAACACCCTGGATTAACCCCTAGTCGACTCAGCAAGGCTCGGGTCGACCTCAAAAATGGGCCAGTTCGGTTATTCCCCCTCCCAATTCGCTGTTTTGAACTTTTTCGCATATTTATTTATTTAATTTTTAATTTATATATATATATATATCAATATATATATATATATATTTCTCTGCGCAACCCATTTCACTTAATTCTTTTCTAAAAATTAAGTATAATTTAATTTGTGAATTTTAATGTTATAAAATTACGGGGTGTTACATTCTCCCCTCCTGAAAGGATTTCGTCCCCGAAATCTCCAAGTCAAGAAGAATGTATATCCTACCATCTAATCGTCCATCTACTCAACCATCAAACACCAACATCCATTGTCCTTAAAAGACTTCTAATGCTTTAATGTTTATATGTACAGTGTGTGTATATGTCCATATCTAATGCAAAATTAGGCGGTCTACTGATTCAGTCGACAACCTTAGTGCAATTCATGATAGTGCCATGCGTCCAATATGTATGCAAAAGATTCCTAATGATACATATTAATTCTATATGCATGCACAACCATCCACCCGAATGCAGCAACTATATGATAATACAACCATTATACATCCATTCTACTAAATACATCCATATATATGCAATATGCAATATGAAGTGACTGAGCCGATCTGGTGCCTAATAGTGTGTGTATAAGCATCCACGAGCAACCACTAGCAAACACTTGCATCCACTTTGCATCCACCATACATAACATGTCTCAAACACATGTTTCAACCATAAGATTATCCTAACTAAAGGTTAAAGATACTAGCGAGAGGATATACTAAAGATAAGATAAGTACAAGCTAAGCGATAAAGGAGAAATTAAAAGACATACCCTCAAAAAGAAAAGGGTGTCGTGAACGCATCTTCTCTTCCGTCTCCCAAGTAGCGTTGCTCTCATCATCTCCCCATTGCACTTTGACTAGTCTGACCTCTCGATTCCTCAACCTCTTGATCTCCGACCCAAGAATGCGCGTAGGAGCTCGTCGAATTGTCGCATCATGCTCTATCTCCACCTCTCTAAGCAAGCTCGGCTCTACCACTTCCGCGGTCTCATGCAAGCACTTCCTCAAATGTGACACAGGGAATACGTCGTGTACACCACTAATCTCTCGGGCAACTCCACTCTATACGCCATCCGTCCAATCCTCTCCTTAATAGGAAACGGCCCTACAAACCTTGGTGCTAATTTCCCAACGGACCCAAAGCGAACAACGTTTCGTAATGGAGACACTTTGACAAAGACCATGTCCCTAACTTCAAACTCGAGATCTGTCCTCCTCTTATCCTCATAAGATTTCTGCCTATCTTGCGCTGCTTATATCCTCCTTCGAATCAAGTCGATCTTCTCCGAAGTCTCCCTAATCATATCGGACCCAAGTAAGATCTTATCCGTAGATTCCCACCAACATGTAGGTGAGCGACAAGGTCGTCCATATAGAGCTTCGAATGGTGCCATACCAATGCTGGACTGAAAGCTATTATTATATGCGAACTCAACCAATGGAAGATGCTCTTCCCATGTACCCCCAAAGTCTAGGATACATAGCCTCAACAGATCCTCTAGAATGCGATTCACCCTCTCAGTCTGGCCGTCCGTCTGAGGATGATATGCGGTGCTCAAACATAACTGAGTCCCTACCGCCTCTTGTAAGCTTCTCCAAAATTCGCTAGTGAAAATAGGATCGCGGTCGCTCACTATGCAAGAAGGAACACCATGCAAACGAACTATTTCTCGAACGTATACGGAGGCTAACCATGGAGCAGTCCTCTTACTCTTTACGGGAATGAAATGGGCGCTTTTAGTAAGTCTATCTACTATAACCCAAATTCCCGTATTACCCTTCCTTGATCGCGGTAACCCATCCACAAAATCCATCGAGACACTTTCCCACTTCCATAGTGGAACCTCCAATGGGTGAAGCAACCCACCGGGTTTCTTTTGCTCCGCTTTTACTTGTTGGCACACCAAGCATCTAGCGACATACTCGGTCACGTCTTTCTTCATGCCGGCCCAAAAGTAAACTCTCTTCATGTCTTTGTACATCTTGTCCCCGCCGGGATGAATGGTCATCTTCGAATGATGTGCTTCGTCAATAATAGTCTTCCTTAGGTCATCGTCTTTTGGCACACAAAGTCTACCGTCCCTACGTAACCAACCCTTATCGTCTAGGGTATACCTACGGAGATGGCTTGATGACTCCCCTCCTTTGATTTTTTCTACTAACTCAACCAACTGCGGGTCGTCTCGCTGTGCCTCGCCAATCCATCCAAAAAGCGTAGGTCTGACCTCCAAGGATGCTAGCAAACCGGGTACGAAGTCAACGGAAGGTCTAAAGTCAAACATCGAAATGAATTCTAAACTTCGCCGCTCAACAAACAAAGGACTTAAGGATAATCTTTTCTACTTAAGGCGTCTGCCACCACATTACCCTTGCCAGGGGTATATGCTATCTCAAAGTCGTAGGATGCCAAGAACTCCATCCACCTTTGCTGCCTTAAGTTCAAGTCCTTCTGAGAGAATAAGTATTTTAAAGATTTGTGGTCAGTGAATAATTCAAATTTCTCGCCAAGAAGATAATGACGCCAAGACTTAAGCGCGAAAACAATAGCGGCCAACTCTAGGTCATGTGTAGGATAATTTTTCTCATGCGCTCTCAACTGCCTTCCACCATAGGCTATTACCCTACCCTCTTGCATTAAGACTGTGCCTAGTCCTGTCCCACAAGCATCAGTATAAACGGTAAACGGCTTACTCCTGTCTGGCAATACTAAGACTGGGGCTGAAGTCAAAGCTCTCTTCAAACGTTGGAACGCATCATCACAATCTACGTCCCATGTGAAAACTAGGTTCTCCTTCGTCAAGCGTGTCAATGGAGCTGATATCTTTGCGAAGTCTTTGATAAACTTCCTATAGTAGCCAGCCAACCCCTAGAAACTTCTCACTTCGGTAGCATTTTTAGGGACCTTCCAATCTTGGATGGCCACCACCTTCGCGGGATCCACGGCTATACCTTCTTTGGAAACCACGTGCCTCAAGAACCGTACTTCCTTCCTCCAGAAGTGACACTTAGAAAATTTAGCCTTAAGGCTATGCGCTCGTAGGGTCTCCAACACTTCCCTAAGATGTAGGGCATGCTCTTCTTCATCCTTAGAAAAGATCAAGATGTCATCTGGAAAGACTACCACGAATTTGTTAAGGTACTCCCTAAACACCCTACTCATCAAATCAACAAAGTATGCGGGGGCGTTTGTCAAACCGAAGGGCATAACTAGCCATTCATAGAAACCGTACGGAGTCCTAAAGGCAGTCTTGTCTATGCTATCCTCAACCACTCTCAACTGATGGAAACCAGTGGCTAAGTCCAACTGCGAAAACACTGAGGCGCCAACTAATTGATCGAAGAGATCGTCAATCCTCGGCAGTGGGTGTTTGTTCTTCTTAGTAAGCTTATTAAGTTGTCTATAGTCCACACAAAGTCTAAGGGACCCATCTTCCTTCGTGGCAAATACTACTGGAGCACCCCACTCCAATATACTATGTCTTATGAACCCCTTCTCAAGCAACTCCTTCACTTGCTTATCGAGTTCCCTCCTTTCACGAGGAGCCATGTGGCGTACTGGCAAAGATACTGGTTTCGCATTATCCACAAGATATATTCGAAAATCTATCTCCCGCTTCGGAGGCAAGCCCTTCACCTCCTCAAACACATCCGAATATTCTCGGACCACTCTAACAGATCGTAGATTTTCCTCAGACGCGTCAAGCGATTCTAGATAACTTAGCATAACCGAATTTATGGGATTACAGAAGATTTTGAGAGTGTTGCCAAGGCGACTCACGAGCCTAACTACTCTCCTTTCACAATCAAGAACGGCCCCATTTCTGGATAACCAATCCATTCCTAAAATTAGCCCATAGCCCGTGAAGCCCAACACATAAGCATCACATCTAAATTCAACGCTAAGTATGGAAATTTTCAAATCCAAACACATCATGGACAAATAAGCTGAGCCCCCAATTGGATTCGAAACAACTAAGGGATCCTCTACTAAACTGGTGTTTAAGTGCAAAGATTCAACTAATGATGTAGAGATAAACGAATGTGATGCGCCCGAATCGAATAAGGTGCGGACATGATGATCAAACAGAAAAACTAAGCTTTCAATAGAAATGGTTCTACCTCGTTCTTGCAGCGGTGGGACCGCGAGAGCCTGAACTTGTCCCCTTGCCTGCCCTGGTGCCATAAGAGCCTGCACCTGTCCTCCCGAGGTAGCTCTTGCCCTCTGCCCCTTCTTTGGGCAGTCCTTCACTAAATGTCCCGCATCGCCACAATGAAAACAGCCTGTCTTCTTTTTCTTTCGGCAATCCTTGCTGAGATGGCCTGGTGTCCCATAGTTAAAACATTTCTTCTTTCCCTTGTCGTTATTGTCTTTACCACCCTTCTTGTTTTGCTGTTGTGGTTTCTTCTGATCCCCCTTCTTCTTGGGTGCCTTATCAGCTTTAGCGCTTTTCTCCTCATGCATGAGCGCCATTTCTACTAACTTCTCAAAGGTGGCCCCCATCGGGATGCAGGTCATAGCCAACCCTTGCAATGGTTCATTCAAGCCATTCACGAACCTTAGAGCCTTCTTCTCCGGCGTGTTTACTAAGTCCAAGCCAAACCTTGCTAACCGATTAAATTTATTGACATATTCTTTCACTGATGAGCTTCCTTGCTTCAATGTCAAGAACCTTTCCATATATAGATTTTCTTCCGCCCTTGAGAGAAACTTCGCCTCGAACCTACGTCTGAAATCCGCCCAAGAGTCAACCGGACGCTCCCCATTAGTGACCTCCCACCAAAATGAGGCCTCTCCCTTCATCAACCAAGCTGCTAAACGAACTCTCTTCCCTTCTTCTACTTCAATTATTTCTAACAATTCTTCCACCTCCTTAAGCCAATCTCTTGCTTCCACAAACGTTTCTGACCCTTGAAATGGTTTTCCACCCATAGCATTGAATTCCTTGCACGTCTTTGCAAAAGTATCTACGCGAGGAGGAGGAGGAGGAACGGGTGCAGCTGGTGATGGAGGAACTTTGGCTGGACCTGCAGCGGCCCTAGCCTCTAATAACCTCCTATACCATCCTGGTATCGTACACCGTCGGGTAGATTAAGATCTTCAGCCACGCTGAATCGAAAAAGGAAAGATTCAAAATGGAGAATTCGAAAAATAAAGATATGGGCTATTGGGGATTATGTTTTTTTTTCTTAAAAACTTTTCTCTTTAAATTTCTCAATAAAACATGTTTTTGAAAGCACTTCTTCCAAAAATAACTATTTTTCTAAAGTATTTTTATCTGTTCTGGTAACCTTAAGCTCTGATACCACGTGTAACACCCCACGTCCATTAATGTCACTCACAAAGGGAATGCATTAACTTCCATGGAGGTTATAAGTGAATATAGAACAGAAAATTTACAACAAGACAGATAATAAATAGTACTTGGAAATCTAAAACTTCATTTTATTACAGCGGAAATTAAACATGTTTGTTACATCATAAAACCATAGATCATAACCAAGTACAATATCCATCTTCATAAAAACAAAATACATAATCCCATTACATAAATAGCCATTAAAAAGATAACAAGCTGGACTTTACTTCAACGGTCCAAGCTTTCCAAAGAGAGATGAAGCAATTCAATCAAACTCCACTAGAGCTGGGCCCAACCTGAGGACCTAGAGAGGGAAAAAGGATAGAAATAGAGGGGGTCAGACATAAAGTATGGCGAGTATGATAATTCTAACAATACTATTATCAAACTAACTAGACTAAGGCATAAGCTGGAAGACAAGTAAATGTCTATGAACTCTTAGGAAGATGAAGATAGCGTTTAAGATAACGTTAAAGATAACGGTAAAGGCACACCTAATTACCAACGAATGATTACTACACTGCATCGCACATTACTACACTGCACCACACCAGTCACCCTATTGTTTGATCCCACTTGCTTCACACAGAAACTTTATAAATAGCATTACGTACCCCTAGCTGACTACATAGGTGCCGTCTACCCCTATCTCCAGTAGGTGTACCCCACTACCGACTTTCGATCGGCTCCCTAATCGTGGATACCCGTGCTGGCCCCACAGTGGGGGTGTATCACTCCCCTAAAGTGGCAACCCGATACAACTTGAGAATGCACGGCTTATACCTACACGATGCAACAACGTCTTACCTACCAGCCCGGGTCCACACACGCATATGAAACCCGTTGGACTTGCGTTGCCACCGCTCCCCGTTTTGGCCTCTTACAGTCAAACCCAGCATGCGTGTCCCGTCCTCGACTTGGGTCGAGCCCACAAAGATACATTTGGGATACTGGTCGAAATGGGACCCCACAAGCTACCCACCTAAGCTTGTCACTAATATATCCCACTTAACCCTCTTAGTCATGTTCATTTACATGTGTGTTTGGTTAAGTCTTACTAATCGTATTTCACATGCCACTAAGGGCACCCCCTAGATTCCTCATGCCACCCAAGGCACCTACTTAACCCCCATGTCCCACCTTACATGTTTATATGGTTAAGTATTTCTTAATTCATTCAGGCCATAACCTCATAAAGACCTCTCACATTATACTGGCATTTATGGCAGCTGGATTTGCGTGGCGGGTCCGGGCAGTCTTACACCATAAAAGAGTCTAACCTCGTGTCTTTACAACTGTTATGCTTTAGTTTAGGCCTAGGACCTCTCACATTGGGCTGACATTTGTGACTACTGGATTTACCGGGCGGGTCCGTGCAGGTTTACGTCACAAACGAGTCCAACCTCGTGTCCTAAGCATTGATTAACACTTAAAATCTTTTACCCTAGTTTTAATAATTCCCTATTCAAGTTATTAATTAAGTCAACTTTTAATGATGTCCATAATTGACTCAATTATGGCCATCCACTTATGGCATGCAAAATCATATCAATTGCACCCTAACTTTTTAATATTAAATCCTTAATATTACCCCTACCACATGTTTATACGTTCGCTTATTCAACGCATAATATAGGCTAGAATTGTATAGTCTAACACCTAGCACAAAGATAAATTATCACAACATATAGACAATTAAAATAAATCTAATCGTAATAGGGGTGAAACTTGCATAAACTACACATGTTAAGGATCAAAAGGTGTCAACTTGTTAAATGTCTCAATTTATATGATATGATCATAACCCAAATCTATACATAAACTTGCATATGGGGTTTTTAGGCAACATAATGATGGTGTGAACTAGCATAGGATATCACATATGTCATAGCATAATTCTAGATGTCATAATAAATGTCTTGGTATATGTTCATAACTTTTCTAATCAATCTAACTTGCATATGTGACTTGTCATATAGATCAACATAACCCAAACATGATGATTTAATTAATATGAACTAACTAGCATAGATGGTAACATCATGGCCTTTTTAACATGTATGATTCATCACAACTTAGCATAGAAACTTTCAACATACATAACATCATCATAGCATGATTTACAACATATAAGATATCATCATCACATAACATTGGATTTACAATATACATGATAGAAAAAGGGGTTTACAACAACATATATGATAATTCACATCATCTACTCATAATCCATTCATAACTCAACCTAATTAAAATGATAATAATCTTGTTAAGATCATCATACTCACAATTTAGAGAAGAAAAGAGAGAGTTTTGCTTTGCTTTAGGGTTGAGAGAATTAGAATTGAATTTGCTTTTCTTCTTTCTTAGTTGGCGGCGGCTCCATTGATTTCCATGGCGACGGTAACTATTCTATTTTAATTAGGTTTAGGGTTAGCATTAGGATGTATTTATAGGTGTAGGAAGTTATTTAGGACCATTAGATTAACCTTGAACCATGAGAACCAATCAAATGCAAAATCTGCATTTGAGCGAATCGGCCCACGGGTTGACAGCCAAACACCCTGAATTAACCCCTAGTCGACCCAGCAAGGCTCGGGTCGACCTCAAAAATGGGCCGGTTCGGTTATTCCCCCTCCCAATTCGCTGTTTTGAACTTTTTCGCATATTTAATTATTTAATTTTTAATTTAATATATATATATATTTCTCTGCGCAACCCATTTCACTTAATTCTTTTCTAAAAATTAAGTATACTTTAATTTGTGAATTTTAATGTTATAAAATTACGGGGTGTTACAATTGAGGTAATAATTTTATATGGCATCCTTAACCAGCAAAATTTGAGCACTACTGATATGTGATTCTTATGTATAATGTTTTCTTTCTGTTTCATGAATATAATATATAAATGCTTGTTTTAGCATTTAAAGCGATTGTGTAGAAATCCTAATATTGCAGAGATCCACATTAGTCTTATTGATTTAGGCATAAGATAACTTGCATTCTTGTTTGCTTTAATGTGCTACTTCTTCATTTTGTTATTGATCTCATTGAATTTATTCATGGGGTTACAAGGCCAGTTTTAGACTAGTGGTTATGAATGGTAGTTTATAGACTGTTAGTGATGTTTTTAATCCAATAATAGAAATATAAGCTTCAATTGATCGTAGCTTGTAGACTAATAGTCTTGATGGAGAATTCTTTTAATTGAGCAACAAGATACAAAAGAACTATGGAAAGAGTTAACTTTCAGAGCATGAAAGACTTGGGAAACTCATTTCAAAATACATAGATATATGTTGAAATAATTGGAAATAACCCCTTTTTGGTTATTTTTTTAGGATGTATTTTCAATTGTTGCATATAAGGCACTGGGGTGACTGATATTCCTTAATGTTGTTTGAGGCAGTCAAAATTTCCTATTAATTACGATGTTAGTATTTGAGATGTATTCCCGATTATCATGGATGTTATAGTATATCTACTGGCACACTGCAGTATTTTCAAGACTGAAGGTGAAATTTGGCCCATATACAGAGTAGCATTCACTTGGATTTGAGTTACATTTCCAGCTTACACCTTTCCTGCACCTTGTTCGCATCCAAACTCATACGTAGTTTCATAGATCATGCAATTTTTTGAATTTCATGTAAATTAGGAATTTAGCCAGTGTAGGGAGCAATTCTGTACTCAAAATTCTCAAAAGCTAGTGCTTATTCTGAAGTTTAACTAACTTGAGTTTTAGCGGTATTTTACTGGTGAATAGAGGTGCTTGGAACTCATATGTACATAAGCCTTTATTTGGAGTTATAAACAACATGGAGCGGAGATGAAGAAAAACTTCTAAAGAAGCGCACTCAGAAAATATGGTGATGGAAAGTGGAGTTTTGTTCCATCTTGTACCGGTACTTCATATTACTTAGTCATTAATTCTTTATAATTACTGGGAATTGTATACTTAGTAGAAATTCATGACTTTTATGCATGCGTATTGAACAAACCTAGGACTTAAAAGATGTCAAAAAAGCTCCAGACTTCGGTGGTTGAACTATCTCTCCCAACAATACACCTTGCAGAGTTCAAAGATGAAGAAAATAACCTTATTTTCTGACTTTACGAGCTCTTTGTGAAACAGGTACAATTATTTGGGAAATTGTAATAGTTATTTGGAAATAACTAAATAAACATACATTGATTAATTCAGTTTCAAAAGCGGTTGATGATAAACAAGCACTTTAAAGTTTCATTTGGACAATTGTGGATAAATTTTATTGCAGACAAGCAAGCACTATAAAGTTTAACCCTTCCATGTTTCAGGCAGTTCTCATAAATTGCCATATATTCATCTTGTTTTCATGGTATAAGACACAACTTGTTCGTTTCTAGTTGCATTTAAGTATTGTAAAATCTAGATTTGATAAATAAATATACCTGGATGTTAGTATTATAGTACTACTAATTGTATAATAAACATAGAAGTGACAAATAGCTCATGGTTCGTCTAGTTGTCCTTATTCTTCTACAAATTACGAATATCTTAAGTTAAACTCTGTTTGCCCCATACAAATAAACCAATAAACTGTCTTAATCCAAATTTTTAATTATGTACAAGATATATTGTAACGTCCCAGAATTTTCGGCCATTTAAATTCGAATATTTAAATTCGTTTATATATTTTATTAGAAATATAAAGGATTTTTAATCAAATTTATTTATATAAAATGGAGTTTGATTTTTTTTAATATATTTATAAATTAATAAATAAAAAAGGGCTTCAACGACGCTACTGCATTCAGAATAAGTTAGCAACTAAGGCTTGGTCACGCCCAACGAAATATCACTTACTGTTTCTTGTTCAGCTGTGTCAGTCATGCATTTGTTAGCACAAATGACTTGTATGACTTCATTTGTTTTTCTCAATTAAATATTGATGTACCTCATAAGATGGTATGAAATCAAGCATTTGAAGATTTATTTATATCAACCTGAAAGTATAACTCAAGTATAGTTTTAATTTTTCTTTTATATCATTATCGAGTATTATGTTGAAAACTAAAGGGATTAAATTTTTGAATGACCAATATGGTTTACCTATAATATGAACCAGGAGGCATCACCTTTATGATCATTAGGATGCAAAGTGAATCATCACTGAGTTATCTGTTGGTTTTAACTTAATAAGGATATATATGAATAGAATTAGAATCTGAACATAAGCTTGTACCATAAAACAGATATGTATTTTATTTTTTTCACATAAAATACGGCTGAAAGGACCAGACATATATTTCTACATTGTAGAACAGGGAGATCAAACGAATAAAATACATTGATATATTTATACATCAACTTCTACAGTAAATAGAACAGCAAAAGAAACATATATTAATAGTGAATAAACAGTGTATAATGAAAAGAAAATAACAATAGTTAGTATATATTTTATCAGACAGTTTTATACAAACCTTTTCGGCCAAATTATATACATCAGTCCCAAAGTAAATATACAAAACAAATTGTACAAGGAGTGTGCAGATTCAAATATAAAAATGCAGATTCAAATCTGAAAATCCAACCCGAATCTTCACTGCTTAAGGTGCTGCCGTCACCATTGCTCACCACCAAACCAACCTGAGAGAGGAAAAGTAAATACAGCTATGAGTAGCTATGTATAGGTATAGGTGTATAGTGAAAAGATTTCAAATCAAAGAAAAAGAAAAAAAAAGAAACAGGGAATTCAACAGTAAATCGAAACAGGAAATGTACGATCATATAAAGAAAATCTACTGAAATTTAATATGAACTGACAATACGACATAAACAATTCATAGAACACTCGATCCATGAAGATATAAACACACATAACAATTCAAACAGCTACCATGAGAAGACAATATGAACAGGAATATATATATAATTAATCTCAAACAAAACATGTGAGTAAACAAAGTGTAACCTAACAGGAAACAACAGGGTACCCAGTATGAACAGCTAGGTATGTTCCTGTATATAAAAATACCAATTTGTATGCCAAATCTCAGACAAGGTGCTATTGAAATATTGATAACTGAATTGACCACACACCGTCCATCAAAATCTAGGTATAAACAGTTCAAGGATCTAAGCAAACAAGAACATGCAATCCAATATAAAATCCACATTTTCACTGTCGAATATCACAAGCAGACCAAGTCCATCACAAACAAGTTCGATCTTACGGCATAGCTAAAACAAGAAGGATAGCACCTAGGATCTAAGCAAACAGACACATAAAATCCATCACTGTTATAAGACATCACGCAAACCATCACGAACAGATCAAAGCAGGACTGAAAAGCAGCTAGGGTTTAGGTTCAACTAAATCTAAGCTAGGATTTAACAATTCGTAGATCGCTGAATCCTTTCTACTATAAATACATAACCACGCACCACAAACTAGATGAACACAGCAAGAGAAAAACGACTTCAAATCCACAGTAAGAAAAAAAAAAAAGAGAACATAAATTAATTTGGGAAAAGGAAGACTTAGCTTTTGGTCTGGGTCGAATCGAGTGGAAGTAGGCCGAGCGAGTGAAGAGGGTGAAGGAAGATCGGAGCGTGGTGATGTATTGGTGGCTGCGACGCCAGTTATCTCCGATTTTTGATGATTAAAAGGGGGATTAGGGTTTTTAATTTTTGGTTTTGGGATCAATTTTCGTGGAGGCGGCTAAATGAATGGGAGGGTTACGATGGAATAGGGTTTTAATGGGAAGCGGGTCGGGTCCTTTTAGTTGGGCCGGTAATCAAGAGGTAAGCCCACTTTAAAATTAAATATATAATCCATGTTTTAATTTAATTAATTTATAAAGGTTCGTAATATGTTTTCTCACTCATACGACCCCGGATTCAGGCACGGTCAGTTGCGTTGGAACCGTGGAGACGGGTACTTCGAGATGGAGCGGAGCAAATTCGGATCTGAAGTGACTAGAATTTCTATTCGAATTAAATGTCAGTTTAATTCGACAAAAACCAGACTGTTGACTGACAAATCAAATACAGGTGAGTTAAACTCACTCAGCCTCCTCGTTTATATTTTATATAAACTGGGTATTTTATTCTTGCGTGTTCTGCTTGATTGTGGTTGACTGTTAGATATATATATACTGTTGATCATCGATCGTTTAAATTTAACTGTTGGGGACAACCCCTAACAAAGTAACTCCTTTGACGGGTCATGTTTATAAACTATGTTTGAAATTGTTTGAATTGGTTGAATGGACTGTTGTTTGATTGATGGTCATTATAAGAAATGACGAATGATTGATTTTGATGGTCATCAAACCATATTTCCATATCTGTTCTAATATTCACCAATGTCTAGAATTGGTTGGGTAATCAGCATCACTGGACCCAAAAGTCAAACAGTTATAAAATATGGATTTTTATAAGCAGTGAAACGATAAAATTTGAAGTTATAACGGGAATTGGATTTGAAAGATTTTTAAATTGGAAGTTATTGAAAAAGGAAATAAAGTATTAAATTATTATTTATTTAAAGTTTATTGGAAACTTGTTTTATAAGATGAATTCTTAAATCGATAAGGACTTTAAATAAAGGACAGGGAATTATCTGGTGACTAGATATTTGGTTAATTGTAAATGATTAAAAAGGGTTATTTAAATTAATTTTATTTAATTAATTTAAAAAGAGGAATTAAACCAAAAGGGTTTAGAGAAATGGTTATGATTTGAATTAACCAGGTAAGTTTGAAAGATGAACAGGTATATATTGGAACTCGGGTTTTTATATAAAGAAACAAAGGGCTCCAAACCGAATACGATAGGTTAAAGGGAATTTTTCTTAATGTTTTGAATTAAGTAAAGGGAGGCGAAGATGAAAATGGTTTATGTTAAACCTGGAATTTTATTTATAAATGGAATATGAGTTTAGGTGTCGTTTTTGAATTCAAATACTTAAGAAGGAAATTAAGATAAACCAAATGAATTTGGAAAGAGATTTACCAAAAAGAAGATTTAAAAGTGAGCTTGGTAAACGAGATTTGAAAATGGAAATTGAGATATCAATATCGGGTTTTTAAATTATGACTCGTATTTACCTGAAGGTAAGAACGTGGTTGGTCAAGGTCTGAGAGGTAATTAAAATACCTCAACTTGAACGACTTCGGGACGACCCAAAGATAATACTAGTTGGTAATGACGAGAGTGTGCGATAAGATTTCCAAGATAACGGAAATGAGATTTCCCTAGTAATGGAATTAAAAGGAAATTGGGCGATGACTTTAAAGGCCAAGTGATGCTGAGTACTAGACCAGTGAATGTATTTCTTTTGTTTTCATGGATGTTTACTTGATAGTTAAATAACCGACTATCAAGTCTGACCTTTACGATTGTTGGTATGGAAAGTCCGGGATCGAATGTATATTCGAAAACCATTCCAACCAACAAATACGAAAGTATAAGAAGATCAAGCGACGATCGAGATGGAGCATGTGAAGACCATAGATCTTCATGAAGCGGAAGAACCACTTACAATCTCTGATTCGCGCCGGAGATATCCTGGGGTTCTGTCGTGGTTGGGATCTGTGGATTGCAAGGGCTATCGCTACTGATCCATGGGGGTGATTCCTATATTGGATGCAGTAGGAGAGTACCTTCGGTTCATCCTGTTCCTGGATGACTTGTATGGACGAATGTCTGACAGAGTATTTCGAAAGGAATTACCTGCATTGATTTCTCCAAACGTACCATAGTTGATGGCGGAGAAATGGTTATTCTCTAGCCAGATAGCTAGAGTATGTTTGTGGACGTCAATCAAGTGTGATCTGGCGGATCTGACGATGTGGCATTCAAAGTGTATGATGATCAGATGTACTCTGACTTCAGGCCTCATCAAACGGGGAAATGACAAAAATCGGGCAGGCAGCATGGCTATGTGGGTCGCTCCCATTAGGGTGTATTATCACCTATCTAGAGAAATTCCTTTTGTTTCTAAATCTATCGATTCTGCCCATTCGGGGACGGTGGTTTGAGTCCAACCGTCGGTGATATACATTCGATACACTCAAGCGAAATGAGTGGTCGGTCATGTGAGGGTCGGGTTGCAAGATGTTCTTGTTGAACCCAGTGTATTCGCCTCTAGAGATACACGTGCGGAAGGTGGTTCCATACCTTGTCAAGTTGGAAATCCAATATCCAATAAGCGCCCGCGGTTTTCAATTGTATACTATATACGGGGAGCGTGAGATGCAAGCGTTCCTCTAGATTTGTTAATTATTTGTATCTAGACATTATCATAATATCAGATTCATGATATTGATTTCGAAACTAGTTTGGGTTATCGTAAGGTAAAAACCGTCCGTATTTATGTGTGGATCGGTCTTACGATTATCTTTTTCTTTCAAAAGGATTTTTACTCTAAAATCAAGTTGTGTGATATTCTAAATGCTGTGCGAGTTATCTCACTCTGGTCCACCAGACTGACCCGGTGTTTTGTAAATGCTCGGGTTAGACCGAGGTGTACAGGTTCAGGTTATCAGATACTGAGAAGTCCGGAGACGAGCTGAAGATGTTCAGATGAATGATATTCCGCTGTGTGATTATATGAGGACAGATTATCAAAACTGTCCAGATTGTGTGTTGTACTCTGATATTGTAAGTATTTTCAAAAGCTCTCAATAAATGTTGTTTCTATATTATATTTTGTTCCGCTGCGATGTGAGATCCTGTGTTGTGGTGTTTTTCTTCTTCTTCTATTCTAATATTTCTTTCTTTCTTATCTCACCCTCTAAATTCTTTCTAATAACGTCCAGTGTTTTCCGGCACTTGGAGGATCGGCATAAGATACGGTAAAGGTATTTATATCGATTTTCGAGGCCGAAAACCGCTGGGTCGTTACAGTGGTATCAGAGCTATTGGTTTAGTAATAACCTTGGCTCTGTGGCGTAACTCAATAGAAATGGGGTTAGCAACACCCTAGATTGAGTTTGAGTGTATATATATGAGAGCGTATTTGTAAAATTTTATTTACAAATGTTTTGTATCGTGTTATTTGACTGGTTCAAGTGTTGAGAAGCGTTGAACTAGTGAATTGACACGATATTGTTTTATAAAGAGGGTAGATGAAATAATTTTACCCAAGATATATTTCTATACAGGTAAAAGAAATTATTTTCTATATTATAGTAATATGTTTGTTGTTTGTTCTGGTTGATTTGATTTGGAATCAAATTTGAATTTTGAAATAAAGTTGAATTGATCTGTCGATTGAATCAAATATGAATGAGAAACTGAATCTGGCTAAGTAAAATCAATTTGAGAATGAATTGGGGGTTTGAAAATCTAATGGCTAAGTAAATTGGGATTCCAATAAAGTGGATTGCCATTGGGAATTTGAATTTTCTTTTCAAAGAAGTTGAGGCCCAGAATAGCAGTTGTAGTCGATAGAGTCATGCAGAGGAGGTGTTGGCGGAATCCTCGAAAATTTTAGAATCTGGATTTATTTTGATGATAATTTAAAGGTAATGAATTTAAAATAATTCGATTCGAAATATTCTTCTTACTTTGCAATTTCGAGGACGAAATTATTTTAAGGGGGGAAGAATGTAACGTCCCAGAATTTTCGGCCATTTAAATTCGAATATTTAAATTCGTTTATATATTTTATTAGAAATATAAAGGATTTTTAATCAAATTTATTTATATAAAATGGAGTTTGATTTTTTTTAATATATTTATAAATTAATAAATAAAAAAGGGCTTCAACGACGCTACTGCATTCAGAATAAGTTAGCAACTAAGGCTTGGTCACGCCCAACGAAATATCACTTACTGTTTCTTGTTCAGCTGTGTCAGTCATGCATTTGTTAGCACAAATGACTTGTATGACTTCATTTGTTTTTCTCAATTAAATATTGATGTACCTCATAAGATGGTATGAAATCAAGCATTTGAAGATTTATTTATATCAACCTGAAAGTATAACTCAAGTATAGTTTTAATTTTTCTTTTATATCATTATCGAGTATTATGTTGAAAACGAAAGGGATTAAATTTTTGAATGACCAATATGGTTTACCTATAATATGAACCAGGAGGCATCACCTTTATGATCATTAGGATGCAAAGTGAATCATCACTGAGTTATCTGTTGGTTTTAACTTAATAAGGATATATATGAATAGAATTAGAATCTGAACATAAGCTTGTACCATAAAACAGATATGTATTTTATTTTTTTCACATAAAATACGGCTGAAAGGACCAGACATATATTTCTACATTGTAGAACAGGGAGATCAAACGAATAAAATACATTGATATATTTATACATCAACTTCTACAGTAAATAGAACAGCAAAAGAAACATATATTAATAGTGAATAAACAGTGTATAATGAAAAGAAAATAACAACAGTTAGTATATATTTTATCAGACAGTTTTATACAAACCTTTTCGGCCAAATTATATGCATCAGTCCCAAAGTAAATATACAAAACAAATTGTACAAGGAGTGTGCAGATTCAAATATAAAAATGCATATTCAAATCTGAAAATCCAACCTGAATCTTCACTGCTTAAGGTGCTGCCGTCACCATTGCTCACCACCAAACCAACCTGAGAGAGGAAAAGTAAATACAGCTATGAGTAGCTATGTATAGGTATAGGTGTATAGTGAAAAGATTTCAAATCAAAGAAAAAGAAAAAAAAAGAAACAAGGAATTCAACAGTAAATCGAAACAGGAAATGTACGATCATATAAAGAAAATCTACTGAAATTTAATATGAACTGACAATACGACATAAACAATTCATAGAACACTCGATCCATGAAGATATAAACACACATAACAATTCAAACAGCTACCATGAGAAGACAATATGAACAGGAATATATATATAATTAATCTCAAACAAAACATGTGAGTAAACAAAGTGTAACCTAACAGGAAACAACAGGGTACCCAGTATGAACAGCTAGGTATGTTCCTGTATATAAAAATACCAATTTGTATGCCAAATCTCAGACAAGGTGCTATTGAAATATTGATAACTGAATTGACCACACACCGTCCATCAAAATCTAGGTATAAACAGTTCAAGGATCTAAGCAAACAAGAACATGCAATCCAATATAAAATCCACATTTTCACTGTCGAATATCACAAGCAGACCAAGTCCATCACAAACAAGTTCGATCTTACGACATAGCTAAAACAAGAAGGATAGCACCTAGGATCTAAGCAAACAGACACATAAAATCCATCACTGTTATAAGACATCACGCAAACCATCACGAACAGATCAAAGCAGGACTGAAAAGCAGCTAGGGTTTAGGTTCAACTAAATCTAAGCTAGGATTTAACAATTCGTAGATCGCTGAATCCTTTCTACTATAAATACATAACCACGCACCACAAACTAGATGAACACAGCAAGAGAAAAACGACTTCAAATCCATAGTAAGAAAAAAAAAAGAGAACATAAATTAATTTGGGAAAAGGAAGACTTAGCTTTTGGTCTGGGTCGAATCGAGTGGAAGTAGGCCGAGCGAGTGAAGAGGGTGAAGGAAGATCGGAGCGTGGTGATGTATTGGTGGCTGCGACGCCAGTTATCTCCGATTTTTGATGATTAAAAGGGGGATTAGGGTTTTTAATTTTTGGTTTTGGGATCAATTTTCGTGGAGGCGGCTAAATGAATGGGAGGGTTACGATGGAATAGGGTTTTAATGGGAAGCGGGTCGGGTCCTTTTAGTTGGGCCGGTAATCAAGAGGTAAGCCCACTTTAAAATTAAATATATAATCCATGTTTTAATTTAATTAATTTATAAAGGTTCGTAATATGTTTTCTCACTCATACGACCCCGGATTCAGGCACGGTCAGTTGCGTTGGAACCGTGGAGACGGGTACTTCGAGATGGAGCGGAGCAAATTCGGATCTGAAGTGACTAGAATTTCTATTCGAATTAAATGTCAGTTTAATTCGACAAAAACCAGACTGTTGACTGACAAATCAAATACAGGTGAGTTAAACTCACTCAGCCTCCTCGTTTATATTTTATATAAACTGGGTATTTTATTCTTGCGTGTTCTGCTTGATTGTGGTTGACTGTTAGATATATATATACTGTTGATCATCGATCGTTTAAATTTAACTGTTGGGGACAACCCCTAACAAAGTAACTCCTTTGACGGGTCATGTTTATAAACTATGTTTGAAATTGTTTGAATTGGTTGAATGGACTGTTGTTTGATTGATGGTCATTATAAGAAATGACGAATGATTGATTTTGATGGTCATCAAACCATATTTCCATATCTGTTCTAATATTCACCAATGTCTAGAATTGGTTGGGTAATCAGCATCACTGGACCCAAAAGTCAAACAGTTATAAAATATGGATTTTTATAAGCAGTGAAACGATAAAATTTGAAGTTATAACGGGAATTGGATTTGAAAGATTTTTAAATTGGAAGTTATTGAAAAAGGAAATAAAGTATTAAATTATTATTTATTTAAAGTTTATTGGAAACTTGTTTTATAAGATGAATTCTTAAATCGATAAGGACTTTAAATAAAGGACAGGGAATTATCTGGTGACTAGATATTTGGTTAATTGTAAATGATTAAAAAGGGTTATTTAAATTAATTTTATTTAATTAATTTAAAAAGAGGAATTAAACCAAAAGGGTTTAGAGAAATGGTTATGATTTGAATTAACCAGGTAAGTTTGAAAGATGAACAGGTATATATTGGAACTCGGGTTTTTATATAAAGAAATAAAGGGCTCCAAACCGAATACGATAGGTTAAAGGGAATTTTTCTTAATGTTTTGAATTAAGTAAAGGGAGGCGAAGATGAAAATGGTTTATGTTAAACCTGGAATTTTATTTATAAATGGAATATGAGTTTAGGTGTCGTTTTTGAATTCAAATACTTAAGAAGGAAATTAAGATAAACCAAATGAATTTGGAAAGAGATTTACCAAAAAGAAGATTTAAAAGTGAGCTTGGTAAACGAGATTTGGAAATGGAAATTGAGATATCAATATCGGGTTTTTAAATTATGACTCGTATTTACCTGAAGGTAAGAACGTGGTTGGTCAAGGTCTGAGAGGTAATTAAAATACCTCAACTTGAACGACTTCGGGACGACCCAAAGATAATACTAGTTGGTAATGACGAGAGTGTGCGATAAGATTTCCAAGATAACGGAAATGAGATTTCCCTAGTAATGGAATTAAAAGGAAATTGGGCGATGACTTTAAAGGCCAAGTGATGCTGAGTACTAGACCAGTGAATGTATTTCTTTTGTTTTCATGGATGTTTACTTGATAGTTAAATAACCGACTATCAAGTCTGACCTTTACGATTGTTGGTATGGAAAGTCCGGGATCGAATGTATATTCGAAAACCATTCCAACCAACAAATACGAAAGTATAAGAAGATCAAGCGACGATCGAGATGGAGCATGTGAAGACCATAGATCTTCATGAAGCGGAAGAACCACTTACAATCTCTGATTCGCGCCGGAGATATCCTGGGGTTCTGTCGTGGTTGGGATCTGTGGATTGCAAGGGCTATCGCTACTGATCCATGGGGGTGATTCCTATATTGGATGCAGTAGGAGAGTACCTTCGGTTCATCCTGTTCCTGGATGACTTGTATGGACGAATGTCTGACAGAGTATTTCCAAAGGAATTACCTGCATTGATTTCTCCAAACGTACCATAGTTGATGGCGGAGAAATGGTTATTCTCTAGCCAGATAGCTAGAGTATGTTTGTGGACGTCAATCAAGTGTGATCTGGCGGATCTGACGATGTGGCATTCAAAGTGTATGATGATCAGATGTACTCTGACTTCAGGCCTCATCAAACGGGGAAATG
Organism: Allium sativum; assembly: GCA_030737875.1. Taxonomy (NCBI): domain Eukaryota; kingdom Viridiplantae; phylum Streptophyta; class Magnoliopsida; order Asparagales; family Amaryllidaceae; genus Allium; species Allium sativum. The sequence continues at coordinate 864,932,058 of CM060922.1, forward strand.
ACAAAAATCGGGCAGGCAGCATGGCTATGTGGGTCGCTCCCATTAGGGTGTATTATCACCTATCTAGAGAAATTCCTTTTGTTTCTAAATCTATCGATTCTGCCCATTCGGGGACGGTGGTTTGAGTCCAACCGTCGGTGATATACATTCGATACACTCAAGCGAAATGAGTGGTCAGTCATGTGAGGGCCGGGTTGCAAGATGTTCTTGTTGAACCCAGTGTATTCGCCTCTAGAGATACACGTGCGGAAGGTGGTTCCATACCTTGTCAAGTTGGAAATCCAATATCCAATAAGCGCCCGCGGTTTTCAATTGTATACTATATACGGGGAGCGTGAGATGCAAGCGTTCCTCTAGATTTGTTAATTATTTGTATCTAGACATTATCATAATATCAGATTCAAGATATTGATTTCGAAACTAGTTTGGGTTATCGTAAGGTAAAAACCGTCCGTATTTATGTGTGGATCGGTCTTACGATTATCTTTTTCTTTCAAAAGGATTTTTACTCTAAAATCAAGTTGTGTGATATTCTAAATGCTGTGCGAGTTATCTCACTCTGGTCCACCAGACTGACCCGGTGTTTTGTAAATGCTCGGGTTAGACCGAGGTGTACAGGTTCAGGTTATCAGATACTGAGAAGTCCGGAGACGAGCTGAAGATGTTCAGATGAATGATATTCCGCTGTGTGATTATATGAGGACAGATTATCAAAACTGTCCAGATTGTGTGTTGTACTCTGATATTGTAAGTATTTTCAAAAGCTCTCAATAAATGTTGTTTCTATATTATATTTTGTTCCGCTGCGATGTGAGATCCTGTGTTGTGGTGTTTTTCTTCTTCTTCTATTCTAATATTTCTTTCTTTCTTATCTCACCCTCTAAATTCTTTCTAATAACGTCCAGTGTTTTCCGGCACTTGGAGGATCGGCATAAGATACGGTAAAGGTATTTATATCGATTTTCGAGGCCGAAAACCGCTGGGTCGTTACATATATTCTCCGTGTGCATGCTGGTTTGTGTGCATGCAATTTCTTTGGGTATCTAGTGCTGTGTGTATGGGTGCAGGTCAATGCATGAATGTTATATTGTGCGTGCATATATGTGTCGTTTTGGGTATGTGATTCTATGTGATCGTGTGTGTGATTCATGTGAGTTTTTAGTTTCTTCTTTAACTCCTGCTTGATTCTTGAATTAAGAGTATATTTCATGTACATCTCTCTCAATTTTAATATTTCTTTAGTTCACCTACATATATAAATAGGTTATATGAAAATCACGTACTATTTCATGCACTGTAAACATTAGTTATTACATTTTGCCTTATCGTTATCTTCAAATCAGATTTAACAGTTTCCTGGATAGATGAATGATTCATGATAAGAACCATATCACATGTTGGTGACTGTCCTCGTCAGTGTTGCATCGCCATGATGTAGAGATGAGATGTTATGATTTATCTAGAGTGAAAAAATAATAAGGTACTTGTTTTCTTTATTAGTTTAGTCGTCTTTCAAACTGTAATAACCGTGGTGTTAAAAGGAACTTCTATTCATAGTTTTCCTTTTTATTTCTTTTATTTTAATAGGATCGGAATCCATTAGGAGAGGACATGATGTGCGTCAATTTGCCTTTAAAAGATCTTCTTTTACTAATTTTATTTTGAACATTACTTATTTGATTTTGGTTATTTTAATTTACTTATTTTATAGGTATTTTCTGTAAACAAAAACAGGGAGTTTGATTTGGAATAGAGGTTGTCAAGAACCTTTTGAAGTCTTTTGCTATATTCCTTTAATGAGGTATTTTGAAAAGATAATATGATAGTAAAAGTTATTTGGAAATAAATCAAGTAGATAATATCATTGCTGTGTTGATAACAGATCCTTGGAGTTTGGATCCTAAATAATATTTTGCAGGGAGACATTTGGAAATCACTCAAGCGGCCTAGTGAGCTTGGAACCTACAATAATTCTGAGTGGTTATATTCCTTATTCACTTGGCTTTCTCAAGTCCTGAGATTTCTGTAAGTACTTGAAATTTTCTTTTCTTTTTATTTTAGCAACTTTGTGTAGAGTTTGATAAACTAATAGAAGTTTGATGATCCAATGTTTTACATTCTGATTTCAGTTATAGTTAGATAAATTTAATTAAAGCTTGCATATTGAGAAAGATGTTATTTCTTCAATGTTGTATGGAGGTGGATTAATAAACAAATGCGCCTTTAATTAGGAAAGAAGAATTTCATTTATAATTCGGATCCGGTTTCGAAATCGAGTCCAAACTGGGCTCGGTGTCGAAATTGAAACCCAGTTCAATAATTGATTTCAATTTCAAAACTGAAACTGAGTACTGGACTTGGTTTCAAATTTAAAATTGAAATCGAATATGGTACTCATTGTGAAGAGATAGTGTATCAAAATATGGTTTATCTCAATTTCAAAAAATATACTTAAGTCACAAAATCACTAATGATAAATGATCTAAACCAGGTAAGATAATAACTAATGCAGTAGAAGGTTATACGAATAGCTAAACACTTAAACCTACCAGTCATTCGAATTATTTACTGATTATTTTATGCATCTATGTTCTATGCTAACTATGTTATATTTATATTGTCTAATATTCTAATAGTGCATGGTTTTTTTCTTTTTGTAGATGTGGATTTCAAAAAGACAATATGATGAATCAGGGTGTGTAGAAAGTGTTTATGAGCTACTTTAGTTATCTTTATTTGTTATTTTATTATATTGTTAACCTTATACTTGTTATGTAACCTGGATTTGTTACAGTATAGTTGTAACTTTTTTTTCCTTTGAAAATATGGTTTATCTTTATTCTATAGCAATTTGTTTATGGAATTTCTTTTAATATATTTTAGCTTTTGATCTGGAGAATGATTGAAAGTGTTTATGTAATAACCCGGAAAATCCAAACCAATTTAAAAAAATTATTCGAATCGACGTTAGAATATAATTATTTATTTTTAATTATAAAAGGAATTGGAAATGGCACAGTAGTTTGAAAATTCGATTTCAAATTTCAAAGGAATGTACGGGATTCAAAATAAACCGGATTTTAGCGAAACCAAAAATATTAGAATCTATTTGAGAATATCTTTCCAACGAATCCGAAAAATTGAAATTTCATAGCGGGAATAAAAAGTTATGCCTAGTTGAAAATTCAGAATAGTCGTTATGGAATTTTGGCCCATAAAAATGGAAATTTTGCAAACGACCTCCATTTTCGACGGAACCACTTTTGTTGTATCCGAGATGTCAAGTTAGTGCTAGATTCCAAAATTCATAATTTTTCAAATCAATATGTGAGCGTGGTGAAGTAAAACGTGATTTAACAGTTTCAGTCAATTTGGATCGACCAGAAAGTGGCCATTTTTCTAACGGTCTTCAAATTTGACGAAATTAGTTATGTTAGAACCGTATCGTTAATACAAAGCTAGAAATTTATTTTTTGGGAATTTTTAGAGTCTGTATGTGGCCCTGGCAAATTGAAACGTGCGCTCAAATTCAGTATATAGATTTATACTGATTTTGACGGAAACCAATCGAAATAGCCGAAGTGGCTTACGCAGCATATCTCATTGAGTTCGAAATGGGGGTTATTAGGTAGGGACGACAGTCGGTGGGTTTCGTTTGGGGGTCGAAATAAAAAGTTACTTTTTGGAGATAAACTAAAAAATATATTTAATTATATATTTCCACTCCCTCTCTCTCCCTCTATTTACAGTCAACCCCCCCCCCCCCCCGTTCTTTTTAAAGTCAAATAAATAAATAAAAAGGGAGTGAAGGGGGAGGAAGCCGCTGTCGCACGCCTCCAGCGGCGGCGCCGCTGACGATCGCAGCCCCCCGTTCGGCCTCTCGTTCCTCCTCTTCCATCTCCTTGAACTCAAAGTCCCCTCTTCTGAAGAAAACCCGCTGCCCTCCCCTTTCAGAGCCGCCGCCTCCACCTTTGGCACCCCTTCCGACGCAGCGCACCCTCCCCGCCACCGACAGCCGCCAACTCCAGCTTCCAACCCCTAAAACCGATGAATAGTAAGTTTTTATTTAATTGTTTATTTATTTATTTACTTACATCTATTTTATTCTCTGATTCATATGTATAAAAAAAGAGGGGGTATAAGAATTTGATTTATATATATATATAAAAAAGCGAATAAAGATTTGATTTTTCTAAATGAAAATATATGATTTTTCTATGAGAAAAGATATGATTTTCTATACATAAAAATGGGATTTTTATGTATGTGAAAATGTGACTTTTATACATAAAGAAGTGAAATAAAAATACGATTTTTATATTTATATATATGGCGTTGTAAAAATATAATCTTTTCCATATAGATAATGTTGGAAAAATATGAAAATCAGTTTATATAATTAGTATTGTTTTTAAAATAGAATAAAGAGATAATTTTTATAATAAAAATATGATTTTTATTATAAAGATATGATTTTTAAAATGTAAAAGGTATGATTTTTATTCATATGAAGATATGACTTTTATATGATAGAAACAATAAAAATATGAATTTTATATTATATAGATAATAAAAATTTGATCTTTATATATGTAGCGATAGAATAAAAATACGATTTTTATATATGAAGTGACGATATAAAAATGTGGTTTTTATCATATAATTAGCGAAGTAAAAATACGATTTTTATCGTTTGAATGGCAATGTAAAAATGCTATTTTTATATATAAAGCGTTGAGATAAAACTGAAATTTTTATAATATAAACATCATAATAAAAATGTGATTTTTATTATGAACAGCGAGAAAAAGATAGCGATGGTAACAATGGAAGTCAAAACGGAATCCATGCAGTTCATAAATAAAGCACGGCGGAGTGGATCCCAAATGTGAGAACTTCTCTTTTTTATTTTATTTTCTAGTTAAAATATATACTAGGATGAAGACGGTGCTTAGCAGCACCCAACACCCGTCGTCCACAGACCATGGATGACTTGTTTGTTTGATAGATGTGTTGTGAAAATTATGGTGTGATGTGGAAATAATTATTTTATAGTTGAAAATAGAATTTTTAACGGGTATATAAATAAAATAAATATTCATAAACAAATCAGACGATTTGTTTATGTACACTGATTTGACTGATGTTGAATGGGATGATAAATTTTACACATCGCCTAACTGTACAAAAAAAATTCATTATTTGTTAATTGAAACCCCACACGGGTATTGGGATGATATTGGACATACACTAATCCCAATAATTAGTTGTTTGTTGATCGATTGATTGACAAGCTGTTATAAGCGTTAAGTACTTACATTTAGTGCTTATGCTGTGTAGAATGCACTGTGGATGATGGTTGACTGTATTTGATGGCTGTTGTACATGTGTTGTATGAAATCCATATAATCACATTATATGGTAATTGACTGTGTCTGATTCCAGTTCAGAAAGGAATGAATGTAACGACCTAGATTTTTTGTCGATTAATTTTAAATATTTAATATGGTTTTAAATATTGAATTTATAATATAAATGGTATTTTATTCAGTTATCGATTAAATAATCGAAATACGATTTATTTTGATAGTCATCGAAATACGAGAATTTAAAATAATTCAATTCGAAGTTAGAATTTAATAAAAACAATTCTGATGATCAGTATTAATTGAATTTGAATATAGATGATAATAAAATATTTTGTTATCAGAGAATTTATTTGTTTTTGAATTTAAATTATATTATATTGATTTAACATGGCTATTTTAAATATACGTTCAAATTAAATTGTATAATCTATTTCGTTAAATTCAAAATAGCGTTTTAACATTATAACGTCAGTCGGTTGGTTAAAACAGCAGTTCATGGTTTAAATTAAAGGACCACGATATAGTTTAGTTTTTAATAAAAAAAATCAAATCAAAACTTTAACCAGCTGACCTACTTCTTTTAATGCCACCCTATTGCCTTCCTCGAGCCAAAATTTATGTCTTCCTCTGTTCAACATCAAGCAAACATCGAATTTTGATGTATGTACTTCCGTTCCCTTTAAAATCTATATAAACGAAACGAGCTTTCATTCTGAAACCAACATACAGTTCAAGTCTTTCTTCTCGTTCCTTTTTCCAATCAAAGACCGTTCCTCTTTTTATAAAAAGAAAAAGAAAGAGAAATCGTGAATGGCAATTTATGCCAGTAGTTCATGGAAGCCCGAAATCCAATCGCGTCACACCCTACAGCTCGAATCGAGACCGGAGGCACTCGTGATTTGGGAAGTTGGGGTTATCGGAAATCGTGCTGAAGTTGCTGAGGGGGTTCTGAGGTATGCGATGGTATTAGAGTGGCGACTGAAATACGAACTGGAGTTTGGGGAGGAACAACGTGAATTGAGGATCGTTGGTTTTAGGCGGATCTGTAGTAGAGGCCGACGTTGTTTTGGATGCGATGTCTGTAGGGTGGTTTGAGTTCAAGGTTGAACGATGCGATGTCAGAGGGTGAACGAGGGGACCAGGGTCAGAAAATGATAAACCAGTAATGTTGAACGACAATTTCAAGATGAGGTTTGATGAACGAATTCAAAGCATGAACCTGTAGAGGAAAGGGAGTTGTGCTAAGGCAGTATGGTAGGTTGTTGGCAATTTGGTCATTGACAGTGAGAGGGGCAGCAGGTGTTCGATGGAATGCTACAGTGGATCAGTGGTGTTATAGGTGGATTTTGGGGAGAAAATTAGATCTGAAGGCAGTTGCTTATTGTTGGAATTTGGGGTAGAAGGGTCTCACGCCGGGATTAAGGTGCTAGTTAGGCAATTCGAGATGATTCGCCATGCAACAATACAAGAATTAACAAGATATTCAGCGCAAACATAAGGTGAGTAAATCTCACTTAAAAATTTATTTTTTATCATTAAAAATAAATGGTTGGCTGCTTGGATGCATTTGCAAATTTTTATCATTCTTGATTACTATGTTAGTTATACCTAGGCTTGGTGATTTTGGTTATTGGATTTCCCGCAGTACTATTAGCGGATGCCCGCAGTATCATTAGCGGATGACCCTACGCCCACGTATATAAGTGGATCCCCTTTTATACCGCGATATCCTGCCTCGAAGCAGGATGGGTATTATTTCTGTTAACTAACGTCTGTGGATGCAGGGAAAACAGGTTGGAGGAATCCAACTGGATTCCTCAAAAATATATTATCTGTTTGTTTGTTTGCTTGATTTCATATATTCATATATGACATGTTAGAAATCAAATGATTGAAAATTGGATGATTTGATTGTTTTAAATATCACTGGGCTAAGTGTTAATTTATTTAAAATATCGTGGAAACGGTATTTGAGATTTAAAGGGGAAAAGTCTATTTTTGAAAAATAGAATTTGAATTTTTAAATAGATTTGAAAAAAATAAACTTGTTTGAAAAATAAAACAAATAGTTATTTTATAAAAGAAGTTTATAAGTAGTTCTTTTATAAACGCAGTTCATAAATGAAGTAAAAAGAATTATTATTGGATAATTCAGAAATAAAAATACGAGTGTGAAATTAAAAAGGGAAATCTAATTTCCAAAAATAGAAATATCGATTTCAAAAGGAATTGAAATCAATACTTGTTTAAAGAATGAATATAGAAAATATAAAGGAATTCAATATAGGATTTGAATATCGAAAGTAAATTGGAATTTGAATAAAGAAATTTTAAAAATGGAATTTGAATATAGGTAATTCAAATGAAGTTTTGAAAATAGATTTGAATATAGAAATTCAAATGAAGTTTTGAAAATAGATTTGAATATAGGTAATTCAAATGAAGTTTTGAAAATAGATTTGAATATAGGTAATTCAAATGAAGTTTTGAAAATAGATTTGAATATAGAAATTCAAATGAAGTTTTGAAAATAGATTTGAATATAGAAACTCAAATGGAGATTTGAAATAGAATTTGAATTCAAATGGAGATTTGAAATAGGATTTGAATTCCAAGGAATGGAAATAGAATTTGAATTCAAAGGAATTCAAAAGGATTTAAATAAAGAAAGTTCAAATGAAATTAAAAATATAGTATTTGAATATAGGTATTCAAACGGAGTTTAAATATAGAATTTGAATATAGAGATTCAAATGGGATTTTAATATAGAAATTGAATATAGAAATTCAAAGAGAATTCAAAACTAGAATTTGAATATAGAAATTTAAACAGATGTTGAATGTAGAAATTTTAAAGGAAATTCAAATATAGAATTTGAATATAGGAATGTAAATAGAAATTGAAGAAGGGAATTTGAAATAGAATTTGAATAAGAGGATTTAAATAGAATTTGAAGAATAGAATTAAAAAGGAGTTTGAATATTTGAAATTTCAAATAGAATTGAATCGGAGTTTGAATATTTGAAATTCAAATAGAATAAATATGGAAATTGAATTCAAAGAGAATTAAATAGGGGATTTGAATGTAGAATTAAAAAGGAATTCAAATGGAATTTAAATGGTAGAATTTGAATATAGCATTCAAATGGAAATTTAAACTATGAGATTTAAATATATAATTTAAATGGAATTTAAAATATGGAATTTGAATATAGGACTCAAATAGAAGTGAAAATTGAATTTGAATATAGAATTCAAATAAAAGTGAAAATGGAGTTTGAGTGGAGTTGAATTCATTTTAAATGAAGTTTAACGTTTGTATTTATAAATATAATTAAAACGAACTCGTTGCAGCGCTGCAGTTCAAAAATTGTCGTTTCGAACTTCATTCGAGTATACAGAACTCAATTGAAGTCGGAATTCTTTGAAACAAGAAACGTCAGGACCGATTAGATAATAGTTTTCTAATGGAGAGAAAAATCTGGATTTCGTCGTATAAATTTTGAGTTATGTCAAAATCAAATTTTTAGAAAAGCAGCGCCAAAAATCGTTTTAAAACCCATAATGGTTTAATTAAATAAATAAAGGAATTTTAAAGAAATAAATTCCGAATTTTCCATTAGAAAAATCCACACTGGAAATATAAAGTAAATGTGAGCTCCAGTGAAGTAAGTGAAATGATTTTTGAAACAGAAATCAGATTTTTGAATAGAATTAACTAAATTGAATAGAAATTAGTTAATGAGATTTCAAATGGATATTGGGTTTTGAATAAGTAAATTCAATTTGAAAATTTATATTTGAAATCAAAAAGGAAACTAGAATTGAAATTGAAATTCAATTTGGTTATGAGCAAGTTAAATATTTTGTTTGAACATGTTATGTTCAAACAAAGAAGTGAAATAGGCAAAAAGGCTAATTAAAGAATAATTGAGCGAAACGGAATCCAAACAATTGGATTGAGTTGAATTGAAATGAAAACAGGTGAGCATATGTTAGACAGGTATGTGATGAAGTATATGAAGATTTTAATTTATGTGCCCGATAAAAAGGTACATGTTCAAATTCATATATGAGGTTTTATGCGCCGTATCGGCAAGCCGCTTGGCTTTTCTTTTTCTTTTTGGATTGGTGAGGGCCATGGGAGGCTATTTGAAATATCCCGAAGCTCCAAGTGCAGGGGAGGTTCTGGCGAATTTTTCCGGGAATTTAAGGGGTTAGAATATTTTTAAGAAACTTTGATAGTTAGAAATCTATATATCGATATATATAGAGTTCGATAAGGTAACAAAATCAAAATAGAATTTTGTAAACAAAAAGGGAAATCTATAAAGTAGAAATAGAAAATGAATATATATACATGTTTTAAAAATGAATAATTGGGTTTTATAGTGTGTTTATTCGAGGTTAGTGGTTTTGTTGTTTGAAGTTGAGGATGTTTTCAGTTAAGGTCTGAGAGGTAATTTTACCCCCAACTTGATTGATTTCATTTTTAATGGATAAATAGCAAGACCCAGTCTCGAAGAGAAGTGTTTGAATAATAGTTTGGTTGAATAAAATATTTTGGGTTGTTTGTAACGATGTTGTATACAACATTAGTTTTAACTCAAGTGATGGAATTTTGGAAATATAAAAGTAAATATTTCCTGAGTATAATTAAAATAGTCGGGATAGAGATAAGTGATTGAAATTGTTTTCAATTGCAAATAGAGATATTTTCTAATATATAGAAAATAAAAGAAGTTGATATTTGGAAACGTTTTCCAAATGGCATAAGAAACCAAGATGATTATTGAAAATATTTGGTTAACAAATATTGATAGGGAAATGGAGAAGATATTTAATTAATGAAATATTAATTAAAGAGCCCAGTGATTTGAATTGATATGTTGAATGAACACTTGTTTTTATTCGATAGTTAAATCACAGACTATCGAAGTTTTTACCATCGTTGTCAATATGGAGAGACCGGTTGGATTATTATCCGCGAACCACTCTGTATTGGCAGTAGCGTTGCGAATTAGATTCTATGAAGACAATCGAAGACGAAGTAAAGTGCAAGGGCTTTTTCTATAAATAGAAATTGTGCCTTCGGTTTCGTTCAGTCCCAGAACGAACGTAAATGGACGAATGTCTGACAAAGTACTTCCAATGATCTAATGGGTTGGTCTGTATAAATATATATGGTTGCAACGGATTTATTCCCTTAGCATAACACCCAGAATATTTGTGCAAATCAATTAGTGATTAACGGATCTGACAATGTGGCATTCAAAGTGATTGTGCTATCAATGAATAGAAAGTGAGCGTAGCCTCAGGCTTCAACAACCGGGAAATGACAAAAATCAGGCAAGCAGCATGGCTATGTGGGTCGCTCCCATTAGGATGTATAATCACCTATCTAGAGGTTCATTTAATTTCTTATTCTATTCGGTGTTGTCCAAGTCGGGAGACGGTTGATGATCCCAACCGTTGGTGATATACATTCGATACACTCAAGCGAAATGAGTGGTCGGTCATGTGTGGGCCGGGTTGCAAGATGTTCTTGTTGAACTCAGTGTATTCCTCTCTAGAGATACACTATCGGAAGGTGGTTCCATACCTTGTCATGTTGGAAATCCAATCTCCAATAAGCGCCATGCGGTTTTTGATTTTACATTATATGTGGAGCGTGAGATGCAAGCGTTCTGCTATTTGGTTATTTATTTGTTGTAGACATTATTATAATATCACTGGATTTTCGTATCAAAGATGTTTTGGGTTATCGTAAGGTAAAAACCATCCGTGTTTATGTGTGGATCGGTCTTACGATTACCATTTGTTTCGAAAGAATTTTGAAAGTTAAACAAATGGTTGGAGTTTACTCACACCAGTCCCATGACTGACCCAGAGTTTATTTTGTTTGTTTTCCCTAAACTCTTGGGTGCTCAAATTTTGTACGGGCAGTCAAGTAGTCGGGATTTTTCAGATTCACTTGGAAGAGCTGGAAGCATGAGGCTTTACCAGTTAGCTATAGACTATCCTATATTCCGCTGTGAACCATGTTTGTATCTGGAAACAGGTGTTTATAACTGTTCCAGGAATAACTGTTGTGCTCTGATGATGGTATGTATATAAAGTTACTGATTTGTATTTCAAAAGTTATGTTATATAATATATTTTATTCGTTCCGCAGTGAGATTTGTCTTCTTTGTTTTTCTTCTATTCTAATATTTCTTTCTTTTTATTCCTCATCCTCTAACTTCTTTCTAATAATGATTCGTATTTCTGTGCAATTTGGGTTGGACGTGTGGTGTTATTAGTCAACTCAGATAGTACGGATTTGCGGGCCATTACAATGAATCTTTTAAAATAACGAATATTTTAAAATAATATTCAGTAAAAGATCAAAATATGATTTTGATGTCTGATTTGGGATGGACACGAATATATTTAAATATATATAGCCGTGTTGATTAGATTAATGCCATTTTGACGTGAACGATATTTATATCGATTTTATTCATTTATATAATGAATAACGAAAAGGAATTGATTTCAAAATCTAATGTTTTGAAAATATTATCATTTATATATCGATGATATGGAATATTCAATTTTGATTAGAAATTGAATATGAGGTTGAAATCGTTTTGAAAACAAATTTAAAACGATTTATAAAATATGTTTTGAAAGGAAATCGGCTAGATATATATATATATATAATGGCCTAAATAGAACGCGCTGCGCTGCGACAGTTCGCGAATTTCAACCATTGACTTCAAATGGACATTACGGGAGATCCGACCGTCGGATTCTCCTAAAACCGGAACCGTCAGGTTCATATCGAAAAGAACTTTCTAACAAATATTAGAGATTCAAAATTTAATGGTTGGATTTGGAATTATTTCCAAATCAAATTTGGAAAAGGTCGTTGTAAGTGCAGTTCGATGGCCGTTTATGGAAATCGATTGTACGGACCTTGATAAATTTATTAAAAATATCAATAATTAGTGTAAAATCATAAGAAATGATTTGGAAAGAATTGGGATGCAAAATTCCATATTTGAAAAGATAAAAATATTTTTTTTATCGAAATGAACTAGATCTGAAATAGAATAATAAATCCAATATTTTTAAAATAAATAAATTGGATTTGAAATGGTTTTAAAAATAACTGGGATTTCCAATATATGAATTGGAATGGATTTGAATCGAAATTATCTTTAGAATATTTCGATATTGGATTTCGTGATTATACGAGTATTATGGAGGAATTTGGAAGATATATATATATATCGTTATTCCAATACGATATTTATTGTTTTCAGAATTTGATATTGAATATAAGCCGTTATATTTTCTATTCAGAGCCTTGTATTTAATATCAAATTGGATTTTGGGTTCGTCGTGAATGGTACCTTTAATAATACTATTCTTGAACCGAATGGAGTTAAGAAAATAAGAAACTAACTGGAGATTAGTTAAGTTGAATGGTTTCCTGGGTATTGATCTGATGTTGATTTCGGCCATTGGGGTTAATACTTAGGGGATTGTTCCCTTACTAATTTACGGTTAGAGGCTAATGTGAATTGGGTTTATTGTGAACTGTGTTTTTAACGACATTCGTTCTTTAACCCGATTTACAGTGAAATGTGATTTGGGATTTATAAATCTTTTTATTTAGATTTTATGGGAATTTTTCCAAGGTAACGATTTCCAAATCGATATATTAAATTGGAATTGAATGGAATGCGATTTGATAATAATCGGAGTGAACTTCTGTGGTGGAAGACTGTTAATACATATTGAATTTAAGAGGCGTTTCCATTTTTCCATTTATATTATTGGTCGGATATGGAAATTGATATCGATTATATATTGATTTGTTTTTCCGTGAAGATTCCATAATTAATGGAATGTGATTTTGGGTGGTCGTGAATGGCATCTCTAATAATACCGTTCTTAGACCCAGTAGAGTTAAGAAAATCGGAAACTAGCTGGAGGTTAGTTAAGTTGAATGGTTTTCTGGGTATTGATCTGATGTTGGTTTCGGCCTTCGGGGTTAATACATAGGGAATTGTTCACTTCCTAATTTACGGTTAAAAGCTGATAGAATGGAATGTGATTTTGGGTTTATCGTGAATCGTGTTTTAAATGACATTAGTTCTTTAACCAAGTTAAAGACAGGATATGGTTTCCCAAGTTAAACAATCGTTAATATTGATTTTTAGGAAGATTAAAACCAAATGGAGTTTTAATGAATCTTTAATTAGATTGAAATGATATCCAAAGGAAGATTAAAGAATAAATTTAAAGAATTTATCTTTGATAAAATTAATGGGAACAATTCCCAAAGTATATGAATATTTGGATAAAGAAATATTCTGGATTGGAATAAGGCGTATGTTGTGTTTTTATAGAACTTGTTTATTATATACGCGAGTTATCCAGAAAGGCCGGGTTTATCCCACTCTGAATAACTGATTCGACGATGTGTCGAGGATGAAGAAGGTGGTTGAAGACCGGAGGTCTTCACATCGTTTAGATGATTACTGATGTCTTGATTGGGTTGTACACCCAAGGCAAGGTAATAAGTGGTGATCGTCCAAACATACTTGGATATCGACCGGATATGCAAGGACCTCTCCCATGTATTGGACATATAGGGGAGGAATTAGATGCGTCCGGTTTCATTCAGGCCCAGAACGAACTTGTAAATGGATACGTGTCTGACATCGGATTTCATTCTGTGTGATTGATATACATCGGTTGCATAGCGTGAATTGCCTGTGTGGCATACTGAGATGCAAATGATCAGGGCTTCTGTTGAAAAGCAGAGTCTTTGGTTGATGATCAAAGCATGACTTTAATATAGTGTAGCTTTGTGTGGCGTTAATTCGCGAGCCTCACACCCCGGTGTGGACCAGAAACGGGAGAGGACTTCAGGCAAGACATGCGTTTCTTTCTCTCTAGGAGTGGTGTCAGTGTTTTGCATGCCCTGACATTTTACTTATGTGAATGATGGATAGCGAGGCACCTCGGTTATATCGGTCGATCCGGGATCGATGGCCTGGTCGGTATATGACCAGATTACGCACCATAGGTTGGGAAAACGCATTGTTCAGGCATTTTAATCCACTCCATGTGGACCGGCCCAGACGATCCAAGGTGCAGTTGCAGCTATTCCTGAGACATGGTAGGCTAGATTGTCTCGAAGCGGTAAGGACGATCCCTTGCCTTGGTTTACAAATGGAAATCCAACTTCCAATACGACATTTTGCGGTTCTGATTATAGAGCCTAGTATTGGCGACATGATATATGGTACCCATGCCGTCTATGATTGATACTTATGATTGAAATTGTTTTGAAACTATACACTTATAGTAATAATAAAATATGAAATTTCATGTATCAAGCATTTTTTGGCTATTATAAGGTAAAACCCTATCCTCCGGCTTGCGTTGCATTGTGTGATGGGACTTAGGTCTTATAATAGCTTCGTTGTTCTTTATTTAGCATTGCCTGTTTGTTTTATGCATTGGTTTTCTTGGGGGTAAACCCGTTCCGTGTTATACGGCGTGGTCCCTTGATTTACCTAACTTTAAAAATAAAGATTAACAACTGCTTTAGTTCTCACACCAGTCACATGACTGACCTGGAGTTTATTGTTTTAACCTAAACTCTGGGTGCCCCTATTTTCCACACGGGCAACTAGTAGTTTTGGTTTTGCAGACTTATATTCATAGGATCCTAGTTTACAGCTGGAATGATATTCGGAAAGCTCTGTATCCGTATATTCTTTTCAGTTGTGTTTTGTATTATTTTCCGCTGCTATGTAATGTATTGTAATCTCTGATATTTTTCTGTTGTGTAGTATTTATTCATACTCTTTATATTCTTGTATTCTGACGGATTTGTTGTAATAAGCAATGAAATGTTCTTCTCTTTGTGTTCTGATTTGTCGTGTTCTCAATTCAATCCGGGCTTTCCTTCTCGGGGAAGTTCGTGTTGTCTCAGTTTGGTATCAAAGCTCTGGTTTACAGAGCTCAAGAACAAGACACGTTAGAACCAAACAAAAGAATTCATCAGAGATTGGATTAGTAATATCCAATGAGAATGACTCGTTAGAGATAGGATCAGTAGTATCCTAGAACGAGTGTGAAGAGTGTTGTTTTCAAATAAAAATGAAAACGGTTTTTATTTTGAAAAATTAAATCAATCACACATATTTGAATATTTTTATTTTAAATTGATTTGGACAATCAAGTATATAATGATTTTGCATATACGTCTGAATCATGTGTATACGAAGTCTTAATATATTGGATAGATATAGAATCACACTCTAGTCGCCCGGGAATGAAACTGCTGTTGACTATACAACATCAGTAGTTTGTGTTCGAGTTTCAAAAGTGGGATGTTTATATATTTCCAATTGACTGATGTGAGAACCAAAACTAGATAGAATACATTGGTTGTAAGTTGGCATCAAAACATGATTTTCTATACATGTATAAAAATTATGAATTTGAAACGTTAATCAACTAATTGATTGCTGATTGTGTTGTTTGTTTATTGGTTGATTAATTAAAATTTGAACCATTCAGCCAAATTGTATCAAATGTTGAACTGAATTGAAAATTGATAGAAATTGCATGCATATACATGTGTATCCATTGAATAGGTCATAGCAAGGAGGCTAGAGCAGAAGAATAAAATTGTTTGCCAGACAAATAGGTACATGTTTATTGTATTTCTTGGGATTTTTGATGATTTTATGAGTCGATTGGCTAGTCGCTTGGCTATTTCTTTTTCTTTTTGGATTGGAGAGGCCTGTATGGCAATTTTGGGATTTTCCCAGTGCTCCCATACAGGGGAGGTTATGGCGAAATTTTTCAAAAATTTAGGGTGTTAGCCAAATTTTTGAAAAATTTGAAAAGTTCTTAGAAACTAAAAAGTCGAAGAACTTAAGCCATAATGAAAATAATGAAAGTTGTGTTGGTTTGTAAAACAACTTTCAGCTCCGTTCCTTTTCGGGGACGAAAGGATTTTAAGTGGGGGAGATTGTAACAACCCAGAAAATCCGAACCAATTTAAAATTTTTATTTTGGTAATTTTAATGAACTTTGAATATTTAAAATGATTTATTTTAAATAATAATGATGAGAAATTTATTTTGAATAGAATTAGAACATATATATTTATTTGAATCGACGTTATAACATAATTATTTACTTTTAATTATAAAAGGATTTGGAAATGGCGTGGTAGTTTGAAAATTCGATTTCAAATTTCAAAGGAATGTACAGGATTCAAAATAAATCGGATATTAGCGAAACCAAAAATATTAGAATCTGTTTGAGAATATCATTCCAATGAATCTGAAAATTTGAAATTTCATAGCAGGAATAAAAAGTTATGCCCAGTTGAAAATTCAGAATAGTCGCTATGGAATTTTGGCCCTTAAAAATGGAAATTTTGCAAACGACTTCCGTTTTCGACGAAACCACTTTTTTGGATCCGGGATATCAAGTTATTGCTAGATTCCAAAATTCATAATTTTTCGAATCAATATGTGAGCGTGGGCGAAGTAAAACGTGTTTTAACAGTTTTCAATCAATTTGGATCGACCAGAAAGTGGCCATTTTTCAAACGGTATTCCAATTTGATGAAATTAGTTTTGTTATAACCGTATCGTTAATACAAAGCTAAAAAATATTTTTCCGGAATTTTTAGAGTCTGTATGTGGCCCGGCAAATTGAAACGCGCTTTCAAATTCAATATATAGATTTATATTTTGATTTTGACGTAAACTGATCGAAACAGCCGAACTGGCTTATGCAGCATATCCCATTGAGTTCAGAATGGGGGTTATTAGCTAGGGACGACAGTCGGTAGGTTTTGTTTGGAGGTCGAAATAAAAAGTTACTTTTTGGAGATAAACTAAAATATATATATTTAGTTATATATTTCCATTCCCTCTCTCTCCCTCTATTTACAGTCAACCCCCCTGCCTCGGTTCATTTTAAAATCAAAGAAAAAAGGGAGCAACGAGGGGAGGAAGCCGCCGCCGCACGCCTCCGGCCTCTCGTTCCTCCTCTTCCATCTCCTTGAACCCAAAGCCCCCTCTTCCGAAGAAAAACCGCTGCCCTCCCCTTTCAGAGCCACCGCCTCCACCTTTGGCCCCCCTTTCGACGCAGCGCACCCTCCCTGCCACCCGCATCCGCCAACTCCAGCTTCCAGCCCCTAAAACTGATGAACAATAAGTTTTTATTTAATTGTTCATTTATTTATTTATTTGCTTACATCTATTTTATTCTCTGATTTATATGTACAAAAAAAAGAGGGGGTATAAGAATTTGATTTATATGTATATAAAAATGCGAATAAAGATTTGATTTTTCTAAACGAAAATATACGATTTTTCTATGAGAAAAGATATAATTTTTTCTATACGTAAAAATGGGATTTTTATGTATGTAAAAATGTGATTTTTATATATAAAGAAGTGAAATAAAAATATGATTTTTATATTTATATATATGGCGTTGTAAAAATAAAAACTTTTCTATGTAGAGTAATGTTAGAAAAATATGAAAATTAGTTTATATAATTAGTATTGTTTTGAAAATAGAATAAAGAGATAATTTCTATAATAAAAATATGATTTTTACTATAAAAATACGATTTTTTAAATGTAAAAGGTATGATTTCTATTCATATGAAGATATGATTTTTATATGATAGAAACAATAAAAATACGAATTTTATATTATATAGATAATAAAAATTTGATCTTTATATATGTAGCGATAGGATAAAAATACGATTTTTATATATGAAGTGACGATATAAAAATGTGGTTTTTATCATATAGTTAGCGAAGTAAAAATACGATTTTTATCGTTTGAATGGCAATGTAAAAATGCGATTTATATATATAAAGCGTTGAGATAAAAATGAAATTTTTATAATATAAACATCATAATAAAAATGTGAATTTTATTATGAAAAGCGAGAAAAAGATAGCGATGGTAACAATGGAAGTCAAAACGGAATCCATGCAATTCAGAAATAAAGCACGGCGGAGTGTATCCCAAATGTTAGAACTTGTAACGACCCAGAAAATCTGAACCAATTTAAATTTTTTAAATTGGCTATTTTAGTGGATTTTAAATATTTAAAATAAATATTTTAAATAATAACGATGAAAAGTAAGTTTGAATCGACGTTTGAAAATAAATATAATTACTTTGAATTATAAACAAGGCCTGAAATGGCGCGGTAGTTTCAAATTTTGAATTCAAACTTTGCCTGACTGTACCGGGTGCAAAACAAAACCGATTTGAGTGAAACTAAAAATATTTAAATCTGTTAGTGAATATCTTTCTAACGAATCTGAAAAATCGAAGTTTCATAGCGGGAAGCAAAAGTTATGGCCAGATGAATTTTCAGAAAGGTCGCTATAGAGTTTATATAGCCTGTGAAAATGGCCATTTTGCAAACGACCTCGGAATTCGACGAAACCACTTTTGTTGGGTCCGGAATGTTAAACTATTGCTAGGTTTCAAATTTCATAATTTTTGAAGCTAGTATGTGAGCGTGGCAAATGAGACGACCCTAAACCCCGTACTGACGGCGGCAAGGGTAATCCTTGGAATATAACACAGAAACAGATAATAGCAGAACATAAATAAATAAATACACCAGATAATGCACAATAGAATATACTGGATAAACGTAATCATCAGAGTTACACAGTATACAAGATCATACTTAGTACAAATACAGTTCAGCTATACATAAATGTCTACAGCGGAAAACAAACATAATGTACAATAGGAGCTGAACAGCATAAAAGGAGATAAATGATAGAATCCATCTTCAGCTCCAGCTATCCGGATAGAGCCAGCTAAACCTGAATACAAGGCTGCCCATGTAGAAAAAGGGGCACCCGAGTTTGAGAGTGAAACAAACTACGAGTCAGTCATGGGACTGGTATGAGAAATCTACTCAACACATTTAAAATATGGCAAATCTCAGGACCATGCCACTTTCGTGGAAAGGGTTTACTCCATCGGATTTCCAGTGCTTTAAAAAAATCATTCTTTTAAACATTGCAATGCTTTTTATAAAAATGAAGCCATTATAAGATTCAGTTCCCATCACACAATGCAACGCAAACCGGAGGATAGAGTTTTACCTTATAATGGCCAAAATATGCTTGATACGAATAAAAAAAAGCAATTGATATTATTACCAGTGTTTATATGTTTCAAAAACAATTTCGAATCATAACTATCAATCATAGACGGCATGGGTACCATATATCATGTCGCCATATATATATACAATCAAAACCGCACAGTCACGTATTTGGAAATTGGATTTCCGTCATGAACCAAGGCAAAAGATAGTCCTTACCGACTTCGAGACTGCCTAGCCCGAGCCTCAGGAACAGCCGCAACTGCCCCTTGGATCGTCAAGGTCGGTCCACCGATGTGGATTATTATGCCTGAACAATACGTTTCCCCGCCCTATGGGGCGTAAATGAGCCAATGAATGGCTCCATCGGTCCCGGATCGACCGATATATCTGAGGCGCCTCGCTATCCATCATCCACATAAGTAAAATGTCAGGTCGTGTAAAAACACTGACACAACTACTAGATAGGAAGAAACGCATGCCCTCCCTGATGTCCTCTCCCGTTTCTGGTTCATACCGAGGTGTGAGGTTCGCGAATTCATGTTATACACAAAGCTACGCCACAAAGGCGGGGCTTTGATCATCACCACAGGACTTTGCTTTTCAATAGAAACCCTGATCACTGCATCTTAGTATGCCACACAGGCAATTCACACCATGCAACTGTTGGCTATCAATCACATAGAATAAATTCCAATGTCGGACACACAATCCATTTACAAGTCCGTTCTGGGTCGGAACGAAACCGGAGGCACTATATACCTCGCAAACCCATCGATCACCACGTACGTCTGGACGATCACCACTCATTATCCATATTTCGGGATGCCGCCCAATCAGGACCTCGGTTACCATCCAAACGAGGTGAAGATCTACGGTCTTCGACCACCGTTTTATCTTCGATTTCTTATCGCGGATTCAGTTATTCAGAATGGGATAAACACGGTCTTTCTGAGCAACTCGCATATATAATAAACAAGTGCTACACAAATACTACTACGCATCATTTCAATTCGTTAGTCATTAACCGTCAATCAGTAAGAGAACGATTTCCCAAATATTAACCCCGAAGGCCGAAACCAACATCAGATCAATACCCAAGAAACCATTCGACTTAGCCAACCTTCAGTTAGTTTCTCAATTTCACATCCATATCGTTTATTATATTTTATAACAATTTATCGCTATTTTTATTTATTTTAAAATAGCCAATTTATTCAAAACGACGCTTCGGGCCATAACGAGGACGTGGCGCTGTTTTTCTTCAGATTTGATTTACACATATCTCAAAATCTAACCGTTGGATCTTCACAAATTTACATCATTAGAAATATCTTTTCAAAACGAATCCAACGGTTCCAGTTTTGGGAAAATCCGACGGTCGGATCTCCCGGTACAATCGTTTGAAGTTTCGATTTCAAAATTCGAACTGCAGCGTCGTTATTCGATTAAATATAATTATATTTATATATATATATATATAAATATAATCGATTCTGGTGCTGTTTTTCTTCAGATTTGAATTAAACATTCCAGGCAATCCAACCGTTGGATTTTTACAAAGTTGGTGCCGTTGGAAAGATATTTCCAAAGCGAACCCAAATTCGGGAAAATCCGATGGCCGGATCTCCCGCACTAATCGTTTGAAATCACGGTTTCAAAATACGAATTGCAGCTTCGTTATTCGATATATTTTAATTCTATTTATTTATATATATATATATATCGATTCTTCGATTTCAAAGCTATATTCTTTTCATACATTTGATAAAAAATATATTTTTATCCAACAAACATTCACTTCGACACTTCACTATTTTTAAAAACTCCTGTGTATAGTAAAAATGTGATTTTTATTGTAAAACAATTTATTTCAAAACGAGATTATTTTATATAGTTCATATAGGTAATAAAAATATGATTTTTATTGTAAAACAATTTATTTCAAAACACGATTATTTTATATAGTTCATATAGGTAATAAAAATATGATTTTTATTATAAAACAATTTATTTCAAAATATGAATACCATTCAACACATGAATTTCAATTCAACGAATGAATATCGATTCAACACATGAAGGTTTTCTATAATTTATATATATAGTTAAAAAGGTGATTTTTATATTTAAAACACGAATACCATTCAACACATGAATTTCAATTCAACGAATGAATATCGATTCAACACATGAAGGTTTTCTGTAGTTTGTATATATAGAGTAAAAATGTGATTTTTATTGTTAAAACAATTTATTCAAAACACGAATACCATTCAACACATGAATTTCAATTCAACGAATAAATATCGATTCAACACATGAAGGTTGTCTATAGTTTGTATATATAGAGTAAAAATGTGATTTTTATTGTTAAAACAATTTATTCAAAACACGAATACCATTCAACACATGAATTTCAATTCAACGAATGAATATCGATTCAACACATGAAGGTTTTCTATAGTTTGTATATATAGAGTAAAAATGTGATTTTTATTGTTAAAATGATTTATTCAAAACATGAATACCATTCAACACATGAATATGATTCAACGAATGAATTTCTATTCAACACATGAAGGTTTTCTATTCAACAGACGAATATAATTTCAACACAGGAAAATAATTCTAACACATGAATATTATTCAAAATTTCGGCAGCATAACGGCAGGGTAGTTAAAACCGGGACCGTCCCTAGTACGGCTCCTCGCTCTACCTTAAAGCCTCACAGCTTTTGACAATGGGGAATCATGCATCTAGTTCGCACGCTGGCGGCATGTATATTTTTTTCATTTCCACAAACTAATCCTATGTGGTTTCAACCAAATATTTCTCAACCACAAACGGGTATTTTTCAACCACAATGAATCAATTTCAACCACAAACAATTTCAATCACCCATTCGCTATCAATCAATTTTCACACCAATCACAACCAATAAATATCGTCCATGGTTTGTGGACGAGGGGCGTATATATATATATATAGCATTTCACTTCTATTTCAACACATATATAATTTTTACAACGCATATATAACTTATACATCGAACGTACAACTTATACAACGCTTATACATGAGGTGTACAACGCTTATATAACCCATACATCGACTATATAATTTACACAACGTCGTTTTCCATATCGTTTATAAATTAGAAATCTCACTTTGGGTTCCACTCCACCAAAAATAGCAGAAGGCTTAGAAAAATATGCGCTCTCTTTTAAAATGTAGAAGACGTCCACACGAGTCCACTGTCTCTTGTTTCACTGAATTTCGTCAACACATGAAAAAGATATGATTTTTATACGATTAACTAACTTTGCAACACTTTTAGATGTTATAAACCATTTAAATTAAATTAGCCGTTTACCTCAGCTAACCCTTCCAAACTAGGTCTTGATTTTTTCTCCCGATACACTGCACGAGAGGCCGATGAGGTTATATCACGACGGAGAGCTACGAGAGACGCAGCAGGTGGCCCCCACCCTGACGAACTCGAACGCGGCTGGAAGGAGGAATCGGGGCGCGAACGACCGAAGTTGGCGGAGGTGGATCTCTCGAACGGCGTGACGAGGAGGGGCAAGGCTTATATGGATTTGAAGAGGGGACTTTGATCTTCAAAAAGTTTAACTGGAGAGGGGTCTAATTCCTCCTGGTTTGGTCGGAAAAAGGAGGAGAAGCGGCGAAGGGGATTCCGCCGTCGAGAGCAGCTGATACGGGGGTTTTTTATTTATTTTTATTTTTTTAAATAATTATGAAAGAAAATTTCCTATTGGTTCATACTTTATTAAATTTTAAAATAGGGTTTTTGCACACGAACTCGAAATCAAACCCAACGACCGTCGCCCCTAGCTAATTACCCCCATCCCAGACACAATGGGATATGTTTCGTAACCCATTTCGGCTGTTACGATCAATTATTCTTTAAATTAAAATATAACACATTCAATTTCTGATTTGAACGTACATTTCAATTTGCCAGGGCCACAAACTAATTCGAAAAATTCCAGAAAAAAAATCTGGCTATGTTTTGACGATACGGTCCCAACAAAACTAGTTTCGTCGAATTCTGAGACCGTTTGAAAAATGGCCCATTTCTGGTCGATCCAATTTAACTGTAATTGACCAAAACACATTTTCCTTTGCTACACTCACATACTAGCTTCAAAAATTATGAAATTTGAAACCTAGCAATAACTTCACATCCCGGATCCAACAAAAGTAGTTTCGTCGAATTCCGAGGTCGTTTGCAAAATGGCCAATTTCATGGGCTATATAAATTCCATAGCGACCTTTCTGAAAATTCATTTGGCCATAACTTTTGCTTTCCGCTATGAAACTTCGATTTTTCAGATTCGTTAGAAAGGTATTCACTAACAGATTTAAATACTTTTGGTTTCACTCAAATCCGTTTTGTTTTGCACCCGGTACAGTCCGACAAAGTTTGAATTCAATTTTTGAAACTGCAGCGCCTTTTCAGGCCTTGTTTATAATTAGAATTAATTATATTCGTTTTCAAATGTCGATTCAAACTTACTTTTCATCGTTATTATTTAAAATATTTATTTTAAATAATTAAAATCCATTATTTTAGCCAATTTAAAATTTTTAAATTGGTTCAGATTTTCCGGGTCGTTACAGCAAAGGAAAATGTGTTTGGTCGATTTCTATTAAATTAGATCAACCAGAAAATGGCCATTTTTCAAACGGTCTCAGAATTCGATGAAACTAGTTTTGTTGGGACCGTATCGTCAAAACATAGCTAGATTTATTTTTCTGGAATTTTTCGAATTAGTTTGTGGCCCCGACAAATTGAAATGTACATTCAAATTAAATATTGAATGCTTTATATTTTAATTTGAAGGAAAACTGACTCAAACAATCGAATGGGCCTACGAAACATATCCCATCGTGTTCGGAAAGGGGGTATTTAGCTAGGGATGACAATCGTTGGGTTTGAATTGGTGTTCATGTGTGAAGAGGGTATTTTAGAAATTTAAAAATATATATAAATTAATAAAAAAAATTCATTGGTCAACAAAGCCTTTCTCTCCCCCCGACTCCAGCTCGCGAATGACGGAAACGTTTCCCATCCTTCTCTCTTCTTTTTCTCACAATCCACTCAACAAAAACCCATGGTACTTTGGAGAATTTCGTAGTGCTCAACACGATCTTCGAATCCGTACCAACCTCAAATTTTTTCGTTGGGTGTTGGGCTCGAATCGAGCTCAAGAAGATCCCACCTTTGGAGCGCCGCCGTGAGAAGGAGGAGCCGTCGAAGTGGGGCCCCCCAACATCGATCTAAGCGCTGTTCCATGACCTAAAGGGTGGCGTCGACCGATCTCGTCCAAGTGCTGCGGATTTCGAGTTATTGCAAAACCTAGTTTTGAACATTCAAAGAAAGGTACGGCTTTTAAATTGTATAAACTATATTATAGCAGTTTAAAGCGCTACGGTTTTTGATTTCACTGTAAAAATCATATCTTTTTCGTTTCTTGACGAAATTCAGTGAAACAAGAGACAGTGGACTCGTGTGGACGTCTTCTACATTCTAGAAGAGACCGCATATTTTTCTGAGCCTTCTGCTATTTTTGGTGGAGTGGAACCCAATGTGAGATTTCTAAATTATAAACTATTTGGAAAATGACGATGTATAAATTATATAGTCAATGTATGAGTTATATAAGCATTGCACACCTCATGTATAAGCATTGTATAAGTTGTACGTTTGATATATAAGTTATATATGTGTTGTAAAAATTATATATGTGTTGAATAGAAGTGAAATGCTTATATATATATACGCCCCTCGTCTATAAACCATGGACGATATTTATTGGTTATGATTGGTGTGAAAATTGGTTGATTAGAATTGTTTGTGGTTGAAATTGATTGATCGTGGTTGAAAAATACCCGTTTGTGGTTGAGAATTATTCGGTTGAAACCACATAGGATTAGTTTGTGGAAATGAAAAAAAATATACATGCCGCCTACGTGCGAACTAGATGCATGAAATCCCAATTATCAAAAGCTGCGAGGCTTTAAGGTAGAGCGAGGAGCCGTACTTGGGACAACCCCGGTTTTAACTACCCTGTCGTTATGTTGCCGAAATTTTGAATAATATTCATGTGTTAGAATTATTTTCATGTGTTGAAACTATATTCGTGTGTTGAATAGAAATTCATCTATTGAACGACATTCATGTTTTGTAATAAATTGTTTTGCAATAAAAAATCACATTTTTTATCTATATATATAAACTATAGAAAACCTTCATGTGTTGAATAGAAATTCATTCGTTGAATAGAAATTCATGTGTTGAATGGTATTCGTGTTTTAAATATAAAAATCACCTTTTTATCTATATATATAAACTATAGAAAACCTTCATGTGTTGAATAGAAATTCATTCGTTGAATAGAAATTCATGTGTTGAATTGTATTCGTGTTTTAAATATAAAAATCACCTTTTTATCTATATATATAAACTATAGAAAACCTTCATGTGTTGAATAGAAATTCATTCGTTGAATGGAAATTCACGTGTTGAATGGTATTCATGTTTTGAAATAAATTGTTTTATAATAAAAATCATATTTTTATCATCTATATGAACTATATAAAATAGCCGTGTTTTGAAAGAAATTGTTTTATAATAAAAATCATATTTTTACCATCTATATGAACTATATAAAATATTCATATTTTGAAATAAATCGTTTAACAATAAAAATCATATTTTTATTATATACATGAATTGTTAAAAATAGTGAAGTGTTGAAATAGAAGTTAGTTTGATAAAAATATCATTTTTATCAAAGGTAAGAAATGAATATGGTTTTGAAATCGAAGAATCGATTATATTTATATATATATATATAAATATAATTAAAATAAATCGAATAACGAAGTTGCATTTCGTGTTTTGAAACTGTGATTTCAAACGATTAGTGCGGGAGATCCGACCATCGGATTTTCCCGAAACCGAAACCGTTGGGTTCGCTTTGGAAATATCATTCCAACGACACCAACTTTGCAAAGATCCAACAGTTGGATTGTCTGGAATGTTTAATTCAAATCTGAAGAAAAACAGCGCCAGAATCGATTATATATATATATATAAAAATATAATTAAAATAAATCGAATAACGACGCTGCAGTTCGTAATTTGAAATCAAAACTTCAAACGAGTGTACCGGGAGATCCGACCGTCGGATTTTCCCAAAACTGGAACCATTGGATTCGTTTTGAAAAGATCTTTCTAATGATATAAATTTTGTGAAGATCCAACGGTTAGATTTTTAGATATGTGTAAATCAAATCTGAAGAAAAACAGCGCCACGGCCGCGTTATGGCCCGAAGCGTCGTTTGAATAAATTGGCTATTTTAAAATAAATAAAAATAGCGATAAATCATTATAAAATATTATAAACGATATGGAATGTGAAATTTAGAAATTAACTGAAGGTTAGCTAAGTCGAATGGTTTCCTGGGTTTTGATCTGATGTTGGTTTCGGCCTTCGGGGTTAATATTTGGGAAATCGTTCTCTTACTGATTTATGGTTAGTGACTGATGAATTGGAATGATGCGTATGATGTGTTTGTGTAGCACTTTTTATTATATAAGTGAGTTGCTCAGAAAGACCGGGTTTATCCCATTCTGAACTACTGAATCGACGATAAGAAGTCGAAGATGAAGACGATGGCTGAAGACTGGAGATCTTCACCTCGTTTGGATGGTAACTGATGTCCTGATTGGGAGGAATCCTGAAATATGGATAATGAGTGGTGATCGTCCAGACGTACGTGGAGATCGATGGGTATGCGAGGTATATAGTGCATCCGGTTTTGTTCAGACCTAGAACGGACTTGCAAATGGACTGTGTGTCTGACATTGGAATTCATTCTGTGTGATTGATAGCCATCAGTTGCATGGTGTGAATTGCCCGTGTGGCATGCTAAGATGCAGTGATCAGGGCTTCTGTTGAAAAGCAAAGTCTTGTGGTGATGATCAAAGCACCGCCTGTGTGGCGTATCTTTGTCTATAATGTGAATTCGCGAACCTCACACCCCGGTATGAACCAGAAATGGGAGAGGACATCAGGGAGGGCATGCGTTTCCTTCTAGCTAGAGGTGGTATCAGTGCTTAAACTGGCTGACATTTATATTATTTTCACCTATGTGGTTGTTGCTGTTGCAAGGCGACTCGGTTATATTGGTCGATCCGGGACCGATGGAGTCATTCGTTGGCTCATTTACGCCCCAAAGGGCGGGGAAACGTATTGTTCAGGCACTATAATCCACTCCGTGTGGACCGGCCCTGACGATCCAAGGGACAGTTGCGGTTGTTCCGGAGACATGGGCTAGATTTTCTCGAAGTCGGTAAGGACTATCTTTTGCCTTGGTTCATGACGGAAATCCAATTTCCAAATAAGTGACTGTGCGGTTTTGATTGTATACCTATACATGGCGACATAGTGGTATGGGGCATTAATGTCATCTATGATTGATACTTATGATTTGAAATCGTTTTTGAAACATATAAACACTGGTAGTAATATCAAATGGTTTTGTTTTATTCGTATTAAGCATCTTTTGGCCATTATAAGGTAAAAACTCTATCCTCCGGTTTGCGTTGCATTATGTGATGGGAATTGAGTCTTATAATGGCTTCATTTTTATAAAAAGCATTGCGATGTTTAAAAGAATTATTTGTTTTAAAGCACTGGTAATCCAATGGAGTAAACCCGTTCCGTGAAAGTGGCGTGGTCCTGTGACTGACTCGTAGTTTGTTTCACTTGCAAACTCGGGTGCCCCTTTTTCTACACGGGTAGCCTTGTATTCAGGTTTTAGCATGCTCTTTCTGGATAGCTGGAGCTGAAGATGGATTCTATCATTTATCTATTTTATGTTGTTAAGCTCCTATTGTACATATTATGTTTGTTTTCCGCTGTAGACATTTATGTATAACTGAACTGTATTTGTACTAAGTATGATCCTGTATACTGTGTAACTTTGACGATTACGTTTATCCAATGTATTATTTGTACATTATCTGGTGTATTTATTTAATTATGCTCTGCTATTATCTGTTTATGTGTTATATTCCAAAGATTACCCTTGCCATCGTCAGTACGGGGTTTGGGGTCGTCAAAGAACTTCTCACTTTTATTTTATTTTCTAGTTAAAATATATACTAGGATGCAGACGGTGCTTAGCAGCACCCAATACCCGTCATCCACAGATCATGGACGACTTATTTGTTTAATAGATGTGTTGTGAAAATTATTGGTGTGATGTGGAAATAAATATTTTATAGTTGAAAATATAATTTTTAACGGGTATATAAATAAAATAAATATTCATAAACAACTCAGACGATTTGTTTATGTACACTGATTTGACTGATATTGAATGGAACGATAAATTTTACACATCGCCCAACTGCACAAATAAAATTCATTATTTGTTGATTGAAACCCCACATGGGTATTAGGATGATATTGGACATACACTAATCCCAATAATTAGTTGTATGTCGATCGATTGATTGACAGGCTGTTATAAGCATTAAATATTTACATTTAATGCTTAGGTAGTGTAGAATACACAATGGATGATGGTTGACTGTATTTGATGGGTGTTGTACATGTGTTGTATGAAATCCATACAATCACATTATATGGTAATTGACTGTGTCTGATTCCAGTTCAGAAAGGAATGAATCTTTTAAAATAACGAATATTTTAAAATAATATTCAATAAAAGATCAAAATATGATTTTGATGTCTGATTTGGGATGGGCACGAATATATTTAAATATATATAGCCATGTTGATTAGATTAACGCCATTTTGACGTGAACGATATTTATATCGATTTTATACATTTATATAATGAATAATGAAAAGGAATTGATTTCAAAATATAATGTTTTGAAAATATTATCATTTATATATCGATGATATGGAATACTCAATTTTGATTAGAAATTGAATGCGAAGTTGAAATCATTTTGAAAACGAATTTAAAACAATTTATAAAATACGTTTTGAAAGGAAATTGATGAAATATAATATATATATATATTTATTTATTATATATATATATAATGGCCTGAATAGAACGCGCTGCGCTGCGGTAGTTCGCGAATTTCGACCATTGACTTCAAACGGACGTTACGGGAGATCCGACCGTCAGATTCTCCTAAAACCGGAACCGTTAGGTTCGTATCGAAAAGGTCTTTTTAACGAATATAAGAGATTTGAAATCTAATGATTGGATTTTGAATTATGTCCAAATCAAATTTGGGAAAGGTCGCTGTAAGTGTAGTTCGATGGCCGTTTATGGAAATCTACTGTACGGACCTTGATAAAATTATTAAAAATATCAATAATTAGTGTAAAATCATAAGAAATGATTTGGAAAGAATTAGGATGAAAAATTCCATACTTGAAAAGATAAAAATATATTTTTATCGAAATGAACTAGATCTGAAATCGAATAATAAATCCAATATTTTTAAAATAAATAAATTGGATTTGAAATGGTTTAAAAAATAACTGGTATTTCCAATATATGAATTGGAATGGATTTGAATCGAAATAATCTTCAGAATATTTCGATATTGGATTTCGTGATTATACGAGTATTGTGGAGGAATTTGGAAGATATATATATCGTTATTCCAATATGATATTTGTTGGTTTCAGAATTTGATATTGAATATAAGCCGATATATTTTCTATTCAGAGCCTTGTATTTAATATCAAATTGGATTTTGGGTTCGTTGTGAATGGTACCTTTAATAATATTTTTCTTGAACCGAATGGAGTTATGAAAATTAGAAACTAACTGGAGATTAGTTAAGTTGAATGGTTTCCTGGGTATTGATCTGATGTTGGTTTCGGCCTTCGGGGTTAATACTTAGGGGATTGTTCCCTTACTAATTTACGGCTAGAGGCTAATGTGAATTTGGTTTATTTGAATTGTGTTTTTAACGACATTCTTTCTTTAACCCTATTTACAGTGGAATGTGATTTGGGATTTAAAATCTTTTTATTTAGATTTAAGGGGAATTTTCCAAGGTAACGATTTCCAATTCAATATATTAAATTGGAATTGAATGGAATTCGATTTGATAATAATCGAAGTGAACTTCTGTGGAGGAGGACTGTTAATACATATGAAATTTAAGAGGCGTTGCAATTATTCCGTTTATATTATTGGTCGGATATGGAAATTGATATCGATTATATATTGATTTGTTTTTCTGTGAAGATTCCATAATTAATGGAATGTGATTTTGGGTGGCCGTGAATGGCATCTTTAATAATATCATTCTTAGACCCAATGGACTTAAGAAAATCAGAAACTAGCTGGAGGTTAGTTAAGTTGAATGGTTTTCTGGGTATTGATCTGATGTTGGTTTCGGCCTTCGGGGTTAATACTTAGGGAATTGTTCACTTCCTAATTTACGGTTAAAAGCTAATAGAATGGAATGTGATTTTGGGTTTATCATGAACCGTGTTTTAAATGACATTGGTTCTTAAACCCAGTTAAAGACAGGATATGGTTTCCCAAGTTAAACAATCGTTAATATTGATTTTTGGGAAGATTAAAACCAAATGGAGTTTTAATGAATCTTTAATTTGATTGAAATGATATCCAAAGGAAGATTAAAGAATAATTTTAAAGAATTTATCTTTGATAAAATTAATGAAAACATTTCCCAAAGTATATGAATATTTGGATAAAGAAATATTCTGGATTGGAATGAGGCGTATGTTGTGTTTTTATAGCACTTGTTTATTACATACGCGAGTTATCCAGAAAGGCCGGGTTTATCTGATTCTGAATAACTGATTCGACAATGTGTCGAGGATGAAGACGGTGGTTGAAGATCGGAGGTCTTCACATCGTTTGGATGATTACTGATGTCCTGATTGGGCTGTACACCCAAGGCAAGGTAATAAGTGGTGATCGTCCAGACGTACTTGGAGATCGACCGGATATGCGAGGACCTTTCCCCTGTATTGGACATATGGGGGAGGAATAAGGTGCCTCCGGTTTCATTCAGACCCAGAACAAACTTGTAAATGGATGCGTGTCTGAAATCGGATTTCATTCTGTGTGATTGATATACATCGGTTGTATAGCGTGAATTGCCTGTGTGGCATGCTGAGATGCAAATGATCAGGGCTTGTGACGACCCAAACTTCCTAGTAAAGGAAAGGCTGGATTGCCTTGAGAACAACACACATCAGAACATAAACTGAGAAACATTTTATTGTTGATTACAACAATTACATCAGAGTACAAGAATATAACAGAGTATGAATACTTATTACATAATAGGAATACAATAATATCAGAGTTTTAAATTGCATTTAAATAGCAGCGGAAAAATAATACAAATATACAACTGGAAGGAATACATGGATACAGAGCTTTCCGAATACCGCTTCACCTGTAAGCCAGGATCCTGTAAATATATCTGGCAAAAGCTACTCGACTGCCGCTGTGGAAAATATGGGCACCCGAGTTTGCTAGTGAAACAAACTACAGGTCAGTCACTGGTATCAGAAATCTTAACTTAACTATCTAATAATAAGGCTAATCACAGGACCACGCCGCTAACGCGGAACGGGTTTACTCCATTGGATTGCCAGTGCATAAAATAAAATAAATCGTTTAAACAACGCAATGCCTTTTTAGAAAAATGAAACCATTATAAGACCCAAGTCCCATCACACAATGCAACGCAAACCGGAGGATAGGGTTTTACCTTATAATGGTCAAAAGATGCTTGATACGATAAAACGGAGTTAATATTAGTGTATATCTACAGGTATATATATATTTAAAAAAACATTTCAATCATAATGTATTAATCATAGACGGCATAGTACCCCATCCTACTATGTCGCCATACTAGTTCTACAATCAAAACCGCAAGGTCGTATTGGAAATTGGATTTCCATCATGAGTCGAGGCTAGGGGAAAGCTCCTCTCCGATTCGAGACACTCTAGCAAATGCCTCAGGATCCCTCGCAGTGAACCCTTGGATGCGGTAGGGCCGGTCCCTGCCTATCGGCAGTGGATTGGTTATGCCTGAACACACGTTTCCCGGTTCCTTTGAACCTATAATATGACCACTATCGGCCTATAAAAATCCGAGGCACCTCAAAATCCATCATCCACATAAGTAAAATGCCAGGCCGCATTAAAGCACTGATACTGCCACTAGCTAGAAAGAAACGTGTGTACTCCCTACGGTCCATATCCCGTTTTTGACTCATACCGGGGTGTGAGGCTCGCGAAGTCACGATATACACAAAGCTATGCCGTAATAGGCTATGCTTTGATCATCCCACAAGGCCCTGCTTTTCAACAAAAGCCTTGATCATTTGCATCTTGGCGTGCCACATTGACAATTCACGCCATGCGATCAATCACTATTAATATATACCAGGGTGTTAAGTAGAGGATAAATTCTTTACCACCAAACAGACATACATTAACAGAAATCGATTTTATCCACATGGAACGAAATCCAATGTCAGACACGCATCCATTTATTAGCTTATGCTCTGGGTCTGAGCGAAAAACAAATCCGAACAATCAACAATAGTCCGGATGGCCACCACTGAAGCCCCTTCAAGGTAGCTACTCCCATCAGGGTCTCTGTAGCAACACATCCATTCGATGTGAAGATCGTCGGTCTTCAACACCGTCTTCATCTTTGACTCTTCATTGTCGTAGTAATTATTCGAAATGGGTTAAACCCGGTCTTTTTGAATTACTCACGTATTTTATAATTAAAAATCAAGTACTATAAGAACACATCCAACGCCTCATTCCAATTCAAAATATTCTTCTAATGAATTATTCGCATTATCTTATCAAATATAAATTCTTCAAATTTATTCTTAAATCTTTCTATTAAAGATTTATTAAAACACAATTTGGTTTTGATATCAAAAATAATTATTCAATGATTATTCAAATTTAAGAAATTAATCTTATTCTTAACTGGGTTAAAGAACTAATGTCATTTAAAACACAGTTCACGGTAAACCCAAAAAAAATCATGTTCCATAAAATATGGAATCTTCACAGAAACCAAATCAAAATATAATCGTTATAAATTTCTGTATCCAACCAATAATATAAACGGAATAACGGTAAAGCCTCTCAAATTCCATATGTAGTATCGGTCTTCTTTTACAGAAGCTTATCTCGGTTATTATTAACTCGAATTCCATTCAACTCCAATTTAATATATTAAATTGGAAAACTTTACTTTTGGAAAATTTCTATTTAAATCTTAATAAAAGATTTATAAATTCAAAATCATATTTTCACTGTCAGTTGGGTTAAAGAACACATGTCACTTAAAAACACAGTTCGCAATAAACCCAAATCACATTTCATCTTATTCCAATTACTAAATATAGTTGAAAACTTTAAAAATCTTAGTTAAAAGATTATACTTTTCATACGGGGTTTAAGAACAGTGTTATTTAAGACACTATTCACGACAAACCCAAAATCCAATTTATTTAATTTCTTCAATTAAATATGAGCAAATTGTAAAACTTCATTAAATCTAATTTTTTTAATGATTTACTTTAGTTAATAACTAGTTCATTTCAGTAAAAATATATTTTTCCAAAATATATTCTTTTTCTAAACTAAATTCTTTTTCTAAACTATATTCTTTTTCTAGGATATATTTTCTAAAATATTCTTTTTCTAGAATATTCTTTATTGGAATGTGACTCAATCAACACCCATATATTGCACGAAATCAACAATCATGATGAATAATTATCAAACATTCAAATAACAGCCAAAGTGGATTCTACACTAAATGTTGGACTAGTGTAGATCAAAAATCATCCCAACACCCGTGTGGGGTTTCATCCAAACAATCAAATAATAAATTATTTGTGCACTTGGGCGATGTGTAAAAATTATCGACCCAATCACATAAACAAGTCGGACAACTCGTAAATGGAAGTGTAACATTTCAGCATCATAAACATATATATATATATATATATATATATATATATATAATGATGAATCAGTTCATATATAAGAACAATATAATTTCTCATGTTAACATAATTTATCAAAACAATGAATCCTTTCTACTGATTCATTTGCATCAAAATTGTAAATTCTGATGTTGACTCACCTACCATGAAGTATGATCTTTTCATTTTACATAAAATGATATTCCTTATATATTGTATAAAATGAAATCTCTATATTACATTAAAAATGTAATCATTTAATCTTATCATTTTTATAACAACTAAAGTGCAGATAAAAATGTACTTTTTGATTTCATGTTTTATTTGCAATAGAGAATGCAATAAAAAAATATATAACTTCTTATTTCATGCTTTATTTGAAAAAGAGAATCCAAATAAAGATTCAACCTTTTATGTTTGTTTACATCGAGGGATGTAAATAAAAATTGTAACTTTTTTTTAGTTTTATTTGCAACAAGGATTGCAAATAAAAAGGATAACTTTTAATTGTAATGTTTTGTTCACATCTAAAGTTGCAAACAAAATGCATCTTTTTCCTACTGTGTTTATTTGCCTCTAAATATGCAACTAAAAATATAATCTTTTAACTACGATGTTTATTTGCATCTAAATATGCAAACAAAATAAATATAATCTTTATTAAATGCTTTATTTGCAACTAAATTTGCAAACAAACATGTATATTTCCATTTCTAACTAAAATACAAAATAAAAATATAACACTTGTTTGCATCTAAAATTGCAAACAAAATGTAACTCTTTAAATCATATTTTGTTTCACTAGTGTAAATTGACAAAAGTGAATAATCGGTTTCAACTAATGTAAATTGCCAAAAGCGTATATTTGCTGTTTCAAATCTAATATAACATAAAGATGCTATATTTTTGTGACGAAAAGGAATTTCGCTCGGTCCGAACCAGTCGCTAAACCGATCCAGGCCGTTCGAAACGCCCTATCGTTCGAGAACACGACAAAACAGAACGCATACAGAAGAACATTTCATTGTATATTACAACAATGCATCAGATTACAAGAATATACAGAGTATAAAAGAATATTACACAGAAATATCAGAGATTCAAATTACATTAAAATACATAGCAGCGGAAATAATACAATACACAACTAGAAGGAGATATACGGATACAAAGCTTTCCGGATATCGTTCCAGCTGTAAACCAGGATCCTGTGAATATAAATCTGCAAAACCAAAACTACTAGCTGCCCGTGTCAAAATAAGGGCACCCAGAGTTTAGGTTAAAACAATAAACTCCAGGTCAGTCATGTGACTGGTGTGAGAACTAAAACAGTTATTATTCTTTATTTTAAATCATTAGGTAAATCAAGGGACCACGCCGTATAACACGGAACGGGTTTCCTCCCAAGAATACCAGTGCATAAAACAAACAGCGCAATGCTAAATAAAGAAAAATGAAGCTGTTATAAGACCCAGGTCCTATCACACAATGCAACGCAAGCCGGGGGATAGGGTTTTCCCTTATAACAGCCAAAGAATGCTTGATACGTTTAAAACAAATCATTTGATACTATTATAAGTGCATAGTGTATAAAACAACTTCAAATCATAAGTATCAATCATAGGCGGCATGGGTACCATATATCATGTCGCCATATATATAGGTTTACAAATAAAACCGCAAATGTCACGTATTTGGAAATTGGATTTCCATCTATGAACCGAGGCAAAAGATAGTCCTCAACCGATTCGAGACGCTCTAGCCCGTGTCTCAGGATCAGAGCTCGAGTGACCCTTGGAGCGACAGGGCCGGTCCACCGATGTGGATTAAACTTAAACCCTGAACATGCGTTCCCCCGCCCTATGGGGCGTCAATGAGCCAACAAATGACTCCATCGGACCCGGATCGTCCGATCAAACCGAGGCGCCTCGCAACAGCAACAACCACATAAGTCAAACTCGTCAGGGCGTTTAAAACCACTGACGCCACTTCTAACTAGAAAGAAACGCATGCCCTCCCTGAGGTCCGTCTCCCGTTTTTGGTTCATACCGGGTGTGAAACACGCGAGGTAAACGTTACATAAAGCTACGCCACAAAGGCCTTGCTTTGATCATCACCACAAGACTTTGCTTTTCAACAGAAGCCTTGATCATCTGCCACTTAGGCATGCCACACAGGCAATTCACTCCATGCGTTTGATATCCATCAATATATAACCCCTGAGCTCATACGTCTCAGAGAAGGGCGTTAAGCAAGAGAATAAATTCTCCGCCGCCAAACAGATATATATTTAATAGAGATCAATCACACGGACTAAAATCCAATGTCAGACACACAGTCCATTTACAAGTCCGTTCTGGGTCTGAACGAAACTGGAGGCACCTAGTACCCCGCATATCCATCGATCTCCAAGTACGTCTGGACGATCACTAACTGTTTCCATCTTCTTGGGTGTACAGCCCAATCAAGATCATCAGTAATTACCCAAACGACGTGAAGACCTCCGGTCTTCGACCATCGTCTTCATCTTCGACTTATCGTCGTATCAGTTATTCAGAATGGGATAAACCCGGTCTTTCCGAATAACTCGCGTATATTTTGAATAAGTGTTACACAAACACAACATACGCCTCATTCCAATTCATTAGTCACTAACCGTAAATTAATCCAGAGAATAATTCCCCAAATATTAACCCCGAAGGCCGAAACCAACATCAGATCAATATTCAGAAAACCATTCTGCTTGGCTAACCGACAGTTAGTTTCTAAATTTCACGTTCATAGGGAAAGGTTCCCGTTAATTTTTATCAAAGATAAATTCTTGAATTTATGCTTTAATCTACTTTTGAATATCAATTCAAACTAGTCGGGATTAGCGAACCTTACCGAAGTAATCATTTGTTTTAATTCCCCCATCCCAAACTATTCATCCCATGAAGTAAAACTGGTAATACTTCATATCTAACACCACAGTGTTATCGGTAAATTCAATTACCATTTCACGTTCAAATCTAATTAAAGATTTAACTATCGCCTGGAGCAAAACTGGTGATACTCCATTTCGATTATTTCAATCTAATTAAAGATTCATTAAAACTCCACTTAGCTTTAATCTTCGACTGGGTTAAAGAATCAGTGTCATTTAAAACACAGTTCACGATAAACCCAAAATATCATTCCATTAATTATCGGGTTAAAGAACAAGTGTTATTTAAAAAACACTGTTCACGATAAACCCAAAAATCAATATCGATTCAATTCCAATTAAATATCATTTAATTGGTACACTTCATTAAATCTAAATAAAAAGATTTAATCTTTTCTCAACTGGGTTCAAGAACAGTGTTAATGAAGACACCATTCACGACAAACCCAAATCACATTTGATATTCAATATAAGGCTCTGAATAGAAAATATATCGGCTTATATTCAATATCAAATTCTACGATTTACAAATGTCGTATTGGAAATAACGATATAAATATATATCTTTCAAATTTCCATAACAACACATGCATAATCACGAATTCCAACATCGAAATATTCCGAAGACAATTTCGATTCAATTCCACTCCAATGCAATCATCGGATATTCTGGTTATTTTCAAAACCCTTTTTAAATTCAATTTATTTATTTAAAAATAAATAGAATTATATTTCTAGTTCAAAACTAGTTCATTTCGATAAAAATCTATTTTTATCTTTTCAAATATGGAGTTTTTCATCCCAATTCTTTCTAAATCATTTCTTATGATTTTACACAAATTATTACTATTTTTAAAATTTTTATCAAGGCCCGTACAGTCGATTTCCATCAATGGCCATCGAACTGCACTTACAGCGACCTTTTTCGAATTTGATTTGGACATAATTCCAAATCCAACCGTTAGATTTCAAATTTCTAATATTCGTTAGAAAGCTCTTTTTGATACGAACCCAACGGTTCCGGTTTTAGGAGAATCCGACGGTCGGATCTCCCGTAATGTCCGTTTGAAATAAATGGTCGAAATTCACGAACTGCCGCGGCGCGGCGCGTTCTATTCAGGCCATTATATTATATATATAAGATATATAATATATATTTCGTCGATTTCTATTTAAAACGAATTTTATAAATAGTTTTAAATTCGTTTCAAAACAATTTCAACTTCCATTTCAATCCAAAGCAAAATTGAATTCTTCTTTATAAGTTCGTTTTAAAATTCATTTCTATTCAATTCAAATTTCAATTCAATTTGAATTCAATTCATTTCGAAATCGTTTTCTATTCATTTCATTTCGAAATTGTTTTTAATTCATTTCATTTCGAAATCGTTTTCAATTCATTTCTTTTCGAAATCGTTTTCTATTCATTTCATTTCGAAATCGTTTTCAATTCATTTCATTTCGAAATCGTTTTCAATTCATTTCTTTTCAAAATCGTTTTCAATTCAATTCATTTCGAAATCGTTTTCTATTCATTTCATTTCGAAATCGTTTTCAATTCATTTCATTTCGAAATCGTTTTCAATTCATTTCGAAATCGTTTTCAATTCAATTCATTTCGAAATCGTTTTCAATTCAAATCATTTCTTTTCGAAATCGTTTTCAATTCAATTCATTTCGAAATCGTTTTCTATTCATTTCATTTCGAAATCGTTTTCTATTCATTTCATTTCGAAATCGTTTTCAATTCATTTCATTTCGATATCGTTTTCAATTCAATTCATTTCGAAATCGTTTTCAATTCAATTCATTTCGAAATCGTTTTCAATTTAATTCATTTCGAAATCGTTTTCAATTCAATTCATTTCGAAATCGTTTTCTATTCATTTCATTTCGAAATCGTTTTCATTTCATTTCATTTCGAAATCGTTTTCTATTCATTTCATTTCGAAATTGTTTTCAATTCATTTCATTTCGAAATCGTTTTCAATTCATTTCTTTTCGAAATCGTTTTCTATTCATTTCATTTCGAAATCGTTTTCAATTCATTTCATTTCGAAATCGTTTTCAATTCATTTCTTTTCGAAATCGTTTTCAATTCAATTCATTTCGAAATCGTTTTCTATTCATTTCATTTTGAAATCGTTTTCAATTCATTTCATTTCGAAATCGTTTTCAATTCAATTCATTTCGAAATCGTTTTCAATTCAATTCATTTCGAAATCGTTTTCAATTCAAATCATTTCTTTTCGAAATCGTTTTCAATTCAATTCATTTCGAAATCGTTTTCTATTCATTTCATTTCGAAATCGTTTTCTATTCATTTCATTTCGAAATCGTTTTCAATTCATTTCATTTCGATATCGTTTTCAATTCAATTCATTTCGAAATCGTTTTCAATTCAATTCATTTCGAAATCGTTTTCAATTCAATTCATTTCGAAATCGTTTTCAATTCAATTCATTTCGAAATCGTTTTCTATTGATTTCATTTCGAAATCGTTTTCAATTCATTTCATTTCGAAATCGTTTTCAATTCAATTCATTTCGAAATCGTTTTCAATTCAATTCATTTCGAAATCGTTTTCAATTCAATTCATTTCGAAATCGTTTTCAATTCAATTCATTTCGAAATCGTTTTCAATTCAATTCATTTCGAAATCGTTAAAATCGATATAAATATCGTTCACGTCAAAATGGCGTCAATCTAATCAACACGGCTTCATAAATTTCTATTTTCAAATATTCTATTTCAAATATTTCTTTTTCAAAATAGTTGTTATTACTAAAATATTTCGTTCAACACATGACCAATCTCAATGGATGAAACTGTCAACACATGAACTTTTATTTTATATCGATAAAGATGTAAATTTTATTACTAAAATATTTCGTTCAACACATGACCAATCTCAATGGATGAGTACTGTCAACACATGAACTTTTATTTTATATCGATAAAGATGTAAATTTTATTACTAAAATATTTCGTTCAACACATGACCAATCTCAATGGATGAGTACTGTCAACACATGAACTTTTATTTTATAACGATAAAGATGTAAATTTTATTACTAAAATATTTCGTTCAACACATGACCAATCTCAATGGATGAGTACTGTCAACACATGAACTTTTATTTTATAATATTCTTTATTTTTCAAATTGGAATGAGGCCCAATCAATTACCATATAAAGTTAATTATATGGATTTTCATACAACACATGTATATAATAGCATGGAAAAATAATCAACCATCAACCAAAGTGCACTACACTGTATAAGCATCAAATATAGATATCTAACGCTTAAAACAGCCTGTCAATCAACCGATCGACATATTTAATAAATCAGGATGAGTGAACTTCAAATTTCATCCCAACACCCGTGTGGGGTTTCAAACAATCAAACACATATTTTATTTGTGATGTTAGGCGATGTGTAAAATTTATCGTCCCAATCAATGTCCTTCAAATAGGTGTACATAAACAAACCGTCCGGTTTGTAAATGAATATTTTATTTTATTCACTTTCACTATATTCATATTCACGTTAAAAATTATATTTTTAACGATAAAACATTTTATTCCAACATATGAATTTCTATTATTCATTTACACAATAAAATGATAATTTTATTTTCTAACATATTTTAGAAAATTTCGGCGGCATAACGGCACGATACTAGAAACGGGACGAGGCCTAGCCTTATCCCCGGTCAAGTGAAGGCCCACGCCATTCACACATCAATCAAAATCACCAAACAACCAAATTCAAATCAAATCATATAACTAATCTATGCAACCAAACAAACAAGTCCATGGTCTGTGGACGATTGTGTCGGGTGCTACTAAGCACCGTCTGCATCCTAGTATATATATATATAATTAGAAAAGAAATTGAAAGGTGAGAAATTCTCACTGATAGCTATCCTAGCTCCACGACACTTCATTGATAGAAATCTTCATCGCTATCGCATCATCGCCATCTTCGTTGCCCGTAGTCACTATATATATAAAAATCACACATTTTTATATTTTGATGTCTTTAAAATAAAAGTCACATTTTTATTTATCTAATGAATATATAAAAATAGAATTTTTATCGCTACCTCTTATATGTAAAAATCATATTTTTACCATCTTAAAAATCGTACCTTTGCTATCATGAAAATCAAATCTTTGTACCATGAAAAATCTAATCTTTATACCTTTAAAAATCCGACCTTTTCTAAATAAAAAATCAAATCTTTGTTTTCTCTTTAGTATATAAAAATTATATTTTTTATTATCTCTACTATATAAAAATCGTATTTTTACACCGCCTTCATGATAATAAAAATCAAAACTTTACCCTTTAAAATCTTTTCTACTTTCTTCACATAAAAATTGTCTCTTTCTTCATTTTTTTATTACTTCAAAACTTAAAATAAATTATGGTTTTATATAAAAACAAACTAAACAAAAACCATGTTTTTATATTTAAAAGATCTGAATTTTTATAAATGTTTTTTTTTTATAAAAAAAAAACCCAAATTTTAAATAACTTAACCTAAATAAACTAATAAACTAATTAATTAAACAAAAACAAAAACAAAAAAAAACTTACTGTTATTGGTTTCTTCAGCGAAGAGGGGGGGGGTTCGACGTCGGACTTGGAAGTGGGGGAGGGGAGCTCGCGCCAGTCACGATGGTGGTGGGTGGCACGGTTCAAGAGGTGGCGGGCTGGGGTTCTTCGACCGACGCGTGGTGAAGGCTGGGTTGTCGGGTTCGGTTTCGCAGTCGAGAAGGAGGTGAAGCAGAAGGGGATTGCGGCGGATCGGTAGTGGGGCGCGCCACCTGGAGGGGCGGCAGCGGCGGTTTTCCCCCCTCCCCCGCGCCGCTCCTTCTTCTTTTTTTTATCTGAATCGAAATGATTTGGGGGGGGGGGCAGAACGTATAAGGGAGGAGAGGGTTTTGTTTTTTTTTATTATTTAATTAATTTATTTTTCGCCAAAAAGCAACCTTTATTTTCGACCTCAGAACGAGGCCCACCGCCTGTCGTCCATAGCGTTTTACCCCCATTCCGAACCCAATGGGATATGTAACGTAAGCTGATTCGATTGTTTCGATTTGTTTCCGTTGAATTTTCATTTTAAATTTATATATTGAATTTTAAACTCGCATTTCAAATTACCGGAGTCACATACTAACTAGAAAAATTCCAGAAAAATATTTTCTAGCTTCGTATTGACGATACAGTCCTAACAAAACTAATTTCGTCAAATTCTGAGACCGTTT
This sequence comes from Allium sativum, assembly GCA_030737875.1. NCBI lineage: Eukaryota > Viridiplantae > Streptophyta > Magnoliopsida > Asparagales > Amaryllidaceae > Allium > Allium sativum. The sequence continues at coordinate 864,974,874 of CM060922.1, forward strand.
GAAAAATGACCATTTTCCAGTCGATTAAAATCAACTGAAACTGGTCAAACGCGTTTTCCTTTGCCACGCTCACATATTGATTCGAAAAATTATGAAATTTGGAATCTAGCAATAACTTGACACTGCGGATTCAACAAAACTGGTTTCGTCGAAATCCGAGGTCATTTGCAAAATTCCCTTTTTTAAGGGCCTGAATTCCATAGCGACTATTCAGAATTTTCAACTGGACATATCTTCTGATTCCCGCTATGAAATCTTGATTCTTCGGATTCGTTGGAAAGATATTATCAATTAGATCCTATCATTTTTGGTTTCACTAAAATCCGGATTGTTTTGCACCCGGTACATTCAATTGAAGTTTGAAATCGAATTATCGAACTACCGCGCCATTTTCAATTCTATTTATAATTATATATAAATATTTATATTCTAACGACGACGCGTATAATATATACGTTCGAATTATATTCAAAATAAATTTCACGTCGATATTATTTAAAATAATTCATTTTAAATAATCAAAATTCGCTTAAATTGCCAAAATAAAATTTTTAAACTGGCCCAGATTTTCCGGGTTATTACAATTTTGTTTCATTCTTTTAATTTGGGAAAAAATTAGTATTTTTGTCTACTTCTACTTTAATGAAAACAAATGAATGTTTAGCTATTCATTCTTTTATAATGACAAAAATGAACCTTTCTAATTCATTCTCTTTTTAATGTATAAAATGTGATAATTTTGTTAAACTCTTTTTTTTTCAATGATCAATAATTTAATCTTCCTTCTTAATGACCAAAATGTATATTTTGGTTAAACTAATTTTAATGTATAAAAATATACATTTTTTCCAATTCATACTTTTAATGTATAAAAATATACATTTTCATGTCATTAACAGGTCTTAACAAAAATTGTTATTTTTTTTCAATAATCATTCTCTTGACAAAAATGTAATTTTATTTCACAAATCATTCTTTTGACAAAAAGGTAATTTTAACTCATATTAACATTTTATAATCAAAATGCCCTTTTAATTTTCATTAACATTTTATAATCAAAATGTCCTTTTTATTTTCATTAACATTTTATAATCAAAATGTCCTTTTAATGTAAACAGAAAATGTCAATTTTTGTCTAACCCTTTTAATGCTAACAAAATATGAATTTTGTCATAATCCTTTTTATGTTAGCAAAATATGAATTTTGTTATAATCCTTTTAATGTAAACAAAAATGTTAATTCTTGTCTAATCACTTTCAATGCAATCAAAATGTTAATTTTGGTAACCAAAATGTTAATTTTGTCCTTTATAATCTAATCAATTTCTTTTGACAAAAATGGTCATTTTATTCCCTAGTCAATCTTTGATACCAATGGTCATTTTATTTCAATACTCATCCTTTTTGACAAATATGTGATTTTAATTTTCATAACACCTTTCAAATAAAAATGTTGTTTTTATTTACATAACTAGTTTCTAATCAAAGAAATGCAAATTCGAATTGCATAACACCTTTCAAATAAAAGTGTTAATTCTACTATAATGTCACATTTTATAATGAAAATGTTAATTTCTCTTTAATGTCATATTTTACAATGAAAATGTTAATTTCTCTTTAATGTCATATTTTACAATGAAAATGTTAATTTCTCTTTTTAATATCACCAACTACATACAAATGTAGTTTCTATTCAAAACATTAAAATGTACTTTTTATTAAAATCATGTTTTAATTCTAACCTAAAAAAAATGGTTTTAAAATGACATTTCATTTTTTGTTGAAATATACTAGTTCAACAACTTATCACAATTTGGTGTTTCATATGTTTGTTGAAATTTCTAATTCAACAAATTATCAAAATTTGGTATTTCATATTCTTGATCATTTTATCTAACCAAAAATTATATATTTTAGTTTTACTTCCTTTATCACTACAAATTGATCTAAATGTTTCTAATAAATTATCTCCCAACAGATAAATATGTTTAACCATTCATCACCAAATAACATTACCAAACAAACAGATCCATACATTACATTCAACACAGAACAAGCATGAATAATAGCAAATAGGAGATAACTGTAGATTTGTGATAATAAATTCTGAATTATTTATAAATAAATAAAATAAAAATATAGATTTCTCACATCGATTTTAATTCTGAATAAATCAGATCTGAATTTCCAACGTCCTCTTTTTACGCTCTAGTCAGTTCCAGGTTGTAGATCTCGCCAAGAGGATTCCAACAAAACTGAAATCGCTGAATTTCGTTAAGATTTGACGGAGTTACACCCTTTTATAGGTTAATTACTTTTATAATACAATTAAATTAATTAAATACCCTTAATTACATTGATTAAAACAAGGCCGTTTGTATCTTCATCTTCCACTATCGTTTCCAGACCGAACCATTGGAACCCAACCCTCACCCCGGACACAATGGAATATGTTTCGTAACATAATTCGGTTGTTACGATATGTTTTTCTTTAAATTTAATTATAAATCATTAAATTATTAAATTCAAACGTACATTTTAAATTACCGGGGCCACATACTGACTCTAAAAATTATAGAAAAATTATTTCTAGTTATGTTTTGACGATACGGTTCTAACGAGACTAATTTCGTCGAATTCTGACACTGTTGGAAAAATGGCCATTTTCAAGTCGATTAAATTTGACTGAAACAGTAAAAAAATATTTTTCTCTGCCACGCTCACATATTAATTCGAAAAATTATGAAAATTGAAACCTAGCAATAATTTGACATTCCGGTTCCAACAAAAGTGGTTTCGTCGAAAACCGAGGTCGTTTGAAAAATGACTATTTTTAAGGCCAATATATTTAATATTAAAAATACATTTTTAAACAAATAAACTCCGAAACTCAAAATATATAAGTGTTTACCGTTTTTCAATGCAGGAACGTCATTTCAAACTCAATGGAAGTGGTTTCGAGTCGAAATTCCCTCATATGTGAAAAGTAGCCTTTCGGGCCCTGTATAATATATATATATATTCTACAGCGACCTTCCTAAAAATTGAATTAGCCATAACTTTTGATTTTTAAAACAAAATTTCAGTTTTTCATGTTCGTTGGAAAGATATGATTAAACAGATTTAAATATTTCTGATTTCGTTCAATTCTGATTTATTTTGAATCCTGTACATTCAGTCAAAGTTCAAATTCGAATTTTCAAACTGCAGCGCTGTTTTAAACTCCTTTTATAATTAAATTGAATTTATTCGTTTTTTTTTTAAAATTAGTCATTCTTATTTAAAATAAATTATTTTAAACATTAAAATCCATTAAAATTTCTAAAATAAAATTTTTAAATTGGCCCCAAAATTCAGGTTCGTTACAATCGCCCCCACTTAAAATCTTTTCGTCCTCGAAATGGAACGAAGCTAAAAGTAGATTAATTAACCAACTCAACTAGATTTTATTTATTGGTTTCAATTAATTGTCATTCTAATATTTTAATTAGTTAAACTAATAATCAAACATCACAACTAGCAATCCATTAGGTGATTAACTTTTCAAATATATATAACCTTTTTATATAATCAAAAATCATATTTTTAGTGCAAATCACAGCAGTGTGTTCTACTAAGTGTTGGTTCTCATACCAGTCAATGGAAATATATAGAAATCCCACCTTCGAGACTCGAACATAAATACTGGTGACGGTCGACCTATCACCAGAATTACCTCCGGGCGACTAGAGTGTGATTCTATATCTATCCAATATATTAAAACTTCGAATATCCGTTAATTACTCGTATATTCAAAATCTTTATATACTCGATTGTCCACATTAAAATATAATATACTCAAATACGTATTTAAAGATAAAATTCCTTTCAAAACTAAATTTGTTTTTACTTTTATTTTTTTGAAGAAAATAATACTCTTCACACTCGTTCTAGGACACTACTGATCCCATCTCTAACGAGTTATTCTTATTGGATATTACTAATCCAATCTCTGGTGAATTCTTTCGTTCGGTTCTAATGTGTCTTGTCCTCGAGCTCTGTAAACCAAAGCTCTGATACCAGATGTGACGACCCAAACTTCCCAGTAAAGGAAAGGCTGGATTGCCTTGAGAACAACACACATAAGAACCCAAACTGAGAAACATTTTATTGTTGATTACAACAATTACATCAGAGTACAAGAATATAACAGAGTATGAATACTTATTACATAATAGGAATACAATAATATCAGAGTTTTAAATTGCATTTAAATAGCAGCGGAAAAATAATACAAATATACAACTGGAAGGAATACACAGATACAGAGCTTTCCGAATACCGCTTCAGCTGTAAGCCAGGATCTTGTAAATATATCTGCGAAAAGCTACTCGACTGCCCGTGTGGAAAATATGGGCACCCGAGTTTGCCAGTGAAACAAACTACAGGTCAGTCATGGGACTGGTATGAGAAATTTTAACTTAACTATCTAATAATAAGGCTAATCGCAGGACCACGCCGCTAACGCGGAACGGGTTTACTCCATTGGATTGCCAGTGCATAAAATAAAATAAATCGTTTAAACAACGCAATGCCTTTTTAGAAAAATGAAACCATTATAAGACCCAAGTCCCATCACACAATGCAACGCAAACCGAAGGATAGGGTTTTACCTTATAATGGTCAAAAGATGCTTGATACGATAAAACGGAGTTAATATTAGTGTATATCTATGGGTATATATATATTTAAAAAAAACATTTCAATCATAATGTATTAATCATAGACGGCATAGTACCCCATCCTACTATGTCGCCATACTAGTTCTACAATCAAAATCGCAAGGTCGTATTGGAAATTGGATTTCCATCATGAGTCGAGGCTAGAGGCAAGCTCCTCTCCAATTCGAGACACTCTAGCAAATGCCTCAGGATCCCCCGCAGTGAACCATTGGATGCGGTAGGGCCGGTCCCCGCCTATCGGCAGTGGATTGGTTATGCCTGAACACACGTTTCCCGGTTCCTTTGAACCTATAATATGACCACTATCGGCATATAAAAATCCGAGGCGCCACAAAATCCATCATCCACATAAGTAAAATGCCAGGACGTGTTAAAGCACCGACACTACCACTAGCTAGAAAGAAACGTGTGCACTCCCTACGGTCCATATCCCGTTTTTGACTCATACCGGGGTGTAAGGCTCGCGAAGTCACGATATACACAAAGCTATGCCATAATAGGCTATGCTTTGATCATCCCACAAGGCCCTGCTTTTCAACAAAAGCCTTGATCATTTGCATCTTGGCGTGCCACATTGACAATTCACGCCATGCGATCAATCACTATTAATATATACCAGGGTGTTAAGTAGAGGATAAATTCTTTACCACCAAACAGACATACATTAACAGAAATCGATTTTATCCACATGGATCGAAATCCAATGTCAGACACGCATCCATTTATTAGCTTATGCTCTGGGTCTGAGCGAAAACCAAATCCGAACAATCAACAATAGTCCGGACGACCACCACTGAAGCCCCTTCAAGGTAGCTACTCCCATCAGGGTCTCTGTAGCAACACATCCATTCGATGTGAAGATCGTTGGTCTTCAACACCGTCTTCATCTTCGACTCTTCATCGTCGTAGTAATTATTCGAAATGGGTTAAACCCGGTCTTTTCGAATAACTCACGTATTTTATAATTAAAAATCAAGTACTATAAGAACACATCCAACGCCTCATTCCAATTCAGAATATTCTTCTAATGAATTATTCGCATTATCTTATCAAAGATAAATTCTTCAAATTTGTTCTTAAATCTTTCTATTAAAGATTTATTAAAACACAATTTGGTTTCGATATCAAAAATCATTATTCAATGATTATTCAAATTTAAGAAATTAATCTTATTCTTAATTGGGTTAAAGAACTAATGTCATTAAAAACACAGTTCACGGTAAACCCAAAAAAATCATGTTCCATAAAATATGGAATCTTCACAGAAACCAAATCAAAATATAATCGTTATAAATTTCTGTATCCAACCAATAATATAAATGGAATAACGGTAAAGCCTCTTAAATTCCATATGTAGTATCGGTCTTCTTTTACAGAAGCTTATCTCGGTTATTATTAACTCGAATTCCATTCAACTCCAATTTAATATATTAAATTGGAAAACTTTACTTTTGGAAAATTTCTATTTAAATCTTAATAAAAGATTTATAAATTCAAAATCATATTTTCACTGTCAGTTGGGTTAAAGAACACATGTCACTTAAAAACACAGTTCGCAATAAACCCAAATCACATTTCATCTTATTCCAATTACTAAATATAGTTGAAAACTTTAAAAATCTTAGTTAAAAGATTATACTTTTCATACGGGGTTTAAGAACAGTGTTATTTAAGACACTATTCACGACAAACCCAAAATCCAATTTATTTAATTTCTTCAATTAAATATGAGCAAATTGTAAAACTTCATTAAATCTAATTTTTTTTAATGATTTACTTTAGTTAATAACTAGTTCATTTCAGTAAAAATATATTTTTCCAAAATATATTCTTTTTCTAAACTAAATTCTTTTTCTAAACTATATTCTTTTTCTAGGATATATTTTCTAAAATATTCTTTTTCTAGAATATTCTTTATTGGAACGTGACCCAATCAACACCCATATATTGCACGAAATCAACAATCATGATGAATAATTATCAAACATCCAAATAACTGCCAAAGTGGATTCTACACTAAATGTTGGACTAGTGTAGATCAAAAATCATCCCAACACCCGTGTGGGGTTTCATCCAAACAATCAAATAATAAATTATTTGTGCACTTGGGCGATGTGTAAAAATTATCGACCCAATCACATAAACAAGTCGGACGACTCGTAAATGGAAGTGTAACATTTCAGCATCATAAACATATATATAATGATGAATCAGTTCATATATAAGAACAATATAAGTTCTCATGTTAACATAATTTATCAAAACAATGAATCCTTTCTACTTGATGCTCATCAAAATTGTAAATTCTGATGTTGACTCACCTACCATGAAGTATGATCTTTTCATTTTACATAAAATGATATTCCTTATATATTGTATAAAATGAAATCTTTATATTACATTAAAAATGTAATCATTTAATCTTATCATTTTTATAACCACTAAAGTGCAGATAAAAATGTACATTTTGATTTCATGTTTTATTTGCAATAGAGAATGCAATAAAAAAAATATAACTTCTTATTTCATGCTTTATTTGCAAAAGAGAATCCAAATAAAGATTCAACTTTTTATGTTTGTTTACATCGAGGGATGTAAATAAAATTTGTAACTTTTTTTTTAGTTTTATTTGCAACAAGGATTTCAAATAAAAAGGATAACTTTTAATTGTAATGTTTTGTTCACATCTAAAGTTGCAAACAAAATGCATCTTTTTCCTACGGTGTTTATTTGCCTCTAAATATGCAACTAAAAATATAATCTTTTAACTACGATGTTTATTTGCATCTAAATATGCAAATAAAACAAATATAATCTTTATTAAATGCTTTATTTGCAACTAAATTTGCATACAAACATGTATATTTCCATTTCTAACTAAAATACAAAATAAAAATATAACATTTGTTTGCATCTAAAATTGCAAACAAAATGTAACTCTTTAAATCATATTTTGTTTCACTAGTATAAATTGACAAAAGTGAATAATCGGTTTCAACTAATGTAAATTGCCAAAAGCGTATATTTGCTGTTTCAAATCTAATATAACATAAAGATGCTATATTTTATTTCATTCTTTTAATTTGGACAAAAAATAAGTATTTTTGTCTACTTCTACTTTAATGAAAACAAATGAATGTTTAGCTATTCATTCTTTTATAATGACCAAAATGAACCTTTCTAATTCATTCTCTTTTTAATGTATAAAATGTGATAATTTTGTTAAACTCTTTTTTTTTCAATGATCAATAATGTAATCTTCCTTCTTAATGACCAAAATGTATATTTTGGTTAAACTATTTTTAATGTATAAAAATATACATTTTTTCCAATTCATACTTTTAATGTATAAAAATATACATTTTCATGTCATTAATAGGTCTTAACAAAAATTGTTATTTTTATTTCAATAATCATTCTCTTGACAAAAATGTAATTTTATTTCACAAATCATTCTTTTGACAAAAAGGTAATTTTAACTCATATTAACATTTTATAATCAAAATGCCCTTTTAATTTTCATTAACATTTTATAATCAAAATGTCTTTTTATTTTCATTAACATTTTATAATCAAAATGTCCTTTTAATGTAAACAGAAAATGTCAATTTTTGTTTAACCCTTTTAATGGAAACAAAGCTCAACATATGAATTGTTGATAATGTTCAAAGCAACCTTATCTGCAATATGGCACGAAAGAAATGATCGGGTATTCAATACTCAATCCAAAACAAGACTGCAGCCGTTCCATGCAATCAGCGCCACCATAAGAAATGAGATCATCATGTCATCTTACTCCTTTGATCCGGATGTGCATCTCAGATGGTCCTAGCTTTTCTCCTATCCAGCTTTTCTTACCTATTTTCTGTATTTCTTTTCTTGTATCACCTTATTTATATTGTAAGTTGCACTCTTATTAATATAAATAAATGGTAGGGGCCATTTAACCCCGCAGGCTTTGCCAAAAAAAAAAAAATATGAATTTTGTCATAATCCTTTTTATGTTAGCAAAATATGAATTTTGTTATAATCCTTTTAATGTAAACAAAAATGTTAATTCTTGTCTAATCACTTTCAATGCAATCAAAATGTTAATTTTGGTAACCAAAATGTTAATTTTGTCCTTTATAATCTAATCAAATTCTTTTGACAAAAATGGTCATTTTATTCCCTAGTCAATCTTTGATACCAATGGTCATTTTATTTCAATACTCATCCTTTTTGACAAATATATGATTTTAATTTTCATAACACCTTTCAAATAAAAATGTTGTTTTTATTTACATAACTAGTTTCTAATCAAAGAAATGCAAATTTGACTTGCATAACACCTTTCAAATAAAAGTGTTAATTCTACTATAATGTCACATTTTATAATGAAAATGTTAATTTCTCTTTAATGTCATATTTTACAATGAAAATGTTAATTTCTCTTTAATGTCATATTTTACAATGAAAATGTTAATTTCTCTTTTTAATATCACCAACTACATACAGATGTAGTTTCTATTCAAAACATTAAAATGTACTTTTTATTAAAATCATGTTTTAATTCTAACCTAACAAAAATGGTTTTAAAATGACATTTCATTTTTTGTTGAAATATACTAGTTCAACAACTTATCACAATATGGTGTTTCATATGTTTGTTGAAATTTCTAATTCAACAAATTATCAAAATTTGGTATTTCATATTCTTGATCATTTTATCTAACCAAAAATTATATATTTTAGTTTTACTTCCTTTATCACTACAAATTGATCTAAATGTTTCTAATAAATTATCTCCCGACAGATAAATATGTTTAACCATTCATCACCAAATAACATTACCAAACAAACAGATCCATACATTACATTCAACACAGAACAAGCATGAATAATAGCAAACAGGAGATAACTGTAGATTTGTGATAATAAATTCAAAATTATTTATAAATAAATAAAATAAAAATATAGATTTCTCACATCGATTTTAATTCTGAATAAATCAGATCTGAATTTCCAACGTCCTCTGTTTACGCTCTAGTCAGTTCCAGGTTGTAGATCTCGCCAAGAGGATTCCAACAAAAATGAAATCGCTGAATTTCGTTAAGATTTGACTGAGTTACACCCTTTTATAGGTTAATTACTTTTATAATACAATTAAATTAATTAAATACGCTTAATTACATTGATTAAAACAAGGCCGTTTGTATCTTCTTCTTCCACTATCGTTTCCAGGCCGAACCATTGGAACCCAACCCCCACCCCGGACACAATGGAATATGTTTCGTAATCTAATTCGGCTGTTACGATATGTTTTTCTTTAAATTTAATTATAAATCATTAAATTATTAAATTCAAACGTACATTTTAAATTACCGGGGCCACATACTGACTCTAAAAATTATAGAAAAATTATTTCTAGTTATGTTTTGACGATACGGTTCTAACGAGACTAATTTCGTCGAATTCGGAGACTGTTGGAAAAATGGCCATTTTCAAGTCGATTAAATTTGACTGAAACAGTGAAAACACATTTTTCTCTGCCACGCTCACATATTAATTCGAAAAATTATGAAAATTGAAATCTAGCAATAATTTGACATTCCGGTTCCAACAAAATTGGTTTCATCGAAAACCGAGGTCATTTGAAAAATGACTATTTTTAAGGCAATATATTTAATATTAAAAATACGTTTTTAAACAAATAAACTCCGAAACTCAAAATATATAAGTGTTTACTGCTTTTCAATGCAGGAACGTCATTCCGAACTCAATGGAAGTGGTTTCGAGTCGAAATTCCCTCATATGTGAAAAGTAGCCTTTCAGGCCCTATATAATATATATATAAATTCTACAGCGACCTTCCTAAAAATTGAATTAGCCATAACTTTTGATTTTTAAAACGAAAATTCAGTTTTTCAGATTCATTGGAAAGATATGATTAAACAGATTTAAATATTTCTGATTTCGTTCAATTCTGATTTATTTTGAATCCTATACATTCAGTCAAAGTTCAAATTCGAATTTTCAAACTACAGCGCTGTTTTAAACTCCTTTTTATAATTAAATTGAATTTATTCTTTTTTAAAAAAAAATTAGTCGTTCTTATTTAAAATAAATTACTTTAAGCGTTAAAATCCATTAAAATTTCTAAAATAAAAATTTTAAATTGGCCCCAAATTTCCGGGTCGTTACAGGGCTTCTGTTGAAAAGCAAATTCTTTGTTTGATGATCAAAGCATGGCTTTAATATACCGTAGCTTTGTGTAGCGTTAATTCGCGAGCCTCACACCTCTGTGTGGACCAGAAACGGGAGAGGACTTCGGGGAGGACATGCGTTTCTTTCTAGCTAGGAGTGGTGTCAGCGTTTTGCACGCCCTGACATTTTACTTATGTGGATGATGGATAGCGAGGCGCCTCGTTTATATCGGTCGATCCGGGACCAATGGTCTGGTTGGTATATGACCATTTTATGCCCCATAGGGTGGGGAAACACATTGTTCAGGCATTTTAATCCACTCCGTGTGTACCGGCCCTGACGTTCCAAGGTGCAGTTGCGGATGTTCCTGAGACATGGTAGGCTAGATTGTCTCAAAGCGGTAAGGACGATCCCTTGCCTTGGTTCAAAGATGGAAATCCAACTTGCAATATGACATTTTGCGGTTTTGAATGTAGAGTCTAGTACTGGCAACATGATATATGGTACCCATGCCGTCTATGATTGATACTTACGATTGAAATTGTTTTGACACTATACACTTATAGTAATAATAAAATATAAAATTTCACGTATCAAGCATTATTTGGCTGTTATAAGGTAAAACCCTATCCTCCGGCTTGCGTTGCATTGTGTGATGGGACCTAGGTCTTATAATAGCTTCATTGTTCTTTATTTAGCATTGCGCTGTTTGTTTTATGCACTGGTTTTCTTGGGGGTAAACCCGTTCCGTGTTATATGGCGTGGTCCCTTGATTTAGCTAACTTTAAAAATAAAGATTAATAACTGTTTTAATTCTCACACCAGTCACATGACTGACCTGTAGTTTATTGTTTTAACCTAAACTCTGGGTGCCCCTGTTTTCCACACAGGTAGCTAGTAGTTTTGGTTTTGCAGATTTATATTCACAGGATCCTGGTTTACAGCTGGAATGATATTCGGAAAGCTCTGTATCCATATATTCTTTTCAGTTGTGTTTTTTTATTATTTTTCGCTGTTATGTACTATATTGTAATCTTTGATATTTTTCTGTTGTGTAGTATTTATTCATACTCTGTATATTCTTGTGTTCTGATGGAATTGTTGTAATAAGCAATGAAATGTTCTTCTGTTTGTGTTCTGATTTTTCATATTCTCAATTCAATCCGGCTTTCCTTCATAGGGAAGTTCGGGTCGTCTCAGTTTATGTTATTGAAGGTATCAATTGCATATTCCAAAGTAATTTTCATATTTAGGATCCGCAACACATCAGTGGTTTGATAAATTATTAGTTTGAAACATAGTATTTTTTATTGACAATTTAAAATGTCCATTAAGTGTTGCTAGTTGTCATCTTGAAACACCTAGTAAGTGTTGTTTTTATCATCTTCAAACACTCATTATGTGTTGTAGATTATCAACTTGAAAAACTCATTACGTGTTGCTGAATATCAACTTAAAACACTCACTAGGTTTTGTAGTTTGTCAATTTTAAACACTCAATTAGGGTTTCAAACCGTCAATCTGAAACAGAATATAGGTGTTTTAGAATTCTGCAACATACTAATCTGCCACACCTAAAAAGTGTTTTTAAATTTTTTAGCAACATTTTATTACCGTTTCAAATTGGCCATTTTGGTGTTATGTAAATGCAGTGGAATCCTAATTTGAAGTTGCTCTCATAGCGCTTGACCAAAACCCCCTTGATGATAATCCTGATGATAATCTTGATGGTAATCTTAGTGGCACTTACCTTTGGCTTCAACCTTAACTCAAAGCAGTTTTGCATAATCAAGCCATTGTGTTAAAACAGAAGGAAAAAGTTAATTGGTTAAATCAAGGAAATAAATTCTCCAAATTTTTCTGCACCTAGATGTCTTTTCGTAAGAATTACAACAACTTTTATAACGATTTGGACTGTAATGGGGAATCAGTCATAACTTACGAGCTTTTGAGGAATCAGTAATACTGTATTTTAATGTTCTTTATAATCGCGATAAAACAACTAACTTACCCCATGTAAACTAACATAACCTGCTCAATAATGATGGTGTTTTTTTGTTGTTGCGCCAGTGACTGAACATGAGATCAGGGCAATTGTCTTATCCATTCATGACGAATCTAGTCCAGGGCCTGACGGTTGGAATGCTAAATTCTTCAAACTGCATTTGCAACACAATAAAAACTATTATTATTTTCCATTCGCGAATCATTTGTAAGTGGGAAATTTTTCAAGAAATTAATCACACATTCATGGCTCTTATTCCTAAGATCAACAAGCCTAGCAAAATTGTAGACTAATTGCTTGTTGTAACATGATCTATAAAACTCTTAGCTAAGTTAAATGTAATCGAATCATTCAATTCTTCCTGACCTCATATCTAAATGCCCGTCTGCTTTTATAAAAGGGACACATAGTTCTAAAAACTTCATACGGGCTCATGAATTGGTGCGACAATTCAATAAAAGGGGAAGGATACATTCTGTCTCAAAATTGACCTTATAAGGCTTACGATAGGCTTAATCGATAAAGATCCAACAAGTCGAACATTGATTACATCAGACGTGTTAATTGGTAACATATGCCTATAGTTACTTAGGTGTATACCTCGTATTTGAAAGCTAGCATTTCATCCCATCAACCCTCTAGGACCCCAATAACTCAATTTATGCCATGCATTGTTCATATGCTGGCTTGTATGGGCTTCCAAATGTAAATTATCAGATTTACTGAGGTATGTATCTCCACCCCTACTTTCTCCATCATAATTAACGGTGTCCCTAAAGGCTACATCTCCTCCAATAGAGGTATTTGACAAGGAAACTCTCTATCCCCATTCCTGTTTTCCATTTCCATGAAGTTTTCTTCCTTTATATGGAGCTGGCTTGTAATAATGGCCTTTTTCAACCTATTTATGTGCACCAACCTACTGTTCACTACTTGCTCTACGCAGATGACTTAATTACTTTCATTAAATCTAGTGCAAAAGTGACCCACACAATTAAGGACATTTTCGTTAATTGGAAAGATATGCTCGCCTCAAGCTAAACAATCATATATCTAAAGGCTATTTAAATAAATTTTGTCATGAAAAGCAAAGAATTGTACACATTCGCAATATGTATGAAAGTCAACTCCCTATTAAATATCTATGGGATCCCGTCTCATCTAATATCATTAGTGACAAGGAATGTGGTAAGCTGATCGCTCGCACTAAGGATAAGATCACTGACTAGAGCTCAAAACTATTGTCTTTTGCTGGCAGAGTGGAACCCATTCATATACTTATCATAGTCAAAGTCAGTTTTTGGTGTAATGTCCCGCATTTTTATCGGTTTATATTTGAATATTTAAATCAGTTTAAATATTGAATTCGTGTTATAAGTGGATTTATATATTAATTAAACGAAGTTGAACGTATAAAAATATATATTCAATATAATCGAGCTCATAACGACGTTGCAGTTCGTAATTTAGCGTTCTGAACTTCAACTGAGTGTACAGAAACCAGTTTAAATCGGATTTCTGCAAAACAAGAAACATTGGAATCTGTTGAACTGTATCTTTCTGATAGAAGTGACATATTGAGATTTCGTCGTATAGATTGCAAGATAGGTCAAAATCAAATATTCAGAAAGTCGCTATGAAATCGTATATCGACCATAACGGTTTATTTGAAATAACTTCTTATCGGTTTCGAATTTAGACAAGGTTCTTTTGAGACGTAGAGATAATTTAATTTTTAGAATTTTACTGTAATTTTTAATTAATTAAATACACAACTTTTATTTGGAGTGTTTTGCACCCTATATCGATATTTTAGCGTTTCACAATATCAGTTAACCTACAGATATTATTATATTTTTGGGATCATGGCTCATCGCTCGACACGATAGTGTCCTTATTTCTGTCCCTAGCAGCTCGGACATGAACTTAATTCTATGTAACGCTGTACACTTAAACTTTATAAACATGAAAATAATTTGGCTCGTTCCCTTACTTTGCCATAAAGTAACTGCTATATTTAATACCTCCACTTCACTGGAAATAACCATTCACTGATTCCAACCTACCCTAACAAAACTTAGCAGACCTAAGAAACACCCTACGTTCCTCATTGATGCGTTTTCAAATCAAACTTTCCTACCCTAAAAGTCTACAGACACCTAGAGGTATGGCACAACCATACTGGAATTTAATGAGAGCACATGCCCATCAAGTCCAACGAGAGATCTACCCTATTCTATAACTTACGTGAGACATATAACTTAAATTATCACCATGCTTTCAAATGACAACCCATTGCTCCTACGAAAATCTAAGAAGCAGACACCTATGTTTTGTGTTGTCTTGTACATGGAGCCATATATCAGCATGAGTTGTCATCTGTCTTAGCAAGGCCTCTGCGTATGTTTTAGCAGCAAATGGTCCATCGGAATTGTACCAAACGAGCATGCCTACGACTATGTCAAGGCTAATCAACAAAAATATATAACGTACATATGCAGACTCTGAAATGAGAACTCATCTCAGTATGTAGCCGATCTAGAAGCTACCTATTTGCCTAATCCTTGACGACCAAGTTTTATACTCCTATATATACATCTACTTCCATCTTCCTAGTGGAGACCGAAAACCATAGATGTTGTGAGTTCTCACTGCTTTTAGTAATGCAAACTTCTTCTGCTTTCTTCTTTTTCATTCTCCTCTTCTCTGTTAAATGAAATCTTCCACTAAAATTAACAAATCCTTTATACACTAAATCCCGAGACCGAGAGCTGCGTTCTGGTGCGATGTAGACTGTAGTGGGAGGTCGTGAGGCGGGGAAAATAAGAGTGAACTGATGTGTATGATGATGAAATGAATGTGGGCTGTTGTGGTGTTGGGTTTAAGTGCGAAGGCGTGAAGCAAGCGGTACATGAAAATGGGTTAAAGGGGAAGTTTTGCATGTTTCTGTTCTTTGTATTTGGAGCTGTGGTGTCATGATGATGCAGGGCTGAGGAGTTATACAAATAGTAAAAAAGGGCATGTCCAGGCGAATGGTGCCATCAACGCCATTGAACGGAGCGGCCATAAGATGCTATGAAGGAATTGGAGCACTCATCGATAGTCAGTCGTAACCGATCTCATCGGAGAAGGTAAAAGAAGTGGTTAAATTTAAATGCATTTCTTTTACACGTTGAATTCGTATTAAAGAATTCTTTCCTGTACACTTTCCTCAGTAGTGGGTCATCACTTTGTGTTCGGGTGTAGAAGCAGTGTATTTTCATCTATAAATAGAAGAAAAAGGGTGATGGTACGGGATGTTTTCAAGGAAAGAGGAACACTGTTTTAAACAGGCAGAAGGGAATTTGGGCCGTTCAAATAATAAATCACGAACGGTTCGATCCGCTAAAATCGTATGGACGAATGCATCACATGTAAGCTGTTCCTAAGCGATTTGGAGTTTATCGAAATTGATGGCAAAATTAGAACGTCGGATTGAAAGCAACTGATGCAAATCGTTATTTAACGGTTAACGCGCCAAGGTGAGTAAATTCACTAACTCTCTTTTTATTTAAAATATTTTAATTATATTTTAAATAATGGTTGAATGCTGTGAGATGGTTGTTTAGGCAAATTATAGTTAAATTGGTTGAAATGTTACTTATCGTTGTATATGTACACATCGCCGGTTGGATACTGATTTCATCGATTTTAATATTCCCTAGGATGGAACCAGTGTTAATTGTTGACTAACATCGGTGGATGCAGGAAACCGGTTGATGGAATCCAACCGGATTCCTCAATATTTATATGTACTGTGTGTTTTATATAGATACACTGTTTGCACACAAATGACTTTTGAAACCTTGTGTTAATATTAGCGTTGAATGGAAATTCAAACGTTATTTTGATTTAATAAATAGACGATATCGATTAAGGAAGTGGCAACAACCAACCGTAAATGTATCATTTGTTTTAACCGCTATTGTTTTACTAAAAACCCACCGTGTGCGAAGCACGTGTTTCACCATACTTACTAAATGATTTGGTAAAGTAAATACTTATATCAATAAGATTAATAAGCAGGTAGCCGGAGATTAACTTGATGATTAATAACACGAATTTATTGTTTTAAGGACAAGTAAATGAGATATATACAAATAGATTATGGTTGATTTCATATTAAGTAAGATTTGTTAGAATCGATTATTGTTTTTAAATAGTAAATGAGATTATTTAGAAATAAATTATTATTTTTATAGTAATCGATACAAGTGAAATTATTTGGATTAATTTATTCAAAATGGGAAGCTTTGTTAGAATTGATTAGTGGGTAAATCATGGTTAAATATTTACCAAGCAAACTGTTTTGATCAATAATTGGTTATTTAATTAAGTTAGATTGGGTCGATTTATCTAAGATAATTAAATTGACGAATAGTTGATTTAATTTAAATAAGATTTTGGTAATAGTAAAAGATATCAAGATTTTTGTAACAGAAGGAGATGTTAATATTTTGTAACAGAAAGAGATGTCAAGATTTTTGTAACGGTAAGAGATGTCAAGAACAGTATAAGGTGGAATATAGCAGCGTATTTCAAGTATTTGAACTACAGCGATAAAACAACGCTGTTGACTAGGCTTAAGCATGACTGTTATGTCGAGATTTGTTATAAAAAGGGGAATATTACAGCGTATGATGAGTTTTGAACTATAACGTTAAATTAACGCTGTTGGCTAAGCTTAAGCATGATTTTTATATAGCACTACTCCCTAGTGAATGTAAACAGTTTGTTTTGAAATCCACTTATTCTAAAAGAAATAAGTAACGATGATTGTCTAAAGAAATATAAGAACGAGTAGTGGAGAATCGTTTCAGAAAACGATGACATCATTTCGATCTTTGAAATATGATTAGAGTTAAATAATACTATTAGAAATGGGAACTATAATTCGACGATGATGAATGTTAAATAAAAAGTGCCTATGGTTGTGTGATGATAATTATACATTTGATTGGATGTTTGTTTTTACTTCGATAGTTAAACAACCGACTATCGAAGTGTTTTGACCATCGTTGTCTATACGGAGAGACCGGTTGGATTTAATATCCGAGAACCACTCCGTATAGGCATAAGCGCTGTGAGTTGATTATGCTGAAGAAAATTGAAGACGGAGTGAAATGCAAGGGTCGTCAGGTTCCAGAATGGTGTTTTCTGTTTGTCCAGACCCAGGACAACTTGTATGGACGAATGTCGGACAGAGTATTCCTAACGGTCACATAAGACGATCTTTTCAAGGTGTTATGACTGGTGGCGGAGAAATTCGTTTCTCTTAGCTTTTATACCCATAATATTTTGGGAAGATCAACTAGTGATTTGATGGGTTTGACGATGTGGCATTCAAAGTGTATGGTGGCCAGATGTCCTAAAAGGTAAACGTAGCCTCAAGCTTCACAGCCGGGAAATGACAAAAATCGGGCAGGCAGCATGGCTATGTGGGTCGCTCCCATTAGGGTGTATAATCACCTATCTAGAGAAATTCCTTTTGTTTCTAAATCTATCGATTCTGCCCATTCGGGAACGGTGGTTTGAGTCCAACCGTTGGTGATATACATTCGATACACTCAAGCGAAATGAGTGGTCGGTCATGTGTGGGCCGGGTTGCAAGACGTTCTTGTTGAACCCAGGTGTATTCGCCTCTAGAGATACATCATCGGAAGGTGGTCCCATACCTTGTCATAGTTGGAATCCAATCTCCAATAAGCGCCATGCGGTTTTTGATTTTATACTATATATGTAGAGCGTGAGATGCAAGCGTTCTACTATTTGGTTATTTATTTGATTAGACATTATTATAATATCACTGGATTTTGATATCAAAATATTTTGGGTTATAGTAAGGTAAAAACCGTCCGTGTTTATGTGTGGGCTGGTCTTACTATTATCCTTTTTGTTTCAAAAAGGATTTTCAAAGTTAAGCCATATGGTTGGAGTTTACTCACACCAGTCCCATGACTGACCCAGAGTTTGTTTTGTTTTGTTTTTCCTAACTCTTGGGTGCCCAAATTTGTACGGGCAGTCAAGTGTTTCAGGCTTTACAGATATACTTGGAGGAGCTTGAAGCAGGAGGCTTCACCGTCAATTATCTAGAGTTATTTCCGCTGTATCAAATGTTATGTTGTACTCTGATGATGGTATGTATATACAATACAGTTTTGTATTTCAAGGTTATGTTATATAATATATTTTATTCGTTCCGCTGTGAGATTCGTGTTTACTCTGATTATGTTCAGATGTGTTCTTCTTCTTCTCCTATTCTATTAGTTCTATCTTTTCTATCTCATCCTCTAACTTCTTTCTATTAATGGTCCGGTATTTTCGATGTCTGAACAGTCGACGCTGGGTTTCGTGTCGATTTTCGGAGTCGAAAATCCTGGGTCGTTACAGTTGGTATCAGAGCATAAGGTTAAGTGATTACCTTGGCTCTGTGGCGTGACTCAATAGAGATGAGGTCAGTAGTACCTTAGATTGAGTTTGAGTGTATATATATATGAGCGCGTATTTGTAGATTTGATATAAAACTGTTTTATATTGTGTTGATTGATCTGTTGAGTGGTATATGAATTCCAGATCGACGCGTTTAGCTGACGAGGTCGATAGGGATTTATAAACGCTTGGATAGAGAATTTCGACATAGTATTGTTTTGAAAGAGAGTAAATGAAATAATTTTACTCGAAATATATTTTGATATAAAAAAAACATATATATTGGAATTATCTGATATATATTGAATGTGTTGGGTGAACTTATGATCGAATAAGATTTATAATTGAATTGGTTATATAAATAACCAATCGAAATGTTTTATAAATATAATATGTAAAATCAGATGAACTGAATCTGAAATTTAAGCCAGAATTGGAATAAAAATTCTGAAACAAGAAAATGTTTGTAAATGAAATTTGAATTAAATATATGGAATTTTAAGATCCTGGGGAGATTTGGAAATATTTTTCCAAGCATTTTGAAAAGATATTTTGAAGTGGTTTTCAAATGAAAATGGTTGAAAGTAAGTGTTTTGAAAGTAATATAGTATTGAACTCACTTCGATGGCTGGAGAATAAATTCCGATGGTGATCCGGACATCATCGGTGTTCATTTTCAAGTTCTAAGTGACGGATTACTACCAAAGATCTTGTTTAAAATAAGTTGTTCGGAAATTCAAATGTTTGAATTGCTAAGTTATGAATATATATGTATATGATTTCAAACTGATTTGAAATGAAAACCCCGGGAATTTGAATTCTGAAATTTTGAAACTGAACTTACGGGTTTAAAGGGATTGAAATGGTAAGGGTGAATAAATTAGAATTTAACTTGGCAAAGAAATTGAATATGTGAAATAAGATTTTGGATTAGAACCAAGCTGGATTTTGGAATTGGGTTATTATTGGAAGTGAGATTGAAACTGGAGTTGGAATAAAATTTGGCTTAGTAAAGCGAAAGATTGGTTTGAGAATGGATTGATGGAAGATCAATCACGGATGATTGGAAATTTGCTAAAGTGATAGCAAATGGAAGAGATAGAGTTGAATACCTGACAAAAAGGTACAAGTTTACATTATATTTGGGTATGTTGAATGGGATATCAAATGAAGGAGTTAGAATTGGATGCCCAACCAAAAAGATTTTAACCTGCTTACAACAAAGATTGTAGCATTTTCCCCGTCTTAGCAATTTCGAGGACGAAATTATTTTAAGGGGGAAGGAATGTAATGTCCCGCATTTTTATCGGTTTATATTTGAATATTTAAATCAGTTTAAATATTGAATTCGTGTTATAAGTGGATTTATATATTAATTAAACGAAGTTGAACGTATAAAAATATATATTCAATATAATCGAGCTCATAACGACGTTGCAGTTCGTAATTTAGCGTTCTGAACTTCAACTGAGTGTACAGAAACCAGTTTAAATCGGATTTCTGCAAAACAAGAAACATTGGAATCTGTTGAACTGTATCTTTCTGATAGAAGTGACATATTGAGATTTCGTCGTATAGATTGCAAGATAGGTCAAAATCAAATATTCAGAAAGTCGCTATGAAATCGTATATCGACCATAACGGTTTATTTGAAATAACTTCTTATCGGTTTCGAATTTAGACAAGGTTCTTTTGAGACGTAGAGATAATTTAATTTTTAGAATTTTACTGTAATTTTTAATTAATTAAATACACAACTTTTATTTGGAGTGTTTTGCACCCTATATCGATATTTTAGCGTTTCACAATATCAGTTAACCTACAGATATTATTATATTTTTGGGATCATGGCTCATCGCTCGACACGATAGTGTCCTTATTTCTGTCCCTAGCAGCTCGGACATGAACTTAATTCTATGTAACGCTGTACACTTAAACTTTATAAACATGAAAATAATTTGGCTCGTTCCCTTACTTTGCCATAAAGTAACTGCTATATTTAATACCTCCACTTCACTGGAAATAACCATTCACTGATTCCAACCTACCCTAACAAAACTTAGCAGACCTAAGAAACACCCTACGTTCCTCATTGATGCGTTTTCAAATCAAACTTTCCTACCCTAAAAGTCTACAGACACCTAGAGGTATGGCACAACCATACTGGAATTTAATGAGAGCACATGCCCATCAAGTCCAACGAGAGATCTACCCTATTCTATAACTTACGTGAGACATATAACTTAAATTATCACCATGCTTTCAAATGACAACCCATTGCTCCTACGAAAATCTAAGAAGCAGACACCTATGTTTTGTGTTGTCTTGTACATGGAGCCATATATCAGCATGAGTTGTCATCTGTCTTAGCAAGGCCTCTGCGTATGTTTTAGCAGCAAATGGTCCATCGGAATTGTACCAAACGAGCATGCCTACGACTATGTCAAGGCTAATCAACAAAAATATATAACGTACATATGCAGACTCTGAAATGAGAACTCATCTCAGTATGTAGCCGATCTAGAAGCTACCTATTTGCCTAATCCTTGACGACCAAGTTTTATACTCCTATATATACATCTACTTCCATCTTCCTAGTGGAGACCGAAAACCATAGATGTTGTGAGTTCTCACTGCTTTTAGTAATGCAAACTTCTTCTGCTTTCTTCTTTTTCATTCTCCTCTTCTCTGTTAAATGAAATCTTCCACTAAAATTAACAAATCCTTTATACACTAAATCCCGAGACCGAGAGCTGCGTTCTGGTGCGATGTAGACTGTAGTGGGAGGTCGTGAGGCGGGGAAAATAAGAGTGAACTGATGTGTATGATGATGAAATGAATGTGGGCTGTTGTGGTGTTGGGTTTAAGTGCGAAGGCGTGAAGCAAGCGGTACATGAAAATGGGTTAAAGGGGAAGTTTTGCATGTTTCTGTTCTTTGTATTTGGAGCTGTGGTGTCATGATGATGCAGGGCTGAGGAGTTATACAAATAGTAAAAAAGGGCATGTCCAGGCGAATGGTGCCATCAACGCCATTGAACGGAGCGGCCATAAGATGCTATGAAGGAATTGGAGCACTCATCGATAGTCAGTCGTAACCGATCTCATCGGAGAAGGTAAAAGAAGTGGTTAAATTTAAATGCATTTCTTTTACACGTTGAATTCGTATTAAAGAATTCTTTCCTGTACACTTTCCTCAGTAGTGGGTCATCACTTTGTGTTCGGGTGTAGAAGCAGTGTATTTTCATCTATAAATAGAAGAAAAAGGGTGATGGTACGGGATGTTTTCAAGGGAAGAGGAACACTGTTTTAAACAGGCAGAAGGGAATTTGGGCCGTTCAAATAATAAATCACGAACGGTTCCATCCGCTAAAATCGTATGGACGAATGCATCACATGTAAGCTGTTCCTAAGCGATTTGGAGTTTATCGAAATTGATGGCAAAATTAGAACGTCGGATTGAAAGCAACTGATGCAAATCGTTATTTAACGGTTAACGCGCCAAGGTGAGTAAATTCACTAACTCTCTTTTTATTTAAAATATTTTAATTATATTTTAAATAATGGTTGAATGCTGTGAGATGGTTGTTTAGGCAAATTATAGTTAAATTGGTTGAAATGTTACTTATCGTTGTATATGTACACATCGCCGGTTGGATACTGATTTCATCGATTTTAATATTCCCTAGGATGGAACCAGTGTTAATTGTTGACTAACATCGGTGGATGCAGGAAACCGGTTGATGGAATCCAACCGGATTCCTCAATATTTATATGTACTGTGTGTTTTATATAGATACACTGTTTGCACACAAATGACTTTTGAAACCTTGTGTTAATATTAGCGTTGAATGGAAATTCAAACGTTATTTTGATTTAATAAATAGACGATATCGATTAAGGAAGTGGCAACAACCAACCGTAAATGTATCATTTGTTTTAACCGCTATTGTTTTACTAAAAACCCACCGTGTGCGAAGCACGTGTTTCACCATACTTACTAAATGATTTGGTAAAGTAAATACTTATATCAATAAGATTAATAAGCAGGTAGCCGGAGATTAACTTGATGATTAATAACACGAATTTATTGTTTTAAGGACAAGTAAATGAGATATATACAAATAGATTATGGTTGATTTCATATTAAGTAAGATTTGTTAGAATCGATTATTGTTTTTAAATAGTAAATGAGATTATTTAGAAATAAATTATTATTTTTATAGTAATCGATACAAGTGAAATTATTTGGATTAATTTATTCAAAATGGGAAGCTTTGTTAGAATTGATTAGTGGGTAAATCATGGTTAAATATTTACCAAGCAAACTGTTTTGATCAATAATTGGTTATTTAATTAAGTTAGATTGGGTCGATTTATCTAAGATAATTAAATTGACGAATAGTTGATTTAATTTAAATAAGATTTTGGTAACAGTAAAAGATATCAAGATTTTTGTAACAGAAGGAGATGTTAATATTTTGTAACAGAAAGAGATGTCAAGATTTTTGTAACGGTAAGAGATGTCAAGAACAGTATAAGGTGGAATATAGCAGCGTATTTCAAGTATTTGAACTACAGCGATAAAACAACGCTGTTGACTAGGCTTAAGCATGACTGTTATGTCGAGATTTGTTATAAAAAGGGGAATATTACAGCGTATGATGAGTTTTGAACTATAACGTTAAATTAACGCTGTTGGCTAAGCTTAAGCATGATTTTTATATAGCACTACTCCCTAGTGAATGTAAACAGTTTGTTTTGAAATCCACTTATTCTAAAAGAAATAAGTAACGATGATTGTCTAAAGAAATATAAGAACGAGTAGTGGAGAATCGTTTCAGAAAACGATGACATCATTTCGATCTTTGAAATATGATTAGAGTTAAATAATACTATTAGAAATGGGAACTATAATTCGACGATGATGAATGTTAAATAAAAAGTGCCTATGGTTGTGTGATGATAATTATACATTTGATTGGATGTTTGTTTTTACTTCGATAGTTAAACAACCGACTATCGAAGTGTTTTGACCATCGTTGTCTATACGGAGAGACCGGTTGGATTTAATATCCGAGAACCACTCCGTATAGGCATAAGCGCTGCGAGTTGATTATGCTGAAGAAAATTGAAGACGGAGTGAAATGCAAGGGTCGTCAGGTTCCAGAATGGTGTTTTCTGTTTGTCCAGACCCAGGACAACTTGTATGGACGAATGTCGGACAGAGTATTCCTAACGGTCACATAAGACGATCTTTTCAAGGTGTTATGACTGGTGGCGGAGAAATTCGTTTCTCTTAGCTTTTATACCCGTAATATTTTGGGAAGATCAACTAGTGATTTGATGGGTTTGACGATGTGGCATTCAAAGTGTATGGTGGCCAGATGTCCTAAAAGGTAAACGTAGCCTCAAGCTTCACAGCCGGGAAATGACAAAAATCGGGCAGGCAGCATGGCTATGTGGGTCGCTCCCATTAGGGTGTATAATCACCTATCTAGAGAAATTCCTTTTGTTTCTAAATCTATCGATTCTGCCCATTCGGGAACGGTGGTTTGAGTCCAACCGTTGGTGATATACATTCGATACACTCAAGCGAAATGAGTGGTCGGTCATGTGTGGGCCGGGTTGCAAGACGTTCTTGTTGAACCCAGGTGTATTCGCCTCTAGAGATACATCATCGGAAGGTGGTCCCATACCTTGTCATAGTTGGAATCCAATCTCCAATAAGCGCCATGCGGTTTTTGATTTTATACTATATATGTAGAGCGTGAGATGCAAGCGTTCTACTATTTGGTTATTTATTTGATTAGACATTATTATAATATCACTGGATTTTGATATCAAAATATTTTGGGTTATAGTAAGGTAAAAACCGTCCGTGTTTATGTGTGGGCTGGTCTTACTATTATCCTTTTTGTTTCAAAAAGGATTTTCAAAGTTAAGCCATATGGTTGGAGTTTACTCACACCAGTCCCATGACTGACCCAGAGTTTGTTTTGTTTTGTTTTTCCTAACTCTTGGGTGCCCAAATTTGTACGGGCAGTCAAGTGTTTCAGGCTTTACAGATATACTTGGAGGAGCTTGAAGCAGGAGGCTTCACCGTCAATTATCTAGAGTTATTTCCGCTGTATCAAATGTTATGTTGTACTCTGATGATGGTATGTATATACAATACAGTTTTGTATTTCAAGGTTATGTTATATAATATATTTTATTCGTTCCGCTGTGAGATTCGTGTTTACTCTGATTATGTTCAGATGTGTTCTTCTTCTTCTCCTATTCTATTAGTTCTATCTTTTCTATCTCATCCTCTAACTTCTTTCTATTAATGGTCCGGTATTTTCGATGTCTGAACAGTCGACGCTGGGTTTCGTGTCGATTTTCGGAGTCGAAAATCCTGGGTCGTTACATTTGGGTACAAACCTTTCAAATCCTTAGAATCCGCCTTTGAAAAAATTAATTCCATATGTGCTAATTTCATATAGAATAGGGGCTACTTAAAGCCAATTATGGTATTCTTTGTAGACCTAAAAGTGAAGAGGGGATAGGTCTAATTAACCTCAAAATAGCTTAGGAAGACTTATGTGATAAAACAGGCTTGGAAAACCGTTCAACCTATCACTCTATAAGGTGAATAGATGAGAAACAGATACATCAAAAGAAAATTTTGAATTGTGATAATAACTCCTTATCTATTTGGAAGCATATTTCGTCAAGTAGATACTCTCTTAAGAATTTGATACATTGCAAATTAGATAATGGCAAGTGGAATGACATAAAGTTAATGGTCAAACCCTAATGAGCACTCTTGGCTAGGATACCTTACTACTATTAGTGGCTATGACCTTAGAGTGGAAAAAATATTACTGATGGGTGATGGGCTACCATAACTCTTAGCTCCATGCAGGCATTGTGAACTGACATCAACTAGATACAAATTACCCCAGCCTTACAATTGACATATGGGTTTGGTCTCACACTCCTGATGGCCTATTGTCGACCTTATCTGTCTTAATTAGCATAAGGCAGAAACATGTAATCAAGAAGTCGATGGGTTGGAAGCATATGGAGCAAAGCTAACAACCGTAAAATGGCATTTACGACCTACATATAATGGACTACAGACTCCCAATGACTATTAGACTCACTAAATGGCGTATGCCCTGTATTTTTAAACAAACATTTAAATAGTTGTTGGCAAGAATCGACGTTTTACAATTTCAAAATTTGGCCTCAAAAAAGGACCATTGTGTCTGTAGCCATTTTTTATTTGTTTACATATATAAATTGTCCCAAATGGAGTTCATAACGAATAAAATTTTATTAAATTACATGCGTATATCAAATTTAAATTAATTTAAATTTGAAATCTTAAACATGTGATATAAATGGAAGATACAAACATATGGGGAAGAATAATAGGCAGGACTTTAACGTTGAGTGTAACTCGAGTTAACAATTAAATAAGAGAGGAAAATACGTGCGTAACTTAGTAAATGGGTCGACCCATGTAGCTAGTGGGTCAACCCAGGGGTCGACCTGCCTTAGGGCTGGGTCGATTAGCCCGGAGCTTGAGTCGACCCACCTAAAGCTTTGGTCGTCCCACTATTGGGTGAGGAAAAGTGATTTGAACATTATAAATTCCCTGGTTTTATTTATTTCGATCCAACGAACGTGATTCTTCTAAGTACCTATAAAATAAATTAGCAGGGCCTGGTCTTCAATTCGTATTTTCTGAGATGACGCAAGAGCTTTTCCATTTTCTTTCTCCTCCAAATTCTTCTAAAATGTGAATATATTAGTTTTAGTGTTCTGATTCAAGATTTGGGGACAAAGAACATAGATCTAAGATATAGGTGCTCAGGTTTCTCGTCTGTGTGAGGTAAATTTTGTGAATCTAGATTATTATGGTTCTTCTCCTTCTTTTAGCATCAGATTTTTTAATCTGTGGTTATTTCAGTAATAGATCATATTAGGAAGACAAAGGTTGGCAGATTTGTGACAGATTAAATAATTATGTATGGTCATGTGAGTGGATTAAAAATTATAATTTCTAATAATTTCATGTTATATTGTTTGATTCCTATTGGAATTTATAATATGTTCTTTTTCTTTATTTCCCCTTTTTCTACGTTATAATGTATAGTTTATGCAAAATTTCAGTTAAGCACAAATTAATTGAATCATGTTTATTGAGTTGCAGTTATGTGCAAAAATTAATTGGATTATGGTTATGCACAAATTTAATTGAATTGCTATCAGGCGTAAATGAATAGAATTATAATTATGTGCAAAAGGGTGAATTATGGTTAGGCGCAAATTAATCCAATCGTAGGTATGCACGAATTAATGGAGATTTGTATTAAAAAGGGAAAAGAAAGTTAGAGAAAGGCATTAATGTGTATCAATTATATTAGAAGTTATTAGCTGCCTAAATTGTTTGGTTAGGAAAAAGGTCCATAGTTTGGTTATCAAAAGAAGTGGAAAACATGATTTCAAATTAAAAAATAAATAAAGATGTGCATTAGTGCGAAATAATGATTTTTGCCATATTGCATATTATTCAAAAGCCTATAATAATTAGAAGAAATTTCTTGCAATTATGCGTTTCCATTGCAGTGATTATCTTAAGCTATGGAAATAAATTTTGTACAGTTTTAATAACCAGTCAATTAGGAGCGAATTTAATTTCCTAAAAAATAAACTATAAAGACAAAAATAAAAAGGGGTAGCATTAGTAAACATATTATGTAGAGAAAAAGGAATAAGAAACCTGTGAAGTATGCAATGAATAGGGAATGCAACCTATTATAATGAATTATATAAGACAAGAATGTAATATAATAGGTAAACTTGTCATAGGGACAAGTAAGATTATAACATTCAGGTTATAATAAATAGATGGAAGGGAAAGTAAGAGACTTATTATAAATGAACTTAAATTGCAGGAAATAAGTTTAATGACCTAATTCACAATTATAATTGTGATAATATTATAACACGAGGTTATAATTAAATGGATGAGAGTAGAGTAGACTTATTATTAATAAACTTATAACGAATATCATAATAAGTGGTGGTCCGTTCCGATAGTGAAAGTTGATTATAGAAAATTAGTAGCCAACTAATGCTAGTAAATAAATAATTTGAATGTAGAAAAAATAATTGAAATGTTCATGTTAATTAGCAGTGCGGTAAATAAAACAAGCACGTAGTTGAAAATTAGACAAAGGGTCTAATAACATAATGATACATATGTTTGGATCAGTTTGTACATATTTGGGATGAAGAGCTCAATAGGGCAAATCATTGAGGGTGTCTGGAGACATAAGAGAAGCACATTTAGATTATTATTCGATGAGACTAAAAGAAAGTGCGAGACTTCTATGGGACATAAGAAGACTCCGTGATGTCCCTCTGAAGTAAGCTAATGAAGTTGTACCACGGGGGCATGGCCTGTAAGGTTCCATTCGGTGAGTATGCTATGGTTGCATCTTTTATGGTAGACAACATAAATATTGATGCTAATGATCTCAGGATGACTCAACGGTTGCCTCAAGGGGGAGGCTTCGTGGTCAGGACCTAATAAAGGATAGTATATCGTCGGATATCTGTCATCATCAGTCAGAGCGTGTCCGAGATAGATTGGAGCTAAGCTAAGAGGCCAATGACTTTTTACAATTGGTTCATTGGATGAATGACATTTTTTTTAGATTGGATGGTAACGCATTCATTTAGCTCTTTGAATAACCTTTCATTAGTAGGGGTAGGCTTGGTGGGGCTTTGGAGAGCCATTGAAAGCGACAGGCCTATATTTGGATATATGTATAGTAGGCCCAACGAGCCTATCCTTTGTAGATATGTGTAAAACCCCCGATTAAGTTTTGTGGAGGGACTCAGGGATTAGGGCATTCTTGTGGCGCTATGGTACAGGCTTATTCGCTTTTGCAACGTAGCCTTGTACGCCTTCGTAGCGTGGAGATGGAGGTCCACTACGTTCTCATAGTACAATGATGTGGACAACTCAAGAGGGTATCGTGGGAAGTATCTCGATATTTATATTGGGTATATAGCTATAATTATTATTTATTAGGATAATTCACTAGGGGGTAGATGGGTATAATTTATGCGAAAAATCAAAAGTGTTTTGTGAGTTAAACCCGAATAATAGAATTATTTATTATGAGCAAGTAATGGAAACATTATATGTAGTATTATTTGTAGAAAGTATAATTTTTCTATTCACCCGAACTTTTGTTCTAACCCCATCCTCGTGACAAACCCATAGGATAGACATATGGTTGAGATTCTATAGCCTAGAGACACTTATTAGGTAGCGTCAATATATTGGTAAGTATTTTACGTGCTATTATATTTATTCCCTTCCTCTATGAGATTTCTATTACGAGTTCTGATATATTTATCTTTGACTTTATGCATGATACCTTACAAACTAACTCGTGATAGATTTGAATTTATGTAAAAAAATTGGTTTGTCAAAATTTTGGTTGTTACAATTGCTATCATAGCTCTGTTTAGGGTTTCTATATAGATAGTGAGTGAACGTATTTTTATTTTTAAAATATACAAAGATCCATAGAAGAACCCACTACACTGGAAGAGCGGCATATGGAAAGAGCTGGGATATATGTTTTGTACACTAAGGAATGGTTATGGGAATCTGAGGAGAATAGACCCTTGAGTGGTTAGAATAAAAAGTGACAATGTGTTTTGTAATAAAAAGATGGACTCCATACGTTAGTATACGAAATTTTAGTATTTCAGATTAGTGAGATTGTTTGGTAAAACCTTATAAATTCGAAAAGAGAAAAAGGAAATGGATTAGGAATTTGTATACATACATCTGGCACAAAAAGATTAGGCACTACAGCGGCTCGGAATGTTATTGGAAGATCTGCTTGGAGGTGTGAAAGGTGAAATAGTGTAAGTTAGTAACGATGGTTAGGGGCAAGAAAAGTTTAAGGCTGTTTGAAAGGGAGTTTTCAAGGGATTTATGCGGACATGGATTTAAGAAATTGATTATTAGATTACATGGAAAAGGTGATATGAGAATTTATTTTTGGAAGATAGGGAAGGAACGCGATAATTAATTTTTGAATTAGAAAATTTTATTTAAGTTTGGAAATTTTAGGAGCATCATTCAAACGGTGAACGGAAGTTAGAAAATTTATCTAAGTTAGAACAACATCTTAATGAATCCAAGAAATATTTTCATGTTTCAGCATATAGCATGGTCAGTCAGTACTCAGAGCAACAAACGCGAATATATATACATATAACTAAGTCGGGTCGACCCAATATTCGGACGGGTCGACCACATTGTCGACCCACCTTAAAGATGGTTAGACATAGGGGTCGACACACCCGAAAACGCAGGTTGACCCCTCTATGTATCTTTTGTAGAATTGGAAGGACGAAGCCTATAGGCTTCATCACTTTGTTTTCCACCAAAGAGCTCCTCCTTCCCCTAGTCGAAACCTATTTTCACCACTTCCAACCACCGTCGTTGCCCTAAAACTCCATAATTCTCCACAAAATTACTACTAAATCAAAGCCTGTCCTCTCCTCTATCTAGATTTGAGCTTCTTCTTCATGGATTCCAAGCTTTTTGGACATGCCTCCAAGATAGTCCTTAGCTTCGCTTTTCCCCAATTAACACAGTAAGAGATCGCTTGGTGTAGGAACACCAAAAAGATTGCTCAAGCCTTCGTGGATTCTATAAGGTACCATATTTTGGTAGGAGGACCAGTTAAGTTTTCATATTTTTGAGGAACCCCATTGTAGAAGCACTTTTAGGATATGGGGTTGCAACAGAACCTCAGGCATGCATTGGTTGGACGGGTCGCCTATCCTAGGTTAGTTCATCTTTTCGTGCTAATTTGAATTCTACAGAGGAGGGTGATGAGGCAGACTTTGAGTTGGAGTTGAAAGGGATGAGGATAGCTATCACTGAGTCATAGTTTGATGGAATTTTAGGCATTAGTGACCAGGGTCTAGAATTAGACCATGTAGAGATAACAGACAAGATTGTCTTGGGCTAGATTTGTGGTGACATTCAGCATAGGGAATGGGGTATAGGGCATTTACACCCATTGGCTAGGTTGGTTGTAAGCATTTTGCAGTATAATCTTGTTACTTAGATAGGTAATTTTGATAGGATCATTGGTACTGCTAAGCAAGCTATGTAAGCTATTTTGGATGGATTACAATTTAATTGGGCACAAGAGATTATAACACAGATTACTGCTGCTCAAATAGAAGCCAGTTGAAGATCCCTTTTGGTCACTTATGGACAGTTGTGTTTAGATAGTTTGATGTGCCATTAGGGAATAAGAACTACATTGAGGAGACGTACCCATTAAAATACGCATCCACCTTAACTAGGTTGCATATTAAGCTATCTCAATTGCAGAAGGCTCGGCATATGCAGTAAGAGGTTCAACATGATGATAGTGATGATGATCAGGTTCAGGTGGATCAGCCCGTGTACCGGGGGCATGGTTTGTGGGAAAACTTGAGCATGAGGATGGACTCAACATGGAAAAACCTTATCAGTATTTTGATCCCCCTCCAGTACATCAGAGATATCAGGGTGTAGAGCCGCCATACCGAGGAAGCCCCTGGTCTTTCCAGTCATCACAGTAGGGCTCAATGCCGGGTGATGTGATGCCTTCATGGTGGCCATCGGATTTGGGAATAGAGGTTAGCACCTTATTTGAGGGACAAGATCAGATCGCTAGAGGGAACAAGGAGATCTTTCTCAGACAGTAAGACAGATCGTAGCAACCCAACTTTGCTCAAACACAACAATAGTCTTTATAGGAGTTACTTTTAGCTCGACAACGCTTTGAGCATATGCAGTTAGAGGTGCTAGATAGTACAAGGTATCAAGGGGAACGTCTAAGTGGATTAGATCCCTTCATCAGGGAAATTTTCGAGCAGGGAACCCAACCTCCTTTCTAAAGGTGGATTGTATCATTATTTCTTTCTATAGGACTTTTTTCTATTTTTTTAGCATTCAACTATCATTTGTTGAAATGGCGTCTGTGTTAGAAACTGGTACTTTTATATT
Source organism: Allium sativum (assembly GCA_030737875.1). NCBI lineage: Eukaryota > Viridiplantae > Streptophyta > Magnoliopsida > Asparagales > Amaryllidaceae > Allium > Allium sativum. The sequence continues at coordinate 865,007,347 of CM060922.1, forward strand.
GTCTCTCAGTTTATGGCGATATTTTATCTTATCATAATAATTGTGTATGATCTTTTTTTTAATTAGACAAATCCCGTGGTATAAGCTAAAATAGATAAGGTAACTACGAAATGAAAAAAAAATCTGAAATAACAAAAGAGGGCGAAAAACAAAAGATAAATAAATTTCTCAGAAAATTGAATTTTTGGAAATTCAAAAAATTAAGGAAATCTTCTTATGTAAATTATGCTTGGGAAAAACAAAAAAAAATTAGTATAATATGAAGGATTTCCAAGCACAAAGAAAAACGGGTGAAAATTTACCATTCTCACCTTTCTCTAACATAAGGAATTCAAAAAATTAGAATATTCTGAAAATTCAAAATTTTAAAAGTTTTTTGATAGGGTTTGGATATAAAAATTGGACCAACTACATTCTTATTTTGTAAAAGTATGGTAAATGTTGGATGAAAAATATTTTTGATTTTCAAAACATTGCATCCATATAGAAAATACCGATATATTTAGGATGTGTGCATCATGTTCTCAAAAGATTTTCAAACAAAATCTACTTTTATATAGGAGGTACGACTTGGGAATTCATTGCATTCATGTATTTTTGTAATGTGTTACACTTTGCACAAGTGCACAAATGGTTTAAAAATTGGACATACACATTATGGTTGCAAGTTTTGCGAGGAATTACATAATTCTACCATTATCAAATTTCAAGGTAGAAATCTCCTAGGGGTGGGAGAATGTAACACGTTGTATTTTTAGACAAACACTTAAGTTGTTGCTGGTAGAAATCGATGTTCTACATTTTCAAAATTTGGCCTCGAAATAAGTACCATTGTGTCCATAGAAATTTTCCGATTCATATACATATATAATTTGACCCGAATGAAGTTAGTATAAGGAAGTTATTAATGAATAAAATTTTATTAAGTTATACGCAAATATGAATGCACAAATTTGAATTTGAAATAAGAAATGTGTGATATAAATGGAATATATTAATATTGGGCAAAGAACAATAGGAAGGAATGTAACATTGAGCTAAAAATTAAATGAAAGCAGAAAATACGTGTGTAACCCAGTAGATGGGTCAACCCGCCTTAGGATTGGGTCGACCTAGGGGTCGACCCACTTGGAGCTTAGGTCGACCCAATACTGGGTGAGGCAGTGTGATTTAAACGTTTTGAACGACCCTGCTTTTACTTAGTCTAATCCAATGAACGTGATTATTCTAAACCCCTATGAATAGACCAGAAGGGACTGGTCTTCAAATCATATTTTCTGAGACGACGCCAGAGCTCTATCATTTTCTTTCTCCTCCAAATTCTTTGGAAATAAGAATATATTAGTTTTTGGGTCCTGATTCAAGATTTGGAGACAAAGAATGTAGATCTAAGCTAATGGGTGCTCGGTTTTCTTGTTTGTGTAAGGTAAATTATGTGAATCTAGATTATTATGGTTCTTCTCCATTTTTAGCATCAAATTTGTAAATCGATGTCATTTTAATAATAGATATTATTAGGAAGACCATATGGCAGATCTAAATCATATTCAAGAATTGTGAGCAGTCAAGTGAGTGGGTTTAAATTATATTTTCCAACAATGATATGTTGTATCGTTTGATTCCTGTTGTAGTTTATAACATGTTCTTCTTCTTCTTTTCCCATTCTTCTACGTTAGAATATATAGTTTATGCTAAATATAAATTATGCATAAATTAACTGAATAGTGGTTATTGAGTTACGGTTACATGCAAAAATTAATTGGATTATGGTTATGCGCAAATTTAATAGAATTGCTATTATGCGCAAATGAATTGAATTATGATTACGTGCAAAATGAGTGAATTGTGGTAAATTTAATCTAAACGTAATTATGCCTAATTTATGGGGATTTGTAATAAAAAGGGGAAAGTAAGTTAGAGACAAGAATCAATGTGTATCAATTAAATTATGAAGTTAGTAGCAGCCAAAATCGATTGGTTGGGAACAAAGGGATATATTTCCATAGTCTAGTTTTAAAAGAAGTGGAAAATATAATTTCAAGTCCAAAAATAAATAAAGATTTGCATTAGTATGAAATAAGGATTTTTGCCGTAATGAGCACTGTTCAGTAGCCTAAATATAATTGGAAGAAATGTGTTGCAATTATGAGTTTCCATTGCGGTAATTGCCTTAAGCTATAGAAATAAATTTTATATGGGTTTAATAACCATTAAAATTAGGAATAAGTATAATTTCCTAAAGAATAAAGTGTAAAGACGGAAATAAAAAGGGTAACATTCGTAAAAGGCATTGTATAGAGAAAATGGAATAAGAAATCTGTGAAGTATGTAATTGAATAGGGAATGTAACCTATTATAATGAATTATATATGTTAGGAATGTAACATAATAGGTAAACTTGTCATAGGGACAAGTAAGATTATAACATACCTGCTATAATAAAAGGATGGAAGGAAAAGTAAGAGGCTTATTATAAATGAACTTAAATTACAGGAAATAAGTTTAATAAGCTAATTCACAATTATAGCTATGATAATATTATAACACGAGTTTATAACTAAACTGCAACACCCCACCTCCGCTAGAGTCACTCACAAATGGAATGCACTAGCTTTGGTGGAGCATTATCTAGGTAAGCATACACAGAAATATTACAAGACAGAACATATAAAACATCTGAAGAAGAACCAAATTTCATTGCTTTAAAATCTAGAAAGTTCTAAAGCCTTTTTACATCAAAATGACATTAAATCCATTACATCGAAATCTGTCTTGCAATAGTAAAGAAGCATAAAACCATAGTCATAAATCATTCCCCAAGTAAAACAGTAAAGCAGCCATAGCCAAGAAAGGTCCAAGCCATATATGATGATCTTGAAGCAGAAAGAAGTCCAAACTAAGTAGTAGTGTTTTCCTCCCTGAGAACCTTGGGGGGAACGGAAGAAAAAGAGGCAAAAGAAAACGGGCCAGTCATAAAGACTGGTAAGTCCTAGTGACTTTCAGCATAGGAACAAGTAAAGATAACATGACAAGTATAAACTGAAAGTAAACATAAGGATGATGATAAGATAGGCAAGTTAAACTAAGATGTAAAGATAAACTATACTAACCAGATAAACTACAGTAACAAGATAAACTATGCTAACCAGATAAACTACAGTAACAAGATAAACTATGCAAACCAGATAAACTACGTATAGCATCGCATGTTTAACATTTTCTTCACCAACTCTACTAGTACCCCAACCTGTATCATCCTTTCTATGTATATGTACAGTCCCTTGCCGTATATCGTACGGGTTTCATCACGTATTTCTATACTACTTCAACGTAGTGCCACCATTCTTGAAATCGTTTGGACTGCCACCCTTGTTCTGGCTAGGTTTCCTTATCGTGAACTATCGCGTGTTCAACTAGGATTTATGCCACCTAGGACCACTAGGGATTATGCTACCTATTGAACGTTTTCTAGATTCGATTAGGGTTTATGCCACATAGGACCACTAGGGATTATGCTACCTCACGAACAACACCCTTTTTCCACGTAACGATCTATTAATCGATCGACTCCCTACAAGTCCTAGCTCGTTCATGTGTCTGTGTCATACGGCCCAATCACGAAATGTAGTCACCTGTGCTAGGTCCACCATAGGGTGTATCAAGCCCTAGGGTGCCAACCACCGACACGAATCAAGCACGCACAGTGTAAACCTACTGGTGCCCAATGCCTGCTTTTTCAGCTCCGGACTACGTGCATGACCATAGTCCGCCTGAACCTACAATGGCGCACCAACTCAGCCGTCGTTCTGGTCGCTTACAGTCAGCCCAGTAATCGTGCCCCACCCTGCCTAGTTCCAGGGTACCATGATAAATCTAGTGTGTTACTGCTGAAAAGGACCGCGTAACTAGGGTTTCCGTCCAGCAGGTTAAGTGTTGTCATTTAAATTCGAGACTTAACCCCATCAGTCTAGCATGTCAAGTTGGTTAAGTGTGGTCATTCAAGTTCGTGACTTAACCCGTCTACGTGTCATGTCAAATTGGTTAAGTATATTCAAGCGGTTCATGACTTAACCCTATCAAATCATCGTGTCAAATTGGTTAAGTATATTCAAGCGGTTCATGACTTAACCATATCAAATCATCATGTCAAATTGGTTAAGTATATTCAAGCGGTTCATGAATTAACCCTATCGAATCATCGTGTCAAATTGGTTAAGTATATTCAAGCGGTTCATGACTTAACCCTATCAAATCGTCGTGTCAAATTAGTTAAGTATATTCAAGCGGTTCATGACTTAACCCTATCAAATCATCGTGTCAAATTGGTTAAGTATATTCAAGCGGTTCATGACTTAACCCTATCAAATCATCATGTCAAATTGGTTAAGTATATTCAAGCGGTTCATGACTTAACCCTATCAAATCATCGTGTCAAATTGGTTAAGTATATTCAAGCAGTTCATGACTTAACCCTATCAAATCATCGTGTCAAATTGGTTAAGTATATTCAAGCGGTTCATGACTTAACCCTATCATGTGGCATTAATTCATTAATGCACCCCAACCTCTCACATCAGACTTGTTGTTGTGGTCAATGGATATGCCGGGCGGTTCCGAGCAGAATTACACCACAACTCAGTCTGACCTCGGGTTTTCAAGTGCGACATGACCAACTACCCACATTGGATCCTATTGTTTGCAGTAACTGGATTTGCCGGGCGGTTCCGGGAAGAATTACACTGCAAACTCAACCCAACCTCGAGTTGGCCATTTTCAAGTTCATTCTAAGTGTCATGTCCATGTTCAAGTTTCATGTCAAGTTCATGTCAAGTTTCATGGCGAGTTTCATGTCCATATCCAGGTTCAGGTTATAACAGCGTTCATGTTTCAAGTTTTGCTTTTTATCAAGTTCATAATTCATTTCATAACCAATTCATGTTTTGCATATTCTACCCAAATCGTTTTCCCATCGCACGTAAACGTGAATCGATCCATACTACAAATAAATCCAAATCTCAGAATAAAGGGAATAACATCAAAACTATGATAGGCAAGGGGGAAGAGCATAAAGCGATAAAAGGGGTTACAAGACTAGCATGACATAACTTGAGATAATTGGTTACAACATCACTGGCATATAGGATTTCAAATCTAGCAAGATATGGCGATAGTCATGGTAAATGCTGACATAAAAGAATAGGCATGCAAAAGCAAGCCAAATACAAGGATAATGGATCCAATGGTTTTGGTGTACATAATAGCGAATAAACTAAGCACGTCACACCCAAGGTATGCGATCCAACAAAATGCCAATTCGGTGCACAACATGGTTTTCAATTATAGAGTTATGGGCATGAACAATCAACTATAATAGTCTTAGGCAATTAACCCCAGTAGTCATAGCTAGAAATCTCATAGTTATGAATCATAAGCGACTCATCACAATAATCATGGATAATTATCAAAAATAGTTCTAGGCAAATAGTCATAGGCAATTAATAGTAATAGTTTCAAAGTCATGGTCATAGATAATAGCCTTATATTCATAATCATAGGTAATAATTCTCATAGTCAAGAGTCATAGGTGATTAGCCACAATTGTCCTCGTCATAGTCATAGGCATAGTCTTATGTTCACAGTCATAGGCATAGGCATAGTCTTATGTTCACAGTCATAGGCATAGTCTTATGTTCTTAGTCATAGGCATAGGCATAGTCTTATGTTCTTAGTCATAGGCATAGTCTTATGTTCATCATCATAGTCATAGGCATAGGAAAAACCTTATGTCCACAGTCATGGCATATTAAGGTTATAGACATGAAAGAATTTGATTTACAACATGAATAGGCCCCAAATAGAAATATTCCCACAAGTCAAGATCCAAGAATTTATGTTACAATCTAGCGTTTGAATAATAAACTAGGTCCAACAACATGAATGGGCATGATTCAATCGTTAAGAAATAACCCAAAATCATAGATTCAAGAAGAGACAAGAACAGATCTAAATAGATAATCAAGCTTAGGTCCAATTTCGTTTCATTCCATGTCCATATTAAATTCAACAAGTTTAAATCTCAAAGTAACTAGAAATTACAGAGCGTGGATCAAGAATTAGAGTGCAGAGATTTGGTTCTGGAAACTGTTATTGCAGTTGTCGAATCTCTATTTGTTTAGTCTTGTTCTAGTTGAAAACCCCCAATTTGCAATTCCTAGATTCCCTTTTAATTTAAATATTATCATTTTGATTTTCACAGAGGTAGCATAAGGACAGAATGAAATGGTGTAGAGAGAATGAGGCTAGGGGCTGTTTATATAGGGTTAGGAAGACGAATCTGGTCACGAAACAAGTCTAAATACATCAGAATGCATCTGGTTCAAGAAATAGGTTCGGGAGGCAGGTCGACCCCCAGGTCGACACTATGTCGACCTAGTCCCTGGGAGGTCGACACTATGGTCGACCCCTAGGTCGACCTGGTCTATGGGCGGGAGTTTTCCCGCCCTGCCTGCTGCGGGGTTTGAATTCGAATTTCGAATTCGAAATTCGAGCTGTCTTTGATTCTGAAAATTTCTGAAACTTCTAGAGGTCATAACTTGGTCATAGAACTCCGATTTTCGAAAACTCGGACTCTATTTCATGTAAAATTTCGAGATGAACGCAATGGCGTAACCCGTTTCCCTTGATTCTTATTTTAAAATTTAATTATGCCTTGATTTATGGTTTTAACATGTTATTAAAATTCGGGTTGTTACATTCTCCTCTCCTTAAAGGATTTCGTCCCCGAAATCTTCAAGTTAAGAAGAATGTGTCCTACCATCCAATCAACCATCTACTCAACCATCATCCATAAGCAACCATTGTCCTTAAAACATTTCTAATGCTATATGAACATATGCAGAAAGTGTGTGTATATGTTCCTTGTCTAATGCAAATGATCAGGCCTGATTGATCTTCCTAATGCAAAATATGTCTAGTGTCATGAATCCAACATGTATGCAAATAGTCCTAGTCACATAAACACTATATGTACGCACAAACATCCATCCATGTGCAACATCCATATGATAACACATTCAATTTCATCCATAAACAAGTATAAACACTCATGCATATGCAATATGAAAATGTGTTTGAGCCGATCTAGTGCCTAATATGTGTTATGCAACCACGAGCAACCACTTACGACCACTTGCAACCATTTGCAACCATCAATCATAACATGTCTCAAGCACATGTTTACACCCAATTGTTCCTACCTAAAGATATAGTCGAACGATAGAAGCAAGTAAAAAATTTGTGCCCATTAGGCAATGTCAAAACTGGAAATCTATGTCACATATATACTGATTAGGATAAGAACTCCCTAGGCACCAGCCCGAAGACCGAAATCAACATCAGACTGACACCCGAAGAATTACTCAACCCAGCGGACACCCTCAAGCCCCAACATGCATTACTAACAAATGATCCCTATGGGGTTTTGCAATAGAAATAGGATTGAGAATAGGACCGAGAGGTTATACTTAAAAGATAGCATGCAAATAAGCTCTACAGGAAAAGAGGGATCAAGGATATACTCTTAAAAAGAGATATGATGCGCGTATCTAGTCTTCAATCTTCTAAGTCGCATTTCCTTGAGCTTAACTCCATTGTGCTTTGTCCTCCTTTAACTTCATAATTTCGTAGCTTCTTAATTCTTGTTTCCAAAATATGAGTTGGAACTCATTTCACTGTTGCCTCTCGTCCCACTTTCCCTTATCCTCCTTTTAGTATACTCGGCTCAAACATAACTGCGTACTCATGGTTTCATGCAAGCTCTCCAAAATTCACTAGTGAATCCTGGATCTCGTTTACTCACTATAAGGTATTCCACGCAGAAGAATTATCTCTTGCAAATAAACAGATGTCAGCAATGTTGCCAAATGTACTTACTAAGGTGATTCCCTATAAATCATGCCTAAGCGAAACGAACCATCCACCTTAGTGCGAACACTACTCGAGATCAACAAATGTATCAAGAGATTCTAGGTAACTAAGCATGGCAGAATCCTCAGGGTTACACTAGACTTCGAGGGTATTACCATGGAAAGTCAAGAGTCTAACTACCCTCTTTTCATACTCAAGAATGGCACCAGTACTGGATAACCATTCCATCCCTGGAATCGACCCGTAGCCCAAAAACATAAGCATTGCTTAGCATGGACATTCTCAAATCCAAACAAGTCATGAATAAATGAGCTGATTCCCCAACAGGATTTGAGAGAAAAAAAGGGATCCTTTACTACGCTAGTACTAAGGTGCAGAGACTCAACTATCGAAGCAGAAATAAAAAGGATGCGATGTACCATAATCAAAAAGGGTATGGACAGAATAGAAAGATAAACTAGGCTTTCCTACAGAAACATTTCTACCTTCTTGTTCTGAGCCTCATTCGCCTTAACCACCCTTATCCCCTCTTATTTAACGTGTTAATAGGTCTCTCGAGAACTACTCCATCGCACGACAACCCTTCCAAGCTTGAAATAAGGTTAGTCGCAGATGGAACTAATGTGACTACAAATGGAGGAAAGAAAGGAAAAGGGATTCAAACAAGGAAACAAAGGATAATGCTAATGGCCTTTGGGGAATAGACTTTAAAAATAAAACTTTTCTTGAAAAATGCTTCTTTGTAAATGGTTTTGAAAATGATTTCAAAAGGTTTTAAAAATTTTGCCCAGTCTGGTAACCTTCTGCTCTGATACCAAATGCACCACCCCACCTCCGTGTGACGGCAAGGAATTTCGCTCGGTCCGAACCGGTCGCTAAACCGATCCAGGCCGTTCGAAACGCCCTATCGTTTGAGAACACGACAAATCAGAACGCATACAGAAGAACATTTCGTGTATATTACAACAATGCATCAGATTACAAGAATATACAGAGTATGAATAAATATTACACAGAAATATCAGAGATTTAAATTACATTTAAATACATAGCAGCGGAAAATAATACAATACACAACTAGAAGGAGATATACGGATACAAATCTTTCCGGATATCATTCCAGCTGTAAACCAGGATCCCGTGAATATAAATCTGCAAAACCAAAACTACTAGCTGCCCGTGTCAAAATAAGGGCACCCAGAGTTTAGGTTAAAACAATAAACCCCAGGTCAGTCATGTGACTGGTGTGAGAACTAAAACAGTTAATCTTTATTTTAAAGTTAGGTAAATCAAGGGACCACGCCGTATAACACGGAACGGGTTTCCTCCCAAGAATACCAGTGCATAAAACAAACAGCGCAATGCTAAATAAAGACAAATGAAGCTGTTATAAGACCCAGGTCCTATCACACAATGCAACGCAAGCCGGGGGATAGGGTTTTCCCTTATAACAGCCAAGAATGCTTGATACGTTTAAAACAAATCGTTTGGTACTATTATTAGTGCATAGTGCATAGTGTATAAAACAACTTCTAATCATAAGTATCAATCATAGGCGGCATGAGCGTCCCATGCCACTATGTCGCCATATATAGGTTTACAAATAAAACCGCAAAGTCACGTATTTGGAAATTGGATTTCCGTCTATGAACCGAGGCAAAAGATAGTCCTCAACCGATTCGAGACAATCTAGCCCATGTCTCAGGATCAGAGCTCGAGTGACCCTTGGAGCGACAGGGCCGGTCCACCGATGTGGATTAAAATGCCTGAACACTACGTTTCCCCGCCCTTTGGGGCGTAAATGAGCCAACTAAATGACTCCATCGGTTCGAGAACGACCGATCAATCCGAGGCGCCTCGCAACAGCAACAACCACATAAGTCAAACTCGTCAGGGCATGTAAAACCACTGACGCCACTTTTTATCTAGAAGGAAACGCATGCCCTCCCTGAGGTCCGTCTCCCGTTTTTGGTTCATACCGGGTGTGAAACTCGCGAAGTAAACGTTACACAAAGCTACGCCACAAAGGCCGTGCTTTGATCATCACCACAAGACTTTGCTTTTCAACAGAAGCCTCGATCAATTTCCACTTAGGCATGCCACACAGGCAATTCACTCCATGCGTTTGATATCCATCAATATATAACCCCTGAGCTCGTACGTCTCAGAGAAGGGCGTTAAGCAAGAGAATAAATTCTCCGCCGCCAAACAGATATATATTTAATAGAAATCAATCACACAGACTAAAATCCAATGTCAGACACACAGTCCATTTACAAGTCCGTTCTGGGTCTGAACGAAACCGGAGGCACCTAGTACCCCGCATATCCATCGATCTCCAAGTACGTCTGGACGATCACCAACTGTTTCCATCTTCTTGGGTGTACAGCCCAATCAAGATCATCAGTAATCACCCAAACGACGTGAAGACTTCCGGTCTTCGACCACCGTCTTCATCTTCGACACCATGTCGAATCAGTTATTCAGAATGGGATAAACCCGGTCTTTCTGAATAACTCGCGTATATATTATAAAAGTGTTACACAAACACAACATACGCCTCATCCCAATCCGGAATATTCTTTTATTCATATATTCCTATACTTTGGGAAAAGTTCCCATTAATTTTATCCAAGATAAATCCTTTAAATTTATTCTTTAATCTCCTTTGAATATCAATTCAAACTAGTCGGGATTAGCGAACCTTACCGAAGTAATCATTTATTTTAATTTCCCCATCCCAACCTATTTATCCCCTGAAGTAAAACTGGTAATACTTCATATCTAACACCACAGTGTTATCGGTAAATTCAATTACCATTTCACGTTCAAATCTAATTAAAGATTTAACTATCGCCTGGAGCAAAACTGGTGATACTCCATTTCGATTATTTCAATCTAATTAAAGATTCATTAAAACTCCACTTAGTTTTAATCTTTGACTGGGTTAAAGAATCAGTGTTATTTAAAAACACGGTTCACGATAAACCCAAAATCACATTCATTAATCATCGGGTTAAAGAACGAGTGTTATTTAAAACACTGTCCACGATAAACCCAAAAATCAATATCGATTCAATTCCAATTAAATGTTATTTAATTGGTACACTTCATTAAATCTAAATAAAAAGATTTAATCTTTTCTCAACTGGGTTCAAGAACAGTGTTAGTGAAGACACCATTCACGACAAACCCAAATCACATTTGATATTCAATATAAGGCTCTGAATAGAAAATATATCGGCTTATATTCAATATGATATTCTACGATTAACAAATGTTATATTGGAAATAACGATATAAATATATATATCTTTCAAATTTCCATAACAACATCCGTATAATCACGAATTCCAACATCGAAATATTCCAAAGACAATTTCGATTCAAATCCACTCCAATGCAATCATTGGAAATTCTGGTTATTTTTAAAACCCTTTTTAAATTCAATTTATTTACTTAAAAATAAATAGAATTATAATTCTAGTTCAAAACCAGTTCATTTCGATAAAAATCTATTTTTATCTTTTCAAATATGGAGTTTTTCACCCCAATTCTTTCTAAATCATTTCTTATGATTTTACACAAATTATTACTATTTTTAATAATTTTATCGAGGCCTGTACAGTCGATTTCCATCAACGGTCATCGAACTGCACTTACAGCGACCTTTTTCAAATTTGATTTGGACATAATTCCAAATCCAACCGTTAGATTTCTAATTTCTAATATTCGTTAGAAAGCTCTTTTCGATACGAACCCAACGGTTCCGGTTTTAGGAGAATCCGACGGTCGGATCTCCCGTAATGTCCGTTTGAAATCAATGGTCGAAATTCGCGAACTGTCGCGGTGCGGCGCGTTCTATTCAGGCCATTATATTATATATATAATATATATAATATATACTTCGTCGATTTCTAATTAAAACGAATTATATGAATAGTTTTAAAATCGTTTCAAAAGCAATTTCAACTTTCTTTTCAATTCAAATCAAAATTGAATTCTTCTTTATAAATTCGTTTTAAAATTCATTTCTATTTAATTCAAATTTCAATTCAATTTGAATTCATTTCAATTTGCTTTCAATTCAATTTGAAATCGTTTTCAATTCATTTCATTTCGAAATCGTTTTCAATTCATTTCATTTCGAAATCGTTTTCAATTCATTTCATTTCGAAATCGTTTTCAATTCATTTCATTTCGAAATCGTTTTCAATTCATTTCATTTCGAAATCGTTTTCAATTCAATTCATTTCGAAATCGTTTTCAATTCAATTCATTTCGAAATCGTTTTCAATTCATTTCATTTCGAAATCGTTTTCAATTTATTTCATTTCGAAATCGTTTTCAATTCAATTCATTTCGAAATCGTTTACAATTCATTTCATTTCGAAATCGTTTTCAATTCATTTCATTTCGAAATCGTTTTCAATTTATTTCATTTCGAAATCGTTTTCAATTTATTTCATTTCGAAATCGTTTTCAATTTATTTCATTTCGAAATCGTTTTCAATTCAATTCATTTCGAAATCGTTTTCAATTCAATTCATTTCGAAATCGTTTTCAATTCAATTCATTTCGAAATCGTTTTCAATTTATTTCATTTCGAAATCGTTTTCAATTCAATTCATTTCGAAATCGTTTTCAATTCAATTCATTTCGAAATCGTTTTCAATTCATTTCATTTCGAAATCGTTTTCAATTTATTTCATTTCGAAATCGTTTTCAATTTATTTCATTTCGAAATCGTTTTCAATTTATTTCATTTCGAAATCGTTTTCAATTTATTTCATTTCGAAATCGTTAAAATCGATATAAATATCGTTCACGTCAAAATGGCGTCAATCTAATCAACACGGCTTCATAAATTCCTATTTTCAAATATTCTATTTCAAATATTCCTTTTCCCAAAATAGTTGTTATTATCAAAATATTTCGTTCAACACATGACCAATCTCAATGAATGAGTACTGTCAACACATGAACTTTTATTTTATAATATCGATAAAGGTGCAAATTTTATTACTAAAATATTTCGTTCAACACATGACCAATCTCAATGAATGAGTACTGTCAACACATGAACTTTTATTTTATAATATCGATAAAGGTGCAAATTTTATTACTAAAATATTTCGTTCAACACATGACCAATCTCAATGAATGAGTACTGTCAACACATGAACTTTTATTTTATAATATTCTTTATTTTCTAAATTGGAATGAGGCCCAATCAATCACCATATAAAGTTAATCATATGGATTTTCATACAACACATGTATAATAGCATTGAAAAATAATCAACCATCAACCAAAGTGCACTACACTGTATAAGCATCAAATATAGATATCTAACGCTTATAACAGCCTGTCAATCAATCGATCGACATATTTAATCAATCAGGATGAGTGAACTTCAAATTTCATCCTAACACCCGTGTGGGGTTTCAAACAATCAAACACATATTTTATTTGTGCAGTTGGGCGATGTGTGAAATTTATCGTCCCAATCAATGTCATTCAAATAGGTGTACATAAGCAAACCGTCTGGTTTGTAAATGAATATTTTATTTATTCACATTCACGTTAAAAATTATATTTTTAACGATAAAACATTTTATTCTAACATATGAATTTCTATTAGGTTCATTTATTCAATAAAATGATATTTTTATTTTTCTAACATATTTTAGAAAATTTCGGCGGCATAACGGCACGATACTAGAAACGGGACAAGGCCTAGCCTTATCCCCGGTCTAGTGAAGGCCCACGCCATTCACACATCAATCAAAATCACCAAACAACCAAATTCAAATCCAATCATATAACTAATCTATGCAACCAAACAAACAAGTCCATGGTCTATGGACGATTGTGTCGGGTGCTACTAAGCACCGTCTGCATCCTAGTATATATATATAATTAGAAAAGAAATTGAAAGGTGAGAAATTCTCACATATAGCTATCCTAGCTCCACGGCACTTCATTGATAGAAATCTTCATCGCTATCGCATCTTCGTCATCTTCGTTGCCCGTAGCCACTACATATATAAAAATCGAATTTTTATTTCGAAGTTCAATATATAAAAATCATATTTTTATTTCGAAGTTCAATATATAAAAATCATATTTTTATTTTTTTTTCTTTTCAAAACAACTGCTATTTTATTTTATAAAAATCAATGCTATTTTCTATTTTAAAATTAATATTATTTTCAAAACAAAGCTATTTTTATTTTTAAACATTCATGCTTTTATTTTTAAATTTCATGCTAGTTTAATTTATAGAACATTTCAGATTTTATTTTATAAAACATTTCAGATTTTATAAAAAGATAAAGTCAAACTTTTCTTTACCTAAACACCTTTCTGTAACTGTTCAAGATTGCTTCAGGAAATTAGGCCGTTGTCTTCTGTTTCTTCTTTGATGTCTTCAGATCGCCCAAACCCATACGCTCAACTCCTAGGGTTTAGAACCACCACCTCATCGCTGCCCTACGGTCCGATCAGACACCACCAATTTGTCGCCGACCATCACCTCTTCCACCGCCGTCAGTGGCGCCTAGCTCGAAGCGCCATGGAACCCGCAATCTCTGACCAAACGGAGGAGCTTCATGTGAGGAAATCGACTAATTCATTCAACCATATTTGGTCACACTCGTACAGGATTAAAGAGCTCTCGTAGCTTTCGAATTTTGCTTTGAGAAGTTATGAAAATAACTGGCGAATTGGGAGCGACGGAGGAGGGAAGAACCGAAGTTTCTGATCGTCAAAACGAGGAGAGGCGGCTTGAAATTTGACCAGAAAATGAGTTGACCTAGGGTTTTATAAATATATAGTAATATTTTAATAATTTTTTCATTCTAAATTCACTTGTTTAAGGCCACGAACTCCGAACGAGACCCAACGAAGGTCGCCCCTAGCTAAATACCTCCGTTATGAACACAATGGGATATGTTACGCAAGCCAGTTCGGCTGTTACGAATAGTTTTCGTTAGATTTAACATTTAAATCTTTATATTGGATTTTAAACGTACATTTCAAATTACCGGGGCCACATACTAACTAGAAAAATTCCAGAAAAATATTTTCTAGCTTCGTATTGACGATACGGTCTTAACAAAACTAGTTTCGTCGAATTCCGAGACCGTTGGAAAAATGGCCATTTTCCAGTCGATTAAAATCAACTGAAACTGGTCAAACGCGTTTTCCTTTGTCACGCTCACATATTGATTCGAAAAATTATGAAATTTGAAACCTAGCAATAACTTGACATCAAGGACCCAACAAAATTGGTTTCATCGAAATCCGAGGTCATTTGCAAAATGTCCATTTTTAAGAGACTGAATTCCATAGCGACTATTCAGAATTTTCAACTGGACATATCTTTTGATTCCCGCCATGAAATTTCGATTATTCGGATTCGTTGGAAAGATATTATCAATTAGATCCTAATGTTTTTGGTTTCACTAAAATCCGGATTGTTTTGCACCCAGTACGTTCAATTGAAGTTTGAAATCGAATTATCGAACTACCGCGCCATTTTCAATTCTATTTATAATTATATATAATTATTTATATTCTAACGACGACGTATATAATATATACGTTCGAATTCTATTCAAAATAAATTTTCTCGTCGATATTATTTAAAATAATTCATTTTAAATATAGAAAATCCGCCATGATTGCCAAAATAAAAATTTTAAACTGGCCCAGATTTTGCGGGTTATTACAATCTCCCCCACTTAAAACTTTTCGTCCCCGAAAAGGAACAAAGTCGAAAGTGGTTTGATTATTCAACGCTACGTTCGATCTGGCTTCCATTCTCCAATTTTTCAGTTTCTGAGAATTTTCAAATTTTCAAAAATTTGGCTAACACCCTAAATTTTCGAAAAATTTCTCCATAACCTCCCCTGCACCGGGAGCATCGGGGAATTTCAAATAGCTTCCCCGGTCCTTCAGATCTCAAAAAGAAAAAGAAAAAGCCAAGCGGCTAGCCAATAGGCTCATAAAATCATCATCACCCAAGCAAAACAGTAAATTATGTAATAAACATGTACCTATTTGTCGGGCCAACAAATTTTATTCTCTGGCTCTAGCCTCCTTGCTATGACCTGTTCAATGATATATATGTATATGCAAACAAATGCGACCAATTTTCAATACAATTCAATATTTGATTCAGTTAGGCATAAAGATTCAAAATTATCAAACAATTAAACAAGCAACACAAACATCAATCAATTAGTGAATTAGAGTTTCAAATTCATAATTTGATATATATACAGAAAATCATGTTTTGGTGCCAATTCACAACAATGTGTTCTAACTATATTAGTTTTGGTTCTCACACCAGTCTAATGGAAACATATAGAAATCACACCTTCGAAACACGAAAATAAATACTGGTGATGGCGCGCCATCATCAGAATCATGTCCGGGCGACTAGAGTGTGACTCTATATCTATCCAGTATATTAAAATTTCGAATACACGCGGATCAGACGTATACGCAAAATCTATATATACTGGATTGTCCACATCAATATAAATAGATAATCAAATACGTATAATTGATTTAAATTTTCGAAACAAAAATTTGTTTTCACTTTCAAAAATATACTCTTCACACTCGTTCTAGGATACTACTGATCCCATCTCTAACGAGTCATTCCATTGGATATTACTAATCCAATATCTGATGAATTCTTTCGTATGGTTCTAATGTGTCTTGTTCTCGAGCTCTGTAAACCAAAGCTCTGATACCAACTGTGACGGCAAGGAATTTCGCTCGGTCCGAACCGGTCGCTAAACCGATCCAGGCCGTTCGAAACGCCCTATCGTTTGAGAACACGACAAATCAGAACGCATACAGAAGAACATTTCATGTATATTACAACAATGCATCAGATTACAAGAATATACAGAGTATGAATAAATATTACACAGAAATATCAGAGATTTAAATTACATTTAAATACATAGCAGCGGAAAATAATACAATGCACAACTAGAAGGAGATATACGGATACAAAGCTTTCCGGATATCATTCCAGCTGTAAACCAGGATCCTGTGAATATAAATCTGCAAAACCAAAACTACTAGCTGCCCGTGTCAAAATAAGGGCACCCAGAGTTTAGGTTAAAACAATAAACCCCAGGTCAGTCATGTGACTGGTGTGAGAACTAAAACAGTTAATCTTTATTTTAAAGTTAGGTAAATCAAGGGACCACGCCGTATAACACGGAACGGGTTTCCTCCCAAGAATACCAGTGCATAAAACAAACAGCGCAATGCTAAATAAAGACAAATGAAGCTGTTATAAGACCCAGGTCCTATCACACAATGCAACGCAAGCCGAGGGATAGGGTTTTCCCTTATAACAGCCAAGAATGCTTGATACGTTTAAAACAAATCGTTTGGTACTATTATTAGTGCATAGTGCATAGTGTATAAAACAACTTCTAATCATAAGTATCAATCATAGGCGGCATGAGCGTCCCATGCCACTATGTCGCCATATATAGGTTTACAAATAAAACCGCAAAGTCACGTATTTGGAAATTGGATTTCCGTCTATGAACCGAGGCAAAAGATAGTCCTCAACCGATTCGAGACAATCTAGCCCATGTCTCAGGATCAGAGCTCGAGTGACCCTTGGAGCGACAGGGCCGGTCCACCGATGTGGATTAAAATGCCTGAACACTACGTTTCCCCGCCCTTTGGGGCGTAAATGAGCCAACTAAATGACTCCATCGGTTCGAGAACGACCGATCAATCCGAGGCGCCTCGCAACAACAACAACCACATAAGTCAAACTCGTCAGGGCGTGTAAAACCACTGACGCCACTTTTTATCTAGAAGGAAACGCATGCCCTCCCTGAGGTCCGTCTCCCGTTTTTGGTTCATACCGGGTGTGAAACTCGCGAAGTAAACGTTACACAAAGCTACGCCACAAAGGCCGTGCTTTGATCATCACCACAAGACTTTGCTTTTCAACAGAAGCCTCGATCAATTGCCACTTAGGCATGCCACACAGGCAATTCACTCCATGCGTTTGATATCCATCAATATATAACCCCTGAGCTCGTACGTCTCAGAGAAGGGCGTTAAGCAAGAGAATAAATTCTCCGCCGCCAAACAGATATATATTTAATAGAAATCAATCACACAGACTAAAATCCAATGTCAGACACACAGTCCATTTACAAGTCCGTTCTGGGTCTGAACGAAACCGGAGGCACCTAGTACCCCGCATATCCATCGATCTCCAAGTACGTCTGGACGATCACCAACTGTTTCCATCTTCTTGGGTGTACAGCCCAATCAAGATCATCAGTAATCACCCAAACGACGTGAAGACTTCCGGTCTTCGACCACCGTCTTCATCTTCGACACCACGTCGAATCAGTTATTCAGAATGGGATAAACCCGGTCTTTCTGAATAACTCGCGTATATATTATAAAAGTGTTACACAAACACAACATACGCCTCATTCCAATCCGGAATATTCTTTTATTCATATATTCCTATACTTTGGGAAAAGTTCCCATTAATTTTATCCAAGATAAATCCTTTAAATTTATTCTTTAATCTCCTTTGAATATCAATTCAAACTAGTCGGGATTAGCGAACCTTACCGAAGTAATCATTTATTTTAATTTCCCCATCCCAACCTATTTATCCCCTGAAGTAAAACTGGTAATACTTCATATCTAACACCATAGTGTTATCGGTAAATTCAATTACCATTTCACGTTCAAATCTAATTAAAGATTTAACTATCGCCTGGAGCAAAACTGGTGATACTCCATTTCGATTATTTCAATCTAATTAAAGATTCATTAAAACTCCACTTAGTTTTAATCTTTGACTGGGTTAAAGAATCAGTGTTATTTAAAAACACGGTTCACGATAAACCCAAAATCACATTCATTAATCATCGGGTTAAAGAACGAGTGTTATTTAAAACACTGTCCACGATAAACCCAAAAATCAATATCGATTCAATTCCAATTAAATGTTATTTAATTGGTACACTTCATTAAATCTAAATAAAAAGATTTAATCTTTTCTCAACTGGGTTCAAGAACAGTGTTAGTGAAGACACCATTCACGACAAACCCAAATCACATTTGATATTCAATATAAGGCTCTGAATAGAAAATATATCGGCTTATATTCAATATCAAATTCTACGATTAACAAATGTTATATTGGAAATAACGATATAAATATATATATCTTTCAAATTTCCATAACAACATCCGTATAATCATGAATTCCAACATCGAAATATTCCGAAGACAATTTCGATTCAAATCCACTCCAATGCAATCATTGGAAATTCTGGTTATTTTTAAAACCCTTTTTAAATTCAATTTATTTACTTAAAAATAAATAGAATTATAATTCTAGTTCAAAACCAGTTCATTTCGATAAAAATCTATTTTTATCTTTTCAAATATGGAGTTTTTCACCCCAATTCTTTCTAAATCATTTCTTATGATTTTACACAAATTATTACTATTTTTAATAATTTTATCGAGGCCTGTACAGTCGATTTCCATCAACGGTCATCGAACTGCACTTACAGCGACCTTTTTCAAATTTGATTTGGACATAATTCCAAATCCAACCTTTAGATTTCTAATTTCTAATATTCGTTAGAAAGCTCTTTTCGATACGAACCCAACGGTTCCGGTTTTAGGAGAATCCGACGGTCGGATCTCCCGTAATGTCCGTTTGAAATCAATGGTCGAAATTCGCGAACTGCCGCGGCGCGGCGCGTTCTATTCAGGCCATTATATTATATATATAATATATATAATATATACTTCGTTGATTTCTATTTAAAACGAATTATATGAATAGTTTTAAAATCGTTTCAAAAGCAATTTCAACTTTCTTTTCAATTCAAATCAAAATTGAATTCTTCTTTATAAATTCGTTTTAAAATTCATTTCTATTCAATTCAAATTTCAATTCAATTTGAATTCATTTCAATTTGCTTTCAATTCAATTTGAAATCGTTTTCAATTCATTTCATTTCGAAATCGTTTTCAATTCATTTCATTTCGAAATCGTTTTCAATTCATTTCATTTCGAAATCGTTTTCAGTTCATTTCATTTCGAAATCGTTTTCAATTCAATTCATTTCGAAATCGTTTTCAATTCAATTCATTTCGAAATCGTTTTCAATTCATTTCATTTCGAAATCGTTTTCAATTCATTTCATTTCGAAATCGTTTTCAATTCAATTCATTTCGAAATCGTTTTCAATTCAATTCATTTCGAAATCGTTTTCAATTCATTTCATTTCGAAATCGTTTTCAATTCATTTCATTTCGAAATCGTTTTCAATTTATTTCATTTCGAAATCGTTTTCAATTTATTTCATTTCGAAATCATTTTCAATTTATTTCATTTCGAAATCGTTTTCAATTCATTTCGAAATCGTTTTCAATTCAATTCATTTCGAAATCGTTTTCAATTCATTTCATTTCGAAATCGTTTTCAATTTATTTCATTTCGAAATCGTTTTCAATTCAATTCATTTCGAAATCGTTTTCAATTCAATTCATTTCGAAATCGTTTTCAATTCATTTCATTTCGAAATCGTTTTCAATTTATTTCATTTCGAAATCGTTTTCAATTTATTTCATTTCGAAATCGTTTTCAATTTATTTCATTTCGAAATCGTTTTCAATTTATTTCATTTCGAAATCGTTAAAATCGATATAAATATCGTTCACGTCAAAATGGCGTCAATCTAATCAACACGGCTTCATAAATTCCTATTTTCAAATATTATATTTCAAATATTCCTTTTCCCAAAATAGTTGTTATTATCAAAATATTTCGTTCAACACATGACCAATCTCAATGAATGAGTACTGTCAACACATGAACTTTTATTTTATAATATCGATAAAGGTGCAAATTTTATTACTAAAATATTTCGTTCAACACATGACCAATCTCAATGAATGAGTACTGTCAACACATGAACTTTTATTTTATAATATCGATAAAGGTGCAAATTTTATTACTAAAATATTTCGTTCAACACATGACCAATCTCAATGAATGAGTACTGTCAACACATGAACTTTTATTTTATAATATTCTTTATTTTCTAAATTGGAATGAGGCCCAATCAATCACCATATAAAGTTAATCATATGGATTTTCATACAACACATGTATAATAGCATTGAAAAATAATCAACCATCAACCAAAGTGCACTACACTGTATAAGCATCAAATATAGATATCTAACGCTTATAACAGCCTGTCAATCAATCGATCGACATATTTAATCAATCAGGATGAGTGAACTTCAAATTTCATCCTAACACCCGTGTGGGGTTTCAAACAATCAAACACATATTTTATTTGTGCAGTTGGGCGATGTGTGAAATTTATCGTCCCAATCAATGTCATTCAAATAGGTGTACATAAGCAAACCGTCTGGTTTGTAAATGAATATTTTATTTATTCACATTCACGTTAAAAATTATATTTTTAACGATAAAACATTTTATTCTAACATATGAATTTCTATTAGGTTCATTTATTCAATAAAATGATATTTTTATTTTTCTAACATATTTTAGAAAATTTCGGCGGCATAACGGCACGATACTAGAAACGGGACAAGGCCTAGCCTTATCCCCGGTCTAGTGAAGGCCCACGCCATTCACACATCAATCAAAATCACCAAACAACCAAATTCAAATCCAATCATATAACTAATCTATGCAACCAAACAAACAAGTCCATGGTCTATGGACGATTGTGTCGGGTGCTACTAAGCACCGTCTGCATCCTAGTATATATATATAATTAGAAAAGAAATTGAAAGGTGAGAAATTCTCACATATAGCTATCCTAGCTCCACGGCACTTCATTGATAGAAATCTTCATCGCTATCGCATCTTCGTCATCTTCGTTGCCCGTAGCCACTACATATATAAAAATCGAATTTTTATTTCGAAGTTCAATATATAAAAATCATATTTTTATTTCGAAGTTCAATATATAAAAATCATATTTTTATTTTTTTTTCTTTTCAAAACAACTGCTATTTTATTTTATAAAAATCAATGCTATTTTCTATTTTAAAATTAATATTATTTTCAAAACAAAGCTATTTTTATTTTTAAACATTCATGCTTTTATTTTTAAATTTCATGCTAGTTTAATTTATAGAACATTTCAGATTTTATTTTATAAAACATTTCAGATTTTATAAAAAGATAAAGTCAAACTTTTCTTTACCTAAACACCTTTCTGTAACTGTTCAAGATTGCTTCAGGAAATTAGGCCGTTGTCTTCTGTTTCTTCTTTGATGTCTTCAGATCGCCCAAACCCATACGCTCAACTCCTAGGGTTTAGAACCACCACCTCATCGCTGCCCTACGGTCCGATCAGACACCACCAATTTGTCGCCGACCATCACCTCTTCCACCGCCGTCAGTGGCGCCTAGCTCGAAGCGCCATGGAACCCGCAATCTCTGACCAAACGGAGGAGCTTCATGTGAGGAAATCGACTAATTCATTCAACCAGATTTGATCACACTCGTACAGGATTAAAGAGCTCTCGTAGCTTTCGAATTTTGCTTTGAGAAGTTATGAAAATAACTGGCGAATTGGGAGCGACGGAGGAGGGAAGAACCGAAGTTTCTGATCGTCAAAACGAGGAGAGGCGGCTTGAAATTTGACCAGAAAATGAGTTGACCTAGGGTTTTATAAATATATAGTAATATTTTAATAATTTTTTCATTCTAAATTCACTTGTTTAAGGCCACAAACTCCGAACGAGACCCAACGAAGGTCGCCCCTAGCTAAATACCTCCGTTATGAACACAATGGGATATGTTACGCAAGCCAGTTCGGCTGTTACGAACAGTTTTCGTTAGATTTAACATTTAAATCTTTATATTGGATTTTAAACGTACATTTCAAATTACCGGGGCCACATACTAACTAGAAAAATTCCAGAAAAATATTTTCTAGCTTCGTATTGACGATACGGTCTTAACAAAACTAGTTTCGCCGAATTCCGAGACCGTTGGAAAAATGGCCATTTTCCAGTCGATTAAAATCAACTGAAACTGGTCAAACGCGTTTTCCTTTGCCACGCTCACATATTGATTCGAAAAATTATGAAATTTGAAACCTAGCAATAACTTGACATCACGGACCCAACAAAATTGGTTTCATCGAAATCCGAGGTCATTTGCAAAATGTCCATTTTTAAGAGCCTGAATTCCATAGCGACTATTCAGAATTTTCAACTGGACATATCTTTTGATTCCCGCTATGAAATTTCGATTATTCGGATTCGTTGGAAAGATATTATCAATTAGATCCTAATGTTTTTGGTTTCACTAAAATCCGGATTGTTTTGCACCCAGTACGTTCAATTGAAGTTTGAAATCGAATTATCGAACTACCGCGCCATTTTCAATTCTATTTATAATTATATATAATTATTTATATTCTAACGACGACGTATATAATATATACGTTCGAATTCTATTCAAAATAAATTTTCTCGTCGATATTATTTAAATTAATTCATTTTAAATATAGAAAATCCGCCATGATTGCCAAAATAAAAATTTTAAACTGGCCCAGATTTTGCGGGTTATTACACTCCGCTAGGGTCACTCACAAAGGGAATGCACTAGCTTTGGTGGAGCATTATCTAGGTAAGCATACACAGAAATATTACAAGACAGAACATATAAAACAGCGGAAGAAGAACCAAATTTCATTGCTTTAAGATCTAGAAAGGTATAAAGCCTTTTTACATCAAAATGCCATTAAATCCATTACATCGAAATCTGTCTTGCAATAGTAAAGAAGCATAAAACCATAGTCATAATCATTCCCCAAGTAAAACAGTAAAGCAGACATAGCCAAGAAAGGTCCAAGCCATATATGATGATCTTGAAGCAGAAAGAAGTCCAAACTAAGTAGAAGTGTTTTCCTCCCTGAGAACCTTGGGGGGGAACGGAAGAAAAAGAGGGGAAAGAAAACGGGTTAGTCATAAATACTGGTAAGTCCTAGTGACTTTCAGCATAGAAACAAGTAAAGATAACATGACATGTATAAACTGAAAGTAAACATAAGGATGATGACAAGATCGGCAAGTTAAACTAAGATGTCAAGATAAACTATACTAACCAGATAAACTACGGTAACAAGATAAACTATGCTAACCAGATAAACTACGGTAACAAGATAAACTATGAAAACCAGATAAACTACGTATAGCATCGCACGTTTAACATTTTCTTCACCAACTGTACTAGTACCCCGACCCGTATCATCCTTTCTATGTATATGTACAGTCCCTTGCCATATATCGTACGGGTTTCATCACGTATTTCTATACTACTTCAACGTAGTGCCACCATTCTTGAAATCGTTTGGACTGCCACCCTTGTTCTGGCTAGGTTTCCTTATCATGAACTATCGCGTGTTCAACTAGGATTTATGCCACCTAGGACCACTAGGGATTATCCTACCTATTGAACGTTTTCTAGATTCGATTAGGGTTTATGCCACCTAGGACCACTAGGGATTATGCTACCTAACGAACAACACCCTTTTTCCACGTAACAATCTATTAATCGATCGGCTCCCTAAAAGTCCTAGCTTGTTCATGTGTCTGTGTCATACGGCCCAATCACGAAATGTAGTCACCTGTTCTAGGTCCACCATAGGGTGTATCAAGCCCTAGGGTGCCAACCACCGACACGAATCAAGCACGCACAGTGTAAACCTACTGGTGCCCAATGCCTGTTTTTTCAACTCTGGACTACGTGCATGACCATTGTAAAGACCCGTAAATTCCCGCTCTTTGGATCGACCATAAACCACACAAGTCTGACCAAAAAGTTGGAAATCCACGAATACTTTAACTTTGGGAATACAATACATTAGAACAACAACAACGGACTTTTATAACATCAATAATAAATGTTACATCAGAGTACAGAATATAAGAGTACATTGACTAATAATTTGTAATGACCCGGGTTTTTGACGACTTTGGTTATCGCCATAAACTCAATGATGACTAACCAAACATCGAAAAATACCAGTCATTAGTGAAAGAAATTAGAGGGTGAGGAAAGATAAGATAGAAACTTAGAATATAAGAAGAAGAAGAAGAAGAAGACAATATCAGAGTAACACGAATCTCACACCGGAACGAATAAATATATTTCATAACATAACTTTGAAATACAAATCTATACTTGAATATACATATCATTATCAAAGTACAACACTTACAACACATCGGAAATAAACTATAACTATATGATCCTGAAGCCTCCTGCTCCAGCTCTTCCAGTATATCTGTAAAATCCCGACTACTTGACTGCCCATACAAATTTAGGCACCCAAGAGTTTAGGGAAAACAACAAAATAAACTTCGGGCCAGTCATGGGACGGGTATGAGTAAAATAGTTTAAAACAGTTCAAACAGGTAAACGATATCTCGTAAGACCACGTCGTATAACGGAACGGGTTTTTCCCTTATGAGAATCCAAATTATCTTTATATCAAAAACCTTTTGATATTATAATAATGTCTATCAACCATAATATAATAATCATCTAGCAGAAACGCTTCCATCTAACGTTCTACATATATAGTATACAATCAAAACCGCAAGCACATATTGGGTAATGGATTTCCAACTATGACAAGGTATGGAACCACCTTTCACTCGTGTACCTCTACTGAGGAATACACTCGGTTCAACAAGAACATCTTGCAACCCGGCCACACATGACCGACCACTCATTTCTATTGAGTGTATCGAATGTATATCACCAACGGTTGGGATCAACAACCGTTTCCCGAATGGGACAGCATCAACAATAGATTTTTAGAAGTAAATGAAACTCAAGATCAGGTGATTATACACCCTACTTCGGTGCGACTGACTTAGCCATGCTATCTGCCCGATTTCTGTCATTTACCGATTTGATGAGGCTTGAGGTTACGCTTCATCATCACATCAGATTTACTTCGAATGTCACATCGTCAAATCCATCAAATCACCGATTTACGTCCTCAACCATACATTATGTGTTAGCTAAAAGAAGTTTCCTTCTCCGCTTCCACTCTTGGTACGGTTGGAGAAATCAATATACGTGATCGTCTGGAAATACTCTGTCAGACATCCGTCCATACAAGTCATCCAGGAACAGGATGAACCGAAGGCACTATTCTGTAAACAGGATAGCCCTTGCATAACTCCGTCTTCAATTTCCTTTGGCATATATGATTCGCAATGCTTATGCCAATACAGAGTGGTTCTTTGGATAATAATCCAACCGGTCTCTCCATATTAACAACGTTAAAATGGTCAAAACTTCGATAGTCTGTGATTTAACTATCGAATAAAAACAGTTGTGCAAACAACGATATTATTTCCAAAGGGAAATTATATCGATCAACATCATTCAACATTTATCTCTTTATTTCATTAATTTACTTATCTCCTGTTTCCCTATATTCAATATTTCTTATTTTCTAAATTTGGAAAATATACGTTATTAACAATGGAAAACATTTCCAATTCTTGTTTTCTTTATTAGAAAACATTTCTGGTTTCTTATTTGGAAAACATTTCCAAAACTTCTTCATTGGACTTAGATAGATGTCTAAACAAACATCGCTATGCCAACTCAAACCATTTCCTTTACTGCCGAACCTTAACTATTCCTTAGTTAAAAACGAAGCCAATCAAGTTGGGGTAGAACTACCTCTCAGACCTTAACTGAACATCATTTCTAACTTTGAAATAGGCAAAGTTCACTTTATATTACTTTTACTAACTTCCTTACTTAACCCTCCTTCGAATAGCTATATTCGATTGACTCTTTTCACTTAACTCTATTCGATTAACCCTTATCAATTAACTCTATTGGACTAACACTATTGGATTAACTCTATTTGACTAACGCTATTGATTTACTCATTTCACTTAACTCCTTTCGAATAAACTATATTCGATAACTTCTTTTACTTTCTTCGAATAAACTATATTCGATTAATTCATTTGCTTCTATTCGAATAAACTATATTCGATTAACTCATTTTACTTTCTATTCGAATAAACTATATTCGATTAACTCATTTGCTTCTATTCGAATAAACTATATTCGATTAACTCATTTTACTTTCTATTCGAATAAACTATATTCGATTAACTCATTTGCTTCTATTCGAATAAACTATATTCGATTAACTCATTTGCTTCTATTCGAATAAACTATATTCGATTAACTCATTTTACTTTCTATTCGAATAAACTATATTCGATTAACTCATTTTAATTTCTATTCGAATTAACTATATTCGATTAACTCCTTTGCTTTAACTCTAATCGATTAAACTAACATCGATTAACTCCTTTGCTTTAACCCTAATCGATTAAACTAACATCGATTCACTCCTTTGCTTTAACCCTAATCGATTAAACTAACATCGATTATCTTCTTTTACTTTCTATTTAACTATTCATTTATAAAGATTTACTTTTGGTAACGGTTCTTCACTTTACAGATGATTTCCTTCTTATAACAGTTTCCATTTTATAACGTTTATTCATTTTCTAAATATCTCCTATTTATAAATATTCCAATTTATAAATATTTCTTATTTATAAATATTCCATTTATAAATATTTTATTTTCAAACATCACTTTGAAAATATTCCCTTATCAACATTTCGGTATGTTATGGTATTCAACATATCAAATCACGATGATCGGTATCGTCCAAAGACATATAATCGACAACAGATTATATATCACATCATATATCACAATATATGAAAAACAAAAAAATAACTGTTGAGGAATCCAGTCGGATTCCTCCAACCTGTTTCCCTGCATCACAGATGTTAAACAATATAGATAACATCACTTTCAGTTCCATATGATATATTCTGTTAAACAGAATCAATATAGAAAATTCAACTAACTGACTAGCAGTTCAATCAAACAGTCAACATATAGTCAATCAGCCAATAACTAAAAGTTCTAAAAATACAACATGAAATTATAAACTGTTCAGAGTTAGTGAGATTTACTCACATTGGACGATCATCGTTAATAACGATAACCATCGCTTGATTCACACGGACAATTTATTTTGCCATAAATTAAAACAAGCTCCAATCCATTCCCAGTTAGTTCCAGTGCGTAGCCACCGTCGATACGATCCCAACGCAACTTACTATTCGAAATTCTGACCATATTTGATAAAGTTACGACTCTTTAAAGTTAACGCACTATTTAGATTTAAAAATAAAACTAAATTATTAAATCGATGGGCCTTCACCTTATTTCCTTCTATCCGGCCGATCATCAATTCAAAAGCCCAGTTGCGCCCATACCTTCTTCCCCGTTCAGACTTCAAGACCGCTGCTTCTACTTTAAACAACCCATAGCCGAACTCATCTCATACCAATTTCCAAACAGAAAACTCCTTCTTTACTAAACAAATATAGTATCATTAGGCTCCTCTTTCTATACTTTACAATCCCTTCACCCAAACATTCAACTCGATGTCTTCACTGTTCTGAACGCAGTGGCACCTTCACACATCTTCTTTTCTGATAACTTACGTCCTTCGCTATCCACTGTGTCAAAACGCAGTACTCCACTCTTACTACCAAGGCCACTTGAAAACTCCTGAACCATCCTTGCCATTTGCGTTTCTTCCAAACCGAAAGCATACTCAAATATCAGTAGCAAATGCCATTACTGGTCCAAACAAAACAAGGACCTCACCGCACGTATTTCGTTACTCATAAATCCACTTAACCTCAGCAACATTTCCGCAACCCTTAAGCCCCTCCACTCCGGCAGTTGCGTCAGTGCGAGATCAAGGATTTTATATTTTTGAGGTGGAACTTCACGGTTTCTATTTTGGTTTGCCTTCTAATTTGAAGATCGCGATTTCTGGTTTGAGGAAAGAAATAAGTGACGGCTCAAACAAACTGAACGGGAACCTTGAATTAGGTTTTTGTGTGGAGTATTTATATATATGCATTGGAGTTGGATGAGTGGTCTTCGGAAACCATGGTGTTTGTCTTGAGACCACAGAGAACGTTAGTCGTAGAACGGAGAAACGTGGACACTTAAGGTCCAAGAAAGCTTAATACATTCAACTATTATATATATATATATATATATATATATATGTGTTTACGTTACAAAATATGTGTGTTCTGTTATTTAAACTTTCATTCATATCGGGCCGCTATAGACAGAAGTAAGAGTACAGTCGTGCTCAGTGAGGTGTCACGATCCCAAAAATATAATAATACTGGTAGGTTGACTCATATTTTGAAACCTCAAAATGTTTATTACAGGGTGCAAAATACTCCAAATAAAAATTGCTTATTTAATTAATTAAAAATTACAATAAAATTCTAAAAATTAAATTATCACTACGTCTCAAAATACCGTTCTCTAAATTCAAACCTGATATTCAAATATTTTGAAAACACTTTTATAATGTAAATAAAGCGTTGCAAATCATAAAGGAATTCCACAGCGACTTTTCTGAAATTTGATTTGGACGTAAATCAAAATCTACACGACGAAATCCCGATTTTTCTCTTCCACTAGAAATATATACTCCACCAGCTCCACACGTTTCTTATTTCACAGAAATCCGGCTTAAAACGAATCATGTACATTTAGTTGAAGTTTGAATCGCCAATTTACGAACTGCAGCGCCATTTCAAGCTCGATTTTAATTATTTTATAACCCTACGTTCAAACTGTCGTTTATATAATATATTCGTTATTCAAATTCAATTCCAAGCTGAATTAAATATCACAGATGATCCAGTTCACACCATATCGTCATTTCAGCCAATTCTGATTATTTCAGAATTAAATATATTATTTAATTTATTATTTTAATTAAAAATTCACCATTATTTAATTCCACGACCATTAAATTCTCTAAACCACCATTTCAATAATTAAATAAATTAATTATAATACCTCTGTCAATGTGGGTCATTACATAATTACAGCGGAAGATAATTTTACATTATTTTAATACATTGCAGCGGAAATAAAATAACTAAGGCAGTAGAAGACAACTATGCTCTGGACACAGCTTTAGGCTTCAATCCAGAATCCTGCTCGAGATAAGAACCTGTAGGCAAACTACTCGACTGCCCGTGTGGAAAGAGGGCACCCAAGTTTGTAAAGGTGGAAACAAACAACGGGTCAGTCGTGGGACTAGTGTGAGAATTCTTAACTAATTTAACTAATAGTAATAAGACAAATCCAAGGACCACGCCGCTAATGCAGAACGGGTTTATTCCAATGGATTGTCGTGCATAAATTAAAGTAAATCGTTAAACAAAGCAATGCTTTTTGGAAAAATGAAACCATCATAAGACCCAAGTCCCATCACACAATGCAACGCAAACCAGAGGAAAGGGTTTTACCTTATAATGGTCAAAAATGCTTGATACGATGAAAATGAATTTGATATTATTATTAGTGTGTATATGTTTCAAAAACATTTCAAAGTAAATGTATCAATCCTAGGACACATAGATACCATAATACTATGCTTCCATACTAGTAATACAATCAAAACCGCATGAGGTCGTATTGGAAATTGGGTTTCCAACATGAGTCAAGGCTAGGGAGGAGCTCCTTACCGATTCGAGACACTCTAGCTAATGTCTTAGGATTCCCCGCAGTTAGCCCTTGGATCCTGCAGGGCCGGTCCACACATACAGCTTCGTGGATTGGCAATTCCTGAACACACGTTTCCCGATCCTATAGGACCTATCATCCGAGGCGCCTCATTCCATCATCCACATAAGTAAAATGCCGGGGCGTGTTAAAGCCCAAACACCACTTCTAGCTAGAAAGAAACGTGCTGCTCTCCCTGCGTTCCCTTCTCTCGTTTTAGACTCTTCCGGTGTGTGAGGCTCACAAAGTCACGCTATACACAAAGCTATGCCTAAACAGGCTATGCTTTGATCATCCCACAAGGCCTGCTTTTCAACAAAGCCTTAATCATATGCATCTTAGCATGCCACATCGTCACTCCATATCACACTACCAATCCTTTGCCGAAATATATGAAAGGGTGTTAAGCAAGAGAATAAATTCTCCGCCACCAAACATTCATACATTCGACAGCAAATCAATAAATACAATATAAAGGAGTACAACGTCAAACACACATTCCATTTATAAGCTTATGCTCTAGGTCTGAGCGAAAGCCAAATCCGTGCAAATCAGCACTACGTCCGGATAACTACCATTTTAGCCCCGTCTTGGGAGCAAATCAATCAAGGGCCTCAACACTAGTTACCCATTCGATGTGAAGATCGTCGGTCTTCAATCGCCGTCTTCAATTCTTCGAACGTCGTATCATTATTTGGAATGAGAGTAAACTCGGACTTTCCAAATAACTCTCGCATATATAAATTTGAAAACCATTTCATATCGTTGTTAATAATTTATAACGATATATCGCTATTTTTACTTTACATACACATCCTAAACATAACAATGTATATCTTACTCTTCCATTTTTCAATTTACACCAAATGTATATTTGGTTTCATTATTTTTCTAATGAAAATCCATTCCTTAGAAATGTAAATTTCTAATCTTATTATTTACATTGAAAAAATGTAAATTTCAATTCCTATTTTATTTACATTGAGAAATGTAAACTTATACTTCAATATAATATTATTATATCGAAAATGTAACTTTTATTTCATATTTTAATAACATTGGGAAATGTAAATTCCTAATCATTCCTTTATTTCCTTTGATTACATTGAAAAATGTAAATCCTTTTATTTGCATAAAAAAATATAATCTCTATTTCATCCTTATTTACATTGAAAAATGTCAGTTTCTATATTACACCAATTACATATAAAAATGTAACTTCCTATTTTCCTTTTATTTACATTAAGAAAAATGTAACTTTTCTAATATTTACGTTAAGAAAAATATAAAACTTTTATAATCCTTATCTTATTTTATTAAAAATGTAACTTTCTTTTATAACAAACTTGGAGGTGAAAATATTCATTTCATTTTTAACACATAACGGTGTGAAAATAACGCCAATTTCTAAGTTATCCATTTATATTTTAATATGGGCCAGACCTCTCACATTAGGCCTACAACTTGTGGTTGCTGGATAGGCCGGTCGGTTCCGGGCAGACATCTCCCACAAGTTGGGCTTAACCTCGTGACTTGGCCCAATTTGTATTTGCGCACTTGGACCTATCACATTAGGCCCAACATTTGTGGCTTCTGGATATGCCGGTCGGGTCCGGGCAGACTTCCACCACAAATGTAACCTAACCTCGTGTCCAAGCATAATTATAATTTATAATTATAATTGTTCTACTAAAATTATTATTTTAAAATGTTTCACATTTCAAAATATCTTGATTTTGGAATATTCTATATTTCCAAAATAACTTGATTTCAGATATTATAACTTACCCTTTTCAAGTCTTAATAAAACTCGGTACTTTCTTTATTTCTATACTTACATATGAAAATGTGATTTTGATACATGTCAAATCTACTTTTTAATTACATTAGAGAACATAAATAAAAGATCGTTTATTTTTCTAAGTTATATTTGTGTTAAAGGACACAATTAAAAAGACATTCATTTTTATGTTAACCCAATTCCATCCTGATTTGAATATTTTAATGAATTCCCTTTTTAATCTAATATAAATGTTCTTTCAAATTTTTATCATAAATGTTCTTGCTAATTTCACATAAATGTTCCTTCAATTTTACATGACGATGAAAATCTCTTCTTAAAATCTACCTTTTTGTTTAATATAAAAATATATAACAAAAATGTAAATTTTAATACAATCTTTTTACCACATCTCTAATGACGATAAAACCCATTATTTTAAATCTAACAGTAAAATATGAACCTCTATATACATGTCAAATGTAGATAAAAATACGGTCCTTAGTTCTGCCATTTCATTTACACATCACATGGAAATAAAAATAAGTTTAATAATCTTATCCTTTTATTTGTACATAAAATACATATAAAAAAATGTATTTTATCACTTTGCCTTTTTGTTTATATATAATAATGTAATCTATAGCTTTGTCTCTTTATTTCAATGCAAATATATTCTTAAATTACATAATAATAAAAATGTAATTTTTTTTATTTCAATGTGGATCCTACTTCTTTATTACATTATAAAAATGTAATTTTTTTATTTCAATGTAAATCCTCATTCTTGACGTCATGTAATTTTAATTTACAATGTAATCTCTCATTCTTAACTTCATATAAAAATGTAATTTTAATTTACAATGTAAATCTCTCGTACTAAGTTTTATATAAAAATGTAATTTTTAGTTTACATTGTAAACTCATACTGTAATTACACATAAAAATGTAATTTTTATCTTACGTTGCAAATTCATACCTCAATTACATATAAAAATATAATTTTTATTTTACCGTTCTCATTCATATCCAAATTACATGTAAAAATGTAATTTTTATCCTATAATGCAAATTAATGCTTTAACTACATATAAAAATGTGATTTCTATTATGCGATGTAAATTCATAGATAAATTACATAGAAAAATGTAATTTTTATCATACGGTGTAAATCCACGTCTTAATTACAAAGAAAAATGTAATTTTAATCATACAGTACAAATTCCCATTTTAATTACATAGAAAAATGTAATTTTAATCATACGATGTAAATTCATGTCTTGATTACATATAAAAATGTAATCTTTATCATACAGTATAAATTCATGTCTAAATTACAGATACATTTTTATCATACGATGTAAATTTCATTTAAATGCAATTCTTTTCAAAAAAAAAATGTAGCCTTTTGTATTTCACAAAAGAATGTAACTATTTTGTTAGCCAAATTCTGTAAAAATAAAAATATATTTTATTTGTAGTTCAAATTCTATTGTAAGAAACAAATAAAAATAATATTTTATTGTTGTTCATATTCTATTGTAACGTAACAAATAAAAATATCTTTTAGTTGTTGACCAAATTCTGTTGTTATGTAAACAAATAAAAATAAGATTTTATTTGTCGATCAATTACTATTGTAATATAAACAAATAAAAAAATAAGTTTTTATTTGTTGATCAGATTCTACTGTTCATTTCAGAATATTAAAAAAATGATATTTTAATAAATTAGAACACTAGATCCAATCGCAAATAAAAATTCAGAAATCATAAAATAGTCATCATCAACTATTTTTTTAAAATCTGACTAAAATATGAATTTTAGATCTAATTTAGATTTACTTTTCTAACCGCAAATAACATTCAACAATATATGAAATTCCAATACGGATTTAGCATAACATGAACAACAAACATATCACAAGCAACCATCAACAATTTATACAACACATACATTCCAGATCTAAATTAACCTCATAATACAATTATTTTAAAGCAAGAAAATTAATTGATAATTAATTAAATAATAAAAATTAGAGTTCTCACCTTGCTTTAAATCAGATCTGAAAATCGAAACAATTTCAAAAACAGTCCCAATCAGTTCTAACACGATCTACTCGACGATACGGTTCCACAGGATTTGAAATTTTCAGATTCCGATGTCGTATGAGAGAAATATCTATTTTTTAAAATAAAAACAAGATTTGCGACGTTTAAAAGTGTTGTATTCACCAATTCATACCTTGGCCATTTATTTTCAGTTTTGTTCAAAACTTTGAATCAAGTTTTCTCGGTCTGTGGTTGATGGTTTTACGAACGGTTTGCGGCAAAACGACCGGCTACGAGAGGGCTTTGGGCGCCCAAAATGGTGTAGGGTGCGGCGGCCTATGTGGGTTTGGGTGCAAAGGCGGAGGGTTCATTGGTTCGGGGAGGGAGCTAGAGGGCACGAGAGAGTTTGAGATTGGTATCAATGGAAAGAGGAGATCAAGAGCTTCAAAAAGTTTAACTGTGGCCAAGGCTAATTATTCATGGATTGGGAGCTAAGGAGGAGAGAAGGTAGAAGGGTTTAGGCGGCTGTGGGTTCAGTTGATTCGGGAAGAAGAAGAACGATGTCGTACTTTATATAATAAAATATTATTTTATTAATTAATTTGCCCGTTAAGGCCCGATTTGGCCCGAACTCAGAATTAGGCATGCTTACTGTCTATCTTAATGTTTTGACATCTTCTGAACTCAATGGAGCTAGTGGCAAGGCCCAATTTCGAAGTCTACAGCAGGTTTACTTTATTTTAAATATAAATCACTTAATTTTTAATTCAACCGTACAAGAAAATTCACCGGGGTCACAAATTAACTTCAAACATTCATAAAAAATATATTTAGCTATGTTTTGATGCTGCGGACCTAGGAAAATTTATTTCGTTCAATTCTGAGCCCGTATGAATTTTTAATGAATCTTTAAAGTCAAAAATTGTCTGTTTACACTGAAAAATCAATTATAATTATATATTAATTCTAAAAATTACTGAAAAATCATTTTTAGCTTTGTTTTGAGGATACGAACCCACAAAATTAATTTTGTTCAATTTGGAGACAGTTTGCAAAATCTCAATTTTCAAGGCGTATATATTTAATATTAAAGATAATTTTTTATACCAATAATTTCCGAAACTCGAAATATATAAGTGTTTACTTTTTTTCAATGCAGAAACGTTATTCGGAACTCAATAGAAGTGGTTTCGAGTTCAAATTCCTTTGTATGCAAAAGTAGTGTTTTTGTCCGTTGTAAATTTCATAGCGACCTTTCTAAATTTTATTTTGGGCATAACTTTTGATTCCCGCTATGAAATTTCAATTTTTCAGATTCGTTAGAAATATATTTTTAAATAGATTCCAATATTTTTGGTTTCTCTAAAATCCGTTAAATTTTGCATCCTGTACGGTCAGTCAAAGTTCAAGTTTGACTTTTCAACCTACCTCGTTGTTTCTAACACTTTTTATAGTTAAAATAAAATTATTCATTCTTACTTCGTTTCAAATCAATTCTTAATCATTATTATTTTAAATAAATTATTTTAAATATCAAAAACTCATTAAAATTACTTAGAATAAATTTTTAAGTTTATTCCAAAATTCAGGGTTGTTACAGTCTCCCCCACTTAAAAACTTTTTGTCCTCGAAAAGGAACGAAGCTAAGGTTGTTTAAGTATTATATCTCATCTTTCATTCTTTAATTCGTTTCTATAATTTTATTAGTTGAACTAATAATTACACTACACAACCATCAATCAATTAGTTGATTAACTTTTAAAATGTATAACTTTTGCATATTCAAAAATCATATTTTCTAAAAGAGATTATAATTACAAATACATATATTATAAGATTTTTACTCTCAACTCATTCTAGGGCATTACTAACCCCATCTCTAATGAGTTTTCTCATTTTAGGATACTGCTGATCCTATCTCTAATGAGTATTCTTATTGGATATTACTAATCCAATCTCTGATGAGTCTTTTGTTCCGTTCTAATGAGTTGTATCCCAAAGATTTGAGCTAACCAAAGCTCTGATACCAACTGTAAAGACCCGTAAATTCCCGCTCTTTGGATCGACCATAAACCACACAAGTCTGACCAAAAAGTTGGAAATCCACGAATAGTTAAACTTTGGAAATACAATACATTAGAACAACAACAGCAGACTTTTATAACATCAATAATAAATGTTACATCAGAGTACAGAATATCAGAGTACATTGACTAATAATTACAGCGAAAGATAATTTTACATTATTTCAATACATTGCAGCGGAAATAAAATAACTAAGGCAGCGGAAGACAACTATGCTCTGGACACAGCTTTAGGCTTCAATCCAGAATCCTGCTCGAGATAAGAACCTGCAGGCAAACTACTCGACTACCCATGTGGAAAGAGGGCACCCGAGTTTGTAAAGGTGGAAACAAACAACGGGTCAGTCGTGGGACTGGTGTGAGAATTCTTAACTAATTTAACTAATAGTAATAAGACAAATCCAAGGACCACGCCGCTAATGCAGAACAGGTTTATTCCAATGGATTGTCGTGCAAAAATTAAAGTAAATCGTTAAACAACGCAATGCTTTTTGGAAAAATGAAACCATCATAAGACCCAAGTCCCATCACACAATGCAACGCAAACCGGAGGATAGGGTTTTACCTTATAATGGTAAAAAATGCTTGATACGATGAAAACGAATTTGATATTATTATTAGTGTGTATATGTTTCAAAAACATTTCAAAGTAAATGTATCAATCCTAGGACACATAGATACCATAATACTATGCTTCCATACTAGTAATACAATCAAAACCGCATGAGGTCGTATTGGAAATTGGGTTTCCAACATGAGTCAAGGCTAGGGAGGAGCTCCTTACCGATTCGGGACACTCTAGCTAATGTCTCAGGATTCCCCGCAGTTAACCCTTGGATCCTGCAAGGCCGGTCCACACATACAGCTTCGTGGATTGGCAATTCCTGAACACACGTTTCCCGATCCTATAGGACCTATCATCCGAGGCGCCTCATTCCATCATCCACATAAGTAAAATGTCGGGCCGTGTCAAAGCCCAAACACCACTTCTAGCTAGAAAGAAACGTGCTGCTCTCCCTGCGTTCCCTTCTCCCGTTTTAGACTCCGCCGGTGTGTGAGGCTCACAAAGTCACGCTATACACAAAGCTATGCCTAAACAGGCTATGCTTTGATCATCCCACAAGGCCTGCTTTTCAACAAAGCCTTGATCATATGCATCTTAGCATGCCACATCGTCACTCCATATCACACTACCAATCCTTTGCCAAAATATATGAAATGGAGTTAAGCAAGAGAATAAATTCTCCACCACAAAACATTCATACATTCGACAGCAAATCAATAAATACAATATAAAGGAGTACAACGTCAGAGACACATTCCATTTATAAGCTTATGCTTTGGGTCTGAGCGAAAGCCAAATCCGTACAAATCAGCACTACGTCCAGATAACTACCATTTTAGCCCCGTCTTGGGAGCAAGTCAATCAAGGGCCTCAACACTAGTTACCCATTCGATGTGAAGATCGTCGGTCTTCAATCGCCGTCTTCAATTCTTCGAACATCGTATCATTATTTGGAATGAGAGTAAACTCGGAATTTCCAAATAACTCTCGCACATATAAAATTTGAAAACCATTTCATATCGTTGTTAATAATTTATAACGATCTATCGCTATTTTTACTTTACATACACATCCTAAACATAACAATGTATATTTTACTCTTCCATTTTTCAATTTACACCAAATGTATATTTGGTTTCATTATTTTTCTAATGAAAATCCATTCCTTAGAAATGTAAATTTCTAATCTTATTATTTACATTGAAAAAATGTAAATTTCTATTCCTATTTTATTTACATTGAGAAATGTAAACTTATACTTCACTATAATATTATTATATCGAAAATATAACTTTTATTTCATATTTTATTTACATTGGGAAATGTAAATTCCTAATCATTCCTTTATTTCCTTTGATTACATTGAAAAATGTAAATCCTTTTATTTGCATAAAAATATAATTTCTATTTCATCCTTATTTACATTGAAAAATGTCAGTTTCTATATTACACCAATTACATATAAAAATGTAACTTCCTATTTTCCTTTTATTTACATTAAGAAAAATGTAACTTTTCTAATATTTACATTAAGAAAAGTGTAAAACTTTTATAATCCATATCTTATTTTATTAAAAATGTAACTTTCTTTTATAACAAACTTGGAGGTGAAAATATTCATTTCATTATTAACACATAACGGTGTGAAAATAACGTCAATTTCTAAGTTATCCATATATATTTTAATATGGGCCAGACGTCTCACATTAGGCCTACAACTTGTGGATGCTGGATAGGCCGGTCGG
The DNA here is from genome assembly GCA_030737875.1 of Allium sativum. NCBI lineage: Eukaryota > Viridiplantae > Streptophyta > Magnoliopsida > Asparagales > Amaryllidaceae > Allium > Allium sativum. The sequence goes on from CM060922.1 coordinate 865,046,273, forward strand.
TTCCGGGCAGACTTCTCCCACAAGTTGGGCTTAACCTCGTGTCTTGGCGCAATTTGTATTTGCGCACTTGGACCTCTCACATTAGGCCCAACATTTGTGGCTGCGGGATATGCCGGTCGGGTCCGGGCAAACTTCCACCACAAATGTAACCTAACCTCGTGTCCAAGCACAATTATAATTTATAATTATAATTGTTCTACTAAAAATATTATTTTAAAATGTTTCACATTTCAAAATATCTTGATTTTGGAATATTCTATATTTCCAAAATAACTTGATTTCAAATACTATAACTTACCCTTTTCAAATCTTAACAAAACTTGGTACTTTCTCAATTTCTATACTTACATATAAAAATGTGATTTTGATACATGTCAAATCTACTTTTTAATTACATTAGAGAACATAAATAAAAGATCATTTATTTAACTAAGTTATATTTGTGTTAAAGGACACAATTAAAAAGACATTCATTTTTATGTTAACCCAATTCCATCCTGATTTGAATATTTTAATGAATTCCCTTTTTAATCTGACATAAATGTTCTTTCAAATTTTTATCATAAATGTTCTTGCTAATTTCACATAAATGTTCCTTCAAATTTTACATGACGATGAAAATCTCTTCTTAAAATCTACCTTTTTGTTTAATACAAAAATGTAAAACAAAAATGTAAATTTTAATACAATCTTTTTACCGCATCTCAAATGACGATAAAAATCATTATTTTAAAACTAACAGTAAAATATGAATCTCCATATACATGTGAAATGTAGATAAAAATATGGTCCTTAGTTCTGCCATTTCATTTACACATAACATGGAAATAATAATAATTTTAATAATCTTATCCTTTTATTTGTACATAAAATACATATAAAAAATGTATTTTATAACTTTGCCTTTTTATTTGTATATAATAATGTAATCTATAGCTTTGTCTCTTTATTTCAATGCAAATCTATTCTTAAATTACATAATAATAAAAATGTAATTTTTTTTTATTTTAATGTGGATCCTACTTCTTTATTACATTATAAAAATGTAATTTTTTTATTTCAATGTAAATCCTCATTCTTGACTTCATGTAATTTTAATTTACAATGTAATCTCTCATTCTTAACTTCATATAGAAATGTAATTTTAATTTACATTGTAAATCTCTCATACTAAGTTTTATATAAAAATGTAATTTTTAATTTACATTGTAAACTCATACTGTAATTACACATTAAAATGTACTTTTTATCTTACGTTGCAAATTCATACCTTAATTACATATAAAAATGTAATTTTTATTTTACCGTTCTCATTCATATCCAAATTACATGTAAAAATGTATTTTTTATCCTACAATGCAAATTCATGCTTTAATTACATATAAAAATGTGATTTCTATTATGCAATGTAAATTCATAGATAAATTACATAGAAAAATGTAATTTTTATCATATGGTGTAAATCCACGTCTTAATTACAAAGAAAAATGTAATTTTAATCATACGGTACAAATTCCCATTTTAATTACATAGAAAAATGTAATTTTAATCATACAATGTAAATTCATGTCATGATTACATATAAAAATGTAATCTTTATCATACAGTATAAATTCATGTCTAAATTACAGATAAAAATGTAATTTTTATCATACGATGTAAATTACATTTAAATGCAATTCTTTTCAAAAAAAAAAGTAGCCTTTTGTATTTCACAAAAGAATGTAACTATTTTGTTAGCCAAATTCTATAAAAATAAAAATATATTTTATTTGTAGTTCAAATTCTATTGTAAGAAACAAATAAAAATAATATTTTATTGTTGTTCATATTCTATTGTAACGTAACAAATAAAAATATCTTTTAGTTGTTGACCAAATTCTGTTGTTATGTAAACAAATAAAAATAAGATTTTATTTGTCGATCGATTACTATTGTAATATAAACAAATAAAAAAATAAGTTCCACAGGATCTGAAATTTTCAGATTCCGATGTCGTATGAGTGAAATATCAATTTTTAAAAATAAAAACAAGATTTGCGACGTTTAAAAGTGTTGTATTCACCAATTCATACCTTGGCCATTTATTTTCAGTTTTGTTCAAAACTTTGAATCATGTTTTATCGGTCTGTGGTTGATGGTTTTACGAACGGTTTGCGGCAAAACGACCGGCTACGAGAGGGCTTTGGGCGCCCCAAATGGTGTAGGGTGCGGCGGCCTATGTGGGGTGTGGTTTGGGTGCAAAGGCGGCGGGTTCGTGGGCTCGGGGAGGGAGCTAGAGGGCACGAAAGAGTTTGAGATTGGTATCAATGGAAAGAGGAGATCAAGAGCTTCAAAAAGTTTAACTATGGCCAAGGCTAACTCTTCATGGATTGGCAGCTAAGGAGGAGAGAAGGTAGATGGGTTTATGCGGCTATGGGTTCTGTAATAACCCGGAAATCTGAGCCAATTTAAAAATTTTATTTTGGCAATTTTAGTGAATTTTGATTATTTAAAATGAATTATTTTAAATAATAACGACGAGAAATTTAGTTTGAATAGAATTCGAACGTATATATTATATAGATCGTCGTTAGAATATAAATATTTATTTTAAATTATAAAAGGAATTAAAAATGGCGCGGTAGTTCGATAATTCGATTTCAAAATTCAAATGAATGTACCGGGTGCAAAATAAACAGGATTTTAGTGAAACCAAAAATATTCGAATCTATTCGAGAATATCTTTCCAACGAATCTGAAAAATCTAAATTTCATAGCGGGAATCAAAAGATACGTCCAGTTGAAAATTCGGAATAGTCGCTATGGAATTCTGGCCCTTAAAAATGGAAATTTTGCAAACGACCTCGGTTTTTGACGAAACCACTTTTTTTGGATCCGTGATGTCAAGTTATTGTTAGATTTCAAATTTCATAATTTTTCGAATCAATATGTGAGCGTGGCAAAGGAAAACGCGTTTGGCCAGTTTCAGTTGATTTTAATCGACTGGAAAATGGCCATTTTTCAAACGATCTCGGAATTTGACGAAATTAGTTTTGTTAGGACTGTATCGTCAATACGAAGCTAGAAAATATTTTTCTGGAATTTTTCGAGTTAGTATGTGGCCCCGGAAAATTGAATTGTGCGTTCAAATTCAATATATAGAGTTATATGTTGAATTTGACGAAAACTGATCGAAACGACCGAATCAGCGTACGATACATATCCCATTGTGTTCGGAATAGGGGTAATTAGCTAGAGGCGACAGTCATTGGGTTTTAATTGGTGTTCGAATGCTAAAATTTCATAAAGTAGTAATATGTAGAATAGAATAATAATATATTATATAAAATATATAGTTTATTCCCTCTAAACCCTAGCCCCCCTCAAATTAAAACGCCCAGCCGCCAAATCCAAAAGCGATGGCCAAAATTTGCCCAAATTCGATTCTCCCAATCCCTTAATCATTTTGCAAATCGGTCAACACCAAATCAAACAACTCGAGTTGCTCCTTAATTCAATCGTTCAAGTTCGACTTTCGTGAAGCCGGAGGAGCGGATTCGCAGCTCAAGGCTGTTGCGTTCGAGCATGGACTTCGAGGCTGAAGGTGGCTCGAGTTGCGAGCTGTGGCCAAGCGTGGGGGAAGGGCGCTGCGCCGCTTCCGAGGCCGACCTCCGATTAGGGCATGGCGCCTTGGTTCTCGCGCCTGGAGGAGCCCTAGTGGCGAGCGAAGTGGGGCTGATTTCCTGTATCGTGAAACAAGGAGAAGAACGAGTTACAGAGAACGATGGAAAAAGGTATGAATTGTTTAATTAATAATTTAATTAAGTTAATTAATTACTGTAAGTTCACAGTGGATTTATTTTCAGTTTTTAATGCAAAATAGGACTGTTTAAAATCTGAGATTTCTTATATATAAAAACACATTGTAGAAAAAAAGCGATTTCAAAAATAATAAATAGCAAATGTTTTAGAAAGGAAAACATTCACTGTTTTGAAGAAAAACATTCGCTGTTTGAACAAAAAAAATTGTTTGGAAAAATATATACATAGCAATATTTTTGGCAATATATATACAAGGCAATATTTTTGAAAAACAAAATTGCTATAGTGTAAAAATGTGATTTTTATTGTAAAAGATTTTGTTTTATAAATACGATTTTTATGCATGGAAAGCGTCATTAAAAATGTGATTTTTAACATCGACTGCGTGATACAGATGGCGATGGAACGAACCGAAAGCAAAACAGAATACAAACCGTTTAGAAATAAAGACTGGAGGAGTGGATCCCCAAGGTGAGAATTCTCTCACTATAATTTTCTGTATAGTTAATTATTTTATAACTGCATATATGAACTGTTCCCCGTCGTCCTCAGACCATGGACGACTTGTTTGATTGTATTCTGTGTGAAAATTGATCGTGATGTGAAATGAAATAAATATGAAATGTGAATTGTATATATTTAAACTGAAAATATAATATATATTGAATGTGAAAATATCGTATATATTGAATGTGAAAATATCGTATATATTGAATGTGAAAATATCGTATATATTGAATGTGAAAATATCGTATATATTGAAAGTGAAAATATCGTATATATTGAAAGGTGATTTCAAAATCGAATATTTTGAAATGAATTCGAATTGAATTAAATTGAAAATAAATTCGAATTGAATTGAATAGGAAATGGATTCGAATTGAATTGAATAGAAAATGGATTCGAAATGAATTGAATCGAATTGAAATTGAAATGAAATAGAATTGAAATAGAATTGAAATGAATTGAAATAAAATTGAAATTGAAATGAATTTAAAACGAATTTATAAGGGAAAATTCAATTTTGATTTGAATTTGAAATAAGAAGTTGAAATCGATTTGAAAAGGAATTTAAAACGATTTATAAAATTCATTTTAAATAGTAATCGACGAAATATATATTATATATATATTATATATTATATATATAATATAATGGCCTGAATAGAACACGCCGCGCAGCGGCAGTTCGCGAATTTCGACCATTGACTTCGAATGGACATTACAGGAGATCCGACCGTCGGATTCTCCTGAAACCGGAACCGTTGGGTTCGTATCGAAAAGAGCTTTCTAACGAATATGAGAAATTTGAAATCTAACGGTTTGATTTGGAATTATGTCCAAATCAAATTTGGAAAAGGTCGTTGTAAGTGCAGTTCGATGGCGGTTGATGGAAATCGACTGTACGGGCCTTGATAAAATTATTAAAAATATCTATAATTTGTGTAAAATCATAATATGTGAATTGGGAAGAACTGGGATGAAAAACTCCACATTTGAAAAGATAAAAATGGATTTTTATCGAAACGAACTAGTTATTAACTAGAAAAATAATCCAATGGTTATAAATAAATAAATTGGATTGGATTTGAATTGAAATTATCTTTGGATATTTTCGATATTGGATTCCGTGATTATACAGATATTGTGATGGGAATTTGGAAGATATCGATATCGTTATTCCCGATATGATATCTGTTGGTTTCAGGATTTGATGTTGAATATAAGTCGATACTATCTCTATTCCAAACCTTATATTTAATGTCAAATTGGATTGATTGATTGTTTGGATGGTGCTCGACCAGTTTATGTGCAGAATATGCTTTTACATTTAGAATTGGGTTAGGTAGAAATATCTGTGTGCTAACACCTTGTGAAACACTTCACGATGTGACGATAAGGTGTTTAGCGATGTTATGTTTATTTCAAATTTAATGAATGATTGTGAAATGATATTTTTCTTAAGTGAAAAGAAATGTATTCTCGATTTTGGACAGGGAATGTTTTATAAAAATGTTTTATAAAACAGAAAGGATTTCGAGGCCCAAAACCCGATGATTTCTAAAATGATTTAGAAATGTATTATATGTTACATTGTGGTTCATCGCATATTAGATTACTTGCTATTAATGATGTATCTGGTTGGTGGCGGAGAATTTATTCTCTTGCTTAACACCCTTCTTTGAAACGTACGAGCTCAAAGGTTATGTGATTAATAGTGACTGATCATATGTGTGAATTATTGATGTGAAGTACTATATTTTGAAAGTACTTATGATTATTATGTTGTGAAATGATTTTCCCTACTTCGGGATATGAAATGATTTAGTATGTGGCTAAAGAGTCGGGTGACCCTGAGGCTAAAAGTATGGGTGAGAGGTCGGTGTAGCCTGCTCCTATGTGGGGTAGGTGCATCGTCGGTGTAGCCTGCTCCTATATGGGGTAGGTGCACATTTATATATCGAGTTGCGAGGTGCGTACCCTTTTCCTTGTCGATGGGGAGCATGATATTTGGTTGCATACTTGTTTGTATGCATTGTTATGTTTTGGAATTCATATTTCCAAACGATTTTTTTTGAGATCCCGAAGTGAAATCTACTTTGATATAGAAAGTTAGATAGGTATTTCAAATGATTTGAAATTAGAAATCGGGAATAAAATCCAAAGGAATAATTTTTGTAAATTGAATTGGATTTAGAAAATCTAAGTTTGGTGATTAATCTAAGTGGGTAGATTGGGATATTGCATGTTGATTGATGCATAGTAGATCCATATATCTATATTGATTGTCGTTTATACACTGGCATTCATGGGTGTAAACCCGTTCCGCGTTAGCAGCGTGGTCCCGTGATATGCCATATTATTAAATAAGTTAATTATAACTGTTTAGAGTTTCTCACACCAGTCCCATGACTGACCTGTAGTTCGCTTTTCCCTTGCGAACTCGGGTGCCCCTATTTTCCACATGGGCAGTCTAGTAGTTTTATTTTGCAGATGTATTGAGCAGGATTCTGGATTGAAGCTTTAAGCTGTGTCCAGGCATTTACAGTCTTCCGCTGTGTAGTTTATATTTCTGTTGTGCATTGTATTACATTTATTGTAAAATCATCTTCCGCTGTATTGATTATATTTCGATATACTCTGATATTCTGTGCTCTGATGTAACATTATTATGATGTTTATAGAAGTCTTCTGTTATTTGTTCTGATGTGTTGTATACCCAGAGTTAGCGTATGCGAGAATCGAACGGTCTTGGTCGATTTAGCGATCGATAAGGCTCGGGCGAAATCCATGTCATTACAGCTGGTATCAGAGCTTTGGTTAACTCAAATCTTTGGGGTACAACACGTTAGAACAGAATAAAAGACTCATCAGAGGTAGGATTAGCAATATCCTATGAAAGAATCCTCATTAGAGATAGAATCAACAGCATTCTAGAATGAGTGACTCGTTAGAGATGGGGTTAGAAATCCAGAATGAGTCGAGAATTATTTGTTTATAAATAATGTATTTGTGATTATATATATAATCTGGTTTTAAAAATAGGATTTTTTTGACTATATATAAAGTTATATATTTTATAAAGTTAATGAATAAATTGATTGTTGGTTGTGTTGTTTGATTTTTGGTTGATTAATTAGAATTTTGAACCATTTAGCCAAATTGAACAAATGTTGAACTGAATTGAAAATTGTTTGGAATTGCATGCATATACACGCATATACGTGTGTATCAATTGAACAGGTCATAGCAAGGAGGCTAGAGCAGAAGAATAAAATTTGTTTGCCCGACAAATAGGTACATGTTCACCATAATTTACTATTTTGTTTGGGTGATGATGATTTTATGAGCCGATTGGCTAGCCGCTTGGCTTTTTCTTTTTCTTTTTGAGATCAGAAGGCCTGTATGGCAATTTCGGGATTTTCCCGGTTCTCCAGGTGCAGGGGAGGATATGGCGAAATTTTTCGAAAATTTAGGGTGTTAGCCAAATTTTTGAAAAATTTGAAAAGTTCTTAGAAACTGAAAAGTTGAAGGACTTAAGCCGTAATGAAAATAATGAACGTTGAGTTGATTAGTTAAACAACTTTCGGCTTCGTTCCTTTTCGGGGACGAAAAGTTTTAAGTGGGGGAGATTGTAATAACCCGGAAATCCGAGCCAATTTAAAAATTTTATTTTGGCAATTTTTGTGAATTTTGATTATTTAAAATGAATTATTTTAAATAATAACGACGAGAAATTTAGTTTGAATAGAATTCGAACGTATATATTATATAGATCGTCGTTAGAATATAAATATTTATTTTAAATTATAAAAGGAATTAAAAATGGCGCGGTAGTTCGATAATTCGATTTCAAAATTCAAATGAATGTACCGGGTGCAAAATAAATAGGATTTTAGTCAAACCAAAAATATTCGAATCTATTTGAGAATATATTTCCAACGAATCCGAAAAATCAAAATTTCATAGCGGGAATCAAAAGATACGTCCAGTTGAAAATTCAGAATAGTCGCTATGGAATTCTGGCCCTTAAAAATGGAAATTTTGCAAACGACCTCGGTTGTAAAGACCCGCAAATTCCCGCCCTTTGAGTCGACCATAAACCACACAGGTCTGACCCAAAAAGTGAAAATCTACGAATACTTTAACTCTGGGAATACAACATATTAAAACAACAACAGAAGACTTTTATAACATATCATAAAATGTTACATCAGAGTACAGAATATCAGAGTACATTGAATAAGAAAAACAGCGGAAGAATAAGTAACAATAATTAAAATATATTGCAGCGGAAGAAACACAGCGGAAGACTCTCTATCTCTGGACACAACTTTAAGCTTCAACCCAGAATCCTGCTTAATATATCTGCAAAAATAGCTACTCGACTGCCCATGTGGGAAATATGGGCACCCGAGTTTGCCAGTGGACAAACTACAGGTCAGTCATGGGACTGGTGTGAGAATTCTACTTAACCTATATAATATAATAAGGCTAATCACAGGACCACGCCACTTTCGCGGAACGGGTTTTCTCCTATAGATTGCCAGTGCATAAAGTAAAGTAAATCGTAGAATAACGCAATGTCTTTTTGAAAAATGAAACCATTATAAGACCCAGGTCCCATCACAAAATGTCACGCAAGCCGGAGGACAGGGTTTTACCTTATAATGGTCAAGAAATGCTTGATACGATAAACATGGTATTATATAATAATGTGCAACCAATTTGAAATACATCAAAGTAAATGTATTAATCCTAGACGGCATGAGTGCCCCATCCCACTATGTCGCCATATATAGGTATACAATCAAAACCGCGTGATGTCGTATTGGAAATTTGGGTTTCCATCTGAGTCAAGGCTAGGGAGGAGATCCTTACCGATTCGAGACATTCTAGCAATGCCCCAGGATTGGTACTCTGTCTAACCCTTGGATCCTGCAGGGCCGGTCCACACTTACTTTTGTGGATTAGAAATGCCTGAACACACGTTCCCCGGTCCTTTTGGACCTATAATACGGCCAGTGGAGACCGCATAAACCGAGGCCTCGAAAAATCCAACAACCACAATGAATAAATGCCAGCGCTGGTAGGTCCCTGGCACCACTCTAGCTAGAGAGAAACGTGTGCACTCCCTGCGTTCCCTTCTCCCGTTTTAGACTCTACCGGGCTGTGAGGCTCGCGAAGTCACGTTACACAAAGCTATGCCTAAATAGACAATGCTTTGATCATCCCACAAGGCTCTGCTTTGCAACAATAAGCCTTGATCATTTGCAACTTGGCATACCACATCAACAACTCATATCATGCGATCGGTAATTATTTAACATACAAAAGGGTGTTATGCAAGAGAATAAATCCTCCGCCACCATGCATTTATATATTAAATAAAAACCAATTTAATTACATGAAATAAATTTCAATGTCAGGCATGCTATTCATTTACAAGTCCGTTCTGGGTCTGAACGAAACAACGTATCCGTCGATCTCCAGTACGTCTGGAAGATCATCACCTTTTACCTTGCCTTGGGGGATCAGTCCCAATTCAAGATATCGGTCACCATCAACCAAACGATGTGAAGCTCTCCGGTCTTCAGTCACCGTCTTCATCTTCGACTCTTGATCGTCGTGATGATTATTCAGAATGGGTTAGACCCGGTCTTTCTGAATAACTCGCGTATTTGTAATTAAAACCAACCATACGCCACATTCCAACTTTGAATATCCTTTTAAATAAAAATATTATTTATATTAAAAGATTCTCATTAATTTTATCAAAGATAAAATAAAATAATTTTTTAATCTTTCTAAAAAGATTTATTAATATTCCAATTTTGATTTTTAATACAAGAATCATTATTACAAGATTATTAATTTCAATAAACCAATCTTGTCTTAAATTGGGCTAAAGAACTAGTGTCATTTAAAACACAGTTCACGATAAACCCAAAACCAATTTCCAAAATATGGAATTTCTACAGAAACCAAATCAACAAATAATCGTTATAAATTTCTGTACCAGACTAACATTATAAATGGAATAACGGCAAAGCCTCTTAAATTCCATATATAATATCGGTCTTCTTTTACAGAAGCCCATCTCGATTATTATCAATCGAATTTCCACTTAATTCCAATTTAATATATTAAATTGGAAAATTCTAATTTTAGAAAATCTTCTTTTAAATTTATAAAATAGATTTATAAATTTCAAATAATAATTTCAATGTAAATTGGATTAAAGGATAAATGTTATTTAAAACATCGTCCACTACAAATCCAATCTACATATCAATCACCAAACATAAATGTTAAGATCTAATGATCTTAAATAAAAGATTTATCCTAAAAATATTAAAAAAAATATTTTAAAATAATCAATAAAATATTATTTATGTAAAATATTCTTCATAATACAAAATCTTTTATTTTACAAAAATTCTTTTATTATGTAAACATTCTTTATTTAAAAAGAAATTCTGCATTGGAATGCGACTCAACCATGCACCATATAATTTGGGTCATATGGGTTTCATACATTTCATGTATAGGGTAATAACAAGAAATAATTCTCAATCCATCCATTAACAACCAGAGTGACGATTTCAACTGTGTGAGCGTTAAAATGAAATAATAATGCTCATCGCAGCCTGTCGATCAATCGATAGACATATAATTAAACATTGGGATTTGTGTCAGTCAAGTATCGTCCCAATACCCGTGTGGGGTTTTCATCCAACAAACAAGTAATAAATTATTTGTGCACTTGGGCGATGTGTAAAAATAATCGTCCCAATCACATAAACAAGTCGGATGACTTGTAAATGGAAGTGTAATATTCAATTTTGATTATACTAACATTACATTTAACACATCAAAATACAACATCACAGGCAAATATTTCAATTCTCTTTATTGTGAACATATGACAATAAAAATCATGACTTTTATTTATTTACCAAAATGCATATTTTGGTCTCATTCATTTTAATGACAAAATGAATATTTTACTTCATTCTTTTAATGTATGAAAATATACATTCTTAATTCATTCTCTTTAATGTATGAAAATATACATTTTAAATCCATCCTTTTTTTTTACATAAACAAATATGATGATTTTGTTTCTTAACTTCTAATGCAACAAAATGAGAATTTTGTCTGATCTTCGTCAATGAATAAAAATGTCTATCTTTACTTCACTCATTTTAATGTGCCAAAAATGTCCATTTTGTCTAATTCACTTTTAATATACAAAAATGAGTATTTTGTTTTAATCTCTTTTCTTATGCAAAAAAAATGTTTATTTCTTGTTTAATCTTTTTAATGACACCAAGTGTTTATTTCTAATTAATCCTTTTTAATGACACAAAATGTTCATTTTTAACTAATCCTTTTTAATGACACAAAATGTTCATTTTTAACTAGTCCTTTTTAATGACACAAAATGTTCATTTTTAACTAGTCCTTTTTAATGACACAAAATGTTCATTTTTGACTAATCCCTTTTAATGACACAAAATGTTCATTTTTAACTAATCCTTTTTAATGACACAAAATGTTCATTTTTAACTAGTGTGACATTTATATAAAAATGTTGTTTTTCTTCGCTAATATTTCTTGTGACCAAAAATGTTAATTCTATTTTCACTAATCAAGTTTGACAAAATGTTTCTTTTTATATATTGCATTAAATTAGAGTTTTTAATGTCCCTATGTTTTACATTTTAAAACATGAACAAATTTTGTTAAACCATTCATTATTTTAAAATATACGTTTTAATGTAAACATGTTTCATAAGTTTAAAACATGGACAATTTATATTACGCCATTCATTACATTGAAATATACTATTTAATGTAAACATGTTTTATAAGTTTAAAACATGAACACTTTATATTATTACACTTTTTTTTGTTGTGAACAAATGACAAAATGAAACCTAGTCTCTTTATTTGATTTTTTTTTTATTGTAAAACAAGTGACAATAAAAAGACATTCTTTTTATTCCATTCTTTTTATAGTAACAAATGGCAAATAAAATACATGCTTTTGTTTCAATTCATTTTATAATGATCCCCTTACATTGGAAATATGAATTCCAATGTGAAAATAATTTAACATGACAATGATTTTTTTTATGTCTTATTAACATTAAAAATGTAAAGTTAATGTGAATACATTTTTATTTAGAAATGACCGTTTTATTAAAAATAAAGTTTAATGTAAAAACATGTTTCATTTCATAACATGTACAATTTTGTAAATCTATTCATTACATTAAAGATAAAGTTTTTGTAATGATGTTTCCTATGACAAATTTTGTTTACCTTCATTACATTAAAATGTAAATTTAATGTGAAATGTGTTTTTCCTAATATGAACAAATTCTTATGTACATTCTTAACATTAAAATATAATTTTTTATGTAAAACAAGTTTTCTAACATGAACTCATGTTTATGAATATTCTTAACATTAAAATATGAATTTAACGTAAAACTTGTTTTCTAAATGCAAACAAATATTTATGTACATTCAATACATTAAAATATACTTTTTAATGTAAAGCTTATTTTCTAAACACGAACAAATTCTTATGTACATTTTAACATTAAAATATAAATTTAAAGTAAAATAAGTTTTCTACCATGAACTCATGTTTATAATCTTGGCTCTTTTAATAAAATGTTAACAAAAAGGTGTTTATAATCTTAACCTTTTTTTTTAGTCAAGTCCTTGTCATTAACAAATACCATGTTAAATCAAAATGAATCCTTAATCCTATTCGTTTTATTAACAAAACAAATGTTAACAAAAATGTATTTTCAAATCTTGTACTTTTATTTTGCAAATAAAATACAAAATAAAATGGTATTACAAACCTTGTCTCTTTTAACTAACAAATATAAAGTAAGGAGAATGTAATTAATTTTTTTTTAATCTTGTCTTTTGTTTTGCAAATAGAAGTGCAAAATAAAAAGTAATTTCTAACATGTACTATTTCCTTTCTTTTTATTTTACAAATAAAGAGGTCAATAAACTTGTGTTTTTCAATCCTGCACTTTTATCAACAGATAAAATGTTAATACACATGCACTTTCTAAATTGTCCTTTTTATGTTGAACAATTATCCATTTCAACTTGACAAATAAAATGAGAATTTGTTTGTTTACATTTTCCAAATTAACATAGTTGATATTTTAACGAATTCAATAACAATAAAATTTCATAATGAATTTGATATTGTAAATTGGATAAAATAAAATTTGAACAAAATGATTTTACAACCAAACCAATATTTTAATTAGATTAAATTTCTAGTTTAATCTAAATTACCAAACGCGATGTTCTATAACGGATCCATATAGATCTAAGTGATAAACTAACAGATCTGAACAATACAACGCAGTGCAATCCATTCAAACACAAACAAAACATACCACATCACATATCTGAACTTATATCACACAAATAAAATTTTAAAAACAGCGATAAACAACCAATTAAATAATTTAATTGCAAAGATCAGAGATTCTCACCTTGCGCGGATAAGGGTAGAGACAAGAACAAGCAAATTTTTTTTTTTGGAAATCCTCTTCTCTTTCTTTTGAACTTTCTTTTGAAGAGAAAGAGAAAAGAGAAGAAAGTAAAAGAAGAGGAAGGAAGAAAGGTTTTATTCTAATAAAACTTAGTACACAACACATGAAGGTGGTACCATGCTTATATAGCTGCATTAGCCAAGGCCAAGGGGATTATTCTACGATGTGGGACAAAACTCCATTTCAAAAATAACACCTAAACAAAGTAGCTTAGTGTGAATGCGTGCGAAGGAATTTGCAAAAAGAACCCCTTATTTAATAGCTCCAACTCATCTTAAAAAGAAAAAAAAATTGTATGTTTTATCTTATTCAACCTTGTATGTTTTATTATTATTATTATTTAAATTAACAAGAACGTGTTTTCCTTCATTTCTTTTATTACATTAAAATGTAATCTCTTCTTTCATTACATGATTCAACGTGACACTAAAAATGCGTTTATTCTTACTATTTATACATGATACTAAAAATATGCTTTATTTTTAATATTTAAAAAAAATTCTTACTCTTAATATTCCAACTAATGACCATTTCTATATGTACAATAAAAATGAAATCTTATCATTTATATATTTCTCCATCATAACATTCTTAACATAATGACATTTTTATATAACTTACATTACTAACTAAAATGACATATTTATTTTAACTAAACATTCCTAATAAGAGTGATGATTCTATCTTAATACAACGTTTCTAAAAAAATGATGTTTAAATTAACATGACGCTAAAAAAATATCCTTATTCACATATATTAATATGATGCTAAAAATATAATTATTTCTAGTATAACACAACGACGCTAAGTTCATACTTGTTTTTAGTGAAAATACACAACGCAAATTTTATATGTTTGATGTCAACATATAATTTCAACATAAATTATTTAAAAATAAAATTTTTATTTTCTGCCTCAATTTCTTAACAAACTTCATAAAAATAAGATTTTAAAATTGGTCCAAAATTCCGGGTTGTTACATCGGTTTTCGACGAAAAATTGGTCCACTTTTGTTGGATCCGTGATGTCAAGTTATTGCTAGATTTCAAATTTCATAATTTTTCGAATCAATATGTGAGCGTGGCAAAGGAAAACGCGTTTGGCCAGTTTCAGTTGATTTTAATCGACTGGAAAATGGCCATTTTTCAAATGGTCTCGGAATTTGACGAAATTAGTATTGTTAGGACCGTATCGTAATACGAAGCTAGAAAATATTTTTCTGGAATTTTTCATGTTAGTATGTGGCCCCGGTAAATTGAAATGTGCATTCAAATTCAATATATAGAGTTATATGTTGAATTTGACGAAAACTGATCGAAACAACCGAATCAGCTTACGATACATATCACATTACGTTCGGAATGGGGGTAATTAGCTAGAGGCGACAGTCGTTGGGTTTGAATTGGTGTTCGAATGCTAAAATTTCATAAAGTAGTAATATGTAGAATAGAATAATAATATATTATATAAAATATATAGTTTATTCCCTCTAAACCCTAGCCCCCCTCAAATTAAAACGCCCAGCCGCCAAATCCAAAAGCGATGGCCAAAATTTGCCCAAATTCGATTCTCCTAATCCCTTAATCGTCCTGCAAATCGGTCAACACAAAATCAAACAACTCGAGTTGCTCCTTAATTCAATCGTTCAAGTTCGACTTTCGTGAAGCCGGAGGAGTGGATTCGCAGCTCAAGGCTGCTGCGTTCGAGCATGGACTTTGAGGCTGACGGTGGCTCGAGTTGCGAGCGGTGGCCAAGCGTGGGGGAAGGGCGCTGCGCCGCTTTCGAGGTCGACCTCCGATCAGGGCATGGCGCCTTGGTTCTCACGCTTGGAGGAGCCCTAGTGGCGAGCGAAGTGGGGCTGATTTCCTGTATCGTGAAACAAGGAGAAGAACGAGTTACAGAGAACGATGGAAAAAGGTATAAATTATTTAATTAATAATTTAATTAAGTTAATTAATTACTGTAAGTTCACAGTGGATTTTGTGACGGCAAGGAATTTCGCTCGGTCCGAACCAGTCGCTAAACCAACCCAGACCGTTCGAAACGCCCTATCGTTTGAGAACACGCCACAACATAACGCATACAAAAGAACATTTCATTGTATATTACAACAATGCACCAGATTACAAGAATATACAGAGTATAAATGAATATTACACAGAAAAATCAGAGATTTAAATTACATTTAAATACATCGCAGCGGAAAATAGTACAATACACAACTAGAAGGAGATATACGGATACAAAGCTTTCCGGATATCGTTCCAGCTGTAAACCAGGATCCTGTGAATATACATCTGCAAAACCAAAACTACTAGCTGCCTGTGTCAAAATAAGGGCACCCAGAGTTTAGGTTAAAACAATAAACTCCAGGTCAGTCATGGGACTGGTGTGAGAACTAAAACAGTTATTAATCTTTATTTTAAATCATTAGGTAAATCAAGGGACCACGCCATATAACACGGAACGGGTTTCCACCCAAGAATACCAGTGCATAAAACAAACAGCGCAATGCTAAATAAAGAAAAATGAAGCTGTTATAAGACCCAGGTCCCATCACACAATGCAACGCAGCCGAGGATAGGGTTTTCCCTTATAACAGCCAAAGAATGCTTGATACGGTTAAAACAAATCGTTTGATACTATTATAAGTGCATAGTGTATAAAACAACTTCAAATCATAAGTATCAATCATAGGCGGCATGAGCACCCCATCCCACTATGTCGTCATACTAGGCTCTACAAATAAAACCGCAAATGTCACGTATTTGGAAATTGGATTTCCGTCTATGAACCGAGGCAAAAGATAGTCCTCTACCGATTCGTGACTCTCTAGCCCGAGCCACGGGCAAGTACTCAGTCAAGCCTTGGAGCGACAGGGCCGGTCCACCGATGTGGATTAAAATGCCTGAACACTACGTTTCCCTGCCCTTTGGGGCGTAAATGAGCCAACGAATGGCTCCATCGGACCCGGATCGTCCGATCTAACCGAGGCGCCTCGCAACAGCAACAACCACACAGGTGAAAAGTATATAAATGTCAGGGCTGGTAGGTCACTGACACCACCCTAGCTAGAAAGAAACGCATGCCCTCCCTGAGGTCCTCTCCCGTTTTTGGTTCACAACCGGGGTGCGAGACTCGTGAATTCACGTTACACAAAGCTGTGCCACACAGGCTGTGCTTTGATCATCACCACAAGACTTTGCTTTTCAACAGAAGCCTCGATCAATTGCCACTTAGGCATGCCACACAGGCAATTCACTCCATGCGTTTGATATCCATCAATATATAACCCCTGAGCTCGTACTCTCAGAGAAGGGCGTTAAGAAAGAGAATAAATTCTCCGCCGCCAAACAGATATATATTTAATAGAGATCAATCACACGGACTAAAATCCAATGTCAGACACACAGTCCATTTACAAGTTCGTTCTGGGTCTGAACGAAACCGGAGGCACCTAGTACCCCGCATATCCATCGATCTCCAAGTACGTCTGGACGATCACCAACTGTTTCCATCTTCTTGGGTGTACAGCCCAATCAAGATCATCAGTAATCACCCAAACGACGTGAAGACTTCCGGTCTTCGACCATCGTCTTCATCTTCGACACCACGTCGAATCAATTATTCAGAATGGGATAAACCCGGTCTTTCTGAATAACTCGCGTATATATTATAAAAGTGTTACACAAACACAACATACGCCTCATTCCAATTCAGAATATTCTTTTATTCAAATATTCCTATACTTTGGGAAAAGTTCCCATTAATTTTATCCAAGATAAATTCTTTAAATTTATTCTTTAATCTCCTTTGAATATCAATTCAAACTAGTCGGGATTAGCGAACCACACCGAAGAAATCATTTATTTTATTTCCCAATCCCAACCTATTCATCCCATGAAGTAAAACTGGTTATACTTCATATCTAACACCACGGTGTTATCGGTAAATTCAATTACCATTTCACGTTCAAATCTAATTAAAGATTTAACTATCGCCTGGAGCAAAACTGGTGATACTCCATTCTCGATCTTTTCAATCTAATTAAAGATTCATTAAAACTCCACTTAGTTTTAATCGTTATCTGGGTTAAAGAATCAGTGTCATTTAAAACGCAGTTCACGATAAACCCAAAATCACATTCACTAATTATCGGGTTAAAGAACAAGTGTTATTTAAAACATTGTTCACGATAAACCCGAAAATCAATATCGATTCAATTCCAATTAAATATTATTTAATTGGTACACTTCGTTAAATCTAAACAAAAAGATTTAATCTTTTCTCAACTGGGTTCAAGAACAGTGTTAGTGAAGACACCGTTCACGACAAACCCAAATCACATTTGATATTCAATACAAGGCTCTGAATAGAAAATATACCGGCTTATATTCAATATCAAATTCTACAACTAACAAATATCGCATTGGAAATAACGATATATATATGTATCTTTCAAATTCCCATAACAATATCTGTATCATCACGAAATCCAACATCGAAATATTCCGAAGACAATTTCGATTCAAATCCATCCCAATGCAATCATTGGAAATTCTGGTTATTTTCAAAACCATTTCAAATTCAATTTATTTATTTAAAAATAAATAGAATTATAATTCTAGTTCAAAACTAGTTCATTTCGATAAAAATCTATTTTTATCTTTTCAAATATGGAGTTTTTCATCCCAATTCTTTCTAAATCATTTCTTATGATTTTACACAAATTATTACTATTTTTAATAATTTTATCAAGGTCCGTACAGTCAATTTCCATCAACGGCCATCGAACTGCACTTACAACGACCTTTTTCAAATTTGATTTGGACATAATTCCAAATCCAACCGTTAGATTTCAAATTTCTAATATTCGTTAGAAAGCTCTTTTCGATACGAACCCAACGGTTCCGGTTTTAGGAGAATCCGACGGTCGGATCTCCCGCAATATCCATTCGAAGTAAATGGTCGAAATTCGCGAACTGCCGCGGCGCGGCGCATTCTATTCAGGCCATTATATTATATATATAATATATATAATATATACTTCGTCGATTTCTAATTAAAACGAATTATATAAATAGTTTTAAATTCGTTTCAATAGCAATTTCAACTTCCATTTCGATTCAAATCAAAATTGAATTCTTCTTTATAAATTCGTTTTAAAATTCATTTCTATTCAATTCAAATTTCAATTCAATTTGAATTCATTTCAATTCGCTTTCAATTCAATTTGAATTCGTTTTCAATTCAATTCATTTCGAAATCGTTTTCAATTCAATTCATTTCGAAATCGTTTTCAATTCAATTCATTTCGAAATCGTTTTCAATTCATTTTCATTTCGAAATCGTTTTCAATTCATTTCGAAATTGTTTTCAATTCATTTTCATTTCGAAATCATTTTCAATTCATTTCATTTCGAAATCGTTTTCAATTCAATTCATTTCGAAATCGTTTTCAATTCAATTCATTTCGAAATCGTTTTCAATTCAATTCATTTCGAAATCGTTTTCAATTCAATTCATTTCGAAATCGTTTTCAATTCAATTCATTTCGAAATCGTTTTCAATTCAATTCATTTCGAAATCGTTTTCAATTCAATTCATTTCGAAATCGTTTAAAATCGATATAAATATCGTTCACGTCAAAATGGCGTCAATCTAATCAACACGGCCTCATATATTCCTATTTTCAAATATTCTATTTCAAATATTTCTTTTTCAAATATTTCTTTTTCAAAACTGGAATGAGGCCCAATCAATTACCATATAATGTTAATTATATGGATTTTCTACAACACATGTATATAATAGCATTGAAAAATAATCAACCATCAACCAAAGTGCACTACACTGTATAAGCATCAAATATAGTTATCTAACGCTTATAACAGCCTGTCAATCGATCGATCGACATATTTAATCAATCAGGATGAGTGAACTTCAAATTTCATCCTAACACCCGTGTGGGGTTTCAAACAATCAAACACATATTTTATTTGTGCTGTTGGGCGATGTGTAAAATTTATCGTCCCAATCAATGTCCTTCAAATAGGTGTACATAAACAAACCGTCTGGTTTGTAAATGAATATTCATTTATTTACATTCACTATATTCATATTCACGTTAAAAATTATATTTTTAACGATAAAACATTTTATTCCAACATATGAATTTCTATTCAGTTCATTCTTTAAATAAAATGATATTTTTATTTTCTAACTTATTTTAGAAAATTTCGGCGGCATAACGGCACGATACTAGAAACGGGACGAGGCCTAGCCTTATCCTCGGTCTAGTGAAGGCCCACGCCATTCACACATCAATCAAATCAATTCATTTCACCAAACAATTCAAATTCCAGTCAAATAATCTAACTAATTTTTGCAATCAAACAAACAAGTCCATGGTCTGTGGACGATTGTGTCGGGTGCTACTAAGCACCGTCTGCATCCTAGTATATATATAAATAGAAATGAAATTGAAAGGTGAGAAATTCTCACAAATAACTATCCTAGCTCCACGGCACTTCATTGATAGAAATCTTCATCGCTATCGCATCTTCGTCATCTTCGTTGCTCGTATTCACTACATATGTAAAAATCGAATTTTTACTTCGCTATTCAATATATAAAAATCGAATTTTTTTTATGCTATTCAATATATAAAAATCGAATTTTTATTATGCTATTCAATATATAAAAATCGAATTTTTAGTTCGCTATTCAATATATAAAAATCGAATTTTTAGTTCGCTATTCAATATATAAAAATCGAATTTTTAGTTCGCTATTCAATATATAAAAATCTGATTTTTACTTCGACTTTCTATATATAAAAATCTGATTTTTCTTTTTAAAGTTAAAATCCTTTCCTTTTTTAAAGTTTAAATCTTTTTCTTTTTAAATCTCAAAATAAAATCAGTTTTTCAAACCCTTTTAAAATTCATTTTTAAACCTTTTTTAACAATTCAGTTTTAAACTTTTCAAAGATCAGTTTTTAAACTTTTCAAAAATCAGTTTTTAAACTTTTCAAAAATCAGTTTTTAAACTTTAAAATCGAAATCCGTTTTAAACTTTAAAATAAAAATAAAAGTAAGATAGAATACTTACTGTATGCGAAGATGGGGGGGCGTCGTCTTCGTCGGAGCTGGCTTCTAGGGGGGCGGCGATGTCGGCGGCAGGTGGTTGCGGTGGTGGGGGCTTTGCGGCGGTTGCGGGCGTCGGATGTGGATCAGGGGCAGGCGGCGGCGGTCTCGAGTCTGGTGGGGGGGGTCTCGTCGTCGTCGAAGTGGGAGAGGGGGAGGTCGGCCTCCGGTGGCGGCGCCATGACCACTGGCGATGGGGGCGAACGGTCCTCCGTCGCGCTTTAGGGCTCCGCCCTCTTTTTTTTTTTTTATACTGAATTTATTTTTGAACGGGGGGGCCAGGAGGATTAAAGGGGAGAGAGATATTTTTTTATTATTATTAATTAATTTATTTTATCCTAAAGAGTTGACTTTCACATACGACCTCGAAACGAGGCCCACCGCCTGTCGTCCATAGCGTTTCACCCCCATTCCGAACACAATGGGATATGTATCGCAAGCTGATTCAATCGTTTCGATCAGTTTTCGTTGAATTTACATTTAAATCACTATATTGAATTTTAAACGTACATTTCAAATTACCGGGGTCACATACTAACTCTAAAAATTCTCGAAAAATATTTTCCCGCTTCGTATTGACGATACGGTCCTAACAAAACTAGTTTCGTCGAATTCTGAGTCCGTTAGAAAAATGGACATTTTCCAGTCGATTAAAATCAACTGAAACTGGTCAATCGCGTTTTACTTTGCCACGCTCACATACTGATTCGAAAAATTATGAAATTTGAAACCTAGCAATAACTTTATACCACGGACCCAACAAAATGGGTTTCGTCGAAATCCGAGGTCGTTTGCAAAATTCCCATTTTTAAGGGCCTGAATTCCATAACGACTATTCAGAATTTTCAACTGGACATATCTTTTGATTCCCGCTATGAAATTTCGATTGGTCGGATTCGTTGGAAAGATATTATCAATTAGATCCTAATGTTTTTGGTTTCACTAAAATCCGGATTATCTTGCACCCGATACATTCAATTGAAGTTTGAAATCGAATTATCGAACTACCGCGCCATTTTCAATTCTATTTATAATTATATATAAATATTTATATTCTAACGACGACGCGTATAATATATACGTTCGAATTATATTCGAAATAAATTTCTCGTCGATATTATTTAAAATAATTCAATTTAAATATTCAAATTCAGCTAAAATTGCCAAAATAAAAATTTCAAACTGGCCCAGATTTTCGGGTTGTTACAGATTTATTTTCAGTTTTTAATGCAAAATAGGACTGTTTAAAATCTGAGATTTCTTATATATAAAAAAATACATTGTAGAAAAGAAATGATTTCAAAAATAATAAATAGCAAATGTTTTAGAAAGAAAAACATTCACCGTTTTGAAGAAAAACATTCACTATTTGAATAAAAACAACAATGTTTGGAAAAATATATACATAGAAATATTTTTGACAATATATATACATGGCAATATTTTTGAAAAACAAAATTGCTATAGTGTAAAAATGTGATTTTTATTGTAAAAGATTTTGTTTTATAAATACGATTTTTATGCATGGAAAGCGCCATTAAAAATGTGATTTTTAACATCGACTGCGTGATACAGATGGCGATGGAACGAACCGAAAGCAAAACAGAATTCAAACCGTTTAGAAATAAAGACTGGAGGAGTGGATCCCCAAGGTGAGAATTCTCGCACTATAATTTTCTGTACATTTATTTATTTTATAACTGCATATATGAACTGTTCCCCGTCGTCCACAGACCATGGACGACTTGTTTGATTGTATTCTGTGTGAAAATTGATCGTGATGTGAAATGAAATAAATATGAAATGTGAATTGTATATATTTAAAGTGAAAATATAATATATATTGAATGTGAAAATATCGTATATATTGAATGTGAAAATATTGTATATATTGAATGTGAAAATATCGTATATATTGAATGTGAAAATATCGTATATATTGAATGTGAAAATATCGTATATATTGAAAGTGAAAATATCATATATATTGAAAGGTGATTTCAAAATCGAATATTTTGAAATGAATTCGAATTGAATTAAATTGAAAATAAATTCGAATTGAATTGAATAGGAAATGAATTCGAATTGAATTGAATAGAAAATGAAATCAAAATGAATTGAATCGAATTGAAATTGAAATGAAATAGAATTGAATTCGAATTGAAACGAATTGAAATCAAATTGAAATTGAAATGAATTTAAAACGAATTTATAAGGAAAAATTCAATTTTGATTTGAATTTGAAATAAGAAGTTGAAATCGATTTGAAAAGGAATTTAAAACGATTTATAAAATTCATTTTAAATAAAAATTGACGAAATATATATTATATATATAATGTAATGGCCTGAATAGAACGCGCCGCGCTGCGGCAGTTCACGAATTTTGACCATTGACTTCGAATGGACATTACGGGATATCCGACCATCGGATTCTCCTGAAACCGGAACCGTTGGGTTCGTATCGAAAAGAGCTTTCTAACGATTATGATAAATTTGAAATCTAACGGTTGGATTTGGAATTATGTCCAAATCAAATTTGGAAAAGGTCGCTGTAAGTGCAGTTCGATGGCCGTTGATGGAAATCAACTGTATGGGCCTTGATAAAATTATTAAAAATATCTATAATTTGTGTAAAATCATAATATGTGAATTGGAAAGAACTGGGATGAAAAACTCCACATTTGAAAAGATAAAAATAAATTTTTATCGAAACGAACTAGTTATTAACTAGAAAAATAATCCAATGGTTATAAATAAATAAATTGGATTGGATTTGAATTGAAATTATCTTTGGATATTTTCGATATTGGATTCCGTGATTATACAGATATTGTGATGGGAATTTGGAAGATATCGATATCGTTATTCCCGATATGATATCTGTTGGTTTCAGGATTTGATGTTGAATATAAGTCGATACTATCTCTATTCAAAACCTTATATTTAATGTCAAATTGGATTGATTGATTGTTTGGATGGTGCTCGACCAGTTTATGAGCAGAATATGCTTTTACATTTAGCATTGGGTTGGGTAGAAATATCTGTGTGCTAACACCTTGTGAAACACTTCACGATTTGACGATAAGGTGTTTAGCGATGTTATGTATATTTCAAATTTAATGAATGATTGTGAAATGATATTTTTCTTAAGTGAAAAGAAATGTATTCCCGATTTTAGACAGGGAATGTTTTATAAAAATGTTTTATAAAACAGAAAGGATTTCGAGGCCCAAAACCCGATGATTTCTAAAATGATTTAGAAATGTATTATATGTTACATTGTGGTTCATCGCTTATTCGATTAGTTGCTATTAATGATGTATCTGTTTGGTGGCGGAGAATTTATTCTCTTGCTTAACACCCTTCTTTGAAACATACGAGCTCAAAGGTTATGTGATTAATAGTGACTGATCATATGTGTGAATTATTGATGTGAAGTACTATATTTTGAAAGTACTTGTGATTATTATGTTGTGAAATGATTTTCCCTACTTCGGGATATGAAATGATTTAGTATGCGGCTAAAGATTCGGGTGACCCTGAGACTAAAAGTATGGGTGAGAGGTCGGTGTAGCCTGCTCCTATTTGGGATAGGTGCATCGTCGGTGTAGCCTGCTCCTATGCGGGGTTGGTGCACATTTATATATCGAGTTGCGTGGTGCGTACCCTTTGCCTTGTCGATGGGGAGCACGATATTTGGTTGCATACTTGTTTGTATGCATTGTTATGTTTTGGAATTCATATTTCCAAACGATTTGTTTTGAGACCCCGAAGTGAAATCTACTTTGATATAGAAAGTTAGATAGGTATTTCAAATGATTTGAAATAAGAAATCGGGAATAAAATCGAAAGGAATAATTTCTGTAAATTGAATTGGATTTGGAAAATCTAAGTTTGGTGATTAATCTAAGAGGGTAGATTGGGATATTGCATGTTGATTGATGCATAGTAGATCCATATATCTATATTGATTGTCGTTTATACACTGGCATTCATGGGGGTAAACCCGTTCCGCGTTAGCGGCGTGGTCCCGTGATATGCCATATTATTAAATAAGTTAATTATAACTGTTTAGAGTTTCTTACACCAGTCCCATGACTGACCTGTAGTTTGCTTTTCCCTTGCGAACTCGGGTGCCCCTATTTTCCACACGGGCAGTCGATTAGTTTTATTTTGCAGATGTATTGAGCAGGATTCTGGATTGAAGCTTTAAGGTGTGTCCAGGCATTTACAGTCTTCCGCTGTGTAGTTTATATTTCTGCTGTGCATTGTATTACATTTCTTATAAATTCATCTTCCGTTATATTGATTATATTTCGATATACTCTGATATTCTGTGCTCTGATGTAACATTATTATGATGTTTGTAGAAGTCTTCTGTTATTTGTTCTGATGTGTTGTATACCCAGAGTTAGCGTATGCGGGAATCGAACGGTCTTGGTCGATTTAGCGATCGATAAGGCTCGGGCGAAATCCATATCATTACAGGTTCGGTTGATTCGGGAAGAAGAAGAACGATGCCGTACTTTATATAATAAAATATTATTTTATTAATTAGTTAGCCCGTTAAGGCCCGATTTGGCCCGAACTCAGAATTAGGCATGCTTACTGTCTATCTTAATGTTTTGACATCTTCTAAACGCAATGGAGCTAGTGGCAAGGCCCAATTTCGAAGCCTACAGCAGGTTTACTTTATTTTTAATATAAATCACTTAATTTTTAATTCAACCGTACATGAAAATTCACCGGGGTCACAAATTAACTTCAAAAATTTCCAAAAAATATATTTAGCTATGTTTTAACGCTGCGGACCTAGGAAAATTTATTTCGTTCAATTCTGAGCCCGTATGAATTTTTAATGAATTTTTAAAGTCAAAAATTGTCCGTTTACACTGAAAAATCAATTATAATTATATATTAATTCTAAAAATTACTGAAAAATCATTTTTAGCTTTTTTTTTGATGATACGAACCCAACAAAATTAATTTTGTTCAATTTGGAGAACGTTTGCAAAATCTCAATTTTCAAGGCGTATATATTTAATATTAAAGATAAATTTTTATAACAATAATTTCCGAAACTCGAAATATATAAGTGTTTACTGTTTTACAATGCAGAAACGTCATTCGGAACTCAATAGAAGTGGTTTCGAGTTCAAATTCCTTTGTATGCAAAAGTAGTGTTTTTGTCCGTTGTAAATTTCATTGCGACCTTTCTAAATTTTAATTTGGACATAACTTTTGATTCCCGCTATGAAATTTCAATTTTTCAGATTAGTTAGAAATATATTTTTAAATAGATTCCAATATTTTTGGTTTCCCTAAAATCCGTTAAATTTTGCATCCTGTACGGTCAGTCAAAGTTCAAGTTTGACTTTTCAACCTACCTCGTTATTTCTAACACTTTTTATAGTTAAAATAAAATTATTCATTCTAACTTCATTTTAAATCAATTCTTAATCATTATTATTTTAAATAAATTATTTTAAATATCAAAAACTCATTAAAATTACTTCAAATAAATTTTTAAGTTTATTCCAAAATTCAGGGTTGTTACAACCATAGTCCGCCTGAACCTACAGTGGCGCACCAACTCAGCTGTCGTTCTGGTCGCTTATAATCAGCCCAGTAATCGTGCCCCACCCTGCCTAGTTACAGGGTACCATGATACATCTAGTAGGTTACTGCTGAAAAGGACCGCGTAACTAGGGTTTTCGTCCAGTAGGTTAAGTGTTGTCATTTAAATTCGAGACTTAACCCCACCAGTCTAGCATGTCAAGTTGGTTAAGTGTAGTCACTCAAGTTCATGACTTAACCCGTCTACGTGTCATGTCAAATTGGTTAAGTATATTCAAGCGGTTCATGACTTAACCTTATCAAATCATCGTGTCAAATTAGTTAAGTATATTCAAGCAGTTCATGACTTAACCCTATAAAATCATCATGTCATATTGGTTAAGTATATTCAAGCGGTTCATGACTTAACCCTATCAAATCATCGTGTCAAATTGGTTAAATATATTCAAGCGGTTCATGACTTAACCCTATCAAATCATCGTGTCAAATTGGTTAAGTATATTCAAGCGGTTCATGACTTAACTCTATCAAATCATCGTGTCAAATTGGTTAAGTATATTCAAGCAGTTCATGACTTAACCCTATCAAATCATCGTGTCAAATTGGTTAAGTATATTCAAGCGGTTCATGACTTAACCCTATCAAATCACCGTGTCAAATTGGTTAAGTATATTCAAGCGGTTCATGACTTAACCCTTTCATATGGCATTAATTCATTAATGCACCCCAACCTCTCACATCAGACCTGTTGTTGTGGTCACTGGATATGCCGGGCAGTTCCGGGTAGAATTACTCCACAATTCAGTCTAACCTCGGGTTTTCAAGTGCGATATGACCAACTACCCACATTGGATCCTATTGTTTGCAGTAACTGGATTTGCCGGGCGGTTCCGGGCAGAATTACACTGCAAACTCAACCCAACCTCGAGTTGGCCATTTTCAAGTTCATTCTAAGTGTCATGTCCATGTTCAAGTTTCATGTCAAGTTTGTGTCAAGTTTCATGGCGAGTTTCATGTCCATATCCAGGTTCAGGTTATAACAGCGTTCATGTTTCAAGTTTTGCCTTTTATCAAGTTCATAATTCATGTTCATAACCAATTCATGTTTTGCCTATTGTTCCCAAATCGTGTTCCCATCGCATGTAAACATGATCGATCCATACTACAAATAAGTCCAAATCTCAGAATAAAGGGAATAACATCAAAACTATGATTGGCAAGAGGGACGAGCATAAAGCGATAAAAGGGGTTACAAGACTAGCATGACATAACTTGAGATAATTGGTTACAACATCACTGGCATATAGGATTTCAAATCTAGCAAGATAAGGCGATCGTCATGGTAAACGCTGACATAAAAGAATAGACATGCAAAAGCTAGCCAAATACAAGGATAATGGATCCAATGGTTTTGGTGTACATAATAGCGAATAAACTAAGCAAGTCACACCCTAGGTATACGATCCAACAAAATGCCAATTCGGTGCACAACATGGTTTTCAACTATAGTGTTATGGGCATGAACAATCAACTATAATAGTCTTTGGCAATTAACCCCAATAGTCATAGGTAGAAATCTCATAGTTATGAATCATAAGCGACTCATCACAATAATCATGGATAATTATCAAAAATAGTTCTAGGCAAATAGTCATAGGCAATTAACAGTAATAGTTTCAAAGTCATGGTCATAGATAATGGCCTTATGTTCATAATAATTCTCATAGTCAAGAGTCATAGGTGATTAGCCACAATTGTCCTCGTCATAGTCATAGGCATAGTCTTATGTTCACAGTCATAGGCATAGGCATAGTCTTATGTTCACAGTCATAGGCATAGGCATAGTCTTATGTTCATCGTCATAGTCATAGGCATAGGCAAAAACTTATGTCCATAGTCATAGGCATATTAAGGTTATAGACATGAAAGAATTTGATTTACAACATGAATAGTCCCCAAATAGAAATATTCCCACAAGTCAAGATCCAAGAATTTACGTTACAATCTAGCATTTGAATAATAAACTAGGTCCAACAACATGAATGGGCATGATTCAGTCGATAAGAAATAACCCAAAATCATAGATTCAAGAAGAGACAAGAACAGATCTAAATAGATAATCAAGCTTAGGTCCAATTTCGTTTCATTCCATGTCCATATTAAATTTAACAAGTTTAAATCTCAAAGTAACTAGAACTTACAGAGCATGGATCGAGAATTAGAATGCAGAGATTTGGTTCTGGAAACTGTTATTGCAGTTGTCGAATCTCTATTTGTTTAGTCTTGTTCTAGTTGAAAACCCCCAATTTGCAATTCCTAGATGTTGTCTTGACGAAGAAGAAGTAGTCTCTTTTAATTTAAATATTATCATTTTGATTTTCATAGAGGTAGCATAAGGACAGAATGAAATGGTGTAGAGAGAATGCGGCTAGGGGGCTGTTTATATAGGGTTAGGCAGACGAATCTGGTCACGAAACAAGTCTAAATACATCAGAATGCATCTGGTTCAGGAAATAGGTTCGGCAGGCAGGTCGACCCCCAGGTCGAGATTATGGTCGACCTGGTCCCTGGGAGGTCGACACTATGGTCGACCCCCAGGTCGACCTGGTCTATGGGCGGGAGTTTTCCCGCCCTGCCTGCTGCGGGGTTTGAATTCGAATTTCGAATTCGAAATTCGAGCTGTCTTTGATTCTGAAAATTTCTGAAACTTCTAGAGGTCATAACTTGGTCATACGAACTCCGATTTTCGAAAACTCGGACTCTATTTCATGTAAAATTTCGAGACGAACGCAATGGCGTAACCCTTTCCCTCGATTCTTATTTTAAAATTTAATTCTGCCTTGATTTACGGTTTTAACATGTTATTAAAATTCAGACTGTTACATAAATGGAAAAGAGAAGAGTAGGCTCATTATTAATAAAATTATAATTGAGAAGTTAAGATCAATGAATATAATAATATGCAGTCGTCTTTTCCAGTAGTGAAAGCTGATTAAGGAAAATGAGAGGCCAACTAAAGTTAATAAATGAATAATTTGAATGCATAATAAATAACTGAAATGTTCAAGCTACTTAGCAATGTAGTAAGTAAAACAAGTGCGTAGTTGAAGATTGGACATAGGTTCCGATAACATAATGATTAGATGCGCTTAGATCAATCAGAACATATTTGGGATAAAGAGCTCAATGCGCAGATCATCGAGGTTGTCAGGAGACATGAGAGGAGCACGTCCAACTTATTGCTTGATGTGACGGGAAGGAAGTGTGGGACTTCTTCGAGACATAAGGATACTCCGTGATGGCCCTCTATGGATGGCCTAATGAAGTCGTTCCAAGAAGACATGGTGTGTATGGTTCCATCTGGTGAGTATGCCTTGGCTGCTTCTTTGATGGTGGGTAGCCTAAAGACTGATAGGGATAATCTTTGGATGATTCGGCGGCTGCCTAATGGGAGGTTTTGTGGTCAGGACCCAACAAAATATAGTCGGTCATCAGATATCTTCCATCGTTAGTCGGAGTGTGTGCAGGAAAGACTGGAGCTATGCAAAGAGGCTAATGACCTTTTAGTATCGGGTCATTTGATGAGAAACCGCATGATTGTTTAGGTTAGATGATAGGGCAGTCATTTTTCTCTTTGAATAATCTTTTAGTAGTAGAATGAAGGTTCGGTGGGACCTTGGGGAGCCACTTAAAGAGACAAGCTTATCTTTAGATATGTGTATTGTAGGGCTAACGAGGTTGTCCTTTGAAGATATGTGTTATGCCCCCGAATGATTTCCTAGGAAGGATACAACGATTTGGGCGTCCTTGTGACAACACGGTAGAGGCTTATTCTCTTTCACAGCGTAGCATCATACGCTTTCATAACATGGAGATGGAGGTCCAGAACGTTTTCAAAGTACGACGATGGGGACCACTCGAGGAGGGTACTGCGGGAAGTATCTCGATATGTATATTGGGTATCTATATATATTATTTATTAAGTTAATCTAATAGGGAGTAGATGAGTACGGTTTATGCAGAAAAATGGAAAGTGTGTTGTGAGATAAACCCGAATAACTTAATAAATATGAATAATTGTTAGAATGGTATATGTAGTATAATTTGTAGAAAGTATAATTTATCTATTCACTATAGCTTTTGTTCTGACCCCCTCCTCATAACAAACCCGTGGGTAGGTGATTGAGATTCTACATTTAGAGAAACTTGTTATATAGCATCATTATATTGTTAAGTATTTTACTTACTATTATATTTTATTCCCATCCACTATGAGATTTCTATTATGAGCTCTGATATATTTATCTTGCACTTTCTCTAGGATACCAAACTAACTAGAGCTTCGATAGATTTGGATTTTTGAAACAAATTCGGTCTGTCGAAATTCGGGTTGTTACAAATAGGGTCTATACGTCAATCTAAGTTGCGACCCATGTAAATCTCGACTTGATAGTTACTCATGCACACTTATTTTTTGAGTGTGACTTCATAAAGACATCATGAATGAAAAAACGAATGAAAAACCAAGCTTAAAATACTAGCAATCTTGAAGAGGGGATATTTTACTTGAAATTAAAGCTGATCTCCCCTGAGTTTGCAAAGATGCCAAATAAAACTAATAGCTACAGGCCAACGCTTATGCAAGGAGCGAAATCACCACATGTTTAAAAATAAGAATAGAGACATAGACCTCGTCAATATGCTAATCTACAACAACACTAACATCATACTGCAGAGAACTAAGAAGAAAACCCTTAGCAGAAGTGGGCATGAAGAATTAGTCATCTTGGAAGCCTAGAGTTTTCATGTGCCATTATTTTTGCCTTAATTTGGAAATTTTGGTTAATCGGGGTTGATGTAATGTGTTTTACTATTGTTATTATGGAAAAAGAATCAGTAGGTGCGTGTAATCATTGCGCGTACTATGTGTCTTCCATGTTAAAGTTTCCAATAGCTTGGCATCTTTTGTTGTTATTTTTTTGTTTTGGCTTGGGCTTGCTTTTTCGTCCAATGCATCTATGCAACTTAACCAACCTTTAATACACACACACACACACACACACACACACACACATATATATATATATATATATATGCGCAGGTTCAATGTCACCCCAAAAACTTAGCACCCTAATAGCCTACCACTTTTCTACCACACAATTCCTCCCTCTCCCCTTCCACTAACTCTCTCACCTCCCACTCACTTAAAATAATATAAATAAGAGGTGGAAATTATGGGGCATTTGGGGTGCTCCATTTTTGGGGTGCTCCCGATCCCTTGCCTATATATATATATACACACACACACATGTTATTCTGGCATATTTTTGGAGTTTCTTTGCGCGGTTGTATGTTTTGGTCTTAGTTCTTCTTTCCTCAGTTTTTTGTTCTTTTGAGATTTTTCAGATGTTTTTGTCTCTTTTGGACTCTAGATTTCTAAGTTAGGTAGGAAATTAATTGAAATAAAATTAATTCTTTCTAAAGTGTTATTGCCAAGGTTAGTATGCTATAAATATGTGATCACCTTGCAGTATTCTATGTGAAAATGAAGAAAAATTTGAATTTAAAATAAGTAATGAGATAAAAGTTATGTAACTACCACTTTTTAGAATTATATTCCTCTCATCTCTCAACAAATCGATATCAATGCTACAACAAATTCCACGATTATATAGCTAAGGTCTGTTGGAACCTCGTGTTTCAAATTTTTGATAGTAACAACTATAAAAGAATGTATTATGTATTCTAGCAACTTTTTGGAAAATGATATTAATTAAACGAAGAGACAAACTCAACAAAAAGAATACCAGATGATACAACCACTGTAATATTAATCATAGCAACTTAGTCTAGAGTTGCAGAATTGTTAAAATATTTTCTATATTGTATATGCATAACGCACACTTAACCGAGAAAAGTCAAAGTCCATGAAAGGGAAATAAAAAATTCAGCCAACTAAATTACAAATCCTTGTCGAACGAATATATGGACATCCATATACATATACGCTAATACTGGCTAAGCCGACTAAACACCATTTCATTCGAATAAACCATGATTTTCTTTCAACTGAACCAAGGTTATTTTGCATCATTTCCTTTTTTATTTAAACCCAATTTTTCAGTCTAATTCAGTTGAATAACTTAATGTCACGCGACCTTTGCTCTCGGGTACTTGCCTACTTTCGGCTATCCAAATAGGTGTAACTTCACAATTATCAAGGAAAATATACCAAAGTGAGTATATGAAGGTTCAAACATCAAGCTTCGATGCCCACCATGGGTTTGGGCCTCCCTCCATATATGGTATGTTACTTTCTTGGGGATATTTCAAGATGATCTGTTTCGGTTTTCGTCTATATATATCATATACCTTGGAGAGAAATGGAATCTTTGGCTCATCGTTTTCTTCGATATTTTGTGCACTCATGTTTATTGTTCCATAAATTTTCCACCCTTATTCATATTTGAAGAAGATCCACATAGGAAACTTGAACTAATGTTTAAAAGAAAGATTTTGATATCATGTTCTTCTGCTACCAATGATGGTTATAGATATCCAATTACCCAATAACCTCTATCTAAAAATCAAGATGTCACAACTCTAGATTTGGCTGCCATTTGTAGTACTGATGGCCCAGTCACCAGAGCCCAAACGGAAGTCACAATAAAATTCTTAATAGAGACCCAACAATAGTTTAATATTGAGATCTAAAACAATACAAATCTTATGCAGTGGCTACAACAAATGACTAAGGCTCATGTTTAATGGCATGAGAGGAATAGATGGGGACTTACTCCTGTCGACTATGAGTCTGAAAGCTCCTCATCTTCATCATGTCACAAAAATAAAAATTAATAGAGGAAAACTTGGGAATACATCATAGGAATTATCGCCATAGAGGGTTAGTTCAATTGGTATTCAAATTGGATTTTATATGTTATTAATGCTAATTTTTGCACAGTTCGATTACAAACAATGTCGACATTTATATCATTGATCTGTTAACGATTACAGTTTTTTTAGATATTTGTGCTTTCAAAATTTTCTTGATCCAACAAATTTTTACTTTAATTATCAATAACAAAGAGGAATGTATGACCTATATATTGGGCTAAAATATAGAAAATTGTAATAAATATTGAATAAAGTAAGGAGCATTTGGATAGTTAAATAAGAATGGAAGAGAAATAATTTCAATGTTTAGAGCAACCATTTCATTTTTAATAATTGCAAAGGGATACGTTGCCATAAAGTAATTTAAAATTTTCTATAGAGTGTGTAAGAGTATTATAGTAGTGATAATAGAATCAGCCTAGCAAAATATTTAAAAGAAAAATGTTTATGTAAAAAGTTGACGAAGTTGCCCAAAATTTCTTAAAGACAAGTAAAATGAAGAATTTATATGCAAAGTGAGGATTCAAATTGCAAAAATAAGACAAAACGACCAAATAATGACTACAGTGGTTTAGAGCTGAATAGCCTTTGTTTACTTAGTAGTTTTAATCTTTTCGTTGCTAAATTTGAGTGGCTATAACATTTGGATCAACATGGTTCCGAAGCGTCCACGATATAAGATAACTTAAAGAGCCAAAAGGTCCATTTATCCCGATAGAAAATACTATTTACAGATGAAGGCTAGAGTTAATCGTCCATAAATGTCTTTGGGAAAGTTGCGGACCATTGACGGATTAACTTGAATAAGATGGGCCCCCAACTTCCAAATATGTTAGAACCTCATGTTTCAAATTTTTGATAGTGACAACTATAAAAGAATGTATATGTATTCTAGAAACTTTTTGGAAAATGATATTAATTAAACAAAGAGACAAACTCAACAAAAAGAATACCAGATGATACAACCACTGTAATATTAATCATAGCAACTTAGTCTAGAGTTGCAGAATTGTTAAAATATTTTCTATGGTGTATATGCTTAACGCACACATAACCAACAAAAGTCAAAGTCCATGAGAAGGAAATAAAAAATTCAGCCAACTAAATTACAAATCCTTGTCGAACGAATATATGGACATCCATATACATATACGCTAATACTGGGTAAGCCGACTAAACACCATTTCAATCGAATAAACCATGATTTTCTTTCAACTGAACCAAGGTTATTTTTCATCATTTCCTTTTTTATTTAAACCTAATTTTTCAATTTAATTCAGTTGAATAACTTAATATTGCTCGACCTTTGCTCTCGGTTGCTTGCCTACTTTCGGCTATCCAAATAGGTGTAACTTCACACTTATCAAGGAAAATATACCAAAGCGATTATATGAAGGTTCAAACATCAAGCTTCGATGCCTACCATGGGTTTGGGCCTCCCTCCATATATGATCTGTACTTTCTTGGCGATATTTCAAGATGATCCGTTTTGGTTTTCGTCTATATGTATCATGTACCTTTGAGAGAAATGGAATCCTTGGCTCATCGTTTTCTTTTGTATTTTGTACACTCAAGTTCATTGTTCCATAATTTTTCCACCCCTATTCATATTTGAAGAAGATCCATATAGGAAACTTGAACTAATGCCTAAAAGAAAGATTTGAAATCACGTGCTTCTGCTACCAAAGATGATCATTGTAACAACCTGTATTTTCAATAACCTGTAATAATGAAAATCGAGGCAGAATTTAATTCTAAAATCTGAATCAAGGGAAACGAGCTATGCCATTGCCTTCGTCTGGGAAAAATACGCGAAATAGAGTCCGAGTTTTCAACAATCGGAGTCCGTATGACCCGATTAGGGCCCAACGAAGTTTTCAGAAAATTTCCAAGTAAAAACAGATTTCAAATTCAAGTTTGAATTTGAAAATTAGGGCAGATTGGGCCAGGCGGGAAAATTCCCGCCAGAGCACCCAAGTCGACATCCCTGTCGACTTGGGAGTCGACTTGGTTGGACCCAAGTCGACAGCCCTGTCGACTTGTCTGTCGACTTGGTCCAGCCGGGCTGTTTAGCCTGGTGCACCATTTTGAGATTATGTTGAGCTTGGGGGCCAGATTCGGTTTTGAGGGCTGAGATTGGAACTAGGGTTTAATCCTAAGGTTGAAACTAGTCCTAATCTCTATAAATAAGGCCCTAACCTAACCCTAAATCATCATTATTCATTCAAGTAACTAAACTATGGCAAAATCAATCCTCTCATGGCCTCCACTCTCTTCATAAAATTCCTAATTAAATTTTTATGAGATTTTCCATGCATACAAGTGTTTTCAAGCTTGTATGAGCATCATTAGCTTGCATTCAAGTCAAGTTTCTACATTTGCATCATAAAGCAAGAGTTTTGATCATTTTTGCTTAAGGGTTTTTCTACTAAAGCTTGCATTTTGGGTTTAATTGGTTGCATAAGGGCTTTGTCATATTTTTGTGACTTCCTAAGCATTGTAAGCCCTATTCTACTTTCATACTTAAACTCTAAAGTTAAATGTATGATATGCAAGTTTATATGCAAGCTTACTATGCTATGATATGCAAGTTTATCATGTTGTGATATGCAAGTTTATATGCAAGTTTACTATGCTATGATATGCAAGTTTATCATGTTGTGATATGCAAGTTTATATGCAAGTTTACTATGTCATGATATGCAAGTTTATCGTGTTATGTCATGCAAGTTTGATATGCAAGTTTGTCATATGATATGCAAGTTACGTTATGCAAGTTTGGGTTGAACATTTTGTTCATGCTATCATGTTATGCAAGCTTATCTTGGGTTTATGAACATAAAGCTTCAAGCTTTATGCCAAAGGTTGCATTTTGGCAACATGTAAGTTATCATATCTCTTATGATAACTTGCATGTGAGGCTAGATGCGAACTTATGGCCATTTTTACATGTCATTTATCACCATGTATCACCAATGTGCTAAGTTTGGTTTTATCCATGCTTTTGAGGCCTAAAAATGTAATATGCAAGTATATATGTACATTTCTTATGCCACCATGTTGAACTTGTGGCTTCAACACCTTTATGTCACGATTATGCCAAGTTCCCTCTTTCTATCCTTTATGCGCTATTGCGATATGTAAGCGATGGGATTGCGTTTGGGGTTGGGTAAACTTAAAGGACATAAAAACATAAGCTTGGGAATTTACCTATTAAGTTAGGTCTACCCATTGGGAATTTACCTATTAAGT
This sequence comes from Allium sativum, assembly GCA_030737875.1. NCBI lineage: Eukaryota > Viridiplantae > Streptophyta > Magnoliopsida > Asparagales > Amaryllidaceae > Allium > Allium sativum. Next base: position 865,083,057 of record CM060922.1, read on the forward strand.
TAGGTCTACCCAATTGCTTGAAAACTTGTAAGGTGTTTTGGAAACATGATGGACATGACACTTAGAAAATATAAGTGTGACCAACTCGAGGTTGGGTTGAGTTTGTAGCGTAAACCTACCCGGAACCGACCGGCTTAACTAGTTGCTACAAACAATAGGACCCAATGTGAGAAGTTGGTCATGTTGTACCTTGAACCCGAGGTTAGACCAAGTTGTGGTGTAAAGCTACCCGGAACCGACCGGCCTAACTAGTAACCGCAACAAAGTCTAATGTGAGAGGTTAAGGCGCATTAAATTAATTAATGCCTCATGATTAGGGTTAAGTCATGGACCGCTTGAATACTTAACCAATTAAACACGATGGGTTGGTAGGGTTAAGTCATGAACCTTGGGTACACTTAACCAACTTGGTACTTGAATGGGTTGGGTTAACCACGTTTAACCCATTAAGGAAACCCTAGTTACGTGGTCCTTTGCACCAGTAACCCTCTTAGTTGTATCATGATACCTTAGGGACTAGGCTAGGGAGGGGCACGATTACTGGGATGCCATGTAAGCGACCAAAACGATGGCTGAGTAGGTGCGCCGGTGTAGGTTCAGACGGGCCATGGTCGTGCACATGGTCCGGAGTTGAAAAAGCAGGCACGGGCACCAGTAGGTTTAGACTGTACGTGCATTGATTTGTGTCAGTGGTTGACACCCTAGGACTTGATACACCCTAGGGTGGACCTAGCACAGTTTAGCTACACTTCGTAGTTGGGCCGTATGACACCGACACTTGGCGAGTTAGGCTTATAGGGAGCCGATCGACTAGACCGTTTGGTTGGACCTCGTATTGGGGTCACTTCATGTTATTGGGCCAAAGCATGGGCCAAGGGATCAATACTTGTTTATTCAAGTCATGTTAGTTTGCTAGTACACCCGTGGTGCAAAAACCTTAAACCCGATTATGCGATGACACCTTTATCTACTTTGTTAGTTAATCATCATGCTAGTATGTTGTTATTCTCATGTTCATCCCTGCTGCTCATGCCAGTTAACTTTACCAGTTTACATTGATTGTAGTAGGGCTTACTCAGTCTTTTTGACTGACCTGTTTTCTTTCGCCTCTTTTCATCCGTTTCCCCCCCCCCCCCCCAGGTTCTCAGGGAGGGAATATTGGAGCTTAGCTGGATTTCTGATCGCTTGCTTGTGGGATTTTAGCTCATGTACGGTCTTGACATGAAGCTAGCTATGGTTATCACTTATTTTGGGGATAGTACTTATGTATTTCAGTTTTTCAGAAATGTTGTTTTTATCTAGACTTGTGTATTTGGAAAGTTGATATTATGTTGTACCAGACTTGTTTTGAAATGGTTTGAAATCCTCCGCTGTTTTATCTATGTTATTTACTCTGTTTACATATATACATATGTTCTTGTTCTGCCTTGATATATCATTATGCATGTTTACCTGATTCAAACGCCCCTCCAAAGTCAGAGTGCTTGCAAGAGTCACCCTGGCGGAGGTGGGGTGTTACATTTGGTATCAGAGCATATGGTTTACGAGAAGGAACAAAAAAAGGTTTTTAGAAAACTTTTGGAAAACTATTTTCAAAACCAAGTATAAAGTATTTTCCAAAGAAAAGTCTAGTTCATTTTAAAGGCTATTCCCCAAAAAAAGCCATTAGCAAAAATTCCTTCATTTTTCTCCATTCTGAATCTATCTTTTTCTTCGTTTCAGTATGGCCGATAACTTTTCTATTCCGGAGGGAGTACACGTACCTGTTTGGTATAGGAGACTTTTGGAGGCTAGGGCGACCGAAGCCGGCCCCGCAGATGTTCCTCCTCCTCCTGTCGCTAATGTTCCTCCTCCTGTCGCTGAGGTTCCTATTCCTCCTCCCCCTCAGCATCCTCAAGCTAACTTCGCAAAGACTTGCAAAGATTTCAAAGCAATGGGTGGCAAGAACTTTCAAGGCACTGAGACTTTTGTAGAGGCCAGAAATTGGTTGAAAGAGACCGAGGATTTATTTGCTATCTTTGGGTTAGACGATCAGAGGAAGATCTTGTTGGCGGTTTGGCTTTTGAAGGATGAAGCCGCTTATTGGTGGGAAGTCACCAATGGTACTAGGCCTGTTGAGACTTGGGCCGATTTCAGGGCAAGGTTCGTGCTTAAGTTTCTATCTTCTGCTGAGGAGAATCTGCAAATGGAGAGGTTCATAACTTTGAAACAAGGAGATATGTCTGTCAGAGAATATGTGAACAAATTCAATCAGTTAGCTCATTTTGGCTTGGATATGGTGAATACTCCTCAGAAGAAGGCTCTTCGTTTTGCTAGAGGATTGAATGAGCCGTTGCAGGGATTGGCTATGTCACATATTCCCCATGGGGCCACATTTGAGAGCTTGGTTGATATGGCGTTACTTCAGGGAGATGTCAAGAAAGAGATCAAGGTGAATGATACTCAAGCCAAGAAGGCTGATTCCCAGGGGAAAGGAAATCAGAGTAATCAGAACAACAAGAACAACAGGAACGACAAGGGTAACAAGAACAAGGCAAAGGAAACAAGAAAGTGCAACTTCTGTGGGATTGTTGGGCACATAGCCAAGGACTGTAGGAAGAAGAGAAGGAAATTGGGTGGGTGCTTTCACTATGGAGAGACTGGACATTTCAGTAAGGATTGCCCGAAGAAGCAAGGGCAAGGCCAGGGTCAGACTCAGCGTGCTGGACCTTCAGGAGGGCAAGTCCATGCTCTCAATGCCGCTCCAGTTCCCGATCGAGGTAGTATTTCTGTTGAGAGCCTTGTATATATTTCTGATTTTCCTGTTCGTACCTTGTATGATTTTGGTGCATCGCATAGCTTTATCTCATCTGGTCTTGTTGATAGTTTGCACCTAAGTACTAGTCTAGTTTATGATCCCGTGTGTGTTTCAAATCCAATTGGGGGTTCCGCCCATTTGTCTATTATCTACGTGGATTTGAAAACCTCTATCTTGGGTGTAGAGTTCTCGTGTGATGCTTATATTCTCGGTTTCATGGGGTATGGGTTGATTTTGGGCATGGATTGGTTGTCCAGTTTTGGAGCCATTCTTGATTTTTGAGCATAGGGTTGAGAGGCTCATGACTCGCCTCAGTAATACCCTAGAAATTTCTAGTAACCCTATGAGTCCCGTCATGTTGTGTTATCTTGAATCCCTCAACTCGTCTATCGATAGTTTGCAATCAGTGAGGGTGGCCCGAGAATATCCTGATATCTTGGCTGAAGTGAAGGGGGTTACCCCTAAACGAGAGATAGATTTCCGCATTTATCTGGTTGATAATGCCAAGATAGTTTCGTGGCCGGTTAGGCACATGGTCCCGTAAGATGGGAGTTAAGTAAGCAAGTGAAGGAGTTGCTTGAGAAGAACTCCATTCGATGAAGCATTTCCGAAGAGGGTGCTCTAGTAGTATTCGCTACTAATGTGGACAGTACGCTTCGCCCGTGTGTTGATTATCGTGAGAAGAACAAGAGGAATAGACAACCATTACCGGGAATTGATGATCTCTTTGACCAGCTTGTCGGTGCTTCTGTTTTCTCTCAGCTTGATCTTGCTACTGGATTCCATCAGCTCTGGGTAGCTGAAGATAGTATAGTCAAAACTGCGTTCAGAACTCCAGATGGATTTTTAGAATGGCCGGTCATGCCATTCGGTTTGACTAATGCACCCGCCTACTTCGTGGACTTGATAAGTAGGGTGTCTAGGGAGTTCCTGAACGAGTTTGTGGTAGTCTTCGTAGATGATATTCTGATCTTCTCAAAGGATGAGGAAGAGCACGCAAGACATCTCAAGGAGGTGATGGATACGCTTAGAGCGCATCAGTTGAAAGCCAAGTCCTCCAAATGTCATTTTGGAGAAAAAGGAGTTAGATTTCTTGGGCATATAGTTTCTAAGCAGGGCTTAGTGGTGGATCCTGCTAAAGTGGTCGCGGTTCAAGACCGGAAAGCTCCGACAAGGACAATTTAAGTAAGAAGTTCTCTCAGTTTAATTAGTTAGTTAGCGTCCCTTGAGCTTAGACCTACCCTTCTGGATCAAGTAGGGACTTCGCAGAAGGAGGACCCGCAGTTAAGTCGAGATCATGGACAAGTTGATTCGAGGCGAGATAGTAGTCACCTCGCTATAGATGACAAGGGATGGCTAAGACGCGATGAGAGAAAGAGGTTCTTGATGATGCACATCACTCGAGGAGGTGGCCGAGTTGGTCCCAAGGTGCATGTTGTGCCAACAGGTTAAAGGCTAAGTCATAAAAAGCCCGGTGGGCTATTACATCCATTGGAGGTCCCCGCAATGGAAGTAGTAAAGCGTCACGAAGGATTTCGTGGATGGACTGCCTAGATCAAGGAAAGGGAATACGAGCATGTGGGGCATAGTAGATAGACTCACGAAGAGTGCTCATTTCACTCCGGTAAAGAGCGAAAGGACTGTATCATAACTAGCGACAGTTTACTTTCAAGAAATAAAGCAGTTGCATGAGGTTCCCTAAAGAATAGTTAGTAACCATGACTCAATCTTCACTAGTCAGTTTTGGGATAGTCTACGGGAAGTCATGGGCAAGCAACTGAATCTAAGTACGGCCTATCATTCGCAGGCGGATGGCTCATTTCGTTCAAGCATGAGTTATAGAAAATCACGTTAGTAAGAGCAATCGACAACGTGGATTGATATTTCCAAGAAAAGTTCTGCTGCATGGAATACTTTATAGTAAGTAAACGAGATCCAGGATTCACTGGTGAATTTTGGAGAGCTTGCATGAAACCATGAAGTCACAGTTATGTTTAAGCCAAGTATGATAGAAGAGTAAGTGAAAAAAAAGGAAGACGAGAGGCGACAATGAAATGGGTTCCAACTCATATTTGGAAATAAGAGTTAAGAAGCACAGTGGAGTTAAACTCAAGGAAACGTGACTTAGAAGATTGAAGGCTGGATACGCATCATATCTTTATAAGTATATCCTTGATCCTTGTTTTCCTGTGGAACTTACTCGCATGTTATCTTTTTACATATATCCTCTCGGTCCCGTTCTCGATCCCATTTCTATTGTAAACTCCATAAGGGGTCCGTTAGGATGACTAAACCTTTTGGGGTTTTATAGGATTGGTTTGGGTTAGGAAGGGATTTCTTGTAATCCGAAAGGAGTATATCCTGCTTATCTCCCCGATCTCTTTGTAGCATATCTTTGCTATCCATGATTATCTAGTTTATCATGGTGATCTTGTCATGAGAACCTTAGGTAGAAACCCTTTGGATGAAACATGTTATGCTTGATGGTTGCAAGTGGCTGCAAGTGTTTGCAAGTGGTTACTCGTGGATGCATTATACACGTTAGGCACTAGATCGGCTCACACACTCCTCATATTGCATATGCATGAGTGTTTACGCTTATTCATGGATGAAATTTTCGGTGTTATCACATGGATGTTGCATATGGATGTATGTTATGTGCACACATATAGATGTTATACATTATGTTAGGAATTGCACACATATGGATTCATTTCACTAACATAATTTGCATTGATGATATTTGCATTAGATAAGTACATATACACACACCTTTGCATATGTTCATACAACATTTAGAATCTTGTAAGGACAATGATTGCTCGTGGATGGTGTTTTGAGTAGATGGATGATTGGATGGTAGGATACGTTCTTCCCAACTTGAAGATTTCGGGGACGAAATCCTTTAAGGAGGGGAGAATGTAACAACCTGTATTTTCAATAACCTATAATAATGAAAATCGAGGCAGAATTTAATTCTAAAATCTGAATCAAGGGAAAAGAGCTATGCCATTGCGTTCGTCTCGGAAAAATACGCGAAATAGAGTCCGAGTTTTCGAAAATCGGAGTCCGTATGACCCGATTAGGGCCCAACGAAGTTTTCAGAAAATTTCCAGGTAAAAACAGATTTCAAATTCAAATTTGAATTTGAAAATTAGGGCAGATTGGGCCAGGCGGGAAAATTCCCGCCAGAGCACCCAAGTCGACAGCCCTGTCGACTTGGGAGTCGACTTGGTTGGACCCAAGTCGACAGCCCTGTCGACTTGTCTGTCGACTTGGTCCAACCGGGCTGTTTAGCCTGGTGCACCATTTTGAGATTGTGTTGAGCTTGGGGGCCAGATTCGGTTTTGAGGGCTGAGATTGGAACTAGGGTTTAATCCTAAGGTTGAAACTAGTCCTAATCTCTATAAATAAGGCCCTAACCTAACCCTAAATCATCATTATTCATTCAAGTAACTAAACTATGGCTAAATCAATCCTCTCATGGCCTCCACTCTCTTCATAAAATTCCTAATTAAATTTTTATGAGATTTTCCATGCATACAAGTGTTTTCAAGCTTGTATGAGCATCATTAGCTTGCATTCAAGTCAAGTTTCTACATTTGCATCATAAAGCAAGAGTTTTGATCATTTTTGCTTAAGGGTTTTTCTACTAAAGCTTGCATTTTGGGTTTAATTGGTTGCATAAGGGCTTTGTCATATTTTTGTGACTTCCTAAGCATTGTAAGCCCTATTCTACTTTCATACTTAAACTCTAAAGTTAAATGTATGATATGCAAGTTTATATGCAAGCTTACTATGCTATGATACGCAAGTTTATCATGTTGTGATATGCAAGTTTATATGCAAGTTTACTATGCTATGATATGCAAGTTTATCATGTTGTGATATGCAAGTTTATATGCAAGTTTACTATGTCATGATATGCAAGTTTATCGTGTTATGTCATGCAAGTTTGATATGCAAGTTTGTCATATGATATGCAAGTTACGTTATGCAAGTTTGGGTTGAACATTTTGTTCATGCTATCATGTTATGCAAGCTTATCTTGGGTTTATGAACATAAAGCTTCAAGCTTTATGCCAAAGGTTGCATTTTGGCAACATGTAAGTTATCATATCTCTTATGATAACTTGCATGTGAGGCTAGATGCGAACTTATGGCCATTTTTACATGTCATTTATCACCATGTATCACCAATGTGCTAAGTTTGGTTTTATGCATGCTTTTGAGGCCTAAAAATGTAATATGCAAGTATATATGTACATTTCTTATGCCACCATGTTGAACTTGTGGCTTCAACACCTTTATGTCACGATTATGCCAAGTTCCCTCTTTCTATCCTTTATGCGCTATTGCGATATGTAAGCGATGGGATTGCGTTTGGGGTTGGGTAAACTTAAAGGACATAAAAACATAAGCTTGGGAATTTACCTATTAAGTTAGGTCTACCCATTGGGAATTTACCTATTAAGTTAGGTCTACCCAATTGCTTGAAAACTTGTAAGGTGTTTTGGAAACATGATGGACATGACACTTAGAAAATATAAGTGTGACCAACTCGAGGTTGGGTTGAGTTTGTAGCGTAAACCTACCCGGAACCGACCGGCTTAACTAGTTGCTACAAACAATAGGACCCAATGTGAGAAGTTGGTCATGTTGTACCTTGAACCCGAGGTTAGACCAAGTTGTGGTGTAAAGCTACCCGGAACCGACCGGCCTAACTAGTAACCGCAACAAAGTCTAATGTGAGAGGTTAAGGCGCATTAAATTAATTAATGCCTCATGATTAGGGTTAAGTCATGGACCGCTTGAATACTTAACCAATTAAACACGATGGGTTGGTAGGGTTAAGTCATGAACCTTGGGTACACTTAACCAACTTGGTACTTGAATGGGTTGGGTTAACCACGTTTAACCCATTAAGGAAACCCTAGTTACGTGGTCCTTTGCACCAGTAACCCTCTTAGTTGTATCATGATACCTTAGGGACTAGGCTAGGGAGGGGCATGATTACTGGGATGCCATGTAAGCGACCAAAACGATGGCTGAGTAGGTGCGCCGGTGTAGGTTCAGACGGGCCATGGTCGTGCACATGGTCCGGAGTTGAAAAAGCAGGCACGGGCACCAGTAGGTTTAGACTGTGCGTGCATTGATTTGTGTCAGTGGTTGACACCCTAGGACTTGATACACCCTAGGGTGGACCTAGCACAGTTTAGCTACACTTCGTAGTTGGGCCGTATGACACCGACACTTGGCGAGTTAGGCTTATAGGGAGCCGATCGACTAGACCGTTTGGTTGGACCTCGTATTGGGGTCACTTCATGTTATTGGGCCAAAGCATGGGCCAAGGGATCAATACTTGTTTATTCAAGTCATGTTAGTTTGCTAGTACACCCGTGGTGCAAAAACCTTAAACCCGATTATGCGATGACACCTTTATCTACTTTGTTAGTTAATCATCATGCTAGTATGTTGTTATCCTCATGTTCATCCCTGCTGCTCATGCCAGTTAACTTTACCAGTTTACATTGATTGTAGTAGGGCTTACTCAGTCTTTTTGACTGACCTGTTTTCTTTCGCCTCTTTTCTTCCGTTTCCCCCCCCCCCCCCCCAGGTTCTCAGGGAGGGAATATTGGAGCTTAGCTGGATTTCTGATCGCTTGCTTGTGGGATTTTAGCTCATGTACGGTCTTGACATGAAGCTAGCTATGGTTATCACTTATTTTGGGGATAGTACTTATGTATTTCAGTTTTTCAGAAATGTTGTTTTTATCTAGACTTGTGTATTTGGAAAGTTGATATTATGTTGTACCAGACTTGTTTTGAAATGGTTTGAAATCCTCCGCTGTTTTATCTATGTTATTTACTCTGTTTACATATATACATATGTTCTTGTTCTGCCTTGATATATCATTATGCATGTTTACCTGATTCAAACGCCCCTCCAAAGTCAGAGTGCTTGCAAGAGTCACCCTGGCGGAGGTGGGGTGTTACATTAGTCATAGATATCCCATTACCCAATAACATCTATCTGAAAATCATGATGTCGGCACTCTAGATTTGGCTGCCATTTGTATACTGATGGCTAGTCCCCAGAGCCCAACCGGAAGTCAGAATAATTTTATTAATGAGACTCAACAATAGTTTAATATTGAGATCTAAAACAATAATGATCTTATGCAGTGCTACAGCAAATGACTAAGGCTCATGTTTAATGGCATGAGAGAAATAGAAGGGGACCTACTCCCGTAGACTACGAGTCTGAAAGCTCCTCATCTTCATCATGTCACAACAATATAAATTAATAGAGGAAAACTAGGGAAGACAGTATTGGAATTATCGCCATAGAGGGTTAGTTCAATTGGTAGTCAAATTGGATTTTATATGTTATTAATGCTAATTTTTGCGCAGTTCTATTACAAACAATGTCGACATTTATATCATTGATCTGTTAACTATTACAGTTTTTTTGGATATTTGTGCTTTCAAAATTTTCTTGATCCAACAAATTTTTACTTTAATTATCAATAACAAAGAGGAATGTATGACCTATATATTGGACTAAAAGATAGCAAATTTTAATAAATATTGAGTAATAGGAAGAGCATTCGGATAGTTAAATAAAAATGGAAGAGAAATAATTTCAATGTTTAGAGCAACCATTTCATTTGTAACAATTGCAAAGGGATACGTTGCCATAAATTAATTTTAATTTTCAGTAGAGTGTGTAAGAGTATTATAGTGGTGATAATAGATTGAGCCCAGCAAAATATTTAAAAGGAAAATGTTTATGTAAAAAGTTGACGCAGATGCCCAAAATTTCTTAAAGACAAGTAAAAAGAAGAATTTATATGTTAAGTGAGGATTCAAATTGTAATAGTAAGACAAAACGACCAAATAATGATTACAGTGGTTTAGAGCTGAATGGCCTTTGTTTACTTAGTAGTTTTAGTCTTTTTTTTTTGCTAAATTTGAGTGGCTATAACATTTGGATTGACATGGTTTCCGAGCGTCCACGATATAAGATAACTTAAAGTGCCAAAAGGTCCGTTTATCCGGAAAGAAACTACTATTTATAGATGAAGGCTAGAATTAATCGTCCATAAATGTCGTTGGGAAAAATGCGGACCGTTGACGGATTAACTTGAATAAGATGGGCCCCCAACTTCCAAATATGTTAGAACCTCGTGTTTCAAATTTTTGATAGTGACAACTATAAAAGAATGTATTATGTATTATAGAAATTTTTTGGAAAATGATATTAATTAAACAAAGAGACAAACTAAACAAAAAGAATACCAGATGATACCACCACTGAAATATTAATCAAAGCAACTTAGTCTAGAGTTGCAGAATTGTTAAAATATTTTCTATGTTGTATATGCATAACGCACACTTAACCAAGAAAAGTTAATGTCCATGAGAAGGAAATAAAAAATTCGGCCAACTAAATTACAAATCCTTGTCGAACGAATATATGGACATCCATATACATATACGCTAATACTGGCTAAGTCGACTAAACACCATTTCAGTCGAATAAGCCATGATTTTCTTTCAACTGAACCAAGGTTATTTTTCATAATTTCCTTTTTTATTTTTACCTAATTTTTCAGTTTAAATAAGTTGCGTAACTTAATGTTGCTCGACATTTTCTCTCGGCTGCTATCCTGCTTTCGGCAATCCAAATAGATGTAACTTTACAATTATCAAGGAAAATATACCAAAGTGATTATATGAAGGTTCAAATACCAAGCTTCTATGCCTACCATGGGTTTGGGCCTCCCATTATATAGGGTCTGTTACTATCCTGGAGATATTTCAAGATGATCTATTTCGGTTTTCGTCTATATGTATCATGTACCTTGGAGAGAAATGGAATCCTGGGCTCATCGTTTTCTTCTGTATTTTGTACATTTATGTTCATTTTCCATACTTTTTCCACCCCTATGCATATCTGAAGAAGATCTACGTAGGAAACTTGAACTAATGTCTAAAAGAAAGATTTAGATATCACGTGCTTCTGCTACCAATGATGATCATAGTCATAGAAATCCAATTACCCAATAACATCTATCTAAAAATCATGATGTCGCAACTCTAGATTTGGCTGCCATTCGTAGTACTGATGGCCCAGCGACCAGAGCCCAACCGGAAGTCACAATAAAATTCTTAATGGAGACTCAACAATAGTTTAATATTGAGATCTAAAACAATACAGATCTTATGCAGTGGATACAACAAATGACTAAGGATTATTTTAATGGCATGAGAGGAATAGAAGGGGACCTACTCCTGTTGACTATGAGTCTTAAAGCTCCTCATCTTCATCATGTCACAACAATATAAATTAATAGAGGAAAACTAGGGAAGACAGCATAGGAATTATCGCCATAGAGTGTTAGTTCAATTGGTAGTCAAATTGGATTTTATATGTTATTAATGTAAATTTTTGCGCAGTTCGATTACAAACAACGTCGACATTTATATCATTGATCTGTTAACTATTACAGTGTTTTTAGATATTTGTGCTTTCAAAATTTTCTTTATCCAACAAATTTTTACTTTAATTATCAATAACAAAGAGGAATGTATGACCTATATATTGGACTAAAAGATAAAAAATTGTGATAAATATTGAATAATGGGAGGAGAATTCAGATAGTTAAATAAAAATGGAAGAGAAATAATTTCAATGTTTAGAGAAACCATTTCATTTTTAATAATTGCAAAGGGATACGTTGCCATAAATTAATTTAAATTTTTCAGTAGAGTGTGTAAGAGTATTATAGTGGTGATAATAGAATGAGCCTAACAAAATATTTAAAAGGAAAATGTTTATGTAAAAAGTTGACGCAAATGCCCAAAATTTCTTAAGGACAAGTAAAATTAAGAATTTATATGTACGGTGAGGACTCAAATTGTAAAAATAAGTCAAAACGACCAAATAATGATTACAGTGGTTTAAAGCTGAATGGACTTTGTTTACTTAGTAGTTTTAATCTTTTCGTTGCTAAATTTGAGTGGCTATAACATTTGGATCGACATGGTTTCGGAGCGTCCACGATATAAGATAACTTAAAGAGCCAAAAGGTCAATTTATCCCGAAAGAAACTACTATTTATAGATGAAGGGTAGAATTAATCTTCCATAAATGTCTTTGGGAAAGTTGCGGACCATTGACGAATTAAAGTAAATAAGATGGGCCCCCAACATCCAAATATGCTAGAACCTCATGTTTCAAATTTTTGATAGTGACAACTATAAAAGAATGTATTATGTATTCTAGAAACTTTTGGAAAATGATATTAATTAAACAAAGAGACAAACTCAACAAAAAGAATACCAAATGATACAACTACTATAATATTATTCATAGCAACTTAGTCTGGAGTTGCTGAATTGTTAAAATATTTTCTATGTTGTATATGCAAAACGCACACTTAACCAAGAAAAGTCAAAGTCCATGAGAGGGAAATAAAAAATTTAGCTAACAAAATTACAAATCCTCGTCGAACGAATATATAGACATCCATATATATATACGCTAATACTGGCTAAGCCGACTAAACACCATTTCAATCAAATAAACCATGATTTTCTTTCAACTGAACCAAGGTTATTTTTCATCATTTCCTTTTTTATTTAAGCCCAATTTTTTAGTTTAATTCAGTTGAATAATTTAACATTGCTCGACCTTTGCTCTCGGCTTCTTGCCTGCTCCCGGCTATCCAAATAGGTGTAACTTCACAATTATCAAGGAAAATATACCAAAGTGATTATATGAAGGTTCAAACATCAAGCTTCGATGCCTACCATGGGTTTGGGCCTCCCTCCATATATGGTCTGTTACTTTCCAGGAGATATTTCAAGATGATCTATTTTCGGCTTTTGTCTATATGAATCATGTACCTTATAGAGAAATGAAATCCTTGGCTCATCGTTTACTTCTGTATTTTGTACACACATGTTCATTGTCCCATAATTTTTCCACCCCTATTCATATTTGAAGAAGATCCACATACGAAACTTGAACTAATGTCTAAAAGAAAGATTTTGATATCACGTGCTTCTGCTACCAATGATGATCATAGTCACAGATATCCAATTACCCAATAACATCTATCTAAAAATCAGGATGTCGCAACTCTAGATTTGGCTGCCATTTGTAGTACTGATGGCCCAGTCACCAGAGCCCAAATGGAAGTCACAATAAAATTCTTAATGGAGACTCAACAATAGTTTAATATTGAGATCTAAAACAATACAGATCTTATGTAGTGGCTACAAAAAATGACTAAGGATCATGTTTAATGGCATGAGAGGAATAGAAGGGGACCTACTCCTGTCGACAATGAGTCTTAAAGCTCCTCATCTACATCATGTCACGACAATATAAATTAATAAAGGAAAACTAGGGAAGACCACATAGGAATTATCGCCATAGAGGGTGTTTCCTCTAAATTTGGTATCAAACACCAAGGTTGTAAAAGTTACACTTCACTGATTCGGTAAGAGTATGGAACTGCGTAATCGCAAAATAAGCGGATAAAAGCAAGTAAGAACACAAAGGAATTTTTATAGTGGTTCGATTCTCGATGAATCTACATCCACTTTCAATCAATTCTCATTATGATATTCAAGCTTACAACATATGAATTTTCCCTCATTACAATCATTTCTCTCTTTCAGCTCCATTTATGATCTAACTTCTCTTAAATTGGCGAGGAGTTGGCGAAGTCTCTAGTTTAATAGTAGTAGAAGTATGGATCTTCAATCCTTTAAATGCTTTGGCCTTTCTTTGTTATTTTTAAGAGTTTTACGTTAGATCCAGATTTAGAATGAATTAGAGAAGATATGAAATTGCTTGAATGATGTTGGAGTGATTCATATTGTAGCTTGAATGAGATTGAAGGTGCTTAGATTCAATTGTAGAAGGCTCTCAGGATCATTGATTTGGATTTGACCTTCATGAAGTTGGAAAAGTGTTGATGAATCCATAGAGGCCATTAGGGAAGTTGTAGATGAGCTTTGAATTCGATGGAGTCTCCTTGTAGGAATGAATTTTCGGTCCCCCTCTCAAGTGAATTATGAGGGGGTATTTATAGGTGATTTTAGCCCGGGTGGCAATTCTGTAATTATGCAGAAAAATGCCATGACTCTACTCGCCATGACTCCATCTCGTTTGACTTCATTTCGCCATGGTGAGATGGGGTACGACTTTCGGTGGCACTTTAGTAAATAATGAGCGCACAGCATCACCCATTGGCAAATAGCTATGCACGACATGACCCATCCGTGTAAATGGATCCAAACTGTGTATAGCTGATGTGTGGTTGGCTCCAGGATGGCATGCGACATGCTCCTCACCACGGTATGAATTCATCAGTACACGACATGCTTTAACGGATGATATGGAGCGACATGATTAAAGTGTCCACAATTTGCGGAATGAATAATTGAAGGTATGACTTGGCCCTCTCTGCCAATTGTTTGCGGCTTACGACTTGAGTAGGCTAAAATACTCTGGACCATCTCATGTGAGGAACGTCATGATTATACACTAACGACATGGATGCTGATGCTGGGATGCAGCATTATTCCATGCACTAACAACATGGATGCTGATGCTGCCATGACTTAATGTCGTTACTTTATAATAAAGAACCATCCTCATTATTCATATGTTGAAACCACGTGTCTCCATGTCGATCTGGAGCGACGTGACTTAATATTTTAGCACCATCTGGTTCTTTATACAATTCATGTGTAGGTAACTCGGCTGACATTTAATTATGCCATGTACCCATTTTTAGTCCGTACATCTCATGCCCAAATGGACGACATTGTTCTCAGGCGATCACAAGAAGCGACATGGTTATCATTTTATCCATACTAGTGACTTGATCACATAGCAGGGTTGTGCTGACGTGTCAGCTGGTGAACAGCATGAGTCTTCCTAGCAGGATATGACATGCTTCGTATATCAAGTCTTGCGGCATGGACAAAAAGGGGTCCAGCGACATGGATGAAACCGGGTTCTGCTTTATGCTATGCGGATGGATTCAATATATAATAGGAAGCTTCCCCGTTACAGCTGTCAACCTGCCATGCGACATGATGTTTGACTTCAACACGTAACGACATCATTTGTTTGCACCCCCAGTTATATGATATTTAACGTTAGTTTCCAGCCATATCATATTGAACGTCATGTTTATGCAACATGTCTTCTATCTTGGTGCAATCCAGTGTCCTGTATTCGGACTAACGACATGAGTATGAGCACATACGACGACATGGATCAGCCTTACGTCATGATTAGAGTGGTGGAACGACATGGTTTAGATCTGGTCCTCACGCCATGAAGACGTCATGGGGTTATTTGCTAACAAGCGACATGGTGGTGAATCCCATATGTCGTTCTTACCTGCCACGTGTTCACCCTGACGTGTGTGGTTGTTTTGAGCTGTGTCGTTCTAACATCATGAGTTGGTCTATGGCATAACGTGCCTTGCGACATAATGTATATTTGCTATACGACATGCAGAGTGACAGATTGGCTGCAACGATATGGGTACTTGTGGTTTGAACACTTGTCGACACACGCTACAGACCATATCGCTCTGAACGGTTTCTCTCCAAGTTATGCGAACGACTTTGAGTCATGCCATGTTGACGACTAAGAACCAAGTCGTGTCTCCGACGTGAAACCTTGTCGCGCTAACGACTTGAATCCATGTCGTGTAAACGATTCAAACGGTCTCAACGTATTATTTTCTAAGCCGCATTTTAAAAACGGGGTTAATATTTGCCCTCGAAGCTTGTATTTTTCGCTTACGAGAAATGCGGGCTTCGAAATAAATATTGCTGTTGATATATTCTGCATTGAGATCCAATTATAGTCTTTTTGTCTATTGTGGCAAATCATACTTTCAATTCACGTGCTTTGCGTCATCTGTTCTGTAATCAAACAAGTAATTGCACAATTTTGGACTTATACTTCACCATCGACCATCCATATCGATAGCGGAATAGTTAAACCACTTAGAAAATGAATTATTGCGAATTTTATTTTGAATAAAGTGTTCGTGCAGGACTGTTTGATTCAGTGATTTATAACTTGCCAAATATTATTTGCACAAACACAATATTCTAATTTGAATTCGCATTACTGCTTAAAATCAACTAATCAACTAAAGTTGACTGTGGATTTCAAACGTTATCGTTTCAATGACTTATATGATGGTATACGATATTTCTTATTTGGAAAATACGTATCTGTGATTTATTTTCCACTTCTTCTTCAGATATTCGTGCCCCTTGCTTAGGAAGTCGTTATTAGTCTACTCCACGGGAAGAATTTCTATCGCTGAATGTTTGTCTGCTTTGTTAGTCAGTTCTGACATCGGAGACTTCAGTGGATGCCCCCGATGATCACATAAACTTGACTATCTAGAAGCCCGCTAACATGGTCTGACAATTTCCAAATTTGTCTACTCAAACTTTTAAAATCGCTCGTGCTTGAGCTCGTTATTCAGTCATGCTTGGCCAACATGTTAGTTTAAGCATGCTCGACCTGTATTGGGTTCAAGTATGTTTGAACATATATTGGTTTGAGCATGCACATTTTTGAAGATTTTCCTGTGTTAGTGCCTTTGTTCATCGTCGAATTTTTTGTATTGTTAAACTTTGTTTGGGGGCCCGTTATGCCGAAAAGTATTAACTTGCAATAATAGGGAAAATTTGCCCTTTCGTAGTTTGAACACTTCGTAATAGTTTAAAACTAGAGCTGTAATCTATATTGAAAAGCTACAAGCTTCCAATTTGAAGTAGTATAGTCTTTTGATAACTTGTAAATAAGATGATCTTAATCTACAGATCATGATTTTGATGTGCATCCTCAAGCCTTGTCGAATTACTAATTCACTGGAGTAAGTTTGGAATTAGCTTTGGCCATTCAATGCTGTAGATGGATTCACGAAATGGCCTTGCATACTAGTAAGTACTTTGAAATCTGCAGTGTGCTTTGATACTGGGCTGCTTTAAATCCGGTAATCATATGTCTGTCGTGTTGAGATTCAGTCGCAGCTTTTTATATGTCCTGAATTCCCTCATGTCAACACACCACCTGAGTTTTAGCTTAGTAGACACTTCGAGGCTTTGGATTGATGTCGCGATCTTAAGCTTTCGATCGCTACCAGGTTTGAGGCTCTTAGGTCGTTAAATCAGTCAAGGTCATCATTGCGTCCTACGCTTTAGGTCGTTAGTGGCCTAAAGTTTTCACTCGTCAATATAACCTTTCAAATCAAGGGATGACTCAAACTCCTCAATTATGGGGTAACCCAAGCCTTTGAGTGATTTGAACAATTTGCTCGGCTTACGATATGGGGCCTTGAGATGGCCGAACGTCTTATGAGCTTGAAATGTTGCAACACCCTTAGACTTTGAATAGTTGAGTGACCTATCCTTTGAGCAGCCTAAGCTTTTAAGCCTTTAAATGACTTAAGACTTTAGGTTGTTGAAAAATTTGGGCTTTAAGTTGTGGAACGACCTAATTGTTAGGTCGTTGGGAGATTTATTTAATACTCGATGCTTGTTTTGAAGTACGTTATATTTGAGCACTCTAGAACTTGAACAATCCACATCTATGTCTTGAGAGTTGAGCACCTCATACCCTGTTTCCTATCCGTACTTTGTTAAAAAATGAAGTTCCATGTGCAGAGTGGATACCAGAAGAAAGTTTTTAGTCATCGTTCCGGAAAGTAGATCACTTTTGCTTAGACTGAAACTTTAACTTGGGTTTCCAAGGTTAAAATGGGTGTAGTTTTTGGATTTTTAATGAACCGACTTTTGGTTATCCATTGTCTTTTTGGCAATTTGTGATTCTTCGCCTTTTAGCTTTGCCACAATAATTTGGTTGGACTCAGAAATCTCAGTACATAACTCCAGAACAAGACAATGATACATGTTGTCTTTGTCTTATTTCGATGGATGGTTGTGTAACACTGGCTCAATTTCATCGGAGGATCTCCCTTAGCATAGGTGACCTTTTAGGGAACCTGACCATTTTTCTGATGTAATTCCGAATTTGGCTTGCCCTGTTTAATTATTAGTGATGCCCCAGTCCACTTGACTCGTGTTCTTAGCCAATCTTCTTGGGTGGTCATGACCATAGGATTTTTGGTAAATCGAGTAGCTTATGTGCATCACTTAATAAGTTGTGCTAGGTCAGCATTTCATACAATGCTATTGCGGTACTCATCCTGAGGACCTTGAGTCTTGGAACTGGATTTTCGGAATTTGAACGTTGCTCATTAATAAATTTGCATCTTGCATTACTTTTGCATTTGCCCATATCAGCCTTTTCGCAGTCTGAGAAGCACCGTTGTATATTGCAACCTTACGGTTTTGTTTTTTCTTTCAATCGTGTTTGACAGAGTTTATCATCCCAAGCTGGACAAAACTTTGAATTTTCGCCTCACGTTTGTTTGCCCCAGTGCATGGTCATTGCTCAACCTTGCTTTTAACTCATGTTGACAATGTTGATGGATACTAGCTTCAATTACTAGAGAAGTGCTATCACTTTATGGGATTATGTCATATTAGCGTAATTGCTTTCAGCATCATTTATTTTCGGGTTTGAAGCATAGTATTATCGGGTTCTTTGAGTTATATACGATTAGAGCTTTGTAGTCAAAGAGGCTTTCGTGTTGAGGCGCTTTAGATTTCTTGGCCAAGGAATTCATTCCCGTGAGAGATCGTTTTTGATCTACCTTGACCAATGTACCTACCCTTTCTTCTCCTCGGGACTGGTCGATGTTTAACTAATTGAACTTTCGAGGTCGGCTTTTATTGACGTATCAAGTCATATTGATTTTTTCACAATTTCCGAATGCTCTTTTTTGAAGCAGAAGTCTTTTTGATGAGCTTCTGAGGATGGATCTCCCGTTGTTTGCGCACTTTGGTTTATGTACTTCTGAGTATACTTTCCTTTTTGTTGAGTACAAATTGGGTTTTTTGTTTATTGCGATGTCGTGGTGAACCCGTGATATGCCTTCCAGATATTGTTCAATTCTTAGTATGGTCATGCTACTCTTTTATCATAGGCTGTCACGAATTGCGTAAGATGGATACAATCAATTTTGCCAAATTTCCATGATTTAGATTGTCGTACTAGAAGCTTCTAACTTGTTGGCAAAAGTATTTTTCTTTTATCGACTTATTTAGAACTTCTGAGCATGCCAATGCACCTAGGAAACCCGGATTTAGTAGCTAACTATGTGCTTGATTCTTTGAAGGCTATCAATGAGCAAGATAAAACTAAGAGGTTTCTTATCGCAGACGGATATCTCTTGTGAATTCAGACTACTTGCACCGACTCGATTCTTTCTTTCCCGAGGGATTATTTTTGCTTTTCGTTGTGTGCCCAAAGCATCGGATGCCCCAGGCATCTGATAGAAGTGCTGCATTGGAAAATTCCATTGGAGAGTTTGTATTGAAAAAGTGTTTGGAAAATTCCATTGGAGAGCTTTTTTAAGACTTGCTTTTGTGATGTCGTGATGGAAACATGTTCTGCTTGTTGTGCTTTTTTGTTTAGCATTCTGCACCTGTTTCCTTTTCATGCTCACAACACAAATTTTAAACTATAAGTCACCTGTTTTTGCAATGCTTTACATTACTATAATGATTCCGTGGTACTTTTGGTAAGTTGGTTTTTTCAATTGTAGCCACGAACCTTTAACTTCAAAATTGTGATGAATTTGTGGTATGTGTTAAGAAGTGAGCATTGCTGAATCCCTTAACGCAATTAATGCGGTGGTAATGCCCCCATACCAAAATTTGTCACAGGATTTGAAGATTAGGTGTGGCATTGTGTGTCCGACTTCATTTGGAATTTCTTGATCGTGTGTTTTTGCCATTATTGAATTTTTGGCGTGATTATGGTTAAAAGCTTCCAGTTTGGTCGATCCTACTCACGCCTTTTTTATAAAGATGAATTCTATTTTTGTTCCCCTGCGTGAGGGGTCTTATATTTTATATGTTCAATCATATTTCATGCTAACCTGACAGTCCAGGCTTTTCGGAAATTAGATTTGAACATGTGCCCCGGAGAAGTCTTGGTTTTTTCGGAAATCCGTTATTCGTTGTAACTGAACAAGCCAGTCGCTTGTAGAATTTGTCGGATGCCTTCAAAGAAGGTCTTTGGATCCATCATTATCCAAATTTGGAGGATTCGGCTTATGATCAGATGCCCTCGAAGGGGTCTTTGATTCGTTGTTCGTTGAGTCTGAATAATTCAAACACTTGCCGAACTTGTCGGACGCCCCCGAAGAGGTCTTTAGGTCCGTCAGTAACTGGGTTTGGAAGACCCAGAATCAATAGCTGGATTTGGAAGATCTAGCATCTGAGCGGATGCCTCCGAAGAGGTCTCTAAAAACCCGGTGTTTATATCGCTATCCGGTCATGTATTTATGGCGTCGGCGATGAACCGGGTGCCCCTCGGGGAGGTCTTGGGTTTAAAAGCCGGTGTTTGTATCGCTATTCAGCCATATCTTAATGGTGTCGGCGATGAACCGGGTGCCCCTCGGGGAGATCTTTGGTTTAGGGTTGCGTTGTTTCACGGGGCAGACGCTAGTTCATTTATCGGGTTTTGCCACGATTTGTTAGAACTAGGGCCAGGGACCTTGCAATTAAGAAGGCGCCCCTTCGATGAAACTTACAACTTGTTTTGTAACTTGAACGTTACATCATTTGGCTGTTCAGTTCCTGATTCCCCTTATTTTCCAGGCTGCGCTCCACACCTTCGTGTTTGCCGTGAATAATGTTTCAAGTACTGAGCAGTGAACACTTGAGCTATCCCACTCGGGATGCGCTCCAATGGTCACCAGGTTCTGCTAGGATATGGAGGTGTTAACGTTCTTTTTAGAAGATGGTTGCTTCAACTGCTCCCTTCTTCTTTTTCCCTTGTCAGTGAACTTCAGCGATGAAACGGGCTAAAGCCTATCCATTTATAGTTCTTCGAGGATGGTAAGTGATGTAATATTGGCTATGCTCAATATCCTACTTTAGTTATCCTTCCGAAGCTTATGAGCGGAAGAGAACTTGCTTTAGCGGCTCAGCGGTAAGAACTTTGATAGAATGGGCTTGGTGGTGTGGCCTTTTCTTCTTTGAAGCAATGAGCAGACAATATGCTAACCTCTCCAACTTAGGATAGTTCAGCTTTGCCCCAGTAAGCTTTTTGTTAATGTAGTATGTTGATCATGGTAGTTTTCCTCGGAGAAATGTTCTTTGAGTGAAACTCATAACCCTTTAGTTCGTTTACTATGAAAATTGCTCACTGTTCGACCCTTCGCAATCCCTTCCTTCTACTTTTCAAGGCAGTACTCTTTATCTCTATACTTAGATATATTTGTCACTTGGACTGGTGTTCTTATGGGTTGTGAACTCGACTTTGACGATCTTGTTAAGTGCACTGCTCGACTTCCCTTTTCGATTTTCCAGATGGTGCATTACATTTTCATTTTACATGCGGAATGATGCTCGTTGTACCCAACGCTTGGAATATCATTGTCGAGGCATGTTATTAATATCACTCAGACTTGTTGAACAACAAGGAAGTCAACATTCCTTGAACCCTATGTTGTTTATCTTGGTAAGTGACTTGAAGTTGGAGATTTGATGTTTCCAACTTCCTACTTTAGGCAGTACATCGTTAATGGAATATGCAGATCCATGACACTGTGCCCATTTGCTATGCTTTTCATCTTCTGACTCTGGATCAATTTTCATTTGATTTGCAAAGTGGCACTTCAAATCACCGGGTTTACTCCATATAATGCTCTCAGTACCCAACACTTGGACTGTCCAAATGGGGTATGTTAACTAGGGTCGTCAGAATTTATCAGACCGCGAGCCAGTAAGCATCCTGCAGTATTAAATCGATTTTAGTGACTTCCGATATAATGGAATAATTGAAGTACAGCAAATGCAGACTTCTTAATATATGAAAATCGACATAGTAATTGCTCAATTACAATTTCCCTTTTTACCATAGGAGGTTAATATTTTTAAAGGGAAGGATAATATTTTTTCATAAGAACTAAGTAGTATTTTTATGTAGAGTGTTGCCACAAGCGGTCATTATTTCGGATTCCCAGTATTGAAACTTCATCAAAGGTCGACAGTTTGTTGATGCCATTCAGATGCTCTTGGCTGATAACATATGACCTTTGCCGGTTAGACTCAAATATTTCAATACTGGCTTTTACTGAGTTTCGGTATGGAAGTGTCGGGCGATCATTGGATGAACAGGAGCTTGTAATTCCATTGGGATCATTGCCTTCGTCGGGTTATACTCTTGAGAACTTGCATAGCTTTGCATCTTCCCCCAACTTCTATTGTCTGAGCGAGAACTATTCGCCGTAATATTGAACGTTGACTCTGCACGGTTACTCGTTGGAGCCTCTCCACTTGGGCTTGATCGTTTAACGGATATGCTTCTCTTTTGTGGAGTTGAAAGAGGATTTGTCGTATGCGATTTCCTGACATATTTTTGCAGCTTGCTCTTCCTAACCAACATCTCGATTGAGCTTTTCAGATGTCTGCAATCATTAATATCATGACCAGGTTGGTTGTGATAATGGCAGAAACTTCCAGATGTCGCTGCTTTGTTTGAGATTTTTAATATTGGTGGTGGCGTTGGAAAGAACCCTGCGCCTTTAGTGGCAAAGAACACGTTCTCCGAGGTATCATTTAATGGAGTTAATTCTTTAGACTTGAAAAAGTGAAATCTCTTGTTCGCTTTTTCCCCTTTGTCTCCATATGTTCTTTTTCGCCCTCCGACATCCTTCTTGTGGCTTACTGGATAGGTAGGGGAGGAAGGTTGCTTGGACTTGCTTTCCTTATTATCATGATGACCACAATTCTCTATACGAAAATCTGAAACAGTAAGGTACATGCTCCTTTCCACACCAAGTTGTTCTACATGGTTTGTGAGGCTGGCTTGAGTGGTTTCGAGAGCCCTTATTTGATTCAGCAACATCTCATTTGAAGCATCTATTTTCTGGTGCAAACTGGTCATAGCGACAACAAATTCTCTTTGAGTTACATAATCCCTTAGAGTTTCATTCACAGTTAGATTGTTGGCTTGGGAATTGACGGGAGTATCCATAATAGAATTGTTAAAGGTTCCTACATTCTTAATGCTATTTCCTGGGATAGGATCCTTGTCTTTGCATTGTTCCATGGGACAGACATCGGCCCTTTTCTTTGATGGGACTTGTTTGAACACTTCGAAATTTGTTTTGAAATCTTCAATGTTGGTTTCATTTCTAATATTCGACTGAACATCAACTTCATTTACCTCGTGATCGTGATTATGATCTAACACCAATGAGTGCACATTTCCATTTAAGTTGGTTTCAATTTTGCAAGGTGCATCTTGGTAGTTCTTCACAAATAGTTGTAGACGGTTCTTCCTAATCAACTCTTCAATCAATGATTTCAGATGCATGCATTCGTTGGTGCTATGGCCTGGCCGATTATGATATCGATAGAACTTCCCAGATTTAGTCAGATGGTCTTTCATTTTTATTGGCCAAGGCTCTGGGTAATCTTTTGCGTCCTTTGTGGCAAGGTAGATGTTCTCGGGAGTGTTATTCAGAGGAGTTAACTCAGACGAGTCAAGAAGGCGAATTTTTTTATTGGATTTGTGGTCATTTCCGCTGTTGGCTCGCTTCTGCCCCTGAGTATTCTTTTGATCGCACTAAGTAGCAGCACTTTTGGGAGCTTCAAGAAGTTGGTTACCCCTGATGATCTGAAGAGGTATAGGGTGGTCGTCCACTCTCATGTACTCCTCTGCCTTCTTATAGAGCTTGTCAAGCGTAGTCAGTTCCTTTATCTTTATCCATCTTTCGAATTCGCTTGTTTTGTCTATAGCGTCGAGTAAAGCCATGAGAATTACGCGTGGCCCTAGATTCCTCACTTTAGACAATGCAACATTGAATCGACTGAGGAAGGCTTTGATAGTTTCCCCTGGATTATGCTTCATTGCTGAAAGTGTTATAGCATCCTTGGCTTTAGTAGTGTAGAGGAGGAACTGCTCCTTAAACTTTTTGGTGAGGTCAGAAAATCGGTCGATAGACTTGGGTGGCAGCTTTGTGAACCATAGTGATGCGGCACCTTCTAAGTAGAGAGGAAAGTACATGCATCTCATCTCATCGGTCGCCTTAGCTGCACTCATATGCCATTCATATTTGAATAGGAAGTAGTTTGGATCAACGAGACCGTTGTACGAAGGCAGAGTCGGAGGATTGAACTTCTTCGGACATTCTGCTCCAAGGATTCTTTCGGTGAATGGAGTCCTATCGGGAGAGGAGTCCCATTCTCTTTCGTCGTCCTTGCTAGCTTGACTCTTTTTCATGGCTCGTTCTATCATGTCAGAAATGTATTGTTCGGTGCTATGGCGCTCTGTGAAGTTGAGCTCTTTACCAAATGTTCGTCTAGGCATATGATCTCGATTAGAGAGCCTAGGCCCTTTGCCTTCTCAACGAAGAGGTGGCCATGTGATAGGATTATTGGCTTTTTGAGCATTCGCTTCGGAATGGTTCTTAGCTTTTGAACTCAACTCTTCTATGTTGACTTCATCCCTCTCACTTGCCCAATCATAATCGTCTTCCATATTGTCGTTGCGGTTATGATCGGAAGCGGGCGATTTATCATTCTCCTCGAGATCCACATGCACTTTTGGAGGGGCTTGAATTGGTTGAGATTTTAAAAGAGCGTTCATTTTTTCCATTAGAGCATCATTAGCATCCATCAAAGTTTTATTTGAAGTTTCGATTCGGCGGTTCACGTTGGCAATAGCGGCATTTAGTTCATTTCTAGTCACACCGGCTCCACTTATCGAGCTTTCACCAACATCGAAATGGTTAGTAAGCGGTGTTTCTTCATGAATAACATCATCGGTTTCTATCACGGTTTTGCTAATGGTCTTCTTAGACTTTGCCATGATTTCGGAGAAGGATGCAACTTAGAGCTTTAATGCAAGGATCTCAACTTTGGGAGAGTGCGAGAAGAGGTAGGAGATGCAAGCGCGGCCCCACGGTGGGCGCCAAATGTTTGCTCCAAATTTGGGATCAAACACCAAGGGTGTAAAAGTTACACTTCACTGATTCGGCAAGAATATGGAACCGCGTAATCGCAAAATAAATGGATAAAAGCAAGCAAGAACACGAAGGAATTTTTATAGTGGTTCGATTCACTATGAATATACATCCACTTTTAATCAATTCTCATTATGATATTCAAGCTTACAACATATGAATTTTCCCTCATTACAATCATTTCTCTCTTTCAGCTATATTTATGATCTAACTTCTCTTAAATTGGCGAGGAGTTGGCGGGGTCTCTAGTTTAATAGTAGTAGAAGTATGGATCTTCAATCCTTTAAGTGCTTTGGCATTTCTTTGTGATTTTGTAAGAGTTTTGCGTAAGATTCGGATTTAGAAAGAATTAGATAAGATGTGAAATTGCTTGAATGATGTTGGAGTGATTCATCTTGTAGCTTGAATGAGATTGAAGGTGCTTAGATTCAATTGTAGAAGGCTCTCAGGATCATTGATTTGGATTTGACTTTCATGAAGTTGGAAAAGTGTTGATGAATCCATAGAGGCCATTAGGTAAGTTGTAGATGAGCTTTGAATTCGACGGACTCTCCTTGTAGGAATGAATTTTCGGTCCCCCTCTCAAGTGAATTATGAGGGGTATTTATTGGTGATTTTAGCCCGGGTGGCAATTCTGTAATTATGCAGAAAAACGCCATGACTCTACTCGCCATGACTTCATCTTGCCATGACTCCATCTCGTCATGACTTCATTTCTCCATGGTGAGATGCAGTATGACTTTTGGTGGCACTTTGGTAAATATTGAGCGCACGACATCACCCATTGGCAAATATCTATGCACGGCATGACCCATCCGTGTAAATGGATCCAAACTGTGTATAGCTGACGCGTGGTTGGCTCTAGGCTGGCATGCGACATGCTCCTCATCACGGTATGAATTCATCAGTACACGACATGCTTTAACGGATGATATGGAGAGACATGATTAAAGTGTCCATAGTTTGCGGAATGAATAATTGACGGTATGACTCGGGCCGCTCTGCCAACTGTTTGCGGCTTACGACTTGAGTAGGCTAAAATACTCTGGACCATCTCACATGAGGAATGTCATGATTATACACTAACGACATGGATGCTGATGCTGGGATGCGGCATTATTCCATGCACTAACGACATGGGTGCTGATGCTCCCATGACTTAATGTCGTTACTTTATAATAAAGAACCGTCCTCATTATTCATATGCTGAAACCACGTGTCTCCATGTCGATCTGGAGCGACATGACTTAATATTTTAGCACCATCTGGTTCTTTATACAATTCATGTGTAGGTAACTCGGCTGGCATTTACTTATGCCACGTACCCATCTTTAGTCCATACATCTCATGCCCAAATGGACGACATTGTTCTCAGGCGATCACAAGAAGCGACATGGTTGTCATTCTATCCATACTAGTGACTTGATCACATAGCAGGGTCGTGCTGACGTGTCAGCTGGTGAACAACATGAGTCTTCCTAGCAGGATACGACATGCTTCGTATATCAAGTCTTGCGGCATGGCCAAAAAGGGGTCCAGCGACATGGATGAAACCGAGTTATGCTTTATGCTATGCGGATGGATTCAATATATAATGAGGAAGCTTCCCTTTTACAACAGTCGACCTGCCATGCGACATGATGATTGACTTCAACACGTAATGACATCATTTGTTTGCACCCCCAGTTATATGATATTTAACGTTAGTTTCCAACCATATCATATTGAACGTCATGTTTGTGCCATGTGTCTTCTATCTTGGTGCAATCCAGTGTCTTGTATTCGGACTAACGACATGAGTATGAGCACATATGACGACATGGATCAGCCTTACATCATGATTAACGACACGGTTTTACATCTGGTCTTCACGCCATGAAGACGTCATTGGGTTATTTGCTAACAAGCGACATGGTGGTGAATCCCATATGTCGTTCTTATCTGCCACGTGTTCACCTTGACGTTTGTGGTTGTTTTGATTTATGTCGTTCTAACGACATGAGTTGGTCTAGGGCATAACTTGCCTTGCGACATAATATATATCAGCTGTACGACATGCAGAGTGACGGATTGGCTGCAACGATATGGGTACTTGTGGTTTGAACACTTGTCGACACACACTACGGACCATATCGCTCTGAACGGTTTCTCTCCAAGTTATGCGAACGACTTTGAGTCATGTCATGTTGATGACTTAGAACCAAGTCGCGTCTCCGACGTAAAACCATGTCATGCTAACGACCTGAATCCATGTCGTGTAAACGATTCAAACGGTCTCAACATATTAAGAGGGTTAGTTCAATTGGTAATCAAATTGGATTTTATATGTTATTAATGCTAATTTTTGCGCAATTCGATTACAAACAATGTCGACATTTATATCATTGACCTGTTAACTATTATAGTTTTTTTAGATATTTGTGCTTTCAAAATTTTCTTGATCCAACAAATTTTTCCTTAATTATCAATAACTAAGAGGAATGTATGACCTATATATTGGACTAAAGGATAGAAAATTGAAATAAATATTGAATAATAGAAGGAGCAATTGGATAGTTAAATAAGAACGGAAGAGAAATAATTTCAATGTTTAGAGCAACCAGTTCATTTGTAATAATTGCAAAGGGATACGTTGCCATAAAGTAATTTATATTTTTCAGTAGAGTGCATAAGATTATTATAGTGGTTATAATAGAATCAGCCTTGCAAAATATTTAAAAGGAAAACGTTTATGTAAAAAGTTGATGCAGATGCCCAAAATTTCTTATAGACAAGTAAAATGAAGAATTTATATGTAAAGTGAGGACTCAAATTGTAAAAATAAGACAAAACGACCAAATAATGATTACAGTGGTTTAGAGCTGAATGGACTTTGTTTACTTAGTAGTTTTTATCTTTTCGTTGCTAAATTTGAGTGGCTATAACATTTGGATTGACATGGTTTCGGAGCGTCCAAGATATAAGATAACTTAAAGAGCCAAAAGGTCCATTTATCCCTAAAGAAACTACTATTTATAGATGAAGGCTAGAATTAATCGTCCATAAATGTCTTTGGGAAAGTTGCGGACCATTGACGGATTAACTTGAATAAGATGGGCCCCCAACTTCCAAATATGTTAGAACCTCATGTTTCAAATTTTTGATAGTGATAACTATAAAAGAAGGTATTATGTATTCTAGAAAATTTTGGAAAATGATATTAATTAAACAAAGAGACAAACTCAACAAAAAGAATACCAGATGATACAACCACTGTAATATTAATCATAGCAACTTAGTCTAGAGTTGCAGAATTGTTAAAATATTTTCTATGTTGTATATGCATAACGCACACTTAACCAAGAAAAGTCAAAGTCCATGCAAGGGAAATAAAAAATTTAGCTAACTAAATTACAAATCCTTGTCCAACGAATATATGGACATCCATATACATATACGCTAATACTGGCTAAGCTGGCTAAACACCATTTCAGTCGAATAAACCATTATTTTCTTTCAACTGAACCATGGTTATTTTTCATCATTTCCTTTTTTATTTTAACCTAATTTTTTAGTTTAATTCAGTTGAATAACTTAACGTTGCTCGACCTTTGCTCTCAGCTGCTTGCCTGCTATCCAAATAGGTGTAACTTCATAATTATCAAGGAAAATATATATGAAGGTTCAAAAATAAAGCTTCGATGTGTACCATGGGTTTGGGCCTCCCTCCATATATGGTCTGTTACTTTCCAGGAGATATCTCAAGATGTTCTGTTTCGGTTTTCGTCTATATGTATCATGTACCTTAGAGAGAAATGGAATCCTTGGCTCATCGTTTTCTTCTGTATTTTGTACACTCATGTTCATTGTTCCATAATTTTTCCACCCCTATTCATATTTGAAGAAGATCCACATAGGAAACTTGAACTAATATCTAAAAGAAAGATTTTGATATCACGTGCTTCTGCTACCAATGATGATCATTGTCATAGATATCCAATTACCCAATAACATCTATCTAAAAATCAGGATGTCGCAACTCTAGATTTGGCTGCCATTTGTAGTACTGATGGCCCAGTCACCAGAGCCCAACCGGAAGTCACAATAAAATTCTTAATGGAGACTCAACAATAGTTTAATATTGAGATCTAAAACAATACAGATCTTATGCAGTGGCTACAAAAAATGACTAAGGCTTATGTTTAATGGCTTGAAAGGAATAGAAGGGGACCTACTCCTGTCGACAATGAGTCTTAAAGCTCCTCATCTTTATCATGTCACAACAATATAAATTAATAGAGGAAAACTAGGGAAGACAGCATAGGAATTATCGCCATAGAGGATTAGTTCAATTGGTAGTCAAATTGGATTTTATATGTTATAATGCTAAATTTTGCGCAGTTCGATTACAAACAATGTTGACATTTATATCATTCACCTGTTAACTATTATAGTTTTTTTAGATATTTGTGCTTTCAAAATTTTCTTGATCCAATAAATTTTTACTTTAATTATCAATAACAAAGAGGAATGTATGACCTATATATTGGACTAAAATATAGAAAATTGTAATAAATATTGAATAATTGGAGGAGCATTTGGATAATTAAATAAGAATGGAAGAGAAATAGAGCAACCATTTCATTTGTAATAATTGCAAAGGGATACGTTGCCATAAAGTAATTTAAATTTTTCAGTAGAGTGTGTAAGAGTATTATAGTGGTTATAATAGAATTAGCCTAGCAAAATATTTAAAAGGAAATAGTTTATGTAAAAAGTTAATGCAGATGCCCAAAATTTCTTAAAGACAAGTAAAATGAAGAATTTATATGTAAAGTGAGGACTCAAGTTGCAAAAATAAGACAAAACGACCAAATAATGATTACAATGGTTTAGAGCTAAATGGACTTTGTTTACTTAGTAGTTTTAATCTTTTTGTTGCTAAATTTGAGCGGCTATAACATTTGGATTGACATGGTTCCGGAGCTTCCACGATATAACATAACTTAAAGAGCCAAAAGGTTCATTTATCCCGAAAGAAACTACTATTTATAGAAGAAGGCTAGAATTAATCGTCCATAAATGTCTTTGGGAAAGTTGCGGACCATTGACGGATTATGTTGAATAAGATGGGACCTGTAATAACCCGGAAAATACGAGCCAATTTAAAATTTTTAAATTGGTGATTTCAAAGGGATTTGAACAATTGAAATAGAATATTTCAATAAAATAGGGAATTAGAAATAGTGAGTCGGTTTGAAAATTTGAATTCAAACTTTGACTGACTGTGCAAGGTGGAAAATATAACGGATTTTAGTGAAACCAAAAATATTTAAATCTGTTAGTCAATACCTTTCTAACGAATCTGAAAAATCGAAGTTTCATAACGAGAATCAAAAGTTATGGCCGAATGAATTTTCAGAAGGGTCGGTATATGGAATATATAGCCCTGGAAAATTGATATTTTGCATACGACCTCGGAATTCGACGAAACCACTTTTGTTGGGTCCGGGATGTCAAACTATTGCTAGGTTTCAAATTTCATAATTTTTGAAGCTAGTATGTGAGCGTGGCAAAAGAAAATGTGATTGGTCAATTTCTGTTAAATTGGATCGACCAGAAAATGGCCATTTTTCAAACGACCTCAGAATTCGTCGAAACTAGTTTTGTTGGGACCGTAGCGTCAAAACATAGCTAGATTTATTTTTCTGGAATTTTTCGAATCAGTTTATGGCCCTGGAAAATTGAAATGTACGTTGAAAGTTAAAAATTAAATGTTTTATACTTTAATTTGGAAAATAACTGACTGTAACAGTCGAATTGGCCTACGAAACTTATCCCATTGTGTCCGGAATGGGGGTATTTAGCTAGGGGCAACAGTCGTTGGGTTTAAAAAGGAGTTCGTTTGAGAAAACACTATTTAAAAATTTAATATAGTCCTCGGCCAATCAGAATTTTCCATTCATAAATTTTAAAAAAAAAAAAAAAACCCCCCCAAATCAACGGCGAAACCCGTTCGAGACCTCTCCTCCGCCGCCGCCGCTACAGCCACCTACAGCCTTCGCCACCGCCACCCCTCGACGCGCCTCCGTCCCCTCTTCAAATCCGACTAACCATCGCCACCCCTCGTCGCCTGTGCCGCCCGAATCGAAGCCCCAAAGTCCCGACCTTTCCACCGCCGCCGCCGCCGATCTAGACCACCGAACGCCACCAAACCACCACCGACTGGAAGCCCTCTCTTCCCTCTTCCACGTCCAACTCGCTGATCATCCCCTCGTGCCTCGATTCTCGCGAAAACTGTAAACCTAGTTTTGAAGCTTCGTGAAAGTGAGTTTTTCTTTGATCTTTACACTTTGAAAAATCATATCTTTTTGGTATATTGACAAAATTCGATGAAACAGGAAACATCGGGACCGCAAGGAAGCTCTCTACCCAATAGAAGAAGCCGCGGATTTTTCTGACATCGTATCGATTTTTAGCGCTCCGAAAACCAATGTGAGAAATCTAAATTAACGTGAAATTGAATGGAAAATGTCGTGTATAATTTATATTAGCGAAATATAAATTACATACGTGTTGTATATCTCATGTACATACGTAGTGTAAGCTATATACACTACACCAGAAATGACCTTTGGTAGCGTTTAAAAAATGCTACCAAAGCCTTTGGTAGCGTTTTAAAGAACGCTACTACAGGTCCCGCAACTAAAGGTCTGTTTTTTTTGTTGCGTTTTGAAAAACGCTGCCAAACGTAAGCAACCAAAGATTTTCTGTGGCATTTAAAAAATCCAACCAAAACTTACATTTTTTAGTTGCGTTTGTGCTTGGTCCTTTTCTTTGATTTTCCGTAGCGTTTATTTTATGTAACTAAAAACTTTTCGTTGCATTTATTTTATGCCACTATAAATTCAGATAATATTTTACAGTTGCTTCAGTAGCATTTCAGAAACGCTGCTAAAATGTAATGATTGTTTTGTAGCATTTTTTAAATGCTACTATATGATGTTAATGGTTTACATTGTTTACAACATCCAGCTTTATAATAGTCATACCAAAATCAGCACTAATCGTATAATTATCACATTCAAACCAACAATCAACCAATCATATAATCATCATATTCAAGTAATTGAAAACACATTAATTACATTAGTTTTATCCATAACCATTTAGATAATAGTTGTTTGACAAAATGAGCAAGTTCACATACCATAAGCATTCTCAAAGATTACCGACTAATATCATAATACATATAACAGTTGAAGTCACGTGTCCATGGTTGGTGATGGTTTTTAGTCCGGAAAAGCTAATTACCTGTAAACACATTCAATAATCAACAATAAGTATTTGTCATGAATTATCAAATAACATTCAAACAACGTTAATTGATTGTTATTAAAACAAACACATAAATAATTAAGCTGAATATCAAATAACATTCAAACAATATTGTACATTATGACGATGGATATGGTGCATTTAAAATATGGTGTTCCTATGTGTTCTTATGCATCCATCTACAAAACAAGAAATAAACGAATTGTGAAGATGCAAGTTTTCAATTGTGGGTAATGTAAAGCACCAAAATACTGGTATAAAGATGCAAATTTTCCTATCAAGAATCATGAAGGCTCTTGTGGGTAATGTGAAGCAAGCAATGTTTTCAATTGCGTTTAAGAATTGCATAATGCAGGCCCTTGTGGATAAAAGGCTCACTTAGATGTAGATATACACCTGTTTACAAAGTTGTAGTAACCCTAGCATATAAGTTATAGTAGTAAATGCACTTTGAAGAATTCTTTTATGCTACTCAAGCATATAACTTACTTTTGTTGAATAATTTTGGGCCACATGTCTGTTTCCATCATATCTCAAATATATCATATATTAACTCTATTGTCGTTCTATGTTACTTTGTGATTTTACCAGCCAAAAGATATCGCTATTACTATCATTATCTACATTTACTTTCTTTCTGAGTCTCTGACTTATCCATTCTTGATCTTTATATCAGTTTGATGCTAATATGACATCATATTTGTTGTTTCAGGTATTGAACTTTATATCAGTTTGATGCTAACCTGATCACCATTAAATTTATTTGGATAAAAGAGAGTTTACTATCCGAAGCTCCAAATAAATGGTGTACAGTGTTGAATTATTTGCCCAACCAGGGAGCTTGCTGTTCAGACTCATGTTGTGGCAAAAGATCTATTAAATACCATTCACAAACTGTTTGAAAGGTTATGGGTTGAGCTACACGAAATCGATAAGCGGAACATCTTGTCAAGGGAGTAAATGTATTAGTTGCCACTCTTGGAAGACTACTTGATCACATCCAAAATACTAAAGGATTCATTTTCAAAAATTTGATGTGTCTTATAAATGACGAAGAGGATCGAATATTAGAAGCCAACTTTAAGGAGGATATAAAGGCAAATTTTAAGCGCTTACCTAAGGATAGGCAGACTGCTCTTTCCTCAACTACTCAGACTAAGGCAATTTTTAAGCCCTTACCTAGTGACAAAAGATCATCCAAAAAAGATAATAGTTTTCTACGCTTTTCTGAAGGTTTGCAGCAAGGCTATTGTATTGTGTCTAGTGATAAAAAAATTCTTGTTCTCTACGCTTTTCTAAAGAGAAACAAATCAAAAATATAATCGTTTTCTTTTTGTCTTGCAATTTGGTCAAGTTCCACTCCGAGCTTCTCAAATACATTCAAGTCGATTGCTATAATATTCATGGAAAACAGACGCAACAGAAAAGACCTGCTACTTTCTTCGATTTCTACAAAGCAGAAAAGGGAGTCTTGATATTCCTACTTTGGACTGGATCGTTCAGTATGATCCTCCAGATGAACTAATGGAATATGTGCAGTTGAATTAACAAACATTGTATTCTTAATGCTAAATAATTACCAATTCTCTTTCTTTTGGTCTGATCAGATTTGAGGTTTTGTCCAAAATTTAGTTGCCTTGAGAAATTTAAATTGCTAAAATACATCTGCTTTGTATGGAGTTTTCCCCCTGTATGTTGAGTTTGAAATTAAATATGGTATTTGTTTTCATTCCCACTTCCCAATTAATTGTAAATTAATTCTTATTTAATGTTTTGATAGTGCAACCAAGATTTAATACATCCCCCTGATTTGTGCCTCTCCATTCTATCGCCGCTGTCTTCTGCCTCCACCGTCTCTTAGCCTTCAAATATGAATCTCCGCAAGATCGACTGACAACTGCCTTCGCCTCTCCATCACTTTCAACTTTCATCCCATCACTGCTGACCAGGCCTGTAGAAAACTCAGCAGAAAGTAGCATGAAGAGCTACCGATGAAGTTGGCGTTCAGGTATCCCTGAGTACAGCATAATTTATTTGTTAAATTAATTTTAATATAGATCAATTTACAGTTGTTTCGTTTCTCTTAACTTTTTGTTGTTCCTTTGACATGTAGACCTCTGGTGCGAAGTCCAACGATATTAAAAGGGACAACAACAGAGATGAAGACACCGACCCTAAAGAAAGCTCCAGTGAGGAACATCACGTGGTGAAGGCGGTAAAATTGCAATTTTTGGCCTATCTCAAGGAGGCTAAGGTGCCGATGAAGAAATACGAATTGATGAGAAGAAAGTGTCAAATTTACAATCTCATCTGGAGAAACTTGTAGGAGAAAATTACTATCTTAGTCAATCAGCGAAAGAAGCATATAGAGCTTACATATTGTCGTATGACTCTCATTCCATGAAGCACATTTTTAATGTCCACAAACTCAATATGAAGGACATAGCATCATCATTTTGCTTCCCTTCACCCTCAAAGGTAAATATAGGGTTGGAAAGCAGAGCTTCAAAGGCGAGGAAAATGACACGGAAAAAAGATAAAGGCCGCCATGGTATAAATACAAGCAACCCTTATGGAAGGCAGCAACAAATTGATAGCCAAACTCAATTTCCAAGATACTGATGATCAGTGAGATGAAATTCAGTGTTAAGAAAGGAAGAAGAATGTGTTTTCATAAATCATCATTTTGTATCATTATTTAATCTTTAATTTGGATGTTTTATTTCGCCGTTTTCTTTGTAATATTTCAACATTGCATTGAACAGGGATTGGGAAATGTTGAAAATCTTTTAAAGGCATTAAAAAAAAGATAAACAGCAAATAAGATAAATGCTTGCCTCTGTCTAGCGGCTGAGGCACATTATCACTGACCTGGGCACGTGACCCTCCCAGTATGCTAAATCATGATAAACAAAAGGTGAGGGGAACGGAAAAAAAGTTTGGCATGTGCAATCCATCAATTTCAGTTAGCATGAAAAAAGAAATTTGGCATGAAAACGAAATCATGCATTTCAAATGGTTGGCAGAAATAATTTAAGGCTACCTAGAATGAAAAAGGTTTTTGTAGTTCAAATGATTGGCATGGAAAAAAATAGCCCCTCCCATGTAAATTTTCTCGCTACGCCACTGCCTCAGTCTGTACTGTCTGTCTTCTAAGCGACTTATTCTACACGCAACATCCGATCCACTACTGTAGCTGTTATAAACTTATGATTATATTCCATAAATTAATTTAGTGTGCGTACTCCGTACTGCTTTGAGTGAGTTTTGATATTTCAAACTGATTTGAACATATTACTTGCACATATTACAACCCCTAGTGGAAAATTTGGATCAGGCAGATTATCAAATTTGTTAATTAATGACCCTTCTGCCGGTGCAGGTGTCACCACAGTTGCTCAGAAGTATGAAATACAAAAGCAGTGCTATTCTTAAGGACCCTAGGCTACTAATTTAATTTTACATCGAATATTCTTCAACCCACAATTTCTTTTTCAGTGTTCAACTAAAAATTGTGAAATAACTATCAAAAATAACAATTTCCCCAAGCCTAACTCACTGGTATAATTCGTTCTTTATTCTATGATGATGAATTTTTGGCAAAAACCAAACTATTTGTTGTTATACTAACTTCTCTAACTATAAACAAAATGATAGCTCTTGAAACTATTTTTTTTGAAATAACTAGACACAAGCCTAAGCAAATTACTAGCGTTTGTTATGTACAGTCTGATGGGCAGAATTCATATGCTATTATTGTTAAATTGAAAAATAATACTTACTTGAACTTGATTCCCCAATGACATACGGCGTCGGCCAAGCTAAGGTAGTTCCAAAAGCATCTTCCTTATATGTACACTCTGATGTAGGTCTCCATAGTAATGCGTCATTAACTCTCACAAAGTCTACCCAAACTTTTACCGCGTCTTTTCCTAAAGGAACACGGGAACCATTGATGCTAGATCAGTTGAAGCGATAGTTCCTTCGGCCACTACTCGTCCCGTTCCAGCCACATCAATCAACTTGCATTTATTATTTGCTACCAGAATTGAGCTCTGTTGGATAAGTAAACCAAAATAACGTTTTTTACAAGATAGATCAGTATTGGACACGGATCTAATTGGCCTTGACTAGAGTCCACAGTTGGATCAACTCATACTACAGACAATGTTCATAATCTCTATGTGCTATGCGAAGCCTATGTTCGGAAATGCTTGCTACTCATACTACAGACAAATAGTTTAATCAAATGCACAAGATAAAGCAGAGCAAAACTCAAGCCATGTCATAAGTAATCGCTTTTAGGTCAGGCAGGGACTGAATTTGGGACTTGAGGTAGTGACGCCAATTTAATAAAACACAAGATACCCTTTATTATATAAAATAAAAGGCAAATCAATTAAGTATATGATTTATTACTTAATGGTAGACGAAATAAGGGAAAGCATGCAATCCACTAGTACATCAACCGCAAAAATCAGTTTAGCAGTCTTAAATTATGACTCTATGAGTTCAAAATAATAATAAAATATTGTAATATTAATAACAAAAAATAGAATATCCAATCTGAACTATAATATAACTGATCTATGATACGTAACATACGGAAAATTGCCTGTAGTCATCCCCAAGATCAGCCTCCAAGTCCACAGTTGGATCAACTCATCTTACCTGGTTCAAGAAACATTGTCAGATATAGGGTAAATATTTCTAACATAATATAACTCAATAAGGAGCCCAATAACTGGTTTGCACTAGAATTAGCATTACTATTGACCGAAATGAGTCGACGATAGTATGTCACTTCTTTCACAATAGCATATGATCCAATCTCCAATCATGGTGAAAGTTGATGTGTGTACAGCAAACATGGAGTAATTATCAAAATCTAATCCTGAAGTACCTAAGGAAGGTCCATAACTGTTATATAACCTTAAAATGTCATCACGACAAAATGAAATATGCCAACTGCAAGGTAGTCTTTAATAACATAACTTTTAATAACCCTTGTCCTTGTTTTTAACGCTTACCACTCTCAATTGTTCTACACCTCAGAAATTGGATGAAATAAGGTGCCACCTGTTCCTCGACCGAACATCATTTAAGTGGTCGGTTATGCTAATACTAGGTACGTTTTCCGACAGTGCACCAGTTTTCAATGTCATATCCCAGGTTAAAATGTTCTTGTTTCCGTTTCAGTTTCAGTCATTTGAAAGTGTGGAAATTTCAACCAGATTAACAAAAAACTTTGGGAATTCAGGTTATGATGAAATTGATGCTTCTTTCTGCAAAGATACATTGATCCTTACTGCATACTTGTGTCGACAAGAAATGAATATGTATTATACTTAAAAATTAATTCAATTGTTGGTTTTTACTGTTTTCCCATTTATTTGTTTTCTGAACTGGATTGGAAACGACAAAGTAAGACAATTTTCAACAAGTATTTGACTTTTAGCGCATTTTTCTCTAGTCGGTTCTATTTTTTTTACTTGTTTATACATTTTCTTGCTTTTTATTCCAAAATAAATTGTATTATTTTTTAACAATTAAATAGTAATGCCATATTTGAAATTGAGACTGAAAATTGTCTATGTCATTACAGGAACCGAACCAAAAAACAAATTGAACATTGGGGTCAAATTTCGGCATTTCAACTGGAATTTGGATCCCCCGTTATAATTTATAAATCAAATTTTCATATTATAGAGGTTGAAATAATAAACAAGGAAAATATATTATAGATATTCCGAAGTTATCTTTGGTACAAACATTCTCTAACAACAAGATGTAAGGTTAATGTTGGCATATTAAACAAATTTTGGCATATTACTGCAACTGATTGACCCTTCACTTCATTTTGGCAAGGTTTAATTAATTGTTAGTGTAAATTCCTATTAAACAAATTTTGGCATATTACTGCAACTGATTGACCCTTCGTTGCATTCCAGCTTACAGAGGTACTTATTGATAGAAGTAGTTCACAGCAACACCTATTCCAGAATGTTCATAATCTCTATGTGCTATGTGAAGCCTATGTTTGCAAATGCTTGCTACTCATACTACAGACAAATAGTTTAATCAAATGCACAAGATAAAGCAGAGCAAAAATCAAGCCATGTCATAAGTAACCGCTTTTAGGTCAGGTGGGGACTGAATTTGGGACTTGAGGTAGTGACGCCAATTTAATAAAACACAAGATACCCTTTATTATATAAAATAAAAGGAAAATCAATTAAGTATATGATTTATTACTTAATGGTAGAAGAAATAAGGGAAAGCATGCAACCCACTAGAATATCAACCGCAAAAATCAGTTTAGCAGTCTTAAATTATGAGTTCAAAATAATAATAAAATACTGTAATATCAATAATAAAAAATAGAATATCCAATCTCAACTAGAATATAACCGATCTATGATACGTAACATACGGAAAATTGCCTGTAGTCATCCCCAAGATCAGCCTCCAAGTCCACAGTTGGATCAACTCGTCTTATCTGGTTCAAGAAACTTTGTCAAATATAGGGTAAATATTTCTAACATAATATAACTCAATAAGGAGCCCCTGTAACTAGTTTCCACTAGAATTAGCATTACTATTGACCGAAATGAGTCGACGATATTATGTTACTTCTTTCACAATAGCATATGATCCAATCTCCAATTTTTAAGGATAACAATTTGACCCTGAACGTAAATCAAGCATTAACAATGAAAATTGCAAGTGATACCTTTCTCCGAGATTCACTAGCTACTATGTCATTTGGCTTTAAAAGTAAAACAAGTTCTTCATCCTCTGCCGCCGGGCAGCTACTGTTGCTGAGTTTCTTGAGGATAGCAAATATTCTTCTCTAAAGTATTTTGCCCAGAAATCTTTTTCAGACATCTAAAAGGTATTTCACATTAAACAAAATATTTTAAGACTAGATTCAAGGCCAACTTGATTGAACAAATTCAAAAAAAAATAGACAAGATAGATCTGTAATGGCGCGTTTTGTTAGCTGTCGAATAATTAATTTATTTAATTATTTATATATCGATTTGGCGATATCGATAACTTAAAGTAAAATGTTCGAACTTATAATTTATAATTATAATTAAATCGAACCTGAAACGTCGCGGCAGTTCGCTAT
Organism: Allium sativum; assembly: GCA_030737875.1. Taxonomy (NCBI): domain Eukaryota; kingdom Viridiplantae; phylum Streptophyta; class Magnoliopsida; order Asparagales; family Amaryllidaceae; genus Allium; species Allium sativum. The sequence goes on from CM060922.1 coordinate 865,122,474, forward strand.
TTGGTGATTCGAACTTCAACTGAATGTACGGGATTCGTTTTAAGCCGGATTTCTGTGAAACAAGAAACGTGTGGAGCTGGTAGAGTATATCTTTCTAGTGGAAGAGAAAAATCGGGATTTCGTCGTGTAGATTTTGATTTGTGTCCAAATCAAATTTCAGAAAAGTCGCTATAGAATCGTTTATCGACCGTAACTGTTTATTTGAAATAACTAGATATCAGGCGTGAATTTAGACAAGGTTCTTTTGGGACATAGCGATAATTTAATTTTTAGAATTTTATGGAAATTTTTAATTAATTAAATAAGAAACTTTTTATTTGGAGTATTTTGCACCCTGTATCGACACAGTGTGGTTCCACAAAATGAGTTAAAACAACCAGTATTATTTTATTTTTGGAATCGTAGCACCTTGCTCGTTGAAATGGTATTTTGTTTCCGTCCATAGTGGTTCGTAAACGAATGGAGTTTCATATAGCCCGTACGCTAAACGCTAAACTCAACAATATAAATACAAACCCAAAACCCTTCCTTCACTCATTTCTTTACCGAACAAAATAGACCACGTTCCCTGTCCTGTAACCGTAGAACCCATGTGGAAGTCCAAGAGCACACGTCTTCAGGATCTAACACTATAAATGACCTTCAACTTCTTTCTAAACCTAAATTTAAAGTCCACGCACTTCATTCTTTGAGCCGCCACGAAAAGAACGAGAAAACCGAAATCATCCATCTTCATAAAAATCGAACAAATCCTATAAAAATCTATAAATCGAACGAGATGTATATTCGAATTCTTGAGACCTAGATCTGCATGCTGGTGCTAACCTTGTTGAGTTCGAACTCGTATTTGTTGCGGTTGATTTTTAGGGCGAGGAGGAGCTGCCTTGGTAAAGGTCTGATGAGATTTTGTGATGGAAAAGCTCGGTGCAGTCGCGTTGCTCTGGCCTAGGAAATGCGAGTGCATGAAAGAATGAGAACGGGACGTTGGAGAGTTCGGTTTTGGATAGCAAACGCAGTGATTGATGGAGCTCGGGCTGCGCAGTTCGCTGGCGAAGTCGGGCTGGTGTACGGTGGAATGAAGGGAGTTCGATGTTCACGTTTTGGTTAGGACCGGAGCAGATAACAGAAAAAGTTGGATGAGGGGTCACGGCAGGCAAGTGTGGGTTTGGATGGAAATACTGGGGTGATGGAACTGTTTGTAGCTGGTTAAAGGGTTACAGGCACTTGGTGGAGTTATGGAGGAGCAGACGTGTGGGAAGGGGGCGGACGTGGATTGTATTGGCATTGCTGGTGATTAACATAAGTCCACATCAAAAAGAAAATAAAGAAAAAAATATAACAGTAAAGAGAATGGAAAACGAGGAAGTAGTGAGGGCCTTGACGTCTTGGATAGATGAACGGTGAACAATGGTGAAGGGTTCGAGGGTATTTGATGTCACCATTCATCACAGTACAAAGTAAAACTTTCGTTCGAACCATTTCTGGGAGTAGCAGATATAACTGGGAGGTGCGATGTGGAAGGGTTGGTGGACGATGAGTACGGATGAAGTAATGTTTCGGAAATGGCTGGTTTGGGAAGCTGGAGTCGTATTTAGGGAAGACAACAGTAGACGGATACAGGTCTGAACATGGATAATGGGCCAACGTGGGAGTATAAGGTGAGGCCCAAAGTTTCATTTAATTGAAACTTAGTTTTTGTTTTAATTAAATAAGAAATAAAATTGAAACTTAAATAACTGGTACATACCTCGTCAGATTTTCAAACCGTCTGTCACGTTGAGATCGTGTGGACGACGGCTACGCACTGGGACTGACCAGGAGTGAATCCGAGCTCGCTACAATTTATAGTGAAATAAATTGTCCGTTTGGAACAAGCGACAATTATCGTTATTAACGATGATCGTCCAATGTGAGTAAAACTCACCAACTCTGAACAGTTTATAATTTCATGTTGTATTGTTAGAACTGTTAAAATTGTCTGTTTGACTGTGTGTTGATTGTTTGATTGAACTGCCAGTCAGTTAGTTAAATTCCTATATTGATTTTGTTTAACAGAATGTATCATATGGAACTGAAAGTGATGTTATCTATATTGTGTAACATCTGTGGATGCAGGGAAACAGGTTGGAGGAATCCGACTGGATTCCTCAACATTTATTTTACCGTTTTTCATATATGGTGATATATGATGTGTTATGAAATCTGTTATTAATTTCATATGTTTGAATGATACCGATCATTGTTATACGACACGTTAAACACCGTAGGTGATACTAGAATGTAAAAAGGGAATTTTCAACGTTTATATTGAAAATAAATCTTATTTATAAAATCGATAGGATTTTATAAAATGAAAACATTTATTTATTTAGGAAATAAATAAAGGAACATTTATTTAGATTATAAATAAATGGAATAAAGGAATATTTATTTAGGGAATAAATAAAGGAACACTTGTTCGGAAAATAAATAGAATTATACAAGGATAGATTTAAACACGTGCTTCGCACACGGTATAACACGATATGGACTTAAATGAGATATTAAATAGGAAATCTGTTTTAAACAGATAAATTGAAGTAGATTAATTTATAAATAATGGTTTATAAATTAAATAAATTATTTAGCGTTGATAAATGGAATATATATAAGTCTGGACTTATATAGAGAAGTAGAAACGTTATTAAAAGGACATTTATAAAGTGAAGAACCGTTACTAAAAGTAAATCTTTATAAATGGATAAACTTGTAGAAAGTAAATCTTTATCAATGGATAAACGTTGTAAAAAGGAAATCTTTCGAAATGAGTTATTCGAATTAGATATTTGAATAGAGTTAAACACATTAGAGTGATTCGAATTACTTATTCGAATAGAGTTAAACAAAGTAATTTGTTAGGTTAACCAAAGCAAGTTAGTCGAGTAAATCAAAGTAATTGGTTAAGTTAACCAAAGTAAATTAGTTAAGATAAACTAAGCGGTTAATCGAAGTGAATTAGTTAAGTTAAACTAATTTGTAAATCAAAGTGAATTAGTTGCGTCAAACTAAGTGACTTAGTTAAGTTAAACTAATTTGTAAATCAAAGTGAATTAGTTGCGTCAAACTAAGTGAATTAGTCAAGTTAAACTAATTGGTTAATCGAAGTAAATTAGTTGGGTTAATCTAAGTGAATTAGCTGAGTTAAACTAAGTAAATCGGTTAGAGTTAATCAAAGTGAATTAACTAAGTTAAACTAAGTGGATTAGTTCAGTTAATCGAGACAAGTAAATCAAGTTAGGTTAAACCATTTGAGTTAACCAGTTAAAGTTTACCAGTAAAGATAAACAGTTAGAGTTGACCAGTTAAAGTTTACCAGTTAAAGATAAACAGTTAGAGTTGACCAGTTAAAGTTGACTAGTTAAAGTTGACCAGTTAGAGTTACTCAGTTAGAGTTGACCAGTTAAAGTTTACCAGTTAAAGATAAACAGTTAGAGTTGACCAGTTAAAGTTGACTAGTTAAAGTTGACCAGTTAGAGTTACTCAGTTAAAGTTGACCAGTTAGAGTTACTCAGTTAGAGTTGACCAGTTAGAGTTATCCAAGTGGAGTTAATCGAGTAGAGTTGCCGAATATCACTTATTCGAAGTAGAGTTATCGAATATAGAGTATTCGAGGGAAGAGTAATCGAATATAGTTTATTCGAGTGGAGAAATCAAATGTTATTCATTTGAGAAGAGTTACCGAATATTATTTATTCGAAGAATAGTTATCGAATATTGGTTATTCGAAGTTAGTTAATCCAAAGGAGTTATTCGAAGTTAGTAAATCCAAAGGAGTTATTCGAAGTTAGTTAATCCAAAGGAGTTATTCGAAGTTAGCTAATCCAAAGGAGTTATTCGAAGTTAGTTAATCCAAAGGAGTTAGTCGAAGAGTTAATCGAATATAGTTATTCGAAAGAAGGTGTTAATCGAATATAGTTATTCGAGTAAAGTTAAAAGAGTTAATCGAATTTAGTTATTCGAAATGAGTTATTCGAATTTGATATTTGAATAGAGTTAAACACATTAGAGTGATTCGAATTACTTATTCAAATAGAGTTAAACACGTAAGAGTTAATTGAATATTAGTTATTCAATTAGAGTTAAACCGAATTTAGTTATTCGAAAGGAGTTAATCAATTTGAGTTAAGTCAATCGATTTGAATTAAGTTGAATCGAAATGGAGTAAACCGATTAGAATTAAGTTAATCGAGTTAGAGTAAATCGAATATTGGTTATTCGAAGGTAAGTTATTCGAATTAGTTATTCGAAGGAGTTAATCAAATGAGTCGATCCAAAGGAGTTAGTCGAATATTAGTTATTCGAATAGAGTTAAAGGAGTTATCGATTTAATTTGATCGAAAGGAGTTATCGATTAGTAAATCGAAAGGAGATTTTCGAATATAGCATATTCGAAAGAAAGAGATCGAATATTGTTTATTCGAAAGAGAGAGATTTCAAATATGAGTTATTCGAAGAGAGATAATCGAATATAGGTTATTCGAAGAAGAGTTAATCAAATAGAGATTACTCGAAAGAGAGTTATACGTCGAATTCGATTATAGCGAATTCGGGAAAGTACTATTTACTTTCCAGGGTTTAAATCAAGATTAAGTTATTGATTTAGAAATTAGGTGTCTGTTAAATTATTCGAGTTAGGAAATAAAATATATAGGGGTAGGAATTATAACGTTATAGTTATAATCAAACACTGTCATATAAGAAGTGGATTCGTAACCTGAATCCGAGAATTTGCGTAAACAGATGATTGTAAAAAGTGAGCGATGAGCTTCATCTATTTCACAGTAAAGGACGTTGTTCAATTAAGGTCTGCGAGGTAATTATACCCCAACTTGATTGACTTCAGAATTGACAAAGGAATAGTTGTGGTTCGATCTAAAAGGTTGATTAGGAATAAAGTTAAGGAATAAGCGATAAATGGATTAAGCGAAACGATGTTTTATACAACGTTCATTGGAAATCCGTAAATGAGTTTTGGAAACGTTTTCCAAATATAGTCAGATATGTTTTCCAAACATAGAAAATGAAATGTTTTCATGATAAGAATTTAAGAAATAGAGTTAAGCAAATTTAGAAACTGACTGGAGAGGGTAAGTTGAACGGTTTTCTAAGTGACGATCTGATGTTGGTTTCGACCTTCCAGATTGATACTTAGAGAATTGTTCTCATACTAGTTACAGTTAGGGACTGATAGTTGCGGAATAATAGTGATGTGAAAATAAGCTATGGAAATGTTTTCCAATGATTAATAACATATATTTTCTAAATAAGGAAATATGAACATATGATGATTGATCGATCGAATTCCCATTTGGAAATAAGATCGTTGTTTGTACACCGACATGTTTTCATTTGATAGTTAGATCACAGACTATCAAAGTTTTTACCATTTTAACGTTGTTAATATGGAGAGACCGGTTGGATTATTATCCAAAGAACCACTCTGTATCGGCATAAGCGTTACGAGCAATATATGCCAAAGATAAATTGAAGACGGAGTAAAGTGCAAGGGCTGTTGTATAAGTCTTAGATAACAGTGACTAAGATGGATATACTGAATAGTGCCTTCGGTTTGTCCAGTCCCAGGACAACGTATATGGAAGAAGGTCTGACAGAGTATATCCAATGGATCGCGTAAGTTGATCTGTTCAAACGTATTCACGTTTGGTGGCGGAGGAATTCGTTTCTCTTAGCTGTATACCCGTGTTATTTTTGAATAAGTCAATTTGTGATTTGGCGGGTATGACGATGTGGCATTCAAAGTGAATGGTGATCAGATGTTCTGAAGATAGACGTAGCTTCTAGCCTCACACCAGGAAGTAACAAAAGTTGGGCTAGGCAGCATGGCTAGTTGGGTCATTCCCAAGCAGGGTGTATTGTCACCGATCTAGGGAATGTCCATATTTATACTTCTTTTTGTTTCTGTATCTTCGGATGACGGTTTGATGGCCTACAACCGTGGTGGCAATATATTCGCGACACTCAAGCTAAATGAGTGAGCGGTCATGTGTGGCCGGGTTGCAAGACGTTCTTGTTGAACCCTGAGTGTATCCCCTCTAGAGTACACTATTTGGAAGGTGCTCCCATACCTTGTCTGTTGGAATCCATTCCCCGATAAGAGCCCTGCGGTTTATGATTTTATACTATGTATGTAGAACGTGAGATGCAAGCGTTTCTGCTAGATTGATACCTATTTGTACTTAGACATTATTATAATATCACAATGATATTGCTTGTCAAAGTTGTTCAGATACTCATAAGGAAAAACCCGTTCCGTATTCACGGCGTGGTCTTATGAGATATCCTATACCTGTTTTAAACTATTTTACTCATACCAGTCCCATGACTGACCCGGAGTTTACTTTGTTGTTTTCCCTAAACTCTTGGGTGCCTAAATTTGTACGGGCAGTCAAGTAGTCGGGATTTACAGATATACATGGAGAGCTTGGAGCAGGAGACTTCAAGATTCTATAGCTATAGTTATTTCCGCTGTGTTGTAAGTGTTGTACTCTGATAAGTGCTATTGTATATATATAACTGTTTACTTCAAAGTTATGTTATATATTATATGTTATTCGTTCCGCTGTGAGATTCGTGTTACTCTGATGATTCTGATGTTCTTCTTCTTCTTCTATTCTATTAGTTCTATCTTTTCTTTCTCACCTTCTAAATTCTTTCACTAACGTCTCGGAATTTCCGACTCTCGAGGAGTCGGAAATTTCCAGCCATTACAGTTGGTATCAGAGCTTAAGTTAAGTGATTACCTTGGCTCTGTGGCATAACTCGATAGAGATGGGATTAGTAATATCCTAGATTGAGTTTGAGTGTATATATATGAGCGCGTAATTGTTATTCAATATAAAATGGTTTTATATTGTGGAGACTCATTGGTTGAGTGGCTTATGAATTCTGGTCGATCAGTTTTGATCCACTGTATCGATAAGGGTTACTAAACACTCGAATACGATGAACCGTCATGGTATGTTTTGAAAGGGGGTAAATGAAATAATTTTTCCCAAAATATATTTGTTTATAGAAGAAATATATATCTTGAAATTATTATAGTATATTGATTGTGTTGGTTGTTATTATAATCGAATAAGATTATAAAAGGGTTAAATGGTTATAAATGACCAATCAGAATTCATATGAATGTAATATATGAAATAGTTTGAATTGAATATGAATTTAAATCAGAATTTGGAATTTAAAATAAGGAAATTTTAAGTTCCTGAGAGATTTTGAAAATGTTTTTCAAATTGAAAATGATATAGTATTGAACTCACTTCGATAGCTGGAAAATAGATTCTGATGATGAATCTAGACATCATCAGTGTTCATTTTCGAGTTCTAAGTGACGGATTACTACCAAAGGTTTTGTTTTTGAATTGTTTTGAGAAAACAAGTTGTTTAGAAATTCAAAGGTTTTGAATTGGCATTATGATTTCAAATTGATTTGAAAGAAACCCAGGAACTTAAGTTCTGGAATTAAAATTTAACTAATGAAGTTAAATAAAATGAGATGGTAAAAATAAATTGAAATTTAACTTGAACCGAGTTAAATAAAATTGAATTGGGATAAGAGATAATCTAGAATGGAACCAAATTGATAAGTCAACAATTTGGAATTTGATATTAGAGTTCGAATGAAATTCGATTTGGATTTGAGGATATGAACTGATTGGGGATCAATTGAAATGGATAACATTGGTATATGTTGAAGTGGTAGCAGATGAAAGGGATAGAGTTAAATGCCCGACAAAAAGGTACAAGTTTATAGCATATATGAGTTTGGATTTTATGAGCCGAATTGGCAAGCCGTTTGGCTATTTTGATTTCTTTTTGGATTGGAGGAGGCCTAGAGAGGCGAGTTGTGGTTTGACGTATTAAGCCGTACAAAGGAGGTTATGGCGAAATTTTCTAAAAATATAAAGTGTTAGAGAATTTTCAAAATTTTTGGAAATTTTAGTTAGTCGAAAGGAATTAATAATTTAATTGAAATTTTAATGGTTCAGTTGAAACTGGAGTTGAGAAGTAAACTAAAAGATATTTGAATCTAGTTAGTAAAGTTGGTAGCATTTTCCTAGCTTAGCAATTTCGAGGACGAAATTTTTTTAAGGGGGGAAGTCTGTAATGGCGCGTTTTGTTAGCTGTCGAATAATTAATTTATTTAATTATTTATATATCGATTTGGCGATATCGATAACTTAAAGTAAAACGTTCGAACTTATAATTTATAATTATAATTAAATCGAACCTGAAACGTCGCGGCAGTTCGCTATTTGGTGATTCGAACTTCAACTGAATGTACAGGATTCGTTTTAAGCCGGATTTCTGTGAAACAAGAAACGTGTGGAGCTGGTAGAGTATATCTTTCTAGTGGAAGAGAAAAATCGGGATTTCGTCGTGTAGATTTTGATTTGTGTCCAAATCAAATTTCAGAAAAGTCGCTATAGAATCGTTTATCGACCGTAACTGTTTATTTGAAATAACTAGATATCAGGCGTGAATTTAGACAAGGTTCTTTTGGGACATAGCGATAATTTAATTTTTAGAATTTTATGGAAATTTTTAATTAATTAAATAAGCTACTTTTTATTTGGAGTATTTTGCACCCTGTATCGACACAGTGTGGTTCCACAAAATGAGTTAAAACAACCGGTATTATTTTATTTTTGGAATCGTAGCACCTTGCTCGTTGAAATGGTATTTTTGTTTCCGTCCATAGTGGTTCGTAAACGAATGGAGTTTCATATAGCCCATACGCTAAACGCTAAACTCAACAATATAAATACAAACCCAAAACCCTTCCTTTACTCTTTTCTTTCCCGAACAAAATAGACCACGTTCCCTGTCCTGTAACCGTAGAACCCATGTGGAAGTCCAAGAGCACACGTCTTCAGGATCTAACACTATAAATGACCTTCAACTTCTTTCTAAACCTAAATTTAAAGTCCACGCACTTCATTCTTTGAGCCGCCACGAAAAGAACGAGAAAACCGAAATCATCCATCTTCATAAAAATCGAACAAATCCTATAAAAATCTATAAATCGAACGAGATGTATATTCGAATTCTTGAGACCTAGATCTGCATGCTGGTGCTAACCTTGTTGAGTTCGAACTCGTATTTGTTGCGGTTGATTTTTAGGGCGAGGAGGAGCTGCCTTGGTAAAGGTCTGATGAGATTTTGTGATGGAAAAGCTCGGTGCAGTCGCGTTGCTCTGGCCTAGGAAATGCGAGTGCATGAAAGAATGAGAACGGGACGTTGGAGAGTTCGGTTTTGGATAGCAAACGCAGTGATTGATGGAGCTCGGGCTGTGCAGTTCGTTGGCGAAGTCGGGCTGGTGTACGGTGGAATGAAGGGAGTTCGATGTTCACGTTTTGGTTAGGACCGGAGCAGATAACAGAAAAAGTTGGATGAGGGGTCACGGCAGGCAAGTGTGGGTTTGGATGGAAATACTGGGGTGATGGAACTGTTTGTAGCTGGTTAAAGGGTTACAGGCACTTGGTGGAGTTATGGAGGAGCAGACGTGTGGGAAGGGGGCGGACGTGGATTGTATTGGCATTGCTGGTGATTAACATAAGTCCACATCAAAAAGAAAATAAAGAAAAAAATATAACAGTAAAGAGAATGGAAAACGAGGAAGTAGTGAGGGCCTTGACGTCTTGGATAGATGAACAGTGAACAATGGTGAAGGGTTCGAGGGTATTTGATGTCACCATTCATCACAGTACAAAGTAAAACTTTCGTTCGAACCATTTCTGGGAGTAGCGGATATAACTGGGAGGTGCGATGTGGAAGGGTTGGTGGACGATGAGTACGGATGAAGTAATGTTTCGGAAATGGCTGGTTTGGGAAGCTGGAGTCGTATTTAGGGAAGACAACAGTAGACGGATACAGGTCTGAACATGGATAATGGGCCAACGTGGGAGTATAAGGTGAGGCCCAAAGTTTCATTTAATTGAAACTTAGTTTTTGTTTTAATTAAATAAGAAATAAAATTGAAACTTAAATAACTGGTACATACCTCGTCAGATTTTCAAACCGTCTGTCACGTTGAGATCGTGTGGACGACGGCTACGCACTGGGACTGACCAGGAGTGAATCCGAGCTCGCTACAATTTATAGTGAAATAAATTGTCCGTTTGGAACAAGCGACAATTATCGTTATTAACGATGATCGTCCAATGTGAGTAAAACTCACCAACTCTGAACATTTTATAATTTCATGTTGTATTGTTAGAACTGTTAAAATTGTCTGTTTGACTGTGTGTTGATTGTTTGATTGAACTGCCAGTCAGTTAGTTAAATTCCTATATTGATTTTGTTTAACAGAATGTATCATATGGAACTGAAAGTGATGTTATCTATATTGTGTAACATCTGTGGATGCAGGGAAACAGGTTGGAGGAATCCGACTGGATTCCTCAACATTTATTTTACCGTTTTTCATATATGGTGATATATGATGTGTTATGAAATCTGTTATTAATTTCATATGTTTGAATGATACCGATCATTGTTATACGACACGTTAAACACCGTAGGTGATACTAGAATGTAAAAAGGGAATTTTCAACGTTTATATTGAAAATAAATCTTATTTATAAAATCGATAGGATTTTATAAAATGAAAACATTTATTTATTTAGGAAATAAATAAAGGAACATTTATTTAGATTATAAATAAATGGAATAAAGGAATACTTATTTAGGGAATAAATAAAGGAACACTTGTTCGGAAAATAAATAGAATTATACAAGGATAGATTTAAACACGTGCTTCGCACACGGTATAATACGATATGGATTAAAATGAGATATTAAATAGGAAATCTGTTTTAAACAGATAAATTGAAGTAGATTAATTTATAAATAATGGTTTATAAATTAAATAAATTATTTAGCGTTGATAAATGGAATATATATAAGTCTGGACTTATATAGAGAAGTAGAAACGTTATTAAAAGGACATTTATAAAGTGAAGAACCGTTACTAAAAGTAAATCTTTATAAATGGATAAACTTGTAGAAAGTAAATCTTTATCAATGGATAAACGTTGTAAAAAGGAAATCTTTCGAAATGAGTTATTCGAATTAGATATTTGAATAGAGTTAAACACATTAGAGTGATTCGAATTACTTATTCGAATAGAGTTAAACAAAGTAATTTGTTAGGTTAACCAAAGCAAGTTAGTCGAGTAAATCAAAGTAATTGGTTAAGTTAACCAAAGTAAATTAGTTAAGATAAACTAAGCGGTTAATCGAAGTGAATTAGTTAAGTTAAACTAATTTGTAAATCAAAGTGAATTAGTTGCGTCAAACTAAGTGACTTAGTTAAGTTAAACTAATTTGTAAATCAAAGTGAATTAGTTGCGTCAAACTAAGTGAATTAGTCAAGTTAAACTAATTGGTTAATCGAAGTAAATTAGTTGGGTTAATCTAAGTGAATTAGCTGAGTTAAACTAAGTAAATCGGTTAGAATTAATCAAAGTGAATTAACTAAGTTAAACTAAGTGGATTAGTTCAGTTAATCGAGACAAGTAAATCAAGTTAGGTTAAACCATTTGAGTTAACCAGTTAAAGTTTACCAGTAAAGATAAACAGTTAGAGTTGACCAGTTAAAGTTTACCAGTTAAAGATAAACAGTTAGAGTTGACCAGTTAAAGTTGACTAGTTAAAGTTGACCAGTTAGAGTTACTCAGTTAGAGTTGACCAGTTAAAGTTTACCAGTTAAAGATAAACAGTTAGAGTTGACCAGTTAAAGTTGACTAGTTAAAGTTGACCAGTTAGAGTTACTCAGTTAAAGTTGACTAGTTAAAGTTGACCAGTTAGAGTTACTCAGTTAGAGTTGACCAGTTAGAGTTATCCAAGTGGAGTTAATCGAGTAGAGTTGCCGAATATCACTTATTCGAAGTAGAGTTATCGAATATAGAGTATTCGAGGGAAGAGTAATCGAATATAGTTTATTCGAGTGGAGAAATCAAATGTTATTCATTTGAGAAGAGTTACCGAATATTATTTATTCGAAGAATAGTTATCGAATATTGGTTATTCGAAGTTAGTTAATCCAAAGGAGTTATTCGAAGTTAGTAAATCCAAAGGAGTTATTCGAAGTTAGTTAATCCAAAGGAGTTATTCGAAGTTAGCTAATCCAAAGGAGTTATTCGAAGTTAGTTAATCCAAAGGAGTTAGTCGAAGAGTTAATCGAATATAGTTATTCGAAAGAAGGTGTTAATCGAATATAGTTATTCGAGTAAAGTTAAAAGAGTTAATCGAATTTAGTTATTCGAAATGAGTTATTCGAATTTGATATTTGAATAGAGTTAAACACATTAGAGTGATTCGAATTACTTATTCAAATAGAGTTAAACACGTAAGAGTTAATTGAATATTAGTTATTCAATTAGAGTTAAACCGAATTTAGTTATTCGAAAGGAGTTAATCAATTTGAGTTAAGTCAATCGATTAGAATTAAGTTGAATCGAAATGGAGTAAACCGATTAGAATTAAGTTAATCGAGTTAGAGTAAATCGAATATTGGTTATTCGAAGGTAAGTTATTTGAATTAGTTATTCGAAGGAGTTAATCAAATGAGTCGATCCAAAGGAGTTAGTCGAATATTAGTTATTCGAATAGAGTTAAAGGAGTTATCGATTTTAGTTTGATCGAAAGGAGTTATCGATTAGTAAATCGAAAGGAGATTTTCGAATATAGCATATTCGAAAGAAAGAGATCGAATATTGTTTATTCGAAAGAGAGAGATTTCGAATATGAGTTATTCGAAGAGAGATAATCGAATATAGGTTATTCGAAGAAGAGTTAATCAAATAGAGATTACTCGAAAGAGAGTTATACGTCGAATTCGATTATAGCGAATTCGGGAAAGTACTATTTACTTTCCAGGGTTTAAATCAAGATTAAGTTATTGATTTAGAAATTAGGTGTCTGTTAAATTATTCGAGTTAGGAAATAAAATATATAGGGGTAGGAATTATAACGTTATAGTTATAATCAAACACTGTCATATAAGAAGTGGATTCGTAACCTGAATCCGAGAATTTGCGTAAACAGATGATTGTAAAAAGTGAGCGATGAGCTTCATCTATTTCACAGTAAAGGACGTTGTTCAATTAAGGTCTGCGAGGTAATTATACCCCAACTTGATTGACTTCAGAATTGACAAAGGAATAGTTGTGGTTCGATCTAAAAGGTTGATTAGGAATAAAGTTAAGGAATAAGCGATAAATGGATTAAGCGAAACGATGTTTTATACAACGTTCATTGGAAATCCGTAAATGAGTTTTGGAAACGTTTTCCAAATATAGTCAGATATGTTTTCTAAACATAGAAAATGAAATGTTTTCATGATAAGAATTTAAGAAATAGAGTTAAGCAAATTTAGAAACTGACTGGAGAGGGTAAGTTGAACGGTTTTCTAAGTGACGATCTGATGTTGGTTTCGACCTTCCAGATTGATACTTAGAGAATTGTTCTCATACTAGTTACAGTTAGGGACTGATAGTTGCGGAATAATAGTGATGTGAAAATAAGCTATGGAAATGTTTTCCAATGATTAATAACATATATTTTCTAAATAAGGAAATATGAACATATGATGATTGATCGATCGAATTCCCATTTGGAAATAAGATCGTTGTTTGTACACCGACATGTTTTCATTTGATAGTTAGATCACAGACTATCAAAGTTTTTACCATTTTAACGTTGTTAATATGGAGAGACCGGTTGGATTATTATCCAAAGAACCACTCTGTATCGGCATAAGCGTTACGAGCAATATATGCCAAAGATAAATTGAAGACGGAGTAAAGTGCAAGGGCTGTTGTATAAGTCTTAGATAACAGTGACTAAGATGGATATACTGAATAGTGCCTTCGGTTTGTCCAGTCCCAGGACAACGTATATGGAAGAAGGTCTGACAGAGTATATCCAATGGATCGCGTAAGTTGATCTGTTCAAACGTATTCACGTTTGGTGGCGGAGGAATTCGTTTCTCTTAGCTGTATACCCGTGTTATTTTTGAATAAGTCAATTTGTGATTTGGCGGGTATGACGATGTGGCATTCAAAGTGAATGGTGATCAGATGTTCTGAAGATAGACGTAGCTTCTAGCCTCACACCAGGAAGTAACAAAAGTTGGGCTAGGCAGCATGGCTAGTTGGGTCATTCCCAAGCAGGGTGTATTGTCACCGATCTAGGGAATGTCCATATTTATACTTCTTTTTGATTCTGTATCTTCGGATGACGGTTTGATGGCCTACAACCGTGGTGGCAATATATTCACGACACTCAAGCTAAATGAGTGAGCGGTCATGTGTGGCCGGGTTGCAAGACGTTCTTGTTGAACCCTGAGTGTATCCCCTCTAGAGTACACTATTTGGAAGGTGCTCCCATACCTTGTCTGTTGGAATCCATTCCCCGATAAGAGCCCTGCGGTTTATGATTTTATACTATGTATGTAGAACGTGAGATGCAAGCGTTTCTGCTAGATTGATACCTATTTGTACTTATACATTATTATAATATCACAATGATATTGCTTGTCAAAGTTGTTCAGATACTCATAAGGAAAAACCCGTTCCGTATTCACGGCGTGGTCTTATGAGATATCCTATACCTGTTTTAAACTATTTTACTCATACCAGTCCCATGACTGACCCGGAGTTTACTTTGTTGTTTTCCCTAAACTCTTGGGTGCCTAAATTTGTACGGGCAGTCAAGTAGTCGGGATTTACAGATATACATGGAGAGCTTGGAGCAGGAGACTTCAAGATTCTATAGCTATAGTTATTTCCGCTGTGTTGTAAGTGTTGTACTCTGATAAGTGCTATTGTATATATATAATTGTTTACTTCAAAGTTATGTTATATATTATATGTTATTCGTTCCGCTGTGAGATTCGTGTTAATCTGATGATTCTGATGTTCTTCTTCTTCTTCTATTCTATTAGTTCTATCTTTTCTTTCTCACCTTCTAAATTCTTTCACTAACGTCTCGGAATTTCCGACTCTCGAGGAGTCGGAAATTTCCAGCCGTTACAAGATCAGTATTACTCATATAATCTGTTATAATTTGTTATGAAAACTATTATAAATGATGGCTGCACTATGTTGAAAATTGCAAGGCAAAAGATATAAACTATTGTAAACACAGCATCTTACAGCTGTGCATGGAGTTGGTCTTCGAGTGAGATGGGGGAACTATTCAAGACTTATCATGACGATTCAGTGTCCAATAAATTACCTGACGAGAATGATATTACAAATTTTCACAGAAGAGAATGATTTTTATTTAATATATTTTTACTGTCAGAAAGACTATGATGAAGTGTAAGCAAACGAGTCTTATTTTTATGACAAACGACTAATGATAATTAAAAAATGAACAGAGCATGAAACTGAAGACTATTCCAATATGAGTTTGCTTTTCTAATTTAGACATTGACTTCTGGACTAACGAAATTATTGGTCGAATCGCTTCTGTTGTTGGTTTGCCTATTAAAATGGACTAAGTTACAATGGGAATGGCTTTCATCTCTTTTGCTAGAGTGCTTGTGGAAGTTGATTCTAATTTTAATTTTTCTAAAAATATTCCTATTCTAGATGCTAACAGCAATACTATTTCGCAAGATGTGTTAAGTGAGTGGACGCCATTGAACTGTTATAAGCGCATGTGTTATGAGGCAACAACAGAAAATGCAATTTTGTTAAGACATGGCTTCCTAAACATCAAAATGATCAAGCTGAAAATAACAAAAACAGAGTGGATTCTATGCATGTTGATTCATTGAGCAGTGCATCGGATACATCATATTCATGCCCACAACATATGAGCTGTAACATATTTCATTTTGCTTACTATTTTCATTCCTTTTTTGCACACTTTCTTACAATAGATAATCCCAATAAAGTATGGTGAAATCAATATTTTATTGAAATACATAATTTAAGCAATATCTATTATTAACAGAAATAGCGATCAAATCTTCTAATAAAATAGTGCTGACATGTTATAGAAGCAAATTTCAATGTACCACTTGTAGCAGCATTGTATTATATACTTCTCCGTAATAAAGTTAAATATACAAATTAATCTGTACTCTTACATGGATGTATAAACTAATTGCAAATGTGCACAATAGAGAAAGACAATGGAAATCTCCTAATGAAATAGACTTTGTGACATCATAATGAAATTTAAGAGAACACAAAGATTAAAGTTTCTAATCTTGATGCATTTAGCTTTTCATAAATGATAGAAGTTGCACGCAACTCATACATTTCTTTTCTAGTGTATCAGTTTCTTTTTTTAGTGTAATAACTTAGATGTGGACTATGATGTGCAGAACCAAACATGGGGAAATTTCTAGTTAACTAAATGAAACAACAGCTATAAATGATAGTACAACTCCTTATATCAATTCAGGTATCTAGTACCTAGCAATTAGTAAACTATAAGTTGAAAATTTCAAAATAATTTGGAGTATAATTTAATCATCTCTGATTGAAGCATCACATTATCAGCCTTATTAATTATGTTTGTATTTTGGGCCTGTCTGATTGTATTTTGGGAAGAAGTCATAAATTTACTTATAATGCATGGTTTTTCATGAGGAAGAATACAACTACTTTAAATTCAGATCCCATACCTGAATCGATTCCCACAATACAACTTTCAATTCATCGCTTAGAAGCCTCCAATCGGCAAGTTAAATCTAACCAACATTTTCTTTTAAGATGCGCCTACTCCAACTTCATTTGGATAGGCTAAACTCCATTCTACACTTGCAACTCGACAGATAATAACTCAGACCTTCTTCGGTTAATCGATAATTACGCCCATACTAATTAATTGAGAAACTTTTATAATGACTTAAGGACGTAGTAATTACATCAGTTGTATGGTATACAGTATGTATGTCCTTAATTACATCAGTTTGAAGTCATCGGTTGTATGGTTTTGAGTCATCAATATGTATGGTTTTGATATTTAGACGCTTGTTGCAATAATAATCAAAAGGCGTAGACTGCTATTTTAAATGTCTGAATCCTTGTTCGATCAGGCTACGTTCTTAAAAATAAATAAATTTTGCATGTTTGTGGATCACAATCTAGTCTCAGTATGTTGAAAAAACCTCGAAACAAACCTTTTCGGATTATATAATTCTTCAAATTTGATAAATAAATTGCACAGTGGTCAAGTATATAGCAGAGACTATCAATTTAAGTAGAACACCTACAATTTTGTAAAGACTCAAAAAGAAGAATTAAAGAAAAAATAAATGAAAACGTAAATATTATTCAAAACATTGAAAAGTTGGATGTAAATATAGAAAGTAGTTACAAAATTATATAAAATGTGCATTAATGTTGAACCAACAATGAATGTTGAAGTAATTTGAATACTATTATGAATGTATATGAAGTAATTGTTACACTTATGTTTTGTGCGTAAAATAAGAAAGCAAAAAACGAAATAGGTTACTTAGTCAGTGAAGCCATTAAAAATCCTCGGAACACGGTCTCCTCAAGAACTGGTGCTAAAACTCTGGTTACACCTACTAAACAAGAAGTGCTGATGCTAGATGAACCGATCAATGGCAACAAGCGTATAACGGCGCCAGTATCTCTTTGTGGTGGGTTATCACTAAAAGCAGTCAATGCAACACCTGCTAATGATACAGTGATGACTGTGCCTACAAGACCAATTCCAGCCCACAGAAGCTAACCTCTTCTAAGATCAAAAGGTTCGGGCAATGGCTGAAAGGCATTAGTGATGCCATACATAATCCCTAATATGACAGCAGTAACACTAAACTGGCCGACAAAAAGAACTTCCGACTTCTGATTTATACTCAAACCTTCACCCTATAATCCCAATACTGCAATATTGATGCTTCAGCCAATCCTGTTAAAACAAGACTTCCACCACATGCTGATGCTTCATTAATCCTAGTATATTGCTAAAAACAAACCAAATTCTTGCTTCCTAGTGGCTAGTACCACGATGTGGTATCAAAAAGGAAAAACTGGGTGCATATCTCCTAGTATATTCAGATCTTGCTCTAAAATACGTACATATATCTTTGCATATATCGGCCATATCATAGGCTTATATGGCCAAAGATATTTCAAACCTATCTAGTGATTAGCACAATCACATACACGTATATATACAAATAACTTTTACACCCGCCCAATTAATAAACTAATGACACCCAAAAACTACTAATAACACATAATACATAAAAACAAATAACTAATACATGAATATTAATTAGTTCAATAAATTTAATTGATTTATAACATATATAAATTAATTAAATTGCGTAGTATTTCGGAAAATCATCGAGCACTTGTGCAATTCACTGGTGTGAATACAGTCAATAATTTAATAGCTAATGGTGTAAATCAAAGCATAAATAATGCAGAATAATATCATGCATGGATATCATAAAAGATTAAAGTTTTGACAATGCCTTTTCTTTTTGGATACGCATAACTGGGAAGGGAAAAACTATGCATAACAAAATAATAAATGGGTGAACACATGAACAAAATAACAAGTGAGTGAACAAAATAACAAGTGAGTGAACAAAATAACAAGTGAGTGAACAAAATAGTAAATGGTACATAATATGGTCAGTTACTACATATGACACTACATCATGATCAATGTAAAACGAACAAAGATGTATAAATATATGCTTCTAGAAATACCTGAAAGTTGTATAACGACACTCAAGCAGACTTAACATCAGGAGAACAAATGTTTGTGCATACATACTTCTTTGAAAACAAACGAAGTAACAAATATGATTTCAATTAGAAAAACCTTTGTTCTTATATCAAAATGGTATTTTTCTTAGTACAACATATGCACTTACATAGTGAATAAATAAAAAGTATGCCCTTTAAAGTAGCATCACAGAGTGACAGTTTTATTATTAATGTCGTAAATCACAGCTCATGGTACCGATGAGGGGTCGGTACCGATTCGGGTAACAAATGGCCAACAACCCAATGGTGACATCATCCGTAAACACATTTATTTTTATAAAAAAAATGCATTATATGTAATTTTCCTTCTTTCCAAGTTAGAGAAGAAAAATGAAATATTAACTAGTCATTGAAACCAATATATATGTTATCTCATAGTTATAGATCATGGAAAATATGTTCCAAAACCCCAAATTAAAACAATATGAAAGTTAATTTGGAATGATATAGCTAATAGAAAACCTAATATTCATCCGCTAGTACATAAATAACACACAAAAGATTATTAAAATCTTATATTCATATTGTTAAGTCTAAATACATCTTTACACAAGATGCAATTTTTAATCGAGATGGCTCTTGATTCGAAATGGCGACCATCGGCATTCCAAATTCAACAATCGTAAAGTGCTCTAAAAAATACGAAATTGTAATAGAGCGATTACCTTAATCTGAATCGTTCAAACAAGAATCCCGATTTGAACACAGAGCTATAGATCTGTGAATCAAAAGCCATAAATAGTTAGAAAACAACTGCAAAACGTATGTGGATCTACTCACGGCATTTGAATACGTACGTGGAATTGTCGGCTGAAGGAGAAGAAGCGAACGTTGCGTCGATCGAAGATGAGGAGGAAACGTTATGCGAATAGACAAAATGTTAGGGAAATTGACGATTGAAGGAGAAGGCTGGAGATTTGTTAATTGAAGGAAAAGGATTTGTCGATTGAAGGAAAAGCTGGAAGAAAGGAGGCGATAAGACGATAACGAGGAAAATAGTTTTCGGGTTTGGGGGGGAAAACGAAATAGAGGGAGGGAAACAATAAACGCAACTGATATTTTAGAAGAGCGGAAGTTAATGTAACTAAACCATCGATAAGAAGATAAAAAACAACAACGGCTGCAATCACACTATAAACGCCACCAATAAAAGTAACTAAATACAGATTTTCTTGTAGTGATAAGCGAAGTATGAATTTTACATGCACAGAATAATTGATATATGTGTTGAAATGCAAGTGAAATATAGCAATTATATATATATATATACTCCCCTCGTCCACAAACCATGGACGATATTTATTGTTGTGAATTGGTGTGAAATATTGAATGGAAAATGTCGTGTATAATTTATATTAGCGAAATATAAATTACATACGTGTTGTATACCTCATGTACATACGTAGTGTAAGCTATATAAGCGAAGTATGAATTTTACATGCATAGAATAATTGATATATGTGTTGAAATGCAAGTGAAATATAGCAATTATATATATGTATATATATATATATATATATATACTCCCCTCGTCCACAAACCATGGACGATATTTATTGTTGTGAATTGGTGTGAAATATTGGATGGAAAATACGAATGGTTGAATAATTGTTTGTGGTTGATATTGTTTGGTAGTGGTTGAAAAATACCCATTGGTGATTGAAATGAATTGGAAATATTTGTGGAAATAAAAATAAACATGCCGCCTGCGTGCGAATTAGATGCATGAATCCCCATTGTCAAAAACCGCGAGGTTTTAAGGTAGAGCGAGGAGCCATACTAGGGACGGTGCCGGTTTAACTACCCTGCCGTTATGCTGCCGAAATTTTGAATAATCTTTGTGTGTTAGAATTATTTTCATATGTTGAAATAATTTTCATGCACAGAAATTATAGCCATATGTTGAAACTATATCCATGTGTGGAAAGTGTTCATGTGTTGAAAAGTGTTGTGTGAAAATTAAATTCATTTGTGAATGAATGAAGTGTTTAAACAATAAAAATCACATTTTTATATATATATGAAGTAGGAAAAATATTCGCCTTATATAAATAGTTTCAACAATAAAAATCCCATCTTTCTAATATGAACAACATAAATAAAATGTCCATGTGTGGAAATGCTCATTTGTTGAGAAGTGTGTGTAGCGGAAAAGTTCATGTGTTGAATAAAAAGATCGAACAATAAAAATTACATTTTTATTGAAACTATGAAGTGTTGAAACATCCATTTGTCGAATAAATATTTTGAACGATAAAAATATCATTTTTATCATATTTGTGATATGCTAAAGGTATGCGGATGTTGAAATAAATATTTGTGGTAGATATATTATTTTTAACATGCATAGGAACTAAATAAAATAGTCATGTGTTGAAATCTATTTTAGTTTGCCAAAATTATCATCTATTGAAATGTGAAGTGTTAAAAATAGCCACTTGTTCAAATAAATGTGCATGAGTTGAAATATACATTAATTAGATAATGATATGATTTTAGCCTATGCATTCAACATTAGAATGAATGGTGTTTTTAAACCAAAGTAAATCAAATATGAAATTGAATGGAAAATGATAAGTGATAGAAATTGTATATATGTACATGCATATCTATTGAACAGGTTAAAGCAAAGGGGCTAGAGAAGAGAAATAAAATTTTGTGCCCGACAAATAGGTACACACTTACTGCTTTGTTTGGGTGATGATTTTATGAGCCTGTTGGCTAGCCGCTTAGCTTTTTCTTTTTCTTTTTGATATGAGACGCCCGTGTGGCTATTTGGGAATTTTCCCAGACCCTCCCGTACAAAGGAGGTTATGGCGAAATTTTCCGAAATTTAAAGGCGTTAGTGAAATAATTGAAGTGGAAACGATATAGGAATTTTTGAATGAACTATATTTATATAAAAATATAAATATAAATAAAATTAAAACGAAACGTGGTCGTGCAGTTCGTGTTTTGAAACCGTGATTTCAAACGACTAGTACGGGAAATCCGACCATTGGATTTTCCCGAAACCGCAACCGTTGGGTTCGCCTTGGAAATATCTTTCCAACGGCACCGACTTTGTGAAGATCCGACGGTTGGATTGTCTGGAATGTTTAATTCAAATCTGAAGAAAAACAGCACCAGAAACGATTATATTTATATATATATATATATATATATATATAATTTAAATTAAATCGAATAACGACGCTGTAGTTCGTAAATTGAAATCGTAACTTCAAATGGCTAGTGTGGAAGATCCGACCGTCGGATTTTCCCAAAACTGAAACCGTTGGATTCGTTTTGAAATGACCTTCCTAATGATATAAATTTTGTGAAGATCCAACGGTTAGATTTTCAGATATGTGTAAAACAAAATTAGTGAAAAGCAGCGCTAGTGCATCGATACGACCCGAAACGTTGTTTAATTAAATATGGCCATTTTAAATTAAATAAAAATGGCGATATATCGTTATAAAATACTATAGACGATATGGAGTGGAAATAAACCAATTTTGTTGTGTTTGCTTGATATGTGATGGTTGAATGTATTTGACATGAAAATTATAACTAAATAACTGAAATGTGAATGTTGAATAGTCCAACCATGTGATTAATTGATTTGAAAATCTAAATATACGTGGGTTATTTGAAAAGGCCGAGTTTATCTCATTTCAAATAATCGATCGACGTTGAGAAGTCGAAGAGTCGAAGACGACTGAAGACCGACGATCTCCACATTGGATGGATGTGCGCTACTGATGCTCGTGATTGGAGTAGCTACCATGAAGGAATTGAAGTAGTAGCCATCCAAACATACTGTTGATTGTACGGATATGCAAGGAATTGGTGCCTCCGGCTTCGTTCAGACCCAGAACGGACTTGTAAATGGACTATGTGTCTGACATTGGATTTTGTTCTGTGTTGATTGATCTCTGTTAAATATATATCTGTTTGGCGGCGGAGAATTTATTCTCTTGCTTAACGCCCTTCTCTGAGACGTACGAGCTCAGAGGTTATACATTGACAGAAATCAGTCGCATGGAGTGGATTGCCAGTGTGGCACGCCTAAGTGGCATATGATCAAGGCTTCTGTTGCAAAGCAAAGTCTTGTGGCTGACGATCAAAGCATGGTCTATGTGACGTAGCTTTGTGCATAACGTGAATTCGCGAGCCTCACACCCCAGTATGAGTCAAAAACGGGAGAAGGACCCAAGGAGTGCATGACGTTTCTTTCTAGCTATGGTGGTGTCAGTGACCTCCCAGCCCTGACATTTATATCTACTTTTCACCTGTGTGGTTGTTAGAACACGAGGCACCTCGATTATAGGTCTGTAAGGACCGGGAAACGTGTGTTCAGGAATAATTAATCCTCAAAAATAAGAGAGGACCGGCCTTGGAGGATCCAAGGGATTGCTGTGTGCGGTCCCGAGGCATTTGCTAGAGTGTCTCGAACAGAGAGGAGCTTGCCCCTTGCCTCGACTCATGAAGGAATCCAATTTCCAATACGAAATATGCGGATGTGATTGTATTACTAGTATGGCGACATAGTGGTATGGGTCATTTATGCCGCCTATGATTGATATTTATGATTGAAATCGCTTTTGGAACATATATACACTAGTAATAATATCAAGCACTTTTGTTTTATTCGTATGAAGCAATTTTGGCTATTATAAGGTAAAAACTCTATCCTCCGGCTTGCGTTGCATTATGTGATGGGACCTGAGTCTTATAATGGCTTCATTTTATAAAAACCATTGCGTTGATTTAATTATTTATTTTATTTCATGCACTAGCACTCATTGGAGTAAACCCATTCCGCGAAAGTGGCGTGGTCCTTTGATTTTCCTTATTATTGTTGTTAATAAGTTGAGTAGATTTCTCATACCAGTCCCATGACTGACTCGTAGTTTGTTTCACCTTGCAAACTCGGGTGCCCTCATTTTTACACGGGCAACCTAGTTACAGGTTTCTGACGCACCTTTTGGCTCATGGCGAGGCTTGACTACACCGTGCTGACTTGGATTTTCTCCGCCATTATTGTATCTATATTATGATTCCGCCATTGGCGATGTAGACTGATATTCCTTTTGTGTACTCTTTATGTATGGTTCCGCCTCAGGCGATGGTGACTGATTATGTATCATTATGCACTAAGTTGTATCCTGTACTGTGCTTCTCTGATGTGATGATATCTATATGATTCCGCTGTCATATGTGTGTAAATTATTCTATTTTCATTTTATGCTATTATCTGTGATCTGCTAATGATGATTAATGTGTTATATTCCAATGATTATCCTTAACACCGTGTCATGGGGTTTTGGGATCGTCACAGCTGGTATCAGAGCTTTGGTTAACCTTAGTTCTGGAGTCTAACACATTAAACACTTCGTCAAAATAGAGTCAGTAGTATTCTAAGGCGAGTCGCTCATTAGAGATAGGACTAGTAAAGTCCTAGAATGAGCCGAGCAGAATAGCAAAAACAATTGATCAGTCCATCGTTATCTTTGCGTAAAATTTTCTGCTTAACTATGCAATAGACTATCATTTCTGTTAGCTGACTTTTCCGTTGCTTATACAGAATTTGACAAATGGCTACCAGAGCAGCCGCCGCCAGAGGAGGCCGTGCCGGCCGAGGCCGAGGAAGGGGAGAAGTCCCAGCTCAAGAAGGACCTTTGATACAACCTCCGGCAGCTCAATACTTCGAGCTTGACCGTGTAGCTAAGAGATATAAGAACTTAGGAGGCAAGACCTTCTCGGGAACTGGCACAGTGATAGAGGCCCTTGCATGGCTCAAAACATGCGAGAAAATTCTTGAAGGCCTAAGGCTTGGAGACGAATACAAAGCTATTATGGGCGCCTGGCTTATGCAGGAACAAGCTGAATTATGGTGGGAATCTCTTACCGCCGGGAATAGAGAAGCTGGAAGAACATGGGAAGGATTTAAAGAACTCTTCAAAGAGAAATATGTCCCCGAACAAGCTCTAGAAAGAATGCACGATGACTTCGCCAATCTCCAGCAAGGGGATCTTTCCGTGCAAGATTATCTGAATAAATTTACACTGTTGTCGCCCTATGCTCCGGAACTCGTCGCCACTGCGAAATTCAAAAATAAGAGGTTTATCCTTGGACTAAGACGACAATATCATGATAGGGCCATGGCCCATGTCAAGCTGGAATTCAACGAGCTGGTGGAAATGACATGCAACTATGAAGACCTTGATCAAAGGCATCTGGATCAGGATCGCGCTAGAAACCAAGCTGGAAACAAGCACAAGCCTGCTGTAAATCAAGGCGAGTCAAGCCAAGCAGCATCTTCAAAACCTCAGACTGGCAAGCCGCCAAGAGGAAATTGCTTTAACTGTGGTAAGCCGGGCCACTACTCAAACGTCTGCACAACTCCGAAGAGGCAGAAGACAAATTCTCAAGGCTCGAGCCAAGGCTCCCAGAACCCTCACTCGTGCTTCAATTGTCGAAAGACCGATCATCTGGTCAAAGACTGTCCTTTGCTGAAGAAAGCTACAGTAGCTCACGTCTATGACGGGTCAAGCCCGCCGGCTGCTTCCGATGGAGCAGGTAAACCTGATGTTTTGGGAGGTACCCTTACAATTAAAAATATTCCTGTTTCTGTATTGTTTGACACAGGTGCATCGCGTAGTTTTATTGCTAGACACACAATGCAAAAATTTAAGTTAAAACAGAGAAAGCTTAAAGAATCGGTAGAAGTACATAACCCGATAGGGGGTCCTATTACTCTCGGTACATGTTGTAGAGTGCCAATCTCTTATTCTTTCTAAAAATTTCCCATTAATTTGATTGTTATGGATTTTCCCGAATTCGACGTTATCCTTGGGTTAGAATGGTTAACGAAATACGAAGCCGAGGTAAATTGTGCAGAAAGAATCGTTAAAATCCGAACGGAGCTTGGACATATATATATACCCTGTCATGGTTCGAATCCGAATAGAGAAGAATTTTGGTCAGCATTAGAACTTATCCCCACTTCCATGGAAAAGATTCCGATTGTTAGAAACTATGCCGATGTGTTTGAAGAAGTTGAAAACTTACCTCCGCAAAGAGAAATAGAATTCTGAATCGATCTAATTCCCAATGCCAGACCAGTGGTACATCCAATTCGCAGAATGACTCCGAAAGAAAAAGAAGAATTAGGCGATCAAACTCGTCAACTGTTGTGGAAAGGTCTAATCAGACCTAGTTTTTCTAATTGGGGTGCAGCTGTTGTGTTTGTCCCAAAGTCAGACGGTACTCTTAGATTATGCGTTGATTACCGAGACCTCAACAAACAGACGCTTAAAAACAAATATCCATTACCCCGCATTGATGATTTGCTAGACCAATTGAATGGGGCGAAGGTATTTTCCCGAATGGGCCTAGCTACAGGGTTTCATCAATTGAGAATAGCAGAAGAGTGTGTTCCTTTGACAGCTTTCAGAGGTCCAGACATATTTTATGAATGGTTAGTAATGCCGTTTGGCCTATGCAACGCTCCAGCATACTTTGTCGATCTAATGAATAGAGTGTTCAGGGGGGTTCTGAATAAATTTTTCCTCGTATTCATCGATGATATTTTAATCTACTCCAAATCAAAACCTGAGCACGAAAAACACTTAGAACAAGTATTGGAGATTCTAAGGAAGAACGTCTTCAAAGCCAAATTCTCTAAATGTGTCTTCTGGCAAGAAGAAGTCAAATTTCTTGGCCATGTTGTGTCAGAGAAAGGAATTTCTGTTGATCCAAGCAAAATAACAGCGATTCAAGACTGGAAACAACCCACTACTCCCACGGAAGTTAGAAGTTTTATGGGGTTGGCTAGTTATTATCGAAAGTTCGTTAAGGATTTTTCGAAGATATCCGGTCCGTTAACGAAGCTCACAAAGAAACATGAGAAGTTTAAGTGGACTTCTGACTGTGAAGAAGCTTTCCAGGAATTGAAATCGAAGCTGACCACTGCTCCAGTGTTAACCATTATTGATGGCAATCAGGACTTAACGGTTTGGACAGATGCTTCTATTAGAGGTCTTGGTGCAGTGTTAATGCAGAGAGGCCAAGTAGTCGCTTATGCAAGCCGCCAACTGAAACCGCATGAGAAGAATTATGTGACTCATGATCTTGAGTTTCTAGCCATCGTTTTTGCCTTGAAAATCTGGAGGCATTATTTATTGGGCGAGAAATTTATACTGTACATAGATCATCAATCGTTGAAGTATTTATATACCCAGAAAGATCTGAATCTGAGACAACAGCGTTGGCTAGAATTTCTTGCAGCATATGATCTTGATATCCTGTACACGCCGGGGAAAGCTAACGTTGTAGCGGATGCGCTTAGTAGAAAAACCGCAATCATTGCCAATCTTATAATTACACCTGGATTGATTGATAGGATATCTGTTCTTCAGAAAAGTGACAATTTTGTGAAAGAGATGGTAAAAAGGATTCAAAGGGGCGAAGGCTCCAGTTTCCAGGTGGATAGTGAGGGAGTTCTGAGGCTGAATAGAAGAATATGTGTTCCCGACATTCCCGAGCTTAAAAGAGAAGTGCTGGATGAATGCCATAAATCCAAATTTTGCATCCATCCTAGGGTGAGTAAAATGTACAACGATATCAAACGCACTTTTTGGTGGAAGGCAATGAAAAGAGATATTTCTTTGTATGTTAGCAGATGCCCTACTTGTCAATTGGTCAAGAGTGACCAACAGAAGCTAGCTGGACTGTTGCAACCGTTGGAAGTCCCAGGCTGGAAATGGGAACAGATTTCCATGGATTTCATAGATGGTTTGCCGCGAACCAAGAAAGGTAATGACAACATTTGGGTAATCGTAGATCGCTTCACGAAGACTGCCCATTTTATACCTGTCAGGTCCAATAGAACTGCTCAAAGTCTAGCACAGATATATTTCAGAGAAATTGTTAAGCTGCATGGAATTCCCATCAGCATAGTCAGTGATAGAGATCCCCTATTTACTAGCAAGTTCTGGGAGGCTTTCCAGACATAATTGGGAACGAAACTGAATATGAGCACCGCTTATCACCCACAAACAGATGGCCAAACTGAGCGGGTGAATAGAATTCTGGAAGATTTATTGCGGGCCTGTATAATTGATTTTGGTGGGTCATGGGAAGATCATTTGCATTTGGAAGAATTCTCATATAACAATAGCTATCAAGCAAGTTTGAGAATGTT
Organism: Allium sativum; assembly: GCA_030737875.1. Taxonomy (NCBI): domain Eukaryota; kingdom Viridiplantae; phylum Streptophyta; class Magnoliopsida; order Asparagales; family Amaryllidaceae; genus Allium; species Allium sativum. The sequence continues at coordinate 865,150,509 of CM060922.1, forward strand.
GCCATTTGAAGCATTATATGGCAGACCCTGCAGATCTCCAGCATGTTGGGTAGAACCTGGCAACAGACTTGTACTAGGACCCGATATGATTAGAGAAGCATCTGATAAAGTGGACTTCATCAAGAAGCGTTTGAAAACCGCCCAAAGCCGACAGAAAAGTTATGCAGACTCTAGAAGGAGAGATTTGACATTTGTTGTTGGTGATCATGTTTATTTGAAGGTTTCTCCGATGAGAGGAGTAACCAGATTTGGCAAGACTGGGAAGTTGGCACCGAGATTTATTGGTCCCTTTCCTATACTTGAGCGAATTGGAACTCTTGCTTATAGGGTTCAATTGCCAGATTGGTTGCCTGGAGTGCACAATGTATTTCACGTATCTCAACTTAGAAGACATGTGCATGATCCGGATCTTGTTGTAGAAGAAGCAGCGCAACGGGATGTGGAGATAACTCCAGAATTATCACTGAGAAGGGAGCCATTAAAGATTGTTGGCAAAGAAACTAGAGAACTCAGAAGCAAAAAGGTTCATTTAGTTAAAGTGCAATGGAGCAGTGATCCTAGAGACTGTACCTGGGAAACTGAGGAAAGCATTAAGCAAGCTTACCCCAAATGCAGAGTGGATATCTCTGACTAACTCCGGTGCAAGGTACCTTTACAATACTTTGCATTTACATTTTATTTCCTACTTTACTATTGTTTCCTTTTCGAGGACGAAAAGTTTTAAGTGGGGGAGATTGTAATAACCCAGAAAATACGAGCCAATTTAAAATTTTTAAATTGGTGATTTCAAAGGGATTTGAACAATTGAAATAGAATATTTCAATAAAATAGGGAATTAGAAATACTGAGTCGGTTTGAAAATTTGAATTCAAACTTTGACTGACTGTGCAGGGTGGAAAATATAACGGATTTTAGTGAAACCAAAAATATTTAAATCTGTTAGTCAATACCTTTCTAACGAATCTGAAAAATTGAAGTTTCATAATGGAAATCAAAAGTTATAGCCGAATGAATTTTCAGAAGGGTCGGTATATGGAATATATAGCCCTGGAAAATTGATATTTTGCATACGACCTCGGAATTCGACGAAACCACTTTTGTTGGGTCCGGGATGTCAAACTATTGCTAGGTTTCAAATTTCATAATTTTTGAAGCTAGTATGTGAGCGTGGCAAAAGAAAATGTGATTGGTCAATTTCTGTTAAATTGGATCGACCAGAAAATGGCCATTTTTCAAACGACCTCAGAATTCGTCGAAACTAGTTTTGTTGGGACCGTAGCGTCAAAACATAGCTAGATTTATTTTTCTGGAATTTTTCGAATCAGTTTATGGCCCTGGAAAATTGAAATGTACGTTGAAAGTTAAAAATTAAATGTTTTATACTTTAATTTGGAAAATAACTGGCTGTAACAGTCGAATTGGCCTACGAAACTTATCCCATTGTGTCCGGAATGGGGGTATTTAGCTAGGGGCGACAGTCGTTGGGTTTAAAAAGGAGTTCGTTCGAGAAAATACTATTTAAAATTTAATATAGTCCTCGGCCAATCAGAATTTTCCATTCATAAATTTTAAAAATAAAAAAAAAAGAAACCCCCCCCCCAAAATCAACGGCGAAACCCGTTCGAGACCTCTCCTCCGCCGCCGCCGCTACCGCCACCTACAGCCTTCGCCACCGCCACCCCTCGACGCGCCTCCGCCCCCTCTTCAAATCCGACTAACCATCGCCACCCCTCGTTGCCTGTGCCGCCCGAATCGAAGCCCCAAAGTCCCGACCTTTCCACCGCCGCCGCCGCCGATCTAGACCACCGAACGCCACCAAACCACCACCGACTGGAAGCCCTCTCTTCCCTCTTCCACGTCCAACTCGCTGATCATCCCCTCGTGCCTCGATTCTCGCGAAAACTGTAAACCTAGTTTTGAAGCTTCGTGAAAGTGAGTTTTTCTTTGATCTTTACACTTTGAAAAATCATATCTTTTTGGTATGTTGACGAAATTCGATGAAACAGGAAACATCGGGACCGCAAGGAAGCTCTCTACCCAATAGAAGAAGCCACAGATTTTTCTGACATCGTATCGATTTTTAGCGCTCCGAAAACCAATGTGAGCAATCTAAATTAACGTGAAATTGAATGGAAAATGTCGTGTATAATTTATATTAGCGAAATATAAATTACATACGTGTTGTATACCTCATGTACATACGTAGTGTAAGCTATATAAGCGAAGTATGAATTTTACATGCACAGAATAATTGATATATGTGTTGAAATGCAAGTGAAATATAGCAATTATATATATATATATATACTCTCCTCGGCCACAAACCATGGACGATATTTATTGTTGTGAATTGGTGTGAAATATTGAATGGAAAATGTCGTGTATAAATTATATTAGCGAAATATAAATTACATACGTGTTGTATACCTCATGTACATACGTAGTGTAAGCTATATAAGCGAAGTATGAATTTTACATGCATAGAATAATTGATATATGTGTTGAAATGCAAGTGAAATATAGCAATTATATATATATATACTCCCCTCGTCCACAAACCATGGACGATATTTATTGTTGTGAATTGGTGTGAAATATTGGATGGAAAATACGAATGGTTGAATAATTGTTTGTGGTTGATATTGTTTGGTAGTGGTTGAAAAATACCCATTGGTGATTGAAATGAATTGGAAATATTTGTGGAAATAAAAATAAACATGCCGCCTGCGTGCGAATTAGATGCATGAATCCCCATTGTCAAAAACCGCGAGGTTTTAAGGTAGAGCGAGGAGCCGTACTAGGGACGGTGCCGGTTTAACTACCCTGCCGTTATGCTGCCGAAATTTTGAATAATCTTTGTGTGTTAGAATTATTTTCATATGTTGAAATAATTTTCATGCGTAGAAATTATAGCCATATGTTGAAACTATATCCATGTGTGGAAAGTGTTCATGTGTTGAAAAGTGTTGTGTGAAAATTAAATTCATTTGTGAATGAATGAAGTGTTTAAACAATAAAAATCACATTTATATATATATATATATGAAGTAGGAAAAATATTCGCCTTATATAAATAGTTTCAACAATAAAAATCCCATCTTTCTAATATGAACAACATAAATAAAATGTCCATGTGTGGAAATGCTCATTTGTTGAGAAGTGTGTGTAGCGGAAAAGTTCATGTGTTGAATAAAAAGATCGAACAATAAAAATTACATTTTTATTGAAACTATGAAGTGTTGAAACATCCATTTGTCGAATAAATATTTTGAACGATAAAAATATCATTTTTATCATATTTGTGATATGCTAAAGGTATGCGGACGTTGAAATAAATATTTGTGGTAGAAATATTATTTTTAACATGCATAGGAACTAAATAAAATAGTCATGTGTTGAAATCTATTTTAGTTCGCCAAAATTATCATCTATTGAAATGTGAAGTGTTAAAAATAGCCACTTGTTCAAATAAATGTGCATGAGTTGAAATATACATTAATTAGATAATGATATGATTTTAGCTTATGCATTCAACATTAGAATGAATGGTGTTTTTAAACCAAAGTAAATCAAATATGAAATTGAATGGAAAATGATAAGTGATAGAAATTGTATATATGTACATGCATATCTATTGAACAGGTTAAAGCAAAGGGGCTAGAGAAGAGAAATAAAATTTTGTGCCCGACAAATAGGTACACACTTACTGCTTTGTTTGGGTGATGATTTTATGAGCCTGTTGGCTAGCCGCTTAGCTTTTTCTTTTTCTTTTTGATATGAGACGCCCGTGTGGCTATTTGGGAATTTTCCCAGACCCTCCCGTACAAAGGAGGTTATGGCGAAATTTTCCGAAATTTAAAGGCGTTAGTGAAATAATTGAAGTGGAAACGATATAGGAATTTTTGAATGAACTATATTTATATAAATATATAAATATAAATAAAATTAAAACGAAACGTGGTCGTGCAGTTCGTGTTTTGAAACCGTGATTTCAAACGACTAGTACGGGAAATCCGATCATTGGATTTTCCCGAAACCGCAACCGTTGGGTTCGCCTTGGAAATATCTTTCCAACGGCACCGACTTTGTGAAGATCCGACGGTTGGATTGTCTGGAATGTTTAATTCAAATCTGAAGAAAAACAGCGCCAGAAACGATTATATTTATATATATATAAATATAATTTAAATTAAATCGAATAACGACGCTGCAGTTCGTAAATTGAAATCGTAACTTCAAATGGCTAGTGTGGAAGATCCGACCGTCGGATTTTCCAAAAACTGAAACCGTTGGATTCGTTTTGAAATGACCTTCCTAATGATATAAAATTTGTGAAGATCCAACGGTTAGATTTTCAGATATGTGTAAAACAAAATTAGTGAAAAGCAGCGCCAGTGCATCGATACGATCCAAAACGTCGTTTAATTAAATATGGCCATTTTAAATTAAATAAAAATGGCGATATATCGTTATAAAATACTATAGATGATATAGAGTGGAAATAAACCAATTTTGTTGTGTTTGCTTGATATTTGATGGTTGAATGTATTTGACATGAAAATTATAACTAAATAACTGAAATGTGAATGTTGAATAGTCCAACAATGTGATTAATTGATTTGAAAATCTAAATATACGTGGATTATTTGAAAAGGCCGAGTTTATCTCATTTCAAATAATCGATCGACGTTGAGAAGTCGAAGAGTCGAAGATGGCTGAAGACCGACGATCTCCACATTGGATGGATGGGCGCTACTGGTGCTCGTGATTGGAGTAGCTACCATGAAGGAATTGAAGTAGTAGCCGTCCAAACATATTGTTGATTGTACGGATATGCGAGGAATTGGTGCCTCCGGCTTCGTTCAGACCCAGAACGGACTTGTAAATGGACTGTGTGTCTGACATTGGATTTTGTTCTGTGTTGATTGATCTCTGTTAAATATATATATCTTTTTGGCGGCGGAGAATTTATTCTCTTGCTTAACGCCCTTCTCTGAGACGTACGAGCTCAGAGGTTATACATTGACAGAAATCAGTCGCATGGAGTGGATTGCCTGTGTGGCACGCCTAAGTGGCATATGATCAAGGCTTCTGTTGCAAAGCAAAGTCTTGTGGCTGACGATCAAAGCATGGTCTGTGTGACGTAGCTTTGTGCATAACGTGAATTCGCGAGCCTCACACCCCGGTATGAGTCAAAAACGGGAGAAGGACCCAAGGAGTGCATGACGTTTCTTTCTAGCTATGGTGGTGTCAGTGACCTCCCAGCCCTGACATTTATATCTACTTTTCACCTGTGTGGTTGTTAGAATACGAGGCGCCTCGATTATAGATCTGTAAGGACCGGGAAACGTGTGTTCAGGAATAATTAATCCTAAAAAGTAAGAGAGGACCGGCCTTGGAGGATCCAAGGGATTGCTGTGTGCGGTCCCGAGGCATTTGCTAGAGTGTCTCGAACGGAGAGGAGCTTGCCCCTTGCCTCAACTCATGAAGGAATCCAATTTCCAATACGAAATATGCGGATGTGATTGTATTACTAGTATGGCGACATAGTGGTATGGGTCATTTATGCCGCCTATGATTGATATTTATGATTGAAATCGCTTTTGGAACATATATACACTAGTAATAATATCAAGCACTTTTGTTTTATTCGTATGAAGCATTTTTGGCTATTATAAGGTTAAAACTCTATCCTCCGGCTTGCGTTGCATTGTGTGATGGGACCTGAGTCTTATAATGGCTTCATTTTATAAAAAGCATTGCGTTGATTTAATTATTTATTTTATTTCATGCACTAGCACTCATTGGAGTAAACCCGTTCCGCGAAAGTGGCGTGGTCCTTTGATTTGCCTTATTATTGTTGTTAATAAGTTGAGTAGATTTCTCATACCAGTCCCATGACTTACTCGTAGTTTGTTTCACCTTGCAAACTCGGGTGCCCTCATTTTCACATGGGCAGCCTAGTTACAGGTTTCTGACGCACCTTTTGGCTCATGGCGAGGCTTGACTACACCGTGCTAACTTGGATTTTCTCCGCCATTATTGTATCTATATTATGATTCCGCCATTGGCGATGTAGACTGATATTCCTTTTGTGTACTCTTTATGTATGATTCCGTCTCAGGCGATGGTGACTGATTATGTATCATTATGCACTAAGTTGTATCCTGTACTTCTCTGATGTGATGATATCTATATGATTCCGCTGTCATATGTGTGTAAATTATTCTATTTTCAGTTTATGCTATTATCTGTGATCTGCTAATGATGATTAATGTGTTATATTCCAATGATTATCCTTAACCCCGTGTCACGGGGTTTTGGGATCGTCACAGCTGAACTTCCAAATTGCCAGATCAAAACCACTCCTTATGGGAGTAATCAGTACCAATCCCAATAAATAATGTGGATGGCCAGGCGACCCCTTTGGTTGCCACTTTCCGGATTCTAAAGGTAGTTTTGGTACTTGTCTTGCTATTTGAGAGATATAAAGTGATGTTAAAAGAACTTCAGTTTGCTTTACGCAGCATAGTCGTAGCGATCCAAGGAATATAATTTGGCCAATCCCTCTCCTAGTGAGTTCCCATATGAGATTCTGCTAAGTTTAGTCGACTGTTGTCTCATGATACTATCCATACTTGATATCTAGGCATTTAGACATCACTTTATGTTGTCTGCCTCTATAATCGTCAATTCATTCTTGTGAGGATAGTCGAAAATGGCCAGACACACAGGCCGTGTAATAGTTCCCTCTCAAAGAATGTCTTATGGTGAAAACTACGTAATTAAAGCACTTAACTGGTTCAATGCAGCCGAGGTACAAAAGGTCGTAGCGAGGATAAATCGAAGATATAGTGGGTATGCAACACATAACTCTAAACAACCATATAGTACTCGTACATTTTATTTTTCAAATACATAAATGATATTTAAATGAAAATTTAACATTCAATTTAATTAATAAGTACATACTTAATTTTATGTAAAAATATGTACAAAAATATGTAAATAAATGTACTCCTATATTTAACTTAATTAAATTCAATAGAATATTATAATTTTTTAACAAAAAACTAATTTCATAATTTTATAATGTATAACCAACATTGTCTAATTCATTTCAAAATGTATAGCAGGAATGAATGTAATAAAGATAACGAGATATATCGAGAATAACATAATATAGTAGAGCTTAAATCATAAATCCATTTTTTAGGCTATTTAGAAAAATTACAGTGGTAGAAATATACTATAGGATATAACTATATTATAGCCAGGTAGTGCATGAATTTTATAAGGCGAACAAGACGTGCTCTAAATCGAGACAAATCCTTTTATTGGAAACAAATCCATTTGGCTTCTACGAATGGTTGTTGTCCTTCCAATGAGTTGTTTGTGCTAAGAGATATGCATTTTGTAATTGAATGAAATGCTTGATGGATTCATGGTAGCATTAACATATGACTATAACTTGTTGGCAATCTACTTTGCTTGATTTGGTTGAGCTTATTGATTGAATTGTAAGGCTTAAACAATTTGAATTGGACATCTCTTTGGAATTTACACATAGACAACCAACTTTTGTCGAATCAATAAATCAGGCATTAGTCACCGCCTCTTAATATGCTTAAATGTAAATAATTCCTTATCAAATGGAGTCATGTACACACTCATATGCACATACTTGATGCTATTCAACACATACGGAAATAGACCTACATGAAGCATATGAATGCATGCGTGTGTATAGGTGTGTGTATGTACTTATGGATGTATTTGCACCATTTTAATTTTCTGAGGGACCGATATCAAACTGGTACTTGTAAGGAAATTCGATGGCTTCAGACCCATATATATGTATATTCCTTTCCCCTTCTTTTTAAGTTTACTTCAACATGAACCAACCACTCTCCTAGCTTCGTGCAATCAGAAGATTTGAAATTATCCCTAATTCTGGGGCCACCATTCATTACTCTGACTATCAATCCACTGACAGCAGCACCCTTCATCCTTTCTAAACTAGGTTCACTGTATTTTTTGACTTTCGAGTCAATCCATCTTGTGAATGTAGGTATATTTTCTCGCATTTTACAACGACAACATGGTTGAAAAGAAGGAAGGTGACGATGGTGGCGAGGTTTAGGTAAGGGGTAAACAGTAATGAAGAGTATAAAAATGGAGCACGACTGGTTTTTGAGAAGAAGAAAATTTGCATGAGAGATGGGATATATTGGATCAGTCAAACAATAAGGATAGGTAATGGAGGATTAAATATGGAGGGATCGGATCAGCATGTGCTTGGGAAAATGGAAAATCCTATGCAGTTATAGTCAGGTATGATCCTACACTTGGTGATTTTACTGCTTCTACACCTGTTTTAATATAGACCATTGAAATTGCATATACCAAGTACTTTTGAAATAGGAATAGTGCATATGGCCTCTAATGTCGATCTCGATCTTGAAGTTTGATAAAACTCCATTGTTAACCCCGTTGTTAAAACACGGTTCAGAATTAAGAAGCGTATAATGAATTGACATGCGACTACCAAAATATATACATCAAAGAGCTGGTCGGTACAAGAAATTTGGCAGGAGCGATCGATATCATATGCTTTATATGAAGCAAGCTATTGGTTGTGTAATATAATGATGTGTGCATGGCAGATAAATAATGTTTCTTGCTATAAAAGCTAACACGTCAGCAGCATCATGGAAGGATTATCATGCGTGAGCTCTCCATTCCAACATGTAACACGTGACTGAGCAAAGTTCTCTCAGCTGATCGGTTGAGCAAGATATGGGTGGTCGGTTGGTTACGTATTCAAGGGCGTACGGTTGAAATAATATCCAACGCCAAAGTATGAACGTGGCAACATCAGATTATGTATTGCAAAGCACATGGACCTAGGGACAACTGGCATCAAAATTTGGACGGTTGGAAATGAATATCGAATCAATAATATGGTGCAAGTAACAACTACAACGAAATGGCAAAAACATAGGCGGTCGGTCAATATAAGATGGAAAAGCGGACAGTAGTAAACATACTTGAACTTATTGGTAGTGCAGTTTCATGACCGACCGGTATGTATATTTCCAAGCCGACCAGCATATGATTTCATGACTGACCGGTACCCCAAAAAGTAAGACCGACCGGTACTCCTTTACAGCTGTCGCCAATTGTACCCAGTGGCATTTATGTAAATAAATGGCCGACCGACCGGTTCCTTGCACTACATATTTTTGGCTTTCTCCTCACTTGCTCCACACCTATAAATAGAGGTTCAATCCCACTTTAAGGGGGACCGATTTTGTTTACCCCGGAGGGCCATCAAATCATTTCTTCAACCTCCAAGCTCCATTCTAATTTAATTAATGTCTTCCATGAATCAAACTTCATCTCTCCAACAAAAAGAAGATCAAATCAAGTCCATCATCCATTCAAAATGGCTCTAACTCGGTTCTAGTGCACTCCAACCACCATTAATCTTCTCTAAAAGCTCGGATCTACCTCCAATTTCACGGAAAAGTTAAGAAAAATCATCTAATCACGAGGTCTAATCCATTTCTTCCCGAATTCAAGTGTGATCTATAGCTAAAAAGAGAGAATGAGCGTAAATGGAATGTATGAGAGATTTTCATGCAAGTTGTAAACGGAACTTCATAATGAGAAATAATTGGAAAGTGGACGTAGATTCATCTCGAATCGAACCACTATAAAAATTCCCTTGTCTTTATTTTATATTTTTTACTTTTGTGATTGCGACCTCGCATTTTTATCTCTAACCATAATTGGTGAAGTGCACATTTGCACCATTTGGTGTTTGTGTCATTTTTGATGCAAACATTTGGCTTCCACCATGGGGCCGCATTCGCATCTCCTTCCTCCACATTGAAGTTCTAAGAGCCTACTTCTACAATAGATTCCGCAAATCTAAGAGCCAGGCCAGTCGACGAATTGTCCTCCAAATTCAAAGCCTTATCCGACATCATGGCCAAATCCAAAAAAACCGCTAGTAAAGCTGTGGTAGAAACCGATAATATTGTCAATGAAGAAACACTGCTCATGAACCACTTTGAAGTTGGTGAAAACTTGGAAAGCGGAGCTGGTGTGACCAAAAATGAGTTAAAAGCCGCTATTGCTAACGTCAACAGCCAAATGGATGCCTCTACTAAAATGATGATGGAGAAACTTGACGCCATTCTTAATGCTCGATTAAATCCAGTTCCTCCGGAAGTGCATGAAAATCTCGAAGGGAATGATAAGTTGCCCGCTTTCGATCATAACCGCAACAACAATAAGGAAGATGATTATGATGGGGCAAGTGATGGGGATGAAGCTAATATCGAAGAATTGAGATCGAAAGCTAAGAACCATTCCGAAGTGAATGCACAAAAAGCCGCTAATCCTATCACGGGGGCACCTCTTCGTTGAGAAGGCAAAGGGCCAAAGCTCTCTAATCGAGATCATATGCCTAGACGAACATTTGGTAAAGAGCTCAGGTTCACAAAGCTCCATAATACCAAAGAATACATCTCAGATACGATAGAACGAGTCATGAACTAGCAAAGATGATGAAAGAGAATGGGACTTCTCTCCTGATAGGACTCCATTCACCGAAAGGAACCTTGAAGTAGAGTGTCCGAAGAAATTCAGTCCTCATACTTTGCCTCCGTACAACGGCCTCGTTGATCCGAACTACTTCTTATTCAAATAGAGTGGCATATGAGTCCAGCGAAAGCGACTGATGAGATGAGATGCATGTACTTTCCTCTCTACTTAGAAGGTGCTGCATCGTTATGGTTCACGAAGATGCCACCTAAATCCATTGACCGTTTCTCTGACCTAACCAAAAAGTTCAAAGAGCAGTTCCGCTTGTATACTACCAAAACCAAGTACGCCATAACGCTCTCAGCCATGAAGCAGAAGCCAGGGGAAAATGTCAAAGCCTTCCTCAGTCGATTCAACGTTGCCTTGTCTGAAGTGAGGAATCCAGAGCCACGCATAATTCTCATGGTTCTACTCGATGTTATAGACAAAACAAGCGACTTCAGAAGATGGATAAAAATGAAAGAACCAATTACACTTGATAAGTTCAATAAGAAGGCGGAGGAGTACATGAGAGTGGATGAAAACCCTATACCTCTTCAAATCATTGGTAACCAACTTCTTGAAGCTCCCAAAAGTGTCACTGTTCAGTCTAGTTAGAAGAATACCGAGGGGCAGAAGCGAGCCAATGACTTAAACGACAACAAAGCTAATAAAAAGTTTTATCCTCATGACTCGCCTGGTCAGATACCTCTGAATGAAACTCTTGAGAACATTTACCTTGCCACAAAGGATGCGGAAGATTATCCAGAGCCTCGACCAATAAAAATGAATGACCATCTGACCAAATCTGGGAAGTTTTTCCAGTTTCATAATCAGCTAGGCCACAACACCAACGAGTGCAGGCAACTGAGATCATTGATCGAAGAGTTAACTAAGAAGAACCGTCTTCAACAGTATGTGAAGAATTCCCAAGATACAAATCCTTCTGCGACTACCCAAGGGCAAGGGGCATCAAATGACTAGTCCGGTTCAAGCAACATAACTTCTTCTCAAGCTATTCCAAGGCTGATAATCAAGTGACGACCGTTGATGATCTAATACCTGCGGCTCAGAATAAGCGATCTGTAACGACCCGTATTCTACGCAATATAGGATCGTAGAATATTTATTTCTTTCACATACGAAGTCGTATGGTCATGTAACTTTGGGAGACGACTAATGGGGTCATTTCCCATGTTCATGATTTTTCTCGATTTTTAAATGACCATTTTACCCCTAGTTGGCACTGTTTTGGCCATAACTTTTGACTGGAAAGGAATTTTGACCTGAAACCACTTCCATTGGCTTCGGATGATGGTTTCTCTTTCCGTAGAGTGGTCACATTAGCCAAACGGACTTACCGTTTGGGAGATATGGCTGAAACAAGTTTCAGATGGTGAAAAACAGCTTAATTGGGCTTAACCGGGTGATTAGCAGCTAAGCCCAAGGGGAATTTCGGGTTTAGAGGTATAGGAGGACTGATTAGGGTTAGGTTATCACTTTCATTTCAGTTTTGAGCCGCCACAAACCTTCTTGAGACCTTAGTAATGGCTTCCATCCTCTAAAACCACCCCAAAACACATTTTTAGCGAAGATTAAGCCTAAACTACATCAAAACAAGGCCAAATAGCAACAAAACAAGGTTGGAGCTGCTGCTATACATAGGAATTCGACCCAAACAGAGGATACTTCAGATTTGGTGTTTTATTTTGTGGCCAAGGTGAGTGATAGCATCATTTTGACACTAATTACAGTTAATTAAGGGTGATTAGTGAAGATTAGCGAATTTATACGTAAATAAATTCTGGAAAAATTCTTAAAATTCTAAAATAATGTTTTAAGGCTCTGTTAGAAATTTGGGTTAATTTCGATGTGTTTTGCTAATCGTATGCTTAAACATGATTAAGAGGGATTATAGGAAAATGTGAAGTTTTGGGCACATTTGATCCATTTTGACATATGAATTCATTGTTTTGGTGTTTGTGGTTAGTTTGCTATGTTGTTATGACTATTTGACATGAATTGTGATTGATTAGAATAGTTAGGTTTGTCAAAAACGTCGTCGAACGGCGTAAACAAGTTGCTGGAAAAGTTGCAGAAAGTTGTGCAGGGCTTCAGATCGGATCGGATGGGGGGCTCGGATCGGAAATGTGAACTGGGCAAGAAACCCGACCCGAACTGGGGCTTGGCACATGGAAGACTTGGCAAAAAGGAAGGCCGTTTACTTAGAGATGGAGTGGACAAGGGGATCGGATCGGAGTAAAAGGAAGCGGAGCGGATCGGACTGAAGTAAAGCGAAGTGATCGGATCGGATCGGAGTAGAAGGAAACGAGGGAGCTGATCGAAGAAGGAGCATGAGCTGGAAGGAGATAGCAACCCGACCCGATCCGGAGGAGGACACCGACCCGACCCGGAGGAGAACACCGACCCGACCCGGAGTGAAGAAACCCGAACCGAACCGACGAGGGCAATGACTACCGAACCGAACCGAATTCCAGGACTGTTACTGCGCGACAACTCTTTTGAAGACCCACTCCAATTCGACCAAACCCGAGATGCAAAGGAAGTCCGAATGAGAAGTTAGAGCTTAAGATTCAGATGGGAATCAACGAGTTCACTTCATGGTTGGGCTTTGCTGCAGGACGCGTGCTAAGGAGTTATCGACACCTATAGCTTTGGACCACTATGGTAGGAGGTACGAAGGCGGATTCAGGGCCATTATGGCATTGGTAGAACCAAGGGCTATGACCAATGAAGTGGGTCATTGAAATGTTTGGTCATGACTCCAAGTGTTTGGCTTGGTCACAGCAGGGTTTCTACAAGTCGGGATTCGTTGTTGCCTCAGTTTGTCTAGTGTTCCAAAGTGGTAGATGTCGTACGCTTTAGGCACTGAGTGAGAGATGTGAGGATGGTTGCTATGGATGATTTGTTGTTATTATTTTGACATGCACGCCCCACCCCCGTATTCTTACACTATTTTATTATGGCACCTTGGAGTATTGTACGGTATGTGGTACTAACTCTTTGGTTGCAGGTCCAGGTTCAGGTATGGTTTAGTATACCTGTTATTATTCTGTTTAGATGCTTATCGCTCATACCAGGCTTTATGTCTGACCCAGAGTTTTATGTCTCCTCTTATTACTCTGGGTGCTCACACGAGCAGACTAGAGACAGGTTAGCTGGTGATGCACGGGTAGATGATCCGAAGACGAGCAGGAGGCTTCCACGTAATATACATATATAGTATTCTCCCTGTGTTGTTGAAGATCACTGCTTGGGCATTGGTGGTGTATCTTCTATTTTGGCTTTCTGTTGATTCAGAGACAGTAGATTTTGAAAAGTTGTAATAAGCTGTATTTGGATTTCCGCTGCTTTGAGATTGATGTTGGTTTTAATTATCAGCTTATGCACTGTCTCGCCTGTTTTATGTCAAGTACATTATTATTATTATATTTTATTCCATGCGCTGTGAGACATTCTACAGGTTCTTTGATTAGTTCATTCCCTTCTTTCCTTTCTTATGACGACCGTCTTGTGCTAGTCGGGCATGTGTACAGCGCACTTTTGGAAGAAACGCAGGCTGGTGCGAGGTGGGCCGTCACACTTGGTATCAGAGCTCTAGGTTGCGTAGTTAACCTAGGGAAGTTATCAGGGAGAGATAATATACGTATACGAGAGAGCGTATTTGTGATTACTTTGGTTTTTAAAAGCTATATATATATATACTATTAGTAGTATAAGGATGAAGTCGTACTGCACTAGCACCACTATGGAGTCGTTAATCGTTTCTTTTTTCAGATTGACGATGAGCCGATATACTAGAGGTGCTGGTAGGGGAGCCAATAATGGGAATGCTGCTGACATGAGGACGATGTTTACTGACCTCATGAGAGAGATGCTTAGAGATGTGCAGAGGGCAGCTCCCAATGGTGGAAATGGTGGTGGCCCAATAGTGCAGGCGCCAAGAGTCGACTTCGCCAAGCTGAATAAGGATTATACTAGCCTTGGTGGGAAGCCGTTCCACGGAACGGAGTCGGCTACGGATGTTCAGGATTGGGTGGATAGTTGCGAACGTATCTTCGAGGATTTGGGTATCGAGGATGCGATGAAGAGAAAGCTAGCGTCCCGTCAGCTGCAAGGGCGGGCAATGAATTGGTGGAATGCTATAAAGGCAGCTACTCCCGAAGATCAGATTACTTGGGAGCAGTTTAAGGCTCGCTTTAGTGAGAAGTTCATCCCAGCTGCTCAGAAGTCAATGTTGTTTAAGAAATTCTTGGAACTCAAGCAGAATGGCAGGGCTGTCTCGGAGTATATTGCTGAATTTGACACTTTGTCAAAATATGGGTTATCTCTTATAGATACTGCCGAGAAAAAGAATGAGAAATTCATAACTGGTTTGGATCAATACTTGGGGGAAAAACTTATTAACCACATCGATGAGACGTTTGAATCGATTGTGGGGAAAGCGTTAAGGTCAGAAAGTCTCTACCCTAAGCCGAGGACTGAAGTTGCATCCGCAGATGAGCCAAAGCCACAAGCTAGTGGTGGAGGCAAAGGTGGTTCTCAGAATAAGAGAAAGCAGAATCAGGCTAAGGATGGCCAGAAGAAAAAGAATAAGCAAGATGTGGAGTGCTTCAGCTGTGGTAAGAAGGGCCATTATGCTAGTAATTGTCGGGCCAAGCCAGCAGATAGGAAGTGCTTCAACTGTGGCCAAATGGGACATCACAAGGACAAGTGTCCCCGGCCCCCTAAGGAAAAGCAAATGGTGAAAGCATATGCTCTTAATGCTATTCCTTCTTCGTCGAATGCCCCAACTGCGGCGGAGAAGGGAAAGAATGTCGTCATTCAAGGTATGCTTTCTGTTTATGATGTTCCTATTAGAATTTTGTTTGATACCGGAGCTTCCAGTTCTTTCATATCTAGTGACCTGGTAGATAGGTTGGGATTGGAACCCGAGATTGTCGATAGGCCTTTAGTAGTGACGAACCCGATTGGTGGTTCAACTAGCCTTAGCATGATTTGTCGTAATGTGGTTCTATCGAGTCATGGATGCATGTTTGTTTGTGATTGCTTTGTTTTGGGCTTTACTGGGTTTGGCATTATTTTGGGAGTAGATTGGCTCCAAAGATACGGGGTGGTGGTAGACTGTGAGGGCTTGTTGGTGACAGCTAGAGCGGATGATGGGCGGAGGATAGTGTTTGGTGGTCTACCCAGTAAGGGGGTATTGGCTAGTTTTCTAAACTCCCTCGACATTCCGCATAGTGAGTTGTCAGGTTTGCCCGTTTTAGGCCAGTATCCGGATGTTTTCGAAGAAGTGACCGGACTTCCACCACACCGAGAGATTGAGTTTCGTATTGATTTGGTAAAAGATGCCAGACCTATAGTGATGCCACTTCGTCGTATGGCACCAAGGGAGCAGCGAGAGCTCGAGGTGCAAGTCAGCGATCTTTTGAAGAAGGGATTTATCAGAAGGAGTGTTTCTGAATGGGGAGCACCAGTTGTGTTTGCTACCAAGGCGGATGGTTCCCTTCGTTTGTGTGTAGACTACCGCGAGTTGAATAAAGTGACGAGGAAGAACAAGTATCCTCTACCGCGGATAGATGATTTGTTTGATCAGTTGAGTGGCGCGAGAGTATTTTCTCAGTTGGATCTCGCGACAGGTTTTCATCAGCTTAGAGTGGAAGCTGAGAGTATAGCTAAAACGGCATTTCGAACGCCGTCTGGGTTTTATGAGTGGTTGGTTATGCCATTTGGGCTGACTAATGCCCCGGCATATTTTGTGGACCTTATGAATAGGGTATTCAGAGATCAGCTGAATAAGTCTGTCCTTGTGTTCGTTGATGATATTTTGGTCTATTCGAGGACAGAGGAGGAACACAAGGAACATTTAAGAGTAGCGATGGAGGTGTTGAGAAAACACCAATTGAAAGCAAAGTTTTCTAAGTGTCACTTCTGGAAAAGGGAAGTGAGGTTCTTGGGCCATGTTGTATCAGAGAGTGGTATTTCCGTGGACCCAGCAAAGGTGGCTACGGTACAAGATTGGCCTACGCCCAAGAATGCAACAGATGTAAGAAGTTTCTTGGGGTTGGCGGGATATTATCGTAAGTTTATCCAAGGCTTCTCCAAGATAGCAGCACCGTTGACCCAGTTGACCAAGAAGAATCAAGCTTTTGTCTGGGATGAAAGGTGCGAGAATGCATTTAAAAGCCTAAAGGACAAATTGACAAGCGCACCAGTGTTAGTCATTCCTAAGGGGGATGAAGAGATGACGGTATACACGGATGCCTGTGGTACCGGACTGGGTGCTGTATTGATGCAAGGCGGTAGGGTTGTAGCTTATGCAAGTCGGCAATTGAAACCGCACGAGAGAAGATACCCTACCCATGATTTAGAATTGGCAGAGATCGTGTTCGCGTTAAAGATGTGGAGACACTATCTCTTGGGAGAAAGATTTGAGCTGTTTACAGATCATAAGTCGTTGAAGTATCTATTCTCCCAGAAGGATTTAAATCTCCGTCAGCAGAGATGGTTAGAGTTCTTAGCTTCCTATGATTTTGACATCGCATACACACCGGGAAAGGGCAATGCGGTGGCTGATGCGTTGAGTAGAAGACATGCCAGCTTAGGGGCTATGTTCCTTGAATGGAAGCAACTGGAGCTTATCGCAAGTTTTGATTTCAGACCAAAGTGCGAATTGGATCCAGAAATGTTAGCAAGTTTGGCGATCAGACCCACTTTGATTGAGCGGATCGGCTCTAGTCAGAGGAACGATCCTAACCTATTGGAAATCATCTCCAAGTTAGAGATGGGAATCGATGAGGAGATGAACAAGTATGGGCTTGATCGAGATAGATGGCTTAGAAAGAATGGAAAGCTTGTTGTACCCAATGTCAATGGATTAAGGGATGAAGTGCTTAGAGAATGTCATCACTCAAGGTTGACTATACACCCCGGTGGTAATAAGATGTATCGAGATATGAAGCAGACCTACTACTGGGAAGGGATGAAAAGAGACGTTGGGAAATTTATATCCAAGTGCATGAATTGCTAGCTAGTTAAAGCCGAGCAAAAGAAGCCTAGTGGGTTGTTACAGCCCTTAGAAATTCCCGAATGGAAATGGGAGCAAGTCTCGATGGATTTCATCGATGGGTTACCAAGGACTAGATCGGGATATGACAGCATTTGGGTAATTGTAGATCGACTGACTAAAAGTGCAAGGTTTATACCAGTCAAATCGACTAGAACGGCAGCTAAATTAGCAGAATTATATATGAAGTGGGTAGTGAGATTTCATGGAGTACCTAAAAGCATTGTGAGCGACCGAGACCCGTTGTTCACTAGTGGGTTTTGGAGGAGCTTACAAGAGGCGCTAGGGTCAGAGTTACATCTCAGTACCGCGTATCATCCTCAGACCGACGGTCAGACGGAGAGGGTGAATCGTATTTTGGAAGATCTCTTGAGAGCATGTATATTGGATTTTGGTGGATCATGGGATGACCATTTGCATCTAGTAGAGTTTGCATATAATAATAGTTACCAATCCAGTATCGGTATGGCTCCATTTGAAGCTTTGTATGGAAGACCGTGCAACTCACCATCATGTTGGATAGAAACTGGCGAGAAGTTTATGCTTGGACCAGATGTGGTGAGGGAAACTTCAGATAAGATCAAGATCATTCAGCAACGAATGAAGGCAGCCCAAGATAGGCAGAAGAGTTATGCTGATAAGAGGCGGAGAGACTTAAAATTCTCAGTTGGTGACTTGGTATTTGTCAAGATTTCTCCGTTGAAGAGCGTAATACGATTTGGCAGGAGAGGCAAATTAGCACCAAGATTTGTTGGTCCATTCCCTGTTCTTGAACTAGTCGGGAATTTGGCATATAGAGTTGACTTACCAGAGAAGATGGCGGGAGTTCATAATGTATTTCATGTTTCCCAACTAAGGAAGTTCGTTCACGACTCAGATATGACTATTTCACCTGATCAGTTAGAGGACTTCGAAGTAGAACCCGAGGCGGTTGGGAACCGCAAGCAGGCCCGTATTGTCGAGCACGACATGAAGCAACTTCGAAGGAAGGCGGTGAAGCTAGTCAAGGTTCAGTGGAGCGAGGACGAGAATGATTGTACTTGGGAAACAGAGGAGGACATAAGGAAGAAGTATCCAGAACTCTTTGTCTGGTAAGATTTTGACTTCGATTTAGTTTTTCCGCATGCTAGGATAGGCTTGTTTGCTTGTTTTGCACATTTGATTGTTGTATATGGTTGTTAGGCATGCGAGATCCTTTGTATGTTTTGGGTTAAGGAATTTCGGGGACGAAATTTCTTAAGGGGGGGGAGAGTGTAACGACCCGTATTCTACGCAATATAGGATCGTAGAATATTTATTTCTTTCACATACGAAGTCGTATGGTCATGTAACTTTGGGAGACGACTAATGGGGTCATTTCCCATGTTCATGATTTTTCTCGATTTTTAAATGACCATTTTACCCCTAGTTGGCACTGTTTTGGCCATAACTTTTGACTGGAAAGGAATTTTGACTTGAAACCACTTCCATTGGCTTCGGATGATGGTTTCTCTTTCCGTAGAGTGGTCACATTAGCCAAACGGACTTACCTTTTGGGAGATATGGCTGAAACAAGTTTCAGATGGTGAAAAACAGCTTAATTGGGCTTAACCGGGTGATTAGCAGCTAAGCCCAAGGGGAATTTCGGGTTTAGAGGTATAGGAGGACTGATTAGGGTTAGGTTATCACTTTCGTTTCAGTTTTGAGCCGCCACAAACCTTCTTGAGACCTTAGTAATGGCTTCCATCCTCTAAAACCACCCCAAAACACATTTTTAGCGAAGATTAAGCCTAAACTACATCAAAACAAGGCCAAATAGCAACAAAACAAGGTTGGAGCTGCTGCTATACATAGGAATTCGACCCAAACAGAGGATACTTCAGATTTGGTGTTTTATTTTGTGGCCAAGGTGAGTGATAGCATCATTTTGACACTAATTACAGTTAATTAAGGGTGATTAGTGAAGATTAGCGAATTTATACGTAAATAAATTCTGGAAAAATTCTTAAAATTCTAAAATAATGTTTTAAGGCTCTGTTAGAAATTTGGGTTAATTTCGATGTGTTTTGCTAATCGTATGCTTAAACATGATTAAGAGGGATTATAGGAAAATGTGAAGTTTTGGGCACATTTGATCCATTTTGACATATGAATTCATTGTTTTGGTGTTTGTGGTTAGTTTGCTATGTTGTTATGACTATTTGACATGAATTGTGATTGATTAGAATAGTTAGGTTTGTCAAAAACGTCGTCGAACGGCGTAAACAAGTTGCTGGAAAAGTTGCAGAAAGTTGTGCAGGGCTTCGGATCGGATCGGATGGGGGGCTCGGATCGGAAATGTGAACTGGGCAAGAAACCCGACCCGAACTGGAGCTTGGCACATGGAAGACTTGGCAAAAAGGAAGGTCGTTTACTTAGAGATGGAGTGGACAAGGGGATCGGATCGGAGTAAAAGGAAGCGGAGCGGATCGGACTGAAGTAAAGCGAAGTGATCGGATCGGATCGGAGTAGAAGGAAACGAGGGAGCTGATCGAAGAAGGAGCATGAGCTGGAAGGAGATAGCAACCCGACCCGATCCGGAGGAGGACACCGACCCGACCCGGAGGAGAACACCGACCCGACCCGGAGTGAAGAAACCCGAACCGAACCGACGAGGGCAATGACTACCGAACCGAACCGAATTCCAGGACTGTTACTGCGCGACAACTCTTTTGAAGACCCACTCCAATTCGACCAAACCCGAGATGCAAAGGAAGTCCGAATGAGAAGTTAGAGCTTAAGATTCAGATGGGAATCAACGAGTTCACTTCATGGTTGGGCTTTGCTGCGGGACGCGTGCTAAGGAGTTATCGACACCTATAGCTTTGGACCACTATGGTAGGAGGTACGAAGGCGGATTCAGGGCCATTATGGCATTGGTAGAACCAAGGGCTATGACCAATGAAGTGGGTCATTGAAATGTTTGGTCATGACTCCAAGTGTTTGGCTTGGTCACAGCAGGGTTTCTACAAGTCGGGATTCGTTGTTGCCTCAGTTTGTCTAGTGTTCCAAAGTGGTAGATGTCGTACGCTTTAGGCACTGAGTGAGAGATGTGAGGATGGTTGCTATGGATGATTTGTTGTTATTATTTTGACATGCACACCCCACCCCCGTATTCTTACACTATTTTATTATGGCACCTTGGAGTATTGTACGGTATGTGGTACTAACTCTTTGGTTGCAGGTCCAGGTTCAGGTATGGTTTAGTATACCTGTTATTATTCTGTTTAGATGCTTATCGCTCATACCAGGCTTTATGTCTGACCCAGAGTTTTATGTCTCCTCTTATTACTCTGGGTGCTCACACGAGCAGACTAGAGACAGGTTAGCTGGTGATGCACGGGTAGATGATCCGAAGACGAGCAGGAGGCTTCCACGTAATATACATATATAGTATTCTCCCTGTGTTGTTGAAGATCACTGCTTGGGCATTGGTGGTGTATCTTCTATTTTGGCTTTCTGTTGATTCAGAGACAGTAGATTTTGAAAAGTTGTAATAAGCTGTATTTGGATTTCCGCTGCTTTGAGATTGATGTTGGTTTTAATTATCAGCTTATGCACTGTCTCGCCTGTTTTATGTCAAGTACATTATTATTATTATATTTTATTCCATGCGCTGTGAGACATTCTACAGGTTCTTTGATTAGTTCATTCCCTTCTTTCCTTTCTTATGATGACCGTCTTGTGCTAGTCGGGCATGTGTACAGCGCACTTTTGGAAGAAACGCAGGCTGGTGCGAGGTGGGCCGTCACACGATCACTATCACATTTACTTTACTTCCTACATTACTTTACTCTTTGCTATGTTCTACTTTCTTGTAAATATTCTGTAGCAATTTACATGCAATTTACATGCATTGTACCGAACAATAACACTATGAATGAAGTAGTACCTACCTGTACAAATCTCTGACTTGCCAAATTTACATAAAATTTGCTAATAGATGATTTTTCATTACAGGCTATCCGATGAGCGCTTGCTTTCTTACAACCCGACTAAGTGAGACAACTCCGATAATTCCAACTCAATGGTTGATCAAGAGAGCCCCAACGAGTCAAACGCACAATAAGGCAGCAAGCAATCCCGGATTCGGAACTTCACCCCCAAAGGTTCGCGGGAGTCTAGGGCACGTTGGTCGGGCATCGATCACTTAACAAAGGTAAGTGAGCTCCGACCGATGACTAACGTTTGCTCTGCAGATCGATGCAACCTTAATCCTTACCTCACGGTTCATGGAGGTCCAGGATGTTTCAGCCGGGCAGCGATTACTTACCAAAGGTAAGTGAGCTCCGACCGAAGGCTAACACCTGCTCCATGGATCAACCTTAATCCATACGTCACGGTTCATGGAGGTCCAGGATGTTTCAGCCAGGCAGCGTTTACTTACCGAAGGTAAGTGAGCTCCGACCGAAGGCTGACACCCGCTCCGTGGATCAACCTTAATCCTTACCTCACGGTTCATGGAGGTCCAGGATGTTTCAGTCGGGCAGTGATTAATTACCAAAGGTAAGTGAGCTCCGAACAAAGGCTGACACCCGCTCCATGGATCAACCTTAATCCTTACCTCACGGTTCATGGAGGTCCAGGATGTTTCAGCCGGGCAGTGATTACTTACCAAAGGTAAGCGAGCTCCGACCAAAGGCTGAAACCCGCTCCATGGATCAAAACAACCTTTGCCCTATGGTTCATGGAGGTCTGAGGCACCTCAGTAGGGCAGCGATCACTTACCAAGTTAAGTGACTCCGACCGATAACTGATGCCCGCTCCATGGATCTGCTCAACCTTAGCCTTAACCAAAGGTTCGCGGGAGTCTAACGCACCCAGTTAGGCAGCGATCGCTTACAAAGTTAAGTGACTCCGACCAATGACTGAGGTTCGCCCTGCGGACCGATGCAATCTCACCCAAACTTCGCGGAAATTCACACTGGAAACAATGCAACGATCCAAAAATCCTCCTCATAAGAAATTAACCTCTCCTCAGCAGAGATTATCAACATTCAATGAACTCTACAATGTCGGTTCAGTTAATGAGAGAAGGCTGAACGTCAGATTAAAGCGGCCTCTCTAAAACTTAGGGCATCCAACGATGTTTCCAACGATGAAACTGATCATCATAGGAACTTTGAGCAATAAAGTTTCTGCCTATAATTAAGACTAAGAAGACCTTCTAGGCGAGGGGCATGAATAATTGGAGACTTCTCCGAAAAGAAGCATAGAAAATAAATCACAAGTTGTAGCGGTGAAAATAGCTCGAGTAAAAGCCGGGGCAATCATACATTAGCACAACACTGTCAACAAAAGACTCAAGAATTCAAAATCAAAGCATTCGCATGCTAGTACGACATCGACAAGGAGCAAATGCAAGTTCCGTAAAGGATCTCAATGCAAAATTTATCAACAACAACATTTATTTCGAAGCCCGCATTCCTCGCAAGCGAAGAACACAAACTTCAAGGGGTAAATGTTAACCCTGTTGTTAAAACGTGGTTCAGAATTAAGAAGCGTATATTGACATTGACATGCGACTACCAAAATATATACATCAAAGAGCCGGTCGGTACAAGAAATTTGGCAGGAGCAATCGGTATCATATGCTTTATATGAAGCAAGCTATTGGTTGTGTGACATAATGATGTGTGCATGGCAGATAAATAATGTTTCATGCTATAAAAGCTAACACGTCAGCAACATCATGGAAGGATTAGCATGCGTGAGCTCTCCATTCCAACATGTAACACGTGACTAAGCAAAGTTCTCTCAACCGATCGGTTGAGCAAGATATGGGTGGTCGGTAGGTTACGTATTCAAGGGCGTACGGTTGAAATAATATCCAACGCCAAAGTACGAACGTGGAATCATCAGATTATGTATTGCAAAGCACATGGACCTAGGGACAGCTGGCATCAAAATATGGACGGTTGGAAATGAAAACGGGATCAATAATATGGTGCAAGTAATAGCTACAACGAAATGGCAAAAACATAGGCGGTCAGTCAGTATAAGATGGAAAAGTGGACAGTAGTAAACATACTTGAACCGATCGGTAGTGCAGTTTCATGACCGACCGGTATGTATATTTCCAGGCCGACCAGCATATGATTTCATGACCAACCGGTACCCCAAAAAGTAAGACCGACCGGTACTCCTTTACGGCTGTCGCCAACTGTACCCAGTGGCATATCTGTAAATAAATGGCCGACCGACCAGTTCCTTGCACTACATATTTTTGGCTTTCTCCTCACTTGCTACACACTTATAAATAGAGGTCCAATCCCACTTTAAGGGGGACCGATTTTCTTCACCCCGGAGGGCCGTCAAATTATTTCTTCAACCTCCAAGCTCAATTCTAATTTCATTAATGGCTTCCGTGAATCAAACTACATATCTCCAACAACAAGAAGATCAAATCAAGTCTATCATCCATTCATAGTGGCTCTAACTCGATTCTAGTGTACTCCAACCGCCATTAATCTTCTCTAAAAGCTCGGATCTACCACTAATTTCACGGAAAAGTTAAGTAAAATCATCTAATCACGAGATCTAATCCATTTCTTCCCGAATTCAAGTGTGATCTATAGCTAAAAAGAGAGAATAAATGGAATGTATGAGAGATTTTCATGCAAGTTGTAAATGGAACTTCATAATGAGAAATAATTGGAAAGTGGACGTAGATTCATCTCGAATCGAACCACTATAAAAATTCTGTTGTCTTTATTTTATATTTTTTACTTTTTTGATTGCGGCCTCGCATTTTTATCTCTAACCATAATTGGTGAAGTGCACATTTGCACCATTTGGTGTTTGTGTCCTTTTTGACACAAACATCCATAATTATAGATCCGAAGTATAGTGAGATGGTCAACAATGATGGTTGCTTCAGTTGCATCCCGAACCCCATCATCACTTATAGTTGAATATCTATGTTGCATGCACATGCACATCACTATACACACTATGCAAGTTTACACGATGCATAGATGGTACAAGTTAATTGCAGTAACTATTATCATTTATTGAGTTTAATAGTTAATGAACCTAGGACGCTTTGATCACGTCAAAGCCATTGAAGCCTAGAAAACTTTTGAGATTTCTTCACATTTGGCAGGCCAACCCGAAGGATCACAACAAGTTTAAGAGGCCTTTCAAGTGTTCGAAGAAGAAATCTTAGATTACCCCTCCTGCTTTGGATACATTGTAAGGAGTTGTGATTTTAATGGATCTATTTGATTCCCGCCATCAAGAATCGATGGGATGATGATGAGAAGGATTTGTGACAAGCATAACATCCCACTTATAGAAGTGCGAGTTTCGAGTCACGAGGATAAACTCACATGCCCTGGAAGGATATACTTCTTATAATAGTTGTATATGGTCAGTTGGATGCAACCTATAATTCAGCTCTTTTATCCATGAGATGCTGTAATATATGATATTGGCTCTCATACAACTGCATCCAAATAGCAATGCATTTCTTCTTAGAGCGATTGTCTTTTTAAAGAACATATATATCGTGAGACGGTAGGGAAAGACATATGATGCATTTTAAATTTCAAGCATCAAAGGATGAATGATCTCTTGCTTTCCTTAAAACTTCACCCTATAGTGGTGTCATTAGTTGGGCGTAGAACAATCTAAGTAATTTTATGACCCGATCTACATGCACCGTCCTCCTGGCAACACGAGGCATTGGATCGAAGACATAAGTTTTATAAACTCATTTAATGTGGATCCACATAAAATTAGCCTTGAATTATCAACTGGCATGATGTTTGAATTATGAAGGCAATCTTCCAAGGCCCTTAGGTCAAAATATGCTATTGCGACTCCGAATACCACAGAAGCGTTGTACCAGGATGTGAAGCTTTTGATTTTTGATGTCCTCCTCCGTGATTGCTTTTTACTAGGCGACAATTACATGATCTGTTATAATGGTGATGGGGACAAACAGGAGTCCATAATAGACGTGGTAGTAGAAGGGGAGAGAGTAAGGCAGTGGTGATGTCTACCCTATCATACCCTTTATTTCTAATCAGGAATTGAAAGGGGTTAAGGGACAAATCTAAGGTGGAGAGGTAGTTGCTAGTCCAGAATCCAGATGTTAGCCAAGAAGAACGCCAGTCGTCTACATCGTGACTATCTATGGTGGTTAAATTCAAGAATGAGAAGAATTCCAAGCATGTGTCTCCCACCTTCACTGCCAAAATGAGAGGCTTACACTCTATTAAGGAGTTTTTCAAGGATCCTAATGACAGTCTGCTCAAGATCACAATGTTTAATTTGTAGAACATTAATATGGACGGCTCTTGCTCAATATTTGAGGGAGCAGCATCGTTGACAACCATCGGAGAAGTCACTCCATCTAGTGAATTTGCCAAAAAAATATTCCATTGTAGGGGATAAATAGACATACAACATAAATATTGAATGACCCAACACTTGTTTTTGTAGAAGTTCACTGATCCTGCTTCAAGCCTTTTTCTTTATACATGTGACATGAGAAGGTAAAGAAGTTACCAATAGCGCCATTTAAAGCTAGCACTGCAATGAACAAGATCGCAAGGATGAAGAACATCGCACTTCCTATACTGAGTATTGTTCCATATCGCAATTTCCTTCTTGAAGAGAATGTGAAAATCATCGAGTCACCATGCAGACTCTTGAGACTATGGAAAATAGAGGGTTCCTCCTATTAGCACCCCTTAAGGTTTCTCTACCGCCTATGTTAACTAGTCTTAGTCACACCGAGTATATTTCAGACCCATCGAGAAAGTGCTCCATTTATTTTGAGAAATCTAGAAAGAAAGCAATCAAATCGCTATGGCCCTAGAGTTGAGTACCTCCACGTAGGAACAATAACATAGTATTCAAACTCAATTTCTTAAGTTTGTTCTTAATATACATCCAATCCTTCGTGAGACTAGAAAGAACACTATGGATTAGGTATTCAATGTATATGTGTAGGATAAAGAGATGAGTCAAATACCTAGCAAATTATCTGGTACCATAAGAGAGTGAGAGCTTGATTGAAAATACAAAGTTCGTGCCAACTTTTGTGAGGATAAAATCAAACACTTGGATGAGGAAGTGGCCAATCATATACATGATTAGATTATATTTCTTGAAGTGCCACTTCTTTAAAAGAAAGATAATAAAGCTACCACCCGAAGAGGATGCTAAGCTGAACCTGAATAAGAGTACCTTTGCAAAAGAGGTGGCTGATCTTAAGGCCAAGCTTGTCCGACTAAGAAAGCAATGGTGACAACTGAGGAAGTCACTCAATCTTTTTGTGAAGAAGTCATTGAGGCTAGGCTTAAGTATAAAAGAGAGGCCTAGGAACTTTAGGCCAACATTGATAAGGCTGTAGAAGCGATGAAAGGGTTCAAACCCTTCATATTGGATTTTTATGCCCAGTTTCTCCCCCAATGGGACTTATCTTTAGGATTATCTTGTTGGGTTTCCCTCCTAATTTATTGGAATGTTCAATAAATATAATTGAAAAGTTTGTAGACATATCAAATTCCATGCATATATATTTAAACCCAATGAAAACATTATTTCCAAGGATGAAGTTTGAAAGCCATAACATGCATTGTGAGGGAATCTATGAAAACACAATGGAAACATTATTTTCAAGAATGAAGTTTGAAAGCCATATTATGAGAGAACCTTTTGTATTCCACACTTATATATATAAGTGTAAGAGAGTGTGTGAAAAAAAACAGATATAGAAATACACAAAAAGAGAGATAGCTTGAGAAGTCTTTATCATCAAGCTTGAGTGAGCCACTGAGTGTGAGATATATAAAAAAATATAGAAAACCATCCAATATTTGTGGTGAGTTCTTATAATCCTACTATCATCTTATAGTGGAATAATTGGACTTTTAGTCTCGTGGCTTTTCCCTCATTGGGTTTTCCATGCAAACAAATATCTTGTGTTGCTGCTTGTTATTTTCATCTATCTGTTAATTGTTTTACTGCACTTCACTTACACAGAGGAAATTATAAAATTTTACTCAACAGTGGTATCAGAGCATGGTTCGGCAATATATTTCCTTCCTGTGTAAGCTAAAATGGGGACCACCATTACATATGTTGGTGAAATGTTTAAGCTCACAGCAGAGAATTTTTCTTACTGGAAGCCAATGTTGGAAGATTATTTGTATTTCAAGGATTTGTACGAGCCAATCACAAAAGAAGATAAACCGGAAGGAATGTCCGAAAAAGATTGGGAACTTTTGAACCGGAAAGTAGTTGCCATGATCCGAAATTATATAGATCAAAGTTTATTCGAGCATGTATCTACTTATACTAATACCTAACAGTTATGGGAGAAACTTGAGTCTATGATTCAAAAGAAGACACCTCAGAACAAATCTCATATAGTAAGACGATTGGTCAAATCAGAATACAAAGATGGTCAAGGCATGATTGAGCACCTGAACAGTTTTAAGGGTTTAGTAAACAAGTTAACCAAGATTGAAATGAAGATAGATGATGAACTGCAAGTCTATCTTCTTTTAAGCTCTTTACCTGAGAGTTGGGATACTCTGGTTGTTATTCTAAGTAACTCAACCCTACAAGGAAAACTCACCATGGATGTGGTTGCTGATAGCCTTATAAATGAAGAGGCAAGAAGAAAAGAGTGTGGAACAACACAAAGCGAGGCTCATATAGCAGAGAATCGAGGCAGAAGTGAATTTCATCAAAGAAATAAAAACATGGGACGTGATAAGTCAAGAGGACGCTCCAAATTCCGCTCCAGAATCACTTGTTATTATTGTGGCAAACCAGGTCATAAAAAAATCTGAATGTCGTAATCTTAAAAGAGATCAAAAAATGGAACTGTGAAGCCAGATCAAGTTGACCCGAGAAATAAGGAAGAACTAAACACTACAGAAGTTGCAGTCAAAGAAGAATTAGATGTATTCTTTATTGGAGATGACAATTATCCCAATTTGACTTATGATGACAGTATATGGATTGTCGACTTAGGTGCTTCATTTCACATTACTTCACATGAATGGTTATTTTCTTCCTATCAAAAATGTAATTTTGGTACTGTTAAAATGTGTAATCAAGTTACTAGCAAAATTATTGGCATAGGATATGTTCATTTGAAAACTAATACTGGTTGCAAGCTCATATTGAAGGACGTAAGACATGTTCCAGATATGCGCCTCAATCTAATATCTGCAGGTAAGCTTAATGACGCTGGTTTAGTTAATCTATTTGGTTCTGGAAAATAGAAACTCACAAATGGAAACATGGTCATTGCTCGAGGCAAAAAGGAGGGCTATTTGTATTTAACACGTGGTTGCTTAGCGGTGAAGCTAATGTTGTCCATGATGATTCAGTATTAGAACTATGGCATAAGAGATTAGGACACATAAGCGAAAAGGGATTGCAAATACTTGCCCAAAAGGAGTTGATCCCTGAAGTGAAAGGTAAAACACTTGAACCTTGTATTGATTGTTTGAATGGGAAACAACATAGAGTTTCCTTTTATAGATCAAATAGACCATAAAGAAGAAAGCATATCCTTGATTTAGTACATACTGATGTCTACTCTATGACTAAAAAATCTCTTGGAGGTGCATTATATTTTGTAACATTCATTGATGATCACTCAAGAAAGGTTTGGGTGTATTTGTTGAAAACTAAATACAATGTACTTGCAGCTTTTAAGGAGTTTCATGCCATGGTGGAATGACAAACAAACAAGAAGTTGAAGTGTGTCCGAGCTGATAATGGTGGTGAATATTGTGGTCAGTTTGAAGAGTACTGCAAGACATTTGGCATTCGTCTTGAGAAAACACCTCCAAAGACACCTCAACTAAACGGTGTTGCTGAGAGAATGAATCGAACCATCGAAGAAAGAGTTTGATGTATGATATCTCATGATAAACTCTCTAAATCATTCTGGGGAGAAGTTGTGAAGACTACTGTTGATATAATTAATCTCTCACCAACAGGTCCACTAAACAAAGGCATTCCAAATGAAGTTTGGTCAGGCAAGAAGATCTCTTATGACCACTTGAAGGTGTTTGGTTGCCTTGCATTTGTTCATATTCCTAAAGATGAGTGGGCTAAACTTGACTCAAAAACCAAGCAGTGTATTTACCTTGGTTCACCTAAAAATGAGTTTGGATATCGGTTATGGGATCCAGTTAAAAGAAAGATTATTAGAAGGCAGGATGTTATTTTCTTTGAAAACCAGACAATAGAAGATCTTAAGCAAGCAGAGAAGTCCAGACCTAAGCATATAATATATTCAGATCCTGCATCATCTTCTGTGATGCAAGATGTAGGTGGAAGGCAAGAGGAGGAGCCTAATCATAATGGTTGCAAAGACAACATGAAGTTACTGAACAATCAATTGAAGAGCCATCATCGCATGAACAATCTCAGTCAAATGAAGAGATGACAGATGAAACAAATGCCACAACACAACCTCCATTACGATGCTCTACAGGAGAAAGACGTGCCTCTGCTAGATATCCTAGAGATGAATATGTGGTAATCGCTGATGATGGGGAGCCTCAAATTTACGAACAAGCTATAACCAGTGAACACAAAGGAGAATGGGAGAAAGCTATGCAGGAAGAAATGCAATCCTTGCATGACAATCATACATATGATCTGGTGGAGCTACCCAAGGGAAAACGAGTCTTAAAATGAAAATGGGTGTACAAGTTAAAAACAGAAGAGAAGAATATTCTACCCAGATACAAAGCTCGAATTGTTGTTAAGGGTTGCAATCAAAAGAAAGGTATTGATTTTGATGAAATATTTTCTCCCGTGGTAAAGATGTCATCTATTAGAGTTGTAATGGGTCTAGCAGCTTGTTTAGACTTAGAAGTTGAACAACTCGATGTTAAAACAACATTTTTACATGGAGACCTAGAGGAAGAGATCTATATGTAGCAACCCGAGGGGTTCAATGTTGCGGGAAAAGAACATCTTGTGTATCGTCTTGAGAAGAGTCTATACGGTTTAAAACAAGCACCACGCCAATGGTATATGAAGTTCGACTCAATCATGACTCAACATGAGTTCAAGAAGACTCTATGCGATCACTGTATTTATATAAAGAAGTATGCTGATGGTGATTTCATCATACTTTTATTATATGTTGACGATATGTTGATTGTTGGACAGGACGAAAAGAAAATTACAGCTCTCAAGAAGGCTTCAAGCGAATCTTTTGCAATGAAAGATCTGGGAACAACACAGCATATTTTCGGAATGAAAGTCACTCGTGATAGATCCAAAGGACTATTGTGGTTATCACTAGAAAGATATATAGAGAAAATTCTAGAAAGATTTAACTTGCACAAGGCCAAGCCTATAAGTGTACCACTTGCCAACCACTTTAAATTAAGCAAGGAATACTGTCCAGAAACTGAAAATGAAATGGTTGAATGGAGAATGTCCCGTATTCTTCCGCTGTTGGCAGTTTAATGTATACCATGATATGTACACGATCGGACATTGCATAAGCTGTTGGAGTCGTGAGTCGATATTTATCAAATCCTGGAAAGCAAAATTGGGCTGCTGTTAAATGGATATTTTGCTATCTTCGAGGAACAACCAGAAGATGTTTGTGCTTCGGAAAAGGAAAACCTGTGTTAAAAGGATACACAGACACTGATATGGCAGGAGATGTTGACTTTAGAAAATCAACATCAGGCTATCTGATTACTTTTTCTGGGGGGGGAGCAGTATCTTGGCAATCAAAGCTCCAAAAATGTGTTTCCTTGTCTACAACTGAAGCTGAATTCATTGCAGCTACAGAATCATGCAAAGAGATGATACGGCTGGAAAACTCCTTGTTAGAATTGGGCTAAAAACAAGAAAGTTATGATCTCTATTGTGACAATCAAAGTATAATTCAACTTGCTAAAAATTTAGCCTATCATTCCCCATCGAAACACATCGATGTTCAATATCATTGGATTAGAGATGCATTGGAAGCAAAGCTGTTACAACTCAACAGTGTTCATACTGATGATAATTGGTCAGACATGTTGACGAAGGCCATACCAACTAAGAAATTTGATGACTGTTGTGATGGTGCTGGTATGGAAGTGCTTCCTGATTAAGTCAGGAGGGGGGAGATTTGTTGGGTTTCCCTCCTAATTTATTGGAATGCTCCACAAATATTATTGAAAAGTGTGTAGACACATCAAATTCTATGCATACATATGTAAACTCAATGGAGACATTATTTCCAAGGATGAAGTTTGAAAGCCACAACATGCATTGTGAGAGAATCTATGAAAACCTAATGGAAACATTATTTCCAAGGATGAAGTTTGAAAGCCACATTGTGGGAGAACCCTTTGTATTCCACACTAATATATATGAGTTTGAGAGAGTGTGTGAAAAAAATTAGAAATAGAAATACACAAAAAGAGAGATAGATTGAGAAGACTTTATCCTCAAGCTTGAGTGAGCCACTGAGTGCGAGATATATAGAAAAATAATATAGAAAACCATCCAATATTTGTGGTTTGTTCTTGTAATCCTACTATCATCTTATAGTGGAAGAATTGGACTTTTAGTTCTGTGGTTTTTCGCTCACTGGGTTTTCCACGTAAACAAATCTCTTTTGTTGCTTGTTATTTTCATTTATCTGTTAATTGTTTTACTGCACTTCACTTCTAAGCTTATCTACACAAAGGAAATTATAAAGTTTTACTCAACATATCTGATGGCATTAGCTGATTCTTAGGATCATTTAACAGAGGATGAGAAGCACCTGACCAAAAGCAATGCCATTGATGAGGAGGATCTAGTTAGGCAATATGTGAGTAGGGATGAGTCAATAGGTTTTACAAGAGGGTCGGCGTATAGGTAAAGAGGAGGAGAAGGTAGATAGAGTGGTGGGAAAGTATGAAAGAAAGGGAAAGAGATAATAGGTGAATTTGCTAGAATGATGCATGATGCTAGCTTAGTCAGCCAATAGTCGAGCTAGTACATTTCCAATTAGACCTCCGTAGTGTCAGTTATTGTACCAAATGATTTATCTTCTCAACCAACATCTACCAACCCTAAATATGATCTTAAACATCCAAATCTAATAGCTCACTAATACTGACTTTGGTAAAAGAGGATGAGACTCTGGAAGAAGGTAATGAACATGGAACCAAATGTATTTCAACACTGTCTCTGGCTTTTAAAAGAGTTCCAATTTCATGCGAGTAGTCCAATAGGTTATCCCTTGGGTTTTCAGAGTGCAATTGGAATCTAATCATGATAAGTCATTCTAATATATGTATTCAATCAAGGAAGCTATAAAATGAAACTCTGATTTCATCAGCTCTTGTGCTTCAAATGCCTAAGTTAATGCCCTAACGATAGGCCTTAATAAAACAAAGTGATGATTACAAGTTTAGCTGAGACCAACATGTAGAATGTCAAGCTTAGTATGGGGTCATAATGTAACATTTTAGGGTAAACTACCAAAGTTGGCCAGCTCGGTATTGAGATGTTGGATAAAGAACAAGAAGCACAGCTAGTCACTAAGAAAGAATAAGGCATCCTTCCTTTGATACCACTTGTATTGCTCATGCAAGGTGATCTTGATTATGAAAAGCATGGCGCATGTGACTACTGAGTAGTTTGAGGTTGAGCATTCCTCATTCAAGTCCACGTTTGGGGAGCATAGTAAGAGCAGGAGTGGAAGAAAATTCAAAAAGAGGAAAGGAAAGAACTTGTGGAGAAAATCACCTAAAAAGTCCAAGAAGGAAGAGAGGTGCTACTGGGTGGATTCTTTTCTCTGTGTATACTCTTTTTTCACCTTAGCCAATTTTTTGCTAGTATGACCCTTTGTTTTCAATAGTTGGTTAAAAAATTTGTGGTACTTTACAAGTTTTAGTTGTACAAAAAAATGAGTTTCTATTCTATGTTTAATCATTTAACTATTCAAGATTTCATGTTTTCCTTTCAATGTACTTGCATTTAATCACTCGTCGTTATGCTCACGTATTCATCTATCTTAGGTTCAAGTAGTAGTTTAATCGACCACTCCTGAAGTTTCCTTTTTTCTATGCCTTTATGTTCAGATGGCACATTGTTTGAAGCTCCACACCTAAGGTTTCCTTTTGGTATTGGCATAAGTCTTGTATACTTAGAGTTTCATCATCTTAATTAACCCTATAATTTTTTGTACTCTATCACAATGCTAAGAAGTTAGTGTGGGAGTCCATCTTTGTCCTTTAAATTTATACTTGTATGTTGTTGATCCAGGTTGTAGCCATAGATGTTCTTAGTTTGTCATTTGTAGTATCCCATCCTTTGTTAGGGTTAAAGTTAGCTAAACGAACGATCGACATCATATTCGCTTAGTCTTTGTTTGGTTTCTTCCAAGTCCTAAGGCAAGGGATTTTTGTTGGACATTGGAGACATGAGTGTTCAGGCTGTTTATACTCAGCTTTGCCATTTTTTCAAGTTTTATTCGGCAAGTAGGTGGTTAGTTCATGCCTACTCTTTTTGTTTATTCTCTGCTTATCAAAACATGAGTGAGATTAGCGATGGTCAATTGATTCACGACCATATTTAGGGAGTCCAATCATTGACTTAATTGAACTGGTTGTGCCAGCCTCCGAGGCACCTTAGTTTCTGTGTATTGCGCTTGTGTATGTTGTTTAGTCATACCACAACTAATACACTGCGCATAGTAGTCTTAAGTTTAATCGACTATTTCCTGTTGCACTTAAACATGCTTCGATGATTATATAGACATATGACATCCGCTTTAGGTTGTACATGCCCAATAGACCAAAGGCAAGAGTCGACGATCAAGTAGTTGAATCCTACCTGCTTGTATTAAACTCATACTTATAGTGCATAAGAAAATTTTGGATTTAGGTGTTTAGATCGTAATTGTCTTGTTGGTTCCCTGAGGGTCGATAACATACCCGGAGTTCTCCATGTTTCACATAAGATTTCATTTGAGCTAGTCATGGCAATAACTCATAAAGCATGTGAAAATAAAATTCATAATTAAAAGGGTCTTTTGAAAGGAAATAAGCAACGGAATTTGTGCTATCTGGAAGTCTAACTCAAATAAGTATAAGTCTTCTTTTGTAACATAATGGCATTGATAACCTGTCCATTTAATTTTTCTTTGCTTCATCCACCCGAGAAATGATTGCTGGATGTCTAAGAGAATCTCCAATAGCTACCCAATTTATGGTCTAAATCATGAATTGGGTAGCCAATAGTTCATATTCCTTGAATATTCAGGGAAATATTACGGGGCCAATTCAGAATCATGAATTGGCCTGGCGAGCCGATTTTTTCGGCTCGCCAGATGACGAGCCAAAAAAATTGGCTTGCCATTCCCGCAACTATATTCCCAATGGCTCTTTCCCAATGGCTATTTCCACTTAGGGTTCAATTTCCCAACGGCTATAAAATGGTCAAAACTTTTCAAACGGCTATATTTTCAGTTATAAATTGGTTCCATTTCACCATTGAACATCACAACATATTTACAATTCCTTTCTATCTCTTTACTCTAAACAAACTCTTGCTATATAACGTCATCACCATTTGGTGATTTTTCACATCCGATGATAGACAGAAACTAGTTTTCCCAAGGCAACACGAGCAATTTATTTGGAACTCAGTCAAGTAGGCAAGGAACCATTTCGTGGATAGACGAAGAGGATATCGATCTATGCAACATCTATTGTCATTTCTCGCAAGATTCGGCAATGAGGAATGACCAATCAGCCGTCACGTTTTGGAAAAAAATTGAGAACGGGTTCGTTCAGAAGCATCCAGAATGCTTAAGGACGCTAACGTCGATTTAAGGCCGTTTTGGCAAGATAAAACCGTCAAACCCAATTTTATGAGTCATAAGTGTACAAAATAAAGATAGCAAATCCAAGCAGCATGGGTGGGGAAGATAATCTGGTATATTTTTATTTGTACTTACGTTAGTGGTTGTTAGCTTGTTTTTTGATACATATTCCTTTTTTAATTAGAAACGACTGGCAAATGAGGATTTCAAGAAGCTTTTTCCTAGAGAAAATGGCATAAAAAGGACACAGTATTATCAGTTTATGCATTGTTATGATCTGCTTAGTAGTCAACCAAAGTTTAACTCAAGACTTGCTAAGAGCCTCCGCGATGTTCAAACTGCTAGCAAGAGCAAGAAAAAAGTTCAAAATCTGGGTATTCTTCTAGTCCAAGCGGGTCAACCGCCAATATTTCTCAATATGAAGGGGAAAACCTTCTTGATGAGTTCAATGCCACTATTGACGAAGATTTTAGACCTGAGGGAGCCAAATCTGTGAAAGGAAGGGGCAAAACAATGGTTGAGCTTGAAGGAAAAGTGAACGCACGCCACGAAGAACACAAACTTAGAGTGGAATTTTTTTTTGTAGAAGCCAAGGAAAGAAAAAAAAGTTATGAAAAGGTTTTCTAATGTGGAAAAGAAGAAGCTACAAATTCTTGCGGATGACTTAGCGCACAAGAAAGAGCAAGATGCATATAAGAAAGAGTAAGATGCGTATAAGAAAGAACAAGAAGAAAATGCTATCATGGACAAATATCTGACTGGAATGTATGCGCTGGAGATGGAATTTTGGATGGGGATGAAACATCGTATCCTAACGTCAAGGTTTCCGCAGTTATAAGTAGATCACTGACCACTATATGTATTAGTAGTTGCTTGTATTATGTTGATGTAGTAACGTTTTATTTCCAATTGTAGTAGTGTTTTTCTTATTAATGCAATGTGTACTTTATTTATTTTGCTATTCGTATCTTAGTCTGATTGTTTTATACTGTGTACTAAAGTAAAAAATTAGAAGAACTTCATATTTTTTTCGTAGGATCATCAAATAAACAAAAGATTCAACCAGAAGTAAACAGAACCATTAGACTATTCAGCACCATATCGGGTTAGCTAACTATAACGTAGTTTATACGCCTCATGGCCAACAAAATCAGTGCCGTACTCTACAAGGTAACGAGAATCAAAAATTTCCTTAGTCATTTTAAATATGTCTTCGTCTTCAACTGTCTGTATAATCTTCTGGTATCGTTCACAAGCTTCAACGAACCACCAATAAGCCATATGAATTTCAACAAATGTTCGTGTAGTAGTACAGATACGATGGTTGTTATGTAATCTTGTTATCATGGACCAAAATTCTTCATGGGTTAGACTTCCTCCATTTTGCTTCAGTAGCAAATCTCTTTTATCAACTTCGATATAGGATTTTACGAGTATAAGTATGTCCTTAGGAGAGAATTCGACTGTAGTAGCACTGGAGCTAGCATTACTTCGATTGTGACGATTATGGTTAACCCTTTGCCTTGCTGTGTTTTTCGTGGACGTTTTTCAGGTTTATTAACATCAACTATTTGTGTATCTGGAATGAATCCACCCTCTTTCTCCTCCTCCTTGTTCCGTTCGTACTCATCAAACATTTTATTCATTAGTTCATCAGTGATTTCCCTATCGTCCATTTAAGCTACATGGAAACAAAAAACGTATTGTCTAATACGAAGAGCTGCTTGAACACGTAGAAACAAAAAGATTTGTGGTTTCTCACCTTAATGTCGTGGTTGATGTAGGAAGCACAAATAATAGTTATGGTTCGGATATGAAGTATGAAGTATTTAAACAAGTGGGGGTGGTTGTTGATAAAGCTCTGTCATCATTACGTAAGCTGTAGCATCAAGACATATGACATGACTATACTTTGTCCTCAACAGTTGAGTTGCTCTGCATCTCCCGTAAAATAGTTGATGTTACTACATGCTGCAACCTTTAATAACATGACATGTCCACTGCTTTAATAAAGCAAAACACGAAATCAGGGGACTTATCAACCTTTACGACCACTTAGCCATCTACCTTTAAATTCAGCACTTTCGAAGACTTAGGCTGTCAAATTATTTATTTTATCTCCCTACCACTTTTCAAGTAGTTCAACATGTCCGCTTGGGAATACGATGATGAAACCATGGTCCAAATGTATGATCAATATGAAAGAAATAAGAAACCAGCCAAATTTGTTCCTAAAACGCAACTGAATGATCAAGTGGAAGCTAGAGAAGTGGAATCTGAGCTCTTCAGTGCCAAGCAACCGAACGTTGCCATCCAGCGTATTGGACCTCTTCAAAAAACCCACAATGCTCGGTTAAGGGAAGTAATTTCTCGGGAGAACCCAAATAGGTCAAGCTCTAGCATGACGGGTCGTTCAATATTTTACCTTACGATAACCCAAAATATTTCTTAAGATCAATATTTTTTAATATTATAATAATGTCTAAATCAAGTAGATAACAATCTAGTTGAACGCTTTCATCTCACGCTCTACATATATAATATACAATCAAAAAACGCGGGCTCTTATTGGGTAATGGATTCCAACTATGACAAGGCATGGAACCACCTTCTGATCAGTGTACTCTAGAAGCGATACAATGGAGTTCAACAAGAAAATCTTGTAACTCGACCAGACATGACCGACCATTCATTTCTCTTGAATTTTCCGAATATATTATCATCTTACGGTTGGTATACCAACATAACCGTTCCCAAGAGATACATAATTGAAAGAAGTAACAAATATGAATATTCTTTAGATGGTGACAATATACCCTACTTGGGTGCGACCCACTTAGCCATGCTGCCTGCCCGATTTCTGTCATTTCTCGGTTGATGAGGCTTGAGGTCATAACGTATCATTATACAGATCACAACTTTATTTCCTTTGAATGTCACATTGTCATACCCGCCAAATCACAAATTGATTTCTCCAAAAATACCACAGGTATACAGCTAAGAGAAACGAATTCCCCACCACCAATGTAAATACGTTTGAAACGATCAACTTACGCGATCTACCTGATATACTCTGTCAGACATTCGTCCATTCAAGTTATCCTGGGACTGGACAACCCGAAGGCACTATTCTGTAAATCCATCTTAGGCAATTTCTACCTAGAATTTACTAAACAACCCTTGCATAACTTCGTTTTCAATTATCTTCATCATATTTGATTCGCAACGCTAATGCCATACGGAGTGGTTTTCAGATAATATATCCGATCCTGGTCTCTTCGTACTGACAACGGAAATGGTCAAAATCTTTGATAGTCAGTGATTTAACTATGAAAGGAAAACATGTGTACAAACAACGGTCGTATTTCCAAATGGAAATCTTACCGAGCAAATCATCAATCAACACTGATCCCCTTTAATTTAATTTGTCATTCAATTATCCATTTCCCTATTCCTGTTTCCATATATTCGTAAATTCTTATTTTCTAAATTTAGAAAATATACATTATTAATCATTGGAAAACATTTCCATATTTACTCTCATTTCTATTTTTCTATATCAGAAAGTATTTCTGATTCTTATTTGGAAAACATTTCCAAATCTCTTTCTTTGGATTTAAATAGATGTTTAAATAAAACATCGCTGCGCCAGCTCATAACATTACTCATTAACTAAATTCACTTAAGCAACCTTCACTATCAAACCTTGACCATTCCTTAGTTAAAAATGAATTCAATCAAGTTGGGGTATAACTACCTCTCAGACCTTAACTGAACAACATTCTTAACCTCGAAATAGACAAAGCTCACCTTTTAAATCTTCAACAAACTTCCTTACGTAAATCTCAGATTCTATTTATGAATCCACTTCTTTTACAGAAATCATTTGATTATAACAATAGTTTTATATTCCCATGCTCCCAAAATATAATAAATTAAATAAAACTTTTATTTACTAAATTTAGAAAAATAAACAAACAACTAATTTATTAATAAATAAATAAATCTTGATTTAAAAACGGAAAGTAAATAGTACTTTCCCGAATTCGATATAATTGAATTTCAACGTAAAACTCTCTTTCGAATAATCTATTCGATAACTCTCTTTCAAATAACCTATATTCGATTAACTCTCTTCGAATAACTTATATTCGATTAACTCTCTTCGAATAACTTATACTCGATTAACTCTCTTCGAATAAATATATTCGATTAACTCTCTTCGAATAAATATATTCGATTTACACTCTTCGAATAACTTACATTCGATTAACTCTCTTCGAATAATTTATATTCGATTAACACTCTTCGAATAACTTATATTCGATTAACTCTCTTCGAATAATTTATATTTGATTAATTCTCTTCAAATAAATATATTCGATTTACACTCTTCGAATAAATGTATTTGATTTACACTCTTCGAATAACTTATATTCGATTAACTCTCTTCGAATAATTTATATTCGATTAATACTCTTCGAATAACTTATATTCGATTAACTCTCTTCGAATAATTTATATTCGATTAATTCTTTTCGAATAAATATATACAATTTACACTCTTCGAATAAATATATTCGATTAACACTCTTTGAAAAAGTTATATACGATTAACTCTAATTCGATTAACTCTATTCGATTAACTCTTATTCGACTGACTAATATTCGATTAACTCTATTCGAATAACTAATATTTGATTAACTCTATTCGAATAACTAATATTTGATTAACTCTATTCGAATAACTCTTATTCGAGTAACTAATATTCGATTAACTCTATTCGAATAACTAATATTCGATTAACTCTTTTGGAATAACTGTATTCCATATCTCATTCAAATTCCCATTTGAATTCCTATTTCAAAACCCAATCTTCCTTATAAATGTTTTAATTTATAAAATATTTATTTTAATCCATTATTCACATCGAATGTGAAAAATATTTCTTTTATAAAATCCATTAAGTTTGATTTTGTATTTTTAAATAATATCCCATTTCCAAATTCTATTTATACTTCTCTTTATAAAATTATTCATACGAAATCTCCTTTTTATTTCTAACACTTAAATCTCATTTATAATTCCCTTTATAAATGCTAAGTTCACATTCTATTTAAAATATCAGTATCAAAACCGATTTCTACTTCTCTATATAAGTTCAGACTTATATATTCCATTTATCACATGATAAATATTTTATTTTATTTATTAAAACATTATTTATAAATTAATCTTCTCAATTTATCTATTAAAACAGATTCTATTTAAAATCTACTTTAAATTAATCTTTTCCATTTATCCATTAAAACCGATTTCCATTTAATATTTATTTTCCACATATTTCCTTTTATAAAATTCTATTCATTTCCCAAATATTTCCTTTTATAAAATTCTATTCATTTCCAAATAAATATTCCTTTTAAAATTCTATATATTTTCCAAATAAATATTCCTTTTATAATTCTATTTATTTTCCAAATAAATATTCCTTTTATAATTCTATTTATTTTCCAAATATTATTCCTTTTATAAAATTCTATTCATTTATTCCTTTTATAAAATCCTTTGATTTTATAAATAATTTCTTTTATAAAATCCTTCGATTTTATAATTATTTTCTTTTTTAAAATTCTTTGATTTTATAAATATATTGTTTTCAGTATACACTTTGAAAATTCCAATTATACAACCAAGTGTTACTTATGGTATTTTAGAAATACCAAATCACAGTGCAGTGTCATCTAAGCGTACAAAATCAATCACAAAAAATATATCACATCATATATCACAATATATGAAAATAAACAGTAACAATATTTGAGGAATCCAGTTGGATCCCTCCAACCTGTTTCCCTGCATCCACAGATGTTAAACAATATAAATAACATCAATTTCATTTTAATATGAAATATTCTGATAAACAGAATCAATATTTGATTAACGATATATATATCATTATCTATAATTTCAACCACTAAATCAGCAATTCGACCAAACAATCATCACACAGTAATCAATCATTATTTGTCAATACTAGATCATATTTATTAAAATATAAACTGGAAGAGTTAGTAAATTTTATCACATTGGACAGTTATCATTAAATAGAAATAATTGTCATTGATTTAGATCAGGAAATTTATTTTGCTATAAATTGTAACCGGCTACAATTCACTCCGAATCAGTTCCATTGCGTAGCCCTCATCCACATGATCCTATCGGATCCTGTTTCATTGAATTCGGTTGACATATGAATAAGTTACGGGATTTACAAATTAACATGTCGTTTAATTTAAATTAAACTTATAATAATTATATAATTGGGCCATACCCATTTCAGCACACCAACATTCTAATCGTATCTGACATAGTGCCATCTTCCTCCTGCTCATAATTCTGCAACTCTACCTTCATTTCAAGACAAATGGACGACGTTCTGCCCCTCCCCCCCATTTTCCTTCTCCAATGCTTTTAAATTCAAATAAAAATCATTAAAATTCACATCTCCAAATTCTCTTCAACCTCAAGCCCTATTTGCTCAACTCGGTTTCTTTTTCTTGATCGAAAGTAGGGGTCCTCCACGAAGCTGAACAGTCAGACATCGTCAGAAAAATTCATGGAATCCGTTTAAATGCTGCAGGGAGGTGCGGTTTTCCATCCTATAGCCAATTACAAAACCCATTTCTTGATCAGAAGCTTCAATCTCATTGAATCATTAACCCTAGCATCATGGGCTTATAAAGGGGTTCTTCGCAGTGACAAAAGTGGCATTCGAACCAAACGATATCTATATGAGGATGAAGGGAATGACTCAGGGAATTCAAAGCTGGTTGTTTCAAGATTTATAGCTTTTGTTATGATTTGTTAGGATTTTTGAAGAAGTATTACTCTCGTTGTTTTTCACAAGGAGATGGCGGCATGAAAATTTTGCTATGTTGACTAAGAAATGAAATTAGGTTTAAGTTAGGATGGCACTGGTATTTATAGGGTAGAAACTAAAACTTATTTATTTTTAATTGATCATTTTATTCAATTATAATCAATCGCTGTACATATTCGTTGTCTAAAAATTCGTATGGTCACATACAATACCCAAATTCGATGAAAATGGACATGCAGCTAAGGTTCGAAATTACGGACCCAACGAAACTTGTCTCGTCGAATTCCGAATCCGTTTGCTCACACAACGTATTTTTAACGGTCAAATTATCGACTGTTTTTCACATTTCACAAAAATTGAAATTTAACAATAATTTAATATTCCGGATCCAACAAAATTAGTTTCATTGAAAACGGAAGTCATTTGCAAAACTGGCTATTTTAAAAGCTCTAAATAAACCAATTTAAATATTAATATATTTAAAAGTAATTAAGTTAAATATTTATTAATAAATATTACCGTGTATATTCACATAGAATATAATACAGCTTCAAAATATTCCTATATGAATTTATAACTCGACATTTCAAATTCAGATTAAATCAGTATTCAATTTATATTAAAAATCCTTTTATAATATAAATAAATCGTTATAAATTATAAAAGATTTCCATAGCAACTTTTCAAAAATTTGATTTGGACATAACTCAAAATCTACATGACGAAATCTCGATTTTTCTCTTCCATTAGAAAAATATACTTCACCAGCTCCAAATGTTTCTTGTTTCACAGAAATCCGACTTAAAACGAATTCTGTATATTCGTTTAAAGTTCGAATCACCAAATTACGAACTGCCGTGTCATTTCGAGCTCGATTATAATTATAATATAATTATACGTTCAACTGTCGTTTATATAATATATTCGTTAATATAATTCAATTCTAAACTAAATTATATATATTCTAAATTGTCCAGTTCACACAATATTGTGAATTCTGTTACTTTCGATTTTTTCAGAAATAAATATATTATTCAATTATTTATATTAATTAAATATTCAGTATTATTTAATTAAACAACCATTTAAATCTATAAATCACTATTTAAATAATTAAATAAATTACTTATTATACCATAGAAATATGGGACGTTACAGTAAATAAATTTTCATTCTACATGCCCAATATGAATAATTACTACCATTGAACAATGGTGGTCCAACAGTGGATTGACTCTCTACAAAAGAACTATTATGCTACCAGTTTTGGTTTCCATTATCACTATTTTCAAAAATCGGATTATGAACTTCTTGAAAGACCTTGCTTTGATACCAATTGCTAGGGATTGCGGAATGGATCGTTAAGGCAAAACAAACACTAGAGGGGGATGAATAGTGTTTGTGAGAATTTAAACAAAATCTAAAACTTATCTGAACTACAGGATGAATCAAACAACACAAACACAATCATAGACACAGATTCAAACACAGATGCAAAACAAACAGAAATAAAAATGCTGAAAAGGAAAGAACACACCAAATTTTATACTGGTTCGGATTGCTCCTACGTCCTGTCCCACGCAACACTAGATTGCACAGAGTTTTATTAATATATCAAAACCAATTACAATCCTCCTTGATTTCATCGCTACCAGGGATACCACCGATTCAACCTCCTTGATTTCACGACTACAAGGGATACCACCGATTATCCGTCCTTGATTTTACGGCTACAAGGAATACCACCGATTATGTTACTCAACCCAAACAATTACAAATAGCCCTATAACTCTTCAATTGC
The DNA here is from genome assembly GCA_030737875.1 of Allium sativum. Taxonomy (NCBI): domain Eukaryota; kingdom Viridiplantae; phylum Streptophyta; class Magnoliopsida; order Asparagales; family Amaryllidaceae; genus Allium; species Allium sativum. Next base: position 865,194,707 of record CM060922.1, read on the forward strand.
ACTTGATAAAGAGAGTAGAGAGTGTAGAGAGAACAAGTTTGATCAAAACGGAATTAAATCCGGCAGAGTGTAAGTGTAGAAATAATAAAAATGATTAAGAATAATTATATAATGAAAGAGAGTGAAAGTGGAGAAGAAGAGATGATTAAAAATTCGAATTCAAACCCTTTTTATAGTGTGTGAAAGGTTGCAGTGTTTCTAAAATGTTTCAAATGGTGAAAAGAAACTTCCTTTCAAATTTAAATTTCTAACAGTTATATGTCGACATAGCGTTTTCTATATGTCGACATACTCTAGTGCAAATTTGAATTTTAAACATATTTCAAGTGTTTTGATATAAATATATTTCTGGAAATTCTTGAATAAAAATATAGTGTTGTAAATTAATATTATAAAGTAGAAAAACATATGAAAACATAAATTTAAACTATATAAACATATTTATGAAATTATAAGGTTTTAAACTATATATAAATAAAGTATATAATTATAAATATATAAAACTTAATTTTGAAAAACAAAGATAAAATAGAAAATATAGAAAAAATAAAATAGAGAGAATTGAGGATAGAGCCAGAATTTGAATATTGAACTTGAAGTGCTATTTAGAGTCTTACAAAATCTAGACACAATAACAATATTACTCTTGAACTTTTGAAATCTTGAATACTCATGAGTCTTGATATTTCTCTAAATTCTGAATCTCTATCATCTTTAAACTGTATAGTCTTCAGTAATATTTCCTGTATATAATTCCTGCATATGTGCGTATGTGTATATATATATATATTGTATACAAAAGTGTTAGTTTATATTTTACAATCAATGATAATTGAAATAAGTTTGCTGTCATCAAAACTCTATTCTCTAACAAACACGACATTGTTTTGCAACTCGAATTAGTTCGTTATGCAAATGCTAAGGTCCAACGGCTATGAATCTTATTTAGATATTTGAACATGAGTCTTGATGATGTTGCAATCACTAATAACATTACTTCCTTAAAAGTATCAAGTTAAACATCCAAAGATTGCATATTAACAATTAATTTTAGTGATTTGCCTTCCCATCTATTTAAATGGCTAAGAACATCATTAATATTTAACACTTAAAATTTCATTCTTAAATATTACAATCCAAATTTGTCATGTTAGAATTGTCTCATCAAAGTGTTTAGATATCTATATCAATACCGTAGCGTCCTACATCTCGATCAGAACTAACATACTCCACAGGCAAATTAACAAAACAAAACAAATTGCGTCCATAAAGAGACTCAAATTTGTAATTAAATAAATAAAGATGCAACTATTTGTTCATCACTTAAGTTTCTAATCATAAATAAATAATCAACTAGTTCATGGTGCATAGCGGAAATAATTTATCCGTTTTTGACTCACAAATCTAATCTCAAATGGATTAGTATATTACTTGACCAAAATTATTTTATTAAATCATTTCATTAAATAATTTAAAAATATTCACAAATAAGTCCCAAATATTATTTCAAGTCAAAATAGGAATAACTCTGAGTTCCTACTCACAAAAGGGGTGAGGCTCTAAGTTTGTCTACGCCAAGATCTACAAAGATGAACTCAAATAAGTTTGATTGTTCGAATGAGGGATCATAAAATAAGATAGGATATGATGGGTCTTAAGGCTCAATTTAAATCCTAACACACGATTTCCTAAGAGAGGCTTAGGACAATGATCATTATCATAATATTTTAAATTGTTCGGAACTTTGGCTCCAATACCTAGCTATGATGCCCCACCTCTATCCTTGTGTTAGCCAAGGACATTATGAAGTAATGTTGTCAGCTAACACGAAGAATAATGATGTTGAGCAGCAACCATCTGTATAATAGCTTTGAGCGAATTTTAAATATGTCAAATAATGAGGTCTTACTTTTTCTCTCAGTGTTAATTATGACACATCTAATTCAAGTTCGAACCAACTACAACACAGTGGCTACGTATAATTTGGAAATAATATAAAATAACATAACAATATAATCAGTGCCAAACACAAATATTCATATCACAATGGAAGAAATAGATATGACTATACAACATAAGGATACATAATGATAGTGGTTATACCCGATCCACTATACTGCAAAAGAATAGATACAAAGGCTACACAAATAATATGTATACATAATGAGTCACTACCTCATTTACATGAAACCCAAAAACTACAACCCTAAAGTAGTTAGCCCTAAAGCAGAGGATAGTACATGCCAGAGTTAAGAGGAATCACCTAAAATACCTCAGTGTGACCTGAGTATTATATATGCAAAGATAAATAATAAACGGATCAATCTAGCTATACTTACCAAAATATACTGAGACAAATTAAGTGATATAAACAGAATGACATGTATGTAACTACAACAATGTTCATAGGTGAAATATAAAGCCCCAAAAATGCCCATGTAATATCTCAAGGAAATCTCAATGTTGTAAAAGAATATCACATTCTATATTATATAGCTACTCACAAGAAATGATGACACATATCTGTGACGACCCAAACTTCCGTGGTACGAAAGTAAGGATAATCATAGGAGCATAACATAATTAAAAAATAACAGATCTCAGATAATAGCATAACATATAAATCATTGCAGCAGAAATGGAAACGTCATCACAAAACATCATCACAGAACACCAGAGTACGCAGTACAGGATACACTTAGAAAATAGATGTCTAAAACAGGGAAAGAAATAAAGTTTCAATCTCCCAAAATACATCAATACTATCTCAATGTCTCAAGAAGTAAATAAAAAGATAAAAAGAAAAGATCCTTCGTCATCTTCATCTGCAAGCTCTAGTCCAGAAAATATCCCTACCTGAAACATGTCAATTGTCTGCCCGTGTGGAAAGAGGGCACCCGAGTTTGCAAAGTGAAACAAATTACGAGTCATTCATGGGGCTGGTATGAGAAATCTTACTAAATTAACAATATGGCTAATCACTGGACCACGCCGCTAATGCTGAACGGGTTTACTCCATTTGTAAAAGCCCGTAAATCCGTACTAATTTGAACTGACTAATATCCTACACATTCAACTCAAAGTGCACGAAAATACAGATCTTTAATAGAAAGAGATAAGAAGATGAGAAAGATAAGATAGAACTAATAAAATAGAAGAAGAAGAAGAAGAAGAAGAAGAACACAACTGAATAGAATCAGAGTAAACACGAAACTCACAGTGGAACGAATAAATCATATTATAACATAACTTTGAAATACAAAATCTGAATTGGTACTTACATATCATATCATATCAGAGTATAAATCATATACATCAGAGTTGAAATAATCTCTAAGTAACTAGCAATGAAGCCTCCTACTTCGAGCTCCTCCAAGTAAATATGCAAAAAGCCTGAAACACTTGACTGCCCATACCAATTTGGGCACCCAAGAGTTTAGGGAAAACACAAACAAAATAAACTCTAGGTCAGTCATGAGACTGGTGTGAGTAAATTCCAACCATATTGTTTAACTTTGAAAATCCTTTTGAAATAAAAGGATAATAGTAAGATCAACCCACACATAAACATTGATGGTTTTATCTTACTATAACCCAAATATTTTGATATCAAAATCCAGTGATATTATAATAATGTCTAATCATGTAAATAACCAAATAGAAGAACGCTTGCATCTAACGCTCCACATATATAATATAAAATCTAAAACCACAGAGCATTTATTGGAGATTGGATTCCAACAGACAAGGTATGGGAACACCAACCGATCAGTGTACTCTAGAGAGGATACACTGGGGTTCAACAAGAACTTCTTGCAACCCGGCCACATATGGCCGACCACTCATTTAGCTTGAGTGTATCGAATATATTGCCACCCACGGTTGTTGGCCATCCAGCCGTAATCCGAAGATACAGAATCGAAAAAGAAGAACAAATATGAATTTTCTCTAGATCAGTGACAATACACCCTCCTTAGGGATGACCCAACTAGCCATGCTGCTTAGCCCAACTTTTGTTACTTCCTGGCTGTGAGGCTAGAGGCTATGTCTATCTTCAGAATATCTGGTCACCATTCACTTTGAATGCCACATCGTCAAACCCGTCAATTCACAAATAGATTTCCAAAAATATCATGGGTATAAAAAGCTAAGAGGAACGAATTCCTCCACCTTCAAACGTAATACCTTTAAGAGATCAATCGTATGTGATTTGTTAGGTATACTCTGTTAGACACTCATCCATGCAAGTTGTCTTGGGATTGGACAAACAGAAAGCACCATTCTGGAACAGAACGACCCTTGCATTACACTCCGTCCTTAATTCTCTTCCCCATAATCTAATTCGTAACGCTTATGCCTATACGGAGTTGTTTCGAATAATATATCCAACCGGTCTCTCCATATTGACAACGATGGTCAAAATACTTCGATAGTCGGTTATTTAACTATCGATGTAAAAAAACATTCATTCAAACGTACAAATAAACATCACATAACCACGGGCACTTTTTATTTAACATTCGTTTTTATTATTTGAATTCCCATATCTTACCAGATATTTCTCAATCCCCGTTTTAGCCCTTTCAGACTTCTTGGAAAATATTTTCATTTATTATAAACTCTTATTCTCTCATGTTCCAGAAAATATACGTTATTAACGTTCGAAACATTTCCATTCATTTCACATTCTTTATTTTCTATACTTGGATAATATAACCTATCTATAATGGAAAAATATTTCCAATTTCATTATAAACATTTTAATCTGCCAACCATTCACTTTTTAAACATTATTCACTTTGAAATGTGAATATCATACCTATTATAGAAATCTGGACACTTTTATTAAGTAACTCTTTATTCAAGTGATAAATACCCTTATCTCATTTACCGAAATCTCTTCATAATTTTATATGCTAATTCCTCTTTATAAACACTGTTTCTAAGTCAAATTCTTGTCAATACCAAGTTTATAACTTAATATTGATTACATATCCTTATTCTAATCTATTGGTTTAAACTAAAAATTAACTATCCTATCAGATTATAATTCCTAAAAATAATTTACTTTAATACATTCGACATCATCGAATTATAGTTCCAATTTCTCTTCCTAAACTTATGCTTATATTTCTTTGGATAAACAACGTTAATTATTACTTTAGAATAAGTGGATTTCAAACCAAACTATTTACATTCCCTAGGGATAGTGTTGTATATAAATATCACGCTTAAGCTTGGACAACAACATTAATTTATCGTTATAGTTCAAAATTTGCAATACATTGTAATATTTCTCCTTTTACAACTAATGCAATACGCTCTAATATCCCCCTTTTATAACTAATGCAATACGCTGTAATATTCCCTCTTTTATAACTAATGCAATACGCTGTAATATTCCCCTTTTTCTAACTAATGCAATACGCTACCATATTCCTCTTTATAACTATTCTCGATGTCTCTGTCCGTTACAAACTAATACCATCCCTCGATAATAGTGAAGCCGTTCAAGTTGGGGTATTCTATTTACCGCTCAGACCTTGATCGACGACGTTCTTATCTTAGGATAGATAAAAGTACGTAACTCTAACTCCTTATTACTTTAATATCCCCTAAACGGTATTTCTTATTTTATTTTGGTATATGGTTTTATAACACCATATCCTTACTTTGAAACTTGGTTGTTCATAACTATTTATATTAAATATTAATTCTTTGCTTCATCTTACTTATACAATTCCATTTATAACTTCTTTTATCAAAAATCATTAGTGCTCTTTGTCTTCTGACATTTTACTTTCCATTCGAATCGTTTCATCTAATTCAGGTAAACATCTCATAAAAACTCAATATTATCTTAAACGAATTCCATTTAAGAACAATTACTTTAATTAAAATAATTACAAAGAAATTAACTTCACCATAACTGAAGTAAAACGATTTACTCCATTATCAATTTAACTAGTTTGGTTGCTTACTATATTAAACAATGACTAATTCTACTTGTTCAATAATCATTCAAACTTTATTAATTAAATAGTTAATTAATATGAAATCTTATTAAATTTGATTAATTTCTTTCTAAGCTATTATCATTAGATTAATTGAAGAACAATTAATCTAAAAATCAATTTTCAATAAACAGTTGAATTAATCAACTTCAAATCCTTAGTCAATTTGTTAACTGATTTTAACAACTTCTTACTATTAGATTAATATAATTATTGTAATAATATTTCTTAACTGTTGCTTTAAAATAATTATCCAAATTATTCACTCGTAGGATAATTACCACTTAATAATTTATTTAAATGTCAAAAAATCGTTTATATTTACTTTATAAGATGAACTATAAAATACCAGTTTATAATAGAACTTCTATTATAGTTTAAAACTTCGCTTTAATTATAAAAATATAATTTTTATAATTAACTTCATCGATTTGCATGACGGTCAATCAACTTCTTAACAAAAAGATGGGTTTACGGTCGGTGCTGCCACTTTCTTAATTGATATCGTCTATTTGATTTAAATCAAACAAACATTGAATTTTCATTCAACATCAATATCCATACAGGGTTTTAATGTTATTTGAGTTCAAACAATGCATATATGAATAATATAAAACAAATAGTACATATAAATATCGAGGAATCCGGTTGGATTCCTCCAACCGGTTTCCGCATCCACATATGTTAGTCAACACAATTAACACTAATTCCATACTAGGGAATGTTATAATCAATGGAATCAGTATCCAACCAATGATGGGTATGTGTACGACGACGTATATATTTCAACCAATTTAATTTTAATTTCCCTAAACAACCATCACACAGCATTCAACCATTATCTACCAATATTAAAATATGATTATAATATTTTAGAATAAAACAGAGCAAGTGAATTTACTTACCTTCGCGCATTAACCGTTAAATAACGATTTGCATCAGTCGATTAAATGTGCGACGTCCAAACCGCTCCAGACCAATTTGTACATGCAGCCCTTGCAAACATGATTCCAATAGAACTCAGCTCGTCTTGTTTAGACCTTGACCTTGCTAATCGTTCTCCTTCAAGCAAAATTGGTGCTCACACTACCACCCCATATGTTATCACGCCTACCGCCCAATGTCCAAGTTCCGACAACATTCTCTTCTTTGTCATCGCGCTGCATTCCCTTCCGGTCATATAACCCGCACACTTCAGGATCCATTAACACAGTCAGCTGCATCTCCCCTTTTTCCATTCACATCGCCTTAACCTGAAACCAATCCCTACTATTCTCAACCTCTTTATATTTTACACATATATATTTTTCTGTTCTTTCCTTATACTTGTTTGGTTGGGCTTAGCATATAAAGGCTGGCCCATCACCATACACTAAATCCGCACATGAAAAATAACCCATTCGTAAATGCTACAGCTCCTTCTCCTTCTAAAATTCATCACTCTTCCAACACTTCACTAGTCCACCTTACTCCCTCTTTACTGTGTTTCTTCAACTTCAACCATCCTCATTCTCTTCCTTTAGTCTTTACCTCACCCTTTTACTTCACTTCTCCATGAGACAAACACCCAAAATATAGCCACCGAACTCCCCTGTAGCACCCTCTCTCCAGCACAACTTCTTATGGCACACCCCATACACATGTACAATACCCTCCACTAAACCCCAAACGCCTTCCAGTATACCTCCATCTTCCCATTTCCTTGAAACCAACACCCGAGTCCGGCGTGAATGACTTTCAGCGAACGAAGAAAAAAACATACCGAGCTACTCAAAGTTAACCCATCTTGAAGCCCTCGAGAAAACGAGGTAAACCGATCAACAAATGGGAAAATTTTATTTGTTTTTATTTCATTTTGGTTTTATGATGAGGAAATAAAGGAAATTTTTGTTTCCTTTATAGGGATTTTTCCTTGGGTGTTAAGTAATAGAGCATAGGGTAGGTCATTCTTTCAAAATAGCTTGCCTATGCTATTATTAAATGTTACGTGGTAGCTGAAGTATGGTTTGTAAATTCATTTAGGCTTAGGCTGATGGACATTGTAGCTTAGGGGAGGTACTATTGGATGTGTGACAATTCATTCCTATTAACAGTATGTATACTTAGTGGTTAAGGAACCAAGTATATATTATATTATACTTATCATTATTTATATGATTATAATCTCGGTTAAAGTTCGGCGTGGGTTATCTGTACATGTACATAGAATAGGTTTTCTTTTCAAACATCTTAGGCCCTGCGTTACTAAGATTGAGGCTACAATGTCTTCTCACCTCATAGCTTTGTAGGTATACCATACATAGGCTATATATATGTTTATATTATAAAATATGCGTACTTCGTTACTTAAATTTTCGTTCATGTCGAAGCCGCTACAGACAGAAGAAGATTACGGTCGTGTCTAGCGAGGTGTCACGATCCCAAAAATATAATAATATCCATAGGTTAACTTATTATGTGAAACCCCGAAATGCTGATATAGGGTGCACAATACTCCAAATAAAAAGTAGCTTATTTAATTAATTAAAAATTACAGTAAAATTCTAAAAATTAAATTATCACTATGTCTCAAAAGGATCTTGTCCAAATTCGAATCCGATATTTAAATATATTTAAATAACCGATATGGCCACAAACGAATATACCGCTGCTTTTTTCTGAATATTTAATTTGGACATAACTTGCAATATATAATACGAAATCTTGGTTTTTCACTTCCATTAGAAAAATATTGTTTAAACAGATTCCAACGTTTCTTGTTTCGAAGAAATCCGACTAATAATGGATCATGTACACTCAATTGAAGATCAGAACATTAAATTACGAACTGTTGTGATATTACGGGCTCGATTATATTTAAGACATATTTTTTATTCATTCAACTTCATTTTCAATTAATATATAAATCTACATATATTACGAATTCAATATTTAAACTGATTTAAATATTCAAATACAAACCGATAAAAATGTGGGACGTTACATTTCTTTCCCCTTAAAAGAATTTCGTCCCCGAAATTACTATGGTAGGAAAAATGATATGAATCCTATCATTACTAGATTAAAGGTCTTTCATTTTGCTTCTTGATTCCAGTTTCAACTGAATCAGTTTATTTTTATTAGAGTATTAATTCCTTATTAACGAATATTTTCAAGAATTCCGAAAATATTCTAACACCTTAAATATCCGAGAAATCTCGCCAGCATCTCCTCTGCATGGCTCAATCGGTACTACTACAACATGCCACTCTGGGCCTTCTCCAAATCCAAAAGAAAACAAACAGCCAAGCGGCTTTCCAAAAATAGCTCATAAATCTCATACTCGAATATAATGTAAACTTGTACCTTTTTTTTGCATTTAACTCTATCTCTGCCATTTGCTATCACTTTAACATATAACCAAGCATCCTTAGTTGATCTTCCATCAATCCATTCTCAAACCAATCTTTCTCTTTTACTAAGCCAAATTTCCATTTCAACTCCAATTCCATTCTCAATTCCAAACTCTTAACCTTGTTAAGTTCTGTTACGACAATTCGATTTACTGATTTATTTCTCAAATCAGTTATATTCATCTCCAAATTCAAAATTCGATCTTATTCTCCAAGAATCAATTCATTTTAATAACTCGAACCTTCAATATTTCTCTTTTACAATTCCCATTCTGGATCATTTCAAATTAAGTCCAAATTTGTATATCATAGTTTAAGTTCTACTTTTACCATTTTAACTCCATAAGTTAAATCTTTATTTCAGAATTCAAATTCCTGGGAATTATTTCAAATTAGATTGAAATCATATATTATTCAAAACATTTGAACTTCTAACAACTTGTTTCCTCACAATAATTCAAAAACAAAATCTTTGGAAGTAATCCGTCACTTAGAAACTCGAAAATGAACAACGATGATGTCTGGATCATCATCGGAATTATTTTCCAGTCAACGATGTGAGTTCAATATTATATTACTTTCAAAACTCATTTTAAAACACTTTATTTTGAAATTACATCAAAATATTCTTTCAAAATGCTTGGAAAAACATTTTTAAATTCCCAGGATTTAAAATTCCGTATATTAAATCCAAATTCATTTATAATCTTTTTTCCAAATTACCAAAGTTTTAAATTCCAAATCTGATATAAATTCAGATTTAGTTCATCTAATTTTGTGTATTATACTTATATAATATTTCGATTGGTTATTTATATAACCATCTCAATTATAATCTTATTCGATTATAATACTGATCACACATCCAATATATATAATAATGTTTCCAATATAATTTACTTCTTTTTTATATTAGAATATATTTTGGTAAAATTATTTCATTTGCCAAGCTTTTTAAAACAACACTATGTCGAATTGGTCTATCCAAGCGTTTATAAATCCCTATCGACCACGTCAGCTAAACGCTTTGATCACAAATTTATATACCACTCAACAGATCAATCAACACAATATAAAATATTTTTTATACTAATTTACAAATACATGCTCATATATACACACTCAAACTCAATCTAGAGTATTACTAGCTCCATCTCTATTGAGTCACGCCACATAGCCAGGTTAATACTTAACCTTCAGCTCTGATACCAATTGTAAAGGCCCGTAAATCCATACCAATTTGAACTAACTAATATCCTACACATTCAACTCAAAGTGCACAAAAATACAGATCTTTAATAGAAAGAAATAAGAGGATGAGAAAGATAAGATAAAATTAATAGAATAGAAGAAGAAGAACACAACTGAACAAAATCAGAGTAAACACGAAACTCACAGCGGAATGAATAAATCATATTATAACATAACTTTGAAATACAAAATCTGAATTTGTACTTACATATCATATCAGAGTATAACTCATATACATCACAGTGGAAATAATCTCTAAATAACTAGCGATGAAGCCTCCTACTTCGAGCTCCTCCAAGTAAATCTGCAAAAAGCCTAAAACACTTGACTGCCCGTACCAATTTGGGCACCCAAGAGTTTTGGGAAACGACAAACAAAATAAACTCTGGGTCAGTCATGGGACTGGTGTGAGTAAATTCCAACCATACTGTTTAACTTTGAAAATCCTTTTGAAACAAAAGGATAATAGTAAGACCAACCCACACATAGACGTGGACGGTTTTTACCTTACTATAACCCAAATATTTTGATATTAAAATCCAGTGATATTATAATAATGTCTAATCATGTAAATAACCAAATCGCAGAACGCTTGCATCTCACGCTCCACATATATAATATGAAATCTAAAACTGTTGAGCGCTTACTGGAGATTGGATTCCAATAGACAAGGTATAGGAGAACCTGCCGATCAGTGTACTCTAGAAAGGATAAACTGGAGTTCAACAAGAACGTCTTACAACCCGGCCGCACACGACCGACCACTCATTTAGCTTGAGTGTATCGAATATATTGCCACCCACAGTTGTTGGCCATCCAACCGTAATCCAAAGATAAAAAATCGAAAAAGAAGAACAAATATGAAATTTCTCTAGAATGGTGACAATACACCCTGCTTGGGGATCACCCAACTAGCCATGCTGCCTAGCCCAACTTTTGTTACTTCCTGGTTGTGAGGCTAGAGGCTACGTCTATCTTCAAAACATCTAATCACCATTCACTTTGAATGCCACATCGTCAAACCCGTCAATTCATAAATAGATTTACAAAAATATCAGCGGTATAAAAAGCTAAGAGGAACGAATTCCTCCGCCACCAGACGTAATACCTTTTAGAGATCAATCGTACGTGATTTGTTAGGTATTCTCTGTCAGACACTCATCCATACAAGTTGTCCTGGGACTGAACAAACAGAAAGCACCATTCTAGAATAGAACGACCCTTGCATTTCTCTTCGTCTTTAATTATCTTCAGCATAATCTAATTCGCAACGCTTATGCCTATACGGAATGGTTTCGGATAATATATCCAACTGGTCTATCCATATTAACAACGATGGTCAAAATACTTCGATAGTCGGTTATTTAACTATCGAAGTAAAAAAAAACATTCATTCAAACGTACAACTAAACATCACACAACCACGGACACTTTTTTTTAACATTCGTTTTTATTATTCGAATTCCCATATCTTACCAGATATTTCTCAAACCCCGTTTTAGCCCTTTCACACTTCTTGGAAAACATTTCCAGTTATTATAAACTCTTATTCTCTCATGTTCCAGAAAATATACGTTATTAACGTTCGAAACATTTCCATTTATTTCACATTCTTTATTTTCTATACTTGGATAATATAACCTATCTATATTGGAAAAATATTTCTAATTTCATTATAAACATTTTAATCTGCCAACCGTTCACTTTTTAAACATTATTCACTTTGAAATATAAATATCATACCTATTATAGAAATCTGGACACTTTTATTAAGTAACTCTTTATTTGAGTGATAAATACCCTTATCTCGTTTACCGAAATCTCTTCATAATTTTATATTCTCATTCCTCTTTATAAACTCTGTTTCTAAGTCAACTTCTTGTCAATACCAAGTTTATAACTAAATATTAATTACATATCCTTATTCTAATCTATTGGTTCAAACTAAAAATTAACTATCCTATCAGATTATAATTCCTAAAAATAATTTACTTTAATACATTCGACATCGTCGAATTATAGTTCCAATTTCTCTTTCTAAACTTATACTTATATTTCTTTGGATAAACAATATTACTTATTACTTTAGAATAAGTGGATTTCAAACCAAACTGTTTGCATTCCCTAGGGATAGTGTTGTATATAAAAATCATGCTTAAGCTTTGTCAGCAACGTTAATTTATCATTATAGTTCAAAACTTGCAATACATTGTAATATTTCTCCGTTTATAACTAATGCAACGCTATAATATCCCCCTTTTATAACTAATGCAATACGCTATAATATTCCCTCTTTTATAACTAATGCAATACGCTATAATATTCCCCTTTTTCTAACTAATGCAATACGCTACCATATTCCTCTTTATAACTAATCTCGACGCCTCTGTCCGTTACAAACTAATAGCATCCCTTGATAATAGTGGAGCCGTTCAAGTTGGGGTATTCTATTTACCTCTCAGACCTTGATCGACGACGTTCTTATCTTCGGATAGATAAAATTACGTAACTCTAACTCCTTATTACTTTAATATCCCCTAAACGGTATTTCTTATTTTATTTTGGAATATGGCTTTATAACACCATATCCTTAATTTGAAACTTGGTTGTTCATAACTATTTATTTTAAATATTAATTCTTTGCTTCATCTTACTTATACGGTTCCATTTATAACTTCTTTTATCAAAAATCATTAGTGCTCTTTGTCTTCTGACATTTTACTTTCCATTCGAATCATTTCATCTAATTCATGTAAACATCTCATACAAACTCAATATTATCTTAGATGAATTCCATTTAAGAACAATTTCTTTAATTAAAATAATTAAAAAGAAATTAACTTCACCGTAACTGAAGTAAAATGATTTACTTCATTATCAATTTAACTAGATTGGTTGCTTACTTTATTAAACAATGACTAATTCTACTTGTTCAATAACCATTCAAACTTTATTAATTAAAAAGTTAATTAATACGAAATCTTATTAAATTTGATTAATTTATTTCTAAGCTATTATCATTAGATTAATTGAAGACCAATTAATCTAAAAATCAATTTCCAATAAACAGTTGATTTAATCAACTTCAAACCCTTAGTCAATTTGTTAACCGATTTTAGTTACTTCTTACTATTAGATTAATATAATTAATCTAATAATATTTCTTAACTGTTGCTTTACAAAAATTATCCAAATTATTCACTCGCAGGATAATTACCGCTTAATAATTTATTTAAATGACAAATAATCGATTATATTTACTTTATAAGATGAACTATAAAATACCAGTTTATAATAGAACTTCGATTATAGTTTAAAACTTCGCTTTAATTATAAAAATACAATTTTTGTAATTAACTTCGTTGATTTGCATGACGGTCAATCAACTTCTTAACAAAATGATGGGTTTACAGTCGGTGCTGCCACTTTCTTAATTGATATCTTCTATTTGATTTAAATCAAACTAACGTTGAATTTTCATTCAACATCAATATCCATACAGGGTTTTAATGTTATTTGGGTTCAAACAGTGCATATATAACTAATATAAAACAAATAGTACATATAAATATCGAGGAATCCAGTTGGATTCCCTCAACCGGTTTCCGCATCCACAGATGTTAGTCAACACAATTAACACTAATTCCATACTAGGGAATGTTATAATCGATGGAATCAGTATCCAACCAATGATGGGTATGTATACGACGACATATATATTTCAACCAATTTAATTTTAATTTTCCTAAACAACCATCACACAGCATTCAACCATTATCTACCAATATTAAAATATGATTATAATATTTTAGAATAAAATAGAGCATGTGAATTTACTAACTTCCGCGCGTTAACCGTTAAATAACGATTTGCATCAGTCGATTAAATGAGCGACGTCCAAACCGCTCCAGACCAATTTGTGCATGCAGCCCTTGCAAATATGATTCCAATAGAACTCAGCTCGTCTTGTTTGGACCTTAACCTTGCTAATCGTTCTCCTTTAAGCAAAGCTTGGTGCTCACACTACCACCCCATAAGTTATCACACCTATCGCCTAATGGCCAAGTTCCGGCCACATTCTCTTCTTTGTCATCGCGCTGCATTCCCTTCTGGTCATATAACCCGCACACTTCAGGATCCATTAACACAGCCAGCTACATCTCCCCTTTTTCCGTTCACATCGCCTTAACCTGAAACCAATCCCTTCCCCTTTTGAACGCCTAACATTCTTAACCTCTTTATATTTTACACATATATATTTTTCTATTCTTTTCTTATATTTGTTTGGTTGGGCTTAACATATAAAGACTAGCCCATCACCACACTAAATCTGCACATGAAAAATAACCCATCCGTAAATGCTACATCTCCTTCTCCTTCTAAACTTCATCACTCTTCCAACACTTCACTGGTTCACCTTACTCCCTCTTTACTGTGTTTCTTCAACTTCACCCATCCTCATTCTCTTCCTTTAGTCTTTACCTCACCCTTTTACTTCACTTCTCCATGAGACAAACACCTAGAATATAGCCACTGAACTCCCCTATAGCACCCTCTCTCCAACACATCTTCTTATGGCATACCCCATACATATGTACAATACCTCCACTAAACCCCAAACGCCTTCCAGTATACCTCTATCTTCCCATTTCCTTGAAACCCACACTCGAGTCCAGCGTGAATGACTTCCAGCGAACGAAGAAAAAACATACCGAGCTACTCAAAGTTAACCCATCTTGAAGCCCTCGAGAAAACGAGGTAAACCGATCAACAAATGGGAAAATTTTATTCGTTTTTATTTCGTTTTGGTTTTTTGATGAGGAAATGAATGAAAATTGTGTGTCTCTTATAGGGAGCTTTCCTTGGGTGTTAAGTAATAGAGCATAGGGTAGGTCATTCTTTCAACATAGTTTGCCTATGCTATTATTAAATGTTACGTGGTAGTTGAAGTATGGTTTGTAAATTCATTTAGGCTTAGGATGATGGACTTTGTAGCTTAGGGGAGGTACTATTGGATGTGTGACAATTCATTCCATTTAACAATATGTGTACTTAGTGGTTAAGGAACCCTGTATATATTATATTATACCTATCCTTATTTATATGATTATTGTAACGACCCGGAAAATCTGAACCAATTTAAATTTTTTAAATTGGCTAAAATAGTGGATTTTAAATATTTAAAATAAATATTTTAAATAATAAAGATGAAAAGTGAGTTTAAATCGATGTTTGAAAACGAATATAATTAACTCTAATTATAAACAAGGCCTGAAATGGCACGGTAGTTTCAAAATTTGGATTCAAACTTTGACTGACTGTACCGGATGCAAAACAAAACAGATTTGAGTGAAACCAAAAATATTTAAATCTGTTAGTGAATACCTTTCTAAAGAATCTAAAAAATCGAAGTTTCATCGCGGGATGCAAAAGTTATGGCCAAATGAATTTTCAGAAAGGTCACTGTGGAATTTATATAGCCCGTGAAAATGGCCATTTTGCATACAACCTCGGAATTCGACGAAACCACTTTTGTTGGATCCGGGATGTGAAGTTATTGCTAGGTTTCAAATTTCATAATTTTTGAAGCTAATATGTGAGCGTGGCAAAGGAGAATGTGTTTTGGTCAATTACAGTTAAATTGGATCGACCAGAAATGGGCCTTTTTGTAAACGGTCTCAGAATTCGACGAAACTAGTTTTGTTGGGACCGTATCATCAAAACATAGCCAGATTTATTTTTCTGGAATTTTTCGAATCAGTTTGTGGCCCTGGCAAATTGAAATGTACGTTTAAATCGAATATTGAATGTTATATATTTTAATTTGAAGAAAAACTGATCGTAATAGCCGAAATGGGTTACGAAACATATCCCATTGTGTCGGGAATGGGAGTAATTAGCTAGAGGAGACAGTCGTTGGGTTTGATTTCGAGCTCGTATGCAAACACCCTATTTTAAAATTTAATAAAGCATGAACCAATAGGAAATTTTCTTTCATAATTATTTAAAAAAAAAATCAAAAAACCCCCGTATCAGCCGATCTCGGCGGCGAAAGTTGCTCAAACTTTCCCGACCAGATCGCCGCCGCCTTGCTCCACGATAGGCCGCGCCACCACGCGAAAACGAAGCGCCTCTCCTCCCTCTTCAAATCAAGACCAACCCCAGCCTCCTTCGTCGCCTGTATCGAGAGCAGCACCTCCAAGATGTTCAGAACTTCCCAGCGCCGCTGCGAGTTCCTCCGACCATCGAACAGGCTGCGGCCACCACCCCCTGGAGCGCCTCTCGAAGCTCTTTCGCGTGGCATAGCCCGATCGACACCACGCTTCAAGGATTCACCGAAAACCTTAAACCTAGTTTTGAACAAGTATACGGCTAATTTATTTTGAACTGATTTTTACACTTTTAAGTGTTGCAAACTTGTAAAAATCATATCTTTTTCGTTTCTTGACGAAATTCAGTGAAACAAGAGACAGTGGACTCGTGTGGACGTCTTCTACCTTCTAGAAGAGACCGCATATTTTTCTGAGCCTTCTGCTATTTTTGGTGGAGTGGAACCCAATGTGAGATTTCTAAATTATAAACGATATGGAAAACGACGATGTATAAATTATATAATCGATGTATGAGTTATATAAGCGTTGTACACCTCTTGTATAAGCATTGTATAAGTTGTACGTTCGATGTATAAGTTGTATATGCGTTGTAAAAATTATATATGTGTTGAAATAGAAGTGAATTGCTATATATATATATATATATATATATATATATATATATATATATATACGCCCCTCGTCCACAAACTATGGATGATATTTATTGGTTGTGATTGGTGTGAAAATTGATTGATAGCGAATGGTTGATTGAAATTGTTTGTGGTTGAAATTGACTGATTGTGGTTGAAAAATACTCGTTTGTGGTTGAGAAATATTTGGTTGAAACCACATAGGATTAGTTTGTGGAAATGAAAAAAATATACATGCCGCCTGCGTGCGAACTAGATGCATGAATCCCCATTGTCAAAAGCTGCGAGGCTTTAAGGTAGAGCGAGGAGCCGTACTAGGGACGGTCCCGGTTTTAACTACCCTGCCGTTATGCTGCCGAAATTTTGAATAATATTCATGTGTTAGAATTATTTTCATTTGTTGAAACTATATTTATTCGTTGTATAGAAGACCTTCATGTGTTGAATTGAAATTCATTCTTTGAATAGAATCCATGTGTTGACTGGTATTCGTGTCTTTAAATATAAAAATCACATTTTTCCTCTATATATAAACTAGAGAAAACCTTCATGTGTTGAATCAATATTCATTCGTTGGATAGAAATTCATGTGTTGAATGGTATTCATATTTTGAAAGAAATTGTTTTATAATAAAAATCCTATTTTTATCATCGATATGAACTATATAAAATAATCTTGATTTGAAATAAATTGTTTTATAATAAAAATCCAATTTTATCACCTATATGAACTATAGAAAATAATCGTGTTTTGAAATGAATTGTTTTATAATAAAAATCACATTTTTACTATATACATGAATTGGTAGAAACAGAGAAGTGTTGAAATAGAAGACAGTTAGATAAAAATATCATTTTTATCAAATGTATGAAAGGAGTATAGTTTTGAAATCGAAGAATCGACACCTATATATAAATCGAATCGAAATATATCGAATAACAAAGCCGCAGTTCGTATTTTGAAACCGTGATTTCAAACGATTAGTGTGGGAGATCCGACCATCGGATTTTCCCAAAATCGCAACCATTAGGTTCGCTTTGGAAATATCTTTCCAACGACACCAACTTTGTAAAAATCCAACGGTTGGATTGTCTGGAATGTTTAATTCAAATCTGAAGAAAAACAGCGCCAGAATCGATTATATATATATATATATATATATATTTATAATTATATTAAATCGAATAACGACGTTGCAGTTCGTATTCTGAAATCGAAACTTCAAACGATTGTACCGGGAGATCCGACCGTCGGATTTTCCCGAAACTGGAACCGTTGGATTCGTTTTGAAAAGATCTTTCTAATGATGTAAATTTTGTGAAGATCCAACGGTTAGATTTTCAGATATATGTAAGTCAAATCTGAAGAAAAACAGCGCCACGGCCGCGTTATGGCCCGAAGCGTCGTTTGAATAAATTGGCTATTTTAAAATAAATAAAAATAGCGATAAATCATTATAAAATATTATAAACGATATGGATGTGAAATTTAGAAATTAACTGAATGTCAGCTAAGTCGAATAGTTTCCTGGATTTTGATCTGATGTTGGTCTCGGCCTTCGGGGTTAATATTTGGGAAATCGTTCTCTTACTGATTGACGGTTAGTGACTAATGAATTGAAATGATGCGTAGTAGTGTTTGTGTAGCACTTGTTTATTGTATACGCGAGTTGCTCAGAAAGACCGGGTTTATCCCATTCTGAATAACTGAATCGACGATAAGAAATCGAAGATAAAACGGTGGTCGAAGACCGGAGATCTTCAACTCGTTTGGATGGTAACCGAGGTCATGATTGGGAGGCATCCCGAAATATGGATAATGAGTGGTGATTGTCCATACGTACATGGTGATCGATGGGTTCGCGAGGTATATAGTGCCTCCGGTTTCGTTCAGACCTAGAACGGACTTGCAAATGGACAGTGTGTCTGACATTGGAATTTATTCTGTGTGATTGATATCCATCAGTTGCATGGTGTGAATTGCCTGTGTGGCATGCTAAGATGCAGTGATCAGGGCTTCTGTTGAAAAGCAAAGTCTTGTGGTGATGATCAAAGAACCTCCTGTGTGGCGTAGCTTTGTGTATAACGTGAAATCGCGAGCCTCATACCCCGATATGAACCAGAAACGGGAGAGGACATCAGGGAGGGCCTGCATTTCATTCTAGCTAGAAGTGGCGTCAGTGGATTTACACGCCCTGACGAGTTTGACTTATGTGGTTGTTACTGTTGCGAGGCACCTCGTTTAGATCGGACGATCCGGGTCCGATGGAGTCATTCGTTGGCTCATTGACACCCCAAAGGGCCGGGAAACGTAGTGTTCAGGCATAATAATCCACATCAGTGGACCGACCCTGACGATCTAAAGGGTTGATGCGTTCTGATCCTGAGACACGGGCTAGAGCGTCTCGAATTCGGTAAGGACTATCTTTTCCCTTGGTTCATGACGGAAATCCAACTTCCAAATACGTGACTGTGCGGTTTTGATTGTATACCTATATATGGCGACATAGTGGTATGGGGCATTAATGCCGTCTATGATTGATACTTATGATTAGAAATTGTTTTCGAAACTTATAAACACTAATAATAATATCAAATGCTTTTGTTTTATTCGTATCAAGCATATTTTGGCCATTATAAGGTAAAACTCTATCCTCCGGTTTGCGTTGCATTGTGTGATGGGAACTGAGTCTTATAATGGCTTCATTTTTATAAAAAGCATTGCGATGTTTAAAAGAATGATTTGTTTTTAAAGCACTGGCAATCCAATGGAGTAAACCCGTTCCACGAAAGTGGCGTGGTCCTGTGATTAGCCATATTTTAAATGTGTTGAGTAGATTTCTCATACCAGTCCCATGACTGACTCGTAGTTTGTTTCACTTTCAAACTCGGGTGCCCCTTTTTCTACACGGGCAGCCTTGTATTCAGGTTTAGTTGGCTTTCTCTGGATAGCTGGAGCTGAAGATGGATTACATCATTTATCTCTTTTTATGCTGTTCAGCTCCTATTGTACATATTATGTTTGTTTTCCGCTGTAGACATTTATGTATAGCTGAACTGTATTTGTTCTAAGTATGATCCTGTATACTGTGTGACTCTGATGATTACGTTTATCTAGTATATTCTATTGTTCATTATCTGGTGTATTTATTTATTTCTGTTCTGCTATTATCTGTTTATGTGTTATATTCCAAGGATTACCCTTGCCACCGTCAGTACGGGGTTTGGGGTTGTCTCATTTGGTATCAGAGCTTTGGTTAAGCTTAATTCTGGAATATAACATATTAACGAGCTCGTTAGAAATAGAACCAGTAGTGTTCTAGGATGGGTAACTCATTACAGATAGGATCAGTAATATCCTAGTATGAGTAAAGCAGAATGAAATTACACCTCGATAGACACATTTACATTTGAAGTATGTGTTTCTATATTTTGAAATATCTTTTCTGTTGACCTGACACTTTGTCTGCTACTTGCAGACGTACTAGAAAATAAGTGACAGGAACAGAAGAAATAATCGTATGGCTCGACCAGCTAATGAGCCAGTTGTGCTCCCGCAGCCAGAATCAGATATAGAAGTTCTATTCAAGAGGTTTCGAAATCTGGGTGGATCACCATTCTTAGGCAAAGAGTCCATTATGGAAACACAAGCTTGGATCCGTTCTGCAGAGAAAATATTTGAGGGTTTAAAGTTGAGAGATGATCAGAAAAGATTACTGGAGTCTTGGGCACTCAAAGAAGAAGCCTTGTTTTGGTGGGATTCAGTTATTAAAGATAATCCAGAAGGTGATATCACCTGGGATAGATTCAAAGTGATTTTCCTAGAAAGATTTACTCCTCTCGAAGCAACCGAGCGATTATGTGATGAATTTTCTTATCTGATACAAGGTGATATGACCATCCCAGAATATCATAAGAAATTCAACGAACTTTCTCACTTTTCTCCTCATCTGATTCAAGATCCAAAGAGGAAGAATCTAAGGTTTATTCATGGCGTGCAAAGAAAATATCAGAATAGTGTGATGAGGAATGTGAAACTTCCTTTCTCTGAAATGATATACATGGCTTACCAGTATGAGGATCTCGACAAGAAAGGTATGTTGCCTTACGAAGAAGAGGTCAGCTCTAATAAGAAAGTTGAGTCAGAAACTGATCGTCCTGAGGCCAGTACGATGTATGAGGTCAGTAACAAGCCCAAAGTCAATCGGAAAAGGGCCAGATCTGAAAAAGAACCAGCAACGACTGCCATATGCAATAACTGCCATAAGCAAGGGCATTTGCAAGGAAAGTGCAAATCTCTGAAGAAACAAAAGAATGATGGGTTTAAATCCGGCAAGAAGCTCCAGGAAAGTAAAAGATGCAATCAATGCCATCGGTTTGGTCATGTAAAACAAGAGTGCCGGTTGTTAAAAACAACCAAAGAAGCTCAGGTAAATGAAGTAGCAGAAGTGCCTGCATCTTCGTCTTCTCAAGAAAGGCCGGATGTTTTAGAAGGCACGCTAACTGTCAAAGATATCCCAGTTAAAGTACTGTTTGACACCGGCGCGTCGCGAAGCTTTGTTGCAAAGAATGCAGCAAAGAAGCTGGATTTGAATTTGAAGAAGCTCAAAGAACCAATGACTGTCCAAAATCCGGTAGGGGGTTCCATCGATCGTAGTTGGGTTTGTGGAGTGCCGGTTTCTTTTTCTCGTTATCGGTTCTCTACCATCGCGGTCGTCATGAATTTTACAGAGTTTGATCTTATCTTGGGGTTAGACTGGTTGACCAAGTATGAAGCTGAGGTTAAATGCGCCGACAGAGTCGTTAAGGCGAAGATTAAATTAGGTGATTATATAACCATTCCCTGTGAAGGTCAGAATGCTAATAGAAAAGACTTCTGGGAAGCTTTGGATGTTTCTCCTGTTCAAATAGAAAATATCCCTGAAGTCACAGAGAATATTCCTGACCTCATCAAAGACATTCCTGTCGTTAAGAACTATGCGGATGTGTTCGAAGAAGTTGTTCGCTTACCCCCGCAGAGAGAAATAGATTTCAAAATTGCTTTAATTCTGAATGCAAGGCCGGTAGTTCACGCTATTCGAAGAATGTCCTTGAAAGAGAAAGAGGAATTAGACAATCAAACACGACAGCTCATATGGAAGGGTCTGATCAGGCCTAGTTTATCTGATTGGGGAGCAGCAGTGGTGCTTGTCCCGAAATCTGACGGTACTCTGCGACTATGTGTGGATTATTGTGATTTGAACAAACAAACAATAAAGAATAAATATCCATTACCGCGAATCGATGACTTATTGGATCGTTTGAATGGAGCATAGGTATTTTCAAGGATGGACCTAGCTACAGGCTTCCATCAGCTTCGTATTGCCGAAGAATGTGTTCCTATGACAGCATTCAGGGGTCCGGACCTATTCTATGAGTGGTTAGTAATGCCGTTCGGCTTATGTAACGCTCCAGCTTACTTCGTCGATTTGATGAATCGAGTGTTCGGCGGAGTCCTGAATAAATTTGTTCTGGTTTTTATTGACGATATTCTAATCTTCTCTAAATCAAAAGCCGAACATGAAAAGCATTTGGAACAGGTTCTAGAAATTATGAGAAAGAATGTATTGAAAGCCAAACTATCCAAATGTATTTTTTGGCAAGATGAAGTGAAATTTCTGGGCCACGTCGTATCGAAAGAAGGAATTGCTGTGGATCCAAGTAAAATCACAGCTATTCAAAATTGGAAACAGCCCAGTATTCCTACAGAAGTCCGCAGTTTTCTCGGATTGGCTAGTTATTACCGGAAGTTCGTTAAAAACTTTTCAAAGATATCTGGTCACTTAACGAAGCTTACAAAGAAGCACTCAAAATTCAAATGGACTCCAGAAAGTGAAGAGGCTTTTGAAGAGCTAAAGTTAAGATTAACGACAGCTCCAGTGTTAACCATCATCGATGGCAATCAGGATTTGAAAGTATGGAATGATGCTTCTAGAGAAGGCCTTGGCGCAGTGTTAATGCAAAGGGGTCAAGTGATTGCTTATGCTAGCCGTCAGCTGAAGCCGCATGAGAAAAACTACGTAACTCATGATCTTGAGTTATTGGCTATAGTATTCGCCTTGAAAATCTGGAGACACTATCTTCTGGGTGAGAGATTTGAACTGTTTACAGATCACCAGTCGTTAAAGTATCTTTTCACCCAGAAAGACTTGAATCTGAGGCAGCAACGTTGGCTGGAGTTTCTTGCAGCATATGACTTTGAGATTATATACACTCCAGGGAAAGCCAAAGTCGTGGCCGATGCGTTAAGTCGAAAGAATGAAATGATCGCCAGTTTTATTATCACGACTTTATTGATAGATAAAATATCTGCTCTTCAGAAGGATGATCACTTCATTCAGAAGATCAAAGAGATAATTCAACAAGGCGAACCCTCGAGTTTTCAAGTTGATAATGATGGGATTCTAAGGCTCAAATGTCGAATCTGTGTCCCTAACATTGCTGAGCTCCGAAAGGAAGTACTGGATGAATGCCACAAGTCAAAACTTAGTATCCATCCGGGAGTAAGCAAAATGTATAATGACATCAAACGCACTTTCTGGTGGAAGTCGATGAAGAGGGACATTTCTTTATATGTTAGCCGATGCCCTACTTGCCAGCTAGTCAAAAGCGACCAACAGAAACTGGCTGGATTATTGCAACCGCTAGACGTTCCTGGTTGGAAGTGGGAACATATTTCCATGGACTTCATGGATGGTCTGCCCAGAACCGGAAAAGGGAATGACAGTATTTGGGTGATCGTAGCTCGCTTCACGAAGACCGCCCATTTCATACCTGTCAGATCAAACAGAACTGCTCAGAGTCTGGCGCAGATTTATTTCAAGGAAATTGTTAGGCTACATGGAGTGCCGCTCAGTATAGTCAGTGATAGAGATACAATATTTACTAGCAAATTCTGGGAGGCATTTCAAGTAGAGCTGGGAACAAAGCTGAACCTAAGCACCGCCCATCATCCTCAGACAGATGGTCAAACTGAGAGGGTGAATCATATACTAGAAGATCTATTGCGGGCTTGTGTTCAAGATTTCGGTCGGTCATGGGAAGACCATCTGCATTTGGATGAATTCTCATATAACAACAGCTACCAGGCGAGCCTGACAATGTCGCCATTAGAAGCATTATATGGTAGACCGTGCCGATCTCCTGCTTGTTGGGTTGAACCCGGTAATAGACTTGTGTTGGGGCCAGATATGATTCGAGAAGCTGCCGACAAAGTCGATTTTATCAAGAAACGATTACTGGCCGCTCAAAGCCAACAAAAGAGTTATGCCGATAGGAGAAGAAGGGATATATCATTTGCTGTTGGCGACTATGTATATTTGAAAGTATCGCCGATGAGAGGAGTTATCCGGTTTGGTAAAACTGGAAAGTTGGCGCCCAAATTCATTGGTCCGTTTCCTATTCTGGAACGGATCGGAACTCTCGCTTATAGGGTTAAATTGCCAGATTGGTTGCCTGGGGTGCATGATGTATTTCATATATCTCAACTTCGAAATCACGTTCATGATACAGACTTGATCGTGGAAGAAGCAGCTCAACAAGATATTGAAATTACTCCAGAATTAGCTGTGAGAAGAGAGCCGCTAAAGATCATCAGCAAAGAAACCAAAGAGCCGAGGAACAAGAAGGTTCACTTAGTCAAAGTGCAATGGAGTGGAGATCCGCGAGATTGTACTTGGGAAACTGAGGAGAGCATTCAGAAAGCCTAGCCTAGATGTCGAGTAGATATCTCTGATTGACTCCGGTGCAAGGTACATTTACCATACTTTGCATTACCAATTAGTTCTCTACTCTGTTGTAATTTTCTTTCCATGGATGTGCACTTTTAATTCTGTAGTCTAAATGATTTTAAAAGAATATAGAAATTGATTAGTATATTTTTGAAAAGTTAAAAACAATTTGATTGTTGTTTGTGTTGTGTGATAGTAGATTTGATTGATTAAATTATTAAAACAATAGTTAATTTAATTAAAAATAGAATAATGGTAGAATTTATTCATTTAAATCACACATTGAACTGATTAGAAAATAGATGGAAATATATACTTGTGCATTATATATGTTTGAACAGGTAATTGGATTAGCTGTTGAGTAAAGATTTTATTTGCCTGCCCGACAAATAGGCAAACCTTAATGAGTTGGATGCGAAATATTATTATATCAACTCCTGTGAATGCCATTGGATGTGGAGTGCTGGTTAATCTGTGTGTAAAAATAAATGTCGCCATAGGATAGTAACAATTAATTTTGAACTACATTACATGGCATACTTCTGGAAGATAGGCATACTTCATCATATACCACATAAGCATTTGGAGCTTGTGTGACGAGGTGGAAGATTTACCATACGAGCGAGAGGCTTGTATGGCGATGACTATATTTTATAGGTTGAACTGATGAATGATATGGACTATTTAAATTGTAACGATAAAATTGCCAGATTAATAAAAGCCCCACACGGGTCTGGAGTTGACAATAATCAAGTCTCTCTAGTTATTAGATACGGCAAATGGACTATTTATTTCCCACATGGGACGAGGTGACGAGGATTTATCCTCTGGAGCAATTAAAATGCACACTCCCTTAGGCTTTGACAGGGTGACGAGAATTTATTCTCTGGAGTTATTATATATACACGCTCCCCTGTAAACACTAGAATATATCACTATAAATATGTGTATGCTTATTAGGATTTATTGGGAACCTAATACGGCCCAATAAATTTCCAAACCTCTCCTCGTACAAAGGAGGTTATGGCGAAATTTTTCGAAAATTCCAGGTGTTAGCCAAATTTTTGAAGAATTTGAAAATTCTCAGAAACTGAAAAGTTGGAGAATGGAAACCAGATCGAACGTAGAGTTGATTAATCAAACCACTTTCGACTTTGTTCCTTTTCGGGGACGAAAAGTTTTAAGTGGGGGAGATTGTAACGACCCGGAAAATCTGAACCAATTTAAAAATTTTAAATTGGCTATAATAGTGGATTTTAAATATTTAAAATAAATATTCTAGCTAATAATGATGAAAAGTGAGTTTAAATCGACGTTTGAAAACGAATATAATGAACTCTAATTATAAACAAGGCCTGAAATGGCGGTAGTTTCAAAATTTGGATTCAAACTTTGATTGACTGTACCGGGTGCAAAAAAAACGGATTTGAGTGAAAACCAAAAATATTTAAATATGTTAGTGAATACCTTTCTAACGAATCTAAAAAATCGAAGTTTCATCGCGGGATGCAAAAGTTATGGCCAAATGAATTTTCAGAAAGGTCGATGTGGAATTTATATAGCCCGTGAAAATGGCCATTTTGCATACGACCTCGGAATTTGACGAAACCACTTTTGGTGGATCCGGGATGTGAAGTTATTGCTAGGTTTCAAATTTCATAATTTTTGAAGCTAATATGTGAGCGTGGCAAAGGAGAATGTGTTTTGGTCAATTACAGTTAAATTGGATCGACCAGAAATGGGCCTTTTTGCAAACGGTCTCAGAATTCGACGAAACTAGTTTTGTTGGGACCGTATCGTCAAAACAAAGCCAGATTTATTTTTCTGGAATTTTTCGAATCAGTACGTGGCCCTGGCAAATTGAAATGTACGTTCAAATCGAATATTGAATGTTATATATTTTAATTTGAAGAATAACTGATCGTAACAGCCGAAATGGGTTACGAAACATATCCCATTGTGTCCGGGATGGGGGTATTTAGCTAGGGGCGACAGTCGTTGGGTTTGATTTCGAGTTCGTGTGCAAAAACCCTATTTTAAAATTTAATAAAGTATGAACCAATAGGAGACTTTCTTTCATAATTATTTTAAAAATCAAAAAAATCAAAAAACCCCCGTATCAGTCGATCTCGATGGCGGAAGTTGCTCAAAATTTCCCGACCAGATCGCCGCCGCCTCGCTCCACGATTGGCTGCGCCACCACCCGAAAACGAAGCGCCTCTCCTCCCTCTTCAAATCAAGACCAACCCCAGCCTCCCTCGTCGCCTGTATCGAGAGCAGCACCTATGGGAAGTTCAGAACTTCCTAGGGCCGCCGCGAGTTCCTCCGACCACCGAACAGGTTGCGGCCACCACCACCTGGAGCGCCTCTCGAAGCTCTTTCGTGTGGCGTAGCCCGATCGACACCTCGCTTCAAGGATTCGCCGAAAACCTTAAACCTAGTTTTGAACAGGTATACGGCTAATTTATTTTGAACTAATTTTTACACTTTTAAGTGTTGCAAACTTGTAAAAATCATATCTTTTTCGTTTCTTGACGAAATTCAGTGAAACAAGAGTCAGTGGACTCGTGTGGACGTCTTCTACCTTCTAGAAGAGACCGCATATTTTTCTGAGCCTTCTGCTATTTTTGGTGGAGTGGAACCCAATGTGAGATTTCTAAATTATAAACGATATGGAAAACGACCATGTAAAAATTATATAATCGATGTATGAGTTATATAAGCATTGTACACCTCTTGTATATGCGTTGTATAAGTTGTACATTCGATGTATAAGTTGTATATGCGTTGTAAAAATTATATATGTGTTGAAATAGAAGTGAATTGCTATATACAAATATATATATATATATATATATACGCCCCTCATCCACAAACCATGGACGATATTTATTGGTTGTGATTGGTGTGAAAATTGATTGATAGCGAATGGTTGATTGAAATTGTTTGTGGTTGAAATTGATTGATTGTGGTTGAAAAATACCCGTCTGTGGTTGAGAAATATTTGGTTGAAACCACATAGGATTAGTTTGTGGAAATGAAAAAAATATACATGCCGCCTACGTGCAAACTAGATGCGTGATTCCCCATTGTCAAAAGCTGCGAGGCGTTAAGGTAGAGCGAGGAGCCGTACTAGGGACGGTCCCGGTTTTAACTACCCTGCTGTTATGCTGCCGAAATTTTGAATAATATTCATGTGTTAGAATTATTTTCATTTGTTGAAACTATATTTATTCGTTGTAAAAAAAACCTTCATGTGTTGAATTGAAATTCATTCGTTGAATAGAATTCATGTGTTGACTGGTATTCGTGTCTTTAAATATAAAAATCATATTTTTCCTCTATATATAAACTAGAGAAAACCATCATGTGTTTAATCGATATTCATTCGTCGGATAGAAATTCATGTGTTGAATGGTATTCATATTTTGAAAGAAATTGTTTTATAATAAAAATCCTATTTTTATCATCGATATGAACTATATAAAATAATCTTGGTTTGAAATAAATTGTTTTATAATAAAAATCCTATTTTATCACCTATATGAACTATAGAAAATAATCGTGTTTTGTAATGAATTGTTTTATAATAAAAATCACATTTTTACTATATACATGAATTGTTAAAAATAGTGAAGTGTTGAAATAGAAGACAGTTAGATAAAAATATCATTTTTATCAAATGTATGAAAGGAATATATTTTTGAAATCGAATAATCGATATCTATATATAAATAGAATCGAAATATATCGAGTAACAAAGCAGCAGTTCGTATTTTGAAACCGTGATTTCAAACGATTAGTGTGGGAGATCCGACCATCGGATTTTCCCGAAATCGCAACCGTTGGGTTCACTTTGGAAATATCTTTCCAACGGCACCAACTTTGTAAAAATCCAACGGTTGGATTTTCTGGAGTGTTTAATTCAAATCTGAAAAAAACAGCACCAGAATCGATTATATATATATATATAATTATATTAAATCGAATAACGACGCTGTAGTTCGTATTCTGAAATCGAAACTTCAAACGATTGTACCGGGAGATCCGACCTTCAGATTTTCCCGAAACTGGAACCGTTGGATTCGTTTTGAAAAGATCTTTCTAATGATGTAAATTTTGTGAAGATCCAACGGTTAGATTTTCAGATATGTGTAAATCAAATCTGAAGAAAAACCGCGCCACGGCCGCGTTATGGCCCAAAGCGTCGTTTGAATAAATTGGCTATTTTAAAATAAATAAATATAGCAAAAAATCGTTATAAAATATTATAAACGATATGGATGTGAAATTTAGAAATTAACTGAAGGTTAGCTAAGTCGAATAGTTTCCTGGATTTTGATCTGATGTTGGTTTCGGCCTTCGGGGTTAATATTTGGGAAATCGTTCTCTTACTAGTTGACGGTTAGTGACTAATGAATTGAAATAATGCGTAGTAGTGTTTGTGTAGCACTTGTTTATTGTATACGCGAGTTGCTCAGAAAGACCGTGTTTATCCCATTTTGAATAATTGAATCGACGATAAGAAATCGAAGATAAAGACGGTGGTCGAAGACTGGAGATCTTCACCTCGTTTGGATGGTAACCGAAGTCCTGATTGGGAGGCATCCCGAAATATGGATAATGAGTGGTGATCGTCCAGACGTACGTGGTGATCGATGGGTTTGCGAGGTATATAGTGCCTCCGGTTTCGTTCAGACCCAGAACGGACTTGCAAATGGACAGTGTGTCTGACATTGGAATTTATTCTGTGTGATTGATAGCCATCAGTTGCACGGTGTGAATTGCCTGTGTGGCATGCTAAGATGCAGTGATCAGGGCTTCTGTTGAAAAGCAAAGTCTTGTGGTGATGATCAAAGCACCTCCTGTGTGGCGTAGCTTTGTGTATAACGTGAAATCGCGAGCCTCACACCCCGGTATGAACCAGAAACGGGAGAGGACATCAGGGAGGGCCTGCGTTTCTTTCAAGCTTGAAGTGTCGTCAGTGGTTTTACACGCCCTGACGAGTTTGACTTATGTGGTTGTTACTGTTGCGAGGCGCCTCGGTTAGATCGGACGATCCGGGTCCGATGGAGTCATTCGTTAGCTCATTGACGCCCCAAAGGGCGGGAAAACGTAGTGTTCAGGGATAATAATCCACATCAATGGACCGGCCCTGACGATCTAAAGGGTTGATGCGTTCTGATCCTGAGACACGGGCTAGAGCGTCTCGAATTCGGTAAGGACTATCTTTTGCCTTGGTTCATGACGGAAATCCAACTTCCAAATACGTGACTGTGCGGTTTTGATTGTATACCTGTATATGGCGGCGACATAGTGGTATGGGGCATTAATGCCGTCTATGATTGATACTTATGATTAGAAATTGTTTTCGAAACTTATAAACACTAGTAATAATATCAAATGCTTTTGTTTTATTCGTATCAAGCATATTTTGGCCATTATAAGGTAAAACTCTATCCTCCGGTTTGCGTTGCATTGTGTGATGGGAACTGAGTCTTATAATGGCTTCATTTTTACAAAAAGCATTGTGATGTTTAAAAGAATGATTTGTTTTTAAAGCACTGGAAATCCAATGGAGTAAACCCGTTCCACGAAAGTGGCGTGGTCCTGTGATTAGCCATATTTTAAATGTGTTGAGTAGATTTCTCATACCAGTCCCATGACTGACTCGTAGTTTGTTTCACTTTCAAACTCGGGTGCCCCTTTTTCTACACGGGCAGCCTTGTATTCAGGTTTAGCTGGCTTTCTCTGGATAGCTGGAGCTGAAGATGGATTCTATCATTTATCTCTTTTTATGCTGTTCAGCTCCTATTGTACATATTATGTTTGTTTTCCGCTGTAGACATTTATGTATAGCTGAACTGTATTTGTTCTAAGTATGATCCTGTATACTGTGTAACTCTGATGATTACGTTTATCCAGTATATTCTATTGTTCATTATCTGGTGTATTTATTTATTTCTATTCTGCTATTATCTGTTTATGTGTTATATTCCAGGATTACCCTTGCCACCGTTAGTACAGGGTTGGGGTTGTCTCAATTATAATGTCGGTTAAAGTTAGGCGTGGGTTATATGTACATGTATCTAGAATAGGTTTTCTTTTCAAACATCTTAGGCCCTGCGTTACTAAGATTGAGGCTACAATGTCTTCTCAACTCATAGTTTTGCAGGTGTACCACACATAGGATATATATATGTTTATATTATAAAATATGCATACTTCATTACTTAAATTTTTGTACATGTCGGAGCCCTACAAACAGAAGTAAGATTATGGTCATGTCCAGTGAGGTGTCACGATCCTGAGAATATAATAATATCGATAAGTTAACTTATTCTTTGAAACCCCGAAATGCTGATATAGGGTGCACAATACTCCAAATAAAAAGTAGCTAATTTAATTAATTAAAAATTATAGTAAAATTCTAAAAACTAAATTATCACTATGTCTCAAAAAGATCTTGTCCAAATTCGAATCCGATATTTAAATATATTTAACTAACCGTTATGGCCACAAACGAATATACCATTGTTTTTTCTAAATATTTAATTTGGACATAGCTTGCAATATATAATACGAAATCTTGGTTTTTCACTTCCATTAGAAAAATACTATTTAAACAGATTCCAACGTTTCTTGTTTCGAAGAAATCCGACTAATAATGGATCCTGTACACTCAATTGAAGTTCAGAACATTAAATTACGAACTACTGTGATATTACAGGCTCGATTATATTTAATATATATTTTTATACGTTCAACTTCGTTTTCAATTAATATACAAATCCACATATATTACGAATTCAATATTTAAACTGATTTAAATATTCAAATACAACCCGATAAAAATGCGGGACGTTACACCATTGGATTGCCAATGCATATGATTTAAAAAAATTAAGTCAAAAATAACGCAATGCTTTTTAGAAAATGAAATCATTATAAGACTCATGTCCCATCACACAATGCAACGCAAACGAAGGATAGAGTTTTACCTTATAATGATAAAAAATGCTTGATACGTAGAAAATAATATTTTTAATATTATTATTAGTGTCTAATATGTTTCAAAAATAATTCAAAGTAAATGTATCAATTCTAGACGGCATAGTACCCATCCTACTATGTCGCCATATATCGGTATACAATCAAAACCGTAATGTCGTATTGGAGGTTGGTTTTCCATCATGAGTCAAGGCTAGGGGCGATATCCTAACCGATTCGAGACACTCTAGCAATGTCTTAGGATTCCCCGTAGTGAACCCTTGGATATAGCAGGGCCGGTCCACAAATATCATTAATAGATTACTTATGCCTGAACACACGCTTCCCGATCCTATTGGACCTATAAATTGGCCATTGGCGACCAATAAAAAAAATCCGAGGCGCCTCATCCAATCAACCACATAAGTAAAAATGTCAGGCCTTGTAAAACCCCAAACACCACTTCTAGATAGAAAGAAACATGTGCACTCCCTGCGTTCCCTTGTCCCGTTTTGACTCTACCGGGGTGTGAGGCCAGCGAGGTAACGTAATACGCAAAGCTATGCCGAAATAGGCTATGTTTTGATCATCATCCACAAGGCTCTGCTTTTCAACAAAAGCCTCGATCAATTGCTTCTTGGCATGTCA
Organism: Allium sativum; assembly: GCA_030737875.1. Classification (NCBI taxonomy): domain Eukaryota; kingdom Viridiplantae; phylum Streptophyta; class Magnoliopsida; order Asparagales; family Amaryllidaceae; genus Allium; species Allium sativum. The sequence continues at coordinate 865,227,516 of CM060922.1, forward strand.
CATTGACAATTCACGCCATGTGATCGATAACTACCAATATATAACCTCTGAGCTCATACGTCTCAAAGAAGGGTGTTAAAGAGAATAAATTCTCCGCCATATAGATATATATTAATAGATATCAATTTATTTACACAGAATGAAATTCAATGTCGGACATACATCAATTTACAAGTCCGTTCTGGGTCTGAATGAAACTGGAGTCACATTATTCCTCATCCCGTATGTCCAATACAGAAGTGAGGTGCTCGCGTATCCGAACAATCAACAAGTACGTCCGGACAACTACCACTTTAACCCTTTATTGGTAGCAAGCCAATGCCAGGCATCAGTAGTTATCCTTTCGATGTGAAAATCGTCGGTCTTCAATCGCCGTCTTCAAGATCTTCAATCTAGATCATCGTATGACCATTTGAAATGAGTTTTAACTCGGACTTTTCAAATGATCCTCGCATATATATATTTTAAAATCATTTCATATCGTTAATGGTATTTAATAATGATTAATTGCTATTTTTATTTATATAAAAATAGCCAAATTTATTTAACGATGCTTCGGGTTGATGGGCAGCCCTGGCGCTGTTTTTACCAAAATTTGATTTACACTTATCTTGAAATTTAACCGTTGGATTTTAACAAAATCCATATTGATGGAAAGTTCTTCCCAAAGCGTTCCTAATGGTTCCAGTTTTGGGAAAATCCGACGGTTGGATCTTTCAGTATAACTCCTTAAAGTTATGATTGCCGAAACGCGAACTACTGCGCGCGATTCGTTTAATTTTAATTAATATATATATATAAAAATATTATTCGTTTGGCGATTTCAACTACTTTCAAATAATCACATGCAAGCCAAATACAGTCTATATTTATGTTAGAGATTTTATATATGATTTTCATAATCCTACTAACATGATAAAAATGATGATTTGAGATAAATCATGTTTTAATGACTAATTATTTCCAATGGTAACTAAGTTACATTGAAAATATGTATTCCTAATGTTCACTCTTTATGTTGAAAACCAAACGACACTAAAATCATGATTTTTAATCCTACTATTATTTCATCAAAAATAACGATAAAAATGTGACATTTTAAATCTATTCTTTTATTGTATATAAAATGTCAATCAAATACAACCTTTGATCTTATTCTTTTATTTCAACTAAAAGGACTTTAAAATTGTGACATTTTAATCTACTCTTTTCATTGTCTCTAAAGTGGGAATAAAAATGTAATTTTTATTTCTTTTCTTTTTATATCATTTGACATGACAATAAAAATGTAACTTTCAATTCTGTTCTTTTTATTGTCTCTAAAATGACAATAAAAATGTAATTTTCAATTCTATTCTTTTTATTATCTCTAAAATGACAATAAAAATGTAATTTCTGATTCTACTCATTTTACTATCTCTAAAATGACAATAAAAATGTAATTTTCAATTCTACTCTTTTTACTGTCTCTAAAATGACAATAAAAATATAATTTTCAACTACTCTTTTTATTTACAACTAACAAGTCAACAAAAATGTTATTTTTGACTTATTCTTTTTATTTCAACTAACATGTCATTTTTATCTATGTTTTTATTTGCATCTAAAATGCAAATAAAAAAAATGCAATCTTTAATTCAATGTTTTTATTCACATCTAAATTACAAATAAATATGCAACTTTTTAGTTCATGTTTATTTACACCTAAATTGCAAATAAAAATGTAATCTTTCATTTCATGTTTTTATTTGCATTTAAAATGCAAACAAAAATTGCAATCTTTTTAAATAAATGTTTTTATTTGCATCTAAAATGCAAATAAAAATGCAATCTTTTTATTTGCATCTAAAATGCAAATAAAAATGTAACTTTCATTTCAATGTTTTTATTTGCATCTAAAATGCAAAAAAAAAAAAATGCAACTTTCACTTCAATGTTTTTATTTGCATCTAAAATGCAAATAAAAATGTAACTTTCACTTCAATGTTTTATTTGCAACTGAAGTGCAAACAAAAATGCAATCTTTTCAATTTATTCTTTGTTTACATCTAATATGTAAATAAAAATATAACCTTTATTCTATTTTTTTTTACATCCAATATGTAAATAAAAATATAACTTTTTATTCTACTCTTTTATTTACATCCAATATGTAAATAAAAATATAACTTTTTATTCTATTCTTTTATTTACATCTAATATGTAAATAAAAATATAATTTTTTATTCTATTCTTTTATTTATATCTAATATGTAAATAAAAATATAAATTTTTATTTTATTCCTTTATTTACATCTAATATGTAAATAAAAATATAACTTTTTATTTTATTCCTTTATTTACATCTAATATGTAAATAAAAATGTAACTTTTTATTCTATTCTTTTATTTACATCTAATATGTAAATAAAAATATAACTTTTTATTTTGTTCTTTTATTTACATAAATTTTCTATTTACCCAAATGTCCATTTTTGCTGCAAGTTTAATTATAACCATAAAACAATATTTTATTTGATTGAAAGCTCTAATTCAATCAACAACAACAAAGGTGATGTTTTTATAAATCATCAAACAAAGTGATATATTTTATATTGAATCGAAAGTTCTAATTCAATTCAATAATATAAGAAAAATGATATTTTTATTGAATTGGCAATTCTAATCCAATTCAATAATATAAACAAAATGATATTTATATTAAATTGACAATTCTAATTCAATTCAATAATATAAACAAAATGATATTTTTATTGAATTGACAATTCAAATTCAAATTCAATAATATAAACAAAATGATATTTTTATTGAATTGACAATTCTAATTCAATTCAATAATATAAACAAAATGATATTTTTATTGAATTGACAATTCTAATTCAATTCAATAATATAAATAAAATGATATTCCATTTTTGTTTAATATACATGATTCACAAAATATTGACAAAAATGATTTATTTTAATCAACACATAAAGACCTATAATTTAACTAACAGATATGTTTATACATCACAAACAAACAGATCAATCATCCAAAATTTCACCACATCGCAGAACTGATTCATTAACATACATACAATTATTTTACAGTGAGAAACATAACTGAATTGATTAATTATTTGAAATCAGATATATCACAGTCGTGAATCCAAATTATTTGGATCTGCAAATTTGGTCAAAATTTTATCAGCTCGGAATCGCTTCTAGTCAGAACAGCAGCGTAGATCTAATCTCTACGATCGCACAGAATCTGAAATCGTTCATTTTCGATGTCGTATGAATTAGTTAGGATTTAAATAAGATAGATAATAGTTTTAAATTAAATTATTAAAATAATTAAAAGGGAATTTAACCTTTCTTCCTTATACAGATACAAGCCATAAGTAAACCCAATTCCTTCGATTCTAGGTATCCAATTTTTGTTTAAACGGTGCTATGGTCTGATGATCAGAGAGTGGGACGTCGGAGGGATTGAGGAGGTGCACAGGGGGGCCCGCTTTGATGCAGCTCGATCGAGCTATAGGGGCGGCGGCGGTTGTTTTAGCTCGGGTTTGGAGGTCTATAACTCGAAGTTTGGGCCACCAGGGAACATTCAAGACGTATGGAATCCGAGAGGATGAAAAACTCTATGATAAACTCCAAAGGAGTGAGGTCTAATTCGTGGAGGAGAAGGAGATTTTAGTGGAAGAAGGTGGAAGCAATATCGACCATGGAAATGAAAGTGGCAGCGCTGAATAGGTTCTAGGGTTCTGTGCGTTTTCTTATTATTTATAATATTTTAATGTAAATTTTACAAAAAAAAACATAAGTCTTAAACAATTCCAATTTCAGTCCAACAGGAGTTGACCCCACCCAATAGCCCCCGTTTCGGATCCAATGGGCTAGGTCCCGTCAGCCCAAACGGCTGTCCGTGGCCTGACTTCTTTAATTTAATATTTAAATCCTTTAATAAATTAATTCGATCGTATATTTAAATTCACCGGGGCCATATACGGACTCAGAAAATTCCAGAAAAATTATTTCTGGCTTTTTTTGATGATATGGTCCTAACAAAATTAATTTCGTCGAATTCTGAGACTGTTTGAAAAATGGCCATTTTCAAGTTGATTAAATTTGACTAAAATTGACAAAACACATTTTCGTTTACCACGCTCACATATTAATTCAAAAAATTTTGGAAAATTAAATTTAGAAATAATTTGTCATTCCGGTTCCAACAAAAGTGGTTTCTTCGGAAATGGAGGTCATTTGAAAAATGGCCTTTTATACGGACTATAAATTATACTATAGCGACTATCCTGAATATTCAACTGGCCATAACTTTTGATTCCACTAGGAAATTTCAATTTTTGGGATTCATTGGAAAGATATTTTCAAACAGATTTAGATATTTTTGGTTTCACTAAAATCCATTAGATATTGAATCCGGTACATTCAGTCAAAGTTCAGGTTTGGCTTTTCAAACTACTGTACTATTTCTAATTCTTTTTGAAATCAGAATAAATATATTCGCTCTAACTTCGATCAAAATAAATTTTTAATTGTTATTATTTAAAATAAATTATTTTAACTATTCAAAATTTACTGAAATAGCCAAAATAAATTTTTTAAATTGGTCCAGATTTTCCGGGTTGTTACAATATCAAATCAACAACAAATTGATAATATATTATCAAACACCAAATTCTAGAGTCAATAGTTAGGAATCTAGAAAATCATACAAAAAAGGCGAGAGGCCTATCATAAATGATAGCCCAAAAACTCACCAACATATATATCACGAATGAGACATAGACTCTAGGTAGCTAACCTATCGCAAAATGGTCCGAAGGCCATTGAGCCAAAGATCCACAAAATGGTTAAAAAAGAATTAAAATGCACAAGTCCACAAAATGAACCGAAGTTCCTCAAATGATCTGAAAATCATAAAATGATCAAATCCACAAAATGAACCAAAGTTCCTCAAATGATTTGAAGATTAGAAAATGTACAAATCCATAAAATGAACCAAAGTTACACAAGATGATCCGGAGATCATATCCAAAATTGAACCGAAGTTCCTCAAAAAGGTGTGAATTCCATAACCTAAAGACGTCACATTAAGCAAGTATAAATCTCTAAAATACAATTATTTATCAAGGAAAGTGTAAATTAATCCAAGCCAATAAATATAACAGTTAAGTTACATGTCCCATAACCACTTTCTCTACTAAAATATATGCGAACAAGTTGTATATTCGACTAGAAACATGAAACAATCATTGCCATAGTTTTCAATCGAACGAGTTCAAGAATTAACCATCGAAGCAAACACAAGGGTTCGTAGTCCTTATTTTAATAAGGCGTTTAATTGGATTACTCGTATGAATGACGAAAAGGTTTATATAAATGTATAAGAGTAGATTAGAAGATGATTTATAAAACAACTTTGTATGTTGAATATAGCTTTAGAATCCATTTTGGTAAATGATTTAGTATCCACTAATAATATAAAACCTTTATAGTTTACAGTTGTAAAACTCATAAATACATTGTAAGAACAATTGATCACATGATTCATGTTTTAATAATGTAAATTAAATCTTATAAATATTAATTATAAATTCGTTCACTACAAACAAATCAAAAGGTCATCAAAAATCGATAAAATCAAGCTATTAAAATTCATGAATTAGAGTAACTGAGAAAACACAGGAAAAGAGAAAATGATTCGAAACCCAGTCTGGAAGAAGCACGGATCAATCTAAACTTTTGACCGTGGTCTCCACTGGTCAACAACAGAAAAAAGATCCAGTCGAGTGAATGTTTCATTCAGCCAGTTGAACTGGTAAACATCAAAGTTTTGTGTAATTCAGCATGCCGAACTTCTTTGTTCGGTCGAATGAAATAATATTCAACAATCTTAATCTAGTTTTGAGTCCATTGACCTGTACATTGACTTATTACTAAGAGCAATCCAATAACTCAATCGACTGAGTTCCCAAATTCTGTCAACTGAATATGCTTAAGGGGTGGATTTCATAGTTTTTAAAGGAAAAGTCAATATCCGGTAAATTTGGCTTGAATTCCGTCATGTACTATTCCTATTTACCAATCCAATACAAATTGGGTTCCTAATAGGAACAGAACAAACTATGTCGATTCAAGAGCATCTTCATTCCTATAGAAAATGGCGATTTCGAATGAGCATGCATGAATGGTGAAGGCTTAGAATGTTACCAAAGGATAATGAAGCTTCTAAGACTCAATAAATCACTTCATAGCACAAGAATTAAAACTCCACAATAATTTACACTAGAATTCAATAAATGAAATCAACTCATAAATTGGAAAATTCGCACACAAACAATCCAAAACACAAAATGCATACAAAACATATAAATGCCAAGGGCATACATTGCAATCATATAAGCTTGATTACATAGATGTGAGTTCCCATGAACTCACCTTTAATTGTTGGAAGCAAGGAGAAGATGAAAAACCAAGTTATATATATCTCTCTCTCTTTTCAACAAGAACTCTACAATCACCGATCTAAACACATATACACAAATTTCCTAAGAATTAGGTTTAGGAAATCACAAGAATTGAGGAGGAGTCGAGTTAGAGAAGATTTAGATTGGTCTTACCTCTCTTCTCTATGAGTGTTCACTTGATCTTAGCTTTGTAAAGCAACTAAAGTTCGAGGAACTTCTATTTCCCATTCCTTTTACCATTTTGGTTGCTTGAGGATGTTAGAAAATGAAATGTTTTGAATGAATAGAGAAGGAAGGGGTCAGGATATCTACACATAGGCAAATGGACTAGTTTAGGCAAAACCAAACCCTACCCGAAATCTCAAGTTTGACTAACTCCACACACATTGATGTTTATACTCAAAAAGGTCGCAAAGAACATTTTAAACTCAAAGGAAGTGGTCCTGAGTCCAAATTCATCCTTTATAACAAGCCACAAATTTTGGGTTTTAAGCTAAACTCAAGATACAATATTTAAATAAATCTCTTAATTAAATAATCATAAGATATATGTATTGTTACAAGATAGATCACATACCTTTACACAAATTTTTAAACTTAAGAGTCATGCATTTCTTATTAATTTATATTATACTGGGTTTGATTCTATTTTAAAAAAAAATTCTTTCATGATAGCTTTATCCATTTATATGTCGATCGTCAGGTTTTAAAATGCAGCTTGGTTGCTTTTTACAGCTTCAATGCATATTATTGTTTCAAATATAAGTTAACTGCTTAAAGTTTGCATACTTGCAGTAAAACTGTTAGTAGTTGATTTCTACTCAAATGCATTATATCTTACTTTTTTCCCAATTCATGTTAACGACTATAGTGTGTTGTAAGGTAAATTAATTGTTAAATTCGATTATTGGTTATTTGATCATGCTATCTGTATTTAAAATTCATGGATTGTCCATGAAAAGGTTTGATCTAAAAATGTTGTGGAAAATATGTAACACCCCGAATTTTAATAAACAACAAACAAATGTAAAATATTAATCAAAATAATATTCAAAATTGGATAATGGGACTAGCAACATTGAGTCTGTTGTAATTTTTGGCCAAAATGGACACTTAGTTTGCCAAAATCGAAGTTAGAATGAACTAGTTATGAATTAAAGAAGAATTCAGAAAAATTAAATAAAAATACAGGTGAACCAACAATCACTGGGCGACCCAAGCTAACTGAACCGACTCTATGTCGACCCAGAATAGCGAGTGGGTCGACCCAGGTAAAGAAAACTGCTTGCCTTGCATGGCACATAGGCAGCGTCATATATATTTTTATCTACAACGTTGTTTGCTGAGTTGGCATTGTTTTATTCATTTATTATAAACCATAGGCTAACGTGGTACTATTTTATTAGTCTGGTGACATGGCTGGATCAGATCTAATTTTAGATTTGAATGGCTAATGGGATCCAGTAAACCCTATAAATAGAATAGTAGAGCCTCTCTCATTTCTTCACATCTATTCCCTCTTCTCCTTCTTCCCCGGCCCAATCCACAAAATTAGGAAAGGCTACCTTATTAAATTTTTAAGGGGTGAATAAGTTCTTAAGTTTTTAATGTTTTTTTTATAAACACTTCAAGAGGCGGAGGTTCTGTTAGATTTTAGAAGAAGGCCACGGGGGAGATTTGTTCATCAGATCTGTGAGTTTTTGCATAATTTTTAGACTAGTTATTTGTGTAGGGTTTGTACAGTAAAGTAGTTTTAAGTTGCAAGTTTTATGTTCACAGTATTTATATGTTCAGTTTTTCTATAAGTTGTTGTAATTTATTTACTGATTACATCTACTTCTTTCTCGTTGTTTTTTACTTATAAGTAATAATACTTCTTCTTATCCTCTTTTTTGTTATAGTTTAATTACAGTTATTTTATGCCTATTTTATTCACTTCTGTTTATTTTGAGTCTAGGCCTTGTGAGTAGCCTAGACCTTTTTCTTTTAGTGCCGAGCCTAGACTTTTACCGTTATTTATGCGTTAAATTAGAATAACATTGAAATTGAACAAAAAGTGATTTATCAGCATATTAGAACTGATTAGGCACTGTAATCAGACTGAATTGTAAATTGGGGATAAAACCTTAAAATACGTAATTGGAAAACTTGTAAACTGGAATAAATTACACTTAATTGACGTTAAGTAGCATGGAGTAGGGTTATTTAAAAAGATTACATTAGTTAGAAATGTTAATTACAACGTAGGATATAATATGTGGTTATATTGGGCTTATTAATAATTTTAAACATGTTAATTAAAAATTTATGAAGTTAATAACTAATATAGAGGGAGTCTATTCTGATAGCATGGTGTAGATTGGGGAAGATAAAGGCTCATAGGTCAGGCCCGTTCCGGCATCATAGGGTTGGTTGGGGAAGATAAGAGGCCTAATAACATAGTGAAATCCTAGTGTAGGTCTGTTCCGGTAGCATAGGGCTAATTGGGGAATACAAGAGGCCTAATAAAATAATGAATCGGGGACCAATTCTAGGGGTGACTTGTGTCAATTGTATTTTTGTATGGGAACCCATATCAGTCAATATTCCTTTATTATCATGGAATCTCACACTCGGTAGAGGCTAGGGCATGCTTTACTAAACTGGACAGTAAGAGGTTCAAACGAGGTAGTACGGACACGTTCCAGCGGAATGATGAGTGCACATCATTCCGACTGGGGAAGATAAGCCGTTGTAATGCCTATGATTAATGACTGCATCATTTCAGATGATGAGTTTGAGATTGATAACTCCGAATTCCATAGCTGGCCAGGTTATCACATTTTAGGTAAAGTAGTCGATCGATAGGAAGAAATTAGCTAAACCCCAATTGTGATATTTTCATAGATGGTGTAACAATTTTCGGATATAAATGAGAAGCCTATCATATTTCATGTTTCCTACTATTTGATTTATGCTTATGTCCATCGCTTTAAGAACCATTCATCTATCTTAATACTTCCTTAACTTATGCTTATGTTAGAAATTACTAGAACTCACCAGACGTATATCTGACCTAGTTTGTTTTCTTCTCTATTCCTTCCCTCTAAGTTCGCAGGGTGAAGGGTCTCAACAATGACTCTTTATCATTTGGTTCAACTTGGATTCAAACTACTTTCGGATTCATATATTAGTTCAGTTCTTGGTTTCTAATCATTGTATTGGCTTAAGAGATGGATAGTTTTTTTGTTTTACTTATGTACTCTAATATTTTTCCATGGGACATTTGTTTATTTTATGATGATGATTGTGTGGTATTTTAAAATGTGATAAGTGTTGTGACTTGACTTGCTTATTTAATAAATGTTTTAAAAGTTTCTGCTATATTTTATATTTCTGTCTTATGAATTTTAGTCTCTGTGTTGTTACTTTACACCTAAGCGTTTCACAAACCTTAACGTGTGCTCGTATGGTTAATGTTAAGGGTTATGTGGGATCACATCGGGTATCAGAGCCTAAGGTTACAAGATAAGAGAAATGTTTTTGAAAAAGTGTTTTCAAAAGAAAATAATTTTCAAGTAAGACTCATTTTTTAAAAACATCCCTTCAAGTCAATTACAATATACTTTTGACCTTTTTTGATTCCTTGTCTCTTTTCTTTCCCGTATGTCTGGGGCTCCCAATTTTCCAGAGGGCATCCCCACTTCGACATGGTTCTGTTGACATATTGAAGCTACGCCACCTGACGAAGGGCAAGGAAATGTCCCACTTCTAACTGTAGCAGCGGTAGTTCTACATAATCCAGCGGTTAATGTAACACCCCTACTTCTAATGGAAATATAAGTCCCACATCGTGGAAGCCTGTATGAAAGTGCAGATTTATACAGTAGACCCATCTCCTACTAAAGCCGAGGCCTTTTGTGGGAAAAAAAACCCGCACCTATACAGTGGCTAAGTTAGGGACAATATCTTGCGCAAATGGAGGTACGGGCTGTTACAGTGGTATCAAATCCAATACCTAGCAGGAATTGTGGCTCTTGTGTGGACCACAGCACCTGGGTGAGGCATTCGTGAGCCAACGGGGATGCTGGGCTCCGTAGGGAGGGAGAATGTAACATCCCTACTTCTAGTGGAAATATAAGTCCCACATTGTGGAAGCCTGTGTGAAAGTGTGGACTCATATAGTAGATCCCATCTCCTACTAACGCTGATGCCTTCTGAGGGACAAAACCCCACACTTATATGGTGGCTAAATTGGGGACAATATCTTGTGCGAACAGAGGTGCGGGCTACTACGGTCTATAACAACCCAGATTCTCGAATAACCGGAAAGTGCAGATTTATTGTATTTTGTGATTCTTAAGATAAAATGTTGGTGATACGAGTTTGTGAGACTAACTCGTATAATATTTAAATAAGAAAATATAGTTTTCAGCATTTCTAAATTGAGTATTTAGAATAAATTATTTAACTTTATTTTTTTACTTTGATTTATAATTTTAAGATTATAGTTAAATAATTAAGGGGATATTGAAAATATATAATATTAATTAGAAATCAATATTCAAGAAAGAATATATTTTTAATATCAGATATAAATTATTTGGCTGACATTATTGAACTACTAATTTGAGATTTTAAATACAAGATGCATTTTGATAATAATGTTAATTGAGAAATTGTGTTTAGACTATATTGGAGAATTTAAATTAGCTTTTAAGAATGTTAATCAATGAATAAATTTGGTTTGTTGATTTTATGATAATATAAATGTTGTTACGAATCAATATTTATAGAAATTGGTGTCTGTTATTATCATGGTTAATAAATTTCAGTTTGTGAATTTATAAAGTCTATGACAACATTGTTGTATAAATAAATCGAGAATGTTAAATTTTATAATTAAGATAGTGCAAGTATATGTGTGTGTTAATTTATGTATTAAGTTGTTAAATTAACTCAACTTGATTATCATTTGTTTTTGAGTGTGTGTTAAGTGTTTATGCTGTGCTGGGCGTGTTTAATTAACGTTAAATAAGTGATTAAACCTTAAATAGAGTAATTATGTTAGATTAGGCTAATTAAATTTTGTTTAAGCATCCTATTTTTATCTTTTGGGCTTGTTGGAGAGGTTTGGCCCATTCTCTACTTCAATTGGCTTCTGGTTGTTTTACTGAAGAAAGGTACGTTATATTTTCCTCCTACTTTTTCTTCTTCCTAGAAATGGCTTCCCTTCCTCCCTAAACACAAAACCCTACCTATTCTAAAATTCATAACAAATCAAATAAAATCCCAAAAATTCTCAAATTTAGATATGTTGTTGCTAACACGTTCCAGCACTTCTCCAATTTTTATTTCATTTGGGTTAGCTTTGAGGCATCAAACATCTTCTTTTATCAAGCAATTTTTAGGTTAGATCTGAGCAGAAAATGAAGGTCAGCATAAAAATCATAACTAATTCTAGGAAAATCAAAAAAATTCGAAATTTGGATATTTTATTCTCAACTCATTAACAAACCTTCTGTAAAAATTTCATAGGAAAATAATTAATTTTGTTATGCCAAATCCTTGCTGGACCGAGGTAAAAAATGTAGTTCTTTTAGGGAAATAAAACTTCTTCTCTTTATATTAGAAAGAGCCTCCGGTCAATATTTCAAGGTTTTATCTCTCTCAAGTTTCAGGAAGGAAGTTACAATAGGTTTCAATAGAATGTGTGTGAGAGAGAGAGAGTTGTTGCATGTTCCTTCTTTGATGTCCCATGTTGTTTATCTACCATCTACAGCTCCAAATTGATGGAAATCTTGCTATAAGCCAAACAAGTTGGTTTGGTGGACTCACACTTTCTAGTTTATATTGTTTCAATTTTATTTTTTAAACCAATTTACTGTTCGTATAAAATACGTAGCTTTTTTGAGTTATATTAGTCAGTTTGTTGTTGTGTTGAAATCACAACAAAGCCTCCTGTTTGAGCCTTTATAACTTTCCGATCCTTGAGTTTTTTCTTGATTCTTTTTGCATGTCATTCTCCACCCTCTTATGAGCATGTATATAAATTTCGGAGTCATTCTGAGCTGATTTAGGTGGGCAAACGGGTCACAAAAATTGGGGATTTACTAGGATATCGATCTAGAACAAAATAGCACACAGGTCCAACTTCTTGGTGTTGTATCTCCTTTTTTATTGATCAGAATTGAGTTATTTTTTTTAAGTTTGGGGTCTTGCCTATAAGCAAATTTTTAGGCCAGTCCGAGATCGTTTAGCTATTCAAACCTGGTCCCAAAGTTGGACCTGGAAGTGATTTCAGCCCAGGCTAAAATTCAGTCCACAAGTACAAGTTTGGAGCCCTATATCTTTTTCATGCGATATAAGAATTTAGTTAATCATTTTTCATTTGAAAGTCAGGTATTTCTAGCTTGTGATTATCAAATTTTAGACCATTCAGAGATCGTTTTTCATTTGAAACTATTCTGAAATTTGCAACCCTCACTGATTTCTAGGCATATTTCATGCCTTAGTGTAAATTTGGGCATCTTTCCTTAAATGTTTTCATGCTTTTCTTGATCTAGTTTTAAACCATGCTTTTTTTGTGATATTTGACTTACTTTATTAATGGGGAATTCCTGAATTATCGCTAGTACATAGTTTGGGTTTTATGAATTTAGCGATTGAGTTTTGATGAATTTTGAGCACACATTGCACGTTTTAAACTATTTTTCCGATTCATGTATAAATAACGTCTTAGTTATAGTTTTGAGGCTAAAAGAGGTTTATAGTTTTTGTTTTAAAGCTAAATGGCCTCAAAACAATAGTATAAAGTTATTTTCATAAATACATGGATTTCATAAAGGAATCAATTGATTTTGAGAAATTGTTTATAAATCATCTTAGAAAATCAAGTATTTTCTTATATATAAACCACACTATTTTGCAGCCTTCAAGATAACGTATTGGATGTTAAACGACATTGTACACTCCTGGTATGGGACACAAAAGTATGCGAAGTCGATTAATTCCAGTATAGTTAGATGGAAGATGATGTCGTATTAATGATGATTTGTTGTTTTCTATGTTTTCCAGTGCATAATTGACGAGCTACAACTAAACCAAGAAGTGAGAACATATGGTATGGGAGCTGACCGAGAGTCAATGATGCAACCAGTGTCGTCTTAAGCCAGTACCAGCTCCGGAATGAAGCCGAGACTCGGGATGAGTCCCATGTATGTATTCACTTGATCGGGATGGTTAAGATACACTCGGCTGGGGTAGTCGTAGTGGAAGGCGCCTAATTTGAATACGTGTAAGTACTTCGCTATTGCTCAGGATGAGCAATACTATATTCGGGGTGGGTTATAATATACTTAGCAGCACGTGCACATTATTTATGAAGATTTCATATTATGATTTGATGTTGATGATTTTCATTTGCTAATATTTGCTAATTTCTCGATATGAGCAACATTATAGATCGGGATGATCTTTATTATTATGGCATGAGCACATTTCTTGTGGTTTCTTTTATGATTTGGGTTCGAAGATTTTAACTCAATCGGGATGATCATATCGATCAGGATGATCATATATTTGCAAAGAGCATTTGGATGTCAAATCCGTCGTATTTTGAGATTTATATGCTTTGGAGTGGGGTGCTCCCGTCATTGATAATTTAACTCGCTTGAGATGTATATGATGATTTCAATGATTTTGGTGTTTTGTTTTCATTGCGGCTCGAGTATAATGACGTACTTAGCCTAGCCGACGGGACTTGTACATTTGCTCCTTGTGACATGACATGTGAACTAAAACCTATTAAACCCTTTATATCATCTTATTTACAACTCTTAGTGTAAAGAGTTGTATATCTTGTGTTTGTTTATTCTTATACTGATTTGTAAACTGGACCGACCCGTGTGTGTATTGCTCGTGTTAGACTGAGATGTTTCAGGTAAAGCCTCTATGTTTGGGGTAAGCAGTCATTCTTTTAAGCTATCTTATCTGTTGCAGCTTCCAATCGGGTTCGAGTTGTAGAGTTTTCTATTTATTCGTTGTTGCATCTTGTTTTAAAAGTGATAATGGTGTATCTATTCTTTTGTAGCACATGTATTGGTTATACTCTAACGATGTAATATTATGTAACTATTTTTTGGTATGTGATTGTGTTTTTATGTACTATATTCTGAGCTGATTTTGTAGCCACTGTGGAATTGTATTTCGAAGGATTAAGTATGTCGAACCTCTCGAAAGAAAATATACGAGCACTCCTTCGATGTGCTTAAGACTTGATCATGTAAATCTATGAGTGACCTCCCTTAACTAGCCCTATTCTCCACACTAATAGATAGCATTACCTAGTAATGCTCTTTATTTGTGTGGGTCTCGGGGTGGGGCGTTATAGTTAATTTCTCTAAGCTCTGTATGGACTTTTCTGCTATGGGTGGCTAGTCATTTCTTGGATCAAACTATTTTGTTGATGCTCGTAATTGGCTGAGAGAGACCGATCGTGCATTTGGATTATTAGAGCTTGATGATCAGAGGAGGATTCAGTTGGTCACTTGGCAACTGAAAGGAGAGACATCATATTGGGGGAACTAGTGGAGGATGAGCATGCCGTAGAGACATGGAATGAGTTCAAGGATAAGTTCAAGAAGAATTTTTTATCACAGGCTGAAGAAGGGATGTAGTTGGAAAAGGTTTTAAGTCTAAGATAAAGTAGTATGTCGGTGAAGGAGTATGTGAATAGCTTCGATGAGTTAGCAAGTTTTGCCCTGGATCTCGTTAACACTGTGCACAAGAAGGCTTTGAGATTTGCGAGGGGACTGAAAAAACCCCTCCAAAGATTAGCAATGACACATATCCCTATAGGAGCTACGTTTGAGAGGCTTTTGTATATGGCTGTTATGCATTAGAATGGAAAGGCGAATAAGCAAGAGGATAAGACTGAGGTAGACAAGATGGGTACTGGAAAGAAAAGGAGGTGGTGTAAGAAAGGTGCAGTGAAAAAGGGAGAGAAGCCATATAAAGCAAAAATAAGGAAGGAAGTAAAGTGTCATGGATGTGCTATAATGGGGCACTTCATTAAAGATTGTAAGAAGACAACTAAGAAGGGTTCTTGTTTCTAGTGTGGACAGATGGGACATTACATCAGGTAATGCTCTTAGTAGTAGGGATGGGGGAAGTGCATTTTAAGCATAGGTTTGCGCCTTTAAGGCGAATCAAACTGGTGGTAATAGTCAGGATAGAGGTAGGAAGGTCACAGTAGAAGGTTTGATTTCTCTTTTCAATTTTCCTATTATGACTTGATCGTTTCCTGTGCTTCTCATTCTTTCTATCCAATTCTGTTGTTGATACTCTACACTTAGATACTTTCATAGTTTCAGATGCAGTAGTTGTCTCAAACCCTATAGGATGTATGGCTTACCTGTCTATGATGTGTAGGGTTTGAGGATTTCTATTTTTGGCATCGAGTTTGATTGTGACGCGTATGTACTGGGTTTTATGAGTCACGTGCTTATTCTAGGGACGGATAGGCCGACCATGTGTGATGCCATCCTTTATTTTGAAAGGAGAATTGTTAGGATTTTGACGTGCCACGGTAGGAATCTCGAGATTTCTTGCCCACCGCGAGGGTTGATCATGCTCAGTTTCTTAGATTCCCTAGATGCTTCTGTCGACGATCTTGGTTTCTTGGATATACTTAGTGGAGAATGTTAAGCATGTTGTGTTACCAGTGCGCCACAGGGCTTCAAGAGAGAGGAGGGAGCTTAGTAAGCAAGTGGCTGAGTTGTTCGAGCAAGGGTTTATTAGACAGAGCATTTCTAAGTGCGGAGCACTAGTCATTTTTCGCGACTAAGGCGGATGACTCTCCCTGTCTATATGTGGATTACAGGGAGTTGAACAAACTCATGAAGAAAAATAGACACCCACACACACGGATTGATGACATTTTGATCAGTTAGTGAGCAATTCATTTTTCTCGCAGTTGGATTTAGCTATAGGTTTTCATTAGCTTAGGGTAGCGGATGATAGCATAGACAATACTACTTTTAGGACTCTCGACATATTCTTTGAGTGGTTAGTCATGCCTTTTGGGCTAACCAATGCACTGGCTTACTTTGTGGATTTTATGAGCTAGGCATTTAAGGAGTACCTGAATAAATTCGTGATGGTATTCATTGATGATATCTTGGTTTTCTCGAGGAGCCAGGAAGTGCACACCTTGCACTTAGGAGAGGTCCTCCGCACTCTCTGTACACATTGGTTGAAGGCGAAATTTCCTAAGTGCCACTTTTGGAGGAAGGAGGTAAGATTCTTAGGGGATGTTGTCTTTAGTGATGGTATAGCGGTTGACCCTACTTAGGTTGTCGCAGTTCAGGATTGGAGTGCAATAGAAGTGAGGAGCTTTTTGGGTTTGGCAGGATACTATCGGAAATTCATTAAGGATTTTGCGTGGATCTCAGCTCCTCTTACTCTCCTAACCAAGAAGTACCTATTTTTTTCTTGAGATGTAGATTGTGAGGTTGCATTCTTGAGATTGAAGAAAGCTCTTACGTCAACACCAGTGTTGACTCTTGCTCATGGTATGAAGATGTTCACCATTCATATGGATGCTTGCGACACAGGATTTAGTGCGGTGCTTATGAAGGAGGGTAGGGTTGTCTGCTCTAGGCAGTTAAGGGTACATGAGAAAACTACCCTACCTCTGATTTGGAGCTGGAAGCGGTAGTGTTTGTGCTTAAGTTTTGGAGACACTATTTACTAGGTGAGAGGTTTGAGCTTTATGTAGATCATAAGTCGCTCAAGTACTTGTTCTCGCAAAAAGATCTTAATTTGCAATAGCAGCATTGGAGAAGTTCCTTACATCTTACGACTTCGAGATAGCGTATACCTGGGGAAGGGGAATGTGGTAACAGACGCATTGAGTAGGCTGACTTTGAGTGAGTTCATATCATCATTTAATTTTAGACCATATATGGATTTTGCACCCAGGTTATCCGCATCGTTAGAGGTGTGACCTACTACCTTAGAGCGCATTGGAACCAGCCAGTGCGAGGATCAACATTTAGCAGACATCATGGAACGACTCGGTAGAGAAAAGACCTATTGTCACCTTGCTAGTCATTCAGTGGATGAGAGTGGGTGGCTACATCGTGATGGGAGATTGTGTGTTCCTAGAGTTGATAATTTGTTGAGATCGGTTTTAGAGGAGGGTTATCACTCTCGGATGACTATCCATATGGGTGGTGATAAGATGTGAGGAGGGCCTTTCATTGTATGGGGATAAATAAGGATGTGGCAGAGTATGTAGCTCGGTGTATGACTTGTCAGTGAGCGAGCGAAGGCTGAGCAGAGAAAGCCTGGTGGATTGCTTCAGCCATTGGATGTGCCATAGTGGAAGTGGAAAAGCGTCTCCATGGATTTTATAGATGGGATACCCAGATCAAGGAAAGGTAACACCAGTATTTAGGTTATAGTTGATATATTGTATATTGACCCGAATTTCCCCGTAAAGGAAAGAACGAATTGTTTGAGTACATGACAAATCAGAACACAAACAGAAGAACATTTCATTGCTTATAACAACAATTTACATCAGAGTACAAGAATATACAAAGTATGAACAAATAATTACATCTGATAAATGTCAGAGATTTACAAATTTCAATGCAGCGGAAAATAATACAAAACACAACTGAAAGAGATACACAGATACAGAGCTTTCCGAATATCATTTCAGTTGTAAACCAGGATCCTGTGAATATAAATCTGAAAAACCAAAATTACTAGCTGCCCGTGTGGAAAATAGGGGCACCCAGAGTTTAGGTTAAAACAATAAACTCCAGGTCAGTCATGTGACTGGTGTGAGAACTAAAACAATTATTAAATCTTTACTTTAAAAAAATAAAGTAAATCAAGGGACCACGCCGTATAACACGGAACGGGTTTCCTCCCAAGAATACCAGTGCATAGAACAAACAGCGCAATGCTTTTTGGAAAAATGAAGCTATTATAAGACTCAGGTCCCATCACACAATGCAACGCAAGCTAGATGATAGAGTTTTATCTTATAATAGCCAAACATGCTTGGTACATTTAAAACAAATCATTTTGATACTATTATAGTGTAAAGTGTATGAAAACTACTTCAAATATAAATGTATAAATCATGGACGACATAGTTACCCATGTTACTATGTCGCCAATACTAGGCTCTACAATCAAAACCGAAATGTCACGTATTGGAAATTGGATTTTCGTCATGAGTCGAGGCAAGGGATGTACTCCTCGTCGGCTTCGAGACACTCTAGCAAATGCCTCAGGATCTCCCGCAGAAGACCCTTGGATCCTCCAAGGCCGGTCCTCTCTTACGTTCGAGGATTGGCAATTCTTGAACACACGTTTCCCCTCCCTATAGGGCGTAATTGAGCCAAATGACTCAATATCCATTTGCTCTATAGTAACTGATATATCTGAGGCACCTCGCAATCCAACAACCACATAGGTAAAAATATATAAATGTCCAAACGTCATGTCCACCTTGGGTCCCTTATCCCCTTTTTGACTCATACCGAGGTGTGAGGCTCGCGAATTAACGCTACACAAATCTATGCTATACTAAAGCCGTGCTTTGATCATCAACCACAAGACTCTGCTTTTCAACAGAAGCCTTGATCATTTTCATCTCAGCATGCCACACAGACAATTCACGCCATGCGACTGATGTCCATCGATATATAACCTCTGAGCTCGTACGTCTTAGAGAAGGGTGTTAAGCAAGAGAATAAATTCTCTGCCACCAAACAAATATATATTTAATAGAGATCAAACAACACAGAATAAAATCCAATGTCAGACACACATCCATTTACAAGTTCGTTCTGGGTTTGAATGAAACCAGAGGCACCTTATTCCTCGTCCCGTGTCCAATATAGGAGAGAGGTCCTCGCATATCTAGTCGATCTCCAAGTATGTTTGGACGATCACCACTTATTACCTTGTCTTGGGTATACAACCCAACCAAGACATCATTAATCATCCAAATGATGTGAAGACCTCCAGTCTTCAACCACCGTCTTTGTGACGACCCCAAACTCCCGTGTAACGAAAGTAAGGAAAATCGTATAGAATATAACATAACTAGAACAATAACAGATCTCAGAGTATAGCAGAACATATAAATCATTGCAGCGGAAAGAAATGTCATCACTGAAACATCAGAGTATGCAGCACAGAATTACACTTAACAAAATAGATGTCTCAAAGAAAAGAAATAGAGTCTCAATCTCTCAAATTACATCAAATCTAAATACTGTCTCAAAGTCTTAAGCAGAAAATAAAAGATAAAAAGAAAGTTTCTTTAGCATCTCCATCAGCAAGCTTCCATCCAGCGAATATCCAAACCTAACCTGTCACTTGGCTGCCCGTGTAGAAGAGGGCACCCGAGTTTGCAAAAGGTGAAACAAACTACGAGTCAGTCATGGGACTGGTATGAGATATCTTAATTAACTAACGGGTTTGACAATCACGAGGACCACGGCGCTATCGCGGAACGGGTTTATTCCATGGGATTATCAGTGCAATAAATAAAGTATAACGTTAAATAACGCAATGCTTTTTAGGAAAATGAAACCATTATAAGACCAAAGTCCCATCACACAATGCAACGCAAACCGGAGGATAGGGTTTTACCTTATAATGGTCAAAAGATGATAAATACGCAAAATACGATATTATTATTAGTGTGTATATGTTTAAAGAAAATATTTCAATTATAATATTAATCCTAAACGGCATAGCTACCATCTACTATGTCACCATACTAGTTATACAATCAAGACCGCATGGTACGTATTGGTAATTGGGTTTCCATGCTAGGGAGGAGCTCCTGACCGATTTGAGACACTCTAGCAATGCCTCAGGATTCGGACGCTGGCGAACCCTTGGATACAGCAGGGCCGGTCCACAAATACTTTAGTGGATTAGTTATGCCTGAACACACGTTCGCCGATCCTATTGGACCTACAAATCGGCCGAGGGCGACCGAAAGAATAAACCGAGGCCTCGCAAAAATCCCATCAACCACATAAGCAAATGTCGGGCCGTGTTAAAGCCCAACACCACTCCAAGCTAGAAAGAAGCGTGTGCACTCCCTGCGTTCCCATCTCCCGTTTTAGACTCAATAGGTGTGTGACGCTCGCGAAGTCACGATATACACAAAGCTATGCCTAAATGGACTATGCTTTGATCATTAACCACAAGGCCTGCTTTTCAACAAAGCCTTGATCATTTGTATCTTAGTGTGTCCCATTAACAATTCATGCCATGAAATTAACATCTATCAATACACAACCTCTAAGGGTGTTGAGCGAGAGAATAAATTCTCTTGCCACCAACGGTTGTACACCAACAGAAATCAATTCACATGGTATAAAATTCAACGTCAGACATGCATCGATTTACAAGTCCGTTCTGGGTCTGAACGGAACCGGAGATACCTATGAGGCTCTCATATATCCGAACAATCAGCACATACGTTTGGACGACTACCACCGAAATCTCTTCAGGGTAGCTACTCCTATCGAGGACCTTGGTAGCAATACATCCGTTTGATCTGGAGACCGCCGGTCTTCAACACCGTCTTCGTCTCTTCATCGACGTATAATTATTTGAAATGAGTAGAACTCGGACTTTTCAAATAATTATCGAATAATTATCATTTAAATCATCTCATATCGTAAATATTAATCTTTAATGATTTAACGCTATTATATATATAAATATATGTGAAAATATAGTTCAAATTAATTGAACAACGCTTCGGGTCAGAGGGTGGCCCTGGCGCTGTTTTTCTCAAAATTTGATTTACACATACCTTGAAATCTAACCGTTGGATTTTGACAAAATTTGTCTCATTGGAAAGATCTTCCCAAAGCGGTCCTAACGGCTCCAGTTTTGGGAAAATTCGACGGTCGGATCTCTCGGTATAATCGTTTAAAGTTACGATTGCCGAAACGCGAACTACCACGCTCGATTCGTTATAATTTTATTTATATTTATAAATATAAATTTTCAAGTGCTTTCACCCACATGAATATCACACCAATAAAGGAAATGAATAATGCCAATCACAACTTAAGTTTGTCTCGTCTATTAAAATGTGTTTTATTTCATGCACCAATTTTTATAGTAATTGACTATAAATTTATTTTAGTTTGTTCATAAATTCTAACGTTTAAATCTTGATTTCAACCCGCTTATTCCCACTAGGTGTAAATTCCTTCACAGCGAATAAAATGAATATTTTTTTCCATTTTATTTCAAGGAGTGAATTTGTTGATTTCCTTCCGATGAACAAAAATGAATATTTTTGTTCAATTCATTTTTATGAGCAAAATGAGGATTTCTTTCTTACGCTTTCAATATCACATCAAAAATGTAATCTTTTATTTTATTTTTATAAGTAAACCTATTTTTAGACTAAATATGATTCTTTTACTCTTCTTTAAAATTTACATAGAAATGCAAATTTTTACTTTCATTTTATGTTTGCACTAGGGAATGCAAATAAACTTATATTCTTATTTTCATGATTTATTTGTGTTTAAAGAGCGCAAATAAAAATGTAGCTTTTAATTTCTAAATCTTATTTACATCTAGGAATGTAAATAAGAGAGCGTCTTTTATTTTCTGTTTATTTACACCAAGGAATGTCTCTACTTTGTTTGCATCTAAAATTGCAAACAAAAAAATATCTTTTTCCTTTCTAATTTTGTTTGCAACTAAAATCGTAAACAAAAACATATCCTTATTCTTATTTTTGTTTGCATTATAAAATGTAAACATAAATTAAAATCGGCTCTTCCCTCTCACATGTAGCGTTTGCATTTGAATGCAAACACGAAAATGTACATTTTTATTTTTATTGTAGCATTGGTCATTTGCATGCAGACACAAAAAATGTAAATCATATTTTAAAGTAGCGTTTGCATTTGAATGCAAACACAAAAATGTAAATTATATTTTAAAGTAGCGTTTGCATTTGTATGCAAACACAAAAAGGTAAATTATATTTTAAAGTAGCATTTGCATTTGTATGCAAACACAAAAATGTAAATTATATTTTCAAGTAGCGTTTGCATTTGTATGCAAACACAAAAATATAAATTATATTTTAAAGTAGCGTTTGCATTTGTATGCAAACACAAAAATGTAAATTATATTTTAAAGTAGCGTTTGCATTTGTATGCAAACACAAAAATGTAAATTATATTTTAAAGTAGCGTTTGCATTTGTATGCAAACACAAAATTGTAAATTATATTTTCTCTATATTACATTTGCATTACGGGGTGTGAATAAATGAGATTCTATTTTCCACATTTTGTTTGCATCAAAGAATGCAACAAAAATGAAATTTTATTCGTCATGTAAAATTTGTGTTTGAAAGCACACATAAAAATGTATTTTAATTTTCTATTGAATATTAGTGTTTTAAAGCATAATAAAAATGTCACTCAATGTTCCACGTAATATTTGTGTTTTGCAGCACAAATAAAAATGTTAATCAATGTACGACGTATATTTTTGCGTTAGAGACACAAATAAAATATAATTCAGTATACGATGTTTGCATTTGTGTATAAGGACACAAATAAAATGTATTTCAATGGCGGGGCATGGATTTGTGTTTTAAAGCATAAATAAATATATATATTAATGACGGTGCATGTATTTGTGTTTAAAGACACAAATAAATGTAATTTAATGACGATGCATGTATTTGTGTTTTAAAGACACAAATAAATATAATTTAATGCTCTATATAATCTTTGTGTTTAGAAACACAAATAAAAATAATATTTTATTTTCTAAGTAGATATTTGCGTTAAAACATAAATAAAGAGAACTTTTTATTTATATGAAAATATTTGTGTTAAAACACAAAATAAAAATAGACATTTCCTTTGCATGTTACTACTTGTGTTGAAGCACAAAAATAAAATAAACTTTCCCCTTCTATGTAGCATCAAATCAATTAAAAAGGAATTTTTTTTATTGTGAATCAAATCCATCTAAATAAAAAGAAAATTTTGTTTTCTTTGTCAAATCAAAACCATTCAAATAAATGGAAATTTTGTTTTCCTAATTGAATCAAATCTATTCAAGTAAAAGGAAACTTTATTTCCCCTTTTTCTTTCTTTTGTTTTGTTGTATGTAGATCTATAATTTTTCCTTCATCATAGTAACAAATGTTAAATTGATTAAGTAACTCAATTCAATAAAATCAAATATAGGATTAACATGTTCAAATATACACCACAATAACCATGATAATTCATAACATCCAACAGACAATCATCATAACACATCCATACAAAACCAGATCTGAAACGAATACTATAGATAAAAATAAATTGATTTACTAATTAATTTAAAATAAAAATATCTCACAGTCGTTGAGAAATTTGCCCAAAATTCAAGTTGTTCTGAATTGCTTCGTTTCAGTCCAGGAGCGTAGATCTGTTCAATACGATCACAACATCGCTGAAATCATCGAATTTCGAGTTGAAACAAATTAATTATGATCAAAACAAGTTAAAAATAAATTAGATTAATTAATTAGAGAAGTCATTGAGGAATTAACCTCTCTTCCTCCTTCAAATAAATTGGCCGTGACTTTTCAGAATTGTTCAAAATTTGACTTCAGTTTTCAGGAGGTAGGAAGGTCGGCTTGAGGCGTGGTTTGTTGGAGGTGGTCGGGCTTGGAAGGGGCTACGTGCGCCTAGCACGGTGGAGGGTGCGGCGGCACCAGGGGAGGTCGGCAGCGGCTGAAAGGTGCGGGCTTCAGGGGCGCGGTTCTCTGAAACCGGGGCACGAGAGGAGGTGAAACTTGTCTCGAAATGAAGAGGAAGGAGAATCCTAGAGAAAACTCCAAAGGAGCATAGGGTAATTGTTTGTGTGGAGAGAGAATTTTGAGGAGGAAGGAATAAAGAGGGGGCGGCTGAAATGGGATTGAGGAAGATAAAGACGTCGGTTACAGGGATTTAAATAATATTATAATTAGGGTCATGTTTAATTATTTAATTAACCCAATAAAAGTCCATTTACCCACTTGCTCGGATTTCAGCCCAACGACTGTGTCTCCTAGCTAATACCCCCTAGTCCGGATGCATCTAACTATGTCCCGCAGGCCCAAGAGGTCATCTCAGCCCTCGTTTTTCGAATTTAAAATTAATTCTTTTATTATTTAATTCTGACATAATCAAAAATCCACCGGAGCCACATATGGACTCCAAAAAATCCAAAAAATATATTTTTGGCTATGTTTTGACGATACGAATCCAACAAAATTAATTTCGTCGAATTCTGAGACTGTTCGAAAAATGGCTATTTTCCAGTCGTTCAATTTTGACTATATTTGACCAAACACAGTTTCTTTTGCCACACTCACATACTAAATCGGAAAATTCTAAAAATTGAAACCTGGAAATAATTTGACATTCCGGGTTCCAATAAAAGTGGTTTCGTTGAAAACAGAGGTCGTTTGAAAATTGACTATTTTCACTGCGTCTAATATTATTTAAAATTTAAAATTTTAAATTTAGGCTCATTTTCTAATCAATTTATTCAAAATAAAAATTTTAAATTGGTACGGATTTTCCGGGTTGTTACAGTCTCCCCCACTTAAAAGCTTTTCGTCCTCGAAAAGGAAATAAAAGTAAAGTAGGAAACAAAACGGAAAATGTAAGGTATTATAAATGTACCTCAATATAAAGTTACTCGGAGATGTCCACTCTACACTTGGGATAGGCTTGCTTGAAGCTATCTTCAGTCTCCCAAGTGCAGTCTCTAGGATCCCTGCTCAATTGGACTTTGACGAGGTTGATCTTCTTGTTCCTCAAAGCTCTGATTTCCTTGCCCACAATTTTTACTGGCTCTCTCTTTACGGCTAAGCTCGGAGTAATTTCCAAATCTCGTTGTGCTTCTTCCTCCACAACTAAATCTGGATCATGAACATGCTTCCTGAGTTGCGATACATGAAATACGTCGTGAATCCCTGGCAGCTAGTCGGGTAACTGCACTCTATAAGCTAAAGCCCCAATCTTTTTATAACGACCCAGGGTTTTTCGACTCCAAACATCAACAGAAAAACCGCCATGTTGACTATTCGAACATCGAAAATACCTGATCATTAATAGAAAGAAGTTAGAGGGTGAGAATAGATAAGATAGAAAATTAGAATAGTAGAAGGAGAAGATCACTACAGAACGGAAACAGAGTAATACGAATCTCACAGCGGAACGAATAAAATATAATATATCACATAACTTTGAAATAAAATGGTATATATATATGCAACAACATTATCAGAGTACAACACTTACACACAGCGGAAATAACAATAGCAATATAATCCTGAAGCCTCCTGCTTCAAGCTCCTCCAAGTGTATCTGAAAGACCTGAACTACTTGACTGCCCGTACGAATTTGGGCACCCAAGAGTTTAGGGAAAACAAAACAAAATAAACTCTGGGTCAGTCATGGGACTGGTGTGAGTAAAACTCAAATCATCAGTTTAACTTTCAAAATCCTTCTCAGAAGAAAAGATAATCGTAAGACCGATCCACACATAAACACGGACGGTTTTTACCTTACGATAACCCAAAATAGTTTGGAAATCGATACTTTTTTGATATTATGATAATGTCTAATCACAAGTAAATAACAAACTAGCAGAACGCTTGCATCTCACGTTCCACATATATAGTATACAAACAAAATCCGTGGGCTCTTATTGGAAATTGGATTCCGACCTTGACAAGGTATGGGACCACCCGCCGATAGTGTATCTCTAGAGGCAAATACACTGGGTTCAACAAGAACATCTTGCAACCCGGCCCTCACATGACCGATCACTCATTTCGCTTGAGTGTATCGAATGTATATCACCAACGGTTGGGAGCTACCCACCGTCTTCCCGAAAAGGGATAGCATCGAACATAGATAAAGAATGAAATGGGTTTTCTCTAGATAGGTGATATACACCCTAATGGGAGCGACCCACATAGCCATGCTACCTGCCCGATTTCTGTCATCTCCTGGTTGATGAGGCTTGAGGTCATTACGTATCTTTTGAAACACTTGACCACCATTCACTTTGAATGCCACATCGTCATACCCATCAAATCACAAATTGATTTCCTCAAAAATACCACGGGTATAAAGCTAAGAGAAACGAATTCCTCCGCCACCAAACGTAAGTACGTTTGAAGAGATCAACTTACGCGATCCGTTAGATATACTCTGCCAGACATTCGTCCATTCATGTTTGTCCTGGGCTTGGACAAACCGAAGGCACTATTCTGTAATCAGGATAGCCCTTGCATAACTCCGTCTTCAATATTTGATCGCAACGCTAACGTCCATACAGAGTGGTTTTTCAGATAATGAACCTGATCCCGGTCTCTCCGTATTGACGACGTAAAAATGGTCAAAAACTTCAATAGTCGGTGATTTAACTATCAAAGGAAAAACAAGTGTGCAACCAACGATCTTATTTCTGGATAGAAATTCGATCGATAAAATCATCAATCCACATTTATCTCTTTATCTTAAATTATCTCCAATCTATCCATTTCCCCTTTTTCTATACATTGGAAAATCCTCATTTTTCTAAATTTAGAAAAACGTTTCTGGTTCTTATTTGGGAAAAACATTCCCAAAACTTCTTTATCGGATTCAAATTGATGTTTAAATAAAACATCGCTTTGCCCATTCAAGTCATTTCACTCACTAACTAACTTCACTTACCCAATCTTCACTATCGAACCTTAACTGCTCCTTAGTTAAAAACGAAGTCAATCAAGTTGTGGTATAGTTACCTCTCATACCTTAACTGAACAACGTTTCTAACCTCGAAATAGACAAAGTTCACTTTTAAATCTTTAACCAACTCGCTTACTTAATCCTCGGATTTTATTTACGAATCCACTTCCTTTACAAAAATCATTTGATTATAACGCTAGTGTCATAATACCATACTCCTGAAATAAAATATCTTAAATATAACTTCTAATTATTGGTTTACATAAATAATAATTGATTATTAAATGAATCAATCTTTCTATAAAAAAAATTGGAAAGAAATAGTACTTTCCCCCATTCGATATAATCGAATCCCAATGTATAATCCACTCTCGAATAATCACTATTCGATAACTTCTTTCGAATAGACTATATTCGATTTCTTTTTCTTTCAAATAACTATATTCGATTTAACTCTGTTCGAACAACAAATATTCGATTAATTCTCTTCGAATAGCTTATAGTCGAATATCAAATAATGGTTTCCAACCAAATATTAATTATCCCTTTCAAATTCCTGATTTTTTTTAAATATATAATTTCTTAAATGAATTATTATAAAACACCTGGCTTAGTTGAATTCCGATTACAAACCTTTACGGTTTTTATTAAATCCTTTTTGCATTTCGAGTATCGAAATGGATTCTATCGTCCTTTTTAAAACACCCCAATTTCCCCATTTTCCAAATTCACTATTGAATTTGCAAATCTCTATTATCCACTGATAATTACATTTTGATTTATTTATAAACCTTGTTTCTAAATCACAACACTTGTTTTCATTGTCAAACCAGTTATCTATTTCCCACCGTTTGAAATCCCAATGCTGTTTAGCTTTTAAAATCCATTTTTCCGATAATTCTTTTTTAAATTATAACATTTCCCAATTATCACATTTATTACATATCATTATTTATTTCCTTCTTATTACTCTTATCCAAGTATCTTCACACAAATGGCTTCTACATCTCCCATCGAACCATTTATGATTTTTCTCCAGAAATTTCTTATTTATTTCCAAATATCCCCTTTTATGAATTCTATTGATCTTTATAAAATCCTTGAATTCAATATCTGTTTCACAAATTTCCCTTTTTACAAAATCCTTTAATTTTATATAAAATATTTTATTTCCAATTTTTTTTTAGTTTGAAATTTCCCTTTTTATAAATTTCAGTATTTCCTTTGGTAATCAAAAGTACAAACAACAATGATCCAACACCCATAATCAACGATTGATTATAAATCACATCATATACCACAATATATGAAAAACAGTAAAATAAATGTTGAGGAACCCAGTTGGGTCCCTCCGACCTGTTTTTCTGCATCCACAGATGTTACACAACATAATTCACAACAAATTTCTGTTCAATATGTACTATTCTGATGAACAGAATAAAGGTTTGTTCGACGATATGTGTATATATCGTTATCTGCAATTTCAACAAATCATTCAGCAATTCAATCAAACAACCATCACACGGAAATATATCATCATTTATCAGTGTTAGATTATATTTATAAAATATAATTTAATCAGAGTTAGTGAGTTTTACCCACATTGGTTGTGAACCGATTAACGATCGATATATCCGATCAGGCGGTTTGTCAAAATTTTCAACGAGTTCCAAATTGCTTCAAACAAGTTTTTGCATGTAGTCTTCGCCAAAATAAATCCAACGTAATTTGTTTCATCTGTTTCCGATATACTGCAAGATATATACGTGTTAAAAAATTAAATGAATTAAACGTTATTAACAAATTTAGTGAATTTATCTTATTTCCATTTTAAATTAACCTCCTTAAAGTTTATCAAATAAATAAATAAAGCTTGAAAGGAGTGGTTGTTGTTCACTTAAACACCCGTTGGCTAACTTAGGCTAAACAGTAAAAACTATACTACAAACTAAACTTATATAATATATTAATAAATGGCCTCACCAATCATTCTTTTACAGCCCGCACTCTCCTGTATTCTGGCCCAAACCCTCTACGCCCTTCTTCCCAAATAGATAAAACCGACTTTTCTCCTTAACCACATATCCTTCTCCTTACTACAGAAATATTTTTCGCATGCTACAGTTCATCACTTCCCATCCCGTATGTTTCTAACGTCCATCGCCGTTCGTCCTTCCGACTCCACCGAAATGCCCCCCTGCCTACTCTCTTTTCTTTCACCCCCTCTTCGGTACACCCGATGCCCTCTGCTTGCGAGCCACAGAGGAAAGTGGTGACACGTTTGGTCACCGAACCCAACAAAACTCGGCTAGCCACTTCCACTTCAAGCCGTGAGTTCAACTCTGCTAGCCTTCACTCTATCGCCGCCAAATTCCAACTACATGAAACCCTTTTTAAATTTATTATTATTATATATTTTTTTTCTTTTTTTTTTCTTTGAAAGTGTCACTGTGAAGCCTGGATGAGAAAAACAATAGGGAAGCAGCGCGTTTAAATATGAGTAGGAGACTTGGCACTCACGGAGTAGAGTTTTAGGGTAGGGGATAGGCGTTGAAAATTTATATATCAATGTAACTGTGTGTGATTAGAAATTACATACAGGGGGTGTATCACTCAACAAGTCTGTGTTTCGGAACCATGCAATTTTGCATGTGCGGTTCATAAATATATAGGCTGGTCTGCGTTCTAGCTTCCAGGAAGGGGAAGACTTAGCTGGGTAGGTTTGCAGTTATATTTCGTTGACATGTGCTTTGGTACTATTTTATTTAAATCCTATTGTTTGAATTACACGGCATTGAGATAGCTAGGACAAGAGTAGGGAGGCTCTTGTACGTCATAGACCTGATGTGTTTTCGTTACTTCAGTATAAAGGAACAACAACTTGCATTTTTATTTAAATTGTGGCCTCACTTCTGAGATTACTTTATCGACAAGTTCTACAAATATAGGTCCGTTGGATAGAAGGTACCAGGGTGGCGTTGATTTTAGATAGGTCTGCTCCTCCATTTTTTTCAGCTTGAAATATTTAGAGTTGGATGGCCTTTGATTTGAAAACACATTGATGTGTGGTAACTCATGATATTAGATGTGTATGGATAGCGTGCACCTGCTAAGTTTGTACAGGCTACACCTGATAGTGGTGCATGGGATGTACACTTATTTATATATGTAGATTAACAATACCATTGATATCTAGAAAAGCATAAGACAAAAATGGGAAAGTAACTCTTGCCGATTTGACTTCTACATTTAATATTAAAGAAGACTGATGTCGGATTACAAGAGAGAAAATAGAAAGAAATGTGCCTGGGTATATTTTTTCTTCGAAGTGAAGTTTTATGGTCTTCGATACACGAACTTTCATTCGTTTTACGGACCATCACAGACAAAAATAAAAATACCGTTGCGCTGCACAACGTGTCACGATCCCAAAAATATAATAATATCGGTAGGTTGACTCATTTTTTTGAAACCCCAAAATATTGATATAGGGTGCAAAATATTCCAAATAAAAAGTTGCGTACTTAATTAATTAAAAATTATAGTAAAATTCTAAAAATTAAATTAACACTACGTCTCAAAAGAACCTTGTCTAAATTCGAACTCAGTATGCAGTTATTTCAAATAAACTGTTACGGTCGACGAATGATTCTATAGCGACCATTTAAAAATTTGAATTGGACATATCTTGCAATCTATACGACGAAATCCTGATTTTTCTCTTCCATTAGAAAAATACAGTTCCACAGATTCCAACTTTTCTTGTTTCACCGAAATCCGACTTAAAACGGATTCTGTATACTCGTTTAAAGATCGAATCGCCAAATTACGAACTGCAGCGCCATTTCGAGCTCGATTTTAATTAAATTATAATTTACATGTTCAACTGTCGTTCATAGAATATATTCGTGAATATTATTCAACTCCAAACTGTATTATACATTTCAAATAATCCAAATTACGCAGTATTGTGAATTCCACTATTTTTGATTATTTCTGAATATATTATTTTATTATTTAATTTAATTAAATAAATCCATATAAATTTAATTCAATAACCATTTAAATTTCTAATTCACTATTTAAATAATTAAATAAATTGATTATATCGCTGAAAAACGCGGGTCGTTACATTCTTCCCCCCTTAAAATAATTTCGTCCTCGAAATTGCTAAGGTGGAAGACCGACCCTATTCATTGGGTAAAAATTTATTTGTTCACTTCTTTAACTCCAGTGTCACTGAATCAATTTATTTCAATTAAATATTTAATTAATTTCGATTAACGAAAATTTTCTAAAATTCTGAAAATTTTCTAACACCCAAAATTTTCGAAAAATTTCGCCAGCACCTGCCCTGTACCGGTCAATAGTTCAAACTCCAACTCGCCTCTCTAGGCCCTTTCCTTTCAAAAAGAAAATCAAAACACCAAGCGGCTTGCCGATTCAGCGCATAAAATCTCATATGGAAATTTAAACATGTACCTTTGTGTCAGCATATCATTATATCTTGCACTTTCTTCTACTCAATACCTGCTGATCATATATCCGTCTATACCAATTGATTTCCAATCAATTTCAATCAATCAACCCTCAACACCATTATTCGCTTATCCAAGGCCAAATTCCATTCCAAACTTGAGTTCTATTCTCGATTCCAAACCCCCAACTCACCAATCCAATACCGTTTTCAGATTCTTATCTCATAATTCAAAATCTGATTTCCCTTGATATATTTATATCCCAATTTGATTTTCAGTTAATTGGTTTCAATTTAATTCATATTCGCTTTCACCAATTTCATTAATCTATTTTTAATTCATACTATCTTCCTGGGGATTTTTAAACAGTTTATTTTTCAAAAATCAAACATTCCTTTTTGGAAATCAAAATCACTTGTTTTTCTCAAAACGATTCAAACCGATATCTTTGGTAGTAATCCATCACTTAGAACTCGAAAATGAACACTGATGATGTGGCCAGCATCATCAGAGTTATTTCCCAGTGATCAAAGTGAGTTCAATACTATATCACTTATCAAAACCATATCTTAAACACTTTCATTTTGAAATTCGTTTCAAAATATCATTCCCGATACTTGTAAACAATTTAAAATCTCCCAGGATCTTAAAATTTTCTTATATTTAACTCAAATCCCTTTATGAACACTTTTCCCAGTCTTCAGAATTTTAATTCCATTTCAGATTTAATTTAGATTTAACTAATCTGCTTTTATATTATACGAACTCGAATTGGTTATTTATATAACCATTTCAATTAAAATCAACCAACACATCCAATATATGATAATAATTCCAAGATATATCTTTATTCTATATCAAAATATACTTTGGGTAAAATTATTTCATTTACCCTCTTTCAAAACATACTGTGTTGGTTTATCTTATTCAAGTGTTTGCAAACCCCTATCGATACAGTGGATCAAACTGATCGACCAGAATCCACAAACAACTCAACCAATAAATCTCCACAATATAAAACAATTTTATAAAAATCTACAAATAAGTTCACTCGTATATATACACTCAAACTCAATCTAGGGCATTATTAACCCCATCTCTACTGAGTCACGCCACAGAGCCAAGGTAATCACTTAACCTTCAGCTCTGATACCACTGTAACGACCCAGGGTTTTTCGACTCCAAACATCAACACAAAAACCGCCATGTTGACTATTCGAACATCGAAAATACCTGATCATTAACAGAAAGAAGTTAGAGGGTGAGAATAGATAAGATAGAAAATTAGAATAGTAGAAGGAGAAGATCACTACAGAACGGAAACAGAGTAATATGAATCTCACAGCGGAACGAATAAAATATAATATATCACATAACTTTGAAATAAAATGGTATATATATATATATATATGCAACAACATTATCAGAGTACAACACTTACACACAGCGGAAATAACAATAGCAATATAATCCTGAAGCCTCCTGCTTCAAGCTCCTCCAAGTGTATCTGAAAGACCTGAACTACTTGACTGCCCGTACGACTTTGGGCACCCAAGAGTTTAGGGAAAACAAAACAAAATAAACTTTGGGTCAGTCATGGGACTGGTGTGAGTAAAACTCAAATCATCAGTTTAACTTTTCAAAATCCTTCTCAAAAGAAAAGATAATCGTAAGACCGATCCACACATAAACACGGACAGTTTTTACCTTACGATAACCCAAAATAGTTTGGAAATCGATACTTTTCTGATATTATGATAATGTCTAATCACAAGTAAATAACAAACTAGCAGAACGCTTGCATCTCACGTTCCACATATATAGTATACAAACAAAATCCGTGGGCTCTTATTGGAAATCGGATTCCGACCTTGACAAGGTATGGGACCACCTGCCGATAGTGTATCTCTAGAGGCAAATACACTGGGTTCAACAAGAACATCTTGCAACCCGGCCCTCACATGACCGATCACCCATTTCGCTTGAGTGTATCGAATGTATATCACCAACGGTTGGGAGCTACCCACCGTCTTCCCGAAAAGGGACAACATCGAACATAGATAAAGAATGAAATGGGTTTTCTCTAGATAGGTGATATACACCCTAATGGGAGCGACCCACATAGCCATGCTGCCTGCCCGATTTCTGTCATCTCCTGGTTGATGAGGCTTGAGGTCATTACGTATCTTTTGGAACACTTGACCACCATTCACTTTGAATGCCACATCGTCATACCCGTCAAATCACAAATTGATTTCCTCAAAAATACCACGGGTATAAAGCTAAGAGAAACGAATTCCTCCGCCACCAAACGTTAGTACGTTTGAAGAGATCAACTTACGTGATCCGTTAGATATACTCTGTCAAACATTCGTCCATTCATGTTTGTCCTGGGCTTGGACAAACCGAAGGCACTATTCTGTAAACAGGATAGCCCTTGCATAACTCCGTCTTCAATATTTGATCGCAACGCTAACGTCCATACAGAGTGGTTTTTCAGATAATGAACCTGATCCCGGTCTCGCTGTATTGACGACGTAAAAATGGTCAAAAACTTCAATAGTCGGTGATTTAACTATCAAAGGAAAAACAGGTGTGCAACCAACGATCTTATTTCTGGATAGAAATTCGATCGATCAAATCATCAATCCACATTTATCTCTTTATCTTAAATTATCTCCAATCTATCCATTTCCCCTTTTTCTATACATTGGAAAATCCTCATTTTTCTAAATTTAGAAAAACGTTTCTGGTTCTTATTTGGGAAAAACATTCCCAAAACTTCTTTATCGGATTCAAATTGATGTTTAAATAAAACATCGCTTTGCCCATTCAAGCCATTTCACTCACTAACTAACTTCACTTTCCCAATCTTCACTATCGAACCTTAACTGCTCCTTAGTTAAAAACGAAGTCAATCAAGTTGTGGTATAGTTACCTCTCATACCTTAACTGAACAACGTTTCTAACCTCGAAATAGACAAAGTTCACTTTTAAATCTTTAACTAACTCGCTTACTTAATCCTCGGATTTTATTTTCGAATCCACTTCCTTTACAAAAATCATTTGATTATAACGCTAGTGTCATAATACCATACTCCTGAAATAAAATATCTTAAATATAACTTCTAATTATTGGTTTACATAAATAATAATTGATTATTAAATGAATCAATCTTTCTAAAAAAAAAACTGGAAAGAAATAGTACTTTCCCCCATTCGATATAATCGAATCCCAATGTATAATCCACTCTCGAATAATCACAATTCGATAACTTCTTTCGAATAGACTATATTCGATTTCTTTTTCTTTCAAATAACTATATTCGATTTAACTCTGTTCGAACAACAAATATTCGATTAATTCTCTTCGAATAGCTTATATTCGATTATCAAATAATGGTTTCCAACCAAATATTAATTATCCCTTTCAAATTCCTGATTTTTTTTAAATATATAATTTCTTAAATGAATTATTATAAAACACTTGGCTTAGTTGAATTCCGATTACAAACCTTTACGGTTTTTATTAAATCCTTTTTGCATTTCGAGTATCGAAATGGATTCTATCGTCCTTTTTAAAACACCCCAATTTCCCCATTTTCCAAATTCACTATTGAATTTGCAAATCTCTATTATCCACTGATAATTACATTTTGATTTATTTATAAACCTTGTTTCTAAATCACAACACTTGTTTTCATTGTCAAACCAGTTATCTATTTCCCACCGTTTGAAATCCCAATGCTGTTTAGCTTTTAATTTAAAATCCATTTTTCCGATAATTCTTTTTTAAATTATAACATTTCCCAATTATCACATTTATTACATATCATTATTTATTTCCTTCTTATTACTCTTATCCAAGTATCTTCACACAAACGGCTTCTACATCTCCCATCGAACCATTTATGATTTTTCTCCAGAAATTTCTTATTTATTTCCAAATATACCCTTTTATGAATTCTATTGATCTTTATAAAATCCTTGAATTCAATATCTGTTTCACAAATTTCCCTTTTTACAAAATCCTTTAATTTTATATAAAATATTTTATTTCCAATTTCTTTTTAGTTTGAAATTTCCCTTTTTATAAATTTCAGTATTTCCTTTGGTAATCAAAAGTACCAACAACAATGATCCAACACCCATAATCAACGATTGATTATAAATCACATCATATACCACAATATATGAAAAACAGTAAAATAAATGTTGAGGAACCCAGTTGGGTCCCTCCGACCTATTTTTCTGCATCCACAGATGTTACACAACATAATTCACAACAAATTTCTGTTCAATATGTACTATTCTGATGAATAGAATAAAGGTTTGTTCGACGATATGTGTATATATCGTTATCTGCAATTTCAACAAATCATTCAGCAATTCAATCAAACAACCATCACACGGAAATATATCATCATTTATCAGTGTTAGATTATATTTATAAAATATAATTTAATCAGAGTTAGTGAGTTTTACTCACCTTGGTTGTGAACCGATTACCGATCGATATATCCGATCAGGCGGTTTGTCAAAATTTTCAACGAGTTCCAAATTGCTACAAACAAGTTTTTGCATGTAGTCTTCGCCAAAATAAATCCAACGTAATTTGTTTCATCTGTTTCTGATATACTGCGAGATATATACGTGTTAAAAAATTAAATGAATTAAATGAATTAAACGTTATTAACAAATTTAGTGAATTTATCTTATTTCCATTTTAAATTAACCTCCTTAAAGTTTATCAAATAAATAAATAAAGCTTAAAAGGAGTGGTTGTTATTCACTTAAACACTCGTTGGCTAACTTAGGCTAAACAGTAAAAACTATACTACAAACTAAACTTATATAATATATTAATAAATGGCCTCATCAATCATTCTTTTACAGCCCGCACTCTCCTGTATTCTGGCCCAAACCCTCTACGCCCTTCTTCCCAAATAGATAAAACCGACTTTTCTCCTTAACCACATATCCTTCTCCTTACTACAGAAATATTTTTCGCATGCTACAGTTCATCACTTCCCATTCCGTATGTTTCTAACGTCCATCGCCGTTCATCCTTCCGACTCCACCGAAATGCTCCCCCTGCCTACTCTCTTTTCTTTTACCCCCTCTTCGGTACACCCGATGCCCTCTGCTTGCGAGCCACAGAGGAAAGTGGTGACACGTTTGGTCACCGAACCCAACAAAACTCGGCTAGCCACTTCCACTTCAAGCCGTGAGTTCAACTCTGCTAGCCTTCACTCTATCGCCGCCCAAATTCCAACTACATGAAACCGTTTTTAAATTTATTATTATTATATTTTTTTCTTTTTTTTTCTTTGAAAGTGTCACTGTGAAGCCTGGATGAGAAAAACAATAGGGAAGCAGCGCGTTTAAATATGAGTAGGAGACTTGGCACTCACGGAGTAGAGTTTTAGGGTAGGGGATAGGCGTTGAAAATTTATATATCAATGTAACTGTGTGTGATTAGAAATTACATACAGGGGGTGTATCACTCAACAAGTTTGTGTTTCGGAACCATGCAATTTTGCATATGCAGTTCATAAATATATAGGCTGGTCTGCGTTCTAGCTTCCAGGAAGGGGAAGACTTAGCTGGGTAGGTTTGCAGTTATATTTCGTTGACATGTGCTTTGGTACTATTTTATTTAAATCCTATTGTTTGAATTACACGGCATTGAGATAGCTAGTACAAGAGTAGGGAAGCTCTTGTACGTCATAGACCTAATGTGTTTTCGTTACTTCAGTATAAAGGAACAACAACTTGCATTTTTTTTTAAATTGTGGCCTCACTTCTTAGATTACTTTATCGGCAAGTTCTACGAAAATAGGTCTGTTGGATAGAAGGTACCAGGGTGGCGTTGATTTTAGATAGGTCTGATCCTCCTTTTTTTCAGCTTGAAATATTTAGAGTTGGATGGCCTTTGATTTGAAAACACATTGATGTGTGGTAACTCATGATATTAGATGTGTATGGATAGCGTGCACCTGCTAAGTTTGTACAGGCTACACCAGATAGTGGTGCATGGGATGTACACTTATTTATATATGTAGATTAACAATACCATTGATATCTAGAAAAGCATAAGACAAAAATGGGAAAGTAACTCCTGCCGATTTGACTTCTACATTTAATATTAAAGAAGACTGATGTCGAATTACAAGCGAGAAAATAGAAAGAAATGTGCCTGGGTATATTTTTTCTTCGAAGTGAAGTTTTATGGTCTTCGATACACGAACTTTCATTTGTTTTACGGACCATAACAGACAAAAATAAAAATACCGTTGCGATGCACAACGTGCCACGATCCCAAAAATATAATAATATCGGTAGGTTGACTCATTTTTTTGAAACCCCAAAATATTGATATAGGGTGCAAAATATTCCAAATAAAAAGTTGCGTATTTAATTAATTAAAAATTATAGTAAAATTCTAAAAATTAAATTAACACTAAGTCTCAAAAGAACCTTGTCTAAATTCGAACTCAGTATGCAGTTATTTCAAATAAACTGTTACGGTCGACGAATGATTCTATAGCGACCATTTAAAAATTTGAATTGGACATATCTTGCAATCTATACGACGAAATCCTGATTTTTCTCTTCCATTAGAAAAATACAGTTCCACAGATTCCAACTTTTCTTGTTTCACCGAAATCCGACTTAAAACGGATTCTGTATACCCGTTTAAAGATCGAATCGCCAAATTACGAACTGCAGCGCCATTTCGAGCTCGATTTTAATTAAATTATAATTTACATGTTCAACTGTCGTTCATAGAATATATTCGTGAATATTATTCAACTCCAAACTGTATTATACATTTCAAATAATCCAAATTACGCAGTATTGTGAATTCCACTATTTTTGATTATTCCTGAATATATTATTTTATTATTTATTTTAATTAAATAAATCCATATAAATTTAATTCAATAACCATTTAAATTTCTAATTCACTATTTAAATAATTAAATAAATTGATTATATCGCTGAAAAACGCGGGTCGTTACACTTTTCAAGAACAGGAAATGGACCAATGAACCTCGGTGCCAACTTTCCAGTCTTCCCAAATCGAATTACACCTCTTAGTGGGGACACTTTCAAGTATACAAGATCACCAACAGAGTACTCCAAATCTCTTCTTCGAGTGTCAGCATAGCTCTTCTGTCGGCTTTGAGCAGCCAGCAAACGCTTCTTAATAAAATTAACTTTATCCGATGCTTCCCGAATTGTATCGGGGCCCAAGACTATTCTATTTCCTGGCTCCACCCAACATGCCGGAGATTTGCATGGCCTACCATATAAAGCTTCGAATGGCGACATTTGCAGGCTCGCTTGATAGCTATTATTATAATAGAATTCCACTAAGTGCAGATGATCCTCCCATGAACCGCCAAAGTCAAGGATGCATGCTCGCAACAAATACTCTAAGATGCGGTTTACCCTCTCAGTCTGGCCGTCTGTCTGAGGGTGATAAGCTGTACTCATATTCAACTTGGTTCCTAGCTCTTCTTGGAAAGCTTCCCAGAACTTCCTAGTAAATATTGGATCACGGTCACTGACAACGCTGCTGGGAACTCCATGCAGTCTGACTATCTCTCTTAAATAAAGTTGTGTTAAACTTTGAGCCGTTCTATTGGATTTGACCGGGATGAAATGAGCAGCTTTCGTCAAGCGGTCTACAATTACCCATATGCTATCATTCCCTCTCCTAGTCCGAGGCAAACCATCTATGAAGTCCATAGAAACTTCGTCCCACTTCCAATTAGGAACTCCTAATGGCTGCAATAGACCTGCTAACTTTTGCTGATCACTCTTGACCACACTACAACAAATTTACCTTTTAATAGCACATGAAAAACGCTATAATAGGTTACCATAGCATTAGTGACGACGCTATATAACAACATGCAATAATAGCCCTGTTATATCTTATAGCTCAAATCTAAACGCTATAGTATTATACATTTTACAGCGCATGTTCACCAGCATAAAATGTTTTACATAGCGTTCAGACCTTGTAATTATATTCGCTTACTAAAATCTAAACTTATTTTTTTATTGCGTTATCAGTAATTTCATAGCACATATTCATTGCTATGAAAAATGTTTTTAGTTTTGCTTTTAAAAAAAAATTCCGCTATTATTGAATTCCCCGTTGATATATAGCGTTTAGACCTTACCATGTTAAATACTCGCTTTTTTTATAGCATTATCACTGTTTTCATAGCTCATATTCAGTCATATGAAAAGTTTTCCACATGGTTTACATTTTATATAGCATTTCACATTTTAATTCCATAAGTGAAGTTTCCCGCTATGAATATTTATCGTATATATAGCGTTTTCAGTGTTTTCGTAGCACACATTCGATGATATGAAAAGTTTTTCCACACTATTTAATTTTTTACATAGCATTTCACTTTTTATTTCCATAAGTGCAATTTCCCGCTATCAATATTTTTAATATATATCACATATTTCAGCTATGATCTTTATATAGCAAATCTCTTATTTAATTTGTGCATAGTTCAAACAATTAAACAATAAATTCACAAGTCAAAACTGTCAATAGTAGAAAATTAGTACCAAAAGCATATTTGATTTCAATTACTAAGTCTTCTCTAATAAATCTATTAGTAAATATAGAAATAAGTCAACATACATATTATTCAGACATCGTTTCAAAATAAGATTACATGAAAAATCACTTGTCTTCAGCTTGTAAGCTCGTCCAAGTTCTGAAACCTGCAATTCACAAGTACAAGTTACAATCTTATAACAAAGCAAAATGGAAGAAACACAAGAAAAATGCAACAAACACATAGCATTTGTAAGCAAAATGCAAGAAATTCGGTCATACTGTAAAGTTACATGAGAACCGATTAACATGACCAATAACTTGTTGGAACAACAACTCAAATTGACTTGGGTTACAATTGGAATCAAGTTCTGGCTTTATCTGGCGTTTAAAGCGACAAACGAAATCTTGACATACATTAGCTACCACTGCTTTATCTGTAGGACTCCCTTTTGCCGTTTGAGATATATTTGGATTATTCTTCTCCCAAAACTCTATCTTCTTCGTTGTTCCGATCTATTTGTGTAACCAACATACATGTAACATTTGTTTTCAAGTTAGGGGAACAGCACTTGTTTTTACCAGACCAGTTTCATTTCAAATAGCACGTAATGATGTATAAAAAAATAAATAGAGGATAATACATCTTAAAGTCGAAAACTTACTGTTTTGTTAGGATCATAACACGCACATACTGCAGCTACCATGTCGTTCAACTCTGCACAAGTTTTATTTCCAACCAGAACTACCTGTTTCCTTGATGGTACCGAGAGCATATACACTGTACAACACATTATGGCAACGACAACGCTATGAATTTTCAATCTTTTTTCAAATACTGCCTGAATATGGTAATCAAAACTGGCGTTACAAGATCTATTTCTTTTTTAAATGTATTAAGGTAAAATCCTGAGACAGCAGCCTCACATCAACTTCATCAAATTTATAAGATGAAGGTTGTTTCACGTTCAATCACTGATTACCTCAGCAACTAATCCAGAATTATTGGTAACCATATATGTTTCTCCCCTTGTAAAATGTTGAGCGAAATTTGATGGGTTTAAATAATAAGTATTTGCAAATATTGATATTAAGAACGATTTTATCATCTTCTCGATTTCTTATATATAATAATTAAAGTACATGTATCACCTGCATCAAATAATGAATAAAGATGATTAATTTTATTACTGATGGATATTAATTATTAAAAATTTAGATTCATCCCTTATTTTCAAGTTTGATACACGAAAAACCCTCCTTAGAAACAGGTTTTAAATTACTTTTGAAATTATTTTTAACAGATTTTTATTTTTTCTCAAAAATAAAATATGTACATCGCAGCAAGTTTCTGCTTTATGTTTGCATTCTGCCTAGAACTAAAATTGGAGGCGTTCTTCGAAACATGCTTTCAAGAAGGGAAGACTGCATTTTGAAACCTCAAGAAGGTGTTTTTACAAAAGTTCTATTTTAGTTACCACTAAAAACGTCTAATATTTTTATACAAACAGAAAAACTGGTAGCTCACGAAAAGATGTACCCTAGCAGTATTTCTGTAAGTGAAATGCTAAATCCACTCGCGCATCAGCGAGTGGAAGCATACTCGCACAAGTGATTGGTCAAGAAACCTATGTGGGACCGGACTTAATTCAATTTAAAAAAAATAATGTTGTGAAAAGCCGTGTGTCACCAATGAAATGCGCGAGTATGCTTGCACTCGCCTGATGCGCGAGTGCATGGAGCATTTCTCTTTCTGTAATATACGGATCTTTCTCCTGAAATCATGGATCATAAGAGAACAAGATTGATTGCAGAAACTGAATTCCCAGATGGCTCTGCACCATCATGATCTGCTTTCAAGCATAATAGTACAGATGGGTCTTCTCCAGGAGTACTGAAGTAGCCTTCGCCTTCTCTATCTAAAAATAACTCATCCTGGATAGTTATGTAATATATTGTTAGTGGCAACTAAGAATATATAGTAATATTAAATTCTGATATATTTTTTGGATACATATCAGCAAGCCACCATCTTCTTTTGGAATGATGGATTTCACAATTTTATTGATTCCTGAACTCTGACTATTTTATCCGAAGAGATTAGCATAAGACGGATACAAAATATGTGCACCTTAGTGTAACAACCCGGAAAATCAGGGCCAATTTAAAATTTTTATTTTGAAAATTTTGTTGGAAAATGTGCCAGAATTTAAAATTTTCAATTTTAAATAATATTAAAGCCACTGAAAATAGTCAATTTTCAAACGACCTCTGTTTCCGACGAAACCACTTTTGTTGGAACCGGAATGTCGAATTATTGCTAGATTTCAATTTTTAGAATTTTCTGAATCAATATGTGAGCGTGGCAAGAGAAACTGTGTTTTGTCAATTACAGATAAATTTAATCGACTTAAAAATAACCATTTTTCAAACAGTCTCAGAATTCGATGAAATTAGCCTCGTTAGAACCGTATCGTCAAAACATAACCAAAAATAATTTTTCTGATCCTAGACGGCATGGTTACCATATAGCATGTCGCCAATACTAGTTATACAATCAAAACCGCAAGGGCGTATTGGAAATTTGGATTCCATCATGAGTCGAGGCTAGGGGCAAGCTCCTCTCCGATTCGAGACACTCTAGCAAATGCCTCAGGATCCCCCGCAGTGAACCCTTGGATCTTCAGGGCCGGTCCCCGCCTATGGGCAGTGGATTAGTTATGCCTGAACACACGCTTCTCGGTCCCTTTGGACCTATAGTATGACCACCAACGACCTATAAAAATAACGAGGCGCCTCAAAATCCATCATCCACATAAGTAAAATGTCAGGGCTGGTAGGTCACTGACACCACTCTAGCTAGAAAGAAACGTGTGCACTCCCTGCAGTCCGTATCCCGTTTTTGACTCATACCGGGGTGTGAGGCTCGCGAAGTCACGCTATACACAAAGCTACGCCTAAACAGGCCGTGCTTTGATCATCAACCACAAGGCCTGCTTTTCAACAAAAGCCTTGATCAATGCATCTTAGCATGCCACATTATCAGTCCATACTATACCATTGATTTCTGCCAATATATAACCTCTAAGCTCATATGTCTCAGAGAAGGGTGTTAATCACCAAGCAGATATGTATTAACAGAGATCAACGAATGTAGTATAAAGGACTACAACGTCAGACATACATTCCATTTATAAACTTATGCCCTGGGACTGGACGAAAGTCAAATCCGTACAAATCAACACTACGTCCGGATAACTACCATCTTAGCCCTGTCTTGGGAGCAAATCAATCAAGGACCTCAACACTAGTTACCCATTCGATGTGAAGATCGTTGGTCTTCAATCGCCGTCTTCAACTCTTAGATTTAGAACGTCGTGTAATCATTTGAAATGAGATTGAACTCGGTCTTCTCAAATGATTCTCGCATATATATATATATATATATAATTTGAAAACATTTCATATCGTTGTTAATATTTGATAACAACATATCGCTGTTTTTATTTATATAAAAATAGCTTAAATTAATTTAACGACGCTTCGGGTAA
The DNA here is from genome assembly GCA_030737875.1 of Allium sativum. Lineage (NCBI taxonomy): Eukaryota > Viridiplantae > Streptophyta > Magnoliopsida > Asparagales > Amaryllidaceae > Allium > Allium sativum. Next base: position 865,271,417 of record CM060922.1, read on the forward strand.
ATGGGCGACCCTGGCGTTGTCTTCGACCAAATTTGATTTACACGTATCTTGAAATCTAACCGTTGGATTTTGGCGAAATTTATGTCATTGGAAAGATCTTCCCAAAGCGGTCCAAACGGCTCCAGTTTTGGGAAAATCCGACGGTCGTATCTCTCTGTATAGCCGTTTAAAGTTACGATTGCCGATACGCGAACTGTCACGTGCGTTCCGTTTAATTTATAATTTATCTTTATATATATAAGTATAAATCGTTTGACTATTCCAATTTCAAATGTCTATTCCTTTTTATCGCATCTAAAATGACGATAAAAATATCACTTGTTTTATTTACCCTAAATGTAAATTATGCTTTATCTATCATTTGTCTTATGTACTGAATGTAAATAAATTATATTCCTTTCTTATTCTATTTAGTTACCTAAATGTAAATAAATATATTCTTATCCTTTTCTTATTTATTTACCTAAATGTAAATAAATGTTTTATTTTTACTTTTGCTATATTTATTTACATTAATTGTAAACAAATGTATCTAATTTTTTATTCATATTTATTTACCCTATTTGTAAATAAATAGTTTCATTTTCCTTTGCAAATCTTATTTACATAGTAAATGTAAATAATTGTATTTCTTTAATTCTTTTCTAATATTCCCCTTTAACATAAAAAGAATATCTTATGTTAGTTCTTTTCTAACCTTTCTTATTTAACTAAATGTATATTTTATCTTTTATCTTAACAAAATATATTTTATCTTTACTACTTTTTCTTTTAAATAAAATATTTATTTTGCTTTCATTCTTTATATTAAACAAAATGTAAATTTTGTTTAACATGGCCTAATTGACAATTATGTTAATTTTATTCATTAATCAAGTTTACCACAAAATGTTATTCTTATCGTATTTAACATTTCTAAACAAGATGTCCTTTTTAATCATATTAACATTAAATAGACAAAATGTCCTTTTTATTCATATTAACATTAAATAGACAAAATGTCCCTTTTTATTCATATTAACATTTTATTTTCTTTTACATAAGAAAATTGGTTTCTTTTACTTTTACATAAAAAGTAATGTTCATTTTTCTTATTTCCTTCACATTAGAAAATAATGTTCATTTTCTTATTTTCTTTACATTAGAAAATGATGTTCATTTTTCTTATTTCATTTTTCCTTTCTTTTTAACTTTTATTTCCTTTTACAAAGAAAATGTACTTTTTATCCCTTTATTTTCTTTTACAAAGAAAATGTACTTTTTATCCCTTTATTTTCTTTTACAAAGAAAATGTACTTTTTAGAAGCATTTTGTTCACAATTTTAGATGTTAGCAAAATATTGAAATTAAAGGTAATATATATATATATATATATATATATATTTTTTTTTGCAATCCTTGTTGCGAATAAAACTAGAAATAGAAAGTTACTATTTTTACTTATCATATTTTGTTACTTAAGAATGGTTGACAAAACTCATATTTTGTTACTTAAGAATGGTTGACAAAACTCATCTTTTGTTACTTAAGAATGGTTAATAAGGCTCATATTTTGTTATTGAATAAAAATGAAACAAATATTATTTTAAGTGTGCATTTTATTTTGCAATTTTAGTTGCAAACAAAACCTTTAATAAAGATTTTCTTTTATTTGCAAATAAACATTGTAGTTAAAAGACTATATTTTGTTTGCATATTCAGAGGCAAATAAATACCGTAGGAAAAAGAAAGAAAGAAAACATTTTCTTTGTTAAAAGAAAAGAAAAACAGAAAAATTATTTTTGGTTATGTTTTGACGATACGGTTCTAACGAGGCTAATTTCATCGAATTCTGAGACTGTTTGAAAAATGACTATTTTTAAGTCGATTAAATTTATCTGTAATTGACAAAACACAGTTTCTCTTGCCACGCTCACATATTGATTCAGAAAATTCTAAAAATTGAAATCTAGCAATAATTCGACATTCCGGTTCCAACAAAAGTGGTTTCGTCGGAAACAGAGGTCGTTTGAAAATTGACTATTTTCAGTGGCTTTAATATTATTTAAAATTGAAAATTTTAAATTCTGGCACATTTTCCAACAAAATTTTCAAAATAAAAATTTTAAATTGGCCCTGATTTTCCGGGTTGTTACAATCGCCCCCACTTAAAAATCTTTTCGTCCTCGAAAAGGAACGTAGCTAAAAGTTGTTTAATTAACTAACTTAACTATAAATTTTAATTTGTTGATTAACTTATCAAATATATATATACTTTTATATATTCAAAAATCTTGTTTTCTAAGATCGGATTATATATTCAACATACGTTAATTATATACTTATTACTCTTAACTCATTCTAGGGAACTACTAACCCCATCTCTAATGAGTTTTCTCATTCTAGGATACTGCTGATCCTATCTCTAATGAGTATTCTTATTGGATATTACTAATCCAATCTCTGATGAGTCTTTTGTTCAGTTCTAACGAGTTGTACCCCAAAGATTTGAGCTAACCAGAGCTCTGATACCACCATTGTAACAACCCGGAAAATCAGGGCCAATTTAAAATTTTTATTTTGAAAATTTTGTTGGAAAATGTGCCAGAATTTAAAATTTTCAATTTTAAATAATATTAAAGCCACTGAAAATAGTCAATTTTCAAACGACCTCTGTTTCCGACGAAACCACTTTTGTTGGAACCGGAATGTCGAATTATTGCTAGATTTCAATTTTTAGAATTTTCTGAATCAATATGTGAGCGTGGCAAGAGAAACTATGTTTTGTCAATTACAAATAAATTTAATCGACTTAAAAATAGCCATTTTTCAAACAGTCTCAGAATTCGATGAAATTAGCCTCGTTAGAACCGTATCGTCAAAACATAACCAAAAATAATTTTTCTGTAATTTTCTGAGGTCATATGTGGCCCCGGTAAATTACAGAAAAATTATTTTTGGTTATGTTTTGACGATACGGTTCTAACGAGGCTAATTTCATCGAATTCTGAGACTGTTTGAAAAATGGCTATTTTTAAGTCGATTAAATTTATCTGTAATTGACAAAACACAGTTTCTCTTGCCACGCTCACATATTGATTCAGAAAATTCTAAAAATTGAAATCTAGCAATAATTCGACATTCCGGTTCCAACAAAAGTGGTTTCGTCGGAAACAGAGGTCGTTTGAAAATTGACTATTTTCAGTGGCTTTAATATTATTTAAAATTGAAAATTTTAAATTCTGGCACATTTTCCAACAAAATTTTCAAAATAAAAATTTTAAATTGGCCCTGATTTTCCGGGTTGTTACACTTAGCATGATTCACATATCGACCCTATGGGTTCAGAATCAGAAACCTAGGGTCCATGCTTTATCTTTCTATAAAAAAAAATCAGGCCGAAAATATATGGCTACAATTGTAAGCAACAATTATTTGTGTGGCTGAAAATCAAAACCCAGTGTTCCTAGGATCAGATAATTATTACAACTACTTTTTTCTTTTCTTTTTTCCAATGGAAGGACATTGTGTTGGGTGTCTTCCATTAAGTGTAAGAAGAAATACATCAAAATATAACGTTAAATTGGGTTGTCCTTCCTCTACAGTTAGTGAAGCTTAAATAATGTGTAGTGTCCACTTAGTATGTTAGGAATCAACATGTAAACTATTACCTTATCGGTTTTGTAATAAGCCAGAACATATACACCTTGGTGACAAATTTTCCAATGGAAGACGTAATTTTAGAGCAACAAACCTGAGTGGCTTGAAGTTCAATAGCCCAACTAAGCCATTCACTTTTACCGCCATACTCAAACAGATCGAGCAATCCACAAATCAAGAATGCATAATTGTCCAAGAAGCCAGGTAGAAAATGCATAATCATTAAATACTTGCATTTAAAAAATGTACAAAAACTAATTCCAAATTAGTTAACCTGACCAATGTGGTAGAGGAAGAGAAAATGCATCCTTTCTAACAGCTTTCTAAGAAATAAGGCAACTTAACACTAAATGAATATCATCTTAAGGGAACTTTTGGGCTTGCTGGCAGAATTTTAAGGGAGTCAGCTACCTAAACAAATACAACAGCCTTAAACAGTAAAAATAAAAAAAATTGTGACATATATACAGGCTGCAATTTTTACCGGTAGCCAATCTTGCACACCCTACAGAGACTTCTACTCTAAGATCTGTAATGTACATTCAAAAGTTCACTAGTGTATATTACAGTATTCCTTCAGCTGAAGGTATGGACACAAAATCAGAAAATAATCCTCTTTAAGTAAGCAACTGATAGATTAAAAAAAAACCAGAAAACTTGTATAACTAGCATACCTAGTTAGAAGTTACAGCTACGTCAGCAGTGCAGTTAGTGAGGCAGATGTTGGCTTGCCGGTTGAGGTCCGAGAACAAATATCTAAAGATTTAGAGAAGCATAGGCTGCCATAATAGCAGCTTCGAGAGTAGAGGTTAGATATTTAGAGATTCTGATCTATGGTGGAAACTCATCAAATTTAGCATGTTAGGAGCTTTCAACATGCATGTGTTTCATTGATGCAAATTAATTGTGCTATGTTTAAGAACTAACCAACAACAAAAGACTAGTTCTTTGATTGTGCAGAGGTGGTGAGTGAAAAAGAAGAAGACAACTGGGATGGAAAAACAACCACTCGAGATGTTCTTATTCTGCAACCTAGTACTTGTAAAAAGATCATTATCATTCTGAATTGCAAAGCCAATTCTGAAACTTAGTGCTTGCAAACTGTAAACCCAGTCAAGTTTACCAACTGATTAGCAAATCATAATAGAAAATTTGGGTCAGATGCATTTTACAATTTTAAAATAACAGCAACATGATATATCTAAACTGAAAGTGAACATGTATTGCAATATACGGGAAGGCCAAATAAATGCCCTTTATGATTTGTGTTGACTTCATATTTAAAAAAGGTTTCAAATGGTTTAGAGGACTATCTATGCAGCAGAAGTAGTCATTAAGTATCAATAACTCTAGCCGCAACAATAGCATCAAAAAATACTTATCCATTCACTTGTCATATATAAGTTTTTTTTTCCTTTCTCTTTAACTTCTTTATCATTTAGGCATGTGGCATGCCAAATAAGCCCACCAATCGCCATTATCGTTAGTGTTAATCTGGTTGAAAGCACCTGTAGTTGCAAGATATCAATCAACATTACTCTTTTGTATACCGTATCCAATATTTACAGGCTTTTATAGGGTTAAGTATGTAAGATTATGCAAACCCAATATTGATCTGAACATCATAATATATTGTTAAAATTATCTAGGCGCGTAATTTGTGAAATGGTACCGAGGATAACATACGGTTTACAGCCATGATGAGGTTTTTACACCTTTTAATTCTAATTGGTGCTTAGTAGTATATACATATTTCTAAAGTACATATATAATAAAGAGTCAATACATCAGCATAACACAGAAGAATTATTTCACAAGTTATTTTGGATGTGACTTAAAAATATTAGAATTCACTCCATTTTATATTGAGTACAATGAAAGCATATCATAATATGTTAGAAAATAGATTAAAATGGATAGGGACACAGAGCAGTAGGTGGCTTATTAGGCTGTAACCGTAATAAAATTGTTTACATGTCAACGGTTCTTTCATAGCACCATGCAAAGACGAGGGATAATATCATTTATAGACAAATCTGTATTTATTAATACTAAATATATATGGTTAACGTAAAAAAATGCAATACGCTAACCAAAATTAAATATACAACTCTGATTTAGATCGTCCAGACTAAGTTAAACTTGTGATTACAGAAATTAACCATCAATGTTGATAGAAAATCACCATCCCTGATTTTCATTGGTAAAAAACCGGGAACAAAGACTACATGCAAAAGGCATAACTGTGAGTGGTGTAGATAAGGTTGAATAATGCAAGGAAAAAAGGGGACAGTGAAAGACTAATTACTGAGGATAAAAAGGGTTTCATTAATCAACAACGTTATAATCAATAGCCAGGGAAGATGCGTCTCTGTCTTCAATAAAGCGGCGATGCCACTGGTTCCTCTATCGACAGTAAGCAAAGAGATAGCGCATGTGAGCAAGCAGTTGGACAGCTAAAAACGGACATAAATATTGTACTAAATAGATCAACTGTAGGTAACAAATAGCGGTTACGGATTAATGGTGATTTCTTTTCTAGTGCAGTTTTGAGGGAAGCATAGTGGAATAAGTGGTTAACACAGTGCTGTTTTTCAAGAGTAGTTGAAAGGAAAACAAAAAATGATCTACCTAATTTCTCTATTCAAAAAGGAGAAGGGATATGAATAGTAAAATATGAATGAAAACTCATCAGTCATTACATGTGCCTGGAATTGAAAATGGGAAAAGGAAAGGTTGGTGGAATAGTTAGTTGACATGTACTAATATACTCATATTTTTTAAATTAGAATATTTTCAAAGATTTATATATAAAACTTTACCTACGCTCAAAATCAAATACGTCCTTTTGATTTGAAATTAGTATATGTGTAAAGATAAAATCAAAATTAAGTGCACCAAAGCATGTGGTGTGTGAAACCAAACCTAATTTGTTTATACAGTCAAACCTTGTAATACTCTGTTATAGGAAAAGATTGACAAAGGGCACATGGTGTCATGCTATAGAGCATAACCCTTCTATAAAGCAAATATAAAAATTGTTAAAGTTCGGGGCTCACATTTTTGTACCCTTCAAAATGTGACTTGTCTGAAACCAGTTTCGTATTCAAACCATACCCAAAAACTTCCATGCATACCAAAAGAAATTATTCATATATGAATATGTCCATATCCTAACTTTTCAACTTCGAAACAACTGTTACATCCGGAATGAAAATATGTCTACACACATCTTTCAAGCTGGTGCATACCAAGCTTCATGTAAATTTGAAATCATGTATGTTAAAATTTTGCTTGCTTCTGAAGAACCTTTTTACACTTAATACTGCATGTATACGTTTAGGATAACACACATCCATGAAGCTATACAATCTCAGCTTAGGTTCAAAGGTTATATATATATATATATATATATATGTATGTATGTATGTATGTATGTATGTATGTGTGTGTACATATATATATATATAAAATCAATAATTAAGTTTAACACCATATGCCTTTATATATTTTTTGTAAGAAATGATTCATAGAACTTGATATGCCTTAAACTTTATGTCCCATTTCAATATACATTTGAATTGAAAATATAGGAAGGACTTCAAAAAAACTAATATTTTCTGAATATTACCATATACACATAGCTCGGTGTTCTTTAAAAAAAATTCACATATGTAGACTATTTATTTTCAAAGCGACTGATAGCCGAAGTTTATATTTGAAAATGTGTAAGTCTAAAAAACAATAATGTTTTTTTCTTAAAACTCAGATGTGTGTTTGGCTGTGTGTATACATATAATTCTGGCACATGTGTACATTGGGTTTTTATTTGTGTGAAGCCAAATATCCATTTGTTCAAAAGCATATATTTAAAGAGTCAATTGCATGCATAGCTGGGCACAAATGAAGACAAAGTTTACTTATATGCAACCTAGACTGTGTACTTATATAAAATAAAAAGTATCTAGAGTCAAGTATATGTATTTAGAATCTAAATATAATCATGAAACCAACATGTTTTTAACAATGTGTACATGTATGAGGCTTGGTGTTCTTATATGTACCGAAATCCATATGCTTTATAAATCTACACACTTAGGAACTATACATACACGTAAGAAGCTGTTATGAACAATCTGAAACCATTTTTAGCAGAAAATTTTGCATATTTTATTCCCAAGCTTTGTATATCAAACTCATCTCAAGCACTTACAAAAGCAGGGTATAGTTAAGCTTTTGAAATATGGAATGTATGCTTTAAGCTTCCTAACATTTTCCTATGAAACCAAAAATATAGGTACATAATCAGCCTATATGATTTAATTATATATGTATATATTTACACTTGAAATTATTATGCGCTGTAATTCCATTCGATTATTTCTGCCAATTAGGTAAAACTCGTGGCGTTATTCAGTTATTTCTGTATACATGAACTTATTGATCTGTGAAGTTTAGTGATACATTTTAATTAGTTTTTATAAGGGTACAACAATATCAAATTGTAGGTGAAAAAATCATAACAGCAAGTATATTAGTGAATACCACATTAGTGTAGTAGCGAGGAAAGAAAATAGGTACATCAAGGTTTACAAATATAACAGACTAAACCACATACAAAAAGTAAAGGCAAACACAACTAAAAATAAATAAATGGTACCTATAATCAAACAACTAATGCATGTCTGAACATTAGGCATGTAACTTTAAAAGGATTTAATAAACATGCACAGGTGGGTCAGAGGTAGCCGATCATAGTCTGAAGTAGGATGGGAGCAAAGTACCGGTGAACTTACCAATTCTTTTTTGGTTTGTGTAATTATCGGTGAGATGAAGCAGAAGACATGGTATTTAAAGCACCCAACTTGGGAGTTTCAAAAGACTTATTGCTTTCCGTGTACAGGTCAACTTCATCCTGGAAGTGTTGAAAATTCGATGGTTAGTAAACGAAGTATGCAGAAAAGTTCAGTCAACTTGGGGAAGAGCAAACCTTGTTCGATATGTCGACAAAATCAACCATAGTTGCTCTACAGAGTAGTTTTTCAAGAGATGATTGTGGGAATCAAAGCCGGAGATAGAGCATTGGTTGGAGTAGTAGAATGACCTGGCAGTGAGCGGAAGAGAGAGCATACCACGGGTGGTATGATACCGTGAAAATTGCTGATGTAAGAGGGGATGTGCCATCTGTTCTTAATAGTTGACTCAAAATACTAGAGACTAAGAAAATAAAAATCGTTTATTCCACAGAAACACAATAACTCAACCTATTAATGAACTGGGTTCATGATGATCTAGAAAGAAGAACTTACTATTCATGAAATACTATATTTTTGCAACAATGGTTCACAGACAAATATGCATTGTGATAATCTGGATTATATCTAACGAACTTGAAATAGAATTGTGTGTAATCATCCTGAATTTATCAAAACATACTAATATGACATAGATGTTATAAGAGTTTTGAACTTTAGTCATGTGGTTAAGACTTGGAGCCAGTTCTAGTGTAAGACTTGGAGAACGATTGTACATGTGATAAAAGAAAACTATGATGATTTCATCCAAAACATATAATTACCTTAAGAAAAATATATATAGAAGGTCATCCATTTCATGAAGTTATAATATTCACAGTTTGAGCTCAAGCTGTCTCCTGTTGAAAGGTACCGATGTCACCATTTTCAGTTTCAAGCTTCATCCTAAGCACTTGTTGCTCTTCACTATTGTTTTGTGGAGATAAGAGCATATTTCATCTCATCCTCCATCTTAAATATTCTGCAGGGAGTGAACTTGTGCTTATTGCAATCCCAACCAAGTAAATGATGAAAGAATTATAGAAAGAGCGGGAGCCACGTTGAGCTGAAAACATTTGGAAGTTAAGAATAAAATTCAAGAATGAATAGCATTTCAGACAAAGATGTATCTTACAAAGTTATAGAAAATATGTGCAAAAAGGATTACTACATGTGCAAAAAGGATTACTACAGCAAATTGGAAAGAAGCATAATCCCAAACATACCAAACAATTCAAAAACTCATTTTGTAGCATTTTCATGCTGATTCCAAGCAAGCACTTGAACATTGTCTCTAGAAGTGTACAATTAATGTTGAATGAACCCGCTAAAGCGGAAACAAATAGTACTAAGTCAAGAAGTGATAAGTACCCATTGTTGAAGCTATCGTAGAGGAAATAAGACCTAAAACACAAGAGAAAGTTAACGACATTGCAAGAGCTGTGTTCCTAAGTTATTGACCTGTATTATTGAAATGATGAGTCAATTTGCACATACAATCAATTAATATAAAACAAACAATTAATTTAAGCAGAGACTAATCAATAGTTGCTCTAAGCAGCAAAAATAGGCAAGCATGCTTATCATCACCAAGACAGGGAGGTACATCCTGCCAAACCCTGTAAGAAACATACAGAAAATTAATATATATTATTGCATTTGATAAGAGTGAAAAGGGAAAAACAATAAATGAACATTAGAAACATTTAGTATATTATTATCTCCGCTGAAATACAGCAAGCAAAGTACGCCACATTTAAATTTATGATCTTAAAATTGAAAACAACATAAATTTTGACAATTTACACAAAATATTGTATTTATGTGAGTTTGTTCTAGAACAATATCTATTTGTGTTTGTGCAGCATAGAGGACCATGCACCAATGGTCATTGACACAAAAACAATATATGCATGCCTCTTTTTATGTATTATCTAAAAGCAAGTTCTTTTAAGCATGCGCACTCTATTGAACTTATAAGAAAGTGAATCTGATAGTAATAACAAACCACTGTACTGAATTTTGTATATAATTATACACATTAGTCAAGGGATACGAACTATTACATCATTCAAGGTACTAACATCCTAAGTCCTCACTATGTTTAAAATTGTGAGGCCTCAAATAATAGATGTACTAACATCCTCAAAAGAACAATTAATCCAGTATATCTAAGAAGATTTTGGTAATATGCTCAAAAGAAATTTGTGAGCAGAAAAAATGCAAATTAAAAATAGTAACATTCAAAGTAAAAACGAAGAAGTTCAAAATTTCATACAAATCTGAAAATGACATAATTGAGCAGAAATTAATATACCTGCCATTGTCATGGATCGATCATTGGTGACCCTATTGAAATAGGAGAATAGCGAGTGAAGCCAATTTATGACCGGAAGAAAGTAATAAAAATATTATCAACTTCAAACGAGGCTGAGTGAATCGGAGAGATGGCTTAGATTTATAGCTGATAGAATAGGAGGCGGTCGATTCATGGGATGCTTGATTGAATCGGAGATGGTAAACTTCCTAGAGTTCCTGGAGTGAGAAAATCGAAAATTTAGGGATTTAGGGAAAAGTCAGGTCTGGGGAAAGTGATAGGAGGAAATTTTATTTTCGTGGCCTTACGAAATTTTGTCCCACGCTTCTTTTAACTTTTGCTGCTTTTGCTTCCGCGTTCTCAATGGGCAACATTGACATAGCGGAACACAATTATATATAGCTGTCATTTTCATTACTTTGTATAAATAGCTCAATTTGTGTGTTATTTTCTTTTATTTAATTATTTTATTATAGCAGTTTAATATAATGTCATGAAACAATGCTATGTATATCATGTTTTCTTGTAGTGCCAGCTGACAAGTGGGGCACTTGGCAACATATATGGGGATGTCCCTCTTCATTGCTCTCCACCAAAAGGTACGCTTAAGATCGTGGTACATCTTGCTTACTCCAGGATGAATACTGAGCTTGGATTTGTGACATTCGTCCATTACTTCCCTCCGTAGTTCAGGAATATTTGGGACGCAAATTCGGCCTCGTAGCCTCAAAACTCCTTGGTCATCAATTTGGAAGCTCGTGGTTTCGCCTTCTCGAATTCTTTTGCTAATCTTTTGGATAAACTCATCATCTTTTTGAAGGACAGAGATCTTGTCGATCAAAGAAGGAGTAATAATGAGATGGGCAAGGATAAGATTAGTGTTGGCCATGTTCTTCCTGCTGAGAGCATCTGCCACTACATTTGCTTTTTCCGGAGTATATAGGATATCCAGGTCGTAGGGTGCAAGAAATTCAATCCATCGCTATTGCCTTAAGTTCAAAATCTTTTGGGTAAATAGATGCTTCAAGGATTGGTGGTCCGTATATAGCTCGAACCTTTCCCCCAAGAGATAATGCCTCCATATCTTTAGAGCGAATACAATGGCCATTAGCTCAAGATCATGAGTGGCATAATTCCTTTCATGCGGTTTCAATTGCCTGCTAGCGTAAGCTACCACTCTACCCCTTTGCATAAGCACCGCACCAATACCTTCAATAGACAGAAAGGTAACATGTTAAAATGAGATTTGACATCAAAAGAAAATGTTATCTCAGACACGATTTACTCAGATAAAGAGAATGACCTTCTTTGGAAGCGTCTGTCCAGACCTTCAGATCCTCATTGCCATCTATGATGGTCAACACAGGAGCAGTGATCAATCTCTGTTTCAGCTCTTGGAAAGCTGCCTCGCATTCTGGTGTCCAAACGAACTTGGTGTGCTTCTTTGTAAGCTTAGTCAGTGGACAAAATAATTTCAAAAAATCCTTAACGAATTTTCGATAATAGCCAGCCAGCCCTAAGAACCTTCTGACCTCTATGGGGGAAGTAGGCTGTTTCCAGTCTTGGATGGCGGAAATTTTGCCTGGATCTACAGAGATGCCTTCCTTTGATACCACGTGGCCGAGGAATTTCACCTCCTCTTGCCAAAATATGCATTTGGAGAATTTAGCTTTCAATATATTTCTCCGCAGAATCTCCAAGACTTCTTTTAAATGCTTCTCATGTTCAACAATGCTTTTAGAGAAGATAAGGATATCATCAATGTACACTAGCACAAATTTATTTTGAACCCCACGAAATACTCCATTCATCAAATCTACAAAGTATGCTGGGGCATTGCACAGACCGAAAGGCATTACTAGCCATTCATAAAATAGATCAGGCCCTCTGAAAGCAGTTAAGGGGATACTCTCTTCTGCAATGCGCAGTTGATGGAATCCTGTTGCTAGGTCCATCCTAGAGAATACTTGTGCTCCATGCAGACGGTCTAGAAGATCATCAATCCGAGGCAATGGATATTTTTTTTCATCGTTTGCTTGTTTAGATCGCGGTAGTCTACACACAAACAGAGTGTGCCATCTGACTTTGGGACAAATACCACCGCTGCACCCCATTCTGAAAAGCTAGGTCTAATCAGACCCTTGGCTAAAAGCTGCTTAGTTTGATTGCTCAGCTCTTCTCTTTCTTTTGGCGACATTCGCCTAATAGGATGCACCACAGGTCTTGCATTAGGAACCAAGTCAATTCTGAAATCGATTTCTCTGCGGGGAGGTAAGCTGTTTACTTCTTCAAATACATCAGCATAGTCTTTGACGATGGGGATAGTTTCAATAGAAGGAGGGGTGACTTCTAAAGAAGACCGGAATTCTTTTCTATCTGTGGCTGAGCCGTGGCATGGTATAGCCATTATATTCCCAAATTTCGTCTTAATTTTAACTACCCTTTCAGCACACAACAACTCAGCCCCATACTTCGTTAGCCAATCTAGCCCAAGTATGACATCATATCCAGAAAAGTTCATGATGATTAAATTGAAGGGAAAAAGGAAGTGAGAGTAAGAAATGGGCACTCTGCAGTACTGATCAAGAATAAGTGAACCTCCTATCGGGCTATGGGCTTTAATCGGTTCTTTAAGTTTTCTTGGTTTCAGTTTAAGCTTTTTAATAGTATCACTTGATATGAAACTTCTAGACGCACCAGTATCAAACAAGACAGTAATGGGAATATTCTTAATGTTAAGAGTACCACCTAAAATATCAGGCTTACTTGCTCCTTCAGAAGAAGCCGGTGTAGCCGTATCTTCGTAGACGTGAGCTACCTCATATTTCTTGAGAAGAGGGAAATTCTTGATAAGGTGTCCAGGCTTGTGGAAGTTGTAGCACTCTTTTGGACCACGAGGATTCTGTCCACTGCTTTGGCTTGGCCCAGACTCGTTCCTCTTTGGCTTCATCGGGGCCCTGCACTCGTAGTCGAAATGTCCCATCTTCTGGCAGTTGAAGCATCTGACTTTAGACTTGTCTCTCTTCTTGTTTCCCTGAGGTTTTGTAGTTTAAGAACTGCCTTCCCCTGGTTTCTTGTCCGCCTCCTTCTTCTTATTAGCTTGATTATTGGCCTTTTCTAGCTGAGCACCCTTCTGATCAATTTCTTCGTATCCGCATGCCATCTCTATCACCATGGCAAATGGGCTCTCAATGTGGGCTGTCACTCTGTTATGGTATCGCCTTGCAAGCCCATTTATGAACCTCTTATTTTTCTGTAAGGCGTTTTGCACTAGCTGAGGGGCATACCTAGATTGCTCCTCAAATTTCTTCACATACTCTGCAATGGTCATGGTGCCTTGCTGCGGGTTAGCAAATTCATCGTGTAGACGTTCTACTTCATGAGGCAGGATAAACTTTTCATTAAAAAGCTCTTTAAATCTTGTCCAAGTTATCTCTGCAACGTCTCTCCCTATCATGGATGTTTCCCACCAAGTTTGAGCCTGGCCTTGCATGAACGATACTGCCATAAAACGCTTCCTGTGATCCTCAAGCTCCAAACCTCCCAAGGTCTTTTCCATCGTCTTAAGCCATTCTTGCACTTCTACCACCGTCTCTCTACCAGTGAAATACACTCCTCCAAGATTCTTGATTTTCTTTGCCACTTTATCCAGGTCAAAAGCAACTGGGGGTGGTGGTGGTGGTGGCTCCTCGACCTCAGAATTGGGTTGGTCTTGCTCAGTTGGGGGTGTATCTCTCCCTCTACCCCTACCAGCTACTCCGCCACGACCTCTTCCTCTTGTCCTAGCTCTCGTACTCATCTTTCAATCAATCTGTACCATCATGGAAAGAGTCAGACCAAAGGAAATGATAAATTCGAAGAGAAGGTTAAAAGTAGAGACATGTCCAGGTGATAATGAAGTAATGACTGATAAATATGTGCTATTCTGTTTAAGCTCATTCTAGGATATTGTTAACCCTATCTCTAATGAACCTCTCGTCTTAGAACACTACTGATTCTATGTAGACGAATTTTTCTAAAATTGTTATATTCCAAAGCTAAGGTTAACCAAAGCTCTGATACCAGATGTGACGACCCCAAACTCCCGTGTAACGAAAGTAAGGAAAATGTAACAACCCGGAAAATCTGGGCCAGTTTAAAATTTTTATTTTGGCAATTTTATCGAATTTTGATTATTTAAAATGAATTATTTTAAATAATATCGACGTGAAATTGTTTTGAATATAATTCGAACGTATATATTATACGCGTCGTCGTTAGAATATAAATATTTATATATAATTATAAATAGAATTGAAAATGGCGCGGTAGTTCGATAATTCGATTTCAAACTTCAATTGAATGTACCGGGTGCAAAACAATCCGGATTTTAGTGAAACCAAAAATGATAGGATCTAATTGATAATATCTTTCCAACGAATCCGAAAAATCGAAATTTCATAGCGGGGATCAAAAGATATGTCCAGTTGAAAATTCTGAATAGTCGCTATGGAATTCAGGCCCTTAAAAATGGACATTTTGCAAACGACCTCGGATTTCGACGAAACCAGTTTTGTTGGGTCCGGGATGTGAAGCTATTGCTAGATTCCAAATTTCATAATTTTTCGAATCAATATGTGAGCGTGGCAAAGGAAAACGCGTTTGACCAGTTTCAGTTGATTTTAATCGACTGGAAATTGGCCATTTTTCATACGGCCTCAGAATTCAACGAAACTAGTTATGTTAGGACCGTATCGTCAATACGAAGCTAGAAAATATTTTTCGAGAATTTTTAGAGTTAGTAAGTGGCCCCGGTAATTTGAAATGTACGTTTAAAATTCAATATATTAATTTAAATGTAAATTCAACGGAAACTGATTCAAACGATCGAATCAGCCAACGATACATATCCCATTGTGTTCGGAATGGGGGTAATACGCTAAAGACGACAGGCGGTGGACCTCGTTTCGAGTTCGTTTGTAAAAGTCAACCTTTTAAATTAATTAAATAAATAAAATAAATAAAATAAAAATAAATATCTCCCCCTTTAACCGTTCAGGCCCCCCCTTTTCTTTTTCATTCGATTCAGTTAAAAAAAAAAAAAAAAAGAGGAAGAAGAAATCGCGCCGCCGCCTGGAGCTTCCCACCGTCGTCGGAGAGGCGCCCCCCCCTCAGCCATCGCGCCGCTGCCTGATGCGAGCCCCTGAAGCCCGACGAACCCACAAAACCGATGCGCCCTAGCCACCCGATACCCTAGCCCCGCCCCGTTCAGCAACCCCGCGCCCTCCTGCCACCCTCGCCTCCACCTTCCCCTCCTCCTCCGCTCCCCTACAGCCCCCCTCCTTCGTTCGAAAACCCCAAAGCCACTGACCCCTTTTCCCTTCACACACTGTAAGTTTTTTTTTATTATTGCTTTTTGTTTATTTAATTTTAATTAACTGATTTTTTTTTAAGAATTTTAAAAACTGATTTTAAAAGTAAATTAAAACTGATTTTAAAAAAAAAAAAATTTAAAATAAAAAAAAGGGTATGATCTTTATATTTTTAAAGTGATAAAGATATGATTTTTATATTTTTAAAGTATTAAAAATATAATCTTTACTATATAGAAGTATTAAAAATATGATTTTTATATTTTTTAAAGTATTAAAAATATAATCTTTATAGGATGGAGAAAATAAAAATATCATCTTTGTATATGTAACGAAATAAAAATCTGATTTTTATTTTATCTACGTTGAGATAAAGCGGTAAATTTAAAAGGTGAAATCTTTAAATTTAAAAAGGTGAAATCTTTAAATTTAAAAAGGCGAAATCTTTATATAGAAAATAGCGTGATAAAAATATAATTTTTATCTATAGAACATAGAAGTAAAAATTCGATTTTTATATATTGAATAGCGAAGTAAAAATTCGATTTTTATATATTGAATAGCGAAATAAAAATTCGATTTTTATATATTGAACTTTGAAATAAAAGTTCGATTTTTATATATTGAACTTTGAACTAAAAATTCGATTTTTATATATTGGACTTTGAACTAAAAATTCGATTTTTATATATTGAACTTGGAACTAAAAATTCGATTTTTATATATCAAACTTTGAAGTAAAAATATGATTTTTATATATCGAATAGTGAAATAAAAATTCGATTTTTATATATCAAACTTTGAAGTAAAAATATGATTTTTATATATCGAATAGTGAAATAAAAATTCGATTTTTATATATTGAAAAGCGAAGTAAAAATTCGATTTTTACATATGTAGAGAATACGGGCGAAGGTGACAAAAAGGCGAAACGACGAAGACTTCTGCAAAAGAAGAGCCGTGGAGCTAGGATAGCTATATGTGAGAATTTCTCACCTTTCAATTTCTTTTTCTAGTTATATATATATATATACTAGGATGCAGACGGTGCTTAGTAGCACCCGACACAATCGTCCACAGACCATGGACTTGTTTGTTTGACTGTTTGGTGATTGATTGCGATATTGGTTTGAATGTGGTTTGTGGTGTGAAAAATCGAATCGATAAATTGGTTAGGATTAGACGTGCGCCGTTATAAGGCGAAGGAGTAAGGCTAGGTTAGACCCTTACTCCAAATTTTGTGGTTTGCATAATGAAATTGATTTGATTGATGTGTGAATGGCGTGGGGCTTCACTAGACCGGGGATAAGGCTAGGCCTCGTCCCGTTTCTAGTATCGTGCCGTTATGCCGCCGAAATTTTCTAAAATATGTTAGAAAATAAAAATATCATTTTATTGTGTAAATGAATTAAATAGAAATTCATAGGTTGAAATAAAATGTTTTATCGTTAAAAATATAATTTTTAACGTGAATGTGAATAAATAAATATTCATTTACAAACCGGACGGTTCGTTTATGTACACCTATTTAAAGGACATTGATTGGGACGATAAATTTTACACATCGCCCAACTGCACAAATAAAATATTTGTTTGATTGTTTGAAAACCCCACACGGGTGTTAGGATGAAATATGCAGTTCACTCATCCTGATTGATTAAATATGTCGATCGATTGATTGACAGGCTGTTATAAGCGTTGAATATCTGTATTTGATGCTTATGCAGTGTAGTGCACTTTGGTTGATGGTTGATTATTTTTCAATGCTATGATATACATGTGTTGTATGAAAATCCATATAATTAACTTTATATGGT
The DNA here is from genome assembly GCA_030737875.1 of Allium sativum. Classification (NCBI taxonomy): domain Eukaryota; kingdom Viridiplantae; phylum Streptophyta; class Magnoliopsida; order Asparagales; family Amaryllidaceae; genus Allium; species Allium sativum. The sequence goes on from CM060922.1 coordinate 865,289,334, forward strand.
AATTGATTGGGCCTCATTCCAATTAAAAAAATAAAGAATATTATAAAATAAAAGTTCATGTGTTGACAGTACTCATTCATTGAGATTGGTCATGTGTTGAACGAAATATTTTGATAATAACCACTATTTTGAAAAAGAAATATTTGAAATAGAATAATTGAAAATAGAAATTTATGAAGCCGTGTATGGACGCCATTTTGACGTGAACGATATTTATATCGAATTGAAAACGATTTCGAAATGAATTGAATTGAAAACGAATTCAAATTTGAATTGAAAACGATTTCGAAATGAATTGAATTGAAAACGATTTCGAAATGAATTGAATTGAAAACGATTTCGAAATGAATTGAATTGAAAACGAATTCAAAATGAATTGAAAACGATTTCGGAATGAATTGAATTGAAAACGAATTCAAAATGAATTGAAAACGATTTCGAAATGAATTGAATTGAAAACGAATTCAAATGGAATTGAAAGCGAATTGAAATGAATTCAAATTGAATTGAAATTCGAATTGAATAGAAATGAATTTTGAAACGAATTTATAAAGAAGAATTCAATTTTGCTTTGAATTGAAATAGAAGTTGAAATAGAATTTGAAACGAATTTAAAACTATTTATATAATTCGTTTTAAATAGAAATCGACGAAATATATATTATATATATTATATATATAATATAATGGCCTGAATAGAACGCGGCGCGCCGCGGCAGTTCGCGAATTTCGACCATTTATTTCAAACGGACATTACGGGAGATCCGACCGTCGGATTCTCCTAAAACCGGAACCGTTGGGTTCGTATCGAAAAGAGCTTTCTAACGAATATTAGAAATTTGAAATCTAACGGTTGGATTTGGAATTATGTCCAAATCAAATTCGAAAAAGGTCGCTGTAAGTGCAGTTCGATGGCCGTTGATGGAAATCGACTGTACGGGCCTTGATAAAATTATTAAAAATAGCAATAATTTGTGTAAAATCATAAGAAATGATTTAAAAAGAATTGGGATGAAAAACTCCATATTTGAAAAGATAAAAATGGATTTTTATCGAAATGAACTAGTTTTGAACTAGAAATATAATTCTATTTATTTTTAAATAAATAAATTGAATTTAAAAAGGGTTTTAAAAATAACCAAAATTTCCAATGATTGCATTGGAGTGGATTTGAATCGAAATTGTCTTCGGAATATTTCGATGTTGGAATTCGTGATGATACAGGTGTTGTTATGGAAATTTGAAAGATATATATATTTATATCGTTATTTCCAATACGACATTTGTTAGTCGTAGAATTCGATATTGAATATAAGCCGATATATTTTCTATTCAGAGCCTTGTATTGAATATCGAATGTGATTTGGGTTTGTCGTGAATAGTGTCTTCACTAACACTGTTCTTGAACCCAGTTGAGAAAAGATTAAATCTTTTGATTTAGATTTAATGAAGTGTACCAATTAAATAATATTTAATTGGAATTGAATTGATATTGATTTTTGGGTTTATCGTGAACAGTGTTTTAAATAACACTTGTTCTTTAACCCGATAATTAACGAATGTGATTTGGGTTTGTCGTGAATGGTGTCTTCACTAACACTGTTCTTGAACCCAGTTGAGAAAAGATTAAATCTTTTGATTTAGATTTAATGAAGTGTACCAATTAAATAATATTTAATTGGAATTGAATGGATATTGATTTTTGGGTTTATCGTGAACAGTGTTTTAAATAACACTTGTTCTTTAACCCGATAATTAATGGGATGTGACTTTGGGTTTATCGTGAACCGTGTTTTTAATGACACTGATTCTTTAACCCAGTCACAGATTAAAACTAAGTGGAGTTTTAATGAATCTTTAATTAGATTGAAAAGATCGAGAATGGAGTATCACCAGTTTTGCTCCAGGCGATAGTTAAATCTTTAATTAGATTTGAATGTGAAATTTAGAAACTAACTGGCGGTTAGCCAAGCAGAATGGTTTTCTGGATATTGATCTGATGTTGGTTTCGGCCTTCGGGGTTAATATTTGGGGAATTATTCTCTTGATTAATTTACGGTTAGTGACTAATGAATTGGAATGAGGCGTATGTTGTGTTTGTGTAACACTTATTTAAAATATACGCGAGTTATTCGGAAAGACCGGGTTTATCCCATTCTGAATAACTGATACGACGATAAGTCGAAGATGAAGACGATGGTCGAAGACCGGAGGTTTTCACGTCGTTTGGGTGATAACTGATGATCTTGATTGGGCTGTACACCCAAGAAGATGGAAACAGTTAGTGATCGTCCAGACGTACTTGGAGATCGATGGATATGCGGGGTACTAGGTGCCTCCGGTTTCGTTCAGACCCAGAACGGACTTGTAAATGGACTGTGTGTCTGACATCGGATTTCATTCTGTGTGACTGATATCGGTTGCATAGGATGGTTTGCCTGTGTGGCATGCTAAGATGCAAGTGATCAAGGCTTCTGTTGAAAAGCAAAGTCTTGTGTTGATGATCAAAGCACGGCCTTTGTGGCGTAGCTTTGTGTAACGTTTACCTCGCGTGTTTCACACCCGGTATGAACCAAAAACGGGAGACGGACCTCAGGGAGGGCATGCGTTTCTTTCTAGCTAGAAGTGGCGTTAGTGGTTTTACACGCCCTGACGAGTTTGACTTATGTGGTTGTTGCGGTTGCGAGGCGCCTCGGTTATATCGGTTTCGGCCGAATGCATTCTGGTCGGCTGACGGACCAGACTTACACCCCATAGGGTGGGGAGACGTATTGTTCAGGCATAATAATCCACTCCGTGTGGACCGGCCCTGACGATCCAAGGGGCAGTTGCGGCTGTTCCTGTGGCTCGGGCTAGAGAGTCACGAATCGGTTGAGGACTATCTTTTGCCTCGGTTCATAGACGGAAATCCAATTTCCAAATACGTGACTTTGCGGTTTTATTTGTAAACCTATATATGGTGACATAGTGGCATGGGACGCTCATGCCGCCTATGATTGATACTTATGATTTGAAGTGTTTTATACACTATGCACTTATAGTAGTATCAAATGATTTGTTTTAAACGTATCAAGCATTCTTTGGCTGTTATAAGGGAAAACCCTATCCTCGGCTGCGTTGCATTGTGTGATGGGACCTGGGTCTTATAACAGCTTCATTTTTCTTTATTTAGCATTGCGCTGTTTGTTTTATGCACTGGTATTCTTGGGAGGAAACCCGTTCCGTGTTATACGGCGTGGTCCCTTGATTTACCTAATGATTAAAAAAATAAAGATTAATAACTGTTTTAGTTCTCACACCAGTCACATGACTGACCTGGAGTTTATTGTTTTAACCTAAACTCTGGGTGCCCCTATTTTGACACGGGCAGCTAGTAGTTTTGGTTTTGCAGATTTATATTCACAGGATCCTGGTTTACAGCTTGAACGATATCCGGAAAGCTTTGTATCCGTATATCTCCTTCTAGTTGTGTATTGTATTATTTTCCGCTGCGATGTATTTAAATGTAATTTAAATCTCTGGGATTTCTGTGTAATATTCATTTATACTCTGTATATTCTTGTAATCTGGTGCATTGTTGTAATATACAATGAAATGTTCTTCTGTATGCGTTCTGTTTTGTCCTGTTCTCAACGATAGGGCGTTTCGAACGGCCTGGATCGGTTTAGCGACTGGTTCGGACCGAGCGAAATTCCTTCTCGTCACATTTGGTATCAGAGCTTTGGTTTACAAAGCTCAGAGAACAAGACACATTAGAAACATACGAAAGAATTCATCAGATATTGGATTAGTAATATCCAATGGGAATGACTCGTTAGAGATAGGATCAGTAGTATCCTAGAACGAGTGTGAAGAGTATATTTTTCAAATGAAAACAATTTTTGTTTTGAAAATTTAAATCAATTATTCGTATTTGATTATCTATTTATATTGAGTTGGACAATCCAGTATATATAGATTTTGCGTATACGTCTGATCCGCGTGTATTCGAAGTTTTAATATACTGGATAGATATAGAATCATACTCTAGTGGCCCGAAGATGATTCTGATGATTGACTAGTCGTCATTAGTATTCATGTTCGAGTAACGAAGGTGTGATATCTATATATTTCCATTAGACTGGTGTGAGAACCAAAAATTAGATAGGGCCTATTGTTGTGATTGGCATCAAAAACATGATTTTTGTATATGTATCAAAATTATGAATTTGAAACTCTAATTCGCTAATTGATTGATGTTTGTGTTGTTTGTTCATTTGTTTGCTAATTTTGAACCATTTAGCCTAATAGAACCAAATATTGAATTATATTGAAAATTGGTCGCATTTGCTTGCATATACATATATATCATTGAACAGGTCATAGCAAGGAGGCTAGAGCCGAAGAATAAAATTTGTTTGCCCGACAAATAGGTACATGTTTACTACATAATTTCCTGTTTTGTTTGGGTGATGATGATTTTGTGAGGCTATTGGCTAGCCGCTTGGCTTTTTCTTTTTCTTTTTGAGATCTGAAGGACCGGGGAAGCTATTTGAAATTCCCCGATGCTCCCATTGCAGGGGAGGTTATGGCGAAATTTTTCGAAAATTTAGGGTGTTAGCCAAATTTTTGAAATTTTGAAAATTCTCAGAAACTAAAAAGTTAGAGAATGGAAGCCGGATCGAATGTAGAGCTGAATAATCAAACCACTTTCGACTTTGTTCCTTTTCGGGGACGAAAAGTTGTAAGTGGGGGAGATTGTAACAACCCGGAAAATCTGGGCCAGTTTAAAAATTTTATTTTGGCAATTTTATCGAATTTTGATTATTTAAAATGAATTATTTTAAATAATATCGACGTGAAATTGTTTTGAATATAATTCGAACGTATATATTATACGCGTCGTCGTTAGAATATAAATATTTATATATAATTATAAATAGAATTGAAAATGGCGCGGTAGTTCGATATTTCGATTTCAAACTTCAATTGAATGTACCGGGTGCAAAACAATCCGGATTTTAGTGAAACCAAAAATGATAGGATCTAATTGATAATATCTTTCCAACGAATCCGAAAAATCGAAATTTCATAGCGGGGATCAAAAGATATGTCCAGTTGAAAATTCTGAATAGTCGCTATGGAATTCAGGCCCTTAAAAATGGACATTTTGCAAACGACCTCGGATTTCGACGAAACCAGTTTTGTTGGGTCCGGGATGTGAAGCTATTGCTAGATTCCAAATTTCATAATTTTTCGAATCAATATGTGAGCGTGGCAAAGGAAAACGCGTTTGACCAGTTTCAGTTGATTTTAATCGACTGGAAATTGGCCATTTTTCATACGGCCTCAGAATTCAACGAAACTAGTTATGTTAGGACCGTATCGTCAATACGAAGCTAGAAAATATTTTTCGAGAATTTTTAGAGTTAGTAAGTGGCCCCGGTAATTTGAAATGTACGTTTAAAATTCAATATATTGATTTAAATGTAAATTCAACGGAAACTTATTCAAACGATCGAATCAGCCAACGATACATATCCCATTGTGTTCGGAATGGGGGTAATACGCTAAAGACGACAGGCGGTGGACCTCGTTTCGAGTTCGTTTGTAAAAGTCAACCTTTTAAATTAATTAAATAAATAAAATAAATAAAATAAAAATAAATATCTCCCCCTTTAACCGTTCAGGCCCCCCCTTTTCTTTTTCATTCGATTCAGTTAAAAAAAAATTAAAAAAAAAAAAAAGAGGAAGAAGAAATCGCGCCGCCGCCTGGAGCTTCCCACCGTCGTCGGAGAGGCGCCCCCCCCTCAGCCATCGCGCCGCTGCCTGATGCGAGCCCCTGAAGCCCGACGAACCCACAAAACCGATGCGCCCTAGCCACCCGATACCCTAGCCCCGCCCCGTTCAGCAACCCCGCGCCCTCCTGCCACCCTCGCCTCCACCTTCCCCTCCTCCTCCGCTCCCCTACAGCCCCCCTCCTTCGTTCGAAAACCCCCAAAGCCACTGACCCCTTTTCCCTTCACACACTGTAAGTTTTTTTTATTATTGCTTTTTGTTTATTTAATTTTAATTAACTGATTTTTTTTTAAGAATTTTAAAAACTGATTTTTAGGAAATTTTAAAACTGATTTTAAAAGTAAATTAAAACTGATTTTAAAAAAAAAAATTAAAATAAAAAAAAGGGTATGATCTTTATATTTTTAAAGTGATAAAGATATGATTTTTATATTTTTAAAGTATTAAAAATATAATCTTTACTATATAGAAGTATTAAAAATATGATTTTTATATTTTTTAAAGTATTAAAAATATAATCTTTATAGGATGGAGAAAATAAAAATATCATCTTTGTATATGTAACGAAATAAAAATCTGATTTTTATTTTATCTACGTTGAGATAAAGCGGTAAATTTAAAAGGTGAAATCTTTAAATTTAAAAAGGTGAAATCTTTAAATTTAAAAAGGCGAAATCTTTATATAGAAAATAGCGTGATAAAAATATAATTTTTATCTATAGAACATAGAAGTAAAAATTCGATTTTTATATATTGAATAGCGAAGTAAAAATTCGATTTTTATATATTGAATAGCGAAATAAAAATTCGATTTTTATATATTGAACTTTGAAATAAAAGTTCGATTTTTATATATTGAACTTTGAACTAAAAATTCGATTTTTATATATTGGACTTTGAACTAAAAATTCGATTTTTATATATTGAACTTGGAACTAAAAATTCGATTTTTATATATCAAACTTTGAAGTAAAAATATGATTTTTATATATCGAATAGTGAAATAAAAATTCGATTTTTATATATCAAACTTTGAAGTAAAAATATGATTTTTATATATCGAATAGTGAAATAAAAATTCGATTTTTATATATTGAAAAGCGAAGTAAAAATTCGATTTTTACATATGTAGAGAATACGGGCGAAGGTGACAAAAAGGCGAAACGACGAAGACTTCTGCAAAAGAAGAGCCGTGGAGCTAGGATAGCTATATGTGAGAATTTCTCACCTTTCAATTTCTTTTTCTAGTTATATATATATACTAGGATGCAGACGGTGCTTAGTAGCACCCGACACAATCGTCCACAGACCATGGACTTGTTTGTTTGACTATTTGGTGATTGATTGCGATATTGGTTTGAATGTGGTTTGTGGTGTGAAAAATCGAATCGATAAATTGGTTAGGATTAGACGTGCGCCGTTATAAGGCGAAGGAGTAAGGCTAGGTTAGACCCTTACTCCAAATTTTGTGGTTTGCATAATGAAATTGATTTGATTGATGTGTGAATGGCGTGGGCCTTCACTAGACCGGGGATAAGGCTAGGCCTCGTCCCGTTTCTAGTATCGTGCCGTTATGCCGCCGAAATTTTCTAAAATATGTTAGAAAATAAAAATATCATTTTATTGTGTAAATGAATTAAATAGAAATTCATAGGTTGAAATAAAATGTTTTATCGTTAAAAATATAATTTTTAACGTGAATGTGAATAAATAAATATTCATTTACAAACCGGACGGTTCGTTTATGTACACCTATTTAAAGGACATTGATTGGGACGATAAATTTTACACATCGCCCAACTGCACAAATAAAATATTTGTTTGATTGTTTGAAAACCCCACACGGGTGTTAGGATGAAATATGCAGTTCACTCATCCTGATTGATTAAATATGTCGATCGATTGATTGACAGGCTGTTATAAGCGTTGAATATCTGTATTTGATGCTTATGCAGTGTAGTGCACTTTGGTTGATGGTTGATTATTTTTCAATGCTATGATATACATGTGTTGTATGAAAATCCATATAATTAACTTTATATGGTAATTGATTGGGCCTCATTCCAATTAAAAAAATAAAGAATATTATAAAATAAAAGTTCATGTGTTGACAGTACTCATTCATTGAGATTGGTCATGTGTTGAACGAAATATTTTGATAATAACCACTATTTTGAAAAAGAAATATTTGAAATAGAATAATTGAAAATAGAAATTTATGAAGCCGTGTATGGACGCCATTTTGACGTGAACGATATTTATATCGAATTGAAAACGATTTCGAAATGAATTGAATTGAAAACGAATTCAAATTTGAATTGAAAACGATTTCGAAATGAATTGAATTGAAAACGATTTCGAAATGAATTGAATTGAAAACGATTTCGAAATGAATTGAATTGAAAACGAATTCAAAATGAATTGAAAACGATTTCGGAATGAATTGAATTGAAAACGAATTCAAAATGAATTGAAAACGATTTCGAAATGAATTGAATTGAAAACGAATTCAAATGGAATTGAAAGCGAATTGAAATGAATTCAAATTGAATTGAAATTCGAATTGAATAGAAATGAATTTTGAAACGAATTTATAAAGAAGAATTCAATTTTGCTTTGAATTGAAATAGAAGTTGAAATAGAATTTGAAACGAATTTAAAACTATTTATATAATTCGTTTTAAATAGAAATCGACGAAATATATATTATATATATTATATATATAATATAATGGCCTGAATAGAACGCGCCGCGCCGCGGCAGTTCGCGAATTTCGACCATTTATTTCAAACGGACATTACGGGAGATCCGACCGTCGGATTCTCCTAAAACCGGAACCGTTGGGTTCGTATCGAAAAGAGCTTTCTAACGAATATTAGAAATTTGAAATCTAACGGTTGGATTTGGAATTATGTCCAAATCAAATTCGAAAAAGGTCGCTGTAAGTGCAGTTCGATGGCCGTTGATGGAAATCGACTGTACGGGCCTTGATAAAATTATTAAAAATAGCAATAATTTGTGTAAAATCATAAGAAATGATTTAAAAAGAATTGGGATGAAAAACTCCATATTTGAAAAGATAAAAATGGATTTTTATCGAAATGAACTAGTTTTGAACTAGAAATATAATTCTATTTATTTTTAAATAAATAAATTGAATTTAAAAAGGGTTTTAAAAATAACCAAAATTTCCAATGATTGCATTGGAGTGGATTTGAATCGAAATTGTCTTCGGAATATTTCGATGTTGGAATTCGTGATGATACAGGTGTTGTTATGGAAATTTGAAAGATATATATATTTATATCGTTATTTCCAATACGACATTTGTTAGTCGTAGAATTCGATATTGAATATAAGCCGATATATTTTCTATTCAGAGCCTTGTATTGAATATCGAATGTGATTTGGGTTTGTCGTGAATGGTGTCTTCACTAACACTGTTCTTGAACCCAGTTGAGAAAAGATTAAATCTTTTGATTTAGATTTAATGAAGTGTACCAATTAAATAATATTTAATTGGAATTGAATTGATATTGATTTTTGGGTTTATCGTGAACAGTGTTTTAAATAACACTTGTTCTTTAACCCGATAATTAACGAATGTGATTTGGGTTTGTCGTGAATGGTGTCTTCACTAACACTGTTCTTGAACCCAGTTGAGAAAAGATTAAATCTTTTGATTTAGATTTAATGAAGTGTACCAATTAAATAATATTTAATTGGAATTGAATGGATATTGATTTTTGGGTTTATCGTGAACAGTGTTTTAAATAACACTTGTTCTTTAACCCGATAATTAATGGGATGTGACTTTGGGTTTATCGTGAACCGTGTTTTTAATGACACTGATTCTTTAACCCAGTCACAGATTAAAACTAAGTGGAGTTTTAATGAATCTTTAATTAGATTGAAAAGATCGAGAATGGAGTATCACCAGTTTTGCTCCAGGCGATAGTTAAATCTTTAATTAGATTTGAATGTGAAATTTAGAAACTAACTGGCGGTTAGCCAAGCAGAATGGTTTTCTGGATATTGATCTGATGTTGGTTTCGGCCTTCGGGGTTAATATTTGGGGAATTATTCTCTTGATTAATTTACGGTTAGTGACTAATGAATTGGAATGAGGCGTATGTTGTGTTTGTGTAACACTTATTTAAAATATACGCGAGTTATTCGGAAAGACCGGGTTTATCCCATTCTGAATAACTGATACGACGATAAGTCGAAGATGAAGACGATTGTCGAAGACCGGAGGTTTTCACGTCGTTTGGGTGATAACTGATGATCTTGATTGGGCTGTACACCCAAGAAGATGGAAACAGTTAGTGATCGTCCAGACGTACTTGGAGATCGATGGATATGCGGGGTACTAGGTGCCTCCGGTTTCGTTCAGACCCAGAACGGACTTGTAAATGGACTGTGTGTCTGACATCGGATTTCATTCTGTGTGACTGATATCGGTTGCATAGGATGGTTTGCCTGTGTGGCATGCTAAGATGCAAGTGATCAAGGCTTCTGTTGAAAAGCAAAGTCTTGTGTTGATGATCAAAGCACGGCCTTTGTGGCGTAGCTTTGTGTAACGTTTACCTCGCGTGTTTCACACCCGGTATGAACCAAAAACGGGAGACGGACCTCAGGGAGGGCATGCGTTTCTTTCTAGCTAGAAGTGGCGTCAGTGGTTTTACACGCCCTGACGAGTTTGACTTATGTGGTTGTTGCGGTTGCGAGGCGCCTCGGTTATATCGGTTTCGGCCGAATGCATTCTGGTCGGCTGACGGACCAGACTTACACCCCATAGGGTGGGGAGACGTATTGTTCAGGCATAATAATCCACTCCGTGTGGACCGGCCCTGACGATCCAAGGGGCAGTTGCGGCTGTTCCTGTGGCTCGGGCTAGAGAGTCACGAATCGGTTGAGGACTATCTTTTGCCTCGGTTCATAGACGGAAATCCAATTTCCAAATACGTGACTTTGCGGTTTTATTTGTAAACCTATATATGGCGACATAGTGGCATGGGACGCTCATGCCGCCTATGATTGATACTTATGATTTGAAGTGTTTTATACACTATGCACTTATAGTAGTATCAAATGATTTGTTTTAAACGTATCAAGCATTCTTTGGCTGTTATAAGGGAAAACCCTATCCTCGGCTGCGTTGCATTGTGTGATGGGACCTGGGTCTTATAACAGCTTCATTTTTCTTTATTTAGCATTGCGCTGTTTGTTTTATGCACTGGTATTCTTGGGAGGAAACCCGTTCCGTGTTATACGGCGTGGTCCCTTGATTTACCTAATGATTAAAAAAATAAAGATTAATAACTGTTTTAGTTCTCACACCAGTCACATGACTGACCTGGAGTTTATTGTTTTAACCTAAACTCTGGGTGCCCCTATTTTGACACGGGCAGCTAGTAGTTTTGGTTTTGCAGATTTATATTCACAGGATCCTGGTTTACAGCTTGAACGATATCCGGAAAGCTTTGTATCCGTATATCTCCTTCTAGTTGTGTATTGTATTATTTTCCGCTGCGATGTATTTAAATGTAATTTAAATCTCTGGGATTTCTGTGTAATATTCATTTATACTCTGTATATTCTTGTAATCTGGTGCATTGTTGTAATATACAATGAAATGTTCTTCTGTATGCGTTCTGTTTTGTCCTGTTCTCAACGATAGGGCGTTTCGAACGGCCTGGATCGGTTTAGCGACTGGTTCGGACCGAGCGAAATTCCTTCTCGTCACAGAAAATCGTGTAGAATATAACATAACTAGAACAATAACAGATCTCAGAGTATAGCAGAACATATAAATCATTACAGCGGAAAGAAATGTCATCACTGAAACATCATCACTGAAACATCAGAGTATGCAGCACAGAATTACACTTAACAAAATAGATGTCTCAAAGAAAAGAAATAGAGTCTCAATCTCTCATATTACATCAAATCTAAATACTGTCTCAAAGTCTTAAGCAGAAAATAAAAGATAAAAAGAAAGTTTCTTCAGCATCTCCATCAGCAAGCTTCCATCCAGCGAATATCCAAACCTAACCTGTCACTTGGCTGCCCGTGTAGAAGAGGGCACCCGAGTTTGCAAAAGGTGAAACAAACTACGAGCCAGTCATGGGACTGGTATGAGATATCTTAATTAACTAACGGGTTTGACAATCACGAGGACCACGCTGCTATCGCGGAACGGGTTCGTTCCATGGGATTATCAGTGCAATAAATAAAGTATAACGTTAAATAACGCAATGCTTTTTAGGAAAATGAAACCATTATAAGACCCAAGTCCCATCACACAATGCAACGCAAACCGGAGGATAGAGTTTTACCTTATAATGGTCAAAAGATGATAAATACGCAAAATACGATATTATTATTAGTGTGTATATGTCTAAAGAAAATATTTCAATTATAATATTAATCCTAAACGACATAGCTACCATCTACTATGTCTCCATACTAGTTATACAATCAAAACCGCATGGTACGTATTGGTAATTGGGTTTCCATCATAAGTCAAGGCTAGGGAGGAGCTCCTGACCGATTTGAGACACTCTAGCAATGCCTCAGGATTCGGACGCTGGCGAACCCTTGGATACAGCCGGGCCGGTCCACAAATACTTTAGTTGATTAGTTATGCCTGAATACACGTTCCCCGATCCTATTGGACCTACAAATCGGCCGAGGGCGACCGATAAGAATAAACCGAGGCCTTGCAAAAATCCCATCAACCACATAAGCAAATGTCGGGGCGTGTTAAATCCCAACACCACTCCTAGCTAGAAAGAAGCGTGTGCACTCCCTGCGTTCCCATCTCCCGTTTTAGACTCAACCGGTGTGTGAGGCTCGCGAAGTCATGATATACACAAAGCTATGCCTAAATGGACTATGCTTTGATCATTAACCACAAGGCCTGCTTTTCAATAAAGCCTTGATCATTTGCATCTTAGCGTGTCCCATTGACAATTCATGCCATGAAATTAACATCAATCAATACACAACCTCTAAGGGTGTTGAGCGAGTGAATAAATTCTCTTGCCCCCAACGGTTGTACACCAACAGAAATCAATTCACATGGTATAAAATTCAACGTCAGAAATCAATTCACATGGTATAAAATTCAACGTCAGACATGCATCCATTTACAAGTCCGTTCTGGGTCTGAACGGAACCGGAGATACCTAAGAGGCTCTCGTATATTCGAACAATCAGCACATACGTTTGGACGACTACCACCGAAATCCCTTCAGGGTAGCTACTCCTATCGAGGACCTTGGTAGCAATACATCCGTTTGATCTGGAGACCGCCGGTCTTCAACACCGTCTTCGTCTCTTCATCGACGTATAATTATTTGAAATGAGTAGAACTCGGACTTTTCAAATAATTATCGAATAATTATCATTTAAATCATCTCATATCGTAAATATTAATCTTTAATGATTTAACGCTATTTATATATATATATATTTATATATATATATATGAAAATATAGTTCAAATTAATTGAACAACGCTTCGGGTCAGAGGGTGGCCCTGGCGCTGTTTTTCTCAAAATTTGATTTACACATACCTTGAAATCTAACCATTGGATTTTGACAAAATTTGTCTCATTGGAAAGATCTTTCCAAAATGGTCCTAACGGCTCCAGCTTTGGGAAAATCCGACGGTCGGATCTCTCGGTATAATCATTTAAAGTTACGATTGCCGAAACGCGAACTACCACGCTCGATTCGTTATAATTTTATTTATATTTATAAATATAAATTTTCAAGTGCTTTCACCCACATGAATATCACACCAATAAAGGAAATGAATAATGCCAATCACAACTTAAGTTTATCTCGTCTATTAAAATGTGTTTTATTTCATGCACCAATTTTTATAGTAATTGACTATAAATTTATTTTAGTTTGTTCATAAATTCTAATGTTTAAATCTTGATTTCAACCCACTTATTCCTACTAGGTATAAATTCCTTTACAACGAATAAAATGAATATTTTTGTCCATTTTATTTCAAGGAGTGAATTTGTTGATTTCCTTCCGACGAACAAAAATGAATATTTTTGTTCAATTCATTTTTATGAGCAAAATGAGGATTTCTTTCTTACGCTTTTAATTTCACATCAAAAATGTAATCTTTTATTTTATTTTTATAAGTAAACCTATTTTTAGACTAAATATGATTCTTTTACTCTTCTTTAAAATTTACATAGAAACGTAAATTTTTACTCTCATTTTATGTTTGCACTAGGGAATGCAAATAAACTTATATTCTTATTTTCATGATTTATTTGTGTTTAAAGAGCGCAAATAAAAATGTAGCTTTTAATTTCTAAATCTTATTTACATCTAGGAATGTAAATAAGAGAGCGTCTTTTATTTTCTGTTTATTTACACCAAGGAATGTCTCTACTTTGTTTGCATCTAAAATTGCAAACAAAAACATATCTTTTTCCTTTCTAATTTTGTTTGCAACTAAAATCGTAAACAAAAACATATCCTTATTCTTATTTTTGTTTGCATTATAAAATGTACACATAAATTAAAATCAGCTCTTCCCTCTCACATGTAGCGTTTGCATTTGAATGCAAACACGAAAATGTACATTTTTATTTTTATTGTAGCATTGGTCATTTGCATGCAAACACAAAAAATGTAAATCATATTTTAAAGTAGCGTTTGCATTTGAATGCAAACACAAAAATGTAAATTATATTTTAAAGTAGCGTTTGCATTTGTATGCAAACACAAAAAGGTAAATTATATTTTAAAGTAGCATTTGCATTTGTATGCAAACACAAAAATGTAAATTATATTTTAAAGTAGCGTTTGCATTTGTATGCAAACACAAAAATGTAAATAATATTTTAAAGTAGCATTTGCATTTGTATGCAAACACAAAAATGTAAATTATATTTTAAAGTAGCGTTTGCATTTGTATGCAAACACAAAAATGTAAATTATATTTTCTCTACATTACATTTGCATTACGGGGTGTAAATAAATGAGATTCTATTTTCCACATTTTGTTTGCATCAAAGAATGCAACAAAAATGAAATTTTATTCTTCATATAAAATTTGTGTTTGAAAGCACACATAAAAATGTATTTTAATTTTGTATTGAATATTAGTGTTTTAAAGCATAATAAAAATGTCACTCAATGTTCCACGTAATATTTGTGTTTTGCAGCACAAATAAAAATGTTAATCAATGTACGACGTATATTTTTGCGTTAGAGACACAAATAAAATATAATTCAGTATACGATGTTTGCATTTGTGTATAAGGACACAAATAAAATGTATTTCAATGGCGGGGCATGGATTTGTGTTTTAAAGCATAAATAAATATATATATTAATGACGGTGCATGTATTTGTGTTTAAAGACACAAATAAATGTAATTTAATGACGGTGCATGTATTTGTGTTTTAAAGACACAAATAAATATAATTTAGTGCTCTATATAATCTTTGTGTTTAGAAACACAAATAAAAATAATATTTTATTTTCTAAGTAGATATTTGCGTTAAAACATAAATAAAGAGAACTTTATATTTATATGAAAATATTTGTGTTAAAACACAAATTAAAAATAGACATTTCCTTTGCATGTTACTACTTGTGTTGAAGCACAAAAATAAAAATAAACTTTCCCCTTCTATGTAGCATCAAATCAATTAAAAAGGATTTTTTTTATTGTGAATCAAATCCATCTAAATAAAAAGAAAATTTTGTTTTCTTTGTCAAATCAAAACCATTCAAATAAATGGAAATTTTGTTTTCCTAATTGAATAAAATCTATTCAAGTAAAAGGAAACTTTATTTCCCCTTTTTCTTTCTTTTGTTTTGTTGTATGTAGATCTATAATTTTTCCTTCATCATAGAAACAAATGTTAAATTGATTAAGTAACTCAATTCAATAAAATCAAATATAGGATTAACATGTTCAAATACACACCACAATAACCATGATAATTCATAACATCCAACAGACAATCATCATAACACATCCATACAAAACCAGATCTGAAACGAATACTATAGATAAAAATAAATTGATTTACTAATTAATTTAAAATAAAAATATCTCACAGTCGTTGAGAAATTTGCCCAAAATTCAAGTTGTTCTGAATTGCTTCGTTTCAGTCCAGGAGCGTAGATCTGCTTAATACGATCACAACGTCGCTGAAATCATCGAATTTTGAATTGAAACGAATTAATTATGATCAAAACAAGTTAAAAATAAATTAGATTAATTAATTAGAGAAGTCATTAAGGAATTAACCTATCTTCCTCCTTCAAATAAATTGGCCGTGACTTTTCAGAATTGTTCAAAACTTTCACTTCAGTTTTCAGGAGGTAGGAAGGTCGGCTTGAGGCGTGGTTTGTTGGAGGTGGTCGGGCTTGGAAGGGGCTACGTGCGCCTAGCACGGTGGAGGGTGCGGCGGCACCAGGGGAGGTCGGCGGCGGCTGAAAGGTGCGGGCTTCGGGGGTGCGGTTCTCTGAAACCGGGGCACGAGAGGAGGTGAAACTTGTCTAGAAATGAAGAGGAAGGAGAATCCTAGAGAAAACTCCAAAGGAGCATAGGGTAATTGTTTGTGTGGAGAGAGAATTTTGAGGAGGAAGGAATGAAGAGGGGGGGCGGCTGAAATGGGATTGAGGAAGATGAAGACGTCGGCTACAGGGATTTAAATAATATTATAATTAGGGTTATGTTTAATTATTTAATTAACCCAATAAAAGTCCATTTACCCTCTTGCTCGGATTTCAGCCCAACGACTATGTCTCCTAGCTAATACCCCCTAGTCCGGATGCATCTAACTATGTCCCGCAGGCCCAAGAGGTCATCTCAGCCCTCGTTTTTCGAATTTAAAATTAATTCTTTTATTATTTAATTCTGACATAATCAAAAATCCACCGGAGCCACATACGGACTCCGAAAAATCCAAAAAAAATATTTTTGGCTATGTTTTGACGATACGAATCCAACAAAATTAATTTCGTTGAATTCTGAGACTGTTCGAAAAATGGTTATTTTCCAGTCGTTCAATTTTGACTATATTTGACCAAACACAGTTTCTTTTGCCACGCTCACATACTAAATCGGAAAATTCTAAAGATTGAATCCTAGCAATAATTTAACATTCCGGTTCCAACAAAAATGGTTTCGTCGAAAACAGATGTCGTTTGAAAATTGACTATTTTCACTGCCTCTAATTTTATTTAAAATTAAAAAATTTAAATTCAGGCTCAGTTCTAACCAATTTATTCAAAATAAAAATTTTAAATTGGTTCGGATTTTCCGGGTTATTACAGTCTTTATCTTTGACTTATCGTCAAATCAGTTATTCAAAATGGGTATAAACCCGGCCTTTCCGAATACCTCGCGTATACAATAAGCAAGTGCTATAAAACACAACATACGCCTCATTACAATTCTGAATATTCTTTTATTTAAATATTCATATCCTTTGGGAAAGGTTCCCATTAATTTTATCAAAGATAAATTCTTTAAATTTATTCTTTGATCTTCCTTTGGATATCATTCAAACCATATTAAGGTTTTCCAAACTATTCGGGATTAATGCACCTTACCGAAGTAATCATTTATGTAATTTCCCAATCCAAACCTATTCATCCCATGGAGCAAAACTGGTATTACTCCATAACTAACACCACAGTGTTATTGGTAAAATTAATTACCATTTCCCGTTCAAACCTAATTAAAGATTTAACTATCGCTTGGAGCAAAACTGGTGATACTCCACTCTCAACCACTTCCCAAATTTGATAATTTAAATTATCAATTCACATTTAAATCAAATTAAAGATTCATTAAAACTCCTCTTAGTTTTATTCTTCCCAAAAATCAATATTAATGATTATTTAACTTTGGAAACAAAAACATGTCGCATCGACAATCTACACCGTACTATTGATTTCTGCCTATATATAACCTCTAAGCTCGTACGTCTTAGAGAAGGGTGTTAAGCAAGAGAATAAATTCTCTGCCACCAAATTAATATATATTTAGCAGAGATCAACCATACAGTTCGAAATACAATGTTAGACATGTAATCCTGTCTTTAACTGGGTTAAAGAACTAATGTTATTTAAAACACAGTTCACAATAAACTAAATCACATTCCATTAATTATGTAATCTTCACGGAAAATAGATCAATATATAATCGATATAAATTTCCGTATCTGAGTAATAATATAAATGGAATAACGACAAAGCCTTTTAAATTCCATATACATTAAAAATCTTCCTCCACAGAAGCACACTTCGATTATTACCAAACTGAATTCCATTCAATTCCAACTTATTTTGCTAAATTGGAAAACTTTACTTTGGAAAATTCCCAATAAATCTTAATAAAAAGATTTATAAATTCCAAATCACATTTCATTGTAAATCGGGTTAAAGAACGAATGTCGTTAAAAACACAGTTCAAAATAAACCCAATTCACATCCCATTTTATTCCAATTAAATGTTAATTTACTGGAAACTCTAATAATCTTAATTAAAAGATTTATTCTTTTCTCAACTGGGTTTAAGGACAGTGTTAACGAAGACACCATTCATGACAAACCCAAGTCCAATTCAATATTAAATACAAGGCTCTGCGTAGAAATTATGTCGGCTTATATTCAATATCAAATTCTGAAATCAACAAATATCGTATTTGAAATAACGATATATATATCTTCCAAATTCCTCCACAATATCTGTATAATCACGGAATCCAATATCGAAATATTCTGATTATAATTTCGATTCAAATCCCTTCCAATTCATATATTGGAAATTCCAGTTATTTTTAAAACCATTTCAAATCCAACTTATTTATTTAAAAATATTGGATTTATAATTCTAGTTCATATCGATAAAAAAAATATTTTTATCTTTTCAAATATGGAATTTTTCATCCCAATTCTTTCCAAATCATTTATTATGATTTTAAATAAATTATTGATACTTTGAATAATTTTATCAAGGCCCGTACAGTCGATTTCCAAAAACAGTCATCGAACTGCACTTACAACAACCATTTCCTAATTTGATTTGGATATAACTCCAAATCTAACTGTTAGATTTCAAATCCCTTATATTTGTTGAAAATCTCTTTTCGATACGAACCCAACGATTCCAGTTTTAGGAGAATCCAACGGTCGAATCTCCCATAATGTCAATTCGAAGTCAATGGTCGAAATTCGCGAACTACCGTGGCGCGGTGCGTTCTTTTAAGGCCATTAAATATATATAATATATATATTTCGTCGATTTCCTTTTAAAACGTATTTTATAAATTGTTTTAAATTTGTTTTCAAAACGATTTCAACTTCATATTCAATTTTAAATCAAAATTGAATATTCCATATCATTAATATATAAATGATAATATTTTCAGAACATTAGACTTTGAAATCACTTCCTTTTCAATATTCATTATGAAAATGAATAAAATCGATATAAATATCGCTTACGTCAGAATGGCGTTAATTTAATCAACACGGCTTTATATATTTCAATATTTTCGTGTCCATTCCAAATCAG
Organism: Allium sativum; assembly: GCA_030737875.1. Taxonomy (NCBI): domain Eukaryota; kingdom Viridiplantae; phylum Streptophyta; class Magnoliopsida; order Asparagales; family Amaryllidaceae; genus Allium; species Allium sativum. The sequence continues at coordinate 865,308,696 of CM060922.1, forward strand.
ACATCAAAATCATATTTTGATCTGTGATTATATATTATTTTAAAATATTAGTTATTTTAAAATATTCATTACTCGTCATTTTATAATATTTGTTAATTTAAAATATTTGTTCTTTCCGAATTGGAATCAGACACGGTCAATTACCATATAATTTTATTTATATGGATTTCATGCACACATGTACACAACAATAATCAAACATAGTCAACCATCATCCAGAGTGCATTACACAACTGCATAAGCGTTAAATATAAATAATTAATGCTTACAGTAGTCTGTCAACCCATCGATTGACATACAACTAAATATTGGGATTAGTGTATGTCCAATATCATCCCAATATCTGTGTGAGGTTTTCAAACAACAAACACTATTTATTATTTGTGCAGTTGGGTGATGTATAAAATATATCGTCCCAATCCATATCAGTCAAATGTGTGTATATAAACAAATCGTCCAATTTGTAAATGAATATTTATTTTATTCATTTACACATTAAAAATTATATTTTTAACTATAAAATATTTATTTCAACTCATGAATATTTTATACAGTCCAATTATATAATAAAAATGAGACTTTTATTATTTTAACATTTTTAGAAAATTTCGATAGCATAACAGCGCGATAGTAGAATCAGAATAAGTCTAGCCTTATCCCTCGCCTAATAATGGCTCGCGCCATGTACAAACCAAATTCTATCAATTCAATTCATTTTTCATCCCAAACCAAATTCAAACAATTAAACCAATCAACCAGACAACCAAACAAACATGGTTTCAAACAAAGGTATCGGGTGCTGCTAAGCACTGTCTGCATCCTAGTATATATATTTAACTATAAAATAAATTAGAATGAGGGATCCACTCCTCCAGTTCTGTTTCTGAATTTATGAACCATTTGGATTTGCCCGAAATTCCAACGCAGTCATTTCTACGCTATTCATAATAAAAATCACATTTTTAATTTGATGTTTGTATATTTAAAAATCACGTTTTTAATATGATGTTTATATATTTAAAAATTACATTTTTATAGCGCTACTTAATTATAAAAAACAAATTTTTTCTATTCTCTATTATATAAAAATCATATTTTTTTCTTTGCTACATAAAAAAATAATATTTTTTTATATTCTTAAACTCAAATCTTTTCATTTATAAAAATCCAATCTTTATATTTTTAAAAATCTAATTTTATACTTTTAAAAATCTAATCTTTATACTTTTAAAAATCTATTCTTTTTACTTTTAAAATCTAATCTTTTTCTATTCTAAAAATCTTAACTTTTCTATTTTAAAAATATAAGCTTTTCTATTTTAAAAATATAATCTTCTCTATTTTAAAATATAATCTTCTCTATTTTAAAAATATAATCTTCTCTATTGTAAAAATATAATCTTCTCTTTTTAAAAATATAATATTCTCTATTTTAAAAATATGATCTTTTCTCTTTTAAAAATCATTTTTTTTAATACGCTACATATATTATAAAAATCATATTTTTATAAATCAACTTCCTATATAAAAATCACATTTTTATTTGCTAATTTCATATAAATAAAAATCAAATCTTTATATGTTATTGAAAATCGTACTTCTATATTAATAAAAATCATAACTTTTTGTCATTAAAAATCATAATTTTATATATTTAAAAATTATAACTTCATATATAAATCAAACTTTTCAAACAATGCTTTCCATAAAATAAAAAAAATCAAATAAAAATCAATGCTTTAATAAAAAAATTAAATGGAAGGCTCACTGTGTTTTCTTCTCAGAGGGGGGTGGAGGGTTGTTGTTGATGGTCGGAGGTGGTCGGCGTTGGTGAAATGGGGGCAGCGGTAGCTTCTAGGGTTTAGAGGGGTTTGGAGGGGGCACGGTTTCAAATTGGAGAGAGGGGGGTTTCCCGTCGACGTGGAGGGTGGGGGGGTGTGCGACGGCCCGGCGACCAAGGGGGTGTGCCTCTAGCGGCGGCGATTTCCCTCCCCCCCCCCCCCCCCATCGCATGGTTTTTTTTAAATTCTCTGTCGTGAACGAGATAGAAGAGAGAGAGAGGTGAAAGTTTATAATAAAAAATATATATTTATTTTAGTGAAAATTAGGGTCACATCCTTAAAATAAAACTTAATTAAGCTCACATCCTCCTGTTTCAAAACATATAAATTACATCCCTAATTTCAAACAACGGCTAATGTTTTTACAAAACTGCCCTTTTTTTAATTCACGTCGTATTCACCTAGGTCGGATTTACTAATTACGTAATAAATCTTTTTTTCCTTTCCAGAAACCTATATTTTGTTCTCCATGGCGGCGCCGTCATCTATTGAAGCAAAACAAGAGCGATTAAGAGCAAATCAGGACGATTTTGGCAGATAGAAGTAGCGATCAGATTGAGGCGATAAAAATAATGGACTTCGAATTCATTCTTTGTCATAGCGGCGGCATCTTCTTCTTGATGTTCTGGACGTCGAACTCAAGCGAGATGAAATTCAATTTCATCGACGGTCTTTCCACAGATATATTTTGATCGAGTTTTTTTTTTAAAATGGATCCGTCCTCGTTAAGGTAAATTATACTGCATATTTTTTAAAATCAGTTCATTTGCAATTATCCATCTGCTTGTATGTATGTTTCTGCATGCCTGTACCCAGTTATCGTTTATATTTCCATGCTTGTATGCAATTTATGACAATATCTGCATGTTTATATGCACTTATTGACAATATTTCCATGTTTTTTATGCAGATATTTTACATATATGCATGCTTGTATGAATATATTGACAATATCTGCATGCTTTTATGCAAATATTTTCACTGTTTTGCATGCTTGAAGTCAAAAATTAATAATATCTGCATGTGTTCGACGATGAAATTGACAATATCTTCTTCCTGATGTTCTGGACGTTGAACTCATGCGAGATGAAATTCAATTTATGTATTTATGTATGTATGTTTCTGCATGCCTGTACCCAGTTATCATTTATATTTCCATGTTTGTATGCATTTTATGACAATATCTGCATGTTTATATGCAGTTATTGACAATATTTCCATGTTTTTTATGTAGATATTTTACATATATGCATGCTTGTATGAATATATTGACAATATCTGCATACTTTTATGCAAATATGAAGACTAATGCTTTTATGCAATTATCCATCTGCTTGTATGTATGTTTCTGCATGCCTGTACCCAGTTATGGTTTATATTTCCATGCTTGTATGCAATTTATTACAATATCAGCATGTTTATATGCACTTATTGACAATATTTCCATGTTTTTAATGCAGATATTTTACATATATGCATGCTTGTATGAATATATTTACAATATCTGCATGCTTTTATGCAAATATATTCACTGTTTTGCATGCTTGAAGTCAAATATTAAAAATATCTGCATGTGTTCGACGATGAAATTGACAATATCTTCTTCCTGATGTTCTGGACGTTGAACTCATGCGAGATGAAATTCAATTTATGTATGTATGTATGTTTCTGCATGCCTGTTCCCAGTTATCATTTATGTTTCCCTGTTTGTATGCATTTTATGACAATATCTGCATGTTTATATGCAGTTATTGACAATATTTCCATGTTTTTTATGTAGATATTTTACATATATGCATGCTTGTATGAATATATTGACAATATATGCATGCTTTTATGCAAATATGAATTATGTTTTGCATGCTTGAAGTCAAATATTAAAAATATTTACATGCCTGTATACAGATATACAGTATTTTTGCATATTTGAATGCATGTAATACGAGTATTTGTACACATGTATTCATTTGTTATGTAAATTATTCAAACAAACATGATAATGTTTTATAAATTTCTGCAGCGTTGATTGTAGCATGTTTGTCATTAACTTGGCGAAACAGAGAATTCATAACCAAGAAATCATTGAAGATGAGGAAGTATATGGTGCTGTGGCTGTTAATGAATAAAGTTTTGAGCTTGATGAAACAGACAAGTGATAACCAAGAAATCATTGAAGATTAGAATATAACAAACCTAGTGATTAAAATGATTAAAACTGGTGTTTATATTTCTGATGAAAGTGTTGAATGATGTTTTATTTTTGAATCACGTGAAACTGAGTATGTAGTTCTTTGGAAATTTATATTCTGTATGTAGTTCTACTACATTTTCTTGATGTTATCAAATGTTGCTCTCTTATTTACAATTATAAATAATATATTGCATACTGTTATGCATTTTTTCAACTTAATTGATTACTCAACTGTTGTTATTTGCAACATTAGTCCAAAAAACGCTAATACTATTTTTTATAATTATTAACGTACTACTGTTGATCATAGTTGCATATAAGTGTGCCATTATTTTGAATATTTTCATGCAAATGTTCAAAAGTTCTGGAATTTCGTATACTCTCTTTTAAACTTGCAACTGTAGAAATTATGTGCACGCAGTTAGTGTTTGTATTGTTTGCATATTCGTATGCAACTAATACTAATAATTTCATATAAGTATTCTAGTATTTAACTTCTGGAATCCATATTTGCAACTTTTCTTTATATTTGCATAGAATTACGCTAATATTTTGAATTACTGCACACGAGTAAGTATAAATTTCAGGTTATCATATACAATCAAAATAACTTGAAGCCCTACATAATAATAATAATCAACAGTTCGTAGTTTGAAAACAATATACCAGTTCAAATATTCACAAAAAACTCTAAACATCTAATTTTCTAGTTTTTTTTTACGTTCTTAGCATTCGAGAGTAACTAGTTCTGCATCTATTCTCAATATATACATATCTGTATGCAACTTTTTTTCAAACATGCAGAAAAACAGAATATAGAATAGATGTATATTTGTATGCACAGATCCAGAATATTTGCATATAAATATGCAGATTTATTATTATTTTGCTGAATTGATTAATTCTTAAATTCCAGTTTTACTTCACGTTGTAAGCAATCAAATTTGTACCTTTTTTCCGCTAATTCTTGTAGTTTGATGATGACGACAGCGAAGCAAAACAGGAAGATATTGATTAAAATTATAAACACCGGCTTTTGATTATAAATCGCGATTTATTGATTGACGGTTTTGCAGAATTGTGGGATTGGGGTGTCGCGCGAGATAAGAAGATCGATCGTACTGAGTAAACGATGATGAATCGACGTTGGAGTGATCGAAGGTTGTGCAGAATTATACGATTAGGGTTTTGAGCAACAAAAAAGGAGCGATTGACTGAGTGAATGGCGACTGACTCGTTGTTGGATAATTTTGTTACAGCGTAAGGTTAGAACTGTAATTTTTTTAGGGGAATTTCAAAATTAGGGATGTTTTCTACATTCTTTTTATCAGCGTGTTTTTTTTATATTTTGAAACTTAATAGGGACCTGTAAAAAACGCACCCTTTATTTTAATTTATCCAAAAAAAGTAACTTTTTCATTCGATCTCCAAACGAGACTGAATGACTGTAGACCCTAGCAAATTACCCCCATTCCGAACACAATGGGATAGGTTTCGTAAGGCAATTCTAATGTTTCAATCAGTTTTTATCAAATTCAAAATAAAAATATTGAATTTAAACGCACATTTTAATATATCGGGGCCACATACGGACTCCAAAAATTCCAAAAAAATAAATATCGCTATGTTTTGACGATACGGTCCTAACAAAACTAATTTCATCGAATTTGAAGACCGTTCGAAAAACGGTCATTTTCCAGTCGATTAAATTCAAACTAAATTGACCAAACACGTTTAAATCCACCACGCTCACATATTGATTCTAAGAATTATGAAAATTGGAGTCTAGCAATAATTTGACATTCCAGATCCAACGAAAGTGGTCTCGTTAAAAATCGAGGTCGTTTGCAAAATTTCCACTTGTAAGGGCTATATATTATAAAAATTCTATAGCGACTATTCTGAATATTCAACTGGACATAACTTTTTATTCCCGTTATGAAATATGGATTTTTCAGATTCATTGGGAAGATATTTTCAAACTAGTTCAAATATTTCTAGTTTTACTAAAATCCGATTTATTTTGTATCCTGTACATTCATTTGAAATTTGAAATCGAATTTTCAAACTACCGCGCCATTTTCAATCCCTTTAATAATTAAAATAAATATTTATATTCAAAATTCGATTTAAATAAATTCATACATTTTAATTCTATTCAAAATAAATTTCTAGTCGTAATTATTTAAAACAGATCATTCTAAATATTCAAAATTCATTAAAGTTGCCAAAATAAAAAAATTAAGTTGGTCCCGATTTTCTGGGTTGTTACTTATTGATTAAGTGCTCTCACTTTATCCCCATTAAGAATAAGCAGATGGTAGCTTCGTTGACATCAGTGTACCTTAGAGAGATCGCCCGGAAAATAGAGCTTCCTATAATATTTTTAGTGATCGAGGCCCCATCTTTAAGAGCAAGTTTTGGAGGAGTCTGCAGAAGGCATTGGGGACACAGCTACGACTTAGTACCGCCTATCACCCTCAGACAGATAGACAGACGGAGATAGTTAATAGTATTCTCGAGGATTAATTATGGCTGTGTATCACAGACTTTAGAGGGACTTGGGAGGAGCATATTCCCTTGGTAGAGTTTGCATATGATAACAACTATGAGACGAGCATTAGTATGACTCCATTTAAGGCCTTATATGGACGACCCTACAGATCACCTACATATTGGTGGGAGTTCACAGGCAGACTTCTACTTGGACCTGAGATGGTTAGAGAGACTTCGGAGAAGGTAGATTAGATTTTGGTGGCAGATGAAGGCAGATCGAGACAGGTAGAAATCGCATGCAGATCAGCAGAGGATAGACCTAGAGTTTGAGATAGAAGACATGGTTTTTGTTAGGGTGTCACCTTTGAGGAGTGTTGTTTGGTTTGGCTCAGTAGGTGTATTGGCACTGAGGTTTGTAGGGTCATTTTCTATAGTGGAGAGGGTTGGTCAAATGGCCTCGATATGAGTGCAAAACTTTCACTTGATTGGTTCCTAGAAAAAGATTCCATGCTCAGTTGCTTTGTTATGAAATATCCTTTTTCACTTTCGTGTTCATGTCCTTTTCATGTGAACATTGGTATAAATAAGTTGAAACATCTAATGTTTCCTCTATTTTTATGCTTTGCACATATGTGCATATGTGGGTGTGTGAGAGAGATATGGGAGGTGTGTCTTGCTGGGATAAAATCCTTTCCTCATGATTTGCAATTTTGTAGATGTGGCAGTGCTTTAACCTAGTAACAAAAGTTACATGCATTGAGTAATAAACTTTAACTCAAGTATTATTTTTTAATTAGCTAGTATAGATGTGCCTTTACAGTTTCGTGTGTCCTTTTATAATTTTTTTTCTTTATATTGACTGTAAAACTTGCTTCAAACGTGATAAAATTAAGCTTTAGTTTCTAGCAAAGAGTTGATCTTTTGTCAAAAAAGTGCATACGGTGGGATTATTATACTTTTCATGTCGGTAGAAAAATTAAATATCATTAGAAAATTTTAAAGTAAACCGATTGTAAAGAAGAAACAATTAACTAACACATAGCCTGCAGAATGAAAAGGTAACCTGAAAGTATGCATTTCACTAAACTGTATAATTGTGTTGATACAATAGAATAATTGCTAACATAATTTTCATAAATAGATTGGTAGGAAATTATCTAAGTTAAACAAATTAGTATAAGATTTGATTAGCTTACTAATTTCATTAAATGTGATTTCTTGAATTTAAATTTGATTTGCGTGCGTATTTTGAGTAAAAAAATAAGAAGTGTTGGTTCTTAATAAAATTTGTTTGCAAAGTATGTTCTTTTTGACATGTAATATGCAATCCTTGGATTTTCCTATTCTTTTTTCTTCACACTTCATATTTGTTTTTCCTTTTCTATTCTTTAGATTGACCAAGCTTTAGGTTAAAAATATGAAATTCGATACTATTTCATCAGTTTTGATGGTTTAGATATATGTGTAGTTATATTTAATTACATACATATATCAAAATTAGATTCATACAGTAAATCATGAAGTTTAAGCTTCACATCAAAGAGATATTCAAACTATAAGTTTAACCTTCTTTTTTAGTTGAGAAGCATGTACAAAACATGATTTTGTTTAATTTTCTGTAGAAAGATTTTGTATCGAATAATATTTACCAAAATTTATTTAGAATTCAAATCTTGTATATATTTGGCAATGGCACTTGTCAGTAGACCGATGAACATCCAATTCAAGCTTACAAAAAAGCTGATCAATATCCAAAATGGATGAGAGTAAGATCCAATTTATAGCCCACTAAAAAATGTGGAAAGCCTTATATGGCCTCGATCTATAGGTGAAAATTCATTGTTTTGAAACAAAAGTTGAAAAATTATAGCAACGTGGTATCTACAATATCTAAAATCATGCTTATAAACTGTAATTTGTAAACTATTTATATTTAAATTAATTCTTATATACTACACATTATGATGTGTCGTGCTCTCTTTGTATTTTATTTTTTTGTTTACCTTATTATTCCAAATTAAATTAGCTATTGGTCCATAACATTTCAAGCGTAATTAATACAATGCATCTGAGTTATTAATACACCTTCTTTGAATATTTAATACCAACACCCAAAAAGATTTTTTTTTTTAGTAATAATGTTCATGATATTCACAATTCATGGCTATCATTTTTTCTCTGTTAATGGCAGCTAATCTTCATTGACTATCCGTCTAATTGTTGTCCATAGGTCCTCAAGTATAGAATTTTCTCCCCCTCCCCCCCATTTTTCTTTCTATCACTTTTACTTTCCTTTTCTGATAGCTGTTTTTACCATTTTTTTGCAAACATTCATGCAGTTACTTAAGTTTTAACTTATTTTCTTTTGAAGCAGTGGAAAGTACTTTGAATGGCTTGATTGGATGCAATATGCTAAATATTAAAGAAATGTGCCATTGCTAAAATTGGTTTTATGACATTATCAGACATATATATGTCACTGCAAAAATTGATCTTCATATATCTCACTGCTCATGTAAATTATTTTGATGTTAGGTAAAGATAACCTACTCCAAGTTCAACATCACATTGAGTTAATGTATAAAACATCGCACAAAGCTCTTTCTTCCCATGTATGACTTATTGTGTGCATGTAAAATGTCATAATGTGCTACTTTAATTTTCCTAAGTGCATACTATATGGTTTAGGCTATTAAATGCCATATGTAATATGTATCACTAATTCTGAATTCAAATACTTTAATCTCATGCCTTCTCAATATTTGGTTGAATTCCTTCTATCTCCAACACCACATACTTGTTTAATAATTCTCATTATTTTTGTGAGAGTTTTTCTTAGTGTACAATTAAAGTATAGGTTTTTTCCTCCTCTTTTTTATCGAATATCTTCTCCAAAGTTCAACCATTCATATGCTAAAAAGAAATCACACTCTAAGTAGTTCAACGACTGATGATTGCTTTTATGTTGCATGATGTATTGTCATATATGCCCTAATGCCAAAATTTATTATTTCAAATCAAATTAGGAACTTTTTACTTATAATATAATTATGAAGAATGCAAGGCCAAGATTTGTTTATATACATGCATCTCTTTCTTACAGATTTGAGAATCCAGTGTCACTTAACGCACATAAAGTGACCAGGTATGTTCACTCTTTGTTTTATGGGTTATTATATACACTAGAAGTTCAATAGTATTCCATACATGTTATTTAATCCTTATTAAATGGAAAATTCAAGAGTGCAATTTAGTTGAGTCTTATTTTTAGTGTTTTTGATGTTAATGATAGATGGATAGTAGACGATTTAAATAATTGATGGAATATATGGTAACATAATATTAGGACAATAAAGTTATCCGTAGTGCTGCAATAAATTTAATGAAAATATGGACCTTTAAGAAATTGAATTTGATGAAACCTAATTAGAAATAATTGGATTAGAAGTTTTCCTGCATGAAATTAACAATATATGAGGATCATTGGTTTTTAGTAAGCTCAGTGTACCAATGAAAAAACCGCTGTAGTTTTTTAATATTTCCATATGTATTTACTTTTATTCTACATTTTTTGGTTTCTTTTTGCATAAACATTTTTTTAGAAACTTGGTACTTTATTATATATATAGAAAATTTTACTTCCTTAGTTGTACAACTCATAACAAGTGGCAGACTACTCACTCTTGTAAAACTCACCGTTACGGAGACTTTGTACAAACTAAAGAGATAAAATCAATGACGGTATAAAAGAAAAACCTAGCTCAGACTATTTAAAATACTATCTAAAAGACCAAAAAAAAAAATATGTCACTCTTTTATCGAATGATACTGTTACCCTAAGTTCCAGAAGAAGAGCCTAGACCAAAATCAAGTAAAATAGACAGTTTTTTGAGCTTCTTCGCCTTCTTCTTCTTTCCCTCGAACTGTCTTACCATCTTTTCCCATTCTGGGTTGTCAACAACTTCATCTGTAGCATCTGCCTGGGCATCCTACACTGCTTCATCAGAACTGTCTTTGCGTGCCATCCACGATCTTGTCCTTGTGCAATCTCTTGTATTATTGTCCCTGCTGAGGCAGTTAGTTGCCTCCATTACATCAGCAGCATCCATGGATTTCATATCATCATGGTCAGTAGTATACATATCACTTTCTATCTGCGATGTACTATTCTTCTGTGCATGCAAATGATTTGTCAGTTAGTCATGCATGCCTTCAGGAAGCTTGTGAGAAAGATTAGTGGAAATCAGCACCTCTGAAGTCTGTCCATTAGGGTATATATCTATTGATGGCAAAATATGTCGTAAACACCCAAGATTCTCAATTACTTAAGAATTATAGTTTTGCCCATAAAAGTAAGTGCGGAAAGTAGTAAATAACACGAGAGATTTATAGTGGTTCGGCCTTGCGAGAGACATACATCCACTTTGGAAGAGTCGTTGGAATATTACTAATAACAAAGAGTTACAATGTTGAGACTATCTCATGACATCCATTTACATACATCTCTAAGTTATATGAGGTCATAATTGTCTTATGCAAAATATTAGGAAAAAGACACTTTTTCCCTTCTTCTTTCTTAAAGCATAGATGTCATTAAAGTGGCTACTTGGAGCTCTCAAGAGATGTTAAATCACAAAATTCCAACCCTTTTGAAGTGTGAGCTTGAGGGGTATTTATAGTGTAGTGGTTAGGTGGGAGTAAGGTAGGAGTAAATAGAAGTAGGGGACCACACCATAAATTTCGTATCCCATAATGCCAACCATCAGAATCTCGGAACCCTTTGTGCTCGTACCCAAAAACTCGTACCCCTCCCTGGGGTACGAAATTTGTGCCTCGAGGGGTACGAAAAATGTTGAAATGGGCACAGTGGATCGAAGACAATGGAGCTTGTGACTTTATAGGATTCAATACGCTGGTTTGGCGATGTTTGGAGGAGTGGCGAGGTTCTTGTCGGCGCGATTCCTCTTCATCCCCTTTCCTTTATTCCTTAGCGACACTCCAAGCTTTAACTTCACTCGATACATTGAGTCGAGCGTGCCATGCATACTTTTGGGAAACAGACTAAAAGGCCGGTTAATATTTTCCCCTCAAAGTACGTCTTATTTTGGCATGATGTGCTTTGTGTTCGTTGAAGTAATTATCGAGTCATCGACTTTTCCTGTAAACTTATGAAAAATAGACATTAGTTGTTGAGTTGGTTTATTGTAGAATTGTAAATGAGTCATTGTTGGTACGACGGTGTGTTTACGTCGTTAAGTTCATGCATTACATCACGCTCGCGCACTCGTAAGCATTCGTGTATACGTGCATTGTGTATGTGTATATATATATATATATATATATATATTGTTGGCTTACTTTGTGATTAAGCTATACAAAGTAGAAGAATTACTCAACGAATGTACTCAACTGTATAGAGTAGAGCAAAAGATCATCTGGATTGGTTCGGATGCCCCGAACCGAACCCCTTCGCCTCGCCATGCATCAGCCAAGAGATTGGAAACAGTTAACATCCTCAGATCGGTTTGATAGCTCCACTCCGAAGCTTTTTTTGTCTCTCCGAACCAGATCTAGTGGAACCAAAGCAATGGTTATGTCTCACGTTCCTGAAGACGCGGAGCGATTTCACCCCTCTTACCCACGTTCTCAACGCGCTGGCAGGATCATGAAGCAAGTAAATCCGAACCGAACGGGATGGTCGACACGTGGCACCTAACCGAACTACATTTCTTCCTATATATACACCAAACAGCTCCATTTGAAGGGATGTTTTTGCAAATTATGGGCTCTCTCCTCCATGGAAACCGAATTTCACTGTTTTATTCCGATCATTATCAATTTTTGGAGTATATTTCATCAAAGATTAAGTGAAATTATGCATTGTATTTGTATTTTAATCATCAATCAATGAGGTATAAAGTGGACGAATGCTCTTTAACACCGAACCACTATAAATCATGTGTTCTCTTTGTTTTTCTATTTTAATTGTCATTGAATTGGGTGTTAGAACCATTTTTGGATCTAATATTTTGGTGTTTTCACTGAGAAGCTTTGAATTCTCAACGTTTAGGATTATCGTTCTACTATTTGGACCCTTAAGTTCAAAGAAGTTAATCCACTTTCTTCGGCATTCTCAGACACTTTATGACTAATCTCTAAATAATTGGATATTATGGCCAAAGGAAAAGGAAAAGAAGTGCAAAATGCTAGGGAAAATGAGGCAAGTGAAGATCAGCAAGTCATGGTTGTGACTAGGTCGCGGGACAAAGCTCGGGAGTCAACCGGTCCTATCCTGAAGCTCCGAACCGAATGGAAAATGTAAACCCGACCCGGTTGGGCGATGTGAACCCGAACCGAATCGGTTTCCCTAGTGTTGCTCGCACTCCCCCCGAACCGATCTGGTTATGCAACCATTGTCCGATCCGATCCGAACGTGGAAGATGTTGGTGTTTCTAATCGAGCTCCTACCGATGCTCCGATACCGGCGACAACAACTAGTGGTCAGCCTACTCCCTCTGCACTCGTCACGCACGTAGATTTTTTGCGCTTGCTTGATATGCTTGAGAGCACTAGGGATGCTTTAGAGGATCATAAATGTGATAGTGTTCTTATGATGGAGAACATGAAAGTTATGAGCAAGGAGATAAGTCAGCTTCGCGGATAAAAAGTTTCCTCTCCCGCTCATCATCCGACCACGGGTCATTCATCATCTTCAGACGAAGAACGCCCGCGTGAAAGGAGGCCATATGAAAGGCCCGAGAATCTGGACCAATTGACATTTGGATCTTTGGGATCCCGTGAGGACGTGGCCCGCGTTCTAGGGCCCGACGATCCAAGTTTGAGAGAACCAATGCTGTTACTGATGCGAGAATCACGCGTCCTTCCCAAGGATCCGAACATTACTAATCCCACTCCAGGGCAACTTCTTCAGCCTGTTGGTCCCGTGAATGATCGGAACCGCACGGGATGAGGAAGCTCAGCCACCAATCGAAACCAAAGGGCGTCGCCTGAAGTAGGCACTAGACATGTCAGAGGAGATAGAAGTGTAGATCCTGAACCTACCCTAACCAATGCAGAAGTAGAAGCAATGGTGCGTCAAATCATGGCCAATAGTCGCCGCTATACTAACGAGGATTGGGGTATTGAGCATAGTCACATCCCATTCACCGATGACGTTTTGGACTTCCAATTCCCTAGACTATTCAACTTTCCATAGATGGATCGATATGCCGGGAGAACAGATCCGGGACAATACCTGTTGAGGTATGCTTGGTATATGAACACAGCTACCAGGCCTGACGCTGTAAAATGTAAAGCCTTCCAGATATATCTAGAAGATGTTGCATTAGTGTGGTTTACTTGACTTCCCCCACGATCGGTGTCGAGCTTTAAAGAACTATGCGAGCGTTTTATGAATCAGTTCCAGCTCCATACCCAGAAAGCTAAAAGTGTTATTGAACTATCTAGAATCAAACAAGCCCCTGGAGAGTCTCTGAAGTTGTACCTGGACCGTTTCAACTCAGCAGTTACCGAAATAAGCGATCCCCACGAACCAACCATTTTGATGGCCTTAATAGATAGGGTCGATCCTGATACTGAATTTGGAGGATATCTAGCGGGAAAACCACCATTGACAAGGGAGGTATTCTATGAAAAGGCGAATATTCGCTTTCGACGGGAGGAAATATACCCAGTCGAAAAAGAAAGTCTGATGGAGCTTCAAAAGAAGATATTCAAAGTAATGTGGCTGTGAAACAGTCCGGCGACAGATCGGGGAAGGTTGAGGTAAACGTTGGTAACAAAAATGGAGGAAATAACAACAGGAACGGAAATGACAGTAAAAAAACCGAGGAACTAGAAATAGGCCTTAATTCCAAACTTATGAAAACTGCACACCGTTGAATGATATGTTGGAAAATATCCACCTGGATACTAACAATGTCTCACAGTAAAAGAAACCTCCTCCAGAGACACCACTAAGAAGGAGCTTGCAACCGGAAAATTTTGTCTATTTCACGAACCCACGATCACTCTACTAATGAATGTCAGCTTTTAAGGGACGTTGTTGAAAAATTGCCATGGGAAGGAAAGTTAGATGAATATAAGGTTGCCCGGACAGATAGGGGGCAAGAAGGCCAGGCCCCGAATCAAAATCAGCCTGCTCCTAAACACACAGCTCAGCAAAAAGGGAAAGGAATCGTCAACAACAATATAGTAGGGGGTCCCTATCCAGCTGGCCATAGATACAGGGCAATGGACCAATATGTTAATGCGGCCAAGCACTTCGATGTGGGGGAATGCAGCAACTTCGAAGATACCGCCCCGGTGAAGCAAGAGAAAACAATGTCATATGATGTCATATTTCGGGACAGAGATGATACTGGAGTTCAATCACCTACCGATGACCCATTGGTGATCACTACCACTATCGGTCCGACTCTAGTTCATAAGGTATTAGTGAATAATGGGAGTTCGGTTAATATTCTCT
The DNA here is from genome assembly GCA_030737875.1 of Allium sativum. Lineage (NCBI taxonomy): Eukaryota > Viridiplantae > Streptophyta > Magnoliopsida > Asparagales > Amaryllidaceae > Allium > Allium sativum. The sequence goes on from CM060922.1 coordinate 865,323,712, forward strand.
TTAAGAAAGCAATCGATCAGATGAAACTCGAACCAAAAGATTTGAAGCCTTGTGAGGGATGGATACGCGGCTTCAATGGGGCCTCGACAACTCCAATGGGATATGTAGAACTTTCAGTGACATTGGGATAAGGAGATCGCCGGAGAGTGAGAATCCTCTCGTTTGTAGTTCTAGACATCGACTCACCATATAAAGCATTTTTAGGCTTGCTGGTCCTCGCAGAATTCAGGGCCTGCATCGCTCCCTGGTGCCTATTGTTGAAATTACCAACCGAAGCGGGAGTGGGAGTAATGAAAGGTGATCAAGCCACCGGACGAGCTTGATGCATGATAGAATTGAAGATGTTTCTGAAAGGGTTAAACATATAACCTAAAGACGCTTCCTCTCCTGTTAAGGAGAATTCAACGTAGCAATTAAAGAATATGTCGCCTAGGGAATCGCCTGACGAAATTCCCAAAGATATTGATCCTAGGGAAGACGAAGAACCAGGAATTAGAAAGGTGACACCCAATGAGGCGACTATTGATATCCCAATCGATAACGACGACCCGATAAAGGTCTTGAAGATTGGGTCTCATTTAGATTTTTTTCGGACGAAGGAATTGACTGATTTTTTGAGAGCAAACCTCGATGTGTTTGCCTGGACTCATGCAGACATGTGTGGGATTTATCCCGTGGTTATGAGCCACTCGCTAAGTTTAAACCCAAACAACCCTCCAGTCATGCAGAAAAGACGTATGTTAGGCCTGGAAAGATCAGCCGCCTTAAAGGAAGAAGTAGAGAAGTTAGAGAACAACGGGTTTATTAGAGATTCGACATATCCCGACTGGATATCGAATCCCATCTTGGTTAAAAAATCAAATTGAAAATGGCGGACATGCATTGACTTTTATGATTTGAACACAGCTTGTCCAAAATATAGCTTCCCTCTTCCCAGGATTGATTAGCTGGAGGACTCGACAGTCGGACACGAACTTCTCTCCTTCATCGACGCGTATTCGGGATATAACCAGATCCCCATGCATGTACCAGATCAAGAGCATACAAGGTTTATGATGAATTTGGGATTATACTGCTATGTGGTAATGCCATTTGGACTAAAGAATGCCGGAGCAACATATCAGCGCTTGTTAAATCGAATGTTCCATAATCAGATTGGGAAAACAATGGAAGTCTACGTAGATGACCTGCTTGTAAAGTCAAGGCCGTCTTCTGATCATACGAAAGATTTGGTGGAAATGTTTGACATTTTGCGGAGGTACGCGATGAAACTAAACCCCTTAAAATGCTCATTTGTGGTTGCATCAGGGAAATTCCTTGGTTTCATTGTGATTTCTCGAAGGATCGAAATTAATCCTGATAAAATAGCATCAATCAAGAACATAGAAAAACCACTGAAGATTAAAGACATTCAAAGCTTAGCTGAAAAAGTTGCGGCAGTGAGCATATTCATTTCCAAAGCCACAGACAAATGCGTTCCATTCTTTGATTTAATTAAACTAGGGAAACGTAATTTTGAATGGACCCCCCGACTGTGTAGAGGCCTTCCAAATTATGTTGAACTTGTTAGAGAAGCCCCCAATGCTGTCGAAGCCGGCGGATCATGAGGACCTGTTCGTATATTTGGCAGTGTCATCTCATGCTGTCAGCATAGCTTTGGTGCGTGATGAAGACAAGATCCAAAGGCTGGTGTACTACGTAAGCAAGAAGTTAGCATCTGCCAAACGCAATTACCCGAAAATAGAAAACTCGCTTATAGTCTCTTAATTGCATCCTGAAAGCTACACCATTACTTTCAAGCTCACCCGATAGTCATATACACCGATCAGCCACTGAGACAAGTGTTACAGCAACCCAAAGCATCAGGACGATTACTTAACTGGAATATCGAGTTTATCCAATTTGACTTAAATTTTCAGCCAAGGAGATCAGTAAGGGGACATGCCCTAGCTGACATCATAGCAGAATTCACAATTCTCGAGGAAGAAGCAGTGTATGACAAGACTGTCACTTCACAGCATAAGTTAGAACTTAGCCCATGCAAATTATTTACGGATGGGGCTAAGAATGATCGAAGGACCGGCGCTGGAGTTGTCTTAACTACTCCTGAAGGACGATCCATTTACTACGCCTTGCGGTTGGAATTCTCAGCCACCAACAATGACTCTGAAAACGAGGCCCTGATTACTGGGCTAAAACTCGCTAAGGAACTAGGGATAAAGACACTGGACATATTCTGTGACTCCAAGATAGTTTTCTGCCAAGTTTGAAAGGAATTCGAAACCAGGGGACCCTGAATTGTCACTTACCTTGAAAAAGTAGAGGATTTACTAGGTAACCTGGAACATTACAGCATAATTCACATCACGAGAGCAGAAAACCAAAAGGCAGGGCAACAGCTAAGTTATCAAGTTCTGGCAACCCATAAGAAACCGAGATGGTTTCAATAGAGATATTGGAATCACCAAGCTTTGACCAAACGGAAGTCGAATCAGCCCTGGAAGCTAAACTAGAAAGGGAGTCATGGACGACACCGATTAAGAATTACCTTAGAAGTGGAACTCTCCCATCGAAAAAGAGAGAAAGACGAGCTGTAATACGTAAAGCCGCATGGTACATTTTACAGGATGACGTCCTTTACCGCCAAGTATTTTCCACGCCCCTACTGTGGTGTATAGCACACGACGACATCAAGCATGTACTAAGAGAAGTACATGAAGGTGAGTGTGGAGATCCCACTAAGGCCAAACTTTGGCGAAGAAAGTATTACGATATGGCTATTTTTGGCCTACCGTAAATAGAGATGCAGCTGATCACTCACGAGCTACGATAAGTGCCAAAGATTTGCTAAACTTCCAAGGGCACCCCAAGACAGCATAAATCAATGGTCAGTTTATGGCCGTTCGCAATATGGGGATTAGACATCATCAGGACCCTTCCAATCACTAAAGGAGGAGCTAAATATGCGATCGTGGCTGTGGATTATTTCACAAACTAGGTGGAGGCCGAACACTTGACCATGATCACGACAAGAAAAGTGATAAGCTTTGTTGTCAGGAATACTATTTGTCGATTTGGGATACCAAAAACCATTATAACCAATAATGGAACCTAATTCGATAGCTTAGAATTTAGAAACTTTTTCCAGAAATATAAGATTGACAAGAGGTATACTGCTGTAGCTCACGCACAATCAAACGGATGAGTTGAAGAGATAAATAAAGTTATTAAAGAAGCGGTTAGAACGAGAAAAATCCATATGAGTTGAAAAATTACCACTAGCTTTGTGGGCCTAACGGACGACCTTCAAGATGGTAACCGGTCACACCCTTTTTTCACTCTCCTTTAGATCCGAAGCGGTAATCCCGGTGGAGCTTAAAGTCCCCTCTCATAGGGTGACATATTATGACTCGATAACAAATAAAGCACTCCTCCTCTAGTCTATGGACATGATTAAAGAGAAAAGGGACGAAGCGGACTTGCACGCATCAAGGCACCGACGGCAAGTGGCACACTATTATGACAGAAAGTTTCATCCTCGGACCTTTGAACCTGGTGATCTAGTGCTAAAGCGAGTCTTCCCGCCTCCAGTTCATTTAGGTCCAAAGTGGGAAGGGCCATATACCATCCAACGGAAGCTTGATACAAGAGCTTTCAAGTTAACGACCGTTGATGGTGAAGAAATTCCTAGGGCCTGGAATGCCTAACATTTGCGGCGATACTTGACTTGAATTTGAACTATTTTCTTTTGTTTTATAAGCCATGTAAAAAGGCACAACTTGCCTAGAGAAGTCTAGTTAGTATAAACAAAAGATTATAATGTGGACATAGGTCGCGACTTAACCGAACCACTATAAAATGTTGTGTGTGATTTACTTTTACCATTCGAATTTTGTTTCATGCATATCCTGTGATTGTCATAATGTAAGTTGAAAATATTAGAAATTTGAATCGATATTAGAGCAAATGGGATAATCGTTTGCGTAATGACATATAAAGGACGGGAAGCTGACGTCCCAAACTCTAACTCTCACGAGTCGAGAGAGAGTATAAAGAACAGGAAGACGACGTCCCTGAGGCGTGAAGGTGCACCATGCCAAAAGACTGCCTCGAATCCACTCTAACCTAACTGTACGACACAAGAATATAAAGGTACTAGGAATAAGTACCAAGGGAAAAGAATCTTAGTCCCATTAAAAGGGATGGGGGCAGTCTGATGTCAAACCTAATCAATCTCGAACAAGCCCTGTCCGTGCATTATATTCAAGATTGATTGGGGGCATAAACGCCACACACCCCGTCGTCAATTATTTATTTTATTTAAGCAGCAATCCCTGCCAGTGATATTTTTCTATTTATACACTTGCAAGGAGACATAACTTTGACTTAAAATTGCAGTTTATCACTTATGCTTGTTCATCTTTCGACACTAATAGAAATTAGTAACAAACTTGCCAGTACTTGACATAGTGGGGAACGAACTACTTTATTTACATGACTACAGGTTCATACAAAAAGACTAAACAAAGAAATGCGAGGGCCACATTCGCTACAACTACAGTAGGCCAAAGGGAAATCGAAGCAAAAGATAAAAACTGCTTTTCTCTTGGGCTATGGAGTAGATTTTGCTTTTTTAGCAGCTTTGAGCTTGTCTTTCTCCTCCTTCTCGGCCTCAGTCAAAACACACTTCGATTTCTTCTTCCCTGGATCTGGAACACTGGGATCAATAGTAGATTTTTTAGCAAGCTCCTTAGTGATTGACCTAGTTAAAAATTTGACAACAAACCTTAACCCAAGAGGGACTACAGTAAGAGGTTTAAGACTCTCAGGATCTTCCTCCTCAACTTTGGATTTTAGAAGTTTATCTCGCTTCTCCTTCAAATCGGCCAAAGTCATGTTGTGAGCATTCCCCGAATCACCAGTTAAGAAAACCTTATCATCCCCATCATGCCCGTCATTACCACCATCATCGTTCAAGGCATCTTTTCAGCGCCTTTTCATCCTTTTTCTCTAGCACCTTTTCAGCGAGTTTTGATATGGTGGTTCCTCCTAATTGCTCATCCATTTTCTAAGTGATATTTGCACCTACAGAGCAAGATGAAACAGTTATTAACTCAGGAGAAAACTCATATTCTTTAATTGGTTGTTCAACTATTTGACGAAAAGTTGAGACGACGTTAACAAACTGAGGTGAAAAGATGGAGATACCTTTGGATGATTTTTCAACAGGAGTAATGGGAGTCTCCAAATTTGTTTCGGTAATAGGAGATAATAAAGGCGCCTTGGGAATCCCTGGGTTCTCTGGATCATATCCTTCCATTTCAATGGGACCAGGGGCAGAAGAAGAACCAGTTTCGATAGTTTCTTTCCCCTTAGCCTGGCGTTTTCCATCCTCAATGGCAGCAGCAATAAGTTTGCACCTTTCATCCAAGCATGTTGTTTCCTCTCCCCTCAGATATTTCTCCATTCACTTGTCCTCATCGATCGAATCCACATGGAGTTCTTGCTTTTCCCATTCGATTATTTGATCCCATCCATATACCAGGGGAATAGGATAATCTTTCAGCCACGCAATGTCACGGTGATGGATCACCTGAGCAAAAAATCCAATCATAGTTTCAGCACTATCATCCAACTCTTTTTGAGCATCTACAAGCTGATCATTAATTTTCTCGACCTGCTGTAAAGCTACACTCGCATTCCCCTCGGCAAGAGATAACCTTGTTTCAACCTCCAGCAATTTGGCTTCGAGCTCAGCATTCTTTTTAGCTAATTTTGCTTTCTTCTTCTCGAGACAAGTGCATACCAGCTTTGCAATGGTGCTTTCAGACTTAGCACCATCGGCTTGTCTCTTTAAATCGATGCGCTCCTGACCATGGGACTCGAGCTCGGAATGATAGCACTTTTGTAGTTCTTCAAACTTCTGTTTATAATTGTTTGCATCGCGTTGCACAAGAGCAAGTTTGGCTTGGGCATCCTCGAGATCTTTCTCAGAGTTTTCTATAGCCTTTGCATCATATTTGGCAGCATCACTCATTGACTTTACATCGGCAATTAAATTGCTAATGATTTTGGAAAGGGTCTTTGAGTACTTCTTTATCTCTTTATACTGAGAATCCACAAAACCTATTTTATCTTTGACTTCAGCGGCCTAGTCAGGATCTACTGGTTTTGTAACACCCCACCTCCGCTAGGGTCACTCACAAAAGGGAATGCACTAGCTTTGGTGGAGCATTATCTAGGTAAACATACACAGAAATATTACAAGACAGAACATATTAAACAGTGGAAGAAGAACCAAATTTCATTGCTTTAAAATCTAGAAAGGTCTAAAGCCTTTTACACCAAAATGCTATTAAATCCATTACATCAAAATCTGTCTTGCAATAGTAAAGAAGCATAAAACCATAGTCATAAATCATTCACCAATAAAGCAGCAAAGCAAGCCATAGCCAAGAGAAATCCAAGCAGTACATGAAAGAGCCTTGGAGCTTGGTAAGATCTGAACTAAGCTTATTCCCACCCTGCGAACCTGGGGGGGGGGCGAAAGAAAAAGAGGCAAAACAAACTGGGTCAGTCATAAAGACTGAGTAAGTCCTAGTGGCTTTCAGCATAAAAACAGGTGAAGATAATATGGCATGAATAAACTTAAAGTAAACATAAGCATGATAACAAGGTAAGCTACAGGCACGATGAATCAAGTATAACATCCCATGCTTCCTATCAAGAGTATCAAGGTTCCTACCAAGTATCACATTGCAAGGTTTCTACTAAGTATAACATCGCCAGATTTCTAAGCTTCACCGTTCCACTATTTTCTTTGATTTCCTATACTCTCTACACCTACTGTACTAGTATCCCAACCCGTATCATCCTTTCCATGTATATGTACAGTCCCTTGCTGTATATCGTACGGGTTTCATCACGTATTTCTATACTAATTCAACGTAGTGCCACCATTCTTGAAATCGTTTGGACCTCCACCCTTGTTCTGGCTAGGTTTCTTTATCATGTGCTATCGCGTGTTCAACTAGGATTTATGCAACCTAGGACCACTAGGGATTATGCTACCTATTGAACGTTTTCTAGATTCGATTAGGGTTTACGCCACCTAGGACTACTAGGGATTATGCTACCTAACGAATTCCACGTAACGATCTATTAATCGATCGGCTCCCTACAAGTCCTAGCTCATTCATGTGTCTGTGTCATACGGCCCAATCACGAAATGTAGTCACTTGTGCTAGGTCCACCATAGAGTGTATCAAGCCCTATGGTGCCAACCACCGACACGAATCAAGAATGCACAGATAATCCTACTGATGCCCAATGCCTGCTTTTTCTGCTCCGGAGTGTGTGCACGCCCGCACTCCGTTAGAACCTACACTGGCGCACCCACACAGCAGTCGTTCTGGTCGCTTACAATTAGCCCAGTAATTGTGCCCCACCCTGCCTAGTTCTAGGGTACCATGATACATCTAGTGGGTTACTGCTGAAACGGACCGCATAACTAGGGTTTCCGTCTAGTAGGTTAAGTGTTATCATTTAAATTCGAGACTTAACCCCATCAGTCTAGTATATCAAGTTGGTTAAGTGTTGTCATTCAAGTTCGTGACTTAACCCGCCTATGTGTCATGTCAACTTGGCTAAGTGTTGTCATTCAAGTTCATGACTTAGCCCTACGAATCATGTGTCAAGTTGGTTAAGTATATTCAAGCAGTTCATGACTTAACCCTATCAAATCATCATGTTAAATTGGTTAAGTATATTCAAGCGGTTCATGACTTAACCCTATCAAGTCATCGTGTTAAATTGGTTAAGTATATTCAAGCGGTACATGACTTAACCCTATCATGTGGCATTAATTCATTAATGCACCCCAACCTCTCACATCAGACCTGTTGTTGTGGTCACTTGATATGCTGGGCGGTTCAGGGCAGATTTACATCACAACTCAGTCTGACCTCGGGTTTCAAGCGCGATATGACCAACTACCCACATTGGATCCTATTGTTTGTAGTAACTGGATTTGCCGGGCGGTTCCGGGCAGATTTACACTGCAAACTCAACCCAACCTCGAGTTGGTCATTTTCATGTTTATTCTAATGTCATGTCCATGTTCAAGTTTCATGTCGAGTTCGTGTCAAGTTTCAAGGATAAGTTTCATGCCCACATCCAGATTCAAGTTATAACAATGGTCATGTTTCAAGTTTTGCCTATTATCAAGTTCATAATTCATGTTCATAACCAATTCATGTTTTGCCTAATCTACCCAAATTGTATTCCCATCGCACGTGAATGTGAATCGATCTATACTGCAAATAAATCCAAATCTTGAAATAGAGGGAATAGCATCAAAACTATGATAGGAAAAAGGGACTAGCATAAAGCGATAAAAGGGGTTACAAGACTAGTATGATATAACTTGAGATAATTGGTTACAACATCACCGGCATATAGGATTTCAAATCTAGCAAGATAAGGCGATGGTCATGATAAACGCTGACATAAAAGAATAGGCATGAAAAAGCAAACCAAATACAAGGATAATGGATCCAGTGGTTTTGGTGTACATAATTGCGAATAAACTAAGCAAGTCACACCCTAGGTATACGATCCAACAAAATGCCAATTCGGTGTACAACATGATTTTCAACTATAGTGTTATGGGCATGAACAATCAACCATAATAGTCTTAGGCGATTAACACCAGTAGTCATAGTCATGGTCATAGGTAAAAATCTCATAGTTGTGAATCATAAGCGATTAATCACAATAGTCATGGATAATTATCCAAAATAGTTCTAGGCAAATAGTCATAGGCAATTAACAGTAATAGTTTCAAAGTCATGGTCATAGATAATAGCCTTATGTTCATAATCATAGGTAATAATTCTCATAGTCAAGAGTCACAGATGATTAGCCACAATTGTCCTTGTCATAGTCATAGGCAATAGCCTTATCTTCACTGTCATGGGCATAGTCTTATGTTCACAGTCATAGTCATAGGCATAGGCAAAATCTTATGTCCGCAGTCATAGGCATAGTCATAGTCTTATGTCATTAACAATAGTTTCAACGTCGTAGACAATATTCCCAATAGTCAAGATCCAAGAATTTATGTTACAATCTAGCATTTGAATAATAACTAGGTCCAACAACACGAATGGGCATGATTCAGTCGATAAGAAAATTTTCAAAATCATAGATTCAAGAAGAGACAAGAACAGATCCAAATAGATAATCAAGCTTAGGTCCAATTTCATTTTATTCCATGTCCATATCAAATTTAACAAGTTTCAATCTCAAAGTAACTAGAACTTACAGAGCGTGGATCGAGAATTAGAGTGCAGAGATTTGATTCTAGAAAAGGTTGTTGCAGTTGTTGAATCTCTATTTGTTCAGTCTTGTTCTAGTTGAAAACCCCCAATTTGCAATTCCTAGATGTTGTCTTGACGAAGAAGAAGTAGCCATTCTCTTTTTAATTTAATTATTTTAGAAGCAGCATAAGGACATAATGAAATGGTGTGGAGAGAATGAGGCTAGGGGTGAGTTTATATAGGGTTAGGCAGACGAATCTGGACAGAAAACGAGGTCAAATACATCAGAATGCATCAGGTTCAGGAAGTGGGCTCGGGAGGCAGGTCGACTCCCAGGTCGGCACTATGGCCGACCTGGTCCCTGGGAGGTCGACACTATGGTCGACCCCCAGGTTGACCTGGTCCCTGGGCGGGAATTTTCCCGCCCAGCCTGTTCTGGGGTTTGAATTCGAATTTCGAATTCGAATTTCGGGCTGTTTTTGATTCTGAAAATTCATGAAACTTCATAGGGTCATATCTCCCTCATACGGACTCCGATTTTCGAAAACACGGACTCTATTTCATGTAAAATTTCAAGACGAACGCAATGGCGTAACCCGTTTCCCCTTATTCTGATTTTAAAATTTAATTCTGCCTTGATTTCTTGTTTTAATATGTTATAAAAATACGGGTTGTTACATTCTCCCCTCCTTAAAGGGTTTCGTCCCCGAAATCTTCAAGTTAAGAAGAATGTGTCCTACCATCCAATCAACCATCCACTCAACCATCATTCACAAGCAACCATTATCCTGAAAAGATTTCTAACGCTGTATGAACATATGCAAGAAGTGTGTGTATATGTTCCTTGTCTAATGCAAATGTTCAGGACTGATTGATCTTCTTAATGCAAAATATGTTTAGTGCAATGAGTCCAACATGTATGCAAATAGTCCTAGTCACATAAACACTATATGTGTGCACAAATATCCATCCATATGCATCATCCCCATGATAACTCATTCAATTCCATCCATAAACAAGTATAAACATTCATGCATATGCAATATGAGATGTGACTGAGCCGATCTAGTGCCTAATGTGTGTTCATGCATCCACGAGCAACAACTAGCAACCACTTGCAACCACTTGCAACCATCAACCATAACATGTCTCAAACACATGTTTACATCCATTAGTTCCTACCTAAAGGTATAACCGAAAAATAGAAGCAAGTAAAGAAAAACTTTGTACCCTAAACACCAGCCCAAAACCAATATATATGATTCTAGGAAACCAAGCATGATAAACTCCTTTTAGGTCGCAAGAAATCCCAACCCATATCATATAAAGCCCAAAAAGTTTAGTCAACCCAACGGACATCCTCAAACCCCAACATATATCACAACCAAATGAGTCATACTCCTTATGGGGTTTGCAACAGAAATAAGATTGAGAATAGGACCGAGAGGATATACATAAAAGATAGCATGCAAGTAAGCTCTACAGGGAAAGAGGGATCAAGGATATACTCTTAAAAAGAGATATGATGCGCGTATCTAGTCTTCAATCTTCTAAGTCGCATTTCCTTGAGCTTAACTCCATTGTGCTTTATCCGTCTTTAACTTCATATTTTCTTAATTCTTGTTTCCAAAATATGAGTTGGAACTCATTTCACTGTTGTCTCTCATCCCATTTTCCCTTATCCTCCTTCTAGTATACTCGGCTCAAACATAACTGTGTACTCATGGTTTCATGCAAGCTCTCCAAAATTCGCTAGTGAATCATGGATCTCGTTTATAGGGTATTCCACGCAGAAGGATTATCTCTTGAAAATAAAATGATGTCAACCATGTTGCCAAATATACTTACTAAGGTGATTTCCTATAACTCATGCATAAGAGAAATGAACCATCCACCTTAGTGGCGAACACTACTCGGGATCAGTAGATGTATCAAGAGATTCTAGGTAACTAAGCATGGCAGAACCCTAAGGGTTACACTAGACTTCAGGGCATTACCAAGGCAAGTCAAGAATCTAACTACCCTCTTTTCATACTCAAGAATGGAACCATTACTGGATAACCACTCCATCCCTAGAATCAACACATAGCCCAAAAACATAAGAATTACTTCTAAACTCAATACTTAGCATAGACATTCTCAAATCCAAACAAGTCATGAATAAATGAGCCGAATCCCTAACAGGATTTGAGAATAAAATGGGATCCTCTACTACGCTAGTACTAAGGTGCAGAGACTCAACTATCGAAGCAGAATTAAAAAGGATGTGATGTACAAAAACAAAGTTCCCAAGGTATGATAGAAAATAAAAGCTAAACTTTTAACAGAAATGTTACCACCTCTTCTTAGGTATGCTAGTAGTGAGAGCATACAATTGCCCTCTCGATGATCTTGTCCTTTGCCCTTGTCCTTGTCCTATAATACTTAATTACATGTCCCTTTTTACATACTAAAGATGTTCTCTCTTATCATGGGTTTTTATTATTCTTTCACTTGGCCTCTTTCCTTTCACCTTTTTCCTCTTTGTGGATTAAGCCATATCAACAAGTTTCTCATCCTTAGACTTGTGTTATTTATCCTCATTCCAACTACCCTTGTATAGATTGTTTGAAAAGTTTCTCGAAAGCTACTTCCATCGCACGGAAACCCTACAAAGCTTGAGATAAGATTAGTCGCAAGTAAAAATATTGCGGCTACAGATGGAGGTTGGACACTACTTTGCCCTCCGACATGTGTCGCATGCCTACAAACTATGGTGAAAAAGAAAGAGAGAAGAGACACAAGGAGAGAATCAAAAGATAGTGCATATGGCTTTGGGGAATATGCCTTTCGTAAAAAAAAACTTTTCTTTAGAAAAATGCTTCTTTGTAAATGTTTTGAAAATAATTTCAGAAGGTTTTTAAAAGCTTTTGCCCAGTCTGGTAACCTTCTGCTCTGATACCAAATGTAAAACCCCAGCTCCGCTAGGGTCACTCACAAAGGGAATGCACTAGCTTTGGTGGAGCATTATCTAGGTAAACATACACAGAAATATTACAAGACAGAACATATTAAACAGCGGAAGAAGAACCAATTTTCATTGCTTTAAAATCTAGAATGGTCTAAAGCCTTTTACGTCAAAATGTTATTAAATCCATTACATCAAAATCTGTCTTGCAATAATAAAGAAGCATAAAACCATAGTCATAAATCATTCCCCAATAAAGCAGCAAAGCAAGCCATAGCCAAGAGAAATCCAAGCAGTACATGAAAGAGCCTTGGAGCTTGGTAAGATCTGAACTAAGCTGTATTCCCACCCTGTGAACCTTGGGGGGAACGAAAGAAAAAGAGGCGAAACAAACTGGGTCAGTCATAAAGACTGAGTAAGTCCTAGTGGCTTTCAGCATAACAACAGGTGAAGATAATATGGCATGAATAAACTGAAAGTAAACATAAGCATGATGACAAGGTAAGCTACAGGCACGATGAATCAAGTATAACATCCCATGCTTCCTATCAAGAGTATCAAGGTTCCTACCAAGTATCACATTGTAAGGTTTCTACTAAGTATAACATCGCCAGATTTCTAAGCTTCACCGTTCCACTATTTTCTTTGATTTCCTATACTCTCTGCACCTACTGTACTAGTATCCCAACCCGTATCATCCTTTCCATGTATATGTACAGTCCCTTGCCGTATATCGTACGGGTTTCATCACGTATTTCTATACTACTTCAACGTAGTGCCACCATTCTTGAAATCGTTTGGACCGCCACCCTTGTTCTGGCTAGGTTTCCTTATCATGAGCTATCGCGTGTTCAACTAGGATTTATGCCACCTAGGACCACTAGGGATTATGCTACCTATTGAACGTTTTCTAGATTCGATTAGGGTTTATGCCACCTAGGACCACTAGGGATTATGCTACCTAACGAATTCCACGTAACGATATATTAATCGATCGGCTCCCTACAAGTCCTAGCTCGTTCATGTGTCTGTGTCATATGGCCCAATCATGAAATGTAGTCACCTGTGCTAGGTCCACCATAGAGTGTATCAAGCCCTTTGGTGCCAACCACGGACATGAATCAAGAATGCACAGATGATCCTACTGATGCCCAATGCCTACTTTTTCTGCTCCGGAGTGTGTGCACGCCCGCACTCTGTTAGAACCTACACTGTCGCACCCACACAGCCGTCATTCTGGTCGCTTACAATCAACCCAGTAATCGTGCCCCACCCTGCCTAGTTCCAGGGTACCATGATACATATAGTGGGTTACTGCCGAAACGGACCGCGTAACTAGGGTTTCCGTCTAGTAGGTTAAGTGTTATCATTTAAATTCGAGACTTAACCCCATCAGTCTAGTATATCAAGTTGGTTAAGTGTTGTCATTCAAGTTCGTGACTTAACCCGCCTACATGTCATGTCAAATTGGCTAAGTGTTGTCGTTCAAGTTCATAACTTAGCCCTACGAATCATGTGTCAAGTTGGTTAAGTATATTCAAGCGGTTCATGACTTAACCCTATCAAATCATCGTGTTAAATTGGTTAAGTATATTCAAGTAGTTTATGACTTAATTCTATCAAGTCATCATGTTAAATTGGTTAAGTATATTCAAGCGGTACATGACTTAACCCTATCATGTGGCATTAATTCATTAATGCACCCCAACCTCTCACATCAGACCTGTTGTTGTGGTCACTGGATATGCCGGGCGGTTCCGAGCAGATTTACACCACAACTCAGTCTGACCTCGGGTTTCAAGCGTGATATGACCAACTACCCACATTGGATCCTATTGTTTGCAGTAACTGGATTTGCCGGGCGGTTCCGGGCAGATTTACACTGCAAACTCAACCCAACCTCGAGTTGGTCATTTTCATGTTTATTCTAATGTCATGTCCATGTTCAAGTTTCATGTCGAGTTCTTGTCAAGTTTCAAGGATAAGTTTCATGCCCACATCCAGATTCAAGTTATAACAATGGTCATGTTTCAAGTTTTGCCTATTATCGAGTTCATAATTCATGTTCATAACCAATTCATGTTTTGCCTAATCTACCCAAATCGTATTCCCATCGCACGTGAACGTGAATCGATCTATACTGCAAATAAATACAAATCTCGAAATAGAGGGAATAGCATCAAAACTATGATAGGAAAAAGGGACTAGCACGATAAAAGGGGTTACAAGACTAGTATGATATAACTTGAGATAATTGGTTACAACATCACCGGCATATAGGATTTTAAATCTAGCAAGATAAGGCGATGGTCATGATAAACGCTGACATAAAATAATAGGCATGAAAAAGCAAGCCAAATACAAGGATAATGGATCTAGTGGTTTTGGTGTACATAATTGCGAATAAACTAAGCAAGTCACACCCTAGGTATACGATCCAACAAAATGCCAATTCGGTGTACAACATGGTTTTCAACTATAGTGTTATGGGCATGAACAATCAACCATAATAGTCTTAGGCGATTAACACCAGTAGTCATAGTCATGGTCATAGGTAAAAATCTCATAGTTGTGAATCATAAGCGATTAATCACAATAGTCATGGATAATTATCCAAAATAGTTCTAGGCAAATAGTCATAGGCAATTAACAGTAATAGTTTCAAAGTCATGGTCATAGATAATAGCCTTATGTTCATAATCATAGGTAATAATTCTCATAGTCAAGAGTCATAGATGATTAGCCACAATTGTCCTTGTCATAGTCATAGGCAATAGCCTTATCTTCACTGTCATAGGCATAGGCATAGTCTTATGTTCACATTCATAGTCATAGGCATAGGCAAAATCTTATGTCCACAGTCATAGGCATAGTCATAGTCTTATGTCATTAACAATAGTTTCAACGTCGTAGACAATATTCCCAATAGTCAAGATCCAAGAATATATGTTACAATATAGCGTTTGAATAATAACTAGGTCCAACAACATGAATGGGCATGATTCAGTCGATAAGAAATAACCCAAAATCATAGATTCAAGAAGAGACAAGAACAGATCCAAATAGATAATCAAGCTTAGGTCCAATTTCATTTTATTCCATGTGCAAATCAAATTTAACAAGTTACAATCTCAAAGTAACTAGAACTTACAGAGCGCGGATCGAGAATTAGAGTGCAGAGATTTGATTCTAGAAACGATTGTTGCAGTTGTTGAATCTCTATTTGTCCAGTCTTGTTCTAGTTGAAAACCCCCAATTTGCAATTCCTAGATGTTGTCTTGATGAAGAAGAAGTAGCCATTCAATTTTTAATTTAATTATTTCAGAGCAGCATAAGGACAGAATGAAATGGTGTGGAGAGAATGAGGCTAGGGGTGAGTTTATATAGGGTTGGGCAGACGAATCTGGACAGAAAACGAGGTCAAATACATCAGAATGCATCAGGTTCAGGAAGTGGGCTCGGGAGGCAGGTCGACCCCCAGGTCGACACTACGGTCGACCTGGTCCCTTGGAGGTCGACACTATGGTCGTCCCCAAGGTCGACCTGGTCCCTAGGCGGGAATTTTCCCGCCCAGCCTATTCTGGGGTTTGAATTCGAATTTCAAATTCGAAATTCGGTCTGTTTTTTATTCTGAAAATTCGTGAAACTTCAGAGGATCATATCTCCCTTATACGGACTCCGATTTTCGAAAACTCGGACTCTATTTCATGTAAAATTTTGAGACGAACGCAATGGCATAAGCCGTTTCCCCTGATTTTAAATTTAAAATTTAATTCTGCCTTGATTTCTTGTTTTAATATGTTATAAAAATACGGGTTGTTACAGGTTTGAGCTTTGGAACGAAGTGCATATGCCCGAAATGGTGTTCGGGAAATTATTCTTTTAGGAGCTTTAGTCTGGTCCGATTCTCATCGTCAGGTATAACTGGCCTTGTAGTGGTGATGTCGATAGTGTGACGCTTTAGCTTTACAATTGGCCTTCTTTTCTCTACTCCTTTCCCCTACTCTTTTTGTTTCTCTTTTGATTTGGGTCTTTTCTTCGAAGAGCCTTCTAGAGGATTTTTGTCTTTAGATAAAGCAGGAGGTTTAGGGGCATTCTTATCCCCCTCATGATGTGAAGGTTGACTCTTATGCTTGTCTGAGTCTTTACGAGGCAGCGATCGAGAATGGGAGGATCGATAAGGCTGTGAAGGCCGATTCCTTCTATCATCTCTGCCTCGACTCTCGTGCTGATCATGCCTTGCGCCGAATCCATCGGGGGATGCTCGAATGAACATCTCTTTTGTAGTAACAGGGATGCCTTATTCGTCCTATAAAACGAAACGATAAAGAGTTAGAATAAGTGGATAATTAAAACACAAGTGCTGTGACGTGCAGTGCTAGAGTGAGGTGATATCCTAAGTGGTATCCCCCTTTACAGACCGGAGCCTGGGGTGTGGCTAGTATGTGCAGTCCCCCCGGCCTTCACAGGAGTAACTTCTTCGAAAATGAAGGTGAGAGGATTCGTCGTGAAATCTTCCGAAGTGTAAAGGGTCTCGGGTAGGGGAAGGTTTCCCAAACCCCGATATATAGAATCATCTACGGTAGGATTATCCCCTTGAGGAACAATTGATGACAACTCTTTTAGGGAAACTGGTCTTTCAGGAGTGACTGCATCCTCAGGAGTGATGTACTTATCTCTATCATTTTTGCTATGTTCGCTAGTTCGTCATCTAGAGTCGAAGATGGAGAAGGACTCTTTTAAGGTATCATCGGATCCTTCGACCCTTCCCCATGCTCGGGTAAAATTTCAATTGGCCCCTCGATGGGAGGTATATACACATATAGGGCCTCCCCATGACCTATGCTACGAGTATTGCGACTAAGCGATGACAATGAAGATATTCATCCACTAAGCAGTCTTTGATGGTCAAGAATTTTTTATCACCATTGAGTAGCCGATTCAAATGGTCAAATTGCACCTGATGCTTCTCTTGCGGAGGGTTAGGAACTACGAGTAAAAATAAGCAATGCTTAATATATTTATAATCGAGATTGGAACTAGAACTCGAAGGTTGATGTCCTTACTTGATTTAAGCCATCTTCTGGCACGCCCCGGTTGCTGTTTAATGTAAAACCATTCAGGTTTCGAGTCGCCAGCTTTGCTGCTATACGGGACAGTAATGATTTTCCTTTTTGATACCGATTCAAAGTGTACAAAAGATGGGGTATCTTGTGTCCGATGCTTGAAATTGTAAAAGAAATGAATGTCCTCGAAAGTAAGCTCTACACCTGGAATTTCTTTATATGCTATGTACAGAGTATACAAATAAGCATAGAAGTTGGGATGGAGTTGCATGGGGGCAGTCCGCAGTTGTCTCAGAATATCAACGACGAATGGAAAAAATGGAGGTATCGCCCCAACAAGGCACATTAATCTAGTGATGGTCATGTACCCTTCCGATGGATTATGAGGACAGTCTGTTTTCGAGGGCAACTCGGTATCTCTTTGAAGAATCCCATGCTTTAGACATATTCGCGCAAGTTTATCGTTGATGCAACGGAGTCACTTGGATTCTCCAAAATTGTGACATTTTCAAACTCATCTGGAGCACGGTTGTCTCCAACTCCTCCCTCTTCTTCCTCATCCATAGAGACATCACCTCCGGATGATACTCCACTCTCTTGGACCCCTGGTTGGTAGTCCGAACCAGCAATATTCCAATCTGAATCTGAAGTAGAGGATACATCCTCAATAGTGGGATTCTCGGATGTTCTTACAGCTTCACTTCTCTTTACTAATCTGGACGAACGTCTTTCAATCATTGCTACTGTACTACCGAGGAAATAATCCAGTTTGGAAGGCTCTATCCTAACTGTTCATGAGGTCACAAGTTATATTTAGTATTGGATGAGTTAAGTTTAGTATGATCGCATTGCATAACGTATAACAATGGATAGGCTTGGGTATGCTTGCTGATTGACGATCGATTTGGATACGCTTTTTCACTGCGAGTCAGTTCAGATGCTTCTTTCAATTAAATCAGATTGGGTCGGAGTTTGTGAACAGAGAAGATCAGTTTGGATAAACATATAGAATAGTGGCTTCATTCAGATTGGTTAGTTCAGAACTGAACCGCACCTATGTTTCGAAGTTTACTTCGCCTTACTCCCGTATTTTTGGAGTCCCCATCTATCTTTGGCTACTCCGATCCGAACCGAGGTCAGAGGCTTTACTGCAATTACTTAAGTCCAACCGGTCTGTCCCCCCTCTTCTTAGTTCAACATCTCCCCACCTCCTTGGTTGAACCAGAAGGCCATTGATATGGTTCTCAACTCATGAAGTACCTTCGCATACACACGAACAATCACCTATGATGTTGTACTTAGATCATCAGCGCCGGCACCTCGATGTGGTGAAATCTCCACCAACGGCGGTGGTGGCGAGCCGAAGACTCCCAGAATCGATGTCGACGTTGATTAAGAAGGATTACCATGAATTGATGTGGATTTCAAGTACGATTATTGCAAGATCAGCGATTAAATCAACAAAAATAGGACTTAAACCCACCTTTGGATTTGATTTCAGTGTCTGAAAGGATTTTGGAAAATTTGGGGACTAGGGTTTTAAGTGTTAAAAAATCGATGATAGAAAAGTGGAGAATGGAAGAAGAAAGCGTGAATTTATATGAGAAGAAGAAGCCCCTTCGTATTCTTGTAGATTAGATAGTTCAACTCGATCCAATCAGCGAATGGCCCAAGTTAACATGAAGGATCTCAAACCAATAGCAAAATTTCAAATTACATACCAAGCGGATCAGACTAATCTGATTCGAACTGGGACAAAATTGTTGATTTGGTGATACGACTCGATATACAAGGGAGAAGTTAAAAAAAAATTAGATCAAGCATGTATATACGTCGAAAATATTACCTAGGGGAAGTCCTCAAATCTGAGCAGGATGTTTGAAGTTATTTGAAAGCGAAAAAATATATTCCTGATCTAATGACATATTTATAGACTGTACCAACACCAAAAGACACTGTTTCGTAAAGTGACACGACTTATTAGACAGATGGAATTAACTATTCAATGGCATCGGTTTGAAAGCACACTTAATCGTTATTTCAAAGCACGGGTCATCTTCAATAAACACGTACTTCGAGGGGGGAAAAGATCATCTGGATCGGTTCGGACGCCCCGTACAGAACCCCTTTGCCTCGCTACACATCAGCTAAGAGATTGGAAACAGATAACATCCTTGGATCGGTTTGATAGCCCAGCTCCGAAGATTTTTTTTGTCTCTCCGACCGGATCAGGGGAACCAACGCAGCGGCTATGTCTCATGTTCCTAAAGATGCGGAGTGGTTTCACCCCTCTTACCCACGTTCTCAACGCGCTGGCAAGATCGTGAAGTAAGTAAATCTGAACCAAACAGGATGGTCAACACGTGGCACCGAACCGAACTGCATTTCTGCCTATAAATACAACAACTAGCTCCATTTGAAGGGATCTTTTGGCAAATTATTGGCTCTCTCCTCCATAGATACCGAATTTCACTATTTTATTCAGATCATTATCAACTTTTAGGGTATATTTCATCAAAGATTGAGTGAAATTATTCATTGTAAAAGTGAGATTGAGTGAAAACAATCATTGTATTTGTATTTTAATCATCAATCAATGAGGTATAAAGTGGATGTAGGCTCTTTAATGCCGAACCACTATAATTTGTGTGTTCTCTTTTTTTTCTCTTTCAATTATCATTGAATTAGGTGTTAGAACCATTTTTGGATCTAAAATATATATACACACACACATATCATATATACATATTATATGCATGTTATTTTTTTTTGAAAATCTCGTACCTTGGTTTGGGGTACGAGAATCTCATATCGCCAAATAAGGTTACGGAATATCGTACCCTGGCTTGGGGTACGAGAATCTCGTATCCCAAACAAGGATACAGAATTTCATACCCTGGCGGGGTACGAATTTTCATACCCTACCGGGACACGACTAGCCACATCTTGGAATACGAGGAGACGTCCTTTTTTCTTATAAATGCGTCCCCTCATTTCTTTCCTTCTTCTTTTTACTTACAATTTGGAAACATGAAGAGAAAAAATAGTGGGTTTGACTGTGTCAAGAGGCATGATCTTACTCTTCTCGAGCTCGACCATGGTACGTAGGAGGGGATGTCACGCCAAGTCTTGACCGAGTCTGGGTCGGTTGTTCTTTGGCACCTTGGTTCGAACCCTAAATCCCCGATCGAGGTTGACCTTCGCGTCCCCTATGGACATGGAGATGGTGAAGAAGAGAGAAAGCCGTGAAAGGGAATAAGGAGAGGAAGTAGAAGAAGAAGTGGTGGGGAGTCGGGAAACAAGGGAGTGCATGGTGGTGAAGGAGAAGAAGAGGTTTTGGGAGTTACGAGGTGAACATTCGTAACCCTAGGCTTAGGGGTGAAAAATCTTGTACCTGTTGAGGGTACGAAATTTCATACACCATTAGCTTAGAGGTACGAAATCTCATACCCTCATCGGGGTACGAAATTCATACCCAGTGGGTTACGAGACTAGTACCCCGTGGGTACGAAATTTCGTACCCCATGGGGTGCGAGCTTTCGTACTTCTATGGCGACACGAAGTCCTCGTGCCTCTCTCATCACTTGGACATTTGACACTATGTTATGTATTTCTCTCGGAACTCTGAGTCCTTGATTACCCGCTTCCAGATCCATATTTCTTGTGTGTCATTTGCATGCCCGGACCAATGCATATGTTGATGGCCACACGATCTACAACTTGAATTTACACATATGGTTAGAGCATATACTTGGACTGTGATCAAACTTCCCGACTATTCGAATCTCTTTTGTATATCATGAGTGCAACATAGTTGTGAGTTGGTACGAATCCAGTAAAGTTAGTTAGTCGCGGTGAGGGCGATAGTCTCAAGGACTTTTCGTTGTCGTTGCTACCTACGTTCATGACTTGTAAGTTGTATTATTTTGATATTGCATAATACTGCGCGCACATGTTAGTTTGCACCAACACGAGGGGTACAGGTTATTCAACTACGATGTCTAATGCTAGTGTGTTAAAATGTAGCTAGCAATGAAGACAAGATCCATGACAGAACTGACTTCGAAAACCGAAAATTCTTTGCCATCGTCGCACACTTCCGACTCTACTAGCAATGCTAGCTTGATGGGTAGCGAGCTTGAGACTTCCGAGAGATCTACATCTTCTCAGGACATGAGTTTATCGGAAGTCCCTGAGCACGAGGAGCAAACAGAAAGACAACATTTTCCGGTTTTACATGAGGAGGTAGAGAATGTGGAAATCGTCGAGGGAGACGCGCCAGTGGCACCAGATACGTTATCGGATGCGATTATACCAGAAAACCTAGCGGATTCGGTGTCGTCGCACTTGGACGCAGCAGTAGTTAAGAAAATGGCGTTACGGTTTTGCATTCGTATAGACTATGTTAGCCCACCAGGAGAGGGCGGTAGAGCTCACGCACCGCCAGAGGATTATACTACCTGTAACATACAAATTTGCATTACTAGGTGCGTTCCCCAGGCTAGCAATTTTATTCGAGACATGTTGTATTACTTCTGCATTGCGCCGTCGCAGCTGCATCCAAATGCATATGCTTCGCTCTTAGGCACCTATGTCCTTTATCGGGAGTACTTGCAGTTAGAACTCACTGGGAAGGATATTCGGTACTTATTTCAATTAAAGAGAAGAGCCAATATATCGACATCTCAGTATTTCCTGGAAGCTTCGCCTGCCACTAAGTTTTTTATTGGAGCGTGGCCCAAACCGACAGTATACAAATATGAATGGTTCTTTGTGCGTTGCCCTCTTAGATGTGCAAGGAGATGGCTGGAAGGAAGTAAGCATCCTTGAACCTCGCATTTTATTATAAAGTTTGCGGATTTGATGTCTTATATTCAACCTTATTTTGATATGGCAGGAAATCTTGAGGTGTCTACTGGCATCGAGTATCAATAACGCGTTGAGGCTGTACGAGCGATTCCGGCTGAGGCGCATTCTGCCGATAAAGTCCTAAGCCTGGACCGCCTTCATTGTGCAGGGCTGCTTCCTGACGACCGAGCTATAATCAGGCCTGCTATTGCAGGCAGTGGACAGAAGGAGGACGCAAGAAAAGACAAAGGAGTTCCTAGTCGGAAGAGAAAGATTCCCCCTGCTGGGCCCAAATCGCGAAAGGCTTCTAAGACCTAGGGAGACACAAGCAGGGATGAGACTGGAGGGTGAGGAGATAATTGTTAGGGATGAGGGTCTGTTGAGCAATCCTGTCCCGCCTCCTACAGAAGAGGCGGGGGTAGAAGCATCGGCCAGACCACATTCTCCCGCGACTCCTTCAGAGACCGCCGTTTCACTCGAGGAAGAAGGTCAGTTTGATGGTCTTAATAAAATTTCTATATAATTGTCTCCTTGGCTTGGTACGACAAGTATGGAGGAGCTAGCTCTAGCTGCGGAGGGGTTCACTCCTTCGGATGGACCATTATCTGGTATGTTGAGAGAACACTTAGGACATACACTCATAAACACCGCATGACATATAGATTGCTCGTGTACACAAAAGTATCTATCTTTGAACCGTATCTTTGGCAGGTGATATAGAAAGTGGACGCAGAGGATGAGCCTATGGGCATGGAGGTTGACGGTTTCCTAGGAACACTTTTCTTGACAGCTTTAGGAGAGGATCTACTTTATATGGTGACTCTCCACCTGCACTAGACCGCAGTAGCGAGCATCGTCATAGGGATCGATCTCGGCGATCTCTAGTTCCTCCTCCTACCCGAATTTCCAGAGCAGATTCCCGGCTTGATTTAGTGGGCTGAGACATTCGTTATCAACAACCCCTTCTCATACAACACCCTTGGCTCCTACCTAAGCTACTAAGGGGAAGGAGTTGTCGTTTATCCATCCGAGACCGAAAGGAGCAACTAAAACGAAGAGGCAGGATATAGCAGTGCCTGGGAGCAGAGAGCTTTCCGGTGCTAAAAGGATGGTGCTGCTAAAGCAGAATTTCCCATAGCATTATTTTGACGAGCTGGTATTCCTCCCCGATATCATTCTGAATCCTGTTAGGGATTCCGGGGAGGAATGGATGCATGTGAAGGCCGTATATCACCAAGATGATGAGCTTAATAGATATTTCTACCATCTCTTAGAGCTAATCAGGAAGAAACACTTGAAGCTGCTGAATCAGGGGCTGACTATCGATGCTAAGTGGACCACCATCGGTAACTTGGAGAAGGAAATAGGTAGGTTTGCTCCTTGTGTTGTAGACATTTCTTCATTCACCTTTGTACCTTCAAATGTCAATTTTTAGCGTTGCTGCTAGAGTGGAGATGAAGCACACATGCGAGATACTGGAGAAGGAGGCAAAGCATGCCCACTAAAGTTTTAAGGATACCGCGGCCTCTCTAACCACTAAAAACATGACCCTAAAAAGTGATAAAGCCGAGCTGCATAAAGTGTATGTTGAACTGGAAAAGGATCACGAATGAATATCTCAGTTTCAGAGCGATAATGATGCTCTGAGAGCAAAGAATGAGAGACTAAAGGATGAGAATGCAGAGGTCGTTGAGTTGAGAATGCAGCTTGAGGCAATGAGAAAGGGAAAGGAAGATGCCGAGACTAGCAATAAGGATATATTAAGCTCGGTGGATGGATTAAATGCTAAGCATCCGAGGGAGGTGGAACAATTGAGAGAGGAGATCGAGGATGCCGAATTTTGGGTAGAGGCATCCTTGGTGGAATATATTCGGAATATGTATGTTAAGGTTCAAAAGTTCCGTGGACTCTCATTGGTTGAGGATTACTCCCGAGAGTTGGCTCGAACATGGGAGAGACTGATGCCATATGAGGAAAATTTACATTAGGTGGACGTAGAAACTCTAGATGAGAGTCAACGGATGACCAAGCTCCTGATTAATGAGGAGCGCAAGTAGGTGGAGGAAGGGAGGAAGTTGCTACATGAGGATGCAGAGAGGGAGAGACTTGAGAGGCTTGTCATGGAAAAGGGGAAATTTGTTCTCACTGAGAGCATGGTCATAATTGAGGCAATTGTAGAAACAAGCTCTTATCGGCTGTCGATCTCTGAATCTGCCAGTGCCAGTGATCTCACAGCTTTGGCCCGGGCCTCGACTGAGTATGATCCCAAGCACCTGGGACTTGGGGAAACCGGAATTACTTTATCTGCCACGACGAGCACACACTCCCCATTGTACCTGCACCATTCCTGACCGAAGATAAAAAATATTTACCGCGAATTCCCGAAGATGACGTGATTACCGAATTTATGGACTAAAAGGTTGTGTTTTTACTATAAAGCCCTTCCAGGAACTACAATAACAACGGGATTTTCCCCCGTGCTCCCTCAAGCAACGTAATCTGAGTTAGGAGTGCAAGGGATGCAGTTTGGAGAGGGAAACAATCAGTTGAACACCTTTTCGGATGTCAGACTAGGGTCTAACATTTATGAGAGCCTTGTAGAGGAAGGAGAGGTGGTAGATAGCCAGAGAGCCTATGCGATGGGACCGGTGGATGCAGATGTGCCCTCAGTGTCAGCCATGGTGGAGGCCCAGAATTCCAGAATGTGACTAAATGTGAAGAGAATGAAGAGAAGAGCAGGAAGGGCGAGGTTGCTAGGCAGGAGACTTAGGTGAAGGCCAGGCATGATGTCGAGGAGTAAGCCATTACTATAGCTGAAAAGGAGAAGGCTGAAGCTGAGGCGGAGAGGGCAAGGATTGTCGAGGAGGCCGGAAGAAATAGATTGTCGATGAGGCTGAGAGGGAGAGAGTGGCTGTGGAGGCTAGGAGGAAGGAAGAAGAGGATGCCAGGCTGAAAGCTACAGATACTTTTGACAAGCTCAAAGCCGATGACATCATGAAGCTTAAATCCAAGAAGCTAGCTGACCGTAAGGCTGCCCGAGAGGCCAAGGAGAAAGCTGAGCTGGAGGCTAAGGATGTCCCGGGAAAGGGTGACGTTGTGGTAGCCCTTGCTGCTGAGAATGCTCCCAAGCCATTGTCGTATGCCGCTTCCACTGAGATTACAGAAATTACGAATGGTGACGCTGAAGGCGCCTCTCGATCTCTTATGAGTCGCTAACACCTCCGAAGGGAAGTGAAAGATGGAGCGAAAGCGAATCTAGGAAGAAGAGGCCTACCGGTGGAGAGACGTTAAGTGCTAAATCTACAAAAAGAAGCACAATAAGAAGAAGCATAAGCGGCATTAGTAACTATAGTTGTGGTTACCATCAATTTGATTATGTAGGCCGATAGAATACGCAAGTACGACCCTCGCTTTTGGTTTTTAAGGGCATGGTGTGGTTCTCATGTACACCCTGCCATCAAAAAATAAAGATGTTAGACACGTAGTTTATTTAGTGTGTGTGTGTGAAATGAAATATTAATTAGTTAAAATCGTATTTCATGTTAAGTGCTTGAATGTTCTTCACATGTTTTCCAGCATCATGTACTTCCATAAGCGTACTTATTGTTACACTAACAGAAATGTGATCAGTGATCTCACTCTGGCTCATTTCCAGTCTCGTGGAGAACGAGCGCTGGTTTTATATTTGGTTTTCCCTCATCTAAGAAATCCCGTTGGTTGTGGAAGCCAGGCCAGTCACCTTCTGCCTTGGGCTGCCCGAAGGTAGTCCTAAGCAGAGTGAAGGTGGAGACGTTGTGATTTGTCTGATGTTTGGCTCTTCCGTCGTTCATTCGGGTTAAGAGCATGGGCGTTTTTTATTCTCCTGAGTATGCCCGAATCCAAGCCCGTAGGGTGAGATCATGGCCAATGCGATGCCCCTAAGCCCTGGGGCTTAGAAGTAATAATGATTTAAGCTCGGTCTCGATGTTGCGCCAAGATTCGACAAACGCCTGGATCCTGACCCGAGGGGTCGGATAAAGCCGCGCGAGTAGTTGGTCTCGCGTGAGGTTGGCTGATGGGCTGCCCCAAGTCCTGGTACTTTACAGCGAAACGATTTATCCTCGGTCTCGGTGCTGGTCCAAGTTTCGAGTTAGACGTTATTTATACTCGGTCGTGTCACGAGCCGGTGACTTAAGTAGCGACGCCGGCTCCCTTGCTCGGGGTGCCGATCAATGCCAATGGTGTTTGTCCTTGATGTTGGTTCGAGGTACGTACAGCAGCATCGGCTACCATACCTGGGGTGTCGATGTGGCGATCGTGTGTTTGTATACGTAAGTCAGCTGTGACGGTCAATCAAACATGTCATGTAAGGAGTAAACATGGAAGGGATGTAGGAAACTGAACATCATTTCTACTGATAACTTTGGCAGTGATAGCCTTTACAATGCCTTGAATTGTAAGAAAACAAAAACAATATTGGGATGCATAGACAACTGTACACTAAGTTATGTAAAGTAGCGGTAGAAACGTTCGTTATTCCACGCCTGGGGAGCTCGGCTCTGTCCACAGTTGCAAGTTTGAAAGTTCCATCCCTGAACTTCCATTGTATGGCATGTGGGCCTTCCCAGCGAGGATCAAGTCCAGTTGGTGGGTCAAAGACCTATTTTAAGATGAGGTCGCCGACATTGATGTCTTTATGGTGGACTCTGGAGTTGAAGTATCGGGCTACTCGTTGTCGCTGGGCGGCGACCCTGGGATCATAGTAGGTAACTCGATGAGATTGAAGCTTCAGCTCAATGGGGATGACGACTTCGGATCCATATGCAAGGGTGAAGGGAGTTTGTCCGGTTGTTGACTTGTGAGTGGTTCGGTAGGGCTAGTGGAATTCGTCTTTCCATATGCCCCTGGGTTTATCTACACGCTTGTTGATGATGGATTTAATTGCTTTGTTAATAGCCTCGACTTGCCCATTGGCTTGAGGATGAGCCACTCTGAGAATCTTTTTTCGATGTTGTGCCACTGACAGAAGGATTTGAATTCAGCGCTCTCAAACCAGGTTCCATTGTCGGAGATGATGGCTTGAGGGAACCTACAGCAAGTGGTAATGTTTCGAACGACGAAGTTGATTGTTTTCTTGGTTGTTATTATAGAAAGAGCTTCGGATTCTGCCCATTTAATGAAGTAATCAACTGTAATGATAGCATAACATGCCTCTCCTCTGGCCGTTGAAAGTGTTCCAATAACGTATACTCCCCCACATGGAAAACGGCCAAGGACTGATCATTTGCGTTAATTTGGTTGGCGGGGCTCTTGGAATGTTTAAGAAACACTGGCATTTGTCGCACTTTCGTCATAGCCCACGGCGTCTTGATCGAATGTGGGCCAATAGTAGCCATGCTTGATGATTTTTCTTGCTAGGGTCTGCCCTCCGGTGTGGTCGCCGCACTCGCCTTCGTACATGTCTGTGAGCACACGGTTTGCGTCATCGTGAGCTACACATCGTAGTAATGGTATAAAGATGTCTCTATGGTAAAGTACTCCATCCATGAGAATGCAGCAAGCTAATTGACAAGTAAGCGCTTGTTTTTCCATGTAATGTCCAGGGAACGTCCTGTGTTGTAAGTAGTTCCTGATCAGGGTCATCCAGGATTCGGGCTCGGTCTCGGTGCTTATGACCGCGTCATTCGGTATCTGGCCAACACTCAGTGAGTTGACCACTTCGACTGGGGTGAGACCCATAAGTTGTGCATCTTTGAAGCTTGCCAACTTGGCCAACGAGTCTGCTTTTTTATTTTGTTCTTGGGGAATGAGCATGATGACAAAGTGGTCAAAGTTGGTGAGCATTTCCCGAACCTGGGCAAGATATGGAGCGAGTCGTCCCCATTGGCCTAGTACTCTCCCTATTCCTGGAGCACGATGAGTTGCAAGTTAGAAAATATCTGAATGGCCTTTAGATTAAGTTCAATGGTGATTCTAAGTCCTGCTATTAAGTCTTCATATTCCGCGTCGTTGTTGGTAGCAGGGAAGTTGTGCTTCAAAGCATAGCATATCGAGCGCTCCTCTAGAGTGATGAGCACTACAGTTAGAGAACCCATCTACAAATAGTTTTCATTATATATTAGGAGCTTCGATGTCTTCAGGAGGTGACTCCTCAGGGAGGTGAACTCTACTATGAAATCAGAAAGGCCCTTCTCGAGGATGGAGCGACGGGAGATGAACGTTATCTTGAATTGACTTAACTCTATGTTCCAATTCAATAGTCGTCCTGATGCCTCTGGTCGTTGTAGGACCGGTCATAGTGGCTGGTTATTGTAGACCGTTATAGGATGAGACTGAAAGTACGGTCGTAGCTTCCGGGAGGAGATCAGTTGTAATGTCCCGTATTTTTTATACGGTATAATAATTAATTTTATTTAATTATTTAAAATATGGTTTGGTAATTTAAATGGTTTAAATTAAAATAACTATTGAATGTTTAATTAAGGAAATAATTAAATAATATATTTAATTCTGAAATAATCAGAATTAGCTGAAATGGCAAGTTGTGTGAACTGGACAATTCAAAATATATAATTCAGCTTGGATTTGAATTACAATAACAAATATATTATTTAAATGAAGTTTGAATTTATAATTATATTATAATTATAATCGAGCTCGAAATGGCACGGTAGTTCGTTATTTGGCAATTTGAACTTCAACTGAATATACAGGGTCCGTTTTAAGTCGGATTTCTGTGAAACAAGAAACATTCGGAGCTGGTGAAGTATATTTTTCTAATGGAAGAGAAAAATCGGGATTTCATTGTGTAGATTTTGTTATATCCAAATCAAATTTTCGAAAAGTCGCTATGGAATTCCTTTATAATTTATATTAATTTATTTATATTTTTAAATGGATTTTAAATATAAATTGAATATCGATGTAACACTGGATTTGGAATATCGTGTTATAAATCCAATTGGAGTTGAATGGTATTCTATGTGAATATATATACGATAATATTTATTTATAAATATTTAATTTAATTATTTTTAAATATATTTAATATTTAAATGGGTTTA
Organism: Allium sativum; assembly: GCA_030737875.1. Taxonomy (NCBI): domain Eukaryota; kingdom Viridiplantae; phylum Streptophyta; class Magnoliopsida; order Asparagales; family Amaryllidaceae; genus Allium; species Allium sativum. Next base: position 865,352,936 of record CM060922.1, read on the forward strand.
TTTAGAGCTTTAAAAATAGCCAATTTTGCAAACGACCTCCGTTTTCGACGAAACTAATTTTGTTGGATCCGCAATATTAAATTATTGCTAGATTTCAATCTTCGTGATTTTTGAAGTCAGTATGTTGCCGTTCGGGATTTTAATGTGAAAAACAGTTAGTATTTTGACGGTTAAAAATACGTTATGTGAGCAAACAGAGTCGGAATTCGATGAAACCAGTTTCATTGGGTCCATAATGTCGACTGTAGCTGCATGCCCAGTTTCATGATTTTTGGGTGTCGTATGTGATCATGAGAATTTTTAAAGTCGAATACAAATAGCAGTTGATTAAAAACAAAAAAAATAATCGATTAAAAAAATAATATACCTACCTATAAGTACAGTATCACTCTCCTTAACCCTAAACATATTCCTCCGAAGTCAAATAGTTCTACCGCCGCTAAAACTAAAAATATGAGAGAAAACTCATCTTTTAAAAATCAAAACAAATGGAAATAAATTCCTATAAATCATGCGATATGTATATATTGAATCCTACTATGATTCTCTACGTTTCTGCGTAAGTTTTGTATGGTGCGATGCGGTGTCCTGTTGCTCGAGTTTGAGCAGTGAAGTTAGGGTTCAAGATTTAGTCGAAACAAGGAAGTGTTAGTTCGATTCAATGATGGTTTTGGGATTGTAGGTGAAAACCGCACTTGTGTGCATGATTTTGGGTTGAACGGTGACATTGTGGTTCGGTGGTTTTCACGATGTCGAGCGGAATTGGTTGTTCGACGCGATAGGGTTTTGAGGTGCGAGTTGGATAAAGTTCATACGAGATGGAAGAGGAGTTGATGAGGAGGAGAATTGCCGCGGTTTCGTGAAGATGGTGGATTACGGAAGGTGGTATGGTGGATCAAAGTATGCGATAATGGGGAGAGCAGCGTTGGTGTTTTCCTGGTTTAGAGAAGATAGCTGACGTGGCAGGAGATATTTTTGGGTGATGACGTGGATTTAAATGGATAAGGGTATGGTTAATATTAGTTAATATATAATTAGTTGTTTAATTACTTGTAAATGTATACAAACTTAGAAATTGTATAACTTTTCCATACGATTACAAAATTATGAGAAATAAGATCCGTTAGGACCATATGGACGGTGGCTCCACAATGGAACTGACTGGGAGTGAATTGGAACTCGTCACAATTTATAGCGAAATAAATTGTCCATCTAAATCAAGCGATGGTTATCGTTATTAACGATAAACCGCCAATGTGAGTAAATTTCACCAACTCTACCAGTTCATATTTTTATAACGTATATTTAGAACTGATAAATGATGATTGATTGTCGTGTATTGACTGTTTGGTTGAACTGCTAAGTAATTGGTTGAAATTAAAGATCTGGTTATATATATATATATATATATATATATATATATATATATATATTGATTCTGTTTAGCGGAATACTTCATAGTGAAATGAAATTTATGTTAATTGTATTGTTTAACATCTGTGGATGCAGGGAAACAGGTCGGAGGAATCCAATTGTATTCCTCAACATTTATTTTACTGTTTTTCATATATTGTGTTATATGATGTGATATGAAATCTGTTGTTGATTTTGTATGTTGGAATGATACCGATCATTGTTATATGGTACGGTAAATACCATAAGGAATACAGGAATGTTAAAAAGGAAAATTTCAATGTTATATTGAAAAAGAAATATTTATAAAATCAAAAGATTTCATAAAATGAAAATATTTATTTAGAAAAGAAATAGATTAAAAAAGAAATATTTATTTGTTAAATAAATAGAATTGAAAAGGAAATATTTATTTATTAAATAAACAAATAGAAAAGGGAATATTTTTAAAACAAATAGAAAAGGAAATATTTGTATAAACAAATAGAAAAGGGAGTATTTGTAATCAAATGTGTTAATCAAAATGAGTTAGAGGAGTTCATCGAAATAGAGTTAATAGATTAGAGTTAGAGTTAATCGATTAGAATTAGAGTTAATTAATTAGAGTTATAGTTAATCGAAATGATTTAATCGAATATTAGTTATTCGAAAGGGAGTTAATCGAATATTAGTTATTCAAAAGAGAGTTAATCGAATATTGGTTATTCGAAAAGAGTTATCGAATATTGGTTGTTCGGAGAGAGTTATCGAATATTGGTTTTTCGGAGAGAGTTATCGAATATTGGTTATTCGAAGAGAGTTATCGAATATTGGTTACTCGAAGAGAGTTAATCGAATATAAGTTATTTGAAAGAGAGTTAATCGAATATTGGTTATTTGAAAAGAGTTATCGAATATTGGTTATTCGAAAAGAGTTATTGAATATTGGTTATTCGAAGAGAGTTATTGAATATTGGTTATTTGAAGAGAGTTATCAAATATTTGTTATTCGGAAAAGAGTTAGTTGAATATTAGTTATTCGAATAAGAGTTAGTCGAATATTAGTTATTCGAATAGGAGTTAGTCGAATATTAGTTAATCGAATATAGTTTATTCGAATAGAGTTAAAGGAATTAATCGAATATAGTTTATTCAAATAGAGTTAAAGAAATTAATCGAATATAGTTTATTCGAATAGAGTTGAAGGAATTAATCGAATATAGTTTATTCGAATAGAGGTAAAGGAATTAATCGAATATAGTTTATTCGAATAGAGTTAAAGGAGTTATTCGAATATAGTTTATTCGAATAGAGTTAAAGGACTTATCGAATATAGTTTATTCGGAAGGAGTTAATCGAATATAGTATATTCGAAAGGAGTTAAGTGATAAGAGTTAATGAATTAAAGTTAATCGAGTTAAAGTTAATGGAGTTAGGGTTAATTGATTTGAGTTAATTGAGTTATATTTTGGAGTTAGATATTTCAGAAGTAGGGATTTTAATGCTATAGTTATAATAAATGTTTTTCAATAAAGAAGTAGATTCGTATATAGAATCCAAGAGTTTTGTAAGGAAGTTTGTTAAAGATTTAGAAGGTGAACTGTGTCTATTTTGAAGTTAGAAATGTTGTTCAGTTAAGGTCTGAGAGGTAGTTATACCCCAACTTGATTGGCTTCGTTTTTAACTAACTAATGGTTAAGGTTCGATAGTGAAGGTTGGTTAAGTGAAATTAGTTAATCAGTGTAATGTTTGAGTTGGCATAACGACGTTTTATTTAAACATATGTTTAAATCCAATGAACGAGTTTGGAAACATCTTCCAAATATAATCAAAGATATTTTCTAATTATAGAAAATGAAATGTTCGATGATAAAGAATACTGGAATGACAGTGATACGTGAAAAGAGATGGAAATATTTTCCAATGATTAATAATGTATATTTTCTAAATTTAGAAAATAAGGAATGTTGAATATATGGAAACAGGAAATAAACAAATTAATGAACTAAAAAGATAAACGTTAAATGATGATTAATCAATAGAATTTCCATCTGGAAATAATATCGTTGTTTGCACACGTGTTTTTCTTTGATAGTTAACTCACCGAATATCGAAGTTTTTGACCATTTTTCCATCGTCAATACAGAGAGACCGGGATCAGATTCATTATATGAAAACCACTCTGTATTGGCGTTAGCGTTGCAATCAAATAGGATGAAGATAATTGAAGATAGAGTTATGCAAGGGCTGTCCTGTTTACAGAATAGTGCCTTCGGTTTTTCTAGTCCTAGGACGACCTATATGGAAGAATGTCTAATAGAGTATATTTAATGGATCATGTAAGTTGATCTGTTCAAACGTATGTACATTTGGTGGCGGAGGAATTCGTTTCTCTTAGCTGTATACTTGTTGTATTTTTGTGGAAATCAATTTGTGATTTGGCGGGTATAACGATGTGACATTCAAAGTGAATAATTGTGTGATCTGTCAGAGATAAGCGTGGCCTCTAACCTCACAACTGGGAAATGACAAAAATCGGGCATGCAGCATGGCTAAATGGTTGGCTGCCAATTAGGGTGTATTATCACCTATCTATAGATATTCATTTCATTCTATAATCTATTGTCGATGCTGCCCCATTTGGGAAATGGTTGCTGATCCAAACCGTTGGTGATATACATTCGATACACTCAAGCGAAATGAGTGGTCGGTCATGTGTGGCTGGGTTGCAAGATGTTCTTGTGGAACCCAGTGTATTCCTCTCTAGAGGTACACTATGGGAAGGTTGTTCCATACCTTGTCATGGTTGGTAATCCATTATCCAATAAGTGCTCGCAGTTTTGATTGTATACTATATATGTGGAACGTGAGATGAAAGCGTTCTGCAAGATGATTATTATATTGTGGTTGATAGACATTATTATAATATCAAAAGAGTTTTGATATAAAAGATCATTGTTTCTTTCAAAATGATTTGAAAGTTAAATCAAACTGATTTGGATTCTCATGAGGTCAAAACCCGTTCCGTTGTACGGGGTGGTCTTATGAGATATCGTTTATTTTATCAAACTGTTTTAAAGTGTTTACTCATACCAGTCCCATGACCGACCCAGAGTTGTTTTGTTTTCCCTAAACTCTTGGGTGCCCAATTTTGTACAGGCAGTCAAGTAGTTGGGATTTTACAGATATACTTGGAAAGCTGGAGAAGGAGGCTTCAACAGCATTTATATAGCTTTTGTTTATTTCCGCTGTGTTGTAAATGCTAAACTTTGATAATGATATGTATATTGAAGTACAATCTTTTATTTCAAAGTTATGTTATAATTTATTTGTTCCGCTGTGAGATTCGTGTTACTCTGATGTTGTGTGTTCTTCTTCTTCTATTCTAAGTTTCTACCTTATCTATTCTCACCCTCTGTTTTCTTTCTATTAGTTTTCTGGTTTCTAATGTAATTTGGGTTGGACTTGTTTTATTTGGTCAGCTCAAATTGTACCAGAATTTTGGGACACTACAGTGGTATCAAAGCTTAAGGTTAAGTAATTACCTTGGCTCTACGGCGTGACTCAGTAGAGATGGGGTCAGCAATATCCTAGACTGAGTTGAGTGTATATATACGAGTGAACGTATTTGTAGATTTTATAAAAATGATTTTATATTGTGTAGATTCATTAGTTACATAATTTATGAATTTTGGTCGATCAGTTTGATCCACCGTATCGGTAGGAATTTCTAAACACTCAAATACGATGGGTCGACACGATACGTTTTGAAAGAGGGTAAATGAAATAAGTTTACCCAAAGTATATCTGGATATAGAGAAGATATATATATTGGAATTATAATATATTGGATATATTGGTTGTTATTATAATTGTAACGACCCGGAAATTTAGGGATCTTGGTTATCCGATATACAACACATATCGAACATCCAAGGATCGAAAATAACCGAATAGTTAATGAAAGAAGTTAGAAGGTGAGAATAGATAAGATAGAAACGTAGAATAGAATAAGAAGAACACAACATCAGAGTAATACGAACCTCACAGCGGAACGAATAAATATATTTCATAACATAACTTGAAATATACATTTGTACTTGAATATATATCATTATCAAAGTACAACACTTACAACACAATGAAAATAAACTATAGCTACATGATCCTGAAGCCTCCTGCTCCAGCTCTTCAAGTATCTGTAAATCCTGACTACTTGACTGCCCGTACAAAATCGGGCACCCAAGAGTTTAGGGAAAACAAAACAAAATAAACTCCGGGTCATTCATGGGACTGGTATGAGTAAAACAGTTTGAACAAGTAAATGATATCTCATAAGACCACGCCGTATAACGGAACGGGTTTTTCCCTTATGAGAATCCAAATTATCTTTATATCAAAAACCCTTTTGATATTATAATAATGTCTATCAACCATAATATAATAATCATCTAGCAGAAACGCTTTCATCTCACGTTCTACATATATAGTATACAATCAAAACTGCAAGCACGTATTGGGTAATGGATTTCCAACTATGACAAGGTATTGAACCATCTTTCGCTAGTGTACCTCTAGAGAGGAATACACTGGGTTCAACAAGAACATCTTGCAACCTGGCCACACATGACCGACCACTCATTTCGCTTGAGTGTATCGAATGTATATCACCAACGGTTGGGATCAGCAACCGTTTCCCGAATGGGACAGCATCAACAATAGATTTTTTTGAAGTAAATGAAACTCTAGATTAGGTGATTATACACCCTAATAGGTGCGACCTACATAGCCATGCTACCTGCCTGATTTCTCTCATTTCCCGGTTGATGAGGCTTAAGGTTATGCTTTATCATCACATCAGATTCACTTCGAATGCCACATTGTCAGATCCATCGAAAATCACTAATTGACGTCTACAACAGTACATTACGTGTTAGCTAAAGAAGTTTCCTTCTCCTCTTCCACTCTTGGTACGGTTGAAGAAATCAATATACGTGACCTTTCTGGAAATACTCTGTCAGATATTCATCCATACAAGTCATCCAGGAACAGGATGAACCGAAGGCACTATTCAGTACATCCATCTTAGGCACTGTTATCTAAGACTTATACAATAGCCCTTACACTTTACTCCGTCTTCAATTATCTTTGGCATATATGATTCGCAATGCTTATGCCAATACAAAGTGGTTCTTTGGATAATAATCCAACTGGTCTCTCCATATTAACAACGTTAAAATGGTCAAAAACTTCGATAGTCGGTGAGTTAACTATCAAAGAAAATTACGTGTGCAAACAACGATATTATTTCCAGATGGAAATTCTATCAAATCAATCATCAATCATATATATATCTGTATCTATATATATATTCATATGTTCCTTATTTTCTATGTTTAGAAAATATACGTTAACGTTGGAAAACATTTCCATAACTTATTTACGTATCACTATTCTTCTACAACTATCAGTCTCTGATTGTAAACTAGTATAAGAACAATTCCCTAAGCACCAATCCCAAAGGTCGAAACCAACATCAGATAGACACTTAGGAAACCATTCAACTTAACAAGTCTCCAGTCAAATTCTGATTTAGCTTAACTCCATTTCTTAACTCCTTATACATGAACACTTCCTTTTCTAATTCATGTTTCCAATTTCAATATTTGATTATGTTCTGAATCTATTTGGAAAACATTTCCAAATCTTCTTTACTTGGATTTAAAAAATGTTTAAATCAACATCGCATGACAACTCAAACCACTATACTTATTTACTAAAATCACTCAACCACTTTCACTCTCGAACCTTAACCATTTCTAAATTAAAAACGAAGTCAATCAAGTTGGGGTATAACTACCTCTCAGACCTTAACTGAACAACATTTCAAATCTCGAAATAGGGTAAGTTCATCTTTTAACCCTTTAACACTTCCTTACGAACCCTCGGATTCTATTTACAAATCCACTTTTTTATTGAAAATATTAATTATAACGCTAACGTTATAAACCCTACTTCTGAAATATCTAACTTAACATCTAACTTTTTATTTCTTACTTAAATAATTAACCAACTCTAATTTATTTATAAATAAATAAATCTTGATTTAAAAACCGGAAAGTAAATAATACTTTCCCGAATTCGATATAATCGAATTCGCCGATTAACTCTCTTCGAGAAATCTCTATTTGATTAACTTTTCGTCGAATAACTAAATTCGATAACTCCTTTCCAAATAACTAAATTCGATAACTCCTTTCGATTAAACTAATCGATAACTCCTTTCGATTAAACTAACCGATAACTCCTTTCGATTGAACTATAATCGATAACTCCTTTCGATTAAACTAATCGATAACTCCTTTTAACTTTATTCGAATAACTAATATTTGATTTACTTACTTCGAATATCTCTGATTCGATTAACTCTTACTGATTAAATTATCTCGAATAACTAATTTTATTTAATTCACTTAATCCCATTATTCATATTTAATATGAATAATATATTCTTGTATACTTAAACAGTTTGGTTTCGTCATTTAAAATAATACCTTATTTTACTTACGCTTCTTACTTACACAATTCCTATAAAAAAAACTTATTTAATATTCAACACTTAGTAAATTCCGCTCATAAGTCTTGTTAACACCATAATCATATTCAATTCCAAATATCAATGTTGAAATCGTTTTCCTCTTCTTTATATAAGTCTTGCCTTATATGTCCCAATTATCCAATGATAAATATTTAACTTAATTTATAAATCATCCTTCTCCATTTATTTGTTTACTTCTTCATATATGAGTTCAGACTTATATATATATTTATTTATCAAAAGATAAATATCTCCTTTATAATCTATTTGATTTCTAAACAAATCTTTTCTTTAAAATCTATTTGATTATGGTTTTACACTATTTCCGTTTCAATCCTATTGGTATATGGTTTACAAATATTTCCCTTTCGGGTTTTATTTCTAAGTGTTTTCCTTTATTAACCTTATTTATTTACCCTAAGTATTTCCTTTAATAATATCTTATTTATTTTCTAAATAAATATTCCTTATATCTTATTATATTTATTTAACAAATAAATATCTCCTTTTTATTTAACAAATAAATATCTCATTAAATTTCTCCTATTTATTTAACAAATAAATAACTCATTAAATATCTCCTATTTATTTAACAAATAAATAACTCATTTATAAAATCTTATGATTTTATAAATATTTCCTTTTCAAATTACTCCACTTAAACATATTTCCCTATTTATAAATATTCCACTTTATTAACATTTCCCTATTTATAAATATCCCACTTTATAAATATTCACTTATTTGTAAATATTCCACTTATAATTATTCTCTTCTATAAAATCCTTTGATTTTATAACATCTTCTATTTCAATACACTTTGAAAATCTCCTTTTCACATTCCGATATTTTATGGTACTTAACACATCAAATCACGATGACCAATATCATCCAAACACATATAATCGACAACATGTTGTATATCACATCATATATTTCAACATAGAAAAAAAAACAATAAATTAACTGTTGAGGAATACAGTCGGATTCCCCCAACCTGTTTACCTGCATCCACGGATGTTACGCAATATGATTATCATCACTTTTAGTTCAATATGAAATATTCTGATAGGCAACATCAATTTTCATTTAACGGGTTATATATATATATATAATTTTCACTAACTTTCTAGCAGTTCAATCAATCAGTCAACACACAGTCAATCAGCCAATTTTTAACAGTTCTAAAAATACAACATGAAAATATAAATTGGTCAGAGTTAGTGAGATTTACTCACATTGGCAGTTCATCGTTAAAGAACGATAAACTATTGTTTGATTTGAATCAAACAATTTGTTTTGCCATAAATTCAAACGAGATCCAATACATTTCCATTCAGCTTCATTGCGAAGTGTCCGTCCATACGATCCTATTAGATCTTGTTTCGCTCAATTCTGATATCGTACGGAAAAGTTATACTTATTATAAGTTATCACATTATTTAAATTTAAAAATTAAACTTATATGAAATAAACATCGGGCCTCACCACATCTTCTACCCGGCCCACTACCACAAAAGCCCACCCGCATAACCCAAAGTCCTTCTTCCCCTAAAATCTATCGTGAGCATCAAGAATCGAACTCCTCCATTTTCAAAACATCACGCATCTCGTTCTCCTCCTTTACTTCATGGAAACCCAAACCGAAATCGCCATTCACATCCTCTTCCCATACTCGACATCCCCAACACCTTCTCATTTTTCCCGCATCAGCCCTGTCACCAACGACTTCCAGGCTTCCACATTTGTACTCGCGGTCACCAGGGAAAAAATCAGCGACAACTTTTTGTGTAAAAACACACCAAATTCTGCAAACACTTGCTAAACTCCCTTACAAATCCATCTACAATATACTCTCTTCGAATTGGTGCTTCATTCCTCCGAATCCGCCAACCCTAGACCTCGCGGTAGTTAATAACATCGAACCGAGGTATAATCGAACCCATCAAAAATTACAGCATGATGACGAGCTTCACCCCAGGATCTCATATTTATATGAATTAGGATTTATAGATTTTATTTCTATTTGATATGAAATTTTAGAAAGAGGATTCATTTCCTGAAAATGAAGAACGGTGGAAATAAAAATCTATTGACCAGAAATGAAGAGAGGACTTAGGTTTAGAATTTTGAAGGGGTATTTATAAGGTTTTCAAAATATCTATATATTTTTGTGTTGAGATATTTTAGTTTAATATTCATTTTATATTCGTTTTAGCCTTCTAAAAATCCGTGTGATCACACACGATGCCCAAAAATCACGGAAATGAACATACACCTTCAGTTCGACATTACGGTCCCAACGAAACTGGTTTCGTCGAATTCCGACTTCGTATGCTCACACAGCGTATTTTTAACCATCGAAATACTGACTGTTTTTCGCATTAAAAATCCATACGGCCATCCACTGACTCTAAAAATCACGGAAATTGTACTCTAACAATAATTTAATATTGCGAATCCAACAAAATTAGTTTCGTCAAAATCTGAGGTCGTTTGCAAAACTGGCTATTTTTAAAGCTCCGAATGACCCCTTTAAATATATAAATATATTTAAAAACAATTAAATTTAATTTTTATAAATAAATATTATCGTATATATTCATAGTGGAATACCATACAGCTCCAGAATAATCCTATATGGGTTTCTAACTTGATACCGTCAGAGTTATATTGATATTCGATTTATTTTTAAATCCTTTTTAAAATATAAATAAATTATAAAGGGAATTCCACAGCGACTTTTCTAAAATTTGATTTGGACATAGATCAAAATCTACACGATGAAATCCCGATTTTTCTATTCCATTAGAAGAATATACTTCACCAGCTCCTAACGTTTCTTGTTTCACAGAAATCCAGCTTAAAACGAATTCTGTATATTCAGTTGAAGTTCAAATCGCCAATTAACGAACTGCCGCGCCATTTCCAGCTCGATTTTAATTATAATATAATTATACGTTCAAACTGTCGTTCAAATAATATATTCGTTATTCTAATTCAATTCTAAACTGAATTAAATATCACAGATGATCCAGTTCACACCATATCGCCAATTCTGATTATTTCAGAATTAAATATATTATTTAATTTGTTATTTTAATTAAATATTCATCATTATTTAATTCAACGACCATGAAATCCGTTTAATCACCTTTTAAATAATTAAATAAATTAATTATTATATCGCTGAAAATGCGGGTCATTACATTCTTCCACACTTAAAATAATTTCGTCCTCGAAATTGCTAAGGTAGAAAACAAACTCTACAAACTGGTTAAACTTATTTGTTCACTTCTTAACTTCAGTTTCAACTAAACAAATTTAATTTTAATTAAATATTAACTAATTCTTATCAACGAAAATTTTCAAAATCCTGAAAATTTTCTAACACCTTAACTTTTTGAAAAATTTCACCAGCACCTCCTTTGTACTGGTCAATCGGTCAAACTCCAACACGCCTCTCTGGGCCATCTCCAACCCAAAAGAAAATCAAACAGCCAAGCGGCTTGCCAATTCGGCTCATAAATCACCAAACTCATATGAAATATAAACTTGTACCTTTTTGTCGGGCATATCATTATATCCTTTACATCTGTTGTTAATTCAGCATATACTAATGTATTCCCAATCAAATTCCAATCTGTTTTTATCCACAAATTCAACCATTCACTTATACCTAAGTCGAATTCAATTTCAAATCAAAGTTCCATTCTCGATTTCAAATTCTTAACTCTATTATCCAATGACATTTCAAATTCAAATCTCACAAATCCAATTTGTCTCGATATCATTCTAATTCAATTTCATTTACCACTTAACTGACTTTATTTCAATTTCCATTTGTTTTCACAAATTTTTGTTAAATTTGTTTTTAATTCAAACGATCTTCTCTTGGGAGTTTTAAACAGTTTACCATATCAAAATCAAACTTCCCTTTCAGGATTCAAACAACTCATTTTCCCAAAACAATTCGAAATCAATATCTTTGGTAGTAATCCGTCACTTACAAACTCGAAAATGAATGCTGATGATGTTGCGCAGTCATCATCAGTATTATTTTCCAGCGACCGAAGTGAGTTCAATACTATATCACTTTCAAAACCATCTCTAAACATTTCCACTTTGAAATTCATTTCAAAATATAATTCACACTGCTTGTAAAACAATTTAAAATCTCGCAGGATCTTAAAATTTACATATATTTAATCTAAATCCAATTAAAAACACCTTTCCAAATTCTAGGGTTTTCATTTCAATTCTGATTTAAATTCAAACTTAATTTAATTCGATTTCATATATTTCACTTATATGAATTCTGATTGGTTATTTACATAACCATTTCACTTTTTAAAATCTCATTCGATTATAATCACAACCAATATATCCAATATATTATAATCATTCCAATATAAATCCTTTATATCAAAATATAATTTGGGTAAAAATTATTTCATTTACCCTCTTTTCAAAACATACCATGACGGTTCATCGTATTCAAGTGTTTACCAACTCCTACCAATACAGTGGATCAAACTGATCGACCAGAACTCATAAACAACTCAACCAATAAATCTCCACAATATAAAACAAATTTTCATATCAATAACAAACACGTTCACTCATATATATACACTCAAACTCAATCTAGGATATTGCTAACCCCATCTCTATTGAGTCACGCCACAGAGCTAAGGTAATTACTTAACCTTTGCTCTGATACCAACTGTAACGACCCGGAAATTTAGGGATCTTGGTTACCCGATATACAACACATATCGAACATCCAAGGATCGAAAATAACCGAATAGTTAATGAAATAAGTTAGAGGGTGAGAATAGATAAGATAAAAACGTAGAATAGAAGAAGAAGAAGAAGAAGAAGAAGAACACAACATCAGAGTAATACGAACCTCACAGCGGAACGAATAAATATATTTCATAACATAACTTGAAATATACATTTGTACTTGAATATATATCATTATCAAAGTACAACACTTACAACACAATGGAAATAAACTATAGCTACATGATCCTAAAGCCTCCTGCTCCAGCTCTTCAAGTATCTGTAAATCCCGACTACTTGACTGCCCATACAAAATTGGGCACCCAAGAGTTTAGGGAAAAAAACAAAATAAACTATGGGTCAGTCATGGGACTGGTATGCGTAAAACAGTTTAAAATAGTTTGAAAAAGTAAATGATATCTCATAAGACCATGCCGTATAACGGAATGGGTTTTTCCCTTATGAGAATCCAAATTATCTTTATATCAAAAACCCTTTTGATATTATAATAATGTCTATCAACCATAATATAATAATCATCTAGCAGAAACGCTTTAATCTCACGTTCTACATATATAGTATACAATCAAAACTGCAAGCACATATTGGGTAATGGATTTCCAACTATGACAAGGTATGGAAACACCTTTTGCTAGCGTACCTCTAGAGAGGAATACACTGGGTTCAACAAGAACATCTTGCAACCCGGCCACACATGATCGACCACTCATTTCGCTTGAGTGTATTAAATGTATATCACCAACGGTTGGGATCAACAACCGTTTCCCGAATGGGACAGCATCAACAATAGATTTTTTTGAAGTAAATGAAACTCTAGATCAGGTGATTATACACCCTAATAGGTGCGACCTACATAGCCATGCTACCTGCCCGATTTCTATCATTTCCCGGTTGATGAGGCTTGAGGTTACGCTTTATCATCATATCAAATTCACTTCCAATGCCACATTGTCAGATCCATCAAAAATCACTAATTGACGTCTACAACAGTACATTACGTGTTAGCTAAAGAAGTTTCCTTCTCCGCTTCCACTCTTGGTACGGTTGAAGAAATCAATGTACGTGACCTTTCTGGAAATACTCTGTCAGACATTCATCCAGGAACAGGATGAACCGAAGGCACTATTCAGTACATCCATGTTAGGCACTTTTATCTAAGACTTATACAATAACCCTTGCACTTTACTCCGTCTTCAATTATCTTTGGCATATATGATTTGCAACGCTTGTGCCAATACAGAGTGGTTCTTTGGATAATAATCCAACCGGTCTCTCCATATTAACAACGTTAAAATGGTCAAAAACTTCGATAGTCGGTGAGTTAACTATCAAAGAAAAATACATGTGCAAACAATGATATTATTTTCAGATGGAAATTCTATCAAATCAATCATCAATCATATATATATCTATATATATATTCATATGTTCCTCATTTTCTGTGTTTAGAAAATATACGTTAACGTTGGAAAACATTTCCATAACTTATTTATGTATCACTATTCTTCTACAACTATCAGTCTCTGATTGTAAACTAGTATAAGAACAATTCCCTAAGTACCAATCCCGAAGGTCGAAACCAACATCAGATAGACACTTAGGAAACCATTCAACTTAACGAGTCTCCAGTCAAATTCTGATTTAGCTTAACTCCATTTCTTAACTTGAGACGACCCGATTTCCCGTTCTCACGGAAACAAGGTTATCTTTGGAATATAACACAGAAACAGATAATAGCAGAACAGAATTAAATAAATACACCAGAATATGAACAATAGAATATACTGGATAAAAGTAATCATCAGAGTTACACAGTATACAGGATCTTACTTAGTACAAATACAGTTCAGCTATACATAAATGTCTACAGCGGAAATAAACAAAATATGTACAATAGGAGTTGAACAGCATAAAAAGAAATAAATGATAGAATCCATCTTCAGCTCCAGCTATCCAGAAAGAACCAGCTAAACCTGAATACAAGGCTGCCCGTGCGGAAAAAGGGGCACCCGAGTTTGAAAGTGAAACAAACTACGAGTCAGTCATGGGACTGGTATGAGAAATCCACTCAACACATATATAATATGGCTAATCACAGGACCATGCCACTTTCGTGGAATGGGTTTACTCCATTGGATTGCCAGTGCTTTAAAACAAATCTTCCTTTTAAACATCGCTATGCTTTTTATAAAAATGAAGCCGTTATAAGACTCAGTTCCCATCACACAATGCAACGCAAACCGGAGGATAGAGTTTTTACCTTATAACGGCCAAGATATGCTTGATACGAATAAAACAAAGGCATTTGATATTATTGCTAGTGTTTATATGTTTTGAAAACAATTTCAAATCATAACTATCAATCATAGACGACATTAATGCCCCATACCACTATGTCGCCATATATAGGTATACAATCAAAACCGCACGATGTCGTATTTGGAAATTGGATTTCCGTCATGAACCAAGGCAAAAGATAGTCCTTACCGAATTCGAGACAATCTAGCCCATGTCTCCGGAACAGCCGCAACTGCCCCTTGGATCGTCAGGGCCGGTCCACCGATGTGGATTATAGTGCCTGAACAATACGTTCCTCCGCCCTTTGGGGCGTAAACGAGCCAACGAATGACTCCATCGGACCCGGATCGTCCGATCAAACCGAGGCGCCTCGCAACAGCAACAACCACATAGGTGAAAAGTATATAAATGTCAGGGCTGGTAGGTCACTGACACCACCCTAGCTAGAAAGAAACGCATGTCCTCCCTGAGGTCCTTCTCCCGTTTTAGGTTCATACCGGGATGTGAGGCTCGCGATTTTACGTTGTACACAAAGCTACGCCACACAGGCGGTGCTTTGATCATCACCACAAGACTTTGCTTTTCAACAGAAGCCCTGATCACTGCATCTTAGCATGCCACACAGAATAAATCCTATGTCAGACGCACAGTCCATTTGCAAGTCCGTTCTGGGTCTGAACGAAACCGGAGGCACTAAATACCTCGCAAACCCATCGACCAACACGTACGTCTGGACGATCACCACTCATTATCCATATTTCGGGATGCCTCCCAATCAGGACCTCGGTTACCATCCAAACGAGGTGAAGATCTCCGGTCTTCGACCATCGTCTTCATCTTCGAATTTCAATCGTCGGTCGATTATTCGAAATGAGAATTAACTCGGCCTTTTCAAATAATTCACGTATATTTAGAATTTCAAATAGATTTATTTCAATGGTTAAATTATTCGACAACACCAATTGTGTTCTTAAATGTAATTTTCACCCCAAACACATTCAACCATCAAATACAACATAAATCGAGCAAATTCAGTTTATTTCCATTCCATATCGCTTATGATATTTTATAACTATTTATCGCTATTTTTATTTATTTTAAAATAGCCATTTTATTCAAAACGACGCTTCGGGCCATAAGGCGGCCGTGGCGCTGTTTTTCTTCAGATTTGATTTACACATATCTGAAAATCTAACCGTTGGATCTTCACAAAATTTACATCATTAGAAAGGTCTTTTCAAAACGAATCCAACGGTTCCAGTTTCGGGAAAATCCGACGGTCGGATCTCCCGGTACAATCGTTTGAAATTTCGATTTCAAAATACGAACTGCAGCGTCGTTATTCGATTAAATATAATTATATTTATATATATAAATAAATATAATCATTTCTGGCGCTGTTTTTCTTCAGATTTGAATTAAACATTCCAGACAATCTAACCGTTGGATTTTTACAAGGTTGGTGCCGTTGGAAAGATTATTCCAAAGCGAACCCGACGGTTGAGGTTTCGGGAAAATCCAATGGTCGGATTTCCCATACTAGTTGTTTGAAATCACGGTTTCAAAATACGAACTGCACGGCTTCGTTTCGTTTTAATTTTATTTATATTTATATATTTATATAAATATAGTTCTTTCAGTGATTTTAATATCGTTTTCACTTCAAATATTTTTCTAACGCCTTAAATTTTGGAAAAATTTCGCCATAACCTCCCCTGCACCGGGAGCATCGGGAAATCGCAAATAGCGTTCCCGGTCCTTCTAATCTCAAAAAGAAAAAGAAAAAGCCAAGCGGCTAGCCAACAGGCTCAAAATCATCACCCAAACAAATCAGTAAATGTGTACCTATTTGTCGGGCACAAAATTTTATTCCTCTTCTCTAGCCCCTTTGTTATAACCTGTTCAATGAATATACATGTACATATATATACAGTTCTTATCATTTATCATTTTCTATTCAACTTCATATTTGATTTCTATTTGGTTTAAAAACACCATTCATTCTAATGTTACATAAATAGGTGCAAATCATTACATTAGCTAATTAATGAATATTTCAACTCATATATGTTTATTTTGAACAAGTGGCTATTTTTAACACTTCGCATTTCAACGATTTATGCACACAATAAAAATGTGATTTTTATTGTAAAACAATTCATTTCAAAACACTATTTTTCTATCATAAAACAATTTCTTTTTAAAACGAGATTATTTTACACAGTTCATATAGTCGATAAAAGGCGATTTTTATTATCAAACAATTTATTTCAAAATATGAATACCATTCAACACATGAATTTCTAAACAACGAATGAATATCAATTCAACACATGAATGTTTTCTATAGTTTCTATATATAGATACAAATGTGATTTTTATTATCGAACAGTTTATTTCAAAATATGAATACCATTCAACACATGAATTTCTAAACAACGAATGAATATCAATTCAACACATGAATGTTTTCTATAGTTTCTATATATAGATAAAAATGTGATTTTTATTATCAAACGATTTATTTCAAAATATGAATACCATTCAACACATGAATTTCTAAACAACGAATGAATATCAATTCAACACATGAATGTTTTCTATAGTTTCTATATATAGATAAAAATGTGATTTTTATTATCAAACGATTTATTTCAAAATATGAATATCATTCAACACATGAATTTCTAATCAACGAATGAATATCAATACAACACATGAATGTTTTCTATTCAATGAATAAATATAGTTTAAGCATATGAAAATAATTCAAACACACGAATATTATTCAAAATTTCGGCAGCATAACGGCAGGGTAGTTACACCGGCACCGTCCCTAGTACGGCTCCTCGCTCTACCTTAAAACCTCGCGGTTTTTGACAATGGGGATCATGCATCTAGTTCGCACGCAGGCGGCATGTATATATTTATTTCATTTCCACAAACTAATCCTATGTGGTTTCAACCAAATATTTCACAACCACCAATGGGTATTTTTCAACCGCAATCAACCAATATCAATCACAAACAATCCCAAACAATCATTCAATTTTCACAACAATTTCAACCAATAAATATCGTCCATGGTTTGTGGACGAGGGGGCGTATAAATATATATATATATATATATATATATATATATATATATATATATATATAGATGTATATTTATAGATAGCAATTCACTTTCATTTCACACATATATAATATTTTTAAAACAGAAATCTCACCAATAGCTATCCAATACCAAGACTCTTCTTTTATAGAAATCTTCGCCCTTTGTCGCTTTCGCCCGTATCCTCTACATATGTAAAAAATCGAATTTTTACGATGTTATTCAATATATAAAAATCGAATTTTGACTTCGCTATTCAATAAATAAAAATATGATTTTTACTTCGACTTTCAATAAATAAAAATATGATTTTTACTTCGGCTTTCAATAAATAAAAATATGATTTTTCTTTTTAAAGAAATCAGTTTTCAATACCTTTTAAAAATCAAAATCAGTTTTTACTCTTTTTATAAAATCAGTTTTACTCTTTTTATAAAACCAGTTTTTAACTTTTTAAAAAAACCAAATCAGTTTTAATTTCTAAAATAAAATCAGTTTTAATATTCTAAAATAAAATCAGTTTTAATTTCTTTTTTAAAAATCTGTTTTTATTCTTTTATAATCAGTTTTTAAAATCTTATAAAATCAGTTTTTAATTTTTAAAAACCAAATCAGTATTCAATTCTTAAAACAAATTCAGTTTTTAACTTTTAAAAATTTCAGTTTTAATACTTTTAAAAATTTCAGTTTTTAACTTTATAAAAATTTCAGTTTTAATACTTTTAAAAATTTCAGTTTTTAACTTTATAAAAATTTCAGTTTAACTTTATAAATAAATCAGTTTAAAAATCTGTTTTAAAACTTTTTTTTAAAAAAAAACTCTAAAATAAACAGTTTTTAAATCCCTAAAAATAAAATAATAAAACCACAAAAACTTACGGGGGGGGGGGGGGGGTTTCTGTAGTTCGTCGGAGTCTTCTCGAGGGCGGCGGCGCTAGGGCTTCGAACGAGGGAGGCGCTTCAAGGGGGGTGGCGCGACGTCTTCGCGAGGGCTCGAGGGCTTCCAGGGGGGGCGGCGATGCTTCGATCGATGGAGGGGGGGGGACAGGTCTTCGTCGGCGTCGAGACGGGGGGGGGGGGGGGCGTCGCGATTGATTTTGGTTTTTCTTTTTTTTATTCTGTTTAAATGAATTCGGGGGGGGGCAGAAGGAGATAAAGGAGGGAAGGGGGAATTAAAATATTTTTTTTTTATTTAATTATTTAATTTAGCAAAGAGTTGACTTTTACATACGACCTCGAAACGAGGCCCACCGCCTGTCGCCCATAGCGTTTTACCCCCATTCCGAACACAATGGGATATGTATCGCAAGCTGATTCGATTGTTACAATCAGTTTCCTTTTGAATTTACATTTAAATCACTATATTGAATTTTAAACGTACATTTCAAATTACCGGGGCCACATACTAACTAGAAAAATTCCCGAAAAATATTTTCTAGCTTCATATTGACGATACGGTCCTAACAAAACTGGTTTCGTCAAATTCTGAGACCGTTTGAGAAATGGCCAATTTCCATTCGATTAAAATCAACAGAAACTGGTCAAACGCGTTTTCTTTTGCCACGCTCACATATTGATTCGAAAAATTATGAAATTTGAAACCTAACAATAACTTGACACTACGGACCTAACAAAAGTGGTTTCGTCGAAATCCGAGGTCGTTTGCAAAATGTCCATTTTTAAGGGCCTGAATTCCATAGCGACTATTCAGAATTTTCAACTGGACATATCTTTTGATTCCCGCTATCAAATTTCGATTGGTCGGATTCGCTAGAAAGATATTCACTAACCGATATAAATATTTTTGGTTTCACTAAAATCCGGATTGTTTTGCACCCGGTATATTCAATTGAAGTTTGAAATCGAATTATCGAACTACCGCGCCATTTTCAATTTTATATATAATTATAATTAATTATATTCGTTTTCAAATGTCGATTCAAACTCAGTTTTCATCGCCATTATTTAAAATATTTATTTTAAATATTTAAAATCCATTATTTTAGCCAATTTAAAAATTTTAAATTGGTTCAGATTTTCTGGGTCGTTACAATCTCCCCCACTTAAAACTTTTCGTCCCCGAAAAGGAATAAAGTCGAAAGTGGTTTGATAAATCTACAATCACACAACACAACAACCAATCCAATTGTTTTTAACCTTCAAAATATACTAATCAAATCCTATATTCCTTCAAAAATTATTCAGAGTATATAATTAAAAGTGTATATCTACGAAAAGAAAATAACAATAGAGTAGAGAATTGAATGGTAATGCAAAGTAGGGTAAATGCACCTTGCACCGGAGTCAATCAGAGATATCTACTCGGCACCTAGGATAAGCTTTCTGAATGCTCTCCTCAGTTTCCCAAGTACAATCTCGCGGATCTCCACTCCATTGCACTTTGACTAAGTGAACCTTCTTGTTCCTCAGCTCTTTGGTTTCTTTGCCGATGATCTTCAGCGGCTCTCGCCTCACAGCTAATTCTGGAGTAATCTCGATATCCTGTTGAGCTGCTTCTTCCACGATCAAGTCTGGATCATGAACGTGCTTTCGAAGTTGTGATATATGAAATACATCATGCACTCCAGGCAACCAGTCAGGCAGTTTGACCCTATAAGCGAGAGTTCCAATCCGTTCCAGAATAGGAAACGGACCAATAAATTTGGGCGCTAACTTTCCAGTTTTACCGAACCGGATAACACCTCTCATCGGCGATACTTTCAAATATACATAGTTGCCAACTTCGAAGGATATATCTCTTCTTCTTTTATCGGCATAGCTCTTTTGTCGACTTTGAGCGGCGAGTAATCGCTTCTTAAGAAAATCGACTTTGTCGGCCGCTTCTCGAATCATATCAGGACCCAACACAAGTCTATTTCCAGGCTCGACCCAACAAGCAGGAGATCGGCACGGTCTACCATACAATGCTTCGAATGGCGACATTGTCAGACTCGCCTGGTAGCTGTTGTTATAAGAGAATTCAGCAAAATGCAGATGGTCTTCCCATGATCCACCGAAATCTAGAATACAAGCCCGCAATAGATCTTCTAAAATGCGATTCACCCTCTCAGTCTGACCGTCCGTCTGAGGATGATAAGCGGTGCTCAAGTTTAACTTCGTTCCTAGCTCGACTTGAAATGCTTCCCAGAATTTGCTAGTGAATATTGTATCTCTATCACTTACTATACTGAGCGGCACTCCATGCAGTCTAACTATTTCCCTGAAGTAAATATGTGCCAGACTCTGAGCAGTTCTGTTTGATTTGACAGGTATAAAATGGGCGGTCTTCGTGAAGCGATCTACGATCACCCAAATACTGTCATTTCCTTTTCTGGTTCTGGGCAAACCATCAATGAAATCCATAGAAATATGTTCCCACTTCCAGCCAGGAACTTCCAGTGGTTGTAATAATCCAGCCAATTTCTGTTGGTCACTCTTGACTAGCTGGCAAGTAGGGCATCGGCTAACATATAAGGAAATGTCCCTTTTCATCGACTTCCACCAGAAAAGTGCGTTTGATGTCATTATACATTTTGGCCACGCCAGGATGGATACTCAGCTTGGACTTGTGACACTCGTCTAACACTTCCCTTTTTAACTCTGGGATGTCAGGAACACAAATCCTTCCTTTTAATCTCAAGGTCTCGTCGTTATCTATTTGAAAACACGAGGGTTCGCCTTTCTGAATCCTTTTGATCATATCTTTAATAAAGTTATCCTCCTTCTGAAGAATAGATATTTTGTCAATCAAGGAAGTCGTGATAATAAAGCTGGCGATCATTACATTCTTTCGACTCAGCGCATCGGCCACGACATTGGCTTTCCCTGGAGTATATATAATTTCGAAGTCATATGCTGCAAGAAACTCCAGCCAACGTTGCTGCCTCAAATTCAAGTCCTTCTGAGTGAACATATACTTTAACGACTGGTGATCTGTAAACAGTTCAAATCTCTCGCCCAGAAGATAGTGTCTCCAGATTTTCAAAGAGAATATGATAGCCAATAACTCAAGATCATGAGTTACATAGTTTTTCTCGTGTGGTTTCAGTTGACGGCTAGCATAAGCAATTACTTGACCTCTTTGCATTAACACTGCGCCAAGGCCCTCTCTAGAAGCATCAGTCCAGACTTTTAAATCTTGGTTGCCATCGATGATGGTTAACACTGGAGCTGTGGTTAATCTCAACTTTAGCTCTTCGAAAGCCTCCTCACTCTCTTGAGTCCATTTGAACTTAGAATGCTTCTTTGTAAGCTTCGTTAAGTGACCAGATATCTTCGAAAAGTCTTTAACGAATTTCCGGTAATAGCTAGCCAATCCGAGAAAACTGCGGACTTCAGTGGGAGTACTGGGCTGTTTCCAATTCTGAATAGCTGTGATTTTGCTTGGATCCACAGCAATTCCTTCTTTCGATACGACGTGGCCCAGAAATTTTACTTCATCTTGCCAGAATATACATTTGGAAAATTTGGCTTTCAATACATTCCTTCTGAGGATTTCTAGAACCTGTTCCAAATGTTTTTCATGTTCGGCTTTCGATTTAGAGAAGATTAGAATAACGTCTATGAAAACCAGAACAAATTTATTCAAAACTCCTCTGAATACCCTGTTCATCAGATCGACGAAATAAGCTGGAGCGTTACATAAGCCGAACGGCATTACTAACCACTCGTAGAATAAGTCGGGGCCTCTGAACGCTGTCATTGGAACACACTCTTCGGCAATTCGAAGTTGATGGAATCCTGTAGCTAGGTCCATTCGTGAGAATACTTGTGCTCCATTTAATCGATCTAACAAATCATCAATCCGCGGCAATGGATACTTGTTCTTTATTGTCTGCTTATTCAGATCACGATAATCCACACATAGACGTAGAGTACCGTCAGATTTTGGGACAAACACCACTGCTGCACCCCAATCAGAGAAACTAGGCCTGATCAGACCTTTCCATACCAGCTGTCGTGTTTGATTGTCTAATTCCTCCTTCTCTTTCAAGGACATTCTTCGAATAGCGTGAACTACCGGCCTTGCATTGGGAACTAAAGCAATCTTGAAATCTATTTCTCTCTGCGGAGGTAAGCGAACAACTTCCTCGAACACATCCGCATAGTTTTTGACGACCGGAATGTCTTTGATGAGGTCAGGAATATTCTCTGCGATTTCAGGGACATTTTCTATTTGGGCTGGAGAAACATCCAAAGCTGCCCAGAAATCCTTTCTATTAGCATTCTGACCTTCACAGGGAATGGTTATATAATCACCTGATTTAATCTTCGCCTTTACGACTCTGTCGGCGCATTTGACTTCAGCTTCATATTTGGTCAACCAGTCTAACCCCAAGATAAGATCAAACTCTTTAAAATTCATGACGACTGCGATGGTAGGAAACCGATAACGAGAGAAAGAAACCGGCACTCCACAAATCCAACTGAGATCAATGGAACCCCCAACTGGATTCTGGACAGTCATTGGTTCCTTAAGCTTTTTCAAATTCAAATCCAGTTTCTTAGCTGCATCTTTGGAAATGAAGCTTCGTGACGCGCCTGTGTCAAACAGTACTTTGACTGGAATGTTTTTGACAGTAAGCGTGCCTTCTAAAACATCAGGCCTTTCTTGATTAGCTAAGGGCTCAGAAGTTTCTGCCACTTCATTTATTTGGACCTCCTTGGCTGCCTTTAACAGCCGGCAATCCTGTCTCACATGGCCAAACCGATGGCAAAGGTTGCATTCTCTGGTCTCTTGAAAGTTTTTCTTTCACTTCGGTTCACTCTTCTTTAGCTTCTTTAAAGACCTGCATTTTCCTTGCAAATGCCCTTGCTTATGGCAGTTATTGCATGTGGCGGTCGTTACGGGTTCTTTCTCAGATTTAGCCCATTTTCTCTTGGCACTGGGCTTCTTACTGGCTTCAGGAATATCAGTTTCCGACCCTGCTATGTCACTAGAACTGACTTCTTCTTCATCGCATAACATTCCTTTCTTATGGAGGTCTTCATACTGATAAGCCATGTAAATCATTTCTGGAAAAGGAAGCTTCACATGCCCCAATACTTTATTCTGGTATTTCCTTTGAAGTCCATGAATAAATCTCAAATTCTTTCTCCTCGTATTCTGAATTAGATGGGGAGCAAAGTGAGCGAGTTCGTTGAATTTCTTATGATATTCGGGAATTGTCATGTCACCTTGTATCAGATAAGAAAATTCATCGCATAATCTCTCGGTCGCTTCAGGAGGGGTAAATCTTTCTAGGAAAATCACTTTAAATCTGTCCCAGGTGATATCACCTTCTGGATTATCTTTGATGATTGATTCCCACCAGATTAAAGCTTCTTCTTTGAGCGCCCAAGATGCTACTAACCGTTTCTGGTCATCTCTCAGCCGTATACGCTCAAAAATTCTTTCTGCCGAGCTCACCCAAGCTTGAGTCTGAACTATAGATTCATTGCCCGAGAACATTGCTCCATTTAGATTTCGATATTTCTTTAATAGAGCCTCTAGATCAGGTTCTGTATTCCTTCTGTTTCTGGCACTCATTTTTCTAGTACTTCTGCAATTAGCAGATCAAGTGTCAGGTCACAGAAAAGGTATTTTAAAATATAGAAACACATACTTCAAATGTAAATGTGTCTATCGAGGTGAAATTTCATTCTGCTTTACTCATACTAGGATATTGCTGATCCTATCTGTATTGAGTTACCCGTCCTAGAACACTACTGGTTCTATTTCTGACGAGTTCGTTCAAATGTTATATTCCAGAACTAAGCTTAACCAAAGCTCTGATACCACGTTGAGACGACCCGATTTCCCGTTCTCACGGAAACAAGGTTATCTTTGGAATATAACACAGAAACAGATAATAGCAGAACAGAATTAAATAAATACACCAGAATATGAACAATAGAATATACTGGATAAAAGTAATCATCAGAGTTACACAGTATACAGGATCTTACTTAGTACAAATACAGTTCAGCTATACATAAATGTCTACAGCGGAAATAAACAAAATATGTACAATAGGAGTTGAACAGCATAAAAAGAAATAAATGATAGAATCCGTCTTCAGCTCCAGCTATCCAGAAAGAACCAGCTAAACCTGAATACAAGGCTGCCCGTGCGGAAAAAGGGGCACCCGAGTTTGAAAGTGAAACAAACTACGAGTCAGTCATGGGACTGGTATGAGAAATCCACTCAACACATATATAATATGGCTAATCACAGGACCATGCCACTTTCGTGGAATGGGTTTACTCCATTGGATTGCCAGTGCTTTAAAACAAATCTTCCTTTTAAACATCGCTATGCTTTTTATAAAAATGAAGCCGTTATAAGACTCAGTTCCCATCACACAATGCAACGCAAACCGGAGGATAGAGTTTTTACCTTATAACGGCCAAGATATGCTTGATACGAATAAAACAAAGGCATTTGATATTATTGCTAGTGTTTATATGTTTTGAAAACAATTTCAAATCATAACTATCAATCATAGACGACATTAATGCCCCATACCACTATGTCGCCATATATAGGTATACAATCAAAACCGCACGATGTCGTATTTGGAAATTGGATTTCCGTCATGAACCAAGGCAAAAGATAGTCCTTACCGAATTCGAGACAATCTAGCCCATGTCTCCGGAACAGCCGCAACTGCCCCTTGGATCGTCAGGGCCGGTCCACCGATGTGGATTATAGTGCCTGAACAATACGTTCCTCCGCCCTTTGGGGCGCAAACGAGCCAACGAATGACTCCATCGGACCCGGATCGTCCGATCAAACCGAGGCGCCTCGCAACAGCAACAACCACATAGGTGAAAAGTATATAAATGTCAGGGCTGGTAGGTCACTGACACCACCCTAGCTAGAAAGAAACGCATGTCCTCCCTGAGGTCCTTCTCCCGTTTTAGGTTCATACCGGGATGTGAGGCTCGCGATTTTACGTTGTACACAAAGCTACGCCACACAGGCGGTGCTTTGATCATCACCACAAGACTTTGCTTTTCAACAGAAGCCCTGATCACTGCATCTTAGCATGCCACACAGAATAAATCCTATGTCAGACGCACAGTCCATTTGCAAGTCCGTTCTGGGTCTGAACGAAACCGGAGGCACTAAATACCTCGCAAACCCATCGACCAACACGTACGTCTGGACGATCACCACTCATTATCCATATTTCGGGATGCCTCCCAATCAGGACCTCGGTTACCATCCAAACGAGGTGAAGATCTCCGGTCTTCGACCATCGTCTTCATCTTCGAATTTTAATCGTCGGTCGATTATTCGAAATGAGAATTAACTCGGCCTTTTCAAATAATTCACGTATATTTAGAATTTCAAATAGATTTATTTCAATGGTTAAATTATTCGACAACACCAATTGTGTTCTTAAATGTAATTTTCACCCCAAACACATTCAACCATCAAATACAACATAAATCGAGCAAATTCAGTTTATTTCCATTCCATATCGCTTATGATATTTTATAACTATTTATCGCTATTTTTATTTATTTTAAAATAGCCATTTTATTCAAAACGACGCTTCGGGCCATAAGGCGGCCGTGGCGCTGTTTTTCTTCAGATTTGATTTACACATATCTGAAAATCTAACCGTTGGATCTTCACAAAATTTACATCATTAGAAAGGTCTTTTCAAAACGAATCCAACGGTTCCAGTTTCGGGAAAATCCGACGGTCGGATCTCCCGGTACAATCGTTTGAAATTTCGATTTCAAAATACGAACTGCAGCGTCGTTATTCGATTAAATATAATTATATTTATATATATAAATAAATATAATCATTTCTGGCGCTGTTTTTCTTCAGATTTGAATTAAACATTCCAGACAATCTAACCGTTGGATTTTTACAAGGTTGGTGCCGTTGGAAAGATTATTCCAAAGCGAACCCGACGGTTGAGGTTTCGGGAAAATCCAATGGTCGGATTTCCCATACTAGTTGTTTGAAATCACGGTTTCAAAATACGAACTGCACGGCTTCGTTTCGTTTTAATTTTATTTATATTTATATATTTATATAAATATAGTTCTTTCAGTGATTTCAATATCGTTTTCACTTCAAATATTTTTCTAACGCCTTAAATTTTGGAAAAATTTCGCCATAACCTCCCCTGCACCGGGAGCATCGGGAAATCGCAAATAGCGTTCCCGGTCCTTCTAATCTCAAAAAGAAAAAGAAAAAGCCAAGCGGCTAGCCAACAGGCTCAAAATCATCACCCAAACAAATCAGTAAATGTGTACCTATTTGTCGGGCACAAAATTTTATTCCTCTTCTCTAGCCCCTTTGCTATAACCTGTTCAATGAATATACATGTACATATATATACAGTTCTTATCATTTATCATTTTCTATTCAACTTCATATTTGATTTCTATTTGGTTTAAAAACACCATTCATTCTAATGTTACATAAATAGGTGCAAATCATTACATTAGCTAATTAATGAATATTTCAACTCATATATGTTTATTTTGAACAAGTGGCTATTTTTAACACTTCGCATTTCAACGATTTATGCACACAATAAAAATGTGATTTTTATTGTAAAACAATTCATTTCAAAACACTATTTTTCTATCATAAAACAATTTCTTTTTAAAACGAGATTATTTTACACAGTTCATATAGTCGATAAAAGGCGATTTTTATTATCAAACAATTTATTTCAAAATATGAATACCATTCAACACATGAATTTCTAAACAACGAATGAATATCAATTCAACACATGAATGTTTTCTATAGTTTCTATATATAGATAAAAATGTGATTTTTATTATCGAACAGTTTATTTCAAAATATGAATACCATTCAACACATGAATTTCTAAACAACGAATGAATATCAATTCAACACATGAATGTTTTCTATAGTTTCTATATATAGATAAAAATGTGATTTTTATTATCAAACGATTTATTTCAAAATATGAATACCATTCAACACATGAATTTCTAAACAACAAATGAATATCAATTCAACACATGAATGTTTTCTATAGTTTCTATATATAGATAAAAATGTGATTTTTATTATCAAACGATTTATTTCAAAATATGAATATCATTCAACACATGAATTTCTAATCAACGAATGAATATCAATACAACACATGAATGTTTTCTATTCAATGAATAAATATAGTTTAAGCATATGAAAATAATTCAAACACACGAATATTATTCAAAATTTCGGCAGCATAACGGCAGGGTAGTTACACCGGCACCGTCCCCAGTACGGCTCCTCGCTCTACCTTAAAACCTCGCGGTTTTTGACAATGGGGATCATGCATCTAGTTCGCACGCAGGCGGCATGTATATATTTATTTCATTTCCACAAACTAATCCTATGTGGTTTCAACCAAATATTTCACAACCACCAATGGGTATTTTTCAACCGCAATCAACCAATATCAATCACAAACAATCCCAAACAATCATTCAATTTTCACAACAATTTCAACCAATAAATATCGTCCATGGTTTGTGGACGAGGGGGCGTATATATATATATATATAGATATATTTATAGATAGCAATTCACTTTCATTTCACACATATATAATATTTTTAAAACAGAAATCTCACCAATAGCTATCCAATACCAAGACTCTTCTTTTATAGAAATCTTCGCCCTTTGTCGCTTTCGCCCGTATCCTCTACATATGTAAAAAATCGAATTTTTACGATGTTATTCAATATATAAAAATCGAATTTTGACTTCGCTATTCAATAAATAAAAATATGATTTTTACTTCGACTTTCAATAAATAAAAATATGATTTTTACTTCGGCTTTCAATAAATAAAAATATGATTTTTCTTTTTAAAGAAATCAGTTTTCAATACCTTTTAAAAATCAAAATCAGTTTTTACTCTTTTTATAAAATCAGTTTTACTCTTTTTATAAAACCAGTTTTTAACTTTTTAAAAAAACCAAATCAGTTTTAATTTCTAAAATAAAATCAGTTTTAATATTCTAAAATAAAATCAGTTTTAATTTCTTTTTTAAAAATCTGTTTTTATTCTTTTATAATCAGTTTTTAAAATCTTATAAAATCAGTTTTTAAAATCTTATAAAATCAGTTTTTAATTTTTAAAAACCAAATCAGTATTCAATTCTTAAAACAAATTCAGTTTTTAACTTTTAAAAATTTCAGTTTTAATACTTTTAAAAATTTCAGTTTTTAACTTTATAAAAATTTCAGTTTTAATACTTTTAAAAATTTCAGTTTTTAACTTTATAAAAATTTCAGTTTAATTTATAAATAAATCAGTTTAAAAATCTGTTTTAAAACTTTTTTTTTTAAAAAACTCTAAAATAAACAGTTTTTAAATCCCTAAAAATAAAATAATAAAACCACAAAAACTTACGGGGGGGGTTTCTGTAGTTCGTCGGAGTCTTCTCGAGGGCGGTGGCGCTAGGGCTTCGAACGAGGGAGGCGCTTCAAGGGGGGGTGGCGCGACGTCTTCGCGAGGGCTCGAGGGCTTCCAGGGGGCGGCGATGCTTCGATCGATGGAGGGGGGGACAGGTCTTCGTCGGCGTCGAGACGGGGGGGGCGTCGCGATTGATTTTGGTTTTTCTTTTTTTTTATTCTGTTTAAATGAATTCGGGGGGGCAGAAGGAGATAAAGGAGGGAAGGGGGAATTAAAATATTTTTTTTTATTATTTAATTATTTAATTTAGCAAAGAGTTGACTTTTACATACGACCTCGAAACGAGGCCCACCGCCTGTCGCCCATAGCGTTTTACCCCCATTCCAAACACAATGGGATATGTATCGCAAGCTGATTCGATTGTTACAATCAGTTTCCTTTTGAATTTACATTTAAATCACTATATTGAATTTTAAACGTACATTTCAAATTACCGGGGCCACATACTAACTAGAAAAATTCCCGAAAAATATTTTCTAGCTTCATATTGACGATACGGTCCTAACAAAACTGGTTTCGTCAAATTCTGAGACCGTTTGAGAAATGGCCAATTTCCATTCGATTAAAATCAACAGAAACTGGTCAAACGCGTTTTCTTTTGCCACGCTCACATATTGATTCGAAAAATTATGAAATTTGAAACCTAACAATAACTTGACACTACGGACCTAACAAAAGTGGTTTCGTCGAAATCCGAGGTCGTTTGCAAAATGTCCATTTTTAAGGGCCTGAATTCCATAGCGACTATTCAGAATTTTCAACTGGACATATCTTTTGATTCCCGCTATCAAATTTCGATTGGTCGGATTCGCTAGAAAGATATTCACTAACCGATATAAATATTTTTGGTTTCACTAAAATCTGGATTGTTTTGCACCCGGTATATTCAATTGAAGTTTGAAATCGAATTATCGAACTACCGCGCCATTTTCAATTTTATATATAATTATAATTAATTATATTCGTTTTCAAATGTCGATTCAAACTCAGTTTTCATCGCCATTATTTAAAATATTTATTTTAAATATTTAAAATCCATTATTTTAGCCAATTTAAAAATTTTAAATTGGTTCAGATTTTCTGGGTCGTTACATAACTCCTTATACATGAACACTTCCTTTTCTAATTCATGTTTCCAATTTCAATATTTGATTACATTCTGAATCTACTTGGAAAACATTTCCAAATCTTCTTTACTTGGATTTAAACAGATGTTTAAATCAACATCGCGACGACAACTCAAACCACTATACTTATTTACTAAAATCACTCAACCACTTTCACTCTAGAACCTTAACCATTTCTAAATTAAAATCGAAGTCAATCAGGTTGGGGTATAACTACCTCTCAGACCTTAACTGAACAACGTTTCAAATCTCGAAATAGGGTAAGTTCACTTTTAACCCTTTAACAATTCCCTTATGAACCCTCGGATTCTATTTACGAATCCACTTCTTTATTGAAAACATTGATTATAACGCTAACGTTATAAATCCTACTTCTGAAATATCTAACTTAACATCTAACTTTTTATTTCTTACTTGAATAATTAACCTACTCTAATTTATTTATAAATAAATAAATCTTGATTTAAAAACCGGAAAGTAAATAATACTTTCCCGAATTCGATATAATCGAATTCGCCGATTAACTCTTTTCGAGAAATCTCTATTTGAATAACTCTTCTATGAATAACTAAATTCGATAACTCCTTTCCAAAAAACTAAATTCGATAACTCCTTTCGGTTAAACTAATCGATAACTCCTTTCGATTAAACTATAATCGATAACTCCTTTCGATTAAACTAATCGATAACTCCTTTTAACTTTATTCGAATAACCAATATTTGATTTACTTACTTCGAATATCTCTGATTCGGTTAACTCTTACTGATTAACTTATCTCGAATAACTAATTTTATTTAATTCACTTAATGCCATTATTCATATTTAATATGAATAATATATTCTTGTATACTTAAACAGTTTGGTTTCGTCATTTAAAAGAATACCTTATTTTACTTACGCTTCTTACTTACACAATTCCTATAAAAAACTTATTTAATATTCAACACTTAGTAAATTCCACTCATAAGTCTTGTTAACTCCATAATCATATTCAGTTCCAAATATCAATGTTGAAATCGATTTCCTCTTCTTTATATAAGTCTTGCCTTATATATCCCATTTATCCAATGATAAATATTTAACTTAATTTATAAATATCATTTATAAATCATCCTTCTCCATTTATTTGTTTACTTCTTCATATATGAGTTTAGACTTATATATATTTATTTATCAAAAGATAAATATCTCCTTTATAATCTATTTGATTTCTAAACAAATCTTTTCTTTAAAATCTATTTGATTATGGTTTTACACTATTTCCATTTCAATCCTATTGGTATATGGTTTACAAATATTTCCCTTTCGGGTTTTATTTCTAAGTGTTTTCCTTTATTAACCTTATTTATTTACCCTAAGTATTTCCTTTAATAATATCTTATTTATTTTCTAAATAAATATTCCTTATATCTTATTCTATTTATTTAACAAATAAATATCTCCTTTTTATTTAATAAATAAATATCTCATTAAATATCTCCTATTTATTTAACAAATAAATAACTCATTAAATATCTCCTATTTAATTAACAAATAAATAACTCATTAAATATTTCCTATTTAATTAACAAATAAATAACTCATTTATAAAATCTTATGATTTTATAAATATTTCCTTTTCAAATTACTCCACTTAAACATATTTCCCTATTTATAAATATCCCACTTTATAAATATTTCCCTATTTATAAATATCCCACTTTATAAATACTCCACTTATAATTATTCTTTGCTATAAAATCCTTTGATTTTATAACATCTTCTATTTCAATACACTTTGAAAATCTCCTTTTCACATTCCGATAATTTATGGTACTTAACACATCAAATCACGATGACCAATGTCGTCCAAACACATATAATCGACAACAGGTTGTATATCACATCATATATTTCAATATAGAAAAAAAAACAATAAAATAACTGTTGAGGAATCCAGTCGGATTCCCCCAACCTGTTTACCTGCATCCACAGATGTTACGCAATATGATTATCATCACTTTCAGTTCAATATGAAATATTCTGATAGGCAGCATCAATTTTCATTTAACGGTTTATATATATATATATATATATATATATATATATATATATATATATAATGTTCACTAACTGTCTAGCAGTTCTATCAATCAGTCAATCAGCCAATTTTTAACAGTTCTAAAAATACAACATGAAAATATAAACTGGTCAGAGTTAGTGAGATTTACTCACATTGGCAGTTCATCGTTAAAGAACGATAAACTGTTGTTTGATTTGAATCAAACAATTTATTTCGCCATAAATTCAAACGAGCTCTAATCCATTTCCATTTAGCTTCATTGCGAAGTGTCCGTCCATACGATCCTATCAGATCTTGTTTTGCTTAATTCTGATATCGTACGGAAAAGTTATACTCATTATAAGTTATCACATTATTAAAAATTAAAAATTAAACTTATATGAAATAAACATCGGGCCTCACCACTTCTTCTACCCAGCCCACTACCACAAAAGCCCACCCGCATAACCCAAGTCCTTCTTCCCTGAAAATCTATCGTGAGCATCAGGAACCGAACTCCTCCATTTTCAAAACTTCATTCATCTCGTTCTCCTCCTTTACTTCATGGAAACCCAAACCGAAATCACCATTCACATCCTCTTCCCGTACTCGACATCCCCAACACCTTCTCGTTTATCCCGCATCAGCCCTGTCACCAGCGACTTCCAGGCTTCCACGTTCGTACTCGCGGTCACCACAAAAAAAAATCAACGACAACTTTTTGTGTAAAAACACCCCAAATTCTGCAAACACTTGCTAAACTCCCATACAAATCCATCTACAACATACTCTCTACGAATTGGTGCTTCATTCCTCTGAATCCGCCAACCCTAGACCTCGCGATAGTTAATAACATCGAACTGAGGTATAATCGAACCCATCAAAAATTACTGCATGATGACGAGCTTCACCCTAGGATCTCATATTTATATGAATTAGGATTTATAGATTTTATTTCTATTTGATATGAAATTTTAGAAAGAGGATTCATTTCCTGAAAATGAAGAACGGCGGAAATAAAAATCTGTTGACCAGAAATGAAGAGAGGACTTAGGTTTAGAATTTTGAAGGGGTATTTATAGGGTTTTCAAAATATCTAGATATTTTTGTGTTGAGATATTTTAGTCTAATACTCATTTTATATTCGTTTTATCCTTCTAAAAATCCGTGTGATCACACACGATGCCCATAAATCACGGAAATGAACATACACCTTCAGTTCGACATTACGGTCCCAACGAAATAGGTTTCGTCAAATTCCGACTTCGTATGCTCACACAACGTATTTTTAACCGTCAAAATACTGACTGTTTTTTGCATTAAAAATCCGTACGGCCACCCACTGACTCTAAAAATCACGGAAATTGTACTCTAGCAATAATTTAATATTGTAGATCCAAAAAAATTAGTCTCATCAAATTCTGAGGTCGTTTGCTAAACTAGCTATTTTTAAAGCTCTGAATGACCCCTTTAAATATATATATATTTAAAAACAATTAAATTTAATATTTATAAATAAATATTATCGTATATATTCACAGTGGAATACCATACAGCTCCAGAATAATCCTAACGTGTTTCTAACTCAATATTTCATCATCAGAGTTATATCGATATTCGATTTATTTATAAATCCTTTTTAAAATATAAATAAATTATAAAGGGAATTCGACAGCGACTTTTCTAAAATTTGATTTGGACATAAAACAAAATCTACA
The DNA here is from genome assembly GCA_030737875.1 of Allium sativum. Taxonomy (NCBI): domain Eukaryota; kingdom Viridiplantae; phylum Streptophyta; class Magnoliopsida; order Asparagales; family Amaryllidaceae; genus Allium; species Allium sativum. The sequence continues at coordinate 865,387,491 of CM060922.1, forward strand.
CGACGAAATCCCGATTTTTCTCTTTCATTAGAAGAATATACTTCACCAGCTCCTAACGTTTCTTGTTTCACAGAAATCCGGCTTAAAACGAATTCTGTATATTCAGTTGAAGTTCAAATCGCCAATTAACGAACTGCCGCGCCATTTCAAGCTCGATTTTAATTATAATATAATTATACGTTCAAACTGTTGTTCAAATAATATATTCGTTATTCTAATTCAATTCTAAACTGAATTAAATATCACAGATGATCCAGTTCACACCATATCGCCATTTCAGCTAATTCTGATTATTTCAGAATTAAATATATTATTTAATTTATTATTTTAATTAAATATTCACCATTATTTAATTCAACGGCCAGGAAATCCTTTTAATCACCTTTTCAATAATTAAATAAATTAATTATTATATCGCTGAAAATGCGGGTCATTACAATAATCGAGTAAGATTATAAATTAATTGGTATGTAAATAGCCAATCAGAATTCATATAAGTGTAGTATATGGAATCAAATGAATTAAATCTGAATTTATATCAGAATTGAAGTTAAAACCCTAGAAATTTGGAAAGGTGTTGTAGATGGATTTGGAATAAATTTATGAGAATTTTAAAATCCTGGGAGATTTTTGTTTTAAAAGAATTGTGAGTGGTATTTTGAATTAATTTCAAAATGGAAATGTTTAGAAATGGTTTTGAAAAGTGATATAGTATTGAACTCACTTCGATCGCTGGAAAATAAATTCTGATTATGACAGCTGCATCATCAGTGTTCATTTTCGAATTGCTAAGTGACGGATTACAACCAAAGATTTTGTTTTTAAAGTGTTTTCAGAAAAGAAGTTATTTGAGGAATTCAAATGTTTTGAATTGTTATTATGATTTCAAAATGGAATTGAAATAAAACCCCAGGAATTTAAATCTTGAAATTCAAATTTAACGTATTAAGTTAAATAAATCAAGATGGTAAAGATAAGTAAATAAATTAGAATTTAACTTGAGATAAGTTAAATAAAACTGGATTTGGTTAGAGAATAATTTGGAATGGAATTGAGTTGATATGTTAAGAGTTTGGAATTTGAGATTGGAGTTTGAATGGAATTTGACTTTGGTTTAAACAAATGATTGTGTTGAGGATGAACTGATTGGAGTTTGATTAGGATAACATTGGTATATGCTGAATTAACAACAGATGGAAAGAATATAATGATATGACCGACAAAAAGGTACAAGTTTATATTTAAATTGGGTATGAGATTTATGAGCCTGTTTGGTAAGAAGCTTGGCTGTTTAATTTTCTTTTGGGATGGAGAAGGCCCAGAGAGGCGAGTTGTAGTTGTACCGATTGACTAGTACAAAGGAGGTGCTGGCGAAATTTTTCAGAAATTTCGGGTGTTAGAAATTTTTCAGAGTTTATAGAAATTTTCGTAAGTAGGAATAAATTAATAATTTAGTTGAAATTAATTGGTATAGTGAAACTAAAGTTAAAGAAGTAAAAATAATTTTTACTCAGTTAGTAGGTTTTGTTTTCTACCTTAGCAATTTCGAGGACGGAATTATTTTAAGGGGGGGAGAATGTAATGTCCCGTATTTTTATACGGTATAATAATTAATTTTATTTAATTATTTAAAATATGGTTTGGTAATTTAAATGTTTTAAATTAAAATAACTATTGAATATTTAATTAAGCAAATAATTAAATAATATATTTAATTCTGAAATAATCAGAATTAGCTGAAATGGCAATATTGTGTGAACTGGACAATCCAAAATATGTGATTAAGCTTGGATTTGAATTATAATAACGAATATATTATTTAAATGAAGTTTGAATGTATAATTATATTATAATTATAATCCAGCTCGAAATGGCGCGGTAGTTCGTTATTTGGCAGTTTGAACTTCAACTGAATATACAGGGTCCGTTTTAAATCGGATTTTTGTGAAACAAGAAACGTTTGGAGCTGGTGAAGTATATTTTTCTAATGGAAGAGAAACATCGGGATTTCAATGTGTAGATTTTGATTTATGTCCAAATCAAATTTTTGAAAAGTCGCTATGAAATTCCTTTATAATTTATATCGATTTATTATATTTTTAAATGGATTTTAAATATAAATCGAATATCGATGTAACACTGGATTTGGAATATCGTGTTATAAATCCAATTGGAGTTGAATGGTATTCTGTGTGAATATATATACGACAATATTTATTTATAAATATTTATTTTAATTATTTTTAAATATATTTAATATTTAAATGGGTTTATTTAGAGCTTTAAAAATAGCCAGTTTTGCAAATGACCTTCGTTTTCGACGAAACTAATTTTGTTGGATCCGCAATATTAAATTATTGATAGATTTCAATCTTCATGATTTTTGATGTCAGTATGTGGACGTATGGGATTTTAATGTGAAAAACTGTCAATATTATGATGGCTAAAAATACGCTGTGTGAGCAAACGGAGTCGGAATTCGATGAAACCCGTTTTGTTGGGTACGTAATGTCGAACTGTAGCTGCATGCCAAGTTTCATGATTTTTGGGTGTCGTATGTAATCATGAGGATTTTTAAAGTAGAATACAAATAGCAATTGATTAAAAACAAATAAAATAATTGATTAAAAAATAATATATCTACCTATAAGTACAGTATCACTTTCCTTAACCCTAAACAAATTCCTCCAAAGTCAAATAGTTCAGCCGTCGCTGAAACTAAAAATGTGAGAGAAAACTCATCTTTTAAAATTCAAAACAAATGGAAATAAATTCCTATATATCATGCGATATGCATATATTGAATCCTGCCATGATTCTCTACGTTTCTGTGTAATTTTTGTAAGGTGCGATCCGGTGTTCTATTGCTCGAGTTTGAGCAGTGAAGTTAGGGTTCAAGATTTAGTCGAAACAAGGAAGTGTTGGTTCGATTCAATGTTACTTTTGGGATTGTAGGTGAAAACCGCACTTGTGTGCACGATTTTGGGTTGAACGGTGACATTGTGGTTCGGTAGTTTTCACGATGTCGAGCGGAATTGGTTGTTTGACGTGATGGGTTTTGAGGTGCGAGTTGGATAAAGTTCATATGAGATGGAAGAGGAGTTTATGAGGAGGAGAATGGTCGCAGTTTCGTGAAGAATGGTGGATTATGGAAGGTGGTATGGTGGATCAAAGTATGCGATAATGGGGAGAGCAGCGTTGGTGTTTTCCTGGTTTGGAGAAGATGCCTGACGTGGCAGGAGATATTTTGGGGTGATGAAGTGGATTTAAATGGATAAGGGTATGGTTAATATTAGTTAATATATAATTAGTTGGTTAATTACTTGTAAATGTATACAAAGTTAGAAATTGTATAACTTTTCCATACGATTACAGAATTACGTGAAACAAGATCCGTTAGGACCGTATGGACGGTGGCTCCACAATGGACCTGACTGGGAGTGAATTGGAGCTGGTTACAATTTATAGCGAAATAAATTGTCCGTCTAAATCAAGCGATGGTTATCGTTATTAACGATAAACCGCCAATGTGAGTAAATTTCACCAACTCTACCAGTCCATATTTTTATAACGTATATTTAGAACTGATTAATGATGATTGATTGTTGTGTATTGACTATTTGGTTGAACTGCTAAGTAATTGGTTGAAATTATAGATCTGGTTATATATATATAAATTGATTTTGTTTAGCGGAATACTTCATAGTGAAATGAAATTGATGTTAATTGTATTTTTAACATCTGTGGATGGAGGGAAACAGGTCGGAGGAATCCAACGGATTCCTCAACATTTATTTTACTGTTTTTCATATATTGTGTTATATGATGTGATATGAAATCTATTGTTGATTTTGTATGTTGGAATGATACCGATCATTGTTATATGGTACGTTAAATACCATAAGGAATACTGGAATGTTAAAAAGGAAATTTTCAATGTTATATTGAAAAGAAATATTCATAAAATCAAAAGATTTTATAAAAAGAAAATATTTATTTAGAAAAGAAATAGATTAAAAACAAAATATTTATTTGTTAAATAAATAGAATTGAAAAGGAAATATTTATTTGTTAAATAAACAAATAGAAAAGGGAATATTTGTAAAACAAATAGAAAAGGAAATATTTGTATAAACAAATAGAAAAGGGAGTATTTGTAATCAAATGTGTTAATCAAAATGTGTTAATTAAAATGAGTTAGAGGAGTTAATTGAAATAGAGTTAATCGATTAGAGTTAGAGTTAATCGATTAGAATTAGAGTTAATCAATTAGAGTTAGAGTTAGAGTTAATCGAAATGATTTAATCAAATATTAGTTATTCAAAAGAGAGTTAATTGAATATTAGTTATTCGAAAGAGAGTTAATCCAATATTGGTTATTCGAAAAGAGTTATCGAATATTAGTTATTCGAAAAGAGTTATCGAATATTGGTTATTCGAAGAGAGTTATCGAATATTGGTTATTCGTAGAAAGTTATCAAATATTAGTTATTCGAAGAGAGTTAATCAAATATTAGTTATTCGAAAGAGAGTTAATCGAATATTGGTTATTCGAAAAGAGTTAACGAATATTGGTTATTCGCAAAGGGTTATCGAATATTGGTTATTCGAAGAGAGTTATCGAATATTGGTTATTCGAAGAGGGTTATCGAATATTAGTTATTCGGAAAAGAGTTAGTCGAATATTAGTTATTCAAATAAGAGTTAGTCGAATATTAGTTATTCGAATAAGAGTTAGTCGAATATTAGTTAATCGAATATAGTTTATTCGAATAGAGTTAAAGGAATTAATCGAATATAGTTTTTCAAATAGAGTTAAAGGAATTAATTGAATATAATTTATTCGAATAGAGTTAAAGGAAATAATCGAATATAGTTTATTCGAAAAGAGTTAAAGGAATTAATCGAATATAGTTTATTCGAATAGAGTTAAAGGAGTTAATCGAATATAGTTTATTCGAATAGAGTCAAAGGAGTTATCGAATATAGTTTATTCGAAAGGAGTTAATCGAATATAGTTTATTCGAAAGGAGTTAAGTGATAAGATTTAATGAAATAAAGTTAATCGAGATAAAGTTAATGGAGTTAGGGTTAATTGATTTGAGTTAATCGAGTTATATTTTGGAGTTAGATATTTCAGAAGTAGAGATTTTAACGCTATAGTTATAGTAAATGTTTTCCAATAAAGAAGTGGATTCATAAATAGAATCCAAGAGTTTTGTAAGGAAGCTTGCTAAAGATTTAGAAGGTGAACTATGTCTATTTCGAAGTTAGAAAGGTTGTTCAGTTAAGGTCTAAGAGGTAGTTATACCCCAACTTGATTAGCTTTGTTTTTAACTAAGGAATGGTTAAGGTTCAATAGTGAAGGTTGGTTAAGTGAAATTAGTTAATCAGTGTAATGTTTGAGTTGGCATAATGACGTTTTATTTAAACATCTGTTTAAATCCAATGAATGAGTTTGGAAACATCTTCCAAATATAATTAGAGATATTTTCTAATCATAGAAAATGAAATGTTTGATTATAAAGAATATTGGAATGGCAGTGATACGTGAAAGGAGATGGAAATGTTTTCCAATGATTAATAACATATATTTTCTAAATTTAGAAAATAAGGAATGTTGAATATATGGAAACAGGAAATAAACAAATTAATGAACTAAAGAGATAAACGTTAAATTATGATTGATCGATAGAATTTCCATCTGGAAATAATATCGTTGTTTGCACACGTGTTTTTCTTTGATAGTTAACTCACCGACTATCAAAGTTTTTGACCATTTTACCATCGTCAATACAGAGAGACCGGGATCAGATTCATTATCTAAAATTCACTTTGTATGGGCGTTAGTGTTGCGATCAAATAGGATGAAGACAATTGAAGATAGAGTTATGCAAGGGTTGTCCTGTTTAAAGAATAGTGCCTTCGGTTTGTCCAGTCCCAGGATGACCTGTATGGAAGAATGTCTGATAGAGTATATTTAATGGATCACGTAAGCTGATCTCTTCAAACGTATGTACGTTTGGTGGTGGAGGAATTCGTTTCTCTAAGGTGTATACCCGTTGTATTTTTTGGGAAATCAATTTGTGATTTGGCGGGTATGACGATGTGACATTCAAAGTGAATAATTGTGTGATCTGTCAGAGATAAGCGTGGCCTCTAGCCTCACAACCGAGAAATGACAAAAATCGGGCAGGCAGCATGGCTAAGTGGTTGGCTGCCAATTAGGGTGTATTATCACCTATCTAGAGATATACATTTCATTCTATAATCTATTTTCGATGTTGTCCCATTCGGGGAACGGTTGCTGATCCCAACCGTTGGTGATATACATTCGATACACTCAAGCGAAATGAGTGGTCGGTCATGTGTGGCCGGGTTGCAAGATGTTCTTGTTGAACCCAGTGTATTCCTCTCTAGAGGTACACTATCAGAAGGTGGTTCCATACCTTTTCATAGTTGGTAATCCATTAATAAGTGCTCGCGATTTTGATTGTATACTCTATATGTGGAACGTGAGATGAAAGCGTTCTGCAAGATGATTATTATATTGTGGTTGATAGAGATTATTATAATATCAAAAGAGTTTTGATATAAAAGATCATTGTTTCTTTCAAAATGATTTGAAAGTTAAATCAAATTGATTTGGATTCTCATAAGAGAAATACCCGTTCCGTTATACGGCGTGATCTTATGAGATATCGTTTATTTTATCAAACTGTTTTAAAGTGCTTACTCATACCAGTCCCATGACTGACCTAGAGTTGTTTTGTTTTCCCTAAACTCTTGGGTGCCCAATTTTGTACAGGCAGTCAAGTAGTCGGGATTTTAGAGATATACTTGGAAAGCTAGAGCATAAGGCTTCAGCAGCGTTTATATAGCTATTGTTTATTTCCGATGTGTTGTAAGTGCTGAACTTTGATAATGATATGTATATTCAAGTACAATCTTTTATTTCAAAGTTATGTTATATTTTATTCGTTCCGCTGTGAGATTCTTGTTACTCTGATGTTGTGTGTTCTTCTTCTTCTTCTATTCTAAGTTTCTACCTTATTTATTCTCACCCTCTGTTTTCTTTCTATTAGTTTTCTGGTTTCCAGTGTAATTCGGGTTGGACTTGTGTTATTTGGTCAGCTCAAATTGTCCCGGAATTTCGGGACACTATATGAGTAGGCCAACTTCCCAAGCCTCTGGTAATTCTTTTCTACCCCCATCAACCTTTTGTTGATGTAGTAGACGGGTCGCTGGACACGGTCTTCGATGCGTAACAGTGCCGAGCTGATTGTCTGCACAAATACAGCTAGATATACGTATAAGTCCTCATGGTTCACAGGTTTGGACCAGATAAGTGGTCACTCTAAGTGATTCAGTAGGTCCTAGAACACGGTGACACATTCTGGGGTCCATTCGAAGTTACGCTTCCCTTTTTGAAGCAAGTCGAAGAAGGGAATGCATTTGTTGATAGCTTTAAAGATGAAACAACTTATAGCAGCGACCTTCCCATTTAAGCTTTGGACATCTTTGATGTTCTGAGGGACTTGAATACCCTGAATAGCTTTGATTTTGTTGGGGTTAGATTCGATGCCTCGGTAGTTGACGATGAAACCCAGGAATTTTCCTGAGGTGACTCCGAAGGAGCATTTCAGAGGATTGAGTTTCACATCGTAACGGAGGATGACGTAGAACATTTCGAGAGATCACATATGTGGTTGCTCAATATTTTATATTTTACTAGCATATCATCCACATATACCTCCATGGATTTCCCGATCTGGTTTTTATAGAGGCGATTAACCATTCGCTGATAAGTGGCTCTGCATTCTTAAGGCCGAAAGGCATGATGTGATAACAGTAGAGTCCATGATCGGTTATGAAAGAAGTGTGATCCTTGTCATGAAGACACATCCAAAATTTATTTTTGCCCAAATAAGCATCCATGAAAGATAATAGCTAGTATCTGTCGGTCGAATCCACAAGTCGGTTAATCTTCGGAAGTGGGAAGTTGTCCTTGGGACATGCCTTGTTTAAGTCGGAGAAGTCGGCGTAAGTTCGCCACTTGACGTTTTCTTTTTTGACCATAACCAGGTTGGAGACCCATTCGGGGTAGTCTTCTTCACGAATGAAATTGTTGTTGAGTAGTTTGTCTACCTCTTCCTTGAGTGCTTTTGATCTTTTGGTCCCAGGAAGCCGCATTTTTGCTTGACCGGAGGTAGCGTCGGGTCAAGATTTAACTGATGGCAAGCAATTGCGAGGTTGATGCCCCTTATTTCGGAGTGAGTCCAAGCAAACACGTCTAGGTTAGCTCTTAGAAAATCCACAAGATCTTCTTTTATTGCGGGGTGGAGTTGCGATCCGATTTTCAAAACCCTTGATGGATCGTCGGGGTTGATCGGAATGTCCACCATAGGTTCAACTGAGTAGCCCTTTTGTTTTCGGGCTCTTCGTCTTTCCTTGGATCAAGATCGTCGAAAAGACGGCAGTGGCGCCTGAGCCAAGTCCCAGATGCCTTTGATTGCTATGCGGAGATGGTCTTGGCGTAAGAAGGCGGAGGCACGGTCTTTCCTTTGTCCTTTTTACGTGCATTCTTCCATTCTATCGTATAACATTCTCTAGCGTTAGCTTGGTCGCCTTTAATCGTTTCGATCCCTTTTTCCATCGGGAACTTCATTAGAAGGGACTATGGCGACATGCAGATCTAGAATTTTGTAAGGAAGCGGCGTCCAAAAAAGACATTGTAAGGGGAGATAATGTCGATAACCACGAAAGTAAGGACTCGGACTCGGCTCCGGTCCCCATCACCAAGTTTAACAGGTAAGTTAATCATTCCTACTGGATGATTAGAAGATCTGTTGAAGCCGTGGATTGTGGCGCGACACGGTTTTAACTCCTTGTCTAACTTCATCTAGTTATAGGCAACTTTGAAAATAATGTTGACCGAGCTTCCCGAGTCAATCAATACCCTTCGGATGGAAGCAGCAACAATCTGAGTTGTGATAACGAGAGGATCTGTAGTCGGGATCTCGATTCCCATAGACTCCCTTTGGCTGAAGACGATGTCATCCGACATGGTTTTCTGAAGCTTGGCAGGGACGGATTCGTCTGGAGTGGAGCAGGCCTCATAAGTAGCATGCTTTATAGAACTCACATATTCTTTCATTTTTTGAAAGCTGTCATGCGTGGGGTAAGGACCTCCATTGATGGTATTGATCACAATTCCCCACCTCGGGTTGGAAGGAATAGGGGCCGCTTTGGCGGGTGCTAGAGGTGCTTGCGCTGGAGGACCCGAGTCTGCTTCGGGAGGAAAAGGGTCTTGGAGTACTTCTCAAGGCGCTTTTCACAAATAAGCTTTTCGATTGCGTCCTTGAGTTGGCGACAATCATTGGTATTATGCCCATACATGTTGTGGTATCGACATTACATGCCGGTATTCTTTTCGAGGTTGGTGTACTCAAAGATATGTGGCTTCTTTTATAGGAGCGTGTTGCAGGTTTCCATGAAAATCATCTCCAATTATTCATTCAATGGAGTGTAGCTCTCGTAAGCTTGGTAGAAGTTGGGCCTCTTGGGATCCAGAGGAACCTGGTTGTTTTTGCAGTCGCTCGGTCTGTTGCTACCTAACTTTGGTTTGTAGGGACTTGTCCCCTCATCTTTACCGAAACGTTCTCTGACTTGTTTCCCTTTTGACGTTATCGTCGATGGTATTCGCATGCGGGTGGTTGGAATGATTGGCCTGGGAGATTTAGTTATGCCTCACTTCTTCTTGGCATAAGAACTGTCCAGCCTTTTCGTAGAAAGCGTCGAGACTCTTGGGTTGCTTTCTATTGATCCAAGCCCCGAACTCGGATGCGGCGGGGATGCCCTTTGCTAGTTGAAAAAGCATGGTACGAGGTTCCGGGTTGTTAACCTCGGCAAGGGCGGTATTAAGCCACGAGAGATAGCTTTTGAGGGACTCGGCGGGTCCTTGGTATAGATTAGACAAGGTGAGGGCGTTCTTCACAATTGGGACATGCATTCTGGATTGCTTGACCAGTTCCATGGCTAGTTGGCCGAAGTTGTTGACAGAATCAAGCAGGAGGCGAGCGAACCAGAGTAGAGCTGTTCCTGACAAGAAGACTGGGAAGCACTTGTATTTGACTGGGTCAGTGGCTCGACTAGAGTCCATTTGCCATTCATAGCTATTGAGGAAGGCACAGGGATCGGCCATGCCATCAAAAAGATGCATTTACGACATGCTGAAGCGCCATGGCCATTTGGCTTCGTGCACTATCCTTGTGAAGGACTATGCCTTATGTGAGCTTCCCATGAATCATTGGTGTTCCCTTGCATTTCCCTCATGATCCTTCGAACCATGTCGAGGTGGTATGTTGGATGGGGATCCGCGGGCGTAATCCATGGATTTAGACGTGATTCAGGGGGTTACGTTGCGAAGGCAACGCCTATTATGCACGTCAGGATCATCCTCTTCCATATCATCGATGTCGATGGTCTAATGCTGGAATGGTTGGCGAGGTTGAGCGGGTTGGTGTACAAATTTTCCGTGAAGTACTTGAATTTGCGGGAGTACGGGGTGAGTAGGCCCTTGATCCTAAGTGACGACAGCTGGGTTTTGTCGAGGAGGGGGTCGATTTCTCGGACCCGGCTCCTCATTGATAATCAGCTGGGAATGGTCGCGGTATTCGGTTCCATCGCTATAAGTGACAGTGGTTTGGTCGCCAATCCTATTTCCATTGTCGTTGTCGTGTTCGTTGTCGTTGCCATTGGTATGGCCGTTGGAACCAACGACAACATTATTGATGTGGCAAAACCTTCTTCGTTGGTGCGGCCTCTAGATTCAGAGGAGGAAGTTTCTTATATAGTACGCCTTGGTCGTGCGTTGCTCTGAGCGAGCTGAAGTCGTGTGACGATGCGTTGACTTTCCTAGAGTTTTCGCATAAGATCAATGTTGTTTCTCAATGCCTGATTGAGCTCGAGAGCCGTGCTATCATACTTTTCATTAAGCATGTGGATCTCCGCTTATGTTGCGGGAGCTTCGAGGTCCACAGGAGGAAAGGTTTCAGTTGTGGCCGGGATATCTGTCGGGTGAGGTTGCTGGGGTGTTCCAGCTACGGCTGCGGTAGAAGAGCCGATCACTGCATTCTTTGGTCACTTTACCATCGTAAGCGAACTTATCGACAAGTTAGCAAAGAAACCTAAAGCGCATCGGAGTCGAGACAATAATAAGCGACAAAGAAGCGAATCCTAGTAGTTTCAGTGAAAGCACCAAATTGTTAATGGCAAAATATGTCGTAAACACCCAAGATTCTCAATTACTTAAGAATTATAGTTTCGCGTGGAAAAGTATGTGTGGAAAGCAGTAAATAACACTAGAAATTTATATCGGTTCGGCCTCGCGAGATACCTACGTCCACTTTGGAAGAGTCGTTGGAATATTATTAATAACAAAGAGTTGCAAGGTTGAGACTGCCACATGACATCCGTTGTAATACCCCATATTTTTAACTTAAGATAGTAAAATAAGAATAACTTAATTAAATATTCAGAATTAAGTAAAATGGATTGTACCGTTGTGTTTGTCTCGGAATTCTGGTTCAGATAGAGTCCGAGTTTGCGTAAAACGGACATCGTATGAAGAAGTTATGGGTTGCAAAAGTTTGTCAGAGAAAATAGGAACTACACAGGCCAATTTTGGACCCATGGTGGTCGACCCCTTCAAGAGGGGTCGACCCACATGAAGAGGGGTCGACCCCGGGGGGTAGATTTCGGCAGATTAGGGTTTTGAGTTATTGGATGATTCTGATGTCTTTTGGTCAAATCCAAGGGTCCTGGTTGCTCCATACACCTATAAATATGACCTTAGAGCTAATCCTAACCCTCACAATTCGGCGGCTACGCTAGAGTTCTGCCATTACTCTCTCTCTCTATCTCTTCTCAAATCTATTCTGAAAATTAAAATATTAGCGTAGGAAAATTATGAATCCAGATCTAGAAGAGAGAATTAACATTAATAAAATGATTATCGAATCATGAAAGCATGGTAAACTTCTAGATCCAATCTATTCATATTCATCCTATTTCATTCCCTTATCTTTTAATAAAGACAGTAATCCATTGTTATTAGGTTTCAAATCAAATTAAAGGGAAAAGGAAGATCATGGATGATAGAACGGATCAGATCCAAACTTTGGGGAAAGCATGAAATGTGAGTGGGTTTAAGTTATAACCTTTAGATAATATTATGATTATCGTTTAGCATTCCCCTTGTTATAAATTGTGAAATTGCCAAGTTAATTATAAATTATTATTACAAAAGTTGAGATGTTAACATGAATAATTCATACGTCGAATCAGTTAAAGTATTGGAATGATTACATGTTGTATAAACTTGTTAGAATACGGGCAATGATTACTGTTGTTTTAATTATACAATTCTCCTGGGGCTTTTTATTGAGTAAACGAAATGTTAAACTTGTTGAATTAAAATAATTACCCGATTGAATGTTTACATGTTAGAATAGAATTAAACATATGTTGAAAAGGACATGCGACAAAACATAGGAAAAATTAGACGACATGTGAATTAGATCACTGTAAACTAGATTACAGTAAAAAGAATAATAAGCCTAAAATTTTCTTGAAATGGGAATAATTGTTAAAGGACGAACATGCCTAGAGTCACAGTAATTTGGCACTGTAACGCTCTTAGACACGAGGTTAGTTTACACTTGTGAAAGAAGTCTGCCCGGAACCGCCCGGCATATCCAGCATTCACAAGTGGTAAATCTAATGTGAGGGGTCTAAGTGAAAAAATTAAAAACATGTAATGGTGCTGAGACACGAGGTTAAGTCAACTTGTAGTAGAAGTCTGCCTGGACCCACCGACAAATTCAGCGTCCACAAGTGTAGGCTTAGTATGAGAGGTCTAGTGCTTATATGGATATATATATAAATATATGTATATAACAAGATATAAATAAATGGAAATGATGGTAATTAAAATGTCTAACTTAGAAAATAAGAAAGGAAGGGATGAATGGACTGAGTTAGTGTGATAGGAAGGAAAAGTGATGTATTTCCCTAAATGACCTACTTCTGAGAACATGGTTGCAAGTAAGACACAATAGATAAAGTAAGAAAAATAGGTAAATTACTTGGTACCACGAATTTAAATTGGAATACGTTATGAAAATAAATCGCTGATTCCTTCTATCAAACTGATAAGATGCATGGAGTATTTTCCTTGAATATAATATGGAATATATATATTATTATGAATGAAGAATAATGGTTTACAACAGTAAATGGTTTAAAAAAGGGGAATGATAATCACCTATTATAAACAAATAACATTAATGAAAACGTTGTATAATAGGTGGACTTGTCCAAGGGACAAAGTAAAGGTTATAACTTAGTTTATAATAAACTATTAAGGAAATGGGACAACTGGAAAAACGAGAAAAGGGACACTTAATTTGTAAATTAAGTAATCAGTAAATGGGGAAAATCAGAAGCCGGTTGAGAAAAAGGGGAAATATATGAAATATAAAAAGTTGTACTTAATTAAAAATTAAGTAGTCTGTATACTTGAAAGTCTGAAACCCGCTGACAAGAATAGCATGTTTAGACTTGTCCTAGGGACAAGGGGAAATTATAACACAGGTTATAATAAATTGGTAGAGAAACTTATTAATGGGCCTTAGTTAATAGAACTAAGTTAATAAGTAAACAACGATAAGTTGTAGTAACAGTGTAAAATGGAATTATGATTAAATGAGAAAGAATGAGGAGAACTTATGAAATAAGTTATATTTAATCATAAATAATAACTGACATGTTAATAGAAAGCATGTGAATTGAGATATACTTAATTACATATTAAGTAGAACATGTTATTGTAAGATGAAGTTAAATAAGAATATAAACGGTTGTGGATTATAAACCTTGGACCACAGTCAAGAGAATTACATGTTGTGGTCTTATTAATAAACTTAAATGGGTTAAGTTATATAACTGAAATTAATAAGCAAGAAGAACTTGGTAACTTGATTAAGAATTCAATATGAATTGAAATAACAAAGTTAACTGGAAACCTGATGAAATGAGGCAAGCACGTAAAAGAATGTTTAGACATAGGGTCTAACAACATATTAAATTGAGGCGCTTGAACCAGTCTGCATGTTCAAGGGCGAATAACCCAACGGGGTAGATCATCGTGGTGTTATAAGGCACGAAGGGAGCGCACATTCATCTGATTGTTCTGATGGCTCCGAAGGACTGGAAGGGGAAGCACGAGGCTTCTTGAGGAACGTAAGGTGCTCCCAGTGGTCCTTTGTGTGGTGATATATGTTTTAGGTTGTGCTCGCGGAGGTTGGGACTGTGCGTAACTACTAAGTGGGTGGGCCTTGACTGCAGAAGTAGTTATGCAGTCTGAATGTTGTTACGCGGTAACACCAGGGTGATTCGGCGGTTGCCTCGACGGGGATGCGAAGTGTCATGACAATAAGGATAGTAGATCGTCGAATACCTGTCATCGACAAATAGTGGGATGCGAAAAGACTAGAGCTAAAACCAACAAACCATTTCATCTTTCACTATCAGGGTATGGGTGGTTGAGGGAAGATGCTAAATGGATGTTTAGATTGTTTGTTATTAGGGGTAGTCGTTTAGCTCTTGTAGTCTTTACTAGTTGAGGGAGGGGCCAAGGTGGGGCCATAGCTACCGTGAAAATAGACCATAGGAATATCTGTATTTTGAGGCTCTTAAAGGTGTCACTATACAGATATGGAAAAGCTCCCGACCGAGTTCCATGTTTCTTGTATTGCCCTACCATGGAACTCGGTGCATATTAGAGGACGTGCGATTGAGGCATCGAGCTACACTTTGAAGTACATACGTGGAACAGTCTAGATACATGCATATCTGCTCTGGGTGGTGTATTCTAGACTTGAGGGCACTACTCCAGTATGGAGTCTGATTCTGTAACACCCCACCTCCACTAGGGTCACTCACAAAGGGAATGAACTAGTTTTGGCGGACCGTTATCGAGGTAAACAAACACAGAAATATTACAAGACAGAACATAAATAAAACAGCGGAAGAATTAAAAGATTAATTTCATTACTTTCAAAAAGAGTCAGAACCTTTTACATCAAATAGCCAAGGTGATTATTTTCCATTACAACAAATTCTGTCTTTCATAAATAAAGAAGCACAAAACTTAAAACATCAAAAGTAGCTTAATTCCCCAAAGGTAGCAGAAATACAGCCATAACATAGCTTAAGATCAAACCGTACATGAGCTGAACCGAAAGCAAGCGAAATCCAAGCTAAGTGCTAGAGTTTCCTCCCTGAGAACCTCGGGAGGGGGGAACGAAAGAAAAAGAGGCGAAAGAAAACGGGTCAGTCATAAAGACTGGTAAGTCCAAGTGACTTTCAGCATAAAAACAGATAAAGGTAACATGACATGTATAAACTAAAAGTAAACATAAGGATGCCGTCAAATGGGCAAGATAGACTAAGATAACATGATAAATCAAGTATAAATCAAGTATAGCATCACATATTCAAGGTTCGCTGCATCAACTTTAATAGAATCCCAAACCCAAGTCTTATATTAATCTTGAAATGATCCCTTGGCCCAATATCATGAATGACCCATTACTAGGTCCAACGGAACGATCCACTAATCGATCGGCTCCCTACAACTTCTAGCTCGTCATGTGTCTATGTCTTACGGCCCTATCACAAATGTAGTCACCTGTGCTAGGTCCACCATAGGGTGTATCAAGCCCTATGGTGCCAACCACCGACACGAATCAAGCATGCACAGGTAAACCTACTGATGCCTAATGCCTACTTTATCAACTCCGGACCACGTGCACGACCATATCCCGCCTGAACCTACACTGGCGCACCAACACAGCCGTCGTTCTGGTCGCTTACAATCAGCCCAGTAATCGTTCCCCATCCTGCCTAGTTCCACGGTACCATGATACATCTAGTGGGTTACTGCTGAAATGGACCGCGTAACTAGGGTTTCCGTCCAATAGGTTAAGTGTTGTCATTTAAATTCATGACTTAACCCCTATCAGTCTAGCATGTCAAGTTGGTTAAGTGTTGTCCTTCAAGTTCATGACTTAACCTTATGAATCATGTGTCAAGTTGATTAAGTGTTGTCTTTCATGTTCATGACTAAACCCTATCATGTGGCATTAATTTGTTAATGCACCCCTACCTCTCACATTAGACCTGTTGTTGTGGTCACTGGATATGTCGGGCGGTTCCGGGCAGATTTACACCACAACTCAGTCTAACCTCGGGTTTCAAGCGCAATATGACCAACTACTCACATTGGATCCTATTGTTTGCAGTCACTGGATTTGTCGGGCGGTTCCAGGCAGATTTACACTGCAAACTCAACCCAACCTCGAGTTGGCCATTTTCAAGTTCATTCTAGTGTCATGTACATGTTCAAGATTTATGTCAAGTTCGTGTCAAGTTTCAAGGATAAGTTTCATACCAAGTTTCCTATAATTACCAATTTTTCCCAACGTTACCCCGTCTAAATATTAGGCTAACAATCTTAGCCTAATCTTCGTCCGCATGATTTTTGACCTATAATATTAGGCTAACAACTTAACCTAATTTAACGTACACAAAATCTGCATAAAGCGATTCATTAACATAAACATGACATAGGTTTAAACTTGGCATTCTCGGAATAGTCAATATGAACACCATAGGTGTGTACTTGCAAAATAATCAACATGAATATCATAGGTGTGAACTTGTAGCATAAACTAAATCAACATACATATATGTGAATTTGCAACATAGACTAAATCAACTTACATATATGTGAACTTGCAAATCAATCACGAACATATGAATAAGTGTGAACTTGTAATATGACATAGGTTTAACATATACACATAAACATGTAGATCTAACATTTGGTCACATATGTGATTTGATTTCACAACCTAAAACTTGCATAACATGATAAACTACACAACTTGTCATAACGGGTTATACTCCAAGTTCATATACATATGAATAGACTTATTCATTACTTCCCAATTCAACATGATGATAAAATAGAACCACAGGCATAGATCAATATTATAACATAATAAACATTGTTCTGTTATCAATTTATTTCCAAGGCATGACATAACTAAATAAATTGATTAAAACATCACAGGCATAACATTATGAACATGAAAAAGGTTTGAATAATAATATAGATTCAAGAACACGGATAGATCTAACTTAAATAGAAAAATCCCCAAAATCAAGACAAATAAAGAAAATAGGTCTGAATAGAAAATCAAGCTTAAATCCAATTTCGTAGTCATAATTCTAGGCAATAACCTCATGGTCATGAATCATAGGTGATTAGTCACAATTGTCCTCGTCATAGTCATAGGAAATAGTCTTATGTTCATAGTCATAGGCATAGTCTTATGTTCACAGTCATAGGCATAAGAATAATCTTATGTTCACAGTCATAGTCATAGTCTTATGTTCATAGTCATAGGCATAGGCATAGGTATAGTCTTATATTCATAGTCATAGGCATAGTCTTATGCCATTAACAATAGTTCCAACGTCATAGGCAATATTCCCAAAAGTCAAGATCCAAGAAGAAAACAAGAATAGATATGAATCATCAATTCCAATTTATAACATGCCCATATTAAGTTTATAGTTTTTATCTAAAAGTAACTGGAACTTACAGAACGTGGTCTAAGAAATTTAGATGCAGAAGTCAAGTCTAGAAATTTGTCGTTGAATTGTTGAATCGTTGAATCTTGCTTTGATTTGAATCGAGTTTGAATGCTTAAGCTTTAATTTGGAGGAGACGGCCATGGTTCAAGAGGTAAATTAGTAGCATAGCAGTGTAAGAATGATTTGTATGAATTAGGCTAGGTCTTAGGATGTAGTTATAGGGGTAGCAACTAGTTTAGGCCCTTAGATCAACCCTAGAATCAATCCGGACCATCAAAACACGTCTCAGGCTTCAAAAATGGGTTTTGGGTCAAAACAGGTCGACCAGGTCGACCTGTAAGGGGGGAAGGTCGACCCCATGGTTGGCCTGGTGGGTAGGTCGACCCTAAGGTCGACCACATGGTCGACCTGACTCCCAGGTCGACCCCCAGGTCGACCTGCCTGGTCCTGTGCTGCCTGAAATTTGCTGAATCTTCTACAGGCCATAACTTCTTCATTCGGACTCCGATTTTCCGAAACTCGGACTCTATTTCATGCAAAATTCTGAGACGAACGCAATGGCATAAACCATTTCCCATAATTCTCATTTAAAAAATTAATTATACCTTGATTTCATGTTTTAACATGTTATTAAAATTCGGGTTGTTACATTCTCCCCTCCTTAAAGGATTTCGTCCCCGAAATCTTCAAGTTAAGAAGAATGTGTCCTACCATCCAATCATCCATCTACTCAATCATCAATCACAGGCATCCATTGTCCTTAAGATATTTCTAATGCTGTATGAGCATATGCAGAAAGTGTGTGTATATGTTCCTTATCTAATGCAAATGATCAGGCCTGATTAATCTTCTTAATGCAAAATATGTTTAGTGCCATGAATCCAACATGTATGCAAATAGTCCTAGTCACATAAACACTATATGTGTGCACAAACATCCATCCATATGCAACATTCACATGATAACACATTCAATTTCATCCATAAACAAGTATAAACACTCATGCATATGCAATATGAAAATGTGTCTGAGCCGATCTAGTGCCTAATGTGTGTTATGCAACCACGAGCAACCACTTGCAACCATTTGCAAACATCAACCACAATATGTTTCAATCACATGTTTACATCCAAAAAGGGTTCTACCTAAGGTTCTCAAGATAGGATCGAGAAGATAAGCAAGATAAAACAGAGCATCAGGGAGAAGAAGTTAAAGATGTACCCCCAGAAGTTCCTGCCTGCGGGGCTTGCCCTTGCTTCTTAGGGCGGTTCTTGCTGATATGTCCAGTTTCACCACACTGAAAGCGTGCTCCCATCTTCATCTTCTTCTTTCTACAATCCTGGGCTATATGCCCCTCAATACCGCAGAAGTGGCATTTTCTTTTCTCATATGTCTTGTTATCCTTATTGTTATTGTTGTTCTTGCCTCCTTTCTCGGAGTCTACCTTCTTGTTTTGAGACTCATTCGCCTTGACCTCCTTCTTGCCATTCTTGTCTTCTTCATTTAAGAGCGCCATGTCTACTAGTTTTTCGTAAGTAGCCCCCATAGGTACATGGGTAATAGCCAAGCTGTGAATGGCTCATTCAATCCTTTGACAAAATGAAGAGCCTTCTTATGAGGGGTATTCACTAAGTCCAGTCCAAACCGAGCCAGCTGATTGAATTGATTGACGTACTCCTTGACTGTCATACTTCCTTGCTTAAGAGATAAGAATTTTTCCAACTGTAGACTTTGTTCAGCTTGCAAGAAGGATTTTTTCTCAAACCTTGTCCGGAAATCCATCCATGTGTCAACAGGTCTTTCAGCGTTAGTGACTTCCCACCAATAGGAAGCTTCGTCTTTGAGCAACCATACTGCCAACTGTACTTTCTGCCTATCGTCTACCTCGAAGATAACGAATAGATCCTCGGTTTCTTTGAGCCAGTTCCTCGCTTCTACGAATGATTCTGTTCCCTTGAAATCCTTTCCACCCATGGCCCTAAAATCTTTATAGATCTTTGAGAAAGCAATTGCACGAGGATGGGGAGGAGGAGGAATCGCTGCAGCTGGAGGAGGAATATCTGTTGGGCCTGCATCGTTGGCCCTAGCCTCTAAGTACCTCCTGAACCAGCCAGGTATTGGCACGCCCTCTGGAAAGTTAAGATTCCCAGACATGCTGAAAATAAAAAGAAGGGATTCAAACGAGGAAACAAAGGATAGTGCTAATGGATTTTGGGGAATAACCTTTAAATAAAACTAGACTTTTCTTGAAAAATGCTTCTTTATAAATGGTTTTGAAAAGAGTTTTAGAAGGTTTTTTTTTTAAATAAAACTTTTGCTTAGTCTGGTAACCTTCTGCTCTGATACCAAATGTAACACCCCCCCCCTCCGCTAGGGTCACTCACAAAGGGAATGCACTAGTTTTGGAGGAGCGTTATCGAGCTAAACAAACACAGAAATATTACAAGACAGAATATAAATAAAACAGCGGAAGAATTAAAAGATAAATTTCATTACTTTCAAAAAGAGTCAGAACCTTTTACATCAAATAGCCAAGGTGATTATTTTCCATTACAACAAATTTTGTCTTGCGTAAATAAAGAAGCATAAACTTAAAACATCAAAGGTAGCTTAATTCCCCAATGGTAGCAGAAATACAGCCATAGCATAGCTCAAGATCAAACCGTACATGAGCTGAACCGAAAGCAAGCGAAATCCAAGCTAAGTGCTAGAGTTACCTCCCTGAGAACCTGGGGGGGAACAAAAGAAAAAGAGGCAAAAGAAAACGGGTCAGTCATAAAGATTGGTAAGTCCAAGTGACTTTCAGCATAAAAACAGATAAAGGTAACATGACTTGTATAAATTGAAAGTAAACATAAGGATGCTATCAAGATGGGCAAGATAGACTAAGATAACATGATAAATCAAGTATAAATCAAGTATAGCATCACATATTCAAGGTTCGCTGCATCATCTATACTAGAATCCCAAACCCATGTCGTATATTAATCTTGAAATGATCCCTTGGCCCAATATCATGAATGACCCATTACTAGGTCCAACAGAACGATCCACTAATCGATCGGCTCCCTACAAGTTCTAGCTCGTCATGTGTCTGTGTCATACGGCCCTATCACGAATGTAGTCACATGTGCTAGGTCCACCATAGGGTGTATTAAGCCCTACGGTGACAACCACCGACACGAATCAAGCATGCATAGGTAAACCTACTGATGCCCAATGCCTGCTTTTCAATCCGGACCATGTGCACGACCATATCCCTCCTGAACCTACACTGGCGCACCAACACAGCCGTCGTTCTGGTCGCTTACAATCAGGCCAGTAATCGTGCCCCACCCTGCCTAGTTCCAGGGTACCATGATACATCTAGTGGGTTATTGCTGAAATGGACCGCGTAACTAGGGTTTCCATCCAATAGGTTAAGTGTTGTCATTTAAATTTGTGACTTAACCCCTATCAGTCAAGCATGTCAAGTTGGTTAAGTGTTGTCCTTCAAGTTCCTGACTTAACCCTATGAATCATGTGTCAAATTGGTTAAGTGTTGTCTTTCATGTTCATGACTTAACCCTATCATGTGGCATTAATTTATTAATGCACCCCAACCTCTCACATTAGACCTGTTGTTGTGGTCACTGGATATGCCGGGCGGTTCGGCGTAGATCTACACCACAACTCAGTCTACCTTCGGGTTTTAAGCGCGATATGACCAACTACTCACATTGGATCCTATTGTTTGCAGTAACTGGATTTGCCGGGCGGTTCCGGGCAGATTTATACTGCAAACTCAACCCAACCTCGAATTGGCCATTTTCAAGTTCATTCTAGTGTCATGTACATGTTCAAGATTCATGCCAAGTTCGTGTCAAGTTTCAAGGATAAGTTTCATACCAAGTTTCCTATAATTACCAATTTTTTCCAACGTTACCCCGTCTAAATATTAGACTAACAATCTTAGCCTAATCTTCGTCCGCATGATTTTTGACCTATAATATTAGGCTAACAACTTAGCCTAATTTAACGTACACAAAATCTGCATAAAGAGATTCATTAACATAAACATGACATAGGTTTAAACTTGGCATTCTCGGCATAGTCAATATGAACACCATTGGTATGTACTTGCAAAATAATCAACATGTATATCATAGGTGTGAACTTGCAACATAGACTAAATCAACATACATATATGTGAATTTGCAACATAGTCTAAATCAACTTACATATATGTGAACTTGCAAATCAATCGCGAACATATGAATAAGTGTGAACTTGAAATATGACATAGGTTTAACATATACACATAAACATGTAGATCTAACATTTGGTCACATATGTGATATGATTTCACAACCTAAAAGTTGCATAACATGATAAACTACACAACTTGTCATAACGGGTTATACTCCAAGTTCATATACATATGAATAGACTTATTCATTAATTCCCAATTCAACATGATGATAAAATAGAACCACAGGCATAGATCAATATTATAACATAATAAACATTATTCTATTATCAATTTATTTCCAAGGCATGACATAACTAAATAAATTGATTAAAACATCGCAGGCATAACATTATGAACATGAAAAAGGTTTGAATAATAATCTAGATTCAAGAATACAGATAGATCTAACTTAAATAGAAAAATCCCCAAAATCAAGACAAATAAAGAATATATGTCTGAATAAAAAAATCAAGCTTAGATCCAATTTCATAGTCATAATTCTAGGCAATAACCTCATGGTTATGAATCATAGGTGATTAGTCACAATTGTCCTTGTCATAGTCATAGGAAATAGTCTTATGTTCACAGTCATAGGCATAGGCATAGTCTTATGTTCACAGTCATAGTCATAGTCTTATGTTCACAGTCAAAGTCATAGTCTTATGTTCACAGTCATAGGCATAGGCATAGGTATAGTCTTATATTCATAGTCATGGGCATAGTCTTATGCCATTAACAATAGTTTCAACGTCATA
Source organism: Allium sativum (assembly GCA_030737875.1). Lineage (NCBI taxonomy): Eukaryota > Viridiplantae > Streptophyta > Magnoliopsida > Asparagales > Amaryllidaceae > Allium > Allium sativum. Next base: position 865,410,204 of record CM060922.1, read on the forward strand.
GGCAATATTCCCAAAAGTCAAGATCCAAGAAGAAAACAAGAATAAATATGAATCATCAATTCCAATTTATAACATGCCCATATTAAGTTTATAGTTTTTATCTAAAAGTAACTGGAACTTACAGATCGTAGTCTAAGAAATTTAGATTCAAAAGTCAAGTCTAGAAATTTGTCATTGAATTGTTGAATCGTTGAATCTTGCTTTGATTTGAATCGAGATTGAATGCTTAAGCTTTAATTTGGAGGCGGCGGCCATGGTTCAAGAGGTAAATTAGCAGCATAGCAATGTAAGAATGATTTGTATGAATTAGGCTAGGTCTTAGGATGTATTTTTAGCGGTAGAAACTATTTTAGGCCCTTAGATCAACCCTAGAATCAATCCGGACCATCAAAACACGTCTCAGGCTTCAAAAATGGGTTATTGGTCAAAACAGGTCGACCAGGTTGACCTGTAAGGGGGGAGGTTGACCACATGGTCGACCCGGGGTGTAGGTCGACCCTAAGGTCGACCACATGGTCGACCTAACCCCCAGGTCGACCCCCAGGTCGACCCCCAGGTCGACCTGCCTGGTCCCGTGCTGCCTGAAATTTGCTGAATCTTCTACAGGCCATAACTTCTTCATCAGGACTCCGATTTTCGAAAACTCGGACTCTATTTCATGCAGAATTCCGAGACGAACGCAATGGCGCAACCTGTTTCCCATAATTCTCATTTTAAAAATTAATTATATCTTGATTTCTTGTTTTAACATGTTATTAAAATTCGGGTTGTTACAGATTCGATCGAAGGTAGCAATCCATACGTTAACGTAACTTTGTTATATAGGAAACCGTACATCACTACGAAGTTGGATGAGGGACTGCGTATATTTCGATGGTGTTACATTGGAGACGTGCGAGTGGGGTGCCATGTGGTGTACCTTAATATTGGGGTTAGCTATATATATTGTATTAGGTTAATCTACTGGGAAGTAAATGGGTACGACGTGTGTGTAAGCCTTGAGTGCTCTTAACCCAAGTAACCTAATAAATAAGAAATTATGATTGAACGGTATATGTAGTGTTATCCAAAGTGTATAATTTAAATCTAGTCACCAGAACTTGTGTTTTGACCCCCCCCCCTCATAACCTACTCACAGGTTAGATTTGTGGCAGAGACATGATAGCCTTGCATACTGGTTAGGCAGTATTATTAATACGGTAAGGCTGTATTTTGACTATATTATATTTTATCCGTTCCACTGTTATATATTTTCTAAGCTCTGACATATTTTATGTCTCTGTCTTTTCTGCAAGATACCAGAGCAAACCAATCCGAGTTTCGATAGATTGGAATTTTGAAAAAAAACGGTCTTTGGAATTCGGTTTGTTACATCGGGTATCAGAGCTTAGGCTTAGGATTCCTATATAAATAGTGAGTGAACGTATTTGTATTTTTAAATATATATATGTATACCTAGATCCATAGAGGAACCCACTAAATAGAAAGAGTATAATATGGTAAGAAGTAGGATGTTTTTTTGTACACTAAAAGAATGAATGAGGAAATCTTAGACCCTTAGGTAATTTGGGTGGAGAGTGTACAATGTACTTTGTATGGAAAGAAAGTGAATCCCATATGAATAGTATTTTGGGTTAATGGGCTTGGAAACCTTATAAATTGGAAAAGGTTAAAGAGAAGAAAATGGATTAGGAATATATATAGTTGAGAGAATTGACCTTGGGGAGTGTCTAGGAAAGCCTAGAAAATTGGAGACCCGCTTTGAGTCTAACCCCATTGTTAACTTTTAAGAACTTAAAATTATAAAAGTTGGGAAAATGGTTTATGGTGTTTTCAAGTTTTAATCTTAAAAGTTAAAGTTTTAAATATGTAAAGTATACATATTGGGTTTTGATGTAAAATGGGGTATATTTTGCAAATAGTGATATCTTGCGAAAATTTTGTCTAAGATAAAATTCTCTCAATAAAAGGTGCATATTATAGAACATGTATAGCTCGCTAGTTTTTCTTGTTACATTTCACACAAGAATTTTTAACTAAGAAAGATTTGAAATCTCTATTCTTGTGACAATCCTTTTTGATGAAATTATTTTAATAAGATATTTTGTTAGGTGGACAAAACAAGTTGTAGAAAATAAGAATGGAGTAGATGTTGGCACCTTGTAGTAAGAGATTGAACCGACCTTACAGGTTAGAACAAGTCATAAACCCGATTGAGGAATTAATTGTCCGTATCTACTCCAGTTTTGTGATTTGAAAAAAAAATGATGACTTACATTTTTTAAGATGACATGTTTTTAGGGTTCGACAAAAGAAAGTTTTCATGAGGAAAATAAAGTTTTGACACTTTTTGGAAGGAAATTTAAATGAAAAGGGCCAAACCGTGTTTAAAAAAGTATGGGGTAGGTAAGGATTAGTGCCTAGGGAAGACTGGAAAAGTTTTGAGGCTATGAAGCAGATAGCGAGAATTATCTTTGAATAATAATGAGTTCCTGTAGAATGCATAGGCATTGAAAAGCCTAGGGTGTTGCTTGAAATAATTGTTGGTACACAGCTAGGACTAGTAGTGACCACTAGATAGTAAAGGGCAAGTAAGTGTTTAGATCATGTTTGTAAGAACCCGTTACTTCCCCGTTAAGGAAAGAGTGGATACTTTGAGAACAACACACAAATGAACGCAGACGGAAGAACATTTCATTGTTATTACAACAATTCCATCAGATACAAGAATATACAGAGTATAAATGAATAAATTACATTCGATAAATATCAGAGATTTAAATTACATTTAAATACATCGCAGCGGAAAATAATACAAAAACACAACTAGAAGTAATGCACAGATACAGAGCTTTCCGAGCATCGTTCCAGCTGTTAATCAGGATCCTGTGAATATAAATCTGCAAAACCAAAACTACTAGCTGCCCGTGTGGAAAATAGGGGCACCCATAGTTTAGGTTAAAACAATAAACTCCAGGTTAGTCATGTGACTGGTGTGAGAACTAAAACAGTTATTTAAAACTTTACTTTAAAAGAGAGTAATTCAAGGGACCACGCCGTATAACACGGAACGGGTTTCCTCCCAAGAATACCAGTGCATATACAAAACAGCGCAATGGTCTTTGGAAAAATGAAGCTATTATAAGACCCAGGTCCCATCACACAATGCAACGCAAGCCGGAGGATAGGGTTTTCCCTTATAATAGCCAAACATGCTTGGTACATTTAAAACAAATCATTTGATACTATAATAAGTGTATAGTGTCAAAACAATTTCAATCATAAATATAAATCATAGACGGCATGGGTACCATATATCATGTCGCCATACTAGTCCTACAATTAAAACCGCAATATCACGTATTGGAAATTGGATTCCGTCATGAGCCGAGGCAAGGGGCAAGCTCCTCTCCGCGTTCGAGACACTCTAGCAATGCCTCAGGACCCCACTCTGATCCTTTGGAACCTCCAAGGCCGGTCCTCTCTTACTTTTGAGGATTAATTATTCCTGAACACACGTTTCCCGGTTCTTACAGACCTATATCCGAGGCGCCTCGTATCCAACAACCACACAGGTGAAAAGTATATAAATGCCAGGGCTGGTAGGTCACTGACACCACCCTAGCTAGAAAGAAACGTCGTGCACTCCTTGGGTCCGTATCCCGTTTTTGACTCATACCGAGGTGTGAGGCTCGCGAATTCACGTTATACACAAAGCTACGCCACACAGGCCGTGCTTTGATCATCCACCACAAGACTCTGCTTTTCAACAGAAGCCTTGATCAATTGCCACTTACGCGTGCCACACTGGCAATTCACCCCATGCGACTGATGTCCATCGATATACAACCTCTGAGCTCGTACGTCTCAGAGAAGGGCGTTAAGCAAGAGAATAAATTCTCCGCCGCCAAACAGATGTATATTTAATAGAGATCAATCAACACAGAATAAAATCCAATGTCAGACACACAATCCATTTACAAGTTCGTTCTGGGTCTGAACGAAACCGTAGGCACTTTCCTCGCATATCCATCCATCTCCAAGTACGTCTGGACGATCACCAACTGATTCCCTCATCCTGGGTGTACAGCCCAATCAAGATCATCAGTAATCACCCAAACGATGTGAAGACTTCCGGTCTTCAACCACCGTCTTCATCTTCGACATCTCGTCGAATCGGTTATTCAGAATGGGTATAACCCGGCCTTTCTGAATAACCCACGTATATAATAAACAAATGTTACACAAACACAACGAACGCCTCATTCCAATTCAGAATATTCTTTTATTCACAAAATCACATTCTTAGGGAAAGGTTCCCATTAATTTTATCCAAGATAAATTCTTCTAAATTTATTTTTTAATCCTCCTTTGGATATCATTTCAAACTAGTCGGGATTAACGAACCACACCGAAGTAATTATTTATTTTATTTCCCAATCCCAACCTATATATCCCATGGAGCGAAACTAGTGATACTCCATTCCTAACACCATGGTGTTAACGATAAAATTAATTACCATTTCACGTTCAAATCTAATTAAAGATTTAACTATCGCTTTGGAGCAAAACTGGTGATACTCCACTCTCGATCACTTTTCAGATTTGATAATTTAAATTATCAATTCACATTTTAATCTAATTAAAGATTCATTAAAACTCCACTTAGTTTTAATCTTCTCAAAAATCGATATCTTGTCTTTAACTAGGTTAAAGAACCAATGTCATCTAAAACACGATTTACAACAAACCCAAATCACATTTGATATTAAATACAAGGCTCTGAATAGAAAATATACCGACTTATATTCAATATCAAATTCTGAAACCAACAAATATCGTATTGGAAATAACGATATAAAATATATCTTTCAAATTCCCATAACAATATCTGTATAGTCACGAAATCCAACATCGAAATATTCCGAAGATAATTTCGATTCAACTCCAGTCCAATCCACGTATTGGGGATATTGATTATTTATAAAATCACTTTCAAATTCAATTTATTTATTTCAAAAAAATAAATTGATTTTGATTCTAGTTCAAAACTAGTTCATTTCGATAAAAATCTATTTTTATCTTTTCAAATATGGGATTTTTTCAGCCTAATTTTTCCCAAATCATTTCTTATGATTTTACACAAATTATATATATTTTTAATAATTTTATCAAGGCCCGTACAGTCGATTTCCATCAACGGCCATCGAACTGCACTTACAGCGACCTTTTCCAAATTTGATTTGGACATAATTCCAAATCCAACCGTTAGATTTCAAATTTCTAATATTCAATGGAAAGCTCTTTTCGACACGAACCGAACGGTTCCGGTTTTAGGAGAATCCGACGGTCGGATCTCCCGCAACGTCAATTCGAAGTCAATGGTCGAAATTCACGAACTGCCGCGGCGCGGCGCGTTCTATTCAGGCCATTATATATATAATATATATATATTATATATATTTTGTCGATTTCCTTTTTAAAACATATTTTATAAATCGTTTTAAATTCGTTTTCAAAACCATTTCAACACTATATTCAATTTCAAATCGATTTGATTTCAATTCAATTCGAATTCATTTCAAATTGATTCAATAAAATTTGCATTTGAATTTTTATCCAATTCAATTTGGATTTCATTTCAAAAATATCAGATTTTGAAATCACTTTTCAATATTTATTGTAAAACGAATAAAATCGATATAAATATCATTCACGTCAAAATAGCGCATCTCTAATCCACACGGCTTTATATTTTTCAAAAACTTCTTTATTCTATTCAACAAATGAATATTTATTCTATTCAACACATGAATCTATATTTCTTTCAACACACGACTATTTTTGTTATGTAAAATATTTTATAAAACTATGGTATCTATCGTTTGATTTTAATTAGACTCCACCGTAAAGTAGTTCTAATTTTAAATATGATAAAGATGTAAATTTTATTGTATAAAATATTTTACTCAACACACGAATATTTTCAACACATGAATATTTTCAACACATGAATATTTTTATATTCAACACATGAATTTTCTTTTATAATATTCATTATTTTCCCGATTGGAATGAGGCCCAATCAATTACCATATAACGTTAATTATATGGATTCCATACAACACATGTATTTAATAGCATTGATAAACAATCAACCATCATCCAAGGTGCACCACACAACTACATAAGCATCAAATATTAATAATCGACGCTTACACAGTCTGTCGACCTATCGATCGACAATAATTAAATAATTGGAATTAGTGTACGCCAAATATCATCCCAACACCCGTGTGGGGTTTCAAATCAACAAACACACATTTTTGTTTGTGCAGTTGGGCGATGTGTAAAATTTATAGACCCAATCAATATCAGTCAAATCAGTGTATATAAACAAATCGGCCGATTTGTTTATAAATATTTATTTATTCACTTTCACGTTAAAAATATATTTTTAACGATAATATATTTTATTTCAATACATGAATTCCTATTCAGTTCATTTACACAATAAAAATGATATTTTTATTTTTCTAACATATTTTAGAAAATTTCGGCGGCATAACGGCACGATACTAGAAACGGGACGAGGCCTAGCCTTATCCCCGGTCTAGTGAAGGCCAACGCCATTCACACATCAATCAAATCCATTCCATTTCACCCAACAATTCAATTCAAACCAAATAAACTAACCAACTACTCAACCAAACAATTTAACAAACAAGCCATCCATGGTCTGTGGATGACGGGTGTCGGGTGCTACTAAACACCGTCTGCATCCTAGTATATATATATATATAGAACTAGAAAAAGAAATTTTGAGTGAGAAGTTCTCACCGATAGGTATCCAACTTCACGACACTTCATTTAGGGAAATCATCGTCATTCTCGCCCTTTGTCGCTTTCGTTGCCCGTAGCCACTATATATATAAAAATCACATTTTCACTTCGCTATGCAATATACAAAAAATCGAATTTTCACTTTGCTATTCAATATATAAAAATCGAATTTTTTACTTCGCTATTCAATATATAAAAATCCTATTTTTACACCGCTGCTATATAAAAAGATTTCGCCTTTTCAAAAATATAGATTTGCCTTTCTATAATATAAAAATTATATTTTTCTCGAAGTAAAAATCATATTTTTACTTCACTTCTCATCTCAAAATATCGTCTTTTCATATCTAAAAATATCGTCTTTTCATATCTAAAAATATCGTCTTTTCATATCTAAAAATATCGTCTTTTCATATTTAAAAATATTATTATAAAAATCAATCTTTATTTTGCTACACATATAAAGATGTTATTTTTAATATTCCTATCATGTAAAAATTATATTTTTAATTCTCTACATAAACAAAAATCATATTTTTACCCTTCTACTATATGAAAGATTATATTTTTATCCTCCTACAATATAAAAGATTATATTTTTATCCTCCTACAATATAAAATTTCAGATTTTTAATTGCTAAAATTAATTAAACAAAACAAAATAAAAATAAAAAGGAAAAAGGGGGCTCACAGTGTTCGACTGCAGAGGGGGGGGGGGGGCGGTTTTCACTGTTGCCGGAGGTTGGAGGGGTCGGCGGGGTCGTGTGGGTGGCGCAGCATTCGAGGTGGCGGCGGCAGTTGCGTTCCAGGCGGAGGAGGGGGCTGGGGATTGCGCGCCGGGGGGCGGCGGCTTAGGGTTTAAGGGGCGGCGGCGGTTTTATGCAGAAGAAGGAGGGGAGGAAGCTCGAACGGAGGGGGAGGCGAGGGGGCCAGCGCCGAGGTGGCGCGCCTGATGGCGCGGCGGCGCCCCGATGGGAGGAGCGACGGCGCTCCTCCCCGCCTTCGTCTTCTTTTTCTTCTTTTTTTTTATTTAATCTGATTCGGGGAAGAGAAAGAAGAGGGGGGGTATGTAAATGTTTATATTATTTTATTTATTTTTAATTTTTAAATCCATGAAGGTTGACTTTTTCATACGACCTCTAAACGAGGCCCACCGCCTGTCGTCCATAGCGTTTCACCCCCATTCCGAACACAATGGGATATGTATCGTAGGCTGATTCGATCGTCTCGATCAGTTTTCATCAAAATCAACATATAACTCTATATATATTGAATTTAAACGCGCGTTTCAATTTACCGGGGTCACATACTAACTTGAAAAAATCCAGAAAAATATTTTCTAGCTTCGTATTGACGATACGGTCCTAACAAAACTAGTTTCGTTGAATTCTGAGACTGTTGGAAAAATGGCCATTTTCCAGTCGATTAAAATCAACTGAAACTGGTCAAATGCGTTTTCCTTTGCCACGCTCACATATTGATTCGACAAATTATGAAATTTGAAACCTAGCAATAATTTGACATCACGGACCCAACAAAAGTGGTTTCGTCGAAATCCGAGGTCATTTGCAAAATTCCCATTTTTAAGGGCCTGAATTCCATAGCGACTATTCAGAATTTTCAACTGGACATATCTTTTTATTCCCGCTATGAAATTTCAATTTTTCGGATTCGTTGGAAAGATATCATCAATTAGATCCTAATGTTTTTGGTTTCACTAAAATCCGGATTGTTTTGCACCCGGTACGTTCAATTGAAGTTTGAAATCGAGTTATCGATCTACCGTGCCATTTTCAATTCCTTTTATAATTATATATAATTATTTATATTCTAACGACGACGTGTATAACATATACGTTCGAATTATATTCAAAATAAATTTCTCGTCGATATTATTTAAAATAATCTATTTTAAATGTTCAAAATTCGCTAAAATTGCCAAAATAAAAAATTTAAACTGGCCCAGATTTTCGGGTTGTTACAATCTCCCCCACTTAAAACTTTTCGTCCCCGAAAAGGAACAAAGTCGAAAGTGGTTTGATTAATCAACTCTACGTTCGATCTGGCTTCCATTCTCCAACTTTTCAGTTTCTGAGAATTTTCAAATTTTCAAAAATTTGGCTAACACCCTAAATTTTCGAAAAATTTCGCCATAACCTCCCCTGTACCGGGAGCATCGGGGAATTTCAAATAGCTTCCCCGGTCCTTCTAATCTCAAAAAGAAAAAGAAAAAGCCAAGCGGCTAGCCAGTAGGCTCATAAAATCATCATCACCCAAACAAAACAGTAAATTATGTAGTAAACATGTACCTATTTGTCGGGCAAACAAATTTTATTCTTCGGCTCTAGCCTCCTTGCTATGACCTGTTCAATGTAAGTACTTGTATATGCAAGCAAATGCAACCAATTTTCAATATAATTCAATATGTGATTCAATTAGGCATAATGGTTCAAAATTTAATTAGGCAACAATAGTCAAACAACACAAACATCAATCAATTAGTGGATTAACGTTTCAAATTCATAATTTTGATATATATACAAAAAATCATGTTTTTGATGCCAATTCACAACAATGTGTTCTAGCTATATAAGTTTTGGTTCTCACACCAGTCTAATGGAAATATATAGAAATCACACCTTCGAAACACGAACATAATTATTGATGATGCCATGGTCATTATCAACATCATCTCCGGGCGACTAGAGTGTAATTCTATATCTATCCGGTATATTAAAACTTCGAATATACGTTCATGACGCGTATATGCAAAACCTTTATATATTGGATTGTCCATATCAATACAAATAAAATATTCAAATACGTATAAAACGATTTAAATTTTCAAAACAAAATTGTTTTCAATTGAAAAATATACTCTTCACACTCGTTCTAGGATACTACTGATCCTGTCTCTAACGAGTCATTCTAATTGGATATTACTAATCCAATATCTGATGAATTCTTTCGTATGGTTCTAATGTGCCTTGTTCTCGAGCTCTGTAAACCAAAGCTCTGATACCACTGTAAGAACCCGTTACTTCCCCGTTAAGGAAAGAGCGGATACTTTGAGAACAACACACAAATGAACGCAGACGGAAGAACATTTCATTGTTATTACAACAATTCCATCAGATACAAGAATATACAGAGTATAAATGAATAAATTACATTCGATAAATATCAGAGATTTAAATTACATTTAAATACATCGCAGCGGAAAATAATACAAAAACACAACTAGAAGTAATGCACGGATACAGAGCTTTCCGAGCATCGTTCCAGCTGTTAATCAGGATCCTGTGAATATAAATCTGCAAAACCAAAACTACTAGCTGCCCGTGTGGAAAATAGGGGCACCCAGAGTTTAGGTTAAAACAATAAACTCCAGGTCAGTCATGTGACTGGTGTGAGAACTAAAACAGTTATTTAAAACTTTACTTTAAAAGAGAGTAATTCAAGGGACCACGCCGTATAACACGGAACGGGTTTCCTCCCAAGAATACCAGTGCATATACAAAATAGCGCAATGGTCTTTGGAAAAATGAAGCTATTATAAGACCCAGGTCCCATCACACAATGCAACGCAAGCCGGAGGATAGGGTTTTCCCTTATAATAGCCAAACATGCTTGGTACGTTTAAAAAAAATCATTTGATACTATAATAAGTGTATAGTGTCAAAACAATTTCAATCATAAATATAAATCATAGACGGCATGGGTACCATATATCATGTCGCCATACTAGTCCTACAATTAAAACCGCAATATCACGTATTGGAAATTGGATTCCGTCATGAGCCGAGGCAAGGGGCAAGGTCCTCTCCGCGTTCGAGACACTCTAGCAATGCCTCAGGACCCCACTCTGATCCTTTGGAACCTCCAAGGCCGGTCCTCTCTTACTTTTGAGGATTAATTATTCCTGAACACACGTTTCCCGGTCCTTACAGACCTATATCCGAGGCGCCTCGTATCCAACAACCACACAGGTGAAAAGTATATAAATGTCAGGGCTGGTAGGTCACTGACACCAACCTAACTAGAAAGAAACGTCGTGCACTCCTTGGGTCCGTATCCCGTTTTTGACTCATACCGAGGTGTGAGGCTCGCGAATTCACGTTATACACAAAGCTACGCCACACAGGCCGTGCTTTGATCATCCACCACAAGACTCTGCTTTTCAACAGAAGCCTTGATCAATTGCCACTTACGCGTGCCACACTGGCAATTCACCCCATGCAACTGATGTCCATCGATATACAACCTCTGAGCTCGTACGTCTCAGAGAAGGGCGTTAAGCAAGAGAATAAATTCTCCACCGCCAAACAGATGTATATTTAATAGAGATCAATCAACACAGAATAAAATCCAATGTCAGACACACAATCCATTTACAAGTTCGTTCTGGGTCTGAACGAAACCGGAGGCACTTTCCTCGCATATCCATCCATCTCCAAGTACGTTTGGACGATCACCAACTGATTCCCTCATCCTGGGTGTACAGCCCAATCAAGATCATCAGTAATCACCCAAACGATGTGAAGACTTCCGGTCTTCAACCACCGTCTTCATCTTCGACATCTCGTCGAATCGGTTATTCAGAATGGGTATAACCCGGCCTTTCTGAATAACCCACATATATAATAAACAAATGTTACACAAACACAACGAACGCCTCATTCCAATTCAGAATATTCTTTTATTCACAAAATCACATTCTTAGGGAAAGGTTCCCATTAATTTTATCCAAGATAAATTCTTCTAAATTTATTCTTTAATCCTCCTTTGGATATCATTTCAAACTAGTCGGGATTAACGAACCACACCGAAGTAATTATTTATTTTATTTCCCAATCCCAACCTATATATCCCATGGAGCGAAACTGGTGATACTCCATTCCTAACACCACGGTGTTTACGGTAAAATTAATTACCATTTCACGTTCAAATCTAATTAAAGATTTAACTATCGCTTTGGAGCAAAACTGGTGATACTCCACTCTCGATCACTTTTCAGATTTGATAATTTAAATTATCAATTCACATTTTAATCTAATTAAAGATTCATTAAAACTCCACTTAGTTTTAATCTTCTCAAAAATCGATATCTTGTCTTTAACTAGGTTAAAGAACCAATGTCATCTAAAACACGATTCACAACAAACCCAAAACACATTTGATATTAAATACAAGGCTCTGAATAGAAAATATACCGGCTTATATTCAATATCAAATTCTGAAACCAACAAATATCGTATTGGAAATAACGATATAAAATACATCTTTCAAATTCCCATAACAATATCTGTATATTCACGAAATCCAACATCGAAATATTCCGAAGATAATTTCGATTCAACTCCAGTCCAATCCACGTATTGGGGATATTGATTATTTTTAAAATCACTTTCAAATTCAATTTATTTATTTCAAAAAAATAAATTGATTTTGATTCTAGTTCAAAACTAGTTCATTTCGATAAAAATCTATTTTTATCTTTTCAAATATGGGATTTTTTCAGCCTAATTTTTCCCAAATCATTTCTTATGATTTTACACAAATTATATATATTTTTAATAATTTTATCAAGGCCCGTACAGTCGATTTCCATCAACGGCCATCGAACTGCACTTACAGCGACCTTTTCCAAATTTGATTTGGACATAATTCCAAATCCAACCGTTAGATTTCAAATTTCTAATATTCAATGGAAAGCTCTTTTCGACACGAACCCAACGGTTCCGGTTTTAGGAGAATCTGACGGTCGGATCTCCCGCAACGTCAATTCGAAGTCAATGGTCGAAATTCACGAACTGCCGCGGCGCGGCCCGTTCTATTCAGGCCATTATATATATAATATATATATATTATATATATTTTGTAGATTTCCTTTTTAAAACGTATTTTATAAATCGTTTTAAATTCGTTTTCAAAACCATTTCAACATTATATTCAATTTCAAATCGATTTGATTTTAATTCAATTCGAATTCATTTCAAATTGATTCAATAAAATTTCCATTTGAATTTTTATCCAATTCAATTTGGATTTCATTTCAAAATATCAGATTTTGAAATCACTTTTCAATATTCATTGTAAAACGAATAAAATCGATATAAATATCGTTCACGTCAAAATAGCGCATCTCTAATCCACACGGCCTTATATTTTTCAAAAACTTCTTTATTCTATTCAACAAATGAATATTTATTCTATTCAACACATGAATCTATATTTCTTTCAACACACGACTATTTTTGTTATGTAAAATATTTTATAAAACTATGGTATCTATCGTTTGATTTTAATTAGACTCCACCGTAAAGTAGTTCTAATTTTAAATATGATAAAGATGTCAATTTTATTGTATAAAATATTTTACTCAACACACGAATATTTTCAACACATGAATATTTTTATATTCAACACATGAATTTTCTTTTATAATATTCATTATTTTCCCGATTGGAATGAGGCCCAATCAATTGCCATATAACGTTAATTATATGGATTCCATACAACACATGTATTTAATAGCATTGATAAACAATCAACCATCATCCAAGGTGCACCACACAACTACATAAGCATCAAATATTAATAATCGACGCTTACACAGTCTGTCGACCTATCGATCGACAATAATTAAATAATTGGGATTAGTGTATGCCAAATATCATCCCAACACCCGTGTGGGGTTTCAAATCAACAAACACACATTTTTGTTTGTGCAGTTGGGCGATGTGTAAAATTTATCGACCCAATCAATATCAGTCAAATCAGTGTATATAAACAAATCGGCCGATTTGTTTATAAGTATTTATTTATTCACTTTCACGTTAAAAATATATTTTTAACGATAATATATTTTATTTCAACACATGAATTCCTATTCAGTTCATTTACACAATAAAAATGATATTTTTATTTTTCTAACATATTTTAGAAAATTTCGGCGGCATAACGGCACGATACTAGAAACGGGACGAGGCCTAGCCTTATCCCCGGTCTAGTGAAGGCCAACGCCATTCACACATCAATCAAATCCATTCCATTTCACCCAACAATTCAATTCAAACCAAATAAACTAACCAACTACTCAACCAAACAATTTAACAAACAAGCCATCCATGGTCTGTGGATGACGGGTGTCGGGTGCTACTAAACACCGTCTGCATCCTAGTATATATATATATATATATATAACTAGAAAAAGAAATTTTGAGTGAGAAGTTCTCACCGATAGGTATCCAACTTCACGACACTTCATTTAGGGAAATCATCGCCATTCTCGCCCTTGCTCGCTTTCGTTGCCCGTAGCCACTATATATATAAAAATCACATTTTCACTTCGCTATGCAATATACAAAAAATCGAATTTTCACTTTGCTATTCAATATATAAAAATCGAATTTTTTACTTCGCTATTCAATATATAAAAATCCTATTTTTACACCGCTGCTATATAAAAAGATTTCGCCTTTTCAAAAATATAGATTTGCCTTTCTATAATATAAAAATTATATTTTTCTCGAAGTAAAAATCATATTTTTACTTCACTACTCATCTCAAAATATCGTCTTTTCATATCTAAAAATATCGTCTTTTCATTTCTAAAAATATCGTCTTTTCATATCTAAAAATATCGTCTTTTCATATTTAAAAATATTATTATAAAAATCAATCTTTATTTTGCTACACATATAAAGATGCTATTTTTAATATTCCTATCATGTAAAAATTATATTTTTAATTGTCTACATAAACAAAAATCATATTTTTACCCTTCTACTATATGAAAGATTATATTTTTATCCTCCTACAATATAAAAGATTATATTTTTATCCTCCTACAATATAAAATTTCAGATTTTTAATTGCTAAAATTAATTAAACAAAACAAAATAAAAATAAAAAGGAAAAAGGGGGCTCACAGTGTTCCACTGCAGAGGGGGGGGGGCGGTTTTCACTGTTGCCGGAGGTTGGAGGGGTCGGCGGGGTCGTGTGGGTGGCGCAGCATTCGAGGTGGCGGCGGCAGTTGCGTTCCAGGCGGAGGAGGGGGCTGGGGATTGCGCGCAGGGGGGCGACGGCTTAGGGTTTAGGGGGCGGCGGCAGTTCTATGCAGAAGAAGGAGGGGAGGAAGCTCGAACGGAGAGGGAGGCGAGGGGGCCAGCGCCGAGGTGGCGCGCCTGATGGCGCGGCGGCGCCCCGATGGGAGGAGCGACGGCGCTCCTCCCCGCCTTCGTCTTCTTTTTCTTCTCTTTTTTTTATTTAATCTGATTCGGGGAAGAGAAAGAAGAGGGGGGGTATGTAAATGTTTATATTATTTTATTTATTTTTAATTTTTAAATCCATGAAGGTTGACTTTTTCATACGACCTCTAAACGAGGCCCACCGCCTGTCGTCCATAGCGTTTCATCCCCATTCCGAACACAATGGGATATGTATCGTAGGCTGATTCGATCGTCTCGATCAGTTTTCATCAAAATCAACATGTAACTCTATATATTGAATTTAAACGCGCGTTTCAATTTACCGGGGTCACATACTAACTTGAAAAAATCCAGAAAAATATTTTCTAGCTTCGTATTGACGATACGGTCCTAACAAAACTAGTTTCGTTGAATTCTGAGACTGTTGGAAAAATGGCCATTTTCCAGTCGATTAAAATCAACTGAAACTGGTCAAATGCGTTTTCCTTTGCCACGCTCACATATTGATTCGAAAAATTATGAAATTTGAAACCTAGCAATAATTTGACATCACGGACCCAACAAAAGTAGTTTCGTCGAAATCCGAGGTCACTTGCAAAATTCCCATTTTTAAGGGCCTGAATTCCATAGCGACTATTCAGAATTTTCAACTGGACATATCTTTTTATTCCCGCTATGAAATTTCAGTTTTTGGGATTCGTTGGAAAGATATCATCAATTAGACCCTAATGTTTTTGGTTTCACTAAAATCCGGATTGTTTTGCACCCGGTACGTTCAATTGAAGTTTGAAATCGAGTTATCGATCTACCGCGCCATTTTCAATTCCTTTTACAATTATATATAATTATTTATATTCTAACGGCAACGTGTATAACATATACGTTCGAATTATATTCAAAATAAATTTCTCGTCGATATTATTTAAAATAATCTATTTTAAATGTTAAAAATTCGCTAAAATTGCCAAAATAAAAACTTTAAACTGGCCCAGATTTTCGGGTTGTTACAATGTTGTTAATTTCCACGTTAGGGGTGAAACCCGTTACTACATTTCGGTTGGGATCGTTCCATTATACTGTTCTTGTTGGGGGAGTTAAGGTAACACCTAAACTTATCATAGATCCTATGGTTTGGACTTTGTTGTTTAAAGGGGACATAGTTCCAAGATTCTTGGCCCTTAGTAGCAGTTGTGTAGGGTGTTTGTTCTCTTGTTTTAGTTGAAAGACTAGAAGGCTTATTTAAATTTAAACTAAGACCAGATAATTAAATAAGCTAAGAAGAGAGAAATTTCATTACTGAAAAGAAAACAGAAAATTCAGCCATGCAACAAAAATGGAAAATTATGAGAAAAGATGGATAAAAATGGAAAATTTCCAAGACAAGACGGAAAAAAATCAGTAACAAAGAAAATTTTCTTATGTGGGCTATGCTTGGATAGGAAAATAGGAGAATCTTTATAAATAGTTACATAAAATCCAAGTAAGGTTAGAAAGAGGTTGAAAAAGAGAAAAGGAAGATGCAGAGTTTTCCGTTTTCCACCTTTTTGTAACATAAGAATTCGAATTAAGAAAATTAGATTTTTTCTGAAATTCAAAAAATAAAGTTAGTTGGTAGGATTATGGATGCAACAATTGGATGAACTACACTCTTACTCGGTAAGAGTATGGGAAATTTTGGATGAAAAAGCACTTTGATTTTCAAAATATCGCATTCATGTAGAACTGCTAGTATATTTAGGATGTGAGCATCATATTTTAAAAGAATTTTTGAAAATTTGCATATACATAGGAGGTACTGCTTAGGCATACATGCACGATTATGTTGTATTTCAGTTTGCACAAGTGCACGATGTTTGAAAAAATTGGATAAACACAAGATGGATGTATTTTATGCGAGGGGTTAATTGATTTTACCCTTATCAAATTTTGGGGACGAAATTTCCTAAGGGTGGGAGAACGTAACTCCCTGCATTTTTAACTTAAGATAATAAAATAAGAATAACTTAATTAAATATTCAAAATTAAGTAAAATGGATTGTACCATTGTGTTCATCTCGGAATTCTGGTTCAGATAAA
Organism: Allium sativum; assembly: GCA_030737875.1. Taxonomy (NCBI): domain Eukaryota; kingdom Viridiplantae; phylum Streptophyta; class Magnoliopsida; order Asparagales; family Amaryllidaceae; genus Allium; species Allium sativum. The sequence continues at coordinate 865,427,336 of CM060922.1, forward strand.
GTCCGGGTTTGCATAAAACGGACATCGTATGAAGAAGTTATGGGCTGCAGAAGTTTGTCAGAGAAAACAGGAACTGCACTGGCGAATTCTGGACCCCCGGACCCATGTGGGTCGACCCCTTCAAGGGGGGTCAACCGACATGAAGGGGCGTCGACGCAATCATGGAGAGGTTGACCCTCCTACGGTAGATTTTGGCAGATTAGGGTTTTGAGTTTCTGGACGATTCTAAATGGCTTGTGTTCAAATCTGAGGGTCCTGGTTGCTCCATACACCTATAAATAAAACCTTAGAGCTAACCCTAAACCTCATAATTCGGCGACTACGCTGGAGCTCTGCCATTACTCTCTCTCTCTCTCTCTTCTCAAATCTATTCTAGAAATAAAATATTAGCCTAGGAAAATTATGAATCCAGATCTGGAAGAGAGAATCAACATTAATAAAAATATTATCGAATCATGAAAGCAAGGTAAACTTCTAGATCCAATCTATTCGTATTCTTCCTATTTCTTTCCCTTCTCTTTTAATAAATATAGTCAATACACTGTTATTAAGTCTCAAATCAAATTAAAGGGAAAAGGAAAATCATGGATGATAGAACGGATCAGATCTAAAATTTGGAGAAAGCATGAAAGGTGAGTGGGTTTAAGTTATAGCATTTAGATAATATTATGATTATTGTTTAGCACTCCCCTTGTTATAAATTGTGAAATTGCCAAGTTAATTATAAATTATTTTTATAACGAGTTGAGATGTTAACACGAGTAATTCATACGACAAATCAGTTAAAGTATTGGAATGATTACATGTTGTATAAACTTGTTAGAATATGGACAATGATTACTGTTGTTATAATTATATAATTCGCTTGGGGCATATTACTAAGTAAACGACATGTTAAACTTGTTGGATTAAAATAATTATCCGATTGAATGTTTACATGTCAAAATAGAATTAAACATATGTTGAAAAGGACATGCGACAAAACATAGGCAAAATTGGACGACATGTAAATTAGATCACTGTAAACTAGATTACAGTAAAAAGAATAATATGCCTAAAATTTTCTTGAAATGGGAATAATTGTTAACGGTCGAATATGCCTAGATTCACAGTAATTTGACACTGTAACACTCTTAGACATGAGATTAGATTGCACTTGTGAAAGAAGTCTGCCCGGAACCGCCCGGCATATCTAGCATTCACAAGTGGTAAATCTAATGTGAGGGGTCTAAGTGCAAAAATTAGAAACATGTAATGGTGCTAAGACACGAGGTTAAGTCAACTTGTGGTAGAAGTTTGCCCGGACCTGCCCGGCAAATCCAGCGTCCACAAGTGTAGGCTTAATGTGAGAGGTCTAGTGCTTATATATGTATATATATAAATATATGTATATAAAAAGATATGAATAAATCGCAATGATCGTAATTTTGATGAATTTTGAATATTTAAAATGATTTATTTTAAATAATAACAACGATAAAATTATTTTGAATAGAATTAGAACGTTTATATTTATTTGAATCGTCGTTAGAATATAAATATTTATTTTAAATTATAAAAGGAATTGAAAATGGGGCGGTAGTTTGAAAATTCGATTTCAAATTTCAAACGAATGTACAGGATTCAAAATAGACCGAAAATTTTTATAATCTACTTGAGAATATCTTTCTAACGAATCCAAAAAATTGAAATTTCATAGCGGGGATAAAAGGTTATGCCCAGTTGAAAATTCAGAATAGTCATGCGGATTTCTGGCCCTTAAAAATGTAAATTTTTGCAAACGACCTCGGTTTTCGACGAAACCACTTTTGTTGGATCCGGGATGTAGAATTATTGCTAGATTACAAAATTCATAATTTTCTGAATCAATATGTGAGCGTGGTGAAGTTAAACATGTTTCGACAGTTTTAGTCAATTTCAATCGACCAGAAAATAGCCATTTTTCAAACGGTCTCAGAATTTGACGAAACTAGTTTTGTTAGAACCGTATCGTCAATACGAAGCTAGAAAATATTTTTCGGGAATTTTTAGACTCCGTATGTGGCTCCGTTAAATTGAAACGTGCATTCAAATTCAATATATAGAGTTATATTTTGATTTTGACAAAAACTGATCGAAACAGTCGAATCTGCTTATGATACATATGCCATTGTGTTCGTAATGGGGGTAATGTGCTCTGGGCGACAGGCAGTGGGTCTCGTTTGGGGATCGAAATTTAAAGTTACTTTTGAATTAAAATTAAATAAATATATAAATTAGGTGGCCCACTCACTTCTCTCTCCTTCCTCCTTTCCTTACCCCCCCCCCCCCCCCCCGTTGACTTCAGAAATTAAAGAAAAAGAAAAAAACAAAACCCCCCGATCCCTAAATCCCGTCGTCCCTCCCCCCTCCCCCGCGTATCCGCGCCTCCCACCGTCGATCACGGCGCTGCCTCCCCATCTTCCTCGAGTCACGACGAAGAAACCCCTCCTTCCCCCTCTTCCTCGAACGGCCTCCCAACTCGACCCAGCGACACGACCTCCACATCACCGCTGGCCACCAGAAGACCGGCGCCCACTGCTCCGACCAGCACCCCATCTCCGACACCACCAGCGAGCTCCGACACCTCCCTTCGCTGAAAAACAGAGAGCGTTTACTTTATTTTTATTTTTCTTTAACGAAATTAGTTTTAAATATATATGTATATAATCAGTTTTTAAGTAACATAGTCTTAGTAAAATTCAATTTTATATATAGTGATTTTTGAATAGAAAAAGTTTATATTTTTAATGTAGTAAAGCTTATATTTTTATATACGAAAAACATATATTTTTGTTTATGAAAGTTTATACTCTTATTGTGAAAAGATTATATTTGTTTTTTAACCGTGAGAGGGTTATATTTTTAGTCATGAAAAGAAATGGATTTTGATTGGTAAAGAATACGATTTTTATATTATAGAAAGAATAAAAATACGATTTCTATATTATAGAAAGAATAAAAATACGATTTTTATATTATAGAAGGAATAAAATTACGATTTTTATATTATAGAAAGAATTAAAATACGATTTTTATATTATAGAAAGAATAAAAATATGATTTTTATATTGGTAGAATGTTAAAAATATGATTTTTAATGTATAGAACATCATATTGAAAATGTGATTTTAATATGAACAGCGTGGAGACGACTGCGTTGGAAGTATGGGCACATCCAGACTGTTCTAAATTTCAGAAATAAAATGGAGGAGTGGAACCCTCAGTGAGAACTCCTCACTAAAAATTTCTGTTCAGTTATTTATTTTATAACTGCATATATAAACTGCTCCCCGTCGTCCACAGACCATGGACGACTTGTGTGATTGTTTGTGTTGTGAAATTTGGTTGTTGATTGTGTTGAAATAAAATATATATTCATGTGTTGAAATAAAAAATATATATTCATGTGTTGAAATAAAATATATATTCATGTGTTGAAATAAAATATATATTCATGTGTTGAAACAAAATATATATTCATGTGTTGAAACAAAATATATATTCATGTGTTGAAATAAAATAAATATTCATTTACAAATCGAGCAATTTGTTTATATACACCGATTTGACTGATATGGATTGGGACGATAAATTTTACACATCGCCCAACTACACAAATAAAAATCTGTGTTTGTTGATTTGAAACCCCACACGGGTGTTGGGATGATATTTGGCGTACACTAATCCCAATTATTTAATTGTATGTCGACCGATTGGTTGACAGACTGTGTAAGCATTAATTTTTTATATTTAATGCTTATGCAGTTGTGTGGTGCACTCTGGATGATGGTTGATTATTTGTCATTGCTATTATATGCATGCGTTGTATGAAATCCATATAATTAACATTATATGGTATTTGATTGGGCCCCATTCCAATTTGGAAGAGAAAGAATATTTTAAAATAATATTCGTGTGTTGAATAAAATAATATTCATGTGCTGAATAAATAAAATATTCATGTGTTGAATAAAATAAAATATTCATGTGTTGAATATAATAAATATTCATGTGTTGAATAAAATAAATATTCATGTGTTGAATAGAATAAATATTCATGTGTCGAATAAAATAAATATTCATGTGTTTAATAGAATAAACATTCATGTGTTGAATAAAAGCCGTGTTGATTAGGTTGACGCCATTTTGACGTGAATGATATATATATCGATTTTATTCATATTTATAATGAATATCGAAAAGTAATTGATTTTAAAATATAATGTTTTGAAAATATTATCATTTATATATCGATGATATGGAATATTCAATTTTGATTAGAAATTGAATATGAAGTTGAAATCGTTCTGAAAATGAATTTAAAACGATTTAAAAAATGTCTTTTTAAAAGGAAATCGACGTAATATATATTATATATATATAATATAATGGCTTGAATAGAACGCGCCGCGCTGCGGTAGTTCGCGAATTCGGACCATTGACTTCGAATGGATATTACGAGAGATCCGACCGTTATATTCTCCTTAAACCGGAACCGTTGGGTTCGTATCGAAAAGAGCTTTCTAACGAATATTAGAGATTTGAAATCTAACGGTTGGATTTGGAATTATGTCCAAATCAAATTTGGAAAAGGTCGCTGTAAGTGCAGTTCGATGGCCGTTGATGGAAATCGACTGTACGAGACTTGATAAAATTATTAAAAACGGTAATAATTTGTGTAAAATCATAAGAAATGATTTGTGAAGAATTGGAGTGAAAAATTCCAAATTTGAAAAGATAAAAATAGATTTTTATCGAAATGAACTAGTTTTGAACTAGAATTATAATCCCAGTTATTTTTAAAATAAATAAAGTGGATTTGAAATGGTTTTGAAAATAACCAGAATTTCCAATATGTAAAGTGGAAATGGATTTGAATCGAAATTGTCTTTGGAATATTTCGATGTTGGATTTCGTGATTATACAGATATTGTTATGGAAATTTGAAAGATATGTTTATATCGTTATTTCCAATACGATATTTGTTGGTCGTAGAATTTGATATTGAATATAAGCGGATATATTTTCTATTCAGAGCCTTGTATTTAATATCAATTGGGAATAGGGTTTGTCGTGAATGGTGTCTTCATTAACACTGTTCTTAAACCCAGTTGAGAAAAAGATTATATCTTTTTATTTAGAATTAATGAAGTGTACCAATTAAATGGTACTTAATTGGAATTGAATTTGAATGTGATTTTGGGTTTATCGCGAACCGTGTTTCAAATGACATTGGTTCTTTAATCCAGTTAAAGACAGGATATGATTTCCCAAGTTAAAAAATCATTGATAGTGATTATTGGGAAGATTAAAACCAAGTGGAGTTTTAATGAATCTTTAATTAGATTGAAATGACCGAGAATGGAGTATCACCAATTTTGCTCTAGGCAATAGTTAAATCTTTAATTAGATTTGAACGTGAAATGGTAATTGAAGCTACCGATAACACTGTGGTGTTAGATATGAAGTATGAACAATTTTACTTCATGGGATGAATAGGTTGGGATTCGAAAATAAAATAAATGATTAGTTTGGTGTCGTTCGCTAATCCCGACTAATTTGAATGGATATTCAAAAGAAGATTAAAGAATAAATTTAAAGAATTTATCTTTGATAAAATTAATGGGAACCTTTCCTAAAGTATAAGAATATTTGAATAAAAAGATATTCTGAATTGGAATGAGGCGTATGTTGTGTTTGTGTAACACTTGTTTATTATATACGCGAGTTATTCAGAAAGACCGGGTTTATCCCATTTTGAATAACTGATTCGACGATGTGTCGAGGATGAAGACGGTGGTCGAAGACCGGAGGTCTTCACATCGTTTGGGTGATTACTGATGATCTTGATTGGGTTGTACACCCAAGAGGAGGGAATCAGTTGGTGATCGTCCAGACGTACTTAGAGATCGATGGATATGCGAGGAATAAGGTTCCTCCAGTTTCGTTCAGACCCAGAACGAACTTGTATGGACGGTGTGTCTGACATTGGATTTTGCTCTGTATTGGTTAATCTCTATTAAATATACATCTGCCTGGTGAAGGGAAATTCATTCCCTTACTTCACCCTTCTCTAAGACAAACGGGATCAGAGGTTGTATATCGATAGATATCAGTCGCATGGTGTGAATTGCCTGTGTGGCATGCCTAAGTGGCAATTGATCAAGGCTTCTGCTGAAAAGCAAAGTCTTGTGGTTGATGATTAAAGCACCGCCTGTGTGGCAAATATGATGACCCAAACTTCCATGGAATGAAAGTAAGGAATAATCATTTGGAATACAACATAAATACGATAATACAAATCACAGATACACCATATCATAGGAAATTCATAGAGTAACAACATCATAGCAGCGGAAAATATAATGTCATCAACCACAGAAAGTCCACAGTCACAGAATTCCAAATTATTACATCAAGTTTGCAGAAAAAGAAATAAGTTCCAACTCTAACTTAAACAACGTGAAATGAAACAAGTTTGATGTCTGGAATTAAAAAGAGAAAAATGCAATAGCAGCAAATGATATATGTCTTCAAGCACCAAGTCATCACCTTTCCACAAAAGCAAATCCAAGAAAGATAATAAGCAGCTCCAAAGAAAAGACTCCAAGCAAAGAATGAACCTGTTTACTTGGCTGCCCGTGTAGAAAGGAGGACACCCGAGTTTGCAAAAAGGTGGAAACAAACAACGGGCCAGTCATGGGACTGGTGTGGGAATTCTTAACTAATTAATTACTATTAATAAGGCAAATCCAAAGACCACGCCGCTAATGCGGAACGGGTTTACTCTAATGGATTGCCGTGCATAATTTAGTGTCAGAACAAATAATAAGTAAATCGTAAAACAACGCTATGCTTTTGAGAAAAATGGAATCACCATAAGACCCAGGTCCCATCACACAATGCAACACAAACCAGAGGATAGGGTTTTACCTTATGGTGATTAAACATGCTAAATACGGCAAATACGAGTTTAATATTATTATTAGTATATATCAAAACATTTCAAGATAAATGTATCAATCCTAGGACACATAGATACCATAATACTATGCTTCCATGCTAGTAATACAATCAAATCCGTAGGTTCGTATTGGAAGTTTTGATTTTCATCATGAGTCAAGGCTAGGGAGGAGCTCCTTACCGATTCGAGACACTCTAGCTAATGTCTCAGGATCCCTCGCAGTGAACCCTTGGATAGCTGTAGGGCCGGTCCACACATACAGCTTCGTGGATTGGCAATTCCTGAACACACGTTTCCCGATCCTATAGGACCTATCATCCGAGGCGCCTCATTCCATCCACATAAGTAAAATGTTGGGCCGTGTTAAAGCTCAATCACCACTTCTAGCTAAAAAGAAACGTGTTGCTCTCCCTGCGTTCCCTTCTCCCGTTTTAGACTCCGCCGGTGTGTAAGGGTCGCGAAGTCACACTATACACAAAGCTATGCCTAAACAGGCTACGCTTTGATCGTCCCACAAGGCCTTCTTTTCAACAAAGCCTTGATCATATGCATCTTAGCATGCCACATCGTCACTCCATATCGCACTACCAATCCTTTGCCGAAATATATGAAAGGGTGTTAAGCAGGAGAATAAATTCTCCGCCACCAAACATCCATACATTCGACAGAAGATTAACAACATGATATTTAATGGAGTACGATGTCAGACACACAATCCATTTATTAGCTTATGCTCTGGGTCTGAGCAAAAACCAAACCCGTGAAATCAACGCGTACGTTTGGGCAATGACCATGACCCTTGAATTGGGAGCAAGTCAAATCAGGGCCTCGATCATTGTCCATTCGAGGGAAGATTTACGATCTTCATACACCATCTTCATACTTCAATTAACGTCGTTTGATTATTTGGAATGAGAGAACTCGGACTTTCCAAATAATCCTCGTATATATATATTTTAAAATCCTTCGTATTTGCTGATATCATTTTATAATGATTACTTCCTATTTTAATTATTTAAAATAATTAAATTTTATATAACGACGCCTTGAGTCAATGGGCGACTACGGCGCTGCATTCAACCAATTTTGATTTTTACATTTCTCAGAATCTAACCGTTGGATCTTAACGCAATATATATCGTTGGAAAGATTTTTCCAAGACGGTCCTAATGGTTTCAGTTTCAAGAAAATCCGACGGTCAGATCTTCTTGTATAGTCGTTCAAAGGTACGGTTTCAAAACGCGAACTACCGCGCTCTATTCGTTTAATTTTAATTATATTTATATATATATATATAATCGTTTAATCGCGATAACGTCGTTTGATTTAAACAACGCTCTAAACCACTACCGGTCTTATTAAATTTTAGTTCATTTGAAAATGAAGATAATATTACCGCATCCTAAATTCATTCTTTACTTACATTAAAAATGTGAATTCCATTCTTTTCATTTACATAAAAATGTAAATTTAATTCCTATGTAAATTCCCATTTTCTATTTACATGTAAAAATGTAAATTTTGATACATTGCAAAATCCTACTTTTAAATTACATATAAAAATGTAGATTTCAACTTCAATGTACATCCTCATCTTAGTTGCATAATAAAAATGTAACTTATATTTGCAGTGTGAATCCTATCCTAAATTTACATATAAAAATGTAAATTTAATTACAGTGCAAATTCTACTTCTTATTTACATTGTAAAAACATGATTTTTATTTTAATGTAAACTCTACTCATATTTACATTGTAAAAATATGATTTTTATTTCAATGTAAACTCTACTCATATTTACATTGTAAAAATATGATTTTTAATTACAATGCAAAATCTACTTCCTATTTACATTGTAAAAATATGATTTTTAATTACAATGCAAACTCTACTTCTTATGTACATATAAAAATGTAATTTTTAATTACAATGCAAACTCTACTTCTTATGTACATATAAAAATGTAATTTTTAATTACAATGCAAACTCTACTTCTTATGTACATATAAAAATGTAATTTTTAATTACAATGCAAACTCTCATCATATGTTACATTATAAAAATATGATTTTTAATTACAATGCAAACTCTCATCATATGTTACATTATAAAAATATGATTTTTATCATACGATGCAAACTTCCATTCTAATTACATAGAAAAATGTAATTTTAATCCTACGGGGTAAATTCACATTTCAATTACATAGAAAAATGTAATTTCAATATTACGGGGTAAATTCACATTTCAATTACATAGAAAAATGTAATTTTTATCATACGGTGTAAATTCACATTTCAATTACATAGAAAAATGTAATTTTTATCATACCGTGTAAATTCACATTTCAATTACATAGAAAAATGTAATTTTTATCATACGGTGTAAATTCATATTTCAATTACATAGAAAAATGTAATTTATATCATACGGTGTAAATTCACATTTCAATTACATAGAAAAATGTAATTTTTATCATACGCCATATTCCACTTTTTATTTATAATAAAAAAGATTTGATCTTTTCATACCGCTAACAATTTCATTTCATATTTGCACATAAAAAAAACCCATGTGATTCAGACTTGCAATTTGATATCATAAAATAAATACAACATGATGAGAATTATTGGATCTACACAGATCTATATACACAACCACAGATCTAAAGCAAACATGACCAATCAAACAAAACAACATCAATAATTTTATCATGTCATAGATCTAATATATCCGCTATTCAACTGAATTAGATTTAATTATTTAAAATAGAATCTCACCTTGATTAAAGCAGAATGAAAAATCCAAATAAATTCAGAAAATGGTCGCACTTGATTTTAGCAACCTCTACTTGTCGTCACGGTCTCGCAAAATCTGAAAATTTTCAGTTTCGAGTTCGTATGGGTTAATTATCAATTTTTGAATAAAATTTACTTTTAACAACTGTAGTTGTCACAGCCAAAAGCGTGGCAAATTCTGAAATGAATTTCATACCTTAAATGTTCAAAACTTTGATTTTGATTTTCTAGAGCTACAGGCCACGGTTTGCAGAACGGTTTGTTGGAGTGCTACGAAAGGGGAATCGGCGCCGGGAAGGGGGGAGGGTGCGCACGCCTGTGGTAGGGCCGAGGGGGTGCGACGGCGGTGGCTTTGGGTGGATGGTGCGGCGATTACGGTTGATGAGAGGTGATGATTTGGGTATGGAATCGAAGAGCTCGGAATTCTCTTCGAAACGTGTATTTGTATGAAGATTTTCGTTGAGAAACGAGGGAGAAATCAGAGTTCAAAATTTTGATGTATTCATGGGTTCGACGGCTTTGAAATGAGGAAGAAGAAGACGTACAGAGGCCCGTATTTATACTAGTATGTAGATGTGTTTTCTTTTTTTTTTAATTAATTAAATCCAAAATTAGGGTTTTTCCTTCCGATCACCAAACGGAGCCCAACGACTGTCGAACAATTGGTTTTGACGTCTTATGAACGCAATGGCGCTAGTGCCGCGGTCTAATTCTGAAGTTTACAGTATGTTTTCTTTATTTTCAAATTAATTCTTTAATATTAAATTCGAACGTACTTTCTAATTTTACCGGGGTCACATACGAAGTCAGAAAAATCCGAAAAAAATATTTTTGGCTTTCTTATGACGATATGGTCCTAACAAAATTTATTTCGTCGAATTCTGAGACTGTTTGAAAATTGGTTATTTTTCAGTCAATTAATTTTGACCGAAATTGACAAAACACAGTTTCTTTTGCCACGCTCACATACTAGCTTCAAAAATCATGAAATTTGAAACCTAGCAATAATTTTACATCCCGGATCCAACAAAAGTGGTTTCATCGAATTCCGAGGTCGTATGCAAAATGTCTATTTTCAAGGGCGATATATTCTCTATAGCGACCTTTCTGAAAATTCATTTGGTCATAACTTTTGATTCCCGCTATGAAACTTCGATTTTTCAGATTCGTTTGAAAGATATTCATTAACAGATTTAAATATTTTTCGTTTCACCAAAATCCTGTTTATTCTGCATCCTATGTGGTCAGTCAAAGTTCAGGTTTGACTTTTCCAACTACCGTCCTTTTCTAATTCCTTTTATGATTAAATTATATATATTCGCATTAAATTCAATTAAAATAAATTTCTAGCCATTTTTATTTAAAATAATTCATTTCAACTATTTAAACACCTTTAAAATCTCTAAAATGAAAATTTTAAATTGGCCTCAAATTCTGGGTTGTTACAATCTCCCCCGCTTAAGAACTTTTCGTCCTCGAAAAGGAAAAAAAAGAATAGAAGGGTAGGAACCAACATAGAGAATGGGAAATATTTTAAGCGTACCTCAAAATAAAAACTAATCGGAGATATCCACTCTGCATTTGGGATAGGCTTGTTTGATACTGTCCTCGGTTTCCCAAGTGCAGTCTCTAGGATCACCGCTCCGTTGCACCTTGACTAGGTTGATACTTTTATTTCTCAGCTTCCTAGTCTCCTTGCCAATAATTTTCAGTGGTTCTCTTCTCACTGCAAGGCTTGGGGTAATCTCCAAATCTTGCTGTGCTACTTCCTCCACAATCAGATCTGGATAATGGACATGCCTTCGAAGTTGAGATACATGGAATACATCGTGCACTCCAGGCAACCAGTTGGCCATCTGAATTATGTAGGCTAGGGTGCCAATCTTTTCAAGAATAGGGAAGGGGCCGATGAATTTAGGTGATAATTTTCCTGTGTTTCCAAAACAGATTACACCTCACATTGGAGCAACTTTCAAATAGACATAGTCACCCACTTCAAAAACCAACTCTCTTCTTCTTACATCTGCATAGCTCTTTTGTCTACTTTGGGCAGCCAATAGTCGCTTCTTAATAAAATCAACTTTGTCCGAAGCTTCTCGGACCATGTATGGACCCAATACAAGCCGATTTCCTTTTTCAACCCAACATGCTGGCGATCTACATGGCCTATCATATAAGGCTTCAAATGGAGACATTTTCAAACTTGCTTGATAGCTATTGTTATATGAGAATTCAACTAAATGCAAGTGATCCTCCCAAGAACCTCCAAAATCGAGTATGCAAGCTCGCAATAGATCTTCAAGAATGCGATTCACTCGCTCAGTCCGGCCGTCAGTCTGAGGGTGATATGCGGTACTGAGATTTAACTTCGTTCCCAACCCATTTTGGAATGCTTCCCAAAATTTGCTAGCAAAGATAGGATCACGGTCGCTAACAATGCTACTAGGAACTCTGTTTAAAACAAAAGATCATTATTTAATTTGAAAATGAAAATTTTCATTCAGATTATGATGAAAAGGAAAGATTTAGTTTTATTACCTATGTAGCCTGACGATTTCTTTGAAATAGATTTGCGCCAGACTTTGAGCAGTTCTAGTGGACTTGACAGGTATGAAATGAGCGGATTTTGTGAAGCGATCCATGATCACCCATATGCTGTCATTTCCTTTCCTAGTACGAGGCAGACCATCTATAAAATCCATGGAGATTTGGTCCCACTTCCAATCTGGAACTTCCAATGGTTGCAACAACCCCGCAAGCTTTTGTTGATCACTTTTCACTTGTTGGCATGTGGGACATCTACTCACATAAATGGATATATCCCTCTTCATAGATCTCCACGAAAATGTGCGCTTTAAGTCTTGATACATCTTGCTCACACCGGGATGGATGCAAAGCTTTGATTTGTGACCCTCATCCAAAACTTCCCTTATTAGGTCTTTGATATATGGAACACAAATCCGCCCTTGAAATCTAAGAATTCCCTTGTCATCTATTTGGAAGTTCGTGTTTTCACTTGCTTCAATTCTCTTGATCATTATCTGAATGAATTTATCATCCTTTTGAAGAGCAGAGATTTTATCAATCAAGGAAGGGGTAATGATGAGGCTTGCGACAATGACGTCCTTTCTACTAAGCACGTCCGCCACAACATTGGCTTTCCCCGGCGTATATAAGATGTCAAGATCTTATGCCACCAGAAATTCTAGCCATCGTTGCTGCCTTAAATTCAGATCCTTTTGATCGAAGAGATATTTCAAAGATTGATGGTCTGTGAATAATTCAATTTTTCGCCTAAAAGATAATGTCTCCAAATTTTTAAAGCAAAGACTATGGCCAACAACTCTAAGTTGTGGACACGATAATTTTTCTCATGCGGCTTTAATTGACGACTTGCATAGGCAACAACCTTGCCCCTTTGCATCAGTACTGCTCCAAGACCACCACTTTGAGAAGCATCCGTATAAACTTTTAAGTCTTGGTTGCCATCGATGATGGTTAGTACGGGTGCAGTGGTCAATGTAACACCCCGAAAATTCTATAACTGTGAGATTAACAAATTAAAGTATAGTTAATTTGAAATCAAAGAACTAAGGGAAACGGGATACGCCTTTGCGTTCGTCTCGGAAAAATACGCGAAATAGAGTCCGAGTTTTCGAAAAACGGAGTCCGTATGAAGAAGATATGGCCTTTGGAAGTTTTTAAATTAAGTTTAAAATTCAAACAGAATTAAATAATTAAATATTCCGAAGTGGGGCCCAACGGGCCAGGGTGGAAGAACACCCGCCTGGGCCACCCAGGTCGACTGGGCTGTCGACCTGGGCTACCCATGTCGACAGGGCTGTCGACAGCCCTGTCGACAGGGGTATCGACCTGGTCGAGCCCAATCAACCTGGCTGGCCAGGTCTGTGTTCCTCCGATTTTCTGTGGTCTGCTTTGTCACTAGGGCTAGGTGGCAAGTTTTTATTGGTCTCTCTATCGAATGAATGGCTACGATCTAACCTAGCAACATCAAGGGTCCTAATCAATTCCTAACCTCTATATAAACAACCCTAGACTAAACCCTAATCTATTCATTCAAAATTAAGAAGATAGCCGCCATGTTGCTGAGGAACGACTAAGAGGTAGCCGCCAACTAGAGAGAGGATTAGGGAGAAAGTTCTAAAGCCTAAAGCAATTCAAGCAACCTAAAGCTAATCAATTCAACAAAGGAATCGTATCTCTTAATTAGAGAATTCGCCGCAACCATTGTAAGTAGAGTATTACTTTGGTATAAATAAACAACTGTGTTGATGTGTATGCTCGAATTGTGGCAATGGAAGTAATTCATGTTTGTGCAAAATTATGTTATTCATTATAAAGAACTACATGCGGTAGTTCTATGCAAATATACGTTTGGAATATTGCGCAAATTATGTAATCTATGTTGAAGCTACATGTATGTAGTTGAGTGAAATTTATGCAAGTTTGGGGCTTTGTTATTATGTCGTCATGATGTATATTTTGTGCATAAATCATTTTGCAAGCAATTGAGACAAGTTTGGTTGTTATAGTTCATATGAAACTATGTTGGAATTTTGACACCATAATCCATGTATTTGCAAAACTTATGAATATGGCTAGGCTATGAATGATATTTGGCATAATTGAAATCTATGATTAAGTCTATCTTGTTTAAAAGAACTATATGATGACATATGTGAGACATGGCTAGGTTAGACTAAATAATCCCTTTTTGCAAGATTAAAGCAAACACCATGATTAGGAATATTTATGCATAAGTATATTTATACCATCGTTATGTGATTAAACTTAAATCATGATTAAGTTGAACCATGCTTTTGTGTTAGTAACAAAGTATCCCCTTTGTAAACATGTAGAAACCTTGAACATGACATGTTTATGTTTATGCCATGAACAAACTTAACTTTACTTATGCCATGCTTATGTTTGACATTATGCTATGCCTATGCTAGGAATATTTATGACATGCTTATGGTTGACATTATGCCCAAATAAGAATATAGGTTCATGTTGTAGTTAAACCTATGCAAGTTCACATGCTTTGATTCATGTCACACATGTTGCCACTATGCAAGTACACCAATTTCTATTTTGTATTTCCAACGTCGTATCGCAAGTTCATGCGCTCACCTTCCCCTCTTTGTGTATACGCCATAAGCCTCCCCTTTCGCATGGCTAAATTGGGCTTTAAAAGGCTAAGCCCAATATATATGAACGGACGTGTAAAACGGGGAAAAATAACGTTGGGTTAAAATTAATTAATTAATGAAAATATAAAATAGAAGGGCCCAAATTCAAGTATGGGTTGGGCCCGTGGTTGGTGTAATCTTTACACCATTAACTTAATAATGGGCCGCAAATATTTACATATAAATAAAGAAGAATGACGAGATATGTAAATGTAGAACATACGATGTGTTTAACCCGAGGTTGGATTGAGTTGTGATGTAAACCTGCCCGGAACCGCCCGGCTGTCCAGTAGTCACAACAATACCTATCCAATGTGGGAGGTTAAACATGGAGCCCAGCAAGGACCCGAGGTTAGACTGAGTTGTGGCGTAAGACTGCCCGGAACCAACCGGCAACAGGCAGCCACAACAATACCTGTCTAATGTGAGAGGTCCGGGCCTTAATAAGACAATTAAGGCTGAGTCAGGATTGATAGGATTAAGTGAACTAAAGACTTAATCAAAATGGAACATGCTAAACTAAACGGACTGGTGGGGTTAGGTTAGGAAACACTTAACCAACTTAGCATGTTGGCTAGAGATAGAAAACCTAGTAACGGGGGACCCTTTTCAGCAGTAACCCTAAAAGGTGTATCAGGATACCCTGAAACTAGGCAGGGTGGGGCACGATTACTGGGCTGATTGTAAGAGGTCAAAAGCGACGGCGGTGGTGTAGCAGTGTAGGTTCTAACGGAGTGCGGGCGTGCACACACTCCGGCGCAGAAAAATAAGGCACTGGACACCAGTAGCATACCTATGCACTCTAAGGTTGTGTCGGGTTGCCACTATGGGACTTGATACACCCCATGGTGGGACCAGCATAGGTAACTACAAACATCGGGGGCCGTAAGACACATGTAACTATGCGAGTAGGAGCCGATCATCATAGAATGGATCACATCACCCTGATTATGGGGTGCAGATTGGAAACTAGTTTATATGGGTTCAGAGATTAATATGGGGTACGATAGTATATTCGACCCTAGACAACTTAACCAAGTTTATAGTGTTTGCCCACTTCCTGTTTATACTTATCATACCCAGTTCTTTATTCATAGACAAAATAGTACTAGACTTACTCAGGCTTTATGTCTGACTCTACTTTTCTTTCGTCTTCTTTCTTCCGTTTCCCCCCCCCCCCCAGGTCCTCAGGGAGGGAACACAGCAGCTTGACCTACCTCAACATCCAGCTTGAAGAAGAGAAATGTATTGCTTGGACTTTCCGTTTTTGAACTATGGCTTGGGACAACCACTATGGGGCTTTTGCAGTTTATCTATGTTTTATTTATGCTTCTTTAAATAATGTACTCAAGACAGATTATGAAAGGGTTATGTTATGTTTTTGGAAAGGATGTTGTTGTAACACGTATTTGACTTTATGAAATAAAAGTTTGTTGTTGTTCTTCCGCTGTTTACAAATATGTGTTCTTATATCTGTCTTGTATATCTGTGACTTGTACCTATAAACCTCCACCAAAATTAGGGCATTCCCTTTGAGAGTGACCCTAACGGAGGTGGGGTGTTTCACTTGGTATCAGAGCATAGGTTTACCAGATAAGATAAAAAGTTTTGAAAATTTATTTTCAAAAAGGAAATTTAAAGAAGCATTTTTAAAAGAAAAATATTATTTTATTTTAAAAAGACAAAGTCCACTCCCCAAAGCCATAAGAACTATCTCTTATCCTTCGTTTTAAATCTATCCTTTTTGTTTCAGCATGTCCCAAGAACTTAACTTGCCGGAAGGGGTGCCCATACCTGGTTGGTTTAGACGGTTCTTAGAAGCAAGGGCCACTCAGCCAGGTCCTACCGTTCCTCCTCCCCCAGCTGAAGGAAATCATCCAGCTGCAGCGGCACCTTTTCCTCCACCTCCTCCTCGGGGAAACACGTTCGCAAAGATATGTAAAGATTTTAAAGCCATGGGAGGAAGGGATTTCCATGGAACTGAGTCCTTCGTAGCAGCTAGGAATTGGCTGAAAGAAACTGAAGACCTATTCATCATCTTTGAGGTAGAAGATAGACAAAAAGTACAATTGGCAGTGTGGTTATTGAAGGGCGAGGCTTCCTACTGGTGGGAAGTCACTAATGCTGAAAGACCAGTGGAGACATGGGAGGACTTTAGGGCAAGGTTTGAGACTAAGTTTCTCTCAGATGCGGAAAGAAGTTTGCAGTTGGAGAAATTCTTATTTCTTAAACAAGGGGACAAGACTGTCAGAGAGTATGTGAATCAGTTCGATGAGCTGGCTAGGTTTGGGCTTGACCTAGTCAACACCCCGCACAAGAAGGCTCTCCGTTTCGTCAAGGGGTTAAATGAGCCATTACACAGTTTGGCCATGACCCATATACCCATGGGAGCCACGTATGAAAGATTGGTGCAAATGGCATTGCTGAATGAGGAGGATAAGGGCAAGAAGGAGACAAAGGCAGAAAGCTCTCAAGGGAAGAAAGAGGGTTTGCAGCCTAAGAAGACGGACTTTAAGAAAGGCGGGAAAGGCAACAAGGAGAAGAGGAAGTGTAATTTCTGTGGCAAAGTGGGGCACTTAGTAAAGGACTGCCGGAAAAAGAAGGCCAAGGAGAATGGTGGGTGCTTTTCGTGCGGTCAGACAGGCCACAGGGCTAAGGACTGCCCAAAGAAACGAGGACAGGGGCAGGGCGCTGGATCCACCCCAGGGGCACAGGTTCATGTGCTAGAAGCGCCACCATTGCAACAGCGAGGTATAAATACTTCTGTAGAAAGTGTAGTTTATCTTTATGATCACCCCGTTCGCACTTTATTTGATTCTGGCGCATCACACTCCTTTATCTCGTCTGCTTTAGTAGAATCTCTGCACCTAAAAACTAGTATGGTAGAGGACCCCTTAGTTGTTTCAAACCCAATTGGGGGCCCAGCTCATTTGTCTATGATCTGTTTGGGATTGAAAATTTCCATTCTAAGTGTAGAATTTCAATCTAGTGCCTTTGTTTTGGGCTTTTCGGGTTATGGTTTGATTTTGGGTATGGATTGGCTATCCAGTAATGGGGCCATCCTTGATTGTGAGAAAAGGGTTGTTAGGCTCCTAACCCAGCTCGGTAATACTTTGGAAATTTCTTGTAATCCCTCGTATGCGGTTATGCTTAGTTATCTTGAATCGCTAGATGCCTCTGTTGAAAATTTGCAATCAGTTAGAGTGGTCCGGGAATATCCGGATGTTTTTGAAGAGGTGAAGGGCTTGCCTCCGAAGCGGGAAATAGACTTCCGCATATATCTTGTAGATAATGCAAAGCCCGTTGCGTTGCCCGTTAGACATATGGCTCCACGAGAAAGGAAAGAGCTCAGTAAACAGATTAAAGAGCTTCTAGAAAAGGGGTTCATTAGGAGGAGCATTTCAGAATGGGGCGCTCCAGTGGTGTTCGCTACAAAGGCGGATGGTTCACTCCATCTATGTGTTGACTATAGGGAGCTCAACAAGCTAACGAAAAAGAATAGGCACCCTCTCCCTAGAATTGACGATTTATTTGACCAGCTTGTAGGAGCGTCTGTTTTCTCCCAACTCGATTTAGCAACCGGTTTTCATCAGCTAAGGGTGGCTGAAGATAGCATCGATAAAACGGCTTTCAGAACCCCAGACGGCTTCTTTGAATGGCTTGTCATGCCTTTCGGCTTGACAAATGCACCTGCTTACTTCGTGGACCTGATGAGTAGGGTATTTAGAGATTTCCTCAACAAATTCGTAGTGGTCTTCGTAGATGATATCCTTATCTTCTCAAAGAGTGAAGAGGAACATGCTCAGCACTTAAAGGCAATCATGGAAACTTTGCGAGTCCATCAACTAAAAGCCAAGTTCTCCAAATGCCACTTTTGGAGAGAAGAGGTGAGGTTCCTTGGGCACATAGTATCCAAACAAGGGTTAGCAGTGGACCCTGCGAAGGTAGTGGCGGTACAAGATTGGAAGACACCAAGGAATGCAACGGAGGTCCGAAGCTTTCTAGGACTAGCAGGTTTCTATCGAAAGTTCATAAGGGATTTTGCGAAAATCTCAGCTCCGCTCACGAAATTGACTAAGAAGAATCTAGTGTTCAATTGGGACTTGGATTGCGAATTTGCTTTCCAACGACTGAAAAGGGCTCTTACAACAGCCCCAGTTTTGACGCTGCCAGATGGGAGCAAGATGTTCACTGTTTATACGGATGCATGTGGGACAGGGCTAGGCGCCGTTTTAATGCAAGAAGGAAGGGTAGTAGCTTATGGCGGGAGGCAGTTGAAGGTGCATGAAAAGAACTACCCAACCCACGATCTTGAGTTAGCCGCCATCGTCTTTGCACTCAAGTCTTGGCGACACTATCTCCTAGGTGAGAAGTTCGAACTTTACACTGACCATAAATCGTTGAAATATCTTTTCTCGCAGAAGGATCTTAACTTGAGGCAACAAAGGTGGATGGAGTTTCTTGCCTCGTACGATTTCGAAATCTCCTACACTCCGGGCAAAGGCAACGTAGTTGCAGACGCGTTGAGCCGAAAGAAATTGACACTAAGCCCGTTGTTTGTTGAAAGACAAAGCCTAGAGTTTATAGCCAGCTTCGACTTTAGGCCCTCCTCCGATTTCGTACCAGGCTTGCTAGCATCTCTCGAAGTGTGCCCAACTTTAGTGGATTCAGTAGGGGCAACACAACGCGAAGACCCTCAGCTAGTGGAAATAATTGATAGGCTAATTAGGGGTGAGACTTCAAGTCACCTCAACAGATACTCCATTGACGATAAGGGTGTACTAAGGCGAGATGGAAGACTATGCGTCCCACAGACGAAAGATATAATAAAGAAGGTTCTCGAAGAAGCACATCACTCCAAGATGACGATACATCCAGGCGGAGATAAAATGTACAAAGACATAAAAAGGACTTTCTTCTGGAACGGCATGAAAAAGGACGTGGCAGAGTTTGTTTCTAAGTGTATGGTGTGCCAACAGGTTAAGGCGGAACAGAAAAAGCCTGGCGGACTGCTACATCCTCTGGAGGTCCCACAGTGGAAGTGGGATAGCATCTCAATGGACTTCGTCGATGGGCTGCCTAGGTCTAGGAGAGGCAACACTAGCATTTGGGTAATAGTGGATAGGCTTACTAAAAGCGCCCACTTTTTACCTGTCAAAAGTAAAAGAACTGCCTCATCCCTAGCATCACTTTACCTCAAGGAAATCGTTCGACTCCATGGAATACCATCTAGCATTGTTAGTGACCGAGACCCCATCTTCACCAGCGAGTTTTGGCGGAGTCTGCAAGAAGCAGTAGGAACGCAGTTATGCTTGAGCACGGCCTATCATCCCCAAACCGACGGCCAAACAGAGAGAGTAAACAGAGTTTTGGAAGACCTTTTAAGACTATGCGTCCTTGACTTCGGAGGGACATGGGAAGACCACCTTCCTTTGGTGGAATTTGCCTACAACAACAGCTATCAAGCAACCATCGGAATGGCGCCCTTCGAAGCTTTATATGGAAGACCGTGCCGATTGCCCACTTGTTGGTGGGAGTCTACTGATAAGCTCGTACTAGGACCAGACATGATCCGAGAGACTTCAGAGAAAGTAGACTTAATACGAAGAAGGATGAAGACGGCCCAAGACAGACAAAAGTCCTATGCCGACAAGAGAAGAACCGACCTTGAATTCGAGGTTGGAGACAGAGTTTTTCTCAAGGTATCACCGCTAAGGAACGTTGTTCGTTTTGGAACCACAGGAAAGCTAGCACCAAGGTTCGTAGGGCCATTCCCTATTATCGAGAAAATTGGGAAAATGGCTTATAGATTAGAGCTACCCGAGAAGTTGGCTGGGGTCCACAACGTTTTTCACGTTTCACATCTCCGAAAATGTCTACATGAGTCTGCTGAAGTGGTAGAGCCAAATATCCTCGAAGAGGCCGAAGTGGAACGCGAAGCAACCATAAGAAAAGTTCCAACCCGCATCTTAGGAACGGAAGTGAAGAAGCTACGCAACCGTGAAGTCAAGCTCGTCAAAGTTCAGTGGAGCGACGCCGAGGGAGACGCGACTTGGGAAACTGAAGCTAGAATCCGTACAGCCTACCCTTTTCTGTTCGAGGGTACATCCTTGATCTTTCTTTTTCCTTAAGTTGCGCTTTTATCTATCTTTTTAGGTATATTTCCTCGACCGTATCTTTTAGGTAGAAACCCTTTGGATGGAAACATGTAGTTGAAACATGTTATGGATGATGGTTGCAAGTGGTTGCAAGTGATTGCTAGTGGTTGCTCGTGGTTGCATATACACACACAATCTAGGTTTTAGATCGGCTCAGTCACTTCATATTGCATATGCATATATGTTTGCTTTCGTCTATGGTTGAACATTAATATGTTGGCATGTGGATGTTGCATTTGTATTGAATGATTGTGCACTCATGTAGAATCATGAATAGGAAAAATTTGCATACATAATGGATTCATGGCACTTACACGATTCGCATTAAGGAGGTCAACTGAATCAGTAGACCGCCTAATTTTGCATTAGATAAGTACATGTACACACACACACTTCGCATATGATCATGAAGCATTAGAAGTCTTTTAAGGACAATGGATGCTCGTGTTTGATGGATGAGTAGATGGATGATTGGATGTTAGGATATACATTCCTCCTAACTTGAAGATTTCGGGACGAAATCCTTTTAAGTGGGGGAGAATGTAACACCCCGAAAATTCTATAACTGTGAGATTAACAAATTAAAGTATAGTTAATTTGAAATCAAAGAACTAAGGGAAACGGGATACGCCATTGCGTTCGTCTCGGAAAAATACGCGAAATAGAGTCTGAGTTTTCGAAAAACGGAGTCCGTATGAAGAAGATATGGCCTTCGGAAGTTTTTAAATTAAGTTTAAAATTCAAACAGAATTAAATAATTAAATATTCCGAAGTGGGGCCCAACGGGCCAGGGTGGAAGAACACCCGCCTGGGCCACCCAGGTCGACTGGGCTGTCGACCTGGGCTACCCATGTCGACAGGGCTGTCGACAGCCCTGTCGACAGGGGTATCGACCTGGTCGAGCCCAGTCAACCTGACTGGCCAGGTCTGTGTTCCTCCGATTTTCTGTGGTCTGCTTTGTCACTAGGGCTAGGTGGCAAGTTTTTATTGGTCTCTCTATCGAATGAATGGCTACGATCTAACCTAGCAACATCAAGGGTCCTAATCAATTCCTAACCTCTATATAAACAACCCTAGACTAAACCCTAATCTATTCATTCAAAATTAAGAAGATAGCCGCCATGTTGCTGAGGAACGACTAAGAGGTAGCCGCCAACTAGAGAGAGGATTAGGGAGAAAGTTCTAAAGCCTAAAGCAATTCAAGCAACCTAAAGCTAATCAATTCAACAAAGGAATCGTATCTCTTAATTAGAGAATTCGCCGCAACCATTGTAAGTAGAGTATTACTTTGGTATAAATAAACAACTGTGTTGATGTGTATGCTCGAATTGTGGCAATGGAAGTAATTCATGTTTGTGCAAAATTATGTTATTCATTATAAAGAACTACATGCGGTAGTTCTATGCAAATATACGTTTGGAATATTGCGCAAATTATGTAATCTGTGTTGAAGCTACATGTATGTAGTTGAGTGAAATTTATGCAAGTTTGGGGCTTTGTTATTATGTCGTCATGATGTATATTTTGTGCATAAATCATTTTGCAAGCAATTGAGACAAGTTTGGTTGTTATAGTTCATATGAAACTATGTTGGAATTTTGACACCATAATCCATGTATTTGCAAAACTTATGAATATGGCTAGGCTATGAATGATATTTGGCATAATTGAAATCTATGATTAAGTCTATCTTGTTTAAAAGAACTATATGATGACATATGTGAGACATGGCTAGGTTAGACTAAATAATCCCTTTTTGCAAGATTAAAGCAAACACCATGATTAGGAATATTTATGCATAAGTATATTTATACCATCGTTATGTGATTAAACTTAAATCATGATTAAGTTGAACCATGCTTTTGTGTTAGTAACAAAGTATCCCCTTTGTAAACATGTAGAAACCTTGAACATGACATGTTTATGTTTATGCCATGAACAAACTTAACTTTACTTATGCCATGCTTATGTTTGACATTATGCTATGCCTATGCTAGGAATATTTATGACATGCTTATGGTTGACATTATGCCCAAATAAGAATATAGGTTCATGTTGTAGTTAAACCTATGCAAGTTCACATGCTTTGATTCATGTCACCCATGTTGCCACTATGCAAGTACACCAATTTCTATTTTGTATTTCCAACGTCGTATTGCAAGTTCATGCGCTCACCTTCCCCTCTTTGTGTATACGCCATAAGCCTCCCCTTTCGCATGGCTAAATTGGGCTTTAAAAGGCTAAGCCCAATATATATGAACGGACGTGTAAAACGGGGAAAAATAACGTTGGGTTAAAATTAATTAATGAATGAAAATATAAAATAGAAGGGCCCAAATTCAAGTATGGGTTGGGCCCGTGGTTGGTGTAATCTTTACACCATTAACTTAATAATGGGCCGCAAATATTTACATATAAATAAAGAAGAATGACGAGATATGTAAATGTAGAACATACGATGTGTTTAACCCGAGGTTGGATTGAGTTGTGATGTAAACCTGTCCGGAACCGCCCGGCTGTCCAGTAGTCACAACAATACCTATCCAATGTGGGAGGTTAAACATGGAGCCCAGCAAGGACCCGAGGTTAGACTGAGTTGTGGCGTAAGACTGCCCGGAACCAACCGGCAACAGGCAGCCACAACAATACCTGTCTAATGTGAGAGGTCCGGGCCTTAATAAGACAATTAAGGCTGAGTCAGGATTGATAGGATTAAGTGAACTAAAGACTTAATCAAAATGGAACATGCTAAACTAAACGGACTGGTGGGGTTAGGTTAGGAAACACTTAACCAACTTAGCATGTTGGCTAGAGATAGAAAACCTAGTAACGGGGGACCCTTTTCACAGTAACCCTAAAAGGTGTATCAGGATACCCTGAAACTAGGCAGGGTGGGGCACGATTACTGGGCTGATTGTAAGAGGTCAAAAGCGACGGCGGTGGTGTAGCAGTGTAGGTTCTAACGGAGTGCGGGCGTGCACACACTCCGGCGCAGAAAAATAAGGCACTGGACACCAGTAGCATACCTGTGCACTCTAAGGTTGTGTCGGGTTGCCACTATGGGACTTGATACACCCCATGGTGGGACCAGCATAGGTAACTACAAACATCGGGGGCCGTAAGACACATGTAACTATGCGAGTAGGAGCCGATCATCATAGAATGGATCACATCACCCTGATTATGGGGTGCAGATTGGAAACTAGTTTATATGGGTTCAGAGATTAATATGGGGTACGATAGTATATTCGACCCTAGACAACTTAACCAAGTTTATAGTGTTTGCCCACTTCCTGTTTATACTTATCATACCCAGTTCTTTATTCATAGACAAAATAGTACTAGACTTACTCAGGCTTTATGTCTGACTCTACTTTTCTTTCGTCTTCTTTCTTCCGTTTCCCCCCCAGGTCCTCAGGGAGGGAACACAGCAGCTTGACCTACCTCAACATCCAGCTTGAAGAAGAGAAATGTATTGCTTGGACTTTCCGTTTTTGAACTATGGCTTGGGACAACCACTATGGGGCTTTTGCAGTTTATCTATGTTTTATTTATGCTTCTTTAAATAATGTACTCAAGACAGATTATGAAAGGGTTATGTTATGTTTTTGGAAAGGATGTTGTTGTAACACGTATTTGACTTTATGAAATAAAAGTTTGTTGTTGTTCTTCCGCTGTTTACAAATATATGTTCTTATATCTGTCTTGTATATCTGTGACTTGTACCTATAAACCTCCACCAAAATTAGGGCATTCCCTTTGAGAGTGACCCTAACGGAGGTGGGGTGTTTCAGTCAAACTCAATTTTAGCTTTTGGAATGCCTCCTCACAATCCGATGTCCAATTGAACTTGCTATGCTTCTTGGTGAGCTTTGTTAATGGGCTAGACAGCTTGGTGAAGTCTTGGAAAAATTTCTTGTAATATCCAGCCAATCCTAGGAAGCTTCTTACTTCAGTGGGTGTACTGGGCTGCTTCCAATCTCGAATGGCGGCAATTTTACTTGGGTCAACAGCAATTCCTTTTTTTGACACAACATGGCCCAAGAATTTTACTTCCTCTTGCCAAAATGTGCATTTGGAAAACTTTGCTTTTAAAACATTTCTTCGCTGAATTTCCAACACTTCCCTTAAATGCCCTTCATGCTCCTCCTCGGTTTTAGAATAGATTAGAATATCATCAATGAAGACTAGGACGAATTTATTTAGTACCTCACGGAAGACCCTATTATTCAAGTCAACAAAGTAGGCTGGAGCATTACATAGACCGAACGGCATCACTAACCATTTGTAGAATATGTCAGGACCTCTGAAGGCCGTCAAAGGTATGCATTCTTCGACTATGCGGAGTTGGTGGAAACCTGTGGCTAGGTCCATCTTCGAAAACACCTTGGCTCCATTCAATTGGTCCACTAAATCGTCTATGCGAGGCAAGGGGTATTTGTTCTTCAATGTTTGCTTGTTAAGATCGCGGTAATCAACACAGAGTCTTAGAGTACCATCGTATTTGGGGACAAACACCACAGCTGCACCCCAATTAGAAAATCTAGGTCGGATGAGTCCTTTCCACAAGAGCTGCTTAGTTTGGGTTTGCCATTCTTCCTTTTATTTAGGGATCATTCTCCGAATAGCATGAACTACGGGTCTTGCATTTGGAACGAGATCAATCCTGAAATCAATTTCCCTTCGCGGGGGTAGGCTGTCTACTTCTTCAAATACATCCGCGTAATTACTGACCACGGGAATATTTCCTAAAGAAATAGGAGTGATCTCCAGAGAAGACTAAAATGCCTTTCTATCAGATTTTGGCCCCTGGCAAGGTAAAGTAACAGTGTTCCTGAATCCTGTTTTCACCTTAACCACTCTTTCTGAGCATAGCACTTCAGCGTCACATTTGGTTAGCCAATCAAGACCGAGGATGATATCAAATTCGGAAAAATTCATAATGGTCAAGTCAAAAGGAAACTGAAAGTAAGAGTAGGAAATAGGCACCCGACAGTACAAATCAAGGACGATAGAACCTCCTACAGGATTATGAACATTAATCGGCTCTTTAAGATTTCTTTGTTTTAGTTTCAATTTCTAGACCGTGTTGCTAGAAATAAAACTTCTTGATGCACCCGTATCAAACAAAGCAGTAACAGGAATGTTTTTAATAGAAATGGTACCATCTAAAACATCAGGCTTACCTGCTCCTTCGGAAGAAGTAGGTGCGGAAGAAGATGGTGCGCTTGCCCCCTCATACACATGTGCAATCTGCGCTCCTTTCAACAACGGACAATTAGGCTTGATATGACCCTTCTTGTGGCAGTTATAGCATTCCTTGGTGTCGTCGCTTCGGGCCTTCTTTGGATTTCTGCAGTCCTTGCTGTAGTGTCCAAACTTTTGGCAGTTGTAGCATTGCACCTTAGACTTATCATGAGCCTTAGTAGCTCCAGAACTGCTTCCTTCCGTCTTCTTCTCTGTTTGCTTCCTTTTATTGTTGGCCAAGCTCCTTTCTCTGTCTTGTTGGGAATTCTTCTTATCATTTTCCTCATATCGACAAGCAAACTCCACCAACCTATTGAAAGAAAGGTCGATGTGGTGAGACGACCCGATTTCCCGTTCTCACGGAAACAAGGTTATCTTTTGGAATATAACACAGAAACATATAATAGCAGAACAGAATTAAATAAATACACCAGAATGAACAACAAAATATACTGGATAAAAGTAATCATCAGAGTTACACAGTATACAGGATCTTACTTAGTACAAATACAGTTCAGCTATACATAAATGTCTACAGCGGAAATAAACAAAGTATGTACAATAGGAGCTGAACAGCATAAAAAGAAATAAATGATAGAATCCATCTTCAGCTCCAGCTATCCAGAAAGAACCAGCTAAACCTGAAAACAAGGCTGCCCGTGTGGAAAAAGGGGCACCCGAGTTTGAGAGTGAAACAAACTACGAGTCAGTCATGGGACTGGTATGAGAAATCCACTCAACACATATAATTTGGCTAATCCCAGGACCACGCCACTTTCGTGGAACGGGTTTACTCCATTGGATTGCCAGTGCTTTAAAACAAATCTTTCTTTTAAACATCGCTATGCTTTTTATAAAAAAATGAAGCCAATATAAGACTCAGTTCCCATCACACAATGCAACGCAAACCGGAGGATAGAGTTTTACCTTATAATGGCTAAAATATGATTGATACGAATAAAACAAGGGCATTTGATATTATTGCTAGTGTTTATATGTTTTGAAAACTATTTCAAATCATAACTATCAATCATAGACGGCATGGGTACCATATATCATGTCGCCATATATATATATACAATCAAAACCGCACGATGTCGTATTTGGAAATTGGATTTCCGTCATGAACCAAGGCAAAAGATAGTCCTTACCGAATTCGAGACGCTCTAGCCCGTGTCTCAGGCAAGTACTCAGTCAAGCCTTTGGATCGTCAGGGCCGGTCCACCGATGTGGATTAAAATGCCTGAACAATACGTTTCCCCGCCCTTTGGGGCGTCAACGAGCCAACGAATGACTCCATCGGACCCGGATCGTCCGATCAAACCGAGGCGCCTCGCAACAGCAACAACCACATAGGTGAAAAGTATATAAATGTCAGGGCTGGTAGGTCACTGACACCACCCTAGCTAGAAAGAAACGCATGCCCTCCCTGAGGTCCTTCCTCCCGTTTTAGGTTCCTACCGGGGTGTGAGGCTCGCGAATTCACGTTCTACACAAAGCTACGCCACACAGGCGGTGCTTTGATCATCACCACAAGACTTTGCTTTTCAACAGAAGCCCTGATCACTGCATCTTAGCATGCCACACAGGCAATTCACCCCGTGCAACTGATGGCTATCAATCACACAGAACAAATTCCAATGTCGGACACACAGTCCATTTACAAGTCCGTTCTGGGTCTGAACGAAACCGGAGGCACTAAATACCTCGCAAACCCTTCGATCAACACGTACGTCTGAACGATCACCACTCATTACCCATATTTCGGGATGCCTCCCAATCAGGACCTCGGTTACCATCCAAACGAGGTGAAGATCTCCGGTCTTCGACCATCGTCTTCATCTTCGAATTTCAATCGTCGGTCGATTATTCGAAATGAGAATTAACTCGGCCTTTTCAAATAATTCACGTATATTTAGAATTTCAAATCGATTTTTTTCAATGATTAAATTATTCGACAACACCAATTGTGTTCTTTAATATAGTTTTCACACCAAACACATTCAACCATCAAACATCACATAAATCAAGCAAATTCAGTTTATTTCCATTCCATATCACTTACGATATTTTATAACTATTTATCGCTATTTTTATTTATTTTAAAATAGCCATTTTATTCAAAACGACGCTTCGGGCCATAAGGCGGCCGTGGCGCTGTTTTTCTTCAGATTTGATTTACACATATCTGAAAATCTAACCGTTGGATCTTCACAAAATTTACATCATTAGAAAGGTCTTTTCAAAACGAATCCAACGGTTCCAGTTTCGGGAAAATCCGACGGTCGGATCTCCCGGTACAATCGTTTGAATTTTCGATTTCAAAATACGAACTGCAGCGTCGTTATTCGATTAAATATAATTCTATTTATATTTATATATAAATAAAATCGATTCTGGCGCTGTTTTTCTTCAAATTTGAATTAAACATTCCAGACAATCCAACCGTTGGATTTTTACAAGGTTGGTGCCGTTGGAAAGATTATTCCAAGGCGAACCCGACGGTTGAGATTTCGGGAAAATCCAATGGTCGGATTTCCCGTACTAGTCGTTTGAAATCACGGTTTCAAAATACGAACTGCACGGCTTCGTTTCGTTTTAATTTTATTTATATTTATATAGTTATATAAATATAGTTCATTCAACGATTTCAATATCGTTTTCACTTCAAAAATTTTTCTAACACCTTAAATTCTGGAAAAATTTCGCCATAACCTCCCCTGCACCGGGAGCGTCGGGAAATCGCAAATAGCGTCCCGGTCCTTCTGATCTCAAAAAGAAAAAGAAAAAGCCAAGCGGCTAGCCAACAGGCTCAAAATCATCACCCAAACAAATCAGTAAATGTGTACCTATTTGTCGGGCACAAATTTTATTCCTCTTCTCTAGCCCCTTTGCTATAACCTGTTCAATGAATATGCATGTACATATATATACAGTCCATATCATTTTTCATTTTCTATTCAACTTCATATTTGATCTCTATTTGGTTTAAAAAAACACCATTCATTCTAATGTTACATAAATAGGTGCAAATCACTTCATTAGCTAATTAATGAATATTTCAACTCATATATGTTTATTTTGAACAAGTGGCTATTTTCAACATTTCATATTTTAACGATTTATGCATACAACAAAAAGGTGATTTTTATTGTAAAACAACTCATTTCGAAACACTATTTTTTTCTATATAGTTCATGTAGGTGATAAAATAGAATTTTTATCATAAAACAATTTATTTCAAAATATGAATACCATTCAACACATGAATTTCTAAACAACGAATGAATATCAATTCAACACATGAATGTTTTCAATAGTTTTTATATATAGATAAAAATGTGATTTTTATTATCGAACTATTTATTTCAAAATATGAATACCATTCAACACATGAATTTCTAAACAACGAATGAATATCAATTCAACACATGAATGTTTTCTATAGTTTTTAGATATCGATAAAAATGTGATTTTTATTATCGAACTATTTATTTCAAAATATGAATACCATTCAACACATGAATTTCTAAACAACGAATGAATATCAATTCAACACATGAATGTTTTCTATAGTTTTTAGATATCGATAAAAATGTGATTTTTATTATCGAACTATTTATTTCAAAATATGAATACCATTCAACACATGAATTTCTAAACAACGAATGAATATCAATTCAACACATGAATGTTTTCAATAGTTTTTAGATATAGATGAAAATGTGATTTTTATTATCGAACAATTTATTTCGAAATATGAATACCATTCAACACATGAATTTCTAAACAACGAATGAATATCAATTCAACACATGAATGTTTTCAATAGTTTTTAGATATAGATGAAAATGTGATTTTTATTATCGAACAATTTATTTCGAAATATGAATACCATTCAACACATGAATTTCTAAACAACGAATGAATATCAATTCAACACATGAATGTTTTCTATATAAGGAATAAATATAGTTTAAGCATATGAAAATAATTCAAACACACAAATATTATTCAAAATTTCGGCAGCATAACGGCAGGGTAGTTACACCGGCACCGTCCCTAGTACGGCTCCTCGCTCTACCTTAAAACCTCGCGGTTTTTGACAATGGGAAACATGCATCTAGTTCGCACGCAGGCGGCATGTATATATATTTATTTCATTTCCACAAACTAATCCTATGTGGTTTCAACCAAATATTTCACAACCACAAATGGGTATTTTTCAACCACAATCAACCAATATCCATCACAAACAATCCCAAACAATCATTCAATTTTCACCACAATTTCAACCAATAAATATCGTCCATGGTTTGTGGACGAGGGGGCGTATATATATATATATATAGATATATTTATTTATATATAGCAATTCACTTTTACTTCACGCATATATATATAAATTTTTAAATCAGAAATCTCACCAATAGCTATCCAACTGCACGACTCTTCCTAATAGAAATCTTCGCCTATTTGTCGCTTTCACCCGTATTCTCTGCATATGTAAAAATCGAATTTTTACGATGCTATTCAATATGTAAAAATCGAATTTTGACTTCGCTATTCAATATATAAAAATATGATTTTTACTTCGACTTTCACATATAAAAAAATATGATTTTACTTTTGCTTTCACATATAAAAAATATGATTTTTACTTTTGCTTTCACATATAAAAAATATGATTTTTACTTTTGCTTTCACATATAAAAAATATGATTTTTACTTTTGAAAGAAATTCAGTTTTTAATTTTTAAAAACCAAATCAGTTTTTATATTGTTTAAAATTTCAGTTTTAAAATTCTTTTATAAAAACAGTTTTAAAATTCTTTTATAAAAATCTGTTTTACACTTTTAAAACTTTCAGTTTTTATACTAAAAAAAAATATTCAGTTTTTTTCTTTATAAAAATTTCAGTTTTTAATTCTTTCAAAAATTCTGTTTTTATAATCTTTTAAAAATTTCTGTTTTTAAAATCTTTTAAAAATTCTGTTTAAAAATTCTTTTAAAAATTTCTGTTTTTAAAATCTTTTAAAAATTTCTGTTTTTAAAATCTTTTTTAAAAAAATTCTGTTTTAAAATTCTTTTAAAAATTTCTGTTTTTAAAATCTTTTAAAAATTTCTGTTTTTAAAATCTTTTTAAATCAGTTTTAATCCTTATAAAAAAAATCTGTTTTAAACCCTTATAAAAAATCTGTTTTTATACCCAAAATCGGAATTTTTATATTAAAAATAAAAAAATGAAAATAAAATAAAAACGTACCTGCAAAAAAAAGGGGGGGCGACTCGTCCTCGTCGGCGGCGGGCTTCGAAGGGGGGGGGGCTCTCGCTGCTTTCGAGGTGGGCGGCTTCGATGACGTCGGCGGCAGCTTCGAAGGGGGGGGGGGGTGCTCCGCGATGGGTCGTCGGCGTCGAGGTGTCGGGAAGAGGCTGGCGATTTAGGTTTAGGGTTTGGGGGTTTTTTTTCTTTTTTTTTTTCTGGATTGTTTTATAACGAACGGGGGGGGGGGGGGCCAAGCAGAAGATAAGGGGAGGGAGGGAATTTAAAATATTATATTTTTTTTTTTTTATTTAATTATTCAAAAAGTTGACTTTTACTTACGACCTCGAAACGAGGCCCACCGCCTGTCGTCCATAGCGTTTTACCCCCATTCCGAACACAATGGGATATGTATCGCAAGCTGGTTTGATCGTTACAATCAGTTTCCTTTTGAATTTACATTTAAATCACTATATTGAATTTTAAACGTACATTTCAAATTACCGGGGTCACATACTAACTAGAAAAATTCCAGAAAAATATTTTCTAGCTTCGTATTGACGATACGGTCCTAACAAAACTAGTTTCGTCAAATTCTGAGACCGTTTGAAAAATGGCCAATTTCCAGTCGATTAAAATCAACAGAAACTGGTCAAACGCGTTTTCCTTTGCCACGCTCACATATTGATTCGAAAAATTATGAAATTTGAAACCTAACAATAACTTGACACTGCGGATCTAACAAAAGTGGTTTCGTCGAAATCCGAGGTCATCTGCAAAATATCCATTTTTAAGGGCCTGAATTCTATAGCGACTATTCAGAATTTTCAACTAGACATATCTTTTGATTCCCGCTATCAAATTTCGATTGGTCAGATTCGTTAGAAAGATATCATCAATTAGATACTAATGTTTTTGGTCTCACTAAAATCCCGATTGTTTTGCACCCGGTATACTCAATTGAAGTTTGAAATCGAATTATCGAACTACCGCGCCATTTTCAATTCTATATATAATTATAATTAATTATATTGGTTTTCAAATGTCGATTCAAACTCAGTTTTCATTGCCATTATCTAAAATATTTATTTTAAATATTTAAAATCCATTATTTTAGCCAATTTAAAAATTTTAAATTGGTTCAGATTTTCTGGGTCGTTACAATCTCCCCCACTTAAAACTTTTCGTCCCCGAAAAGGAATAAAGTCGAAAGTGGTTTGATAAATCTACAATCCCACAATACAACAACCAATTTGTTTTTAATATTCAGAGTATAGAATAAACAATGCACATTCATGGGAAGAAAATAGCAACAGAATAGAGAATTAAAAGGTAATGCAAAGTAGGGTAAATGTACCTTGCACCGGAGTCAATCAGAGATATCTACTCGGCATCTAGGATAAGCTTTCTGAATGCTCTCCTCAGTTTCCCAAGTACAATCTCGCGGATCTCCACTCCATTGCACTTTGACTAAGTGAACCTTCTTGTTCCTCAGCTCTTTGGTTTCTTTGCCGATAATCTTTAGCGGCTCTCGCCTCACAGCTAATTCTGGAGTAATTTCAATGTCCTGCTGAGCTGCTTCTTCCACGATCAAGTCTGGATCATGAACGTGCTTTCGAAGCTGAGATATATGAAATACATCATGCACTCCAGGCAGCCAATCAGGAAGTTTGACCCTATAAGCAAGAGTTCCAATCCGTTCCAGAATAGGAAACGGACCTATGAATTTAGGCGCTAACTTTCCAGTTTTACCGAACCGGATAACTCCTCTCATCGGCGATACTTTCAAATATACATAGTCGCCAACTTCGAAGGATATATCTCTTCTTCTTTTATCGGCATAGCTCTTTTGTCGGCTTTGAGCGGCGAGTAATCGCTTCTTAATAAAATCGACTTTATCAGCAGCTTCGCGAATCATATCAGGACCCAATACAAGTCTATTTCCAGGCTCGACCCAACAAGCAGGAGATCGGCACGGTCTACCATACAATGCTTCGAATGGCGACATTGTCAGACTCGCCTGGTAGCTGTTGTTATAAGAGAACTCAGCCAAATGTAGATTGTCTTCCCATGATCCACCGAAATCTATAACACAAGCCCGCAATAGATCTTCTAGAATGCGATTCACCCTCTCAGTCTGACCGTCTGTCTGAGGATGATAAGCGGTGCTTAGGTTTAACTTCGTTCCTAACTCGACTTGAAATGCTTCCCAGAATTTGCTAGTGAATATGGTATCTCTATCACTTACTATACTGAGCGGCACTCCATGTAGTCTAACTATTTCCCTGAAGTATATCTGCGCCAGACTCTGAGCGGTTCTGTTTGATTTGACAGGTATAAAATGGGCGGTCTTCGTGAAGCGATCTACGATCACCCAAATACTGTCATTTCCTTTTCTGGTCCTGGGCAGACCATCAATGAAATCCATAGAAATATGTTCCCACTTCCAGCCAGGAACTTCTAGTGGTTGTAATAGTCCAGCCAATTTCTGTTGGTCGCTTTTAACTAGCTGGCAAGTAGGGCATCGGCTGACATATAAAGAAATGTCCCTTTTCATCGACTTCCACCAGAAAGTGCGTTTGATGTCATTATACATTTTGTTTACTCCCGGATGGATACTGAGTTTTGACTTGTGGCATTCATCCAGTACTTCCTTTCGAAGTTCAGGAATGTTAGGAACGCATATTCGACCTTTGAGCCTTAGAATCCCCTCATTATCAACTTGAAAACTCGAGGGTTCGCCTTGTTGAATTATCCTTCTGATCTTCTGAATGAAGTGATCATCCTCCTGAAGAGCAGATATCTTATCTAGCAATGAAGTCGTGATAATAAAACTGGCGATCATTACATTCTTTCTGCTTAACGCATCGGCCACGACATTGGCTTTTCCTGGAGTATATATAATTTCGAAGTCATATGCTGCAAGAAACTCCAGCCAACGCTGTTGCCTCAGATTCAAGTCCTTCTGAGTGAACAGATACTTTAACGACTGGTGGTCTGTAAACAGTTCAAACCTCTCGCCCAGAAGATAGTGTCTTCAGATTTTCAAAGAGAATATGATAGCCAATAACTCAAGATCATGAGTTACGTAGTTTTTCTCATGTGGCTTCAGTTGACGGCTAGCATAAGCAATTACCTGGCCTCTTTGCATTAACACTGCGCCAAGGCCTTCTCTAGAAGCATCAGTCCATACTTTTAGATCCTGGTTGCCATCAATGATGGTTAACACTGGAGCTGTTGTTAATCTTAACTTTAGCTCTTCAAAAGCCTCCTCATTTTCTTGAGTCCATTTGAACTTAGAATGTTTCTTTGTAAGCTTCGTTAAGTGGCCAGATATCTTAGAAAAGTCTTTAACGAACTTCCGATAATAGCTAGCCAATCCGAGAAAGCTGCGGACTTCAGTGGGAGTACTGGGCTGTTTCCAATTTTGAATAGCCGTGATTTTACTTGGATCCACAGCGATTCCATCTTTCGATACGACATGGCCCAGAAATTTCACTTCATCCTGCCAGAATATACATTTGGAAAACTTGGCTTTTAACACATTCCGTCTCAGAATCTCTAGAACCTGTTCCAAATGTTTTTCATGTTCGGCCTTTGATTTAGAGAAGATTAGAATATCGTCAATAAAAACCAGAACAAATTTATTCAAAACCCCTCTGAATACTCTGTTCATCAGATCGACGAAGTAAGCTGGAGCGTTACATAAGCCGAACGGCATTACTAACCACTCATAGAATAAGTCGGGGCCTCTGAACGCTGTCATTGGAACACACTCTTCGGCAATTCGAAGTTGATGGAAGCCTGTAGCTAGGTCCATTCTTGAGAATACTTGTGCTCCATTTAATCGATCTAACAAATCATCAATCCGCGGCAATGGATATTTGTTCTTTATGGTCTGCTTGTTTAGATCACGATAATCCACACATAGACGTAGAGTACCGTCAGATTTTGGGACAAACACCACTGCTGCACCCCAATCAGAGAAACTAGGTCTGATCAGACCCTTCCATACTAGCTGTCTTGTTTGATTGTCTAATTCCTCTTTCTCTTTCAAGGACATTCTTCGAATAGCGTGAACTACCGGCCTTGCATTTGGAATTAAAGCAATTCTGAAATCTATTTCTCTCTACGGAGGTAAGCGAACAACTTCCTCGAACACATCTGCATAATTCTTGACGACAGGAATATCTTTGATGAGGTCAGGAATATTTTCAGTGATTTCAGGGATATTTTCTATTTGGGCTGGAGAAACATTCAAAGCTGCCCAGAAGTCTTTTCTATTAGCATTCTGACCTTCACAGGGAATGGTTATATAATCACCTGATTTAATCTTTGCCTTTACGACTCTCTCGGCGCATTTGACTTCAGCTTCATATTTGGTCAACCAGTCTAACCCCAAGATAAGATCAAACTCTTTAAAATTCATGACGACCGCGATGGTAGGAAACCGATAACGAGAGAAAGAAACTGGGACTCCACAAACCCAACTTAGATCAATGGAACCCCCAACTGGATTCTGGACAGTCATTGGTTCCTTGAGCTTTTTCAAATTCAAATCCAGTTTCTTAGCTGCATCTTTGGCAATGAAACTTCGCGACGCGCCTGTGTCAAACAGTACTTTGACTGGAATGTTTTTGACAGTAAGCGTGCCTTCTAAAACATCGGGCCTTTCTTGACTAGCTGAGGGCTCAGAAGTTTCTGCTACTTCATTTATACATATGGTTTCAGATTTCTTTGAGAGTTGGCACTCCCGTGCAATATGACCTGCCTGGCGGCACTTATGGCATCTCCTTTCCCCATGGGGGTTCCTTTGTTTCTTAGTGGGCTTGGATTCACTTTTTATCCGCTTCTTTAAGGGCCCGCAATTTATCGACAAATGCCCCTTCAGATGGCAGTTAGAGCAAGTGGTAGTCGTTGCCGGTTCCTTTTCAGATTTAGCCCTTTTTCTATTGACACTGGGCTTCTTACTGGCTTCAGGAATATCAATTTCAGACTCTGCTTTGTCACTACAACAAACTTCCTCTTCGTCGCGCAACATTCCTTTCTTATGGAGATCTTCATACTGATAAGCCATGTATATCATTTCTGAGAAAGGAAGCTTCACATGCCCCAATACTTTATTCTGGTATTTCCTTTGAAGTCCATGAATAAATCTCAGATTCTTTCTCTTTGTATTCTGAATCAGATGGGGAGCAAAGTGAGCAAGTTCATTAAATTTCTTGTGATATTCTGGGATGGTCATATCACCTTGAATCAAATAAGAAAATTCCTCACATAGTCGTTCGGTCGCTTCGGGAGGAGTAAATCTTTCCAAGAAAATCACTTTGAATCTGTCCCAGGTGATATCACCTTCTGGATTATTTTCAATAACTGAATCCCACCAGAACAAAGCTTCATCTTTGAGAGCCCAGGAGGCCAGTAATCTTTTCTGGTTATCCCTAAGCTTTAATGCTTCGAAGATTTTCTCAGCCGAACGAATCCAAGCTTGTGTCTTCATAATAGATTCTTCACCAGAGAACGGTATTCCACCCATATTTCGATATTTAATTAATAGGGCCTCAATATCCGGTTCTGCATTCCTTCTGTTTCTGACACTCATTTTCTAGTACTTCTGCAAATGGCAGATCAAGTGTCAGGTCACAGAAAAGGTATTTTAAAATTTAGAAACACATACTTCAAATGTAAATGTGTCTATTAATGTGTACTCATTCTGCTTTACTCATACTAGGATATTACTGATCCTATCTGTATAGAGTTGCCCGTCCTAGAACACTACTGGTTCTATTTCTGACGAGTTCGTTCAAATGTTATATTCCAGAACTAAGCTTAACCAAAGCTCTGATACCACGTTGAGACGACCCGATTTCCCGTTCTCACGGAAACAAGGTTATCTTTTGGAATATAACACAGAAACATATAATAGCAGAACAGAATTAAATAAATACACCAGAATGAACAACAAAATATACTGGATAAAAGTAATCATCAGAGTTACACAGTATACAGGATCTTACTTAGTACAAATACAGTTCAGCTATACATAAATGTCTACAGCGGAAATAAACAAAGTATGTACAATAGGAGCTGAACAGCATAAAAAGAAATAAATGATAGA
This sequence comes from Allium sativum, assembly GCA_030737875.1. Classification (NCBI taxonomy): domain Eukaryota; kingdom Viridiplantae; phylum Streptophyta; class Magnoliopsida; order Asparagales; family Amaryllidaceae; genus Allium; species Allium sativum. The sequence goes on from CM060922.1 coordinate 865,465,118, forward strand.
ATCCATCTTCAGCTCCAGCTATCCAGAAAGAACCAGCTAAACCTGAAAACAAGGCTGCCCGTGTGGAAAAAGGGGCACCCGAGTTTGAGAGTGAAACAAACTACGAGTCAGTCATGGGACTGGTATGAGAAATCCACTCAACACATATAATTTGGCTAATCCCAGGACCACGCCACTTTCGTGGAACGGGTTTACTCCATTGGATTGCCAGTGCTTTAAAACAAATCTTTCTTTTAAACATCGCTATGCTTTTTATAAAAAAATGAAGCCAATATAAGACTCAGTTCCCATCACACAATGCAACGCAAACCGGAGGATAGAGTTTTACCTTATAATGGCTAAAATATGATTGATACGAATAAAACAAGGGCATTTGATATTATTGCTAGTGTTTATATGTTTTGAAAACTATTTCAAATCATAACTATCAATCATAGACGGCATGGGTACCATATATCATGTCGCCATATATATATATACAATCAAAACCGCACGATGTCGTATTTGGAAATTGGATTTCCGTCATGAACCAAGGCAAAAGATAGTCCTTACCGAATTCGAGACGCTCTAGCCCGTGTCTCAGGCAAGTACTCAGTCAAGCCTTTGGATCGTCAGGGCCGGTCCACCGATGTGGATTAAAATGCCTGAACAATACGTTTCCCCGCCCTTTGGGGCGTCAACGAGCCAACGAATGACTCCATCGGACCCGGATCGTCCGATCAAACCGAGGCGCCTCGCAACAGCAACAACCACATAGGTGAAAAGTATATAAATGTCAGGGCTGGTAGGTCACTGACACCACCCTAGCTAGAAAGAAACGCATGCCCTCCCTGAGGTCCTTCCTCCCGTTTTAGGTTCCTACCGGGGTGTGAGGCTCGCGAATTCACGTTCTACACAAAGCTACGCCACACAGGCGGTGCTTTGATCATCACCACAAGACTTTGCTTTTCAACAGAAGCCCTGATCACTGCATCTTAGCATGCCACACAGGCAATTCACCCCGTGCAACTGATGGCTATCAATCACACAGAACAAATTCCAATGTCGGACACACAGTCCATTTACAAGTCCGTTCTGGGTCTGAACGAAACCGGAGGCACTAAATACCTCGCAAACCCTTCGATCAACACGTACGTCTGAACGATCACCACTCATTACCCATATTTCGGGATGCCTCCCAATCAGGACCTCGGTTACCATCCAAACGAGGTGAAGATCTCCGGTCTTCGACCATCGTCTTCATCTTCGAATTTCAATCGTCGGTCGATTATTCGAAATGAGAATTAACTCGGCCTTTTCAAATAATTCACGTATATTTAGAATTTCAAATCGATTTTTTTCAATGATTAAATTATTCGACAACACCAATTGTGTTCTTTAATATAGTTTTCACACCAAACACATTCAACCATCAAACATCACATAAATCAAGCAAATTCAGTTTATTTCCATTCCATATCACTTACGATATTTTATAACTATTTATCGCTATTTTTATTTATTTTAAAATAGCCATTTTATTCAAAACGACGCTTCGGGCCATAAGGCGGCCGTGGCGCTGTTTTTCTTCAGATTTGATTTACACATATCTGAAAATCTAACCGTTGGATCTTCACAAAATTTACATCATTAGAAAGGTCTTTTCAAAACGAATCCAACGGTTCCAGTTTCGGGAAAATCCGACGGTCGGATCTCCCGGTACAATCGTTTGAATTTTCGATTTCAAAATACGAACTGCAGCGTCGTTATTCGATTAAATATAATTCTATTTATATTTATATATAAATAAAATCGATTCTGGCGCTGTTTTTCTTCAAATTTGAATTAAACATTCCAGACAATCCAACCGTTGGATTTTTACAAGGTTGGTGCCGTTGGAAAGATTATTCCAAGGCGAACCCGGCGGTTGAGATTTCGGGAAAATCCAATGGTCGGATTTCCCGTACTAGTCGTTTGAAATCACGGTTTCAAAATACGAACTGCACGGCTTCGTTTCGTTTTAATTTTATTTATATTTATATAGTTATATAAATATAGTTCATTCAACGATTTCAATATCGTTTTCACTTCAAAAATTTTTCTAACACCTTAAATTCTGGAAAAATTTCGCCATAACCTCCCCTGCACCGGGAGCGTCGGGAAATCGCAAATAGCGTCCCGGTCCTTCTGATCTCAAAAAGAAAAAGAAAACGCCAAGCGGCTAGCCAACAGGCTCAAAATCATCACCCAAACAAATCAGTAAATGTGTACCTATTTGTCGGGCACAAATTTTATTCCTCTTCTCTAGCCCCTTTGCTATAACCTGTTCAATGAATATGCATGTACATATATATACAGTCCATATCATTTTTCATTTTCTATTCAACTTCATATTTGATCTCTATTTGGTTTAAAAAAACACCATTCATTCTAATGTTACATAAATAGGTGCAAATCACTTCATTAGCTAATTAATGAATATTTCAACTCATATATGTTTATTTTGAACAAGTGGCTATTTTCAACATTTCATATTTTAACGATTTATGCATACAACAAAAAGGTGATTTTTATTGTAAAACAACTCATTTCGAAACACTATTTTTTTCTATATAGTTCATGTAGGTGATAAAATAGAATTTTTATCATAAAACAATTTATTTCAAAATATGAATACCATTCAACACATGAATTTCTAAACAACGAATGAATATCAATTCAACACATGAATGTTTTCAATAGTTTTTATATATAGATAAAAATGTGATTTTTATTATCGAACTATTTATTTCAAAATATGAATACCATTCAACACATGAATTTCTAAACAACGAATGAATATCAATTCAACACATGAATGTTTTCTATAGTTTTTAGATATCGATAAAAATGTGATTTTTATTATCGAACTATTTATTTCAAAATATGAATACCATTCAACACATGAATTTCTAAACAACGAATGAATATCAATTCAACACATGAATGTTTTCTATAGTTTTTAGATATCGATAAAAATGTGATTTTTATTATCGAACTATTTATTTCAAAATATGAATACCATTCAACACATGAATTTCTAAACAACGAATGAATATCAATTCAACACATGAATGTTTTCAATAGTTTTTAGATATAGATGAAAATGTGATTTTTATTATCGAACAATTTATTTCGAAATATGAATACCATTCAACACATGAATTTCTAAACAACGAATGAATATCAATTCAACACATGAATGTTTTCAATAGTTTTTAGATATAGATGAAAATGTGATTTTTATTATCGAACAATTTATTTCGAAATATGAATACCATTCAACACATGAATTTCTAAACAACGAATGAATATCAATTCAACACATGAATGTTTTCTATATAAGGAATAAATATAGTTTAAGCATATGAAAATAATTCAAACACACAAATATTATTCAAAATTTCGGCAGCATAACGGCAGGGTAGTTACACCGGCACCGTCCCTAGTACGGCTCCTCGCTCTACCTTAAAACCTCGCGGTTTTTGACAATGGGAAACATGCATCTAGTTCGCACGCAGGCGGCATGTATATATATTTATTTCATTTCCACAAACTAATCCTATGTGGTTTCAACCAAATATTTCACAACCACAAATGGGTATTTTTCAACCACAATCAACCAATATCCATCACAAACAATCCCAAACAATCATTCAATTTTCACCACAATTTCAACCAATAAATATCGTCCATGGTTTGTGGACGAGGGGGCGTATATATATATATATATATAGATATATTTATTTATATATAGCAATTCACTTTTACTTCACGCATATATATATAAATTTTTAAATCAGAAATCTCACCAATAGCTATCCAACTGCACGACTCTTCCTAATAGAAATCTTCGCCTATTTGTCGCTTTCACCCGTATTCTCTGCATATGTAAAAATCGAATTTTTACGATGCTATTCAATATGTAAAAATCGAATTTTGACTTCGCTATTCAATATATAAAAATATGATTTTTACTTCGACTTTCACATATAAAAAAATATGATTTTTACTTTTGCTTTCACATATAAAAAATATGATTTTTACTTTTGCTTTCACATATAAAAAATATGATTTTTACTTTTGCTTTCACATATAAAAAATATGATTTTTACTTTTGAAAGAAATTCAGTTTTTAATTTTTAAAAACCAAATCAGTTTTTATATTGTTTAAAATTTCAGTTTTAAAATTCTTTTATAAAAACAGTTTTAAAATTCTTTTATAAAAATCTGTTTTACACTTTTAAAACTTTCAGTTTTTATACTAAAAAAAATATTCAGTTTTTTTCTTTATAAAAATTTCAGTTTTTAATTCTTTCAAAAATTCTGTTTTTATAATCTTTTAAAAATTTCTGTTTTTAAAATCTTTTAAAAATTCTGTTTTAAAATTCTTTTAAAAATTTCTGTTTTTAAAATCTTTTAAAAATTTCTGTTTTTAAAATCTTTTTTAAAAAAATTCTGTTTTAAAATTCTTTTAAAAATTTCTGTTTTTAAAATCTTTTAAAAAATTCTGTTTTTAAAATCTTTTTAAATCAGTTTTAATCCTTATAAAAAAAATCTGTTTTAAACCCTTATAAAAAATCTGTTTTTATACCCAAAATCGGAATTTTTATATTAAAAATAAAAAAATGAAAATAAAATAAAAACGTACCTGCAAAAAAAAGGGGGGGCGACTCGTCCTCGTCGGCGGCGGGCTTCGAAGGGGGGGGGCTCGCGCTGCTTTCGAGGTGGGCGGCTTCGATGACGTCGGCGGCAGCTTCGAAGGGGGGGGGTGCTCCGCGATGGGTCGTCGGCGTCGAGGTGTCGGGAAGAGGCTGGCGATTTAGGTTTAGGGTTTGGGGGTTTTTTTTCTTTTTTTTTTTTCTGGATTGTTTTATAACGAACGGGGGGGGGGGGGGGCAAGCAGAAGATAAGGGGAGGGAGGGAATTTAAAATATTATATTTTTTTTTTTTTTTTTATTTAATTATTCAAAAAGTTGACTTTTACTTACGACCTCGAAACGAGGCCCACCGCCTGTCGTCCATAGCGTTTTACCCCCATTCCGAACACAATGGGATATGTATCGCAAGCTGGTTTGATCGTTACAATCAGTTTCCTTTTGAATTTACATTTAAATCACTATATTGAATTTTAAACGTACATTTCAAATTACCGGGGTCACATACTAACTAGAAAAATTCCAGAAAAATATTTTCTAGCTTCGTATTGACGATACGGTCCTAACAAAACTAGTTTCGTCAAATTCTGAGACCGTTTGAAAAATGGCCAATTTCCAGTCGATTAAAATCAACAGAAACTGGTCAAACGCGTTTTCCTTTGCCACGCTCACATATTGATTCGAAAAATTATGAAATTTGAAACCTAACAATAACTTGACACTGCGGATCTAACAAAAGTGGTTTCGTCGAAATCCGAGGTCATCTGCAAAATATCCATTTTTAAGGGCCTGAATTCTATAGCGACTATTCAGAATTTTCAACTAGACATATCTTTTGATTCCCGCTATCAAATTTCGATTGGTCAGATTCGTTAGAAAGATATCATCAATTAGATACTAATGTTTTTGGTCTCACTAAAATCCCGATTGTTTTGCACCCGGTATACTCAATTGAAGTTTGAAATCGAATTATCGAACTACCGCGCCATTTTCAATTCTATATATAATTATAATTAATTATATTGGTTTTCAAATGTCGATTCAAACTCAGTTTTCATTGCCATTATCTAAAATATTTATTTTAAATATTTAAAAACCATTATTTTAGCCAATTTAAAAATTTTAAATTGGTTCAGATTTTCTGGGTCGTTACATGTGGGCAGTGGCTCTATCAATATATTTTCTCGCAAGCCCATTTATGAACCTCTTGTTCTTCTAAAAGTCATCCTGAATCAATTCAGGGGCATAGCGGGAGAGGTCTTCAAACCTTCGTACATATTCTGAGATGGTCTTGTCGCCTTGCTTCAGATTGGCGAACTCGTCATGCAGTCTTTCTACCTCTTGTCTTGGAATGTATTTGTCATTGAAAAGCTCCTTAAACCTTGTCCAAGTCATATTATCTGCAATCCCTCCAACCGTGACTGTGTCCCACCAGTTTTGAGCTTCCTCCTGTAGCAGCCATGAAGCCACTAATCTTTTCCTCTGATCCTCCAGCTCTAATCCTCCAAAAATCTTTTCGCAGTTCCTCAGCCAAGCTTGAGCTTATGTCACAGTTTTAGTACCCTTGAATGGCACTCCTCCTAGGTTTTTGAACTTCTTCGCCACCTTATCCAAATCAAAGGGCTGCGGTGGTGGTGGTGGCTGTTGAACTGTGGCCTCCTCAGTTTCAGCAATATTTTGCCTCCTTGCTCTAGCTCTAGCGGATCTAGCAGCAGCCGTACTCATTTCTAGTTAGTTCTGTACGATCAAGGAAAGAGTCAGAACAACTCTAATGGTGATTTGAAGAAATGATAAAGATAAAAGGACGGATGAAAAGATGATGATAGAATAACTGACTACTATGTATTCACATGAAATGTTCACCATAGAATATTGTGATTCTATGTAAACGAATTATCATAAATATGTTATATTCCAAAGCTAAGTTTAACCAAAGCTCTGATACCAACTGTGATAACCCCAAACTTCCATGGAATGAAAGTAAGGAATAATCATTTGGAATACAACATAAATACGATAATACAAATCACAGATACAACATATCATAGGAAATTCATAGAGTAACAACATCATAGCAGCGGAAAATATAATGTCATCAACCACAGAAAGTCCACAGTCAAAGAATTCCAAATTATTACATCAAGTTTGCAGAAAAAGAAATAAGTTCCAACTCTAACTTTAAACAACGTGAAATGAAACAAATTTGATGTATGGAATTAAAAAGATAAAAATGCAATAGCAGCAAATGATAGATGTCTTCAAGCTCCAAGTCATCACCTTTCCACAAAAGTAAATCCAAGAAAGATAATAAGCAGCTCTAAAGAAAAGACTCCAAGCAAAGAATGAACCTGTTTACTTGGCTGCCCGTGTAGAAAGGAGGGCACCCGAGTTTGCAAAAAGGTGGAAACAAACAACGGGTCAGTCGTGGGACTGGTGTGAGAATTCTTAACTAATTAATTACTATTAATAAGGCAAATCCAAAGACCACGCCGCTAACGCGGAACGGGTTTACTCTAATGGATTGCCGTGCATAATTTAGTGTCAGAACAAATAATAAGTAAATCGTAAAACAACGCTATGCTTTTGAGAAAAATGGAATCACCATAAGACCCAGGTCCCATCACACAGTGCAACACAAACCAGAGGATAGGGTTTTACCTTATGGTGATTAAACATGCTAAATACGGAAAATACGAGTTTAATATTATTATTAGTATATATCAAAACATTTCAAGATAAATGTATCAATCCTAGGACACGTAGATACCATAATACTATGCTTCCATACTAGTAATACAATCAAATCCGTAGGTTCGTATTGGAAGTTTGGATTTCCATCATGAGTCAAGGCTAGGGAGGAGCTCCTTACCGATTTGAGACACTCTAGCTAATGTCTCAGGATCCCCCGCAGTGAACCCTTGGATAGCTGCAGGGCCGGTCCACACATATAGCTTCATGGATTGGCAATTCCTGAACACACGTTTCCCGATCCTATAGGACCTATCATCCGAGGTGCCTCATTCCATCATCCACATAAGTAAAATGTTGGGCCGTGTTAAAGCCCAATCACCACTTCTAGCTAGAAAGAAACATGCTGCTCTCCCTGCGTTCCCTTCTCCCGTTTTAGACTCCGCCGGTGTATGAGGCTCGCGAAGTCACGCTATACACAAAGCTATGCTTAAACAGGCTATGCTTTGATCATCCCACAAGGCCTGCTTTTCAACAAAGCCTTGATCATATGCATCTTAGCATGCCACATCGTCACTCTATACCGCACTACCAATCCTTTACCGAAATATATGAAAGGGTGTTAAGCAAGAGAATAAATTCTCCGCTACCAAACATCCACACATTCGACAGAAGATTAACAACATGATATTTAATGGAGTACGATGTCAGACACACAATCCATTTATTAGCTTATGCTCTGGGTCTGAGCGAAAACCAAACCCGTGAAATCAACGCGTATGTTTGGGCAATGACCATGACCCTTGAATTGGGAGCAAGTCAAATATGGGCCTCGATCGTTGTCCATTCGAGGGAAGATTTACGGTCTTCATACGCCATCTTCATACTTCAATTAACGTCGTTTGATTATTTGGAATAAGAGAACTCGGACTTTCCAAATAATCCTCGTATATATATATATATATTTTAAAATCCTTCGTATTTGCTGATATCATTTTATAATGATTACTTCCTATTTTAATTATTTAAAATAATTAAATTTTATATAACGACGCCTTGAGTCAATGGGCGGCTATGGTGCTGCATTCAACCAATTTTGATTTTTACATTTCTCAGAATCTAACCGTTGGATCTTAACGCAATATATATCGTTGGAAAGATTTTTCCAAGACAGTCCTAACGGTTTCAGTTTCAAGAAAATCCGATGGTCGGATCTTCTTGTACAGTCGTTTAAAGGTACGGTTTCAAAACGCGAACTACCACGCTCCATTCGTTTAATTTTAATTATATATATATATATAATCGTTTAATTGCGATAACATCGTTTGATTTAAACAACGCTCTAAACCACTACCGGTCTTTATTAAATTTTAGTTCATTTGAAAATGAAGATAATATTACCGCATCCTAAATTCATTCTTTATTTACATTAAAAATGTGAATTCCATTCTTTTCATATACACAAAAATGTAAATTTAATTCCTATGTACATTCCCATTTTCTATTTACATGTAAAAATGTAAATTTTGATACATTGCAAAATCCTACTTTTAAATTACATATAAAAATGTAGATTTCAACTTCAATGTACATCCTCATCTTAGTTGCATAATAAAAATGTAACTTATGTTTGCAGTGTGAATCCTATCCTAAATTTACATATAAAAATGTAAATTTAACTACAGTGCAAATTCTACATCTTATTTACATTGTAAAAATATGATTTTTATTTCAATGTAAACTCTACTCATATTTACATTGTAAAAATATGATTTTTATTTCAATGTAAACTCTACTCATATTTACATTGTAAAAATATGATTTTTTATTACAATGCAAACTCTACTCATATTTACATTGTAAAAATATGATTTTTTATTTCAATGTAAACTCTACTCATATTTACATTGTAAAAATATGATTTTTAATTACAATGCAATATCTACTTCCTATTTACATTGTAAAAATATGATTTTTAATTACAATGCAAACTCTAGTTCTTATGTACATATAAAAATGTAATTTTTAATTACAATGCAAACTCTACTTCTTATGTACATATAAAAATGTAATTTTAATTACAATGCAAACTCTACTTCTTATGTACATATATAAATGTATTTTTTAATTACAATGCAAACTCTCATCATATGTTACATTATAAAAATATGATTTTTTAATTACAATGCAAACTCTCATCATATGTTATATTATAAAAATATGATTTTTATCATACGATGCAAACTTCCATTCTAATTACATAGAAAAATGTAATTTTTATCCTATGGGGTAAATTCACATTTCAATTACATAGAAAAATGTAATTTTTATCATACGGTGTAAATTCACATTTCAATTACATAGAAAAATGTAATTTTTATCATATGGTGTAAATTCACATTTCAATTACATAGAAAAATGTAATTTTTATCATACGGTGTAAATTCACATTTCAATTACATAGAAAAATGTAATTTTTATCATACGGTGTAAATTCACATTTCAATTACATAGAAAAATGTAATTTTTATCATACGGTGTAAATTCACATTTCAATTACATAGAAAAATGTAATTTTTATCATACGCCATATTCCACTTTTTATTTATAATAAAAAAGATTTGATCTTTTCATACCGCTAACAATTTCATTTCATTTTTGCACATAAAAAAACCCATGTGATTCGGACTTGCAATTTGATATCATAAAATAAATACAACATGATGAGAATTATTGGATCTATACAGATCCGTATACACAACCACAGATCTAAAGCAAACATGACCAATCAAAAAAAACAACATCAATAATTTTATCATGTATCTAATATATCCGTTATTCAACTGAATTAGATTTAATTATTTAAAATAGAATCTCACCTTGATTAAAGCGGAATGAAAAATCCAAACAAATTCAGAAAATGGTCGCACTTGATTTCAGCAACCTCTATTTGTCGTCACAGTCTCGCAAAATCTGAAAATTTTCAATTTGGAGTTCGTATGAGTTAATTATCAATTTTTGAATAAAATTTACTTTTGACAACTGTAGTTGTCACAGCCAAAAGCGTGGCAAATTCTGAAATGAATTTCATACCTTAAATGTTCAAAACTTTGATTTTGATTTTCTAGAGCTACAGGCCACGGTTTGCAGAACGGTTTGTTGGAGGTTGGAGCGCTACGAAAGGGGAATCAGCGCCGGGATGGGGGGAGGGTGCGCACGCCTGTGGTGGGGCCGAGGGGGGTGCGACGGCGGCGGCTTTGGGTGGATGGTGCGGCGATTACGGTTGATGAGAGGTGATGATTTGGGTATGGAATCGAAGAGCTCGGAATTCTCTTCGAAACGTGTATTTGTATGAAGATTTTCGTTGAGAAACGAGGGAGAAATCAGAGTTCAAAATTTTGATGTATTCATGGGTTCGGCGGCTTTGAAATGTGGAAGAAGAAGACATACAGAGGCCCGTATTTATACTAGTACGTAGACGTATTTTCTTTTTTTATTTTTAATTAATTAAATCCAAAATTAGGGTTTTTCCTTCCGATCACCAAACGGAGCCCAACGACTGTCGAACAATAGGTTTTGACGTTTTCTGAACGCAATGGAGCTAGTGCCACGGTCTAATTCTGAAGTTTACAGTATGTTTTCTTTATTTTCAAATTAATTCTTTAATATTAAATTCAAACGTACTTTCTAATTTTACCGGGGTCACATACGAAGTCAGAAAAATCCGAAAAAAAATATTTTTGGCTTTCTTATGACGATATGGTCCTAACAAAATTTATTTCATCAAATTCTGAGACTGTTTGAAAAATGGCTAATTTTTAGTCAATTAATTTTGACCGAAATTGACAAAACACGGTTTCTTTTGCCACGCTCACATACTAGCTTCAAAAATCATGAAATTTGAAACCTAGCAATAATTTTACATCCAGGATCCAACAAAAGTGGTTTCGTCGAATTCCGAGGTCATATGCAAAATGTCTATTTTCAAGGGCGATATATTCTCTATAGCGACCTTTCTGAAAATTCATTTGGCCATAACTTTTGATTCCCGCTATGAAACTTCGATTTTTCAGATTCGTTAGAAAGATATTCATTAACAGATTTAAATATTTTTGGTTTCACCAAAATCCTGTTTATTCCGCATCCTGTGTGGTCAGTCAAAGTTCAGGTTTGACTTTTCCAACTACCGTCCTTTTCTAATTCCTTTTATGATTAAATTAAATTTATTCACATTAAATTCTATCAAAATAAATTTCTAGTCATTTTTATTTAAAATAATTCATTTCAACTATTTAAACACCTTTAAAATCTCTAAAATGAAAATTTTAAATTGGCCCCAAATTCTGGGTTGTTATAGCATAGCTTTGTGTAACGTTGATTCGCGAGGCTCACACCCCGGTTGTGAACCAGAAACGGGAGAGGGCATCAGGGAGGACATGCGTTTCTTTCTAGCTAGGGTGGTGTCAGTGACCTACCAGCCCTGACATTTATATTATTTTCACCTGTGTGGTGGTTGGATTGCGAGGCGCCTCGGATATATCGGTGACTAAGTGGAGCCGATGGAGTCATTTGGCTCATTTACGCCCCAAAGGGCGGGGAAACGCAGTGTTCAGGCATTTTAATCCACATCGGTGGATCAGCCTTGACGATCCAAGGGCTTGACTGTGTACTTGTCCTGAGGCTTGGGCTAGAGAATCTCGAATTCGGTGAGGACGATCCCTTGCCTCAGTTCATAGATGGAAATCCAATTTCCAAATACGTGACTTTGCGGTTTTGATTGTAGAGCCTAGTATGGCGACATGATATATGTTACCCATGTCGTCTAGGATTGATACATTTATATTTGAAGTTGCTTTATACACTTTGCACTTATAATAGTATCACAAGATTTGTTTTTAACGTATCAAGCATGTTTGGCTATTATGAGGGAAAACCCTATCCTCCGGCTTGTGTTGCGTTGTGTGATGGGACCTAGGTCTTATAATAGCTTCATTTTTCTAAAAAAACATTGCATTGTTTTGTTATATGCACTGGTATTCTTGGGAGGAAGCCCGTTCCGTGTTAGACGGCGTGGTCCCTTGATATATCTGATTTAAAGTAAAGCTTTAAATAACTGTTTTAGTTCTCACACCAGTCACATGACTGACTTGGAGTTTATTGTTTTAAACCTAAACTTTAGGTGCCCTTATTTCGACATGGGCAGCTAGTAGTTTTGGTTTTGTAGATTTATATTCACAGGATCCTGATTTACAGCTGGAACGATATCCGGAAAGCTCTGTATCCGTATATCTCTTTCAGTTGTGTTTTGTATTATTTTCCGCTGCTATGTAATGTATTGTAATCTCTGATATTTTGTGATGTATATTATTTATTCATACTCTGTATATTCTTGTATTCTAATGGGAATTGTTGTAATAGCAATGAAATGTTCTTCTGTTTGCGTTCCGATTCGTCTTGTCCTTGGTACAATCCGTGATTTCCCTTAAAGGGGATTTTGGGTCGTTATAGCTTGGTATTAGAGCTTGGGTTTACAGAGCTCGGAGAACTAGACACGTTAGAACCAAACGAAAGAATTCATCAGAAATTGGATTAGTAATATCCAATGAGAATGACTCGTTAGAGATAGGATCAGTAGTATCCTAGAACGAGTGTAAAGAGTGTTGTTTTGAAAAATAAAATTGAAAACAAGTTTTGTTTTGAAAATTTAAACTTTAATCAACGTATTTGAATATTTATTTGTATTGAATTTGGACAATCCAATATATAAAGATTTCGCATATACGTCTGATCCACGGGTATTCGAAGTTTTAATATAATGGATAGATATAGAATCACACTCTAGTCGCCCGGGGATGAAACTATTGATGACTATATAGCATCAGTGGTTTGTGTTCGAGTTTCGAAAGTGGGATTTTTATATATTTCCATTAGATTGGTGTGAGAACCAAAATATAGTTAGAATATATTGTTGTGACTTGGCACCAAAAATGTGATTTTTTGCTATATATCAAAATTATAAATTTGAAATGATAATCAACTAATTGATTGCTGATTGTGTTGTTTAATAATTGTTGTGATTAATTAAAATTTGAACCATATAACCAAATTGAACCATATAGTGAGTTGTATTGAAAATTAGTCGCATTTGCATGCATATACATGTACTTACATTGAACAGGTCATAGCAAGGAGGCTAGAGCAGAAGAATAAAATAGTTTGCCCGAAAAATAGGTACATGTTTATTGTATTTCTTTGGGTTTGGATGATTTTATGAGCCGATTGGCTTGCCGCTTGGCTTTTTCTTTTGGATTGGTGAGGGCCATGGGAGGCTATTTGAAATATCCCGAAGCTCCCGGTGCAGGGGAGGTTATGGCGAAAATTTAGGGTATTAGCCAAATTTTTGGAAAATTTGAAAAGTTCTTAGAAACTGAAAAGTTGAAGGACTTATGCCATAATGAAAAAAAAATGAAAGTTGAGTTGATTTGTAAAACAACTTTCAGCTTTGTTCCTTTTCGAGGACGAAAAGTTTTAAGTGGGGGAGATTGTAATAACCCGGAAATCTAAGCCAATTTAAAAATTTTATTTTGGAAATTTTGATGAATTTTGAATATTTAAAATGATTTATTTTAAATAATAACGACGAGAAATTTATTTTGAATAGAATTAGAACGTATATATTTATTTGAATCATCATTAGAATATAAATATTTATTTTAAATTATAAAAGGAATTGAAAATGGCGCGGTAGTTCGAAAATTTGATTTCAAATGAATGTACAAGATTGAAAACAAAACGGATTTTAGCGAAACCAAAAATATTAGAATCTACTTGAGAATATCTTTCTAAAGAATCCGAAAAATTGAAATTTCATAGCGGGGATAAAATTTTATGCCCAGTTGAAAATTCAGAATAGTTGCTGTGGAATTCTGGCCCTTAAAAATGGAAATTTTGCAAACGACCTTGGTTTTCGACGAAACCACTTTTGTTGGATCCCGGATGTAGAATTATTGCTAGATTCCAAAATTCATAATTTTCTGAATCAATATGTGAGCGTGGTGAAGTTAAACGTGTTTTGACAGTTTTAGTCAATTTCGATCGACCAGAAAATAGACATTTTTTAAAATGTCTCAGAATTTGACGAAACTAGTTTTGTTAGAACCGTATCGTCAATACGAAGTTGGAAAATACTTTTCGGGAATTTTTAGAGTCTGTATGTGGCTCCGGTAAATTGAAACGTGCGTTCAAATTCAATATATAGAGTTATATTTTGATTTCGATGAAAACTGATCGAAACAGTCGAATCAACTTACGATACATATCCCATTATGTTCGGAATGGGGCTACTGTTGTATGGGTGACAGACAATGGGTCTCGTTTGGGGATCAAAATTTAAAGTTACTTTTGAATTAAAAATAATATAAATATATAAATTAGGTGGCCCACTCACTTCTCTCTCCTTCCTCCTTTCCTTACCCCCCCCCGTAGACTTAAGAAATTAAAGAAAAAGGAAAAAAAAAAACCACCCGATCCCTAAATCCCGTCATGCCCCCCCCCCCCCCCCCCCCGCGGATCCGCGCCGCCTGCGCCGATCGCGGCGCTGCCTCCCCATCTTCCCCGAGTCACGACGAAGAAGCCCCTCCTTCCCCCTCTTCCTCGAACGGCCTCCCACCTTGAGCCAGCAACACAACCTCCACATCACCGCAAGACAAGAAGACCGGCACCCACTACTCCGACCAGCACCCCCATCTCCGACACCTCCCTTCGCTGAAATACAGTGAGCGTTTACTTTATTTTTACTTTTATTTAAATAAATTAGTTTTAAAAATATATATATAATCAGTTTTTAAGTAACATAGTCTTATTAAAATTCAATTTTATATATAGTGATTTTTGAATAGAAAAAGTTTATATTATTAATGTAGTAAAGCTTATTTTTTATACATGAAAACTTATATTTTTATTTATAAAAGTTTATACTCTTATTTTGAAAAGATTATATTTTTTTCTAGTCGTGAAAGGGTTATATTTTTAGTCATGAAAAGAAATGATTTTTGATGGGTAAAGATTACGATTTTTATATTATAGAAAGAATAAAAATACGATTTTTGTATTATAGAAAGAATAGAAATACGATTTTTATATTATAGAAAGAATAAAAATATGATTTTTATATTATAGAAAGAATAAAAATATGATTTTTATATTGGTAGAGTATTTAAAATATGATTTTTAATGTATAGAACATCATATTAAAAATGTGATTTTAATATGAACAGCGTGGAGACGACTGCGTTGGAAGTATAGGCAGATCCAGACTGCTCTTAATTTCAGAAATAAAATGGAGTGGAACCCTCGGTGAGAACTCCTCACTAAAATTTTCTGTTCAGTTATTTATTTTATAACTACATATATAAACTGCTCCCCGTCATCCACAGACCATGGACGACTTGTGTGATTGTTTGTGTTTTGAAATTTGACTGTTGATTGTGTTGAAATAAAATATATATTCATGTGTTGAAATAAAAAATATATATATTCATGTGTTGAAATAAAATATATATTCATGTGTTGAAATAAAATATATATTCATGTGTTGAAACAAAATATATATTCATGTGTTGAAAAAAAAATCATGTGTTGAAATAAAATAAATATTCATTTACAAATCGAACGATTTGTTTATGTACACCGATTTGACTGATATGGATTGGGACGATAAATTTTACACATCGCCCAACTACACAAATAAAAATCTGTGTTTGTTGATTTGAAACCCCACACGGGTGTTGGGATGATATTTGGCGTACACTAATCCCAATTATTTAATTGTATATCGACCGATTGGTTGACAGATTGTGTAAGCGTTAATTATTTATATTTAATGCTTATGCAGTTGTGTGGTGCACTCTGGATGATGGTTGATTATTTATTATTTCTATTATATACATGCGTTGTATGAAATCCATATAATTAACATTATATGGTATTTGATTGGGCCCCATTCCAATTTGGAAGTGAAAGAATATTTTAAAATAATATTCATATGTTGAATATAATAATATTCATGTGTTGAATAAAATAAAATATTCATGTGTTGAATAAAATAAAATATTCATGTGTTGAATAGAATAAATATTCATGTGTTGAATAAAATAAATATTCATGTGTTGAATAGAATAAATATTCATGTGTTGAATAAAATAAATATTCAAGTGTTGAATAGAATAAACACTCATGTGTTGAATCAAAGTCGTGTTGATTAGGTTGACGCCATTTTGACATGAACAGTATTTATATCGATTTTATTCATTTTTATAATGAATATCGAAAAGTAATTGATTTTAAAATATAATGTTTTGAAAATATTATCATTTATATATCGATGATATGGAATATTCAATTTTGATTAGAAATTGAATATGAAGTTGAAATCGTTTTGAAAACGAATTTAAAACGATTTATAAAATATGTTTTAAAAGGAAATCGATGAAATATATATTATATATATATAATGGCCTGAATAGAACGCGCCGTGCTGCGGTAGTTCGTGAATTTCGACCATTGACTTCGAATGGATAGTACGGGAGATCCGACCGTCAGATTCTCTTAAAACAGGAACCGTTGGGTTCGTATCGAAAAGAGCTTTCTAACGAATATTAGAGATTTGAAATTTAACAGTTGGATTTGGAATTATGTCCAAATCAAATTTGGAAAAGGTCGTTGTAAGTGCAGTTCGATGGCCGTTTGATGTAAATCGACTGTACGAGCCTTGATAAAATTATTAAAAATAGTAATAATTTGTGTAAAATCATACGAAATGATTTATGAAGAATTGGAGTGAAAAATTCCAAATTTGAAAAGATAAAAATAGATTTTTATCGAAATGAACTAGTTTTGAACTAGAATTATAATCCCAGTTATTTTTAAAATAAATAAAGTGGATTTGAAATGGTTTTGAAAATAACCAAAATTTCAAATATATAAAGTGGAAATGGATTTGAATCGAAATTGTCTTTGGAATATTTCGATGTTGGATTTCGTGATTATACAGATATTGTTATGGAAATTTGAAAGATATGTTTATATCGTTATTTCCAATACGATATTTGTTGGTCGTAGAATTTGATATTGAACATAAGCCGATATATTTTCTATTCAGAGCCTTGTATTTAATATCAAATGGGATTTGGGTTTGTCGTGAATGGTGTCTTCATTAACACCGTTTTAAACTCAGTTGAGTAAAAGATTAAATCTTTTTATTTAGAATTAATGAAGTGTACCAATTAAATGGTATTTAATTGGAATTGAATTTGAATGTGATTTTTGGTTTATCGTGAACCATGTTTTAAATGACATTGGTTCTTTAACCCAGTTAAAGACAGGATATGATTTCCCAAGTTAAATAATCATTGATAGTGATTATTGGGAAGATTAAAACCAAGTGGAGTTTTAATGAATCTTTAATTAGATTGAAATGATCGAGAATGGAGTATCACCAGTTTTGTTCCAGGCGATAGTTAAATCTTTAATTAGATTTGAACGTGAAATGGTAATTGAAGCTACCGATAACACCGTGGTGTTAGATATGAAGTATGACCAGTTTTACTTCATGGGATGAATAGGTTGGGATTGGGAAATAAAATAAATGATTACTTCGGTGTGGTTCGCTAATCCCGACTAATTTGAATGGATATTCAAAAGAAGATTAAAGAATAAATTTAAAGAATTTATCTTTGTTAAAATTAATGGGAACCTTTCCCAAAGTATAAGAATATTTGAATAAAAAGATATTCTAAATTGGAATGAGGCATATGTTGTGTTTGTGTAACACTTGTTTATTATATACGCGAGTTATTCAGAAAGACCAGGTCTATCCCATTCTGAATAACTGATTCGACGATGTGTCGAGGATGAAGACGGTGGTCGAAGACCGGAGGTCTTCACATCGTTTGGGTAATTACTGATGATCTTGATTGACCTGTACACCCAAGAGGAGGGAATCAGTTGGTGATCGTCCAGACATACTTGGAGATCGATGGATATGCGAGGAATAAGGTTCCTCCGGTTTCATTCAGACCCAGAACGAACTTGTATGGACGGTGTGTCTGACATTGGATTTTGCTCTGTGTTGGTTGATCTCTATTAAATATACATCTGCCTGGTGAAGGAGGATTCATTCCCTTACTTCACCCTTCTCTGAGACGTACGGGATCAGAGGTTGTATATCGATAGACATCAGTCGCATGGTGTGAATTGCCTGTGTGGCATGCCTAAGTGGCAATTGATCAAGGCTTCTGATGAAAAGCCAAATCTTGTGGTTGATGATCAAAGCACCGCCTGTGTGGCATAGCTTTGTGTAACGTTGATTCACGAGCCTCACACCCCGGTTGTGAACCAGAAACGGGAGGGGACATCAGGGAGGACATGCGTTTCTTTCTAGCTAGGGTGGTGTCAGTGACCTACCAGCCCTAACATTTATATTATTTTCACCTGTGTGGTTGTTGGATTGCGAGGCGCCTCGGATATATCGGTGACTTTGTGGAGCCGATGGAGTCATTTGGCTCATTTATGCCCCAAAGGGCAGGGAAACACAATGTTCAGGCATTTTAATCCACATCGATGGACCGGCCCTGACAATCCAAGGGCTTGACTGAGTACTTGTCCTGAGGCTCGGGCTAGAGAGTCTCGAATTCGGTGAGGACGATCCCTTGCCTCGGTTCATAAATGGAAACCCAATTTCCAAATACTTGACTTTGCGGTTTTGATTGTAGAGACTAGTATGGCGACATGATATATGGTACCCATGCCGTCTAGGATTGATACATTTATATTTGAAGGTGTTTTATACACTATGCACTTATAATAGTATCAAATGATTTGTTTTTAACGTATCAATCATGTTTGGCTATTATAAGGGAAAACCCTATCCTCCGGCTTGTGTTGCATTGTGTGATGGGACCTGGGTCTTATAATAGCTTCATTTTTCCAAAAAACATTGCGCTGTTTTGTTATATGCACTGGTATTCTTGGGAGGAAACCCGTTCCGTGTTATACGGCATGGTCCCTTGATATATCTGATTTAAAGTAAAACTTTAAATAACTGTTTTAGTTCTCACACCAGTCACATGACTGACTTGGAGTTTATTGTTTTAAACCTAAACTTTAGGTGCCCTTATTTCGACATGGGCAGCTAGTAGTTTTGGTTTTGCAGATTTATATTCACAGGATCCTGATTTACAGCTGGAACGATATCCGGAAAGCTCTGTATCCATATATCTCTTTCAGTTGTGTTTTGTATTATTTTCCGCTGCTATGTAATGTATTGTAATCTCTGATATTTTGTGATGTATATTATTTATTCATACTCTGTATATTCTTGTATTCTGATGGGAATTGTTGTAATAGCAATGAAATGTTCTTCTTTTTGCGTTCCGATTCGTCTTGTCCTCAGTACAATCTGTGATTTCCCGTAAGGGGGATTTCAGGTCATTATAATAAGAAAGGAAGGGATGAATGGACTGAGTTAGTGCGATAGGAAGGAAAAGTGATGTATTTCCCTTAATGACCTATTTCTGAGAACGTGGTTGCAAGTAAGCCACAGTAGATAAAGTAATAAAAATAGAGAAATTACTTGCTACCACGGATTTAGATGGGAATACGTTATGAAAATAAATCACTGATTCCTTCTATCAAACTGATAAGGTGAATGGAGTATTTTCCTTAAATATAATATGGAATATATATATTATTATGAATGAAGAATAATGGTTTACAACAGTAAATGGTTTAAAAAAGGGGAATGATAATCACCAATATAAATAAATAACATTAATGAAAATGTTGTATAATAGGTAGACTTGTACAAGGGACAAAGTAAAGATTATAACTTAGGTTATAATAAACTATTAAGGAAATAGGATAACAGGAAAAATGAGAAAAGGGACACTTAATTTGTAAATTAGGCAATTAGCAAATGGGGAAACTCAGATGTCGGTTGAGAATAGGGGAAAATATATGAAATATAAGAAGTTGTACTTAATTATAAATTAAGTAGTCTGTATACTTGAAAGTCCAAAACCCGCTGATAAGAATAACATGTTTAGACATGTCCTAGGGACAAAGGAAATTATAACACAGGTTATAATAAATGGGTAGAGAAACTTATTACTGGGCCTTAGTTAATAGAACTAAGTTAATAAGTAAACAATGATAAGTTGCAGTAACGGTGTAAAATGGAATTATGATTAAATAAGAAAGAATGAGGAAAACTTATGAAATAAGTTATATTTAATCATAAATAATAACTGACATGTTAATAGAATGCATGCGAATTGAGATATACTTAATTACATATTAAGTAGAACATGTTATTGTAATGATGAAGTTAAATAAGAATATAAAGGGTTGTGGATTATAAACCTTGGACCACAATCAAGAGAATAACATGTTGTGGGCTTATTAATAAACTTAAATGGGTTAAGTTATATACTGAAATTAATAAGAAAGAACTTGGTAACTTGATTTAGAATTCAATATGAATTGGAATAACCAAGTTAACTAGAAACCTGATGAGGTGAGGCAAGTGCGAAAAAGAATGTTTAGACATAGGGTCTAACAACATATTAAATTGAGGCACTTGAACAAGTCCACATGTTCGAGGGTGAATAACCTAACATGGTAGATCATCATGGTGTTATAAGGCATGAGGGGAGCGCAAATTCATCCGATTGTTCTAACGGCTCCGAAGGACTGGAAGGAGAAGCACGCGGCTTCCTGAGGAACGTAAGGTGCTCCTAGTAGCCCTCTGTGTGGTGACAGATAGTTTAGGCTGTGCTCGCGGAGGTCGGGTCTGCGCGTAACTACTAGGTGGGTGGGCCTTGACTGCAGAAGTAGCTATGCAGTTAGAATGTTGTGACGCAATGATACCAAGGTGATTCGGCAGTTGCCTCAACGGGGAGGCAAAGAGTCACGACAACAAGGATAGTAGATCGTCGGATACACGTCATCGAGAGCCAGTAGGATGCGAAAAGACTAGAGCTAAAACCAATAGACCATTTCACCTTTCACTATTGGGGTACTGATGGTTGAGGGAAGATGCCAAATGGATCTTTAGATTGTTTGTTATTAGGCGTAGTCGTTTAGCTCTTGTAGTCTTTACTAGTTGAGGGAGGGGCCAAGGTGGGGCCATAGCCACCATGAAAACAGACCTGAGGAATATCTGTATTTTGAGGCTCTTAAAGGCGGCCCTGTACAGATATGGAAAAGCTCCCAGCCGAGTTTCATGTTTCTTGTATCGCCCTGTCATGGAACTCGATGCACATTAGAGGACGTGCGATTGAGGCATTGAGCTACACTTTGAAGTACATACGTGGGAGAGTCTAGATACATGCATGTTTGCTCTAGGTGGTGTATCGTAGACTTGAGGGAACTACTCCAGTATGGAGTCTTACTCGATCAAAGATGGCAGTCCATAGGTTAACGTAACAATGTTATATAGGAACCGTACATCACTACGAGGTAAGATGAGGGATTGCGTATATTTTCGATGGTGTTACGATGGAGACCGTACGAGTGGGGTACCATGGGGTGTACGTTAATATTGGGGTTAGCTACATATATATTGTATTAGGTTAATCTACTGGGAAGTAAATGGGTACGACGTGTGTGTAAGTCTTGAGTGCTGTTAACCCAAGTAACCTAATAAATAAGAAAATATGATTGAACGGTATATGTATTGTTATCCAAAGTGTATAATTTAAATCCAGTCACTTGAACTTTTGTTTTGACCCTCCCTCTCCCCCCTCATAACATACTCACATGTTAGATTTGTGGCAGAATATGATAGCCTTGGATACTTGTAAGGTAGTATTATTAATACGGTTAGGCTATATTTTGACTATATTATATTTTATCCATTCCGCTGTGCGATATTTTCTAAGCTCTGACATGTTTTACGTCTCTGTCTTTTCTGTAGGATACCAGAGCAAACCAATTCGAGTTTCGATAGAATGGAATTTTGAGAAAAAAATCGGTATGTTGGAATTCGGGTTGTTACATCCGTTTACATACATCTTAAGTTATATGAGGTCATAATTTTCATATGCAAAATATCATGAAAAAGACACTTTCGCCCTTTTTCTTCTTCAATGCATAGATGCCATTAAAAGGGCTATTTGGAGCCCTCAAGAGATGTCAAAACACCAAATTCCAACCCCTTTGAAGTGTGAGCTTGAGGGTTATTTATAGTGTAGTGGTTAGGTGGGAGTATATAAGAGTGAGGGACCACACCAGAAATCTCGTATCCCATAGTGCCAACCATCAGAATATCAAACCCCTTTGTGCTCGTGCCCAGAAACTCGTAGCCCTCCCTAGGGTACGAATTTCGTACCCCGTTGGGTACATATTTCATACCCCGAGGGCCACAAAATTCATATCGCGCGGGGTACAAAAAATGCTGAAATAAGCATAGGGGGTCGAGGCCAATGGAGCTAGTGAATTTTTGGGGTTCGAGACGTTGCTTTGGCAGTGTTTGGAGGAGTGGCGAGGTTCCTGTCGGCTCGATCCCTCTTCATCTCCTTTCCTTTATTCCTTGGCGACACTTCAGGCTTTAACTTCACGCGATACTTTGAGTCGAGCGTGCCATCCGTAATTTTGGGAACTGGACCAAAAGGTCAGTTATCAATATCCATAGTGTTTGACTTCTCTGCTTGAGGGACACTGCTTGGGGACCCATACCTTCTAAAACTGACACAAAAAAACAAAATGTCCAAAGCAGTGGCAATTTGAGCACCTAGGAGGATCCCATTCGTACTCAATGGCTTTCCATATCAATTGATTATGTTTATTCAATATTGGAACATGCTTGGGAAAAGAAAATGAACTCGACACTTACACAAGCACTCGAGCATAAGAAATCTTTTTAATTACCTCCGTGAACCGATCTAATTTAATGGGATTGCCAAAAACAGACACAATCCTGCTTATGGCTTCTGCTGTCCAGTAGTGTAAGGGCAGTCTAGGAAGACGAAAACCATAGAAGAACAGTGTTTAGCATATCTTTACTCAGCTCCATTCCAATCGTCTACCTCTTCATCATTATTAATCTCTTAATATAATAATATGGACCCCCTTGCGCGTATGACCGTATCAAAATCCTCTTTTCTATCAAATTTAATAATGTTAAAACCATCGTCCTGAGAATAGATACTGAATTCTCCAGATGGTTTCCATACTTTGTGAATATATGCATTAAAATAAGGATAATATGGCGTGGCATCGACAACATAAATTGCTATAGAATTACCCATAGTTTACTACCTTCTTGAACTAATTCCATATTAATTTTACCACAGTTCATATTATCAATAGTCTTGGTGTCATAGTAAATGAGTGGAATGTCAACTAGAAGCTCGTTACCTTTGACGATGTCCTTCCAAGCTCGGCTGGTGGCTTGAGATTGTGGACATTTCTTTTCTGGATGAATCTGTTCCATCTGGGGAGGATTGGGCAATGGTAAGCATGGAACCTTCCCTGTAGAAGTCAAAAACCCAACTCTGTTTTTCTTCGTCATTTTGATATTCCTTCCATCTTCCAAGGTGGGAAATTCTCGGCTGTTAAACATTCCTTCCTCCACATCGGCTATAAGCTTTCCTTTCTAAGATGGTGTAAATCCAATAGACACCTTAGGGTTTTTCCAACTTTGATTTTTGCCCTTTTTTTTTGAAATAGCCATTTGAATTTTTTTTATTTCGGGTCTTGGACTTGTGAACCTTATGTTCATTCAGGGTTTATATTATTGATGCGCGTTTGAGTGAAGGAAACATCGGCGGACTTCATTTTTGTTGAAAAAGGAGAGGACGGTCGATTTGTAGAAGGAGGTTAGGGTTCGGATTGGGGATTGGTCGCAGGTCGGTGGAAGTGTTAGTCATTACTTGCGTGGAGGAGGACGGATTTGGTTGTTGATTGGGGTCAGGAGGGTCGAGGGAACTGTAGCAGGAGGAGCTGGAGTCGAAGGAGCTGGGAATGGGGGCTGAAAGGTCGGGAGCGATGGGGATTCACGTTGCCAGGCGAGTTGGTTCTCAGCTGCCATTTTTGCAAAATCGGTTCCAAATGTCATTTTTTCCCTTCTTTTTGCATAAACATGTAACAGCCCGCACCTCCGTTCACGCAAGATATTGTCCCCAACTTAGCCACCATAGAGGTGTGGGGTTTTGTTCCTCAAAAGGCATCGGCGTTAGTAAGATATGGACTCTAGTATAAGAGTACCCACTTCACACAGGCTTCCACGATGTAGGACTTAGGGGTGTTACATTCTCCCCTCCTATAGAGCCCAACGTCCCCGTTGGCTCACAAACACCTCACCCAAGCGCTGTGGTCCACATAGGAGCCACAATTCCGGCTGGGTATTGGCTCTGATACCAGTGTAACAGCCCGGATCTCCATTCACACAAGATATTGTCCCCAACTTAGCCACTGTACATGTGTGGGGTTTTGTTCCTCAAAAGACCTCGGCGTTAGTAAGAGATGGACTCTAGTATATAAGTACCCACTTCACACTGGCTTCCACGTTGAGGGACTTAGGGGTGTTACAAAACATGTCATCAGTGAAAAATTATTTATCCATTTCTGCATCCTTTAGTATATTGGGTACCTTTATGTGTGTATGTTAAAGTTTGGAGAATTCAGATCAATGAAATTATAGAGAAGTAATTGAAGAATTAAATGGAGAATTGATGTTTTGTATTATTTCAGAATATTGTACAAAGCAGTATATACATTTGTATTTATAAAAAAATGTAGGCAAAGTAAAGAAATGGGCTAAAGTTACCCAAGGCTCATATGTAATGTAATATAAACATAAAACTGTCTGCCTTTAGACTATCGGCTGCTCATTTTCTTATTTCCCCCTTTCAAACCTAGGGTTACGTTTTCGACTCTAGGTTTTCTTCTAAATGAAGATTTTAAGCTTCCAATCAGATAAATGTTCTCTTTCTTCTTAGGTCGAAGTCGATTCTTGTAATACTGTCTTAATTTTGCGATTACGTGAAGTTTAAGATAGGTCATTGAGAGAGTTGAGTCTTCGTGAGAGATGATGTTAAATTTTCTTCAACTTGGGCTTCTTTGGGAATTTAGTTGGGGATTCCTCGGTCTTTTATGCTTGAATCTTCAACTCATCTCTTAGCCTTGTGAAGCTATTGGCTGACTGTGCCTTGTTAAGGATATCGGCACACTGATGGTATGATGGTATATGATTAACTTGCAATTTACCTTCTTTAACTTGTTCTCGAACAAAATAAGTGTCGATTTGAATGTGTATTGTTCGAGCATGCTGTATTGGATTGTATGAAATGTAGATTGCACTTTGATTATCACACCATAGCGTTGCTTTAGTGTTGGTCAATAGTTTTAGCTCCTCTACCATTTATTTTAACCATATTACTTTTATTGTAGCACTTGTTATACTCCTGTATTCACCTTTGGCACTTGATTTGTAACACCCCGTATTTTCTGTGAACGTCAAAGTAACAAATCAAAGTATACTTAATTTTTAAAAGAAGAATTAAGGGAAACGGGTTACGCCATTGCATTCTTCTTGGAATTCTTCTTGAGATAGAGTTCGAGTTTGCGTAAATCGGACTCCGTATGAAGAAGTTATGGCACTTAGGAGTTTCAGGAATTTAAAATAAAAACCAGCCTGAATTCAAATTTAAAGTTTCGAAATTCAAATCACACACCCGGGCTGGGCAGGAAATTTCCCGCCCAGGACCTAGGTCGACCATGTGGTCGATCTAGGGGTCGACCTGGGTTGAACAGGTCGACCATGGGGTCGACTTGGGGGTCGACCTCCCCCCTTTTCCAGATCCATGGACAGATTCGTTTTTCTACATTTAGACGCCTGTTCTGACCAGATTCGTTGCTCCTAAGCTATTTAAACACCCCCAAACCTCACTTTCTCTCCACACAACTTCATTACGCCTATACTCTACCCTAATTCATATCAAAATAAACTAAGACGGGGTTTTGTTACTCAAGTCCTTCGTAGAAATCAAGTTTAGAATTCTAGTAGAGATTCAAAAGCTAATTCAACGACTTCAACAACTATTTCTAAGAATCATATCAAATCTAAATAAGAAGAACAAATAGTCTACTTCAAGGGAGAGCTATTCAGTTTCTAAATACAGATCACAGAATTCAAGATCCTTCTGTAATTTGTAAGTTCACGTTACTTTCAGAAATAAAAGTTAATAGTGATTCTGACATTGTAATAAATCTGGATATGAGATTATGCCTGGCTTTCTATATCCTTTGGATCTATCTCATTGATAATATTATGTCCGTTCTTTGTATCTTTTTTCCTTCTTCCCTTTTTGTTTTATAGCAGGCTACCGCGAGCCTGAGCCAGATCTCATAAGAGATGAACGTACGCTGGAAATAAAATTAGGCATAAATTATGATTTGGACATGACCAGTGCTAAAATTTGGGAAAAGTATTAAATTGTGTATAATTGGGCATAATTGAGTTGTAACTGATTTGAGCACACAACACATTCAAAACATAAAGTATTGGACATATGACTTGAGATTTGAGGCATAAAGTATTGGACATATGACTTGGGATTTGAGGCATAAAGTATTGGACGTATGAGTTGAGATTTGAGGCATAAAGTATTGGACATATGACTTGGGATTAGGGGCATAAATTGAACTGTAAATATAAAGCATAATACATGTTGTGGTCTAAGATCTAAAATTGGGACATATATATAAATATGATAGTTTATGATTTGGAAGAAGAAGATTAGGGTGTATAGTGATGTATGGCTTAGGCATGAAAACAAGATTTGCCTTTGTTTTGTAAGTCATTTACTTTTTAGATTTGAACATCTAAATCTAATTGTGACATGTAATAAAATGGATATGAGAATATGCCTGATGTAAGCTATCCTTTCATTAAAATCTGTGCTTGAGTATATATATCTTTGGGAATCATTTTTGACTATGAAACTGGTCCAATAATATCTGTCCTTGTTGTATATCGGAATTGTAATCCTTTTTAAGTTCATGATATAATTCTTATCTATATGCCTGCGGTGTATTCCTTGCAAAACTTGTCTTTTTAGTACATCAAGTTTATTGGACCAGTAATTCTTATCATCATATGACTATGCCTATTCTTACAATGTTCCTTCTTGCGTCTCCCCTTATATTATGAATCTTGAGTTGAATCTCAAATTATGTACGTTATGAATGCGGGGGAAATTGGGTGCAACATGAAATTGACATTATTTGGCATAATTTGGAACATGTAACATGGCATAACTGTTAAGATGCAATTTGACATGAATTATGGAATATGTAATTTGACATATTGAACCTAGAATTGGCATGAACGACAAAGTAGGAAGTTTGGCATATAAATCAAGTTTTGGGCAAAATTGTTATTGTTGCGAATTTGGGATAACTGGAGCATTAAATCTAGATTGGGTGTAAAATGTAACATGACTAGTTTTGGTGAATTTGGAAATTAGCATGAAAAATCTAGATTT
The DNA here is from genome assembly GCA_030737875.1 of Allium sativum. Taxonomy (NCBI): domain Eukaryota; kingdom Viridiplantae; phylum Streptophyta; class Magnoliopsida; order Asparagales; family Amaryllidaceae; genus Allium; species Allium sativum. The sequence continues at coordinate 865,493,028 of CM060922.1, forward strand.
GGGGTATACAGGGCAAATGTGTAGATTAAAGATGAACATGCCTAACCCGAGGTTTAATTGAGTTGTGGTTTAAAACTGCCCAGAACCGCCCGGCACATCCAGTAACCACAACAACACCTATCTAATGTGAGAGGTTAGTGCATCATGTCCAAGAAAAACCCAATGTTAGAATTGAGTTGCGGTGTAAAATTGCCCGGAACCGCCCGACACATCTAGTAACCAGAACAACACATATCTACTATGAGAGGTTGGTGCATTAATAGATCAATTAATGCTAATGAACAAGATGAATGAGTAGGGTTAAGTTCATAGGAACACTTAACCAATATAACATGGATGACTAGGGTTAAGTAATGAGAAACACTTAACCGATATGACAAGATGGATGACTAGGGTTAAGTTAATAGGAAACACTTAACCGGTATAGCATGATAAATGGAAAGGGTTAAGTTAACACTTAACCAATATAACTTGATTTATGGAAGGGTTAAGTTAACACAAGAAGGCAACACTTAACCAAAGTAATATGACAAGTAGGTGGGTTAAGTTAACTTGAATTGATTGAAGATACTTAACCAATACAACATGATGAACACGTGGGGTTAAGTTAACAAGAAACACTTAACCGATATAACTTAATGAACGAACGGGGTTAAGTTAATAGGAAACACTTAACCAACATGACACGATGAATGGGTGGGTTAAGTTAACATGAATGGACAACACTTAACCAATATGACATAATGTGCGGGAGGGTTAAGTACATATCGGGTTGGTGGGTAATATCAGTACATATAGGCCCACACAACTTAACCGTTAAAAAACATGCTAGAATCGGTGGGAGGGTTAAGTACAGTTTATGTAGGTAGGTAATATTTGTATATATAAGCCCACAAACTTAACCAGCAGGAAACCCTAGTAACGGGGACCCATTTCAGTAGTATCACACATAGATGTATCATGGTACCCTAAAACTAGGCAGGGTGGGGCACGATTACTGGGCTGATTATAAGCGGTCAAAACAGCGGCAGGGGTGCATCAGTGTAGGTTCCAACGGTTTATGGGCATGCACGTACTCCGAAGTGGAAAAAATCAGGCACTGAGTATCAGTAGTTATACACTGTGCATCTTGAATCGTGTCGGGTCGCTATCATAAGGATTGATACACCTTATGGTGGGACCAGCACATGATATCTGCACGCAAGAGAGGGCCGATTGACACAGACACTTGGAACATGAATACAAGTAAGGGACCTGGTCGATAGGGTAGTAAAGGTACATCAAACATGTTCATGGCAATTAGGCAGATTGAGATGGAATCCTCACGATAGATGTACACCTGAAGGCTACCACAATTGCGGGGATTGGGAGCACATCATCATTTTTTACAGATTACTAGTTGGGACACCACTTAGGGTGGTGCAGAGATAGGTATAGAAATCAGAATAACAAGTAGTAGCGAGGCATAGAAAGAGTAGAAGCGCATTCAGTTTATCTTGCCTTATCATACCTTATGCTTATCCTCTATTATCATGTTATCCCTGTTATCACGGTATTTTCTTATATTCAGTTTATTCATGTCATGATGCTTTTGCTTGTTTATATGCTGAAAGTCACTGAACTTACCAGACTTATGTCTGACCTAGTTTTGTTTTGCCTCTTTTCTTCCGTTCCCCCCCCCGGTTCACAGGGAGGAAATGTTACCACTTAGCTCAGTTGTCTTTCCAAGCTCGAAGATAGTTGATGTATTTCTTTGGACTCTCTCTTCCACTGCTATGGCTGGTTCATACTTTATTGGGGAATATCATTGTTGTTTTTATGCTTCTTTTATATTTCCAAGTTTTTAGATCAAGACAGAAGTTCTATATATTATTTTTAAGTATGATTGAGCCAGTTGTTGTAAATGCTTAACTAAATTAAGTTGTTTATAAAATGACTTTATTTTCCGCTGCTTTATTTGTCTATCGTGTAATTTATCTGCACCTTTTACCTATAATGCTCCACCGAAGTTAAGGCATTCCCTTTGTGAGTGACCTTAACGGAGGTGGAGTGTTTCACTTGGTATCAGAGCTGAAGGTTACCGGATCAGATAAAAGATTAGAAAAAAAAATATTTTCATAAAGGTTTTAAAAGAAGCATTTTCAAAAGAAAAGTTTTGTTTTAAAGCCATATTCCCCAAAGCCATATGCACTATCTTTTGATCCTCTGTTTGAATTCCCTGTTTCCTTCTTTCTTGAGTCTCTGGGGCTCCTGTCTTTCTAGGAGGTAACCTCATCGTGACATTGTAACACCCCGTATTTTCTGAGAATATTAAAATAACAAATTAAAGAATAATTTATTTGAAAAAGAGGAATGAGAAAAGAATGATGTTTAGCATTGTTCTAAGGTTTGTAAGCAAAAGACTTAGTAGCTCATTTGGTTAGAACATGAGACTTGCATACAAGAGGTACAGAGTTTGATCCCCGCCAGCGCCATATTTTTGTTTTAGGGGAATGGGTAAAAAGTGGCTTACTGTGAACGCAGTTCAAAAAGTATTTTAGTGTGAAAATGGTTAATTATGAAGAAGTTATTAAGCCATGAAGTTTGTATGCATATGATAGAAATATATATATATATATAGACATATATAAAAATTAAATAAATAAATATTCAAAAAAAGTTCAAAACAGCGAATGGGGATTAGCCAAACCGCACCATTTTTGGAGTCGACCCAAGCCCCACTGGGTTGACTAGAGGTTAATCCAGGGTGTTTAGCTGCCGACCCTTGGCTCGATTCTCCCTATGGGCTGATATGGCATCTGAGTGATCCAGATCAGTTCTAGGGTTAATCCTAAGGCCTAAATAACTTCCTACACCTATATATACACCCTAAGACCTAACCCTAATTCATAAATATTATCTATGACACCATTATGCTGTCAAATTCTCTCTTAAGCCCTAGCCACCGCCTCTAAATCAAATCTCAAGTGTTCAACTTCAACTCAAATTAAAGATTAGAGCTTCTACAACAATTCAAGAAGATAAATCAGCAACACCGCAACGTTTCTACACCAATTTCAGTGCATAATTCTATTCTTTAACCACGAAAGGTGAGTATGGTGATTTTCACAATATAATGGGATTAAAAGTAACATGATGAAGTTGTAAAGAGGATTTATATGTATGTATGTAATTTAAATCTCATCCAAGTCTTCACCTTTTTGATTCATGTCATCATATGCCTATGTTTCTATGTAAAGTTCATACCTTTATCAGTTTATTCATGTCGAATCTGTCATTATGTCTCTATGCCAGTTTACATGCCCCTTTATTTCATGATGTTTTGTTAATTCCAATTTTCTGTGATTTGATTCTCTCTTCTTATCCCTATTCCTTTTATTTTTGGATCTAGGCTACCTTCGAGCCTATGTTAAAAATACGCGCAAATGCAAATACGTGGGAACGATGGGAATATGTGAAATATGGAAAATCGGATATTATTGGATATTTTGGATAATTGGATAATATGTGAAATTGGCATATTTGGGTATGAATTACATGGAATTGATGAAATTGCCTATAATTGTAAATTTGTAATTAAGGCTAATTAATATGTAATTAGTGACAATTTGGAATAGGCAATATTATACATGATTATATGTTTGATTGGATATACATGACATGAAAATTGGGTATGGGTGAAATACGATTATTATTAAACCTTTGACACGAGGTTAGGCGCAATTGTGGCGTAAGACTGCCCGGAATCGCACGGCAAATCCAGCTGCCACAATTGGACGTCTAATGTGAGAGGTCAAAGAAATGAATTGTAGGCGCAACGGTTAATGACACGAGTTTAGACCCGGTTTGTGGCGTAAGACTGCCCGGAACCGCCCGGTAAATCCAGCTGCCGCAAAGCGTTCGGTCTAATGTGGGAGGTCATGCACCGCTCGTCATAAGGAATGAATTAAGGAATACTAACCATAATAAGACGTGGGTATGGTTAGAGGGTTAAGTGGGGTGACATGTAAATTATGACACGTAAATATGGACTTAACCGGTATAAGATAAGACATGTAAATTATGACATGTAAGTATGGACTTAACCATAGCATGTGTAAGACATGGACATTTAAATTAAAATGGTTAAGTGGGAGAAAAACCTAGTGGGGACCAAGCATAGGTGGGAGGCTTGTGTCGGATGGGGGACCCGTTTCAACCAGTAACCCGTTTGAGTATCTAATTGGGCCCGGTACTCGGCCGAGGTTGGGGCACAATTACTAGACTTGAATGTAAGAGGTCAAAAAGTGAATAGCGGTGGCAACGCGAGTCCAACGGGTTCATGTGCGTGCATGGGTCCGGGTTGTTAGGAAAGACGTTGTTTCATCGTGTAGGTATGGCCATGCGTTTTATGTTGGTATCGGGGTTGCCACTTTGGGGAGTGACACACCCCACTGTGGGGCCAGCACGGGTGCCTACGGGGTTTAGGGAGCCGATCAAATGGGTATGGTAAGGGTACCTTAGCGGTGTTAGGAGCAAGCCGGCACCTACGATAGCAGCTAGGTACAAGTAACCACCAAGTTTGTCATGTGGGTACAGTTAGTGGGAAGGGATCAACCTTTAGTAAATAGAGACTAGTAGATGTGCGGTGTAATTAAGTAATGTGGTGTAACTTAGAAAAAGCGCGGTGTAACTAAATACATGTTGGTTGAGTTGGATAGTCCTTTGGGTGCTTGTCTGATGTTGACTTCGGTCTTCGTGGTTAGTACTTGGAGGGTTGTTCGCTTAGCCAAGGTGTTGGATTGTCTTAGTACTTAGGAACGGAATCATCTTGTCCATCCTTTTTATCTACCTTATCTATGTTACAGCCATATCATGATGCCTATTTATGTCTTGATCATTTACCTTACCTATTATTTGTTAAAATTACTGGACTCGCCAGACTTTATGTCTGACCGTTTTTTTTTCACCTCTTTTCTTTCCTTTCCCCCTCATGTTTATAAGGAGGGAATACTACAGCTTAGTGCAAATTTCTTTCAGTTGCTTGAAGAGAGTAGATGTATCGCTTTGGATTCTCTCATCTTTATGGCTTTGCTTTTGCTCACTGCGGATTTACGCATTTGTGTTATTTAAGTATTTGCTTCTTTATGTACTTTGAAGTTTTTGGAAAAGACAATTGATCCTGTTGTAATGGTTTTTGGAGACTACTTATGTAAGCTTGTTTTGAAGTTATGATGCTATGAAATAAGTTTTATCTTCCGCTGTGTTTTATTTATTTATTCTTGTAATTTATCTGTTCTATACTACTATAACGCTTCATGACATTAATGCATTCCCTTTGTGAGTGACATTAATGGCCATGGGGTGTTACACGTGGTATCAGAGCTATGGTTACAAGAACAGATAAAAAGTTTTGAAAAGTGTTTTCAAAAGTATTATTTTCATAGAAAGTAGTTTCAAAAACTTATTTGAAAGAAGCTATTTTCAAGGAAAGTTTACTTTAAAGAGCATAATCCCCGCAAGCCATACATCTCTCTTTCGCTTCCCTTGTTTTGAAACTCTTTCCTTTTCTTTTTAGCATGTCTGGAGCATCTGAGATACCAGAGGGTGTTCATGTACCCAGTTGGTTTCGTCAATATCTCGAGGCTAGGGCCGCTGCCGCGAGTCCGGCCGACGTTCCTCCTCCTCCTCCTCCCCCAGCTCCAGTCATTCCTCCGCGTTGAGATGCTTTCTCCAAGATATGTAAAGACTTCCGTTCGATGGGTGTAAAACCTTTTAGTGGGTCTGAAATGTTCGTTGAAGCTAGAAATTGGTTGAAAGAAGTGGAGGATCTGTTTGGCATTTTCGATTTGGACGATTGTAAGAAGGTCCAATTGGCTGCTTGGTTGATGAAGGACGAAGCTTCGTTTTGGTGGGAGGTTACTAATGGAGAGCCTGCTGTAGAGACGTGGGTAGATTTTAGGGGAAGGTTTGAGTTGAAATTCCTTTCTCAAGCCGAGGAGAGTATGTGCATGGAGAGGTTCTTAACATTGAAGCAGAAAAACTTGACGGTGAAGGAGTATGTGACCGAATTTAATAAGTTGGCGAGATTTGGGCTAGAGTTGGTGAATACGCCTCACAAGAAGGCCTTGAGGTTTGCAAAGGGCCTAAATGAACCGCTTCACAGTTTGGCTATGTTCCACATTTCAATGGTGGCTACGTATGAAAAGCTTATTGATATGGCATGCATGCATGAAGAAGAGAAGGGTGTAAGTACTTTTAGGTCGCAAGATAAGAAGGAGGATCCAAAGAAATCCCAACAACAAAAGAAAGGTGGTAAAGAAAAGAGGAAGTGTCACAACTATGGGATACCCGGCCATTTGAAGAAAGACTGTAGGAAGAAGAAGAAGTTCGCTTGTTATCATTGTGGTGATCCAGGTCATGCTGGCAAGGACTGTCCTATGAAGCAAGGGCAGAGGGCAGGTTCTACTTCGGGAGGGCAGGTTCATGCTCTCATGGCTCCGGGGCAGGAAGAAGTTAGAAAAATTTCTGTTGAAAGTTTGATTTTCTTGTTTGATCATCCTGTCCGCACTTTATTCGATTCTGGCGCATCACATTCGTTTATCTCTACATCATTAGTTGAAACACTGCACTTAAATATTAGTCTCATTGTGGATCCCATTATAGTCTCAAATCCTATTGGTGGGTCGGCTCATTTATCCATGGTTTGTAGGGATTTGAGATTGTCTATCTTAGGCGTTGGTTTTGAATGTAATGCTTTTGTGCTTGGTTTCATGGGCTATGGGTTGATTCTAGGGATGGATTGGCTAGCCAGACATGGTGCCATCCTAGATTGTGAACGAAAGGTAGTAAAATTGTTGACTCGTAGTGGAAAGACCCTTGATATTTCTTGTGACCCTAGAGGATCGGTGATGCTTAGTTATCTTGAGTCACTTGACGCATCCAATGATGATTTACATTCTGTTCATATAGTCCGTGAATATGTTGATGTCTACGATGAGGTGAGGGGTCTACCCCCAAAACGTGAGATAGACTTTCGTATTTATCTTGTAGACAATGCAAAATTCGTATCTCTGCCAATACGTACATGGCTCCTCATGAGAGGAGGGAACTCAATAAGCAAGTAGGGGAGTTGCTTGAGAAGGGGTTCATAAGACGTAGTATATCGGAGTGGGGTGCTCCAGTAGTATTTGCCACGAAGGCGGATGGGTCCCTTAGATTTTGTGTGGACTATAGAGAACTTAATAAGCTTACTAAGAAGAACAAGCACCCATTACGGAGGATTGACGATCTCTTCGATCAGTTAGTTGGCACCTCAGTGTTTTTGCAGTTGGACTTAGCCACTGGTTTCCATCAGTTGAGAGTGGCTGAGGATAGCATAGACAAGACTGCCTTTAGGACTCCGGATGGTTTCTATGAGTGGCTTGTGATGCCCTTCGGTTTGACAAACGCCCCCACATACTTTGTTGACTTGATGAGTAGGGTGTTTTGGGAGTACCTTAATAAATTCGTGGTGGTCTTGGTGGATGACATCTTCATCTTTTCTAAGAACGAGGAAGAGCATGCCCTACATCTTAGGGAAGTGTTGGAGATCCTTCGAGCGCATAACCTTAAAGCTAAATTTTCTAAATGTCAATTATGGAGGAAGGAAGTGCGATTCTTAGGGCACGTGGTTCCCAAAGAAGGGATAGCTGTGGATCCCGCGAAGGTGGTGGCCATCCAAGATTGGAAGGTCCCTAAAAATGCTACTGAGGTGAGGAGTTTCATGGGGTTGGCTGGCTACTATAGGAAATTTATCAAGGACTTCGCAAAGATATCAGCCCCATTGACACGCTTGACGAAGAGGAACCTAGTTTTTACGTGGGACATAGATTGTGATGATGCGTTCCAATGTTTAAAAAGAGCTTTGATCACAGCCCCAGTCTTAGTGTTGCCAGATGGGAGTAAGCCATTTACCGTTTATGTCGATGCTTATGGGACAGGACTAGGCGCAGTCTTAATGCAAGAGGGGAGGGTAATAGCCTATGGAGGAAGGCAGTTGAGAGTGCATGAGAGAAATTACCCTACACATGACCTAGAGTTGGCCGCTATTGTTTTCGAGCTTAAGTCTTGGCGCCATTTTCTTCTTGGCGAGAAATTCGAATTGTTTACATACCACAAATCGCTAAAATACTTGTTCTCTCAGAAGGACTTGAACTTAAGGCAGCAAAAGGGGATGGAATTCTTAGCGTCCTACGATTTCGAGATAGCATATACCCCTGGCAAGGGTAACGTGGTGGCAGACGCCTTAAGTACGAAAAGGTTGTCCTTGAGTCTGTTGTTTGTTGAGCGGCGAAGCTTAGAGTTTATCTCTACGTTTGACTTTAGACCTTCCATTGACTTTGTACCCGGTCTGCTAGCATCCTTAGAGGTCAGACTGATGCTTTTGGGACGGATTGGTGAGGCACAGCGAGATGACTCACAATTGGTTGAGTTATTAGAGAAGCTGATAAGGGGGGAGTCATCGAGCCATCTCAGTAGGTATACCCTAGATGATAAGGGTTGGTTACGTAGGGATGGTAGACTTTGTGTACCATGAGACGAGAACTTGAGGAAGACCATTCTTGATGATGCACATCGTTCGAAGATGACCATTCATCCCGGCGGGGACAAGATGTACATGGACATGAGACGAGTTTACTTTTGGGCCGGTATGAAGAGGGATGTGCCGAGTTTGTCGCTAGATGCTTGGTGTGCCAACAAGTAAAAGCAAAGAAAAAGAAACCGGTGGGTTTCTTCACCCATTGGAGGTCCCACAATGGAAGTGGGAGAGTGTCTCGATGGACTTTGTTGATGGGTTACCAAGATCAAGGAAGGGTAATACGAGGATTTGGGTCGTGGTAGACAGATTTACTAAGAGCGCCCATTTCATTCTCGTGAAGAGTAAGAGGACTTCTCCATGGTTAGCCTCCGTATACATTCGAGAGATAGTTCGTTTGCACGGTGTTCCTTCTAGCATAGTGAGCGATCGCGATCCTATCTTTGTTAGCGAGTTTTGGAACAACTTGCTTAGAGAGGTGGAAATAAAGCGTGATGCGACGATTCGACGAGCTCCTACATGCATTCTTGGGTCAGAGATTAAGAAGTTGAGGAATCGAGAGGTCAAGCTAGTCAAAGTGCAATGGGGAGATGATGAGAGCGACGCTACTTGGGAGACGGAAGAGAAGATGCGTTCATTGTACCCTTTTCTTTTCGAGGGTATGTCTTTTAATTTCTCCTTTATCGCTTAGCTTGTACTTATTCTATCTTTAGTATGTCCTCTCACTAGTATTTTTGACCTTTAGATAGGGTAGTCCAATGGTTGAAACATGTGTTTGAGACATGTTATGTATGGTGGATGCATGTGGATGCAAGTGTTTTCTAGTGGTTGCTCTTGGATGCATATACACACACTTTAGGCACTAGATCGGCTCAGTCACTTTTATATTGCATATTGCATATAAATGGATGTATTTAGTAAAATGAATGCACGTTGAATGTGTGTATCATATGGATGTTGCATTTAAATGAATGGTTGTGCACATATGTAGTAATGATATGTATAGGGTTCTTTGCATACATGATGGATACATGGCACTATCATTATTTGCATTAAGGAGGTCGACTAAATCAGTAGACCGCCTGATTTTGCATTAGTATACGGACATATACACACACTATGCATATGTACATGAAAAGCATTAGAAATCTTTTAAGGACCATGGTTGCTAGTGGTTGATGGTTGAGTAGATGGATGATTGGATGGTAGGATACGTTCTTCTTGACTTAGAGATTTCGAGGATGAAATCCTTTAAGTAGGGGAGAATGTAACACCCCGTATTTTCTGAGAATATTAAAATAACAAATTAAAGAATAATTTATTTGAAAAAGAGGAATGAGAAAAGAATGATGTTTAGCATTGTTCTAAGGTTTGTAAGCAAAAGACTTAGTAGCTCATTTGGTTAGAATATGTGACTTGCATACAAGAGGTACAGAGTTCGATCCCCGCCAGCGCCATATTTTTGTTTTAGGGGAATGGCTGAAAATTGGCTTAGTGTGAACACAGTTCAAAAAGTGTTTTAGTGTGAAAATGGTTAATTATGAAGAAGAAGTTATTAAGCCATGAAGTTTGTATGCATATGAGAGAAATATATATATATATAGATATATATAAAAATTAAATAAATAAATATTCAAAAAAAAGTTCAAAATAGCGAATCGGGAGGGGGAATAGCCGAACCGCACCATTTTTGGAGTCGACCCAAGCCCTGTTGGGTCGACTAGAGGTTAATCCAGAGTGTTTAGCTGCCAACCCGTAGCCCGATTCGCTCTAAGGGCTGATATGGCATCTGAGTGGTCCGGATCAGTTCTAGGGTTAATCCTAAGGCCTAAATAACTTCCTACACTTATAAATACACCCTAAGGCCTAACTCTAATTCATAAATATTATCTATGAAACCATTATGCTGTCAAATTCTCTCTTAAACTGTAACACCCCACCTCCGCTAGGGACACTCACAAAGGGAATGCACTAGTTTTGGTGGAGTATTATCAAGGTAAACATACACAGAGATATCACAAGGCAGAACATAAATAAAGAAGCAGTAGAAATTAAAAACCAAATTTCATTACGTTCAAGAAAAGAGTCAAAACCTCATATATCCAAAGTACAAATTATTCCATTACATCAAGTTCTAAATAAAGAAGCACAAACTGAAGATAAAAAAAGTAAATTATTCCCCAAAATAGCAGAAGTGCAGCCATAGCATAGCTCAAGACCAAACCGTACATGAGCTGACAGAAAGCAAGCTAAATCCAAGCAAAGAGCTAGTGTTTCCTCCCTGAGAACCTGGGGGGGGGGAACGAAAGAAAAAGAGGCGAAAGAAAAAGGGTCAGTCATAAAGACTGGTAAGCCCTAGTGACTTTCAGTATAAAAACTAGAAAAGTTAACAAGACATGAGTAAATGGAAAGTAAACATAGGGATGATAATAAGCCCGGCAAGATAACTAAGACAACGAGATAAATCAAGTCTAGCATTGTAACACCCCACCTCCGCTAGGGTCACTCACAAAGGGAATGCACTAGTTTTGGTGGAGTATTATCTAGGTAAACATAGACAGAAATATCACAAGGCAGAACATAAATAAAGCAGCGGTAGAAATTAAAAACCAAATTTTTATTACTTTCAAGAAAAGAGTCAAAACCCCATATATCCAAGGTACAAATTATTCCATTACATCAAGTTCCAAATAAAGAAGCATAAACATAAGATAACAAAAGTAAATTATTCCCCATAAATAGCAGAAGCAGCCATAGCATAGCTCAAGACCAAACCGTACATGAGCTGTCAGAAAGCAAGCTAAATCCAAGCTAAGAGCTAGTGTTTCCTCCCTGAGAACCTGGGGGAAAACGAAAGAAAAAGAGGCGAAAGGAAAAAGGGTCAGTCATAAGACTGGTAAGCCCTAGTGGCTTTCAGTATAAAAACTTGTAAAGGTAGTATGACATGTGAAAACTGGAATTAAACAAAAGGATGATAACAGGACTGATATGATAATTAAGATAACAAGATAAGTCAAGTCTAGGATCGCATATTCAAGGTTCGCTGCACCAACTGTACTAGTGTTCTAACCCATGTCAAGTATTAATCATGAAATGATCCCTTGGCCCAGTATCATGAAGTGACCCATTACGGGGTCCTACGGTACGATCTACTAATTGATCGGCTCCCTACAAGTTCTAGCTCGTCATGTGTTTGTGTCATACGGCCCTATCCTGAAATGTAGTTACCTGTGCTAGGTCCACCATAGGGTGTATCAAGCCCTATGGTGGAAACCACCGACACGAATCAAGCACGCACAGTGTAAATCTACGGGTGCCCAATGCCTGCTTTTTCAACTCCGGACTGCGTGCACGACCATAGTCCGCTTGAACCTACAATGGCGCACCTACTCAGCCGTCGTTCTGGTCGCTTCAATCAGCCCCGTAATCGTGCCCCACCCTGCCTAGTCCCAGGGTATCGTGATACATCCAAGTGGGTTACTGCTGAAAACGACCGCGTAACTAGGGTTTCTAATGGGTTAAGTGTTGTCATTCAAATTCGTGACTTAACCCTACCCAAATCATGTATCAAGTTGGTTAAGTGTGTTCAAGCGGTTCATGACTTAACCCTATCAAATCATCGTGTCAAGTTGGTTAAGTATATTCAAGTGGTTCATGACTTAACCCTATCATGTGGCATTAATTCATTAATGCATCTCAACCTCTCACATTAGACTAACTGTTGTGGTCACTGGATTTGTCGGGCGGTTCCGGGCAGATTTACACCACAACATAGTCTAACCTCGGGTTTTTCGTGCGATATGACCAACTACCCACATTGGATCCTATTGTTTGCAGTCACTGGATTTGTCGGGCAGTTCCGGGCAGATTTACACTGCAAACTCAACCCAACCTCGAGTTGGCCATTTTCAAGTTTATCTAATTGTTATGCCCGCATTCAAGTTTTCATGTCAAAATTCGTGTCGAGTTTTCATGTCATGTTTCATGTCAAATCGTGTCAAGTTCATGTCCATATCCAGGTTCAAGTTATAACAACATTCAAGTTCAAAGTCAATTCATGTTTTACCTAGTCTACTCACATCGTATTCCCATCGCACGTAAGCTCGAATCGGTAAAAATAAATCTAATTAGGGAATAACATAAAAAGGGACGGGTATAAGGTGGCAGAAGTGATTACTAGCATAGCATGGTATGACTTGAGATAAATGATTATAACATTACTGGTATATAGAATATTGGCCTCAAACATAAAGATTCCAAATCTAGCAAAATAAGGTACTAGACAAGATAACAGTTGTCATAAGGTGATGGTATAGTCATGGTAACGATTGACATAAGATGATAGTATAGTCATGGTAACGATTGACATAAGGTGATAGTCATAAACTTGTGACTAATATTAGATTCAACATGATAATATGAGGGGTTTTTCTTTTTGATTTACAACATGAATAGGGCCCAAATCAATGTCATAGTAATATATCCAAGAGTCAAGATCCATGATGAACAAGAATGGATGTAAAACAGTCATCATACATAGGTCCAATTTCAATTTACAACATATTCATATTACATTTACAGTTTAAATCTAAAAATAACTAGGGCTTACAGATCGTGGTTCGAGAATTATAAAAAGAGAGTCGATGTTGAATCTTTATATGCTTAGTCAAGTCCTAACAGAAATCCCCAAATCAGCAACATAGTTTCGACGTGGAAGAAGTAGTCCCTTTCTCTAACTTTTCAACCAGAATTAGAGCAGCATAAGGTCAGAAAGAATTTTGTGTAGAGAGACTAGTGTTAGGGGCTGTATATATAGGGTCAGGTCAACGAATGTAGACAGAAATGAGGCCAGAAACATCAAAGTGAATCCAGCTTCAAAAGTGGACTCGGCCACCAGGTCGACCCCCAGGTCGACGCTATGGTCGACCTGGTCCTGGGCAGGTCGACTACATAGTCGACCCCCAGGTCGACCTGGTCCTGGGCGGGAAATTTCCCGCCCAGTCCATTCTGAGGTTTGAAATTCGAAATTTGAATTCGAATTCTGAGTTGTCTTGAACTTGAAAACTTTTGAAAACTTCGAAAGGTCATAACTTGGTCATACAGACTCCGTTTTTCGAAAACTCGGACTCATTTCCAAGCAGAATTTCGAGACGAACGCAATGGCATAACCCGTTTCCCTTGATTCTTATTTTAAAAATTAATTCTGCCTTGATTTATTGTTATTACACGTTATAAAAATACGGGTTGTTACATTCTCCCCTCCTTAAAGGATTTCGTCCCCGAAATCTTTAAGTTAGTCAGGATGTGTCCTACCATCCATCATCCATCTACTCAAAGCATCATCCACAGGCAACCATTGTCCTTAAAATATTTCTAGTGCTATATGAACATATGCAGAAAGTGTGTGTATATGTACTTATCTAATGCAAAAGATTAGGCGGTTACTGATTCAGTAAACCTCCTTAATGCAAAATATGTTAGTGTAATGAATCCAACATGTATGCAAATTCCTAACATAGTTTATAATCTTTACATGAGTGCACAAACATTCATTCATATGCAACATCCAAGTGATAACATAACAAGTTTCATCCATGTACGAGTATAAGCACTCATGCATATGCAACATGAAAATGTGACTGAGCCGATCTAGTGCCTAACGTGTGTCATGCATCCACTAGAAACCACTTGCAACCATTTGCAAACATCAACCATAACATGTTTCAATCACATGTTTACATCCATATGGTTCTACCTAAGGTTCTCAAGATAAGATCGAGAAGATAACAAGACAAACGTAGATAGTAGAAGCATGATACGAAAAGGTTTTCAAGTTTATAGGAAAAAGAGATCTAGAATGTACCCTAAAAAAGAAATGGGTATAGCGCGCGTATCTTCTCTTTGGTTTCCCAAGTTCCGTCTTGTTGGGCTTCACTCCACTGCACTTTAAATAACTTGACTTCTCGATTCCTTAGCTTCTTAATCTCCGTTCCTAAGATACGAATCGGAACTCGCCTCAATGTTGCTTCTTTTTCCACTTCTACATCTTCAAGGATGCTTGGCTCAACCACTTCGGCCGACTCATGCAAGCACTTTCGGAGATGCGAGACGTGAAAGACATTGTGTACTCCAGTCAGTTTCTCGGGTAAGTCTACCCTATAGGCCATCCGTCCAATCCTTTCAGTGATAGGGAACGGTCCTACGAACCTTGGTGCTAGCTTTCCAACTGCTCCAAAATGAACTACATTGTGTAACGGAGAAACTTTTATAAAGACCATATCTCCGACTTCGAACTCTAGGTCTGTCCTTCTCTGGTCCGCATAAGATTTCTGTCTATCTTGGGCCGTTTTCATCCGTCTTCGTATCAACTCAATCTTCTCAGAAGTGTCCTTTATCATGTCGGGCCCAAGTATAAGTCTGTCTGTCGTCTCCCACCAACAAGTTGGCGATTTGCACGGTCTTCCATACAGGGCTTCGAACGGTGCAATTCCGCTAGCTTGGTAACTGTTATTATATGCAAACTCCACGACAGGAAGATGGTCTTCCAAAATACCACCAAAGTAAAGAATGCATAGCCTCAGGAGATCTTCTAGTACTCTATTTACCCTTTCGGTTTGTCCATCCGTCTGTGGGTGATAGGCCGTGCTTAAATTCAGTTGTGTACCCATTTCTTCTTGCAGACTATTCCAAAACTGGCTAGTGAAAATCGGGTCACGATCACTAACTATACTAGAAGGAACTCCATGCAACTGTGTTGTCTCTCGAAGGTAAATAGACGCTAGCCCTGATGCGGTCCTCTTGCTTTTCACCGGAATGAAGTGAGCACTTTTCGTGAGTTTATCAACTATGACCCATATGCTGGTATTTCCCTTTCTTGACCTAGGCATTCCATTCAGGAAATCCATCGAGATACTCTCCCATTTCCATTGCGGAACCTCCAAAGGATGTAATAGCCTACCAGGCTTCTTCGACTCGGCCTTTACTTGTTGGCACACCATGCACTTCGAAACGAACTCTGCCACATCCTTTTTCATTCCAGCCCAGAAGAAAATGCGTTTCATATCCCTGTACATCTTATCCCCTCCGGGATGTATAGTCATCTTCGAGTGATGCGCCTCTTCGAGAATTTTCCTTACTAGGTCTCCCACTTGTGGGGCACATAGCCTTCCATCGCGCCTTAGCCATCCCTTGTCATCTATGGCATACCTACTGAGGTGACTTGACGTCTCACCACTAATCAGCTTGTCCATGATTTTGACTATCTGTGGGTCTTCCTTCTGTGAAGTCCCTACTTGATCTAGAAGTGTAGGTCTTAACTCAAGAGATGCAAACGTAGCAGTCAATGACTCAACAGCAGGTGTAAAATCAAAGGTTGCTATAAAATCAAGGCTTTTCCTTTCAACAAACAAGGGGCTCAAAGTCAACCTTTTTCTACTTAGCGCGTCCTCCACCACGTTACCCTTGCCAGGGGTATAAGCTATATCGAAGTCATATGATGCCAAGAACTCCATCCACCGATGTTGTCTCATATTCAAATCTTTCTGTGAGAAGAGGTACTTAAGCGATTTGTGGTCGGTATACAGCTCGAACCTCTCCCCTAGAAGATAATGGCGCCAAGCTTTAAGTGCAAAAACAATCGCGGCCAACTCCAAATCATGAGTGGGATAGTTTTTCTCATGAACTTTAAGTTGTCTGCCCCCATAGCATATTACTCTTCCCTCTTGCATTAGGACAGCGCCTAATCCCGTGCCGCACGCATCTGTGTACACATTAAACATCTTACCTCCATCGGGTAATGCCAAAACTGGAGCTATGGTGAGGGCTCTCTTGAGTCTCTGAAAAGTAGCATCACACTCTATGTCCCATGCAAAAGCTAGGTTCTTCTTTGTTAACTTAGTAAGAGGGGCTGAAATCTTAGAGAAGTCCTTAATGAACTTCCTGTAGTAGCCCGCCAAACCGAGAAAGCTCCTCACCTCCATTGCATTCTTAGGAATTTTCCAGTCCTGTACCGCAACTACCTTTGCGGGGTCCATGGCTATGCCTTGCTTAGAAACTACATGTCCAAGGAACCGAACTTCCTTCCTCCAAAAATGGCATTTGGAGAACTTAGCCTTTAACTGGTGTGCTCTAAGTGTTTCCATGACTTCCTTGAGATGTCTAGCATGCTCTTCTTCATCTTTTGAGAAGATCAAAATATCATCCATGAAAACTACCACAAACTTGTTAAGGAACTCCCGAAGCACCCTATTCATCAAATCCACAAAGTATGCGGGTGCATTTGTTAACCCAAACGGCATGACGAGCCATTCGAAGAACCCATCTGGAGTCCTAAACGCAGTTTTGTCAATGCTATCCTCAGCCACTCTAAGCTGATGGAATCTTGTGGCTAGATCGAGTTGAGAGAAAACAGATGCTCCCACAAGCTGGTCAAACAAATCGTCGATTCTTGGTAGTAGGTGCCTATTCTTCTTTGTTAGCTTATTTAACTCACGATAATCTACGCATAGGCGAAGCGATCCATCCGCCTTAGTAGCGAATACCAATGGAGCACCCCATTCAGAAATGCTTTGTCTTATGAAATTTTTCTCAAGCAACTCGTTAACTTGTTTACTGAGCTCTCTTCTTTCTCGCGGGGCCATGTGCCTAACGGGCAATGAAACTGGCTTGGAATTATCAACAAGATAAATTCGGAAGTCTATCTCGCGTTTTGGAGGTAACCCCCTTACTTCATCAAAGACATCTGGATATTCTCGGACCACTCTTACAGATTACAAATTATCGTCGGACGTGCCAAGGGATTCAAGATAACACAACATGACCAGACCCTTAGGGCTATAAGAAATTTCTAGGGTATTACCAAGGCGAGTCATGAGCTTCACTACCCTTCGTTCACAATCAAGAATGGCTCCATAATCGGACAGCCAATCCATACCTAAGATCAAACTGTATCCCATAAATCCGAGAACATAAGCATTACACGTGAATTCTACGCTTAAGATAAAGATCCTCAAATCCACACACATCATAGATAAATGGGCGGAGCCCACAATTGGATTTGAAACTATAACGGGATCCTCAACCAGACTAGTACTTAGGTGCAGATTTTCAACAATATCAGAAGAAATAAAAGTATGCGATGCGCCAGAGTCAAATAAGGTTCGAACAGGAAAGTCAGAAATGTAAACAAGGCTTTCTACGGAAATATTACTACCTCGGTCAAGAGCTGGAGTGGTGTTGAGAGCATGCAACTGCCCTCCAGAAGGTCCTGCTCGCTGGGTATGCCCTTGCCCCTGCCCTTGCTTCTTAGGGCAGTCCTTGCTGATGTGTCCAGTATTTCCACAATGAAAGCATTCACCCAACTTCCTCTTCTTCTTTCTACATTCTTTAGCTAGATGTCCAGTAATACCACAGAAGTTGCACTTCCTCGTCTCACGTGGTTTGTTGTTGCTCTTGTTATTCTTGTTATTCTTGTTGCCCCCCTTCTTGGAGTCAAATTATTCTGAGTCTCATTAGGCTTAACCTCCTTCTTGCTATTCTTGTCTTCCTCATGAAGTAGAGCCATATCCACCAAGCTTTCAAAGGTCGCCCCCATGGGTATATGAGTTATGGCCAAGCTGTGTAGTGGCTCGTTCAATCCTCGAGCAAAGCATACAGCCTTTTTCTGGGCTGTGTTGACCAAATCCAAACCGAACCGAGCAAGCTGATTAAACTTATTCACGTACTCCCTAACAGACATGTCCCCTTGCTAGAGTGATAGGAACCTCTCCATCTGAAGGTTCTCTTCTGCTGACGATAAGAATTTAAGCCCAAACCTCTCTCTAAAGTCTGCCCAAATCTCAATTGGCCTGGTAGCGTTCGTGACTTCCCACCAAAATGCAGCTTCCTCTTTCAACAACCATGCTGCCAACTGAACTTTACTATGGTCCTCCATATCAAAGATAATAAACAAGTCTTCAGTCTCCTTTAGCCAGTTCCATGCCTCAACAAAGGTTTCAGTTCCAACGAAGTTCTTGTCGCCCATTGCTTTAAAGTCTTTGCATATTTTGGCAAAGGCGGTACCAGGAGGAGGAGGAACCGCGGCCACTGGGGAGGAGGAGGAGGGATGTCTGTCGGGACCGCGCCATTGGCCCTGGCTTCTAAGTACCTTTGGAACCATCCAGGCACGGGTATTCCCTCAGGCAAGTTAAGATCAGCCATGCTGAAAAACGAAAAGAAAAAGATTCAAACGAGGAAACAAAGGAAAGTGCTAATGGCTTTTGGGGAATAGCCTTTTTAAACATAAAACTTTTCTTGAAAAATGCTTCTTTATAAATGGTTTTGAAAATAGTTTCAGAAGGTTTTTAAAACTTTTTCCCAGCCTGGTAACCTACTACTCTGATACCAAATGTAACACCCCACCTCCGCTAGGGTCACTTACAAAGGGAATGCACTAGTTTATGTGGAGTATTATCTAGGTAAACATACATAGAGATATCACAAGGCAGAACATAAATAAAGCAGCGGTAGAAATTTAAAACCAAATTTTTATTACTTTCAAGAAAAGAGTCAAAACCCCATATATCCAAGGTACAAATTATTCCATTACATCAAGTTCCAAATAAAGAAGCATAAACTTAAGATAACAAAAGTAAATTATTCCTCATAAATAGCAGAAGCAGCCATAGCATAGCTCAAAACCAAACCGTACATGAGCTGTCAGAAAGCAAGCTAAATCCAAGCTAAGAGCTAGTGTTTCCTCCCTGAGAACCTAGGGGAAAACGAAAGAAAAAGAGGCGAAAGGAAAAAGGGTCAGTCATAAGACTGGTAAGCCCAAGTGACTTTCAGTATAAAAACTAGTAAAGGTAGTATGACCTGGAATTAAACATAAGGATGATAACAGGACTGATATGATAATTAAGATAACAAGATAAGTCAAGTCTAGTATCGCATATTCAAGGTTCGTTGCACCAACTGTACTAGTGTTCTAACCCATGTCAAGTATTAATCATGAAATGATCCCTTGGCCCAGTATCATGAAGTGACCCATTACGGGGTTCTACGGTACGATCTACTAATCTATCGGCTCCCTACAAGTTCTAACTCGTCATGAGTCTGTGTCATACGGCCCTATCCTGAAATGTAGTTACCTGTGCTAGGTCCACCATAGGGTGTATCAAGCCCTATGGTGCCAACCACCGACACGAATCAAGCACGCACAGTGTAAATCTACGGGTGCCCAATGCCTGCTTTTTCAACTTCGGACTACGTGCACGACCATAGTCCGCCTGAACCTACAATGGCGCACCTACTCAGCCGTCGTTCTGGTCATTTACAATCAGCCCAGTAATCGTGCCCTACCCTGCCTTGTCCCAGGGTATCGTGATACATCCAAGTGGGTTACTGCTGAAAAGGACCGTGTAACTAGGGTTTCTAATGGGTTAAGTGTTGTCATTCAAATTCGTGACTTAACCCTATCCAAATCATGTATCAAGTTGGTTAAGTGTGTTCAAGCGGTTCATGACTTAACCCTATCAAATCATCGTGTCAAGTTGGTTAAGTATATTCAAGTGGTTTATGACTTAACCTTATCATGTGGCATTAATTCATTAATGCACCCCAACCTCTCACATTAGACTAACTGTTGTGGTCACTGGATTTGCCGGGCGGTTCCGGGCAGATTTACACCACAACATAGTCTAACCTCGGGTTTTTCGTGCGATATGACCAACTACCCACATTGGATCCTATTGTTTGCAGTCACTGGATTTGCCGGGCAGTTCCGGCCAGATTTACACTGCAAACTCAACTCAACCTCGAGTTGGCCATTTTCAAGTTTATCTAATTGTCATGCCCACATTCAAGTTTTCTTGTCAAAATTCATGTCGAGTTTTCATGTCATGTTTCATGTCAAATCGTGTCAAGTTCATGTCCATATCCAAGTTCAAGTTATAACAACGTTCAAGTTCAAAGTCAATTCATGCTTACCTAGTCTACCCAAATCGTATTCCCATCGCACGTAAGCTCGAATCGATACAAATAAATCTAATTAGGGAATAACATAAAAAAAGGACGGGTATAAGGTGGTAGAAGTGATTACTAGCATAGCATGGTATGACTTGAGATAAATGATTATAACATTACTGGTATATGGAATATTGGCCTCAAACATAAAGATTCCAAATCTAGTAAAATAAGGTACTAGTCAAGATAACAGTTGTCATAAGGTGATAGTATAGTCATGGTAACGATTGACATAAGGTGATAGTATATTCATGGTAACGATTGACATAAGGTGATAGTCATAAACTTGTGACTAATAGAAGATTCAACATGATAATATGAGGGGTTTTTCCTTTTGATTTACAACATGAATAGGCCCCAAATCAATGTCATAGTAATATATCCAAGTGTCAAGTTCCAAGATGAATAAGAATGGATGTAAAACAGTCATCGTACATAGGTCCAATTTCAATTTACAACATATTCATATTACATTTACAGTTTAAATCTAAAAATAACCGGGGCTTACAGATCATGGTTCGAGAATTAGAAAAAGAGAGTCGATGTTGAATCTTTATATGCTTAGTCAAGTCCTAACAGAAATCCCCAAATCAGCAACGTAGTTTCGACGTGGAAGAAGTAGTCCCTTTCTCTAACTTTTCAACCAGAATTAGAGCAGCATAAGGTCATAAAGAATTTGTGTAGAGAGACTAGTGTTAGGGGCTGTATATATAGGGTCAGGTCAACGAATGTAGACAGAAACGAGGCCAGAAACATCAGAGTGAATCCAGCTTCAAAAGTGGACTCGGCCACCAGGTCGACACTATGGTCGACCTGGTCCTGGGCAGGTCGACTACATAGTTGACCCCCAGGACGACCTGGTCCTGGGCGGGAAATTTCCCGCCCAGTCCATTCTGATGTTTGAAATTCGAAATTTGAATTCGAATTCTGGGCTGTCTTGAACTTGAAAACTTCGGAAAACTTCGAAAGGTCATAAATTGGTCATATGGACTCCGATTTTCGAAAACTCAGACTCGTTTCCAAGCAGAATTTCAAGACGAACGCAATGGCGTAACCCGTTTCCCTTGATTCTTTTTTAAAAAATTAATTCTGCCTTGATTTATGGTTATTACACGTTATAAAAATACGGGTTGTTACAAGCATCGCATATTCAAGATTCGCTGCACCAACTGTACTAGTATTCTAACCCATGTCAAGTATTAACCATGAAATGATCCCTTGGCCCAATATCATGAAATGACCCATTACGGGGTCCTACGGTACGATCTACTAATCGATCGGCTCCCTACAAGTTCTAGCTCGTCATGTGTTTGTGTCATACGGCCCAATCACGAAATGTAGTCACTTGTGCTAGGTCCACCATAGGGTGTATCAAGCCCTAGGGTGCCAACCACCGACACGAATCAAGCACGCACAGTGTAAATCTACTGCTGCCCAATGCCTGCTTTTTCAACTCCGGACTACGTGCACGACCATAGTCCGCCTGAACCTACAATGGCGCACCTACTCAGCCGTCGTTCTGGTCGCTTACAATCAGCCAAGTAATCGTGCCCCACCTTACCTAGTCCCAGGGTATCGTGATACATCTAAGTGGGTTACTGCTGAAAAGGACCGCGTAACTTGGGTTTCTAATGGGTTAAGTGTTGTCATTCAAATTCGTGACTTAACCCTGCCCAAACCATGTATCAAGTTGGTTAAGTGTGTTCAAGCGGCTCATGACTTAACCCTACCAAATCATCATGTCAAATTGGTTAAGTATATTCAAGTGGTTCATGACTTAACCCTATCCTATAGCATAAATTCATTAATGCACCCCAACCTCTCATATTAGACTAGTTGTTGTGGTCACTGGATTTGCCGGGCGGTTCCGGGCAGATTTACACCACAACATAGTCTAACCTCGGGTTTTAGGTGCGATATGACCAACTACCCACATTGGATCCTATTGTTTGCAGTCACTGGATTCGCCGGGCTGTTCCGGGAAGATTTACACTGCAAACTCAACCCAACCTCGAGTTGGCCAATTTCAAGTTTATTCTAAGTGTCATGTCCAGGTTCAAGTTTCGAGTCTAAATTCATGTCAAGTTTTCATGTCATGTTTCATGTCAAATCGTGTCAAGTTCATGTCCATATCCAGGTTCAAGTTATAACAATGTTCACGTTTCAAGTTTATAGTAAATTCAGGTTTGCCTAAACTACCCTAATCGTATTCCCATTGCACGTGAATTCGAATCGATACAAACAAATCTAATTAGGGAATAACATAGAAAGAACGGGCATAAGGTGGCTGTTGGCTAGCTTTTTGACCAAGCCACCAAGGTTCACACACAAGAAGAAAATATGAAGCTTCACGCCTCTAGTCCATGAAAACCAGATCGTGGTCATTTCATCCTATCGGATCGCAGCGCCCCATCGGGTCGCCTCGCCCCTACTCGATCTGATCCATACTTGCTAGCTTGATTCGATCCGAGCTCCAAGAGCCAGAAAATAAAGGCTATGACCAACTCTTCCACGATCAGATAATACAGGATCTCGCGACACCTGTCCACAACTGTCATATTGACCAATTCTCCATCAAGATACGAACCAGTACGAGGTCCTCGGGATGTGTGCCACGTATGACCGCGATCCGTCTGAAGAAATCAGCTATAAATAGCCTAGAACTTAACATTTTTAAGGATCTTTGGCAATTGAGAGATCCGACTCCACCATTATCATATCTCCATTGTTTCTACTTAGAGTTACTTTGAAATTATAGAGAGAATCATAATTGTTAGAGCGAGATTGAGTGAAACCATTTGATTGTACTTACATTCAGCATATAATCAACTACATATAAAGTGGACGTAGGCTCGTTAACGCCGAACCACTATAAATTTCGTGTGTTTTCCTGCTTTTTCTTTATATTGTAGTTATAATTCTTCGTAGATCAGAACAGCTTTGGTGTTGGACCCAATTTTGGATCTAACATTTTGGTGCTTTCACTGAGAACGAATTTTTAGCACATTGGATTGTTGTTCCGTTGTTTGGATACTCAAGTCCGAAAAAGACAGTCCAAAATCCCACTATCTCAGTTTTTGAAGATTTCAGTGAAATTCAGATATCATGGCTGGAAAGAAATATAAAGATGCACGAGCATCGCAGGCCAAAGAGGCTACAAACGAGGCGATTGAAGAGAGTGTGCACGAGCAGTTCGAGGAAGAGCCCACGGATCGCGTTGCGCAAGGGGCGATCGCGATCGATGGAGGAGCCACGAACCAATCCACTGAAGGGGTGACCACTAGATCGCGTGACCTCGCCACGAACCCACCTGCGCCTATCACCACGACCCGATCCCAGGGGGGCGCGACGAGCCATCGACGGCAGGGGGAGAACCGATCCGATAAGAGAACCACCACTCAAGCCGGGAAGGAACCTATGTCCCGCTCTGCTCACGCTGGCACATCTGCTCGACCTGGAACAAGCTCTTTACGTATAAGAGAGAATGTTGATGACCAATTTGACCCTTCTGCCCCGGCTACTAAAGGGGATCTCTCTCGCATTATTGACATGTGGGAGAGATTATTTGACGAGTTAGCTGCTCAGCGGCAAGAGAGTTCGGTATTGCGACAGAATCTGACTGCTATGGACATGCGAATTGACGACCTCATAAGGCAAAGGGTTTCCTCACCAACCTGTCTTCCTTCCCCAAAACACACATCCTCGTCTGAGGAGCCCCGGAGGAACCGACGTTGGCCTCCACTAGAAAGAGCTGAGAACATAGAGCAACTTCGATCCCGGGGAGAAGAAGTGCTTAACCAGGGAACTAGCAATCGTAACTTGAATGAACCTGCTTTACCGCTGAGGAATGGAAATGTGGTTGACCCTGCTCAGAATCAACCCAATCCCCCCGCTCGTCGCGTAGTTGACCTCAGCAACAGGGGGCAAGGAAGCTCCGCCCGAATCCCAGACTTTGTAGTTGCACGTCAAAGAAATGCTGAAGAAGCCCTTCGGGCAAGAAGTGTCGATACTGAGTCCACCTTGACCCGGGCAGATGTTTAAGCAATGATCAGGGAAAACATAATAGCTAGCCGAGGGTATAGGGATGAAGATTGGGGAATAGATCGCAGTCATACGCCTTTTACTGATGATATATTGGAGGTCACATTCCCGAGACGTTTTAATATGCCGACAACGAATCGCTATGCAGGCAAATCTGACCCAATACAGCATCTGATGCGATACTCCTGGTCCATGAATGCCGCCGCAGCAACAGACGAGATAAAGTGTAAGGCATTCCCTATATTTCTGGAAGATATGGCATTAGTGTGGTTTACCCGCTTGCCAGCCCGGTCAATATCCAGTTCCAGGGAATTGAGTGAGAAGTTCGTGAACCAATTCCGCCTTCACGCTCAGAGATCTAAGAATGTAATTAGCTGTCTCTTATTAAGCAACGGCCAGACGAAAGCTTGAGATCGTACTTGGATCGTTTTAATTTAGCAGTCACAGAAGTTAAAGATCCGCATGACCAAACTGTGTTAATGGCCTTAATTGACGGTGTCGATAAGGATACCGAGTTTGGAAGATATTTAGCCGGCAAACCACCTCCAACCAGAGAAATATTTTATGAAAAAGCTAATGTCCGTTTACGATAGGAAGAGATATATGCTAATCGAAAAAGGAAGGCTACTGATAAGGACGATATTCAGAGCAATGTGGCCATCAAGCAGACAGGAGATAGCTCAGGAAAGGTTGAAGTCAATGTTGGGAATAAAAATCAAGGAAATGGTCGCCAACCGGGAAACAATAATAGCAATAATCAGAAGAGAAACCGAGGAAATGATTCCCAGAGAAGATCTCGACCCAGGCCATTTGAGAGTTTCACACCGTTAAATGATACATTGGAAAATATCTTCCTGGACACCTATAACGTCCTTCCATATAAAAGGCCTCCTCCGAGACAGTCGACAGACAAAGAGCGTGAAACCGGAAAGTTCTGTCTGTTTCACCAAATCCATGGTCATTCCACAAATGAATGCCGCCATTTGAGAGACCTGGTTGAGAGGCTTCTCTGAGAAGGAAAACTCGATGAGTATAAGGTCACACCCAGAGACAGAGGGCAAGCCGCATCTGCCCCAAAAAAAATCAAAACCAGAATCAGAGCCAGCCTACTCCCCGGCTGACTGCTCAGCAAAATGGGAAGAACATTGTCATTAACACCATAGTAGGAGAGCTTCATCTGGCCGGGCATAGCTTTAGGGCAATGGACCAGTATGTCAACGCAGCTAAACAACCCCTCATGGCAGGAGAAGGCAGTAACCCTGAGGACATTGCTCCAGCCAAACAACAGAAGACAATGACCGATGACATCATATTTCATGACAGGGATAGCGTCGGCGTTCACTCCCCGACCGAAGATCCATTAGTAATCACATCCGCAATTGGTCCAGCCATAGTCCATAAAGTTTTGGTAGATAACGGAAGCTCGGTCAACATTTTGTTCAAGAAAACGTTCGACCAAATGAAATTTGAGCCGAAGGACTTAAAACCATGCGAAGGGTGGATACGTGGATTCAATGGAGCATCCACTGCTCCAATGGGATATGTAGAGTTGTCGGTAACCCTTGGGGAGGGGGAGCGCCAGAGAGTAAGAATCCTTCCTTTTGTGGTTCTGCACGTCGAATCCCCATATAACGCATTTCTAGGCCGACCGGCCTTAGCAAAGTTCAGAGATTGTATAGCCCCTTGGTGTTTATTAATGAAGTTCCCAACTGAAGCTGGCATAGGTACAATAAGAGGAGATCAAGTTGTGGCTCGAGCATGCTACATTGCAGAGTTGAAGATGCTCCGTAAAGGAAAAGATGTAGAAACCAAAGATGCTTCCTCCCCGGCAAGGGAGGAAACGTTATAGCAACTAAAGAAAATAACCATGGGAGAGTCGCCCAGAGAACTGCCCGAGGACATAGATCCCAGAGAGGACGAAGAGCCTGGGGGCAGAATGGCGACTCCCAATGAGACAACTGTGGATATTCCGATCGATGATGGAGACCCAGAGAAGGTCATGAAGATTGGATCCCAGTTAGACCCTATTCGAGCCGGAGAGCTAACGGATTTTTTGAAAGCCAATTTAGATGTATTCGCTTGGACCCACTCGGACATGTGTGGGATATCTCCTTCGATCATGAGTCATTCGTTGAGCATCAACCCAAAGCATCCTCCTGTCAAACAGAAAAGGCGAATGCTTGGCCCAGAGAGGTCGGCTGCTTTGAAAGAGGAAGTTGAGAAATTGAGAAGTAATGGGTTCATTAGAGACTCAACATATCCAGATTGGATTTCCAACCTAGTCTTGGTAAAAAAGGATAATGGAAAGTGGCATACCTGTATTGATTTCTCGGACCTGAATAATTCTTGCCCAAAGGACAGTTTTTCGTTGCCAAGAATTGACCAGCTGGTGGATTCGACAGCTGGCCATGAACTCCTCTCTTTCATGGATGCTTATTCGGGGTACAATCAGATCCCTATGCACGTCCCCGATCAAGAACATACAAGCTTCATTACAGATTTAGGATTGTATTGCTATGTAGTGATGCCATTTGGCTTGAAAAACGTCGGTGCTACATATCAGCAATTGGTTAATAGGATGTTTTATAACCGGATTGGGAAGACGATGGAGGTGTATGTCGATGACATGTTAGTGAAATCCAAACGATCATCCGACCATACTACCGATTTAGCAGAAATGTTTGAAATTCTCCGCAAGTATGGAATGAAATTGAACCCTTTGAAATGTTCATTTGGGGTAGCATCAGGAATTTTTTTAGGGTTTATCGTCAATTCGCGTGGGATCGAGATTAACCCAGATCAGATCGCAGAAATCCGAAATATTCAGAAACCTAGACAGATTAAAGATGTGCAAAGCCTCGCAGGGAAAGTAGCAGCATTGAGTAGATTTATCTCCAAAGCTACAGATAAACGTATCCCCTTTTTTGAATTAATAAAGCGAGGAAAGCGCAACTTCGAATGGACCCCTGATTGTGTTGAAGCATTCCAGAATCTCTTGAATCATTTAGAAAAAACCCCGATTTTGTCTAAACCCGTAGATCATGAAGAATTATTCGTATATTTGGCGGTGTCATCCAATGCGGTCAGTTCGGCTTTGGTCAGAGAAGAGGATAAGGTGCAAAGACTAGTATATTATGTTAGTAAGAAGTTGGCGGCAGCTGAACGAAATTATCCAAGGATAGAAAAGCTTGCGTACAGTTTGTTGATTACATCGAGGAAGCTTCGCCACTATTTTCAAGCTCACCCGATTACTATATATATTGATCACCCGTTAAGACAAGTTCTTCAAAGGCCAGAGACTTCGGGACGATTACTTAAGTGGAACATTGAACTGAGTCAGTTCGATTTGAATTTTCAACCCCGGCGATCAATAAGGGGGCAAGTGCTGGCAGACTTCATAACAAAGTTTACCATCCCAGAAGATGGCACGATGAGCAAAGAAGTCGATCCTCCAAGGCTACTCCTCGACCCCAGCGCCTGGAAATTGTTCACTGACGGAGCAAAGAACGATAGACGATCTGGTGCCGGAGGGGTGCTCAAAACTCCAGAACAACGGTCGATATACTATGCTCTCAGATTGGAGTTCCACGCCACTAACAACTCAGAGTACGAAGCCCTGATTGCTGGTTTGAAACTAGCAAAGGAGTTGAAGATTACGAAGTTAGACATCTTTTGCGACTCCAAAATAGTTGTGAACCAGGTCATAGGAAAATTCCAGGCCAAAAGTCCTAGGCTGATATCATATTTAGAAAAAGTGAAAAAGTTGCTAGGTGGTTTTGACCATCACACCATATCCCATATTCCTCGAACAGAGAACCAAAAAGCAGATAAATTGGCTAAAATGGCCAGTTCTGATGGTCCTGAAAATACAGAATTGGTCCCGATGGAGGTCTTACAGTCACCTAGTATAGATAAGATGGAAGTTGATCTGGTACTAGATGTTGAACCTGAAAGGGAGTCGTGGATGACCCCTTTGAAGAATTTCCTAATGTATGGAACGCTCCCTGCGAAGAAAAGTGAGAGGCGTGCAATAATTCGGAAGGCCTCTCGGTATGTGTTGCAAGAGGGAGTCCTGTATAGACAAGAATTTTCGATGCCCCACCTCCGGTGTATTGCCCATAGTGATATTCAACGCGTATTGCAAGAAGTACATGAGGGCGATTGTGGAGATCACACGGGAGGCCAAACATTGGCAAAGAAAATAATATGATATGGTTATTTCTAGCCAACCGTAAATAAGGATGCGGCCAAATACACGCGACGTTGTGACGCTTGCCAGAGATTTTCTAAGATCCATAGGGCCCCATCAAGCCAGCTGAAGATGGTGACGAGTCCGTGTCCTTTTGCCATGTGGGGAATCGATATCATTGGAAGTCTCCCCATAGCGAAAGGCGGAGCAAAGTTCGCTATCGTGACCGTGGATTATTTTACCAAATGGGTAGAAGCAGAACCATTAACCACAATAACAACCAAGCGAGTAATCAGCTTCGTTGTTAGAAACATTATATGTCGATTTAGAATCCCAAGAATCATCATAACGGATAATGGAACTCAGTTTGACAGCACCGAATTCAGAGATTTTTGCCAGAAATACCACATTGAGAAAAGGTACACCTCCGTGGCATATCCGCAGGCAAACGACCAAGTAGATGCCGCAAATAAAACGATTAAATCTATCCTGAAGAAGAGGTTGAAGCGGGTCAAGGCCATGTGGGTCGATGAATTGCCCTTTGCATTATGGGCTTATAGAACGACCTATAAATCGGCAACGGGCCATACGCCGTTTTCCCTCGCCTTTGGAACTGAAGCGGTCATCCCGGTCGAGTTAGAAGTACCTTCTCACCGAGTCACCTATTATGACCCGATGACCAACAATGAGTTGCTCCTTGAATCCTTGGACATGATCGAAGAGAAGGGGGACGAAGCTGATTTACGTGCCTTAAGACATAAGCAGCAGATAGCTCAATATTACAACAAGAAAGTCCGAGCATGAACCTTTGAACCCGGAGACTTGGTTCTAAAACGTATCTTCCCATGCTCAGAGCATATGGGTCCGAAATGGGAAGGACCATATTCCATCCTGCGAAGACTTGATAATGGAACCTTCAAGCTAGCAACCATAGATGGAGATGAAATCCCCAGAGTGTGGAATGCCCAGCATTTGCGGCCTTACCTGACGTAAAATCGTCAGTTTCATTCTTTTGTTTTTAGGACCATGTAAAAAGGCACGACTTGCCTAGAATAGTCTTGTTACTTGAACAAAAGATTATAAAGTGGACGTAGGTCATGATTCGACCGAACCATTATAAAATATCGTGTGTCATTTACCTTTATTGCACCGTTACCTATTTGCCTTACCTCGATTAATATAAATCATTGTTGTTTTTTGAGTCTGTCACAGATTATGCAGCAACATTGGAACATCCAACGCATTTTTCCACGAGATGAAAGTGGAACCATAATTGAGGACCACAAGGTGCGGCAAAGTAAATCACTCCACGGCCAAACTCTAACTCCCCAGAATCAGGAGAGAGTATAAAGGACACGAAGATGACGTCCGCAAGGCGTGAAGGTGCACCATGATAAAACCGCCTTGCCACCACTCTAACCTGCTGAAGGATCGGGAGAGTATAAAGGCACCAGAGATTTAGCGCCCCCAGAATTTATGTCCCGCTGAAGGATCGGAGAGCAGACCTAGAACGAGCTCGAACTCTAACCCACTGAAGGATCGGGAGAGTACAAAATTGTTAGAAATTTAGCGCTAAAAGAATCTTTACCCCTCACCTTTCATAAGGGGCAACACACATGACTCTAATCAATCATTAATAAGCCCTAGCCAGGCATCATATTAAATGATTGATTGGGGGCATATACACGTACATCACATCTCTGCACAGAAATTTTAAAATTTTGCTAATGCGATTCATGAATTAGTTTTCGATTAGTTATGGTTTAAATATTCGTGGCTAATGTAGTAAATTAAAATTGCAGGTTCGTAGGTCTAGCTCTCCTTTTTATGTGATTAATTTGTCCTGAACGGAAACTATTATTCGTATCATGACAAGGATGAAAGTCAAGGTCGACCAGGACGAATCATCCCCCATGCCGTTATGTTGGCTACTCAGGAAGTTGCACAGAGATGCAAGGAACTTGGAATCACTGCATTGCATATAAATTTAAAGGCAACAAAAATCTATTTTTATTTACTAAGATGCAGGGATACAAGATATGATAGCTAAACAAAAGTAAGGGCCATTCTCACAACTACATTTTCTGGCCAGTGGAAAGTCTAAAAATCCTAAGAACAAAATATGAACTAATATCTGCATCCTACTCATGCTTGGGGGTTATTTTGGCTTCTTGCTCTTCTTCTGCTTCCCCGACTCCTCCTTGTCAACATCCGAACGATCACCTTTTTTCCTCTTTTTCTTATCAACAAGAGGCTCTAGCAAAGAACTAGAGGATTGAGAGGCTAGTTGTGAAGTTATTGATCGAGAGGAAAATCTTATGACCAACCCAGTTTTGGGATCGATTTCAGAGATAGGGGGCACATATACTGGGTCTTGTTCCCCTTTCATAAGGAGCAACTGCCTCTCCTCCTCAGCCCGTTGATCAGCCAAGGTTTCACCACCAATCTTGATTTCGTATGTAATAACAACATCATCCTCTTCATCCCCGTGACCACCTTCCGTATCCTTCAGAGCAGCAATGACCTCGGCATCTGCAAGAACATCAGTGCTGGGTACCACAGATGCCATGGTTACCTTTTCACCACCCTCAGTTCGCTTTGAAGTCTCAGAAATTTCAGCATCAGTGCCTAAGGGGATATCAACTTTCTCTGCCTTTGCTTTCTTTTTTTCCCCTTTTCTCGGTCAATGTATCACCTGTATTACAAGAGGCACATGTTAGTAACTCAGTGGACTGCTCCGCAGAACGGCGAAAAGTCATAACTGCTTTGGCAAATTGCGGGGAAAATATGGATATACCTTCAGCTGATATTTCATCTAAATTTGCAGCAGAAACTCCGACAGCCGGAGGAGTTGAGCATAAGGGAATTAACGGATCGTCGGGATTATATTCCTCGACTTCGGGGGCCTTGAGTTCCGTCGCTGAACTCGAGCCCTCGTCAAGTTTGCTCTTGCCTTTGGCCTCAGTCTTCTCCCTTTCTACCTCTTCTCGGATTAGGCGTCTCCCCTCCTCCAAATCCTCAGGTTCTTTTCCTTTGAGGAGTCTCTACATTAGCTGGCCTTCATCAATCTCACTGACCTTCAATCGCTGCTTTTCATCCTCGACAATTGCATCCCATATGTTGGCGAGAGTAACGTGATAGTCTGGGATCCAAGAAATGTTTCGAGTTTTGATGACTTGGCCTAAGAAGTCGAATATCAACTCCCCGAAACCTTCTATTTCTTTTTCGACTTCGGCAAGCTTGTCAGCAGTGGTGGAAGCTGATTCAAGAATGTTGTTAGCATTAGTCTTGGCAAGAACAGCTTGCCCTTCCGCTTGAACGAGTTGGTCACTCGAGACCTCTTTTTCTTTCTCGGCAGCCGTAAGACTGTTTTTCATTTCCGCTCTTTCCTTCTCCCAAGCAGCCTTCTCAGCATCAAAATGACTCTGCGCTGTCCTCAAATCAGCGTTGGCCACTCTAAGATCATCTATTTCCTTTTTCAAAGATAATCGTTCATGGCTGTTAGAATCCAGCTCGCTACGAAAACGCTTCCTGGCTTCCTCTAATTCTGTCTTGTAGTTCTCTGCGTCTCGCTGAGCTAAAGCCAGTTGAGCCTGTGCATCCTCCAGTTCCTTTTCCATTTTGCTCCTGGCTCTTTCATTATTCTCAATTCTCACTTTGGATCCGGCCGCATTCGTTTCTAGCTCACAGATGGCATTCGAAAGGTTAACGGCGTGTTTTTTCATTACCTCGTACTATTTGGCTACATGGCACACATATCCTATCACCTCAGTATCACAGTCCCTGGGAACCGGCTCAAGATCCGGTACAAACGTCATCCTCTCAAAGAAAATGTCGGGGAATTCTTTGCGTAAGTGCGCCAATCTAGCCTTATTCTCAAGGCAATGGGTAGCATCTCGCGCAATGAGACTGTCAGAGTCATGATCGTCAGGAGAGACCAGAGTTTCTTTTCCTTTCTTCGCAATCTTGTCCTCGTCTTTATTTTTGTCCTCTGACTCGCGATGTTTCTTGGAAGATTGGATGTGAGAGGGCGTACTTTTTGGAGGGGTTAAGTCCCTAGGAAGTTGCTTACCCCCAGCCGGTGGCAATGGACGATTGTGAGGTTTCCCGGGACCATACCTGGAAGGAGATCGAGATCGTGTAGGATAAGCTTGAGGAGGGTCGCGAGGCCGACAACTGTCCCTTCCCCAACTATCGCTGCGAGCAGGATTTGGATGAAGACTAGGTGTGCCTTCACGAAGAGAGCGATAAGAGTAAGATCGTTTGCGAGACATCTTTCCTGCAAAAGAAACAAGTACATATTAAAACCTTGAATACCGTTGGTATAAAAGTGTGGGGTCAGACAGTGCATGTGATTTGTGCATCCCATATAATTCCCCCTAACAGACCAAGGCCCGAAGTTAGGCTCGTCTGGGTAGTCTCTCGTTCTTCAACTGGAACAGTTGTTTCCTCAGAGATAGGAAAAAATGGCTCCCCTTCGAAGTCTTCCTATGTATATACATCGTCGGGTATAGGAATCTTGCTCAATTCTTTAAATAACTGCTCCTCTGTTAAATCATCGGGAGCGGCAGGCTCAACCGGTAGAGAAGCCCTTGAGGGGGAACCCCTCGGAGAGGCTGGGATTTCCTTAGACTCGTCAGCACGGGCCTCATCTCCTCTGTATACATTTAAATCTTCATCGTCCTGGTTAATTATCAGCGAAGGACTCTTATGAAGTTTAGTTGTCTCTGCTGCTTGTGACGTTCCTTCTCCCTCGGTCGGGGGCACATATTTGTAGGGTTTGCCACCCGCGCCAAGTCCAAATCTTATATCCAGAAGGCGGTGCTTGTGAAGATTCTTGTCATTAATATATTTCTTGATCTTTAGGAAGTCGAATTTGCTTTCCAGAAGAAGGGATAGTCGATTACTATACACCGAGCCTTCCGTCTTTGGAAAGGTGTGATCTGCATAGAGAAAAGAAGCATGTTAGCGCTTCGATTTATTAAACAGGTTATTCATTCAAAGGTTTAAAATTTACTTGATTTAAGCCATCTTCTTACACACCCAGCCTGTCTCTTTATATAGAACCAATCGGCCTTGGGATCCCCTATGTTGTTGTAACCATCAGACAAGACCTTCCTATTTACTACCGATTTGAAGAAAGAAAAATTTGGAGTTGCGGTAGAACGATGCTTGAAAAGGTAACAAAATTTCAAGTCTTTAAACGTGAGCTCAGTTTGCAGGATTTCCGCATATGCGATGTATAAAGTGTATAGGGTTGCGTAGGCATTGGGATGAAGCTGCATCGGAGCAATACCCAATCGTTTTAAGGTTTCAATGACGATTGGAGGAAAGGGGGGAATAGCGCCTACCCAGCACATGAGTCGGCTAACTGTCATATACCCCTCCGGAGCCCGATGAGGTCTGTCTTTGCTACCAGGTGTTCTCACATCATCCCAGGGGATCCCGTGTTTCAAGCAGATTTTCTTAAGTTTTATGTCTTCTAGTTTGGAAGATAAAGAGTCATTGAATTTCTCAATTTCTAGTGCACCAGGGATCTCATCGGGAGCTCGGTCATCCACTTCGGACTCCTCATCAAGCGAGGTACTCTTAGATGAATCTGATTCTGTTTCTGCCTCATATTCGAATTCAGAGTCCTCATCCTCTGGATTAATTGGAAGAACCTTGGGGCTATGGTGCTCAGGCATCTCGGGTTCCATCTCTGTTTCAGATCTTGAAGAAGAACGATTATCTGACATTACTGTTTAGGCGAGTAAATATGAGAAATAAAAATATAATTACCCGTACCCCGTGTGTGTGCATGTGTTAGTGTACGCATGTGTGTAACGTACAAAGAAGAAACGTATCAAGATAATCAGATAAATGTGATATTGGTCATCTTATGTCGCTGAGCTATGCTGTCATTTAGTCCAAAAAGTTCGTCTCGAGGACTCTAACCTAACTGTCCATTGGTATATCAGAATTACATTGTATTTTTTAGTCAATATGTGCATGGGATCGTCCACAAGGTCGGTTTGTTAAAGTCTTGGGTCTCGGGTCGCGATATAGATGCCAGAGCGATGAACATGGGTCGGATCGTGGATAATGGATCGCCAGCAAGCTACACTCATGGAGGAATATCGGCTAGTGGAATAGGCTTCGGATCGTGGAACGATCCAGCTCGTGATAACTCTCCCTTATCCAAACGACTCATGGAAGACCCCCTACGATCCACTCCGCTTCTTGGTGCCGCGAGCCACTTCATTCCCACGACTCGAGTCATTGTCTGATTGCTACTCCACCCTCATCTCTAATCCTTCCACCTCATTATCACCACGAATCGAGTCGACATTCCATCCACGAACTGACCCGATAGAGCCTGTCTCCTTCTTCGTCATCTCCCTCCTTCCTTCGAGAACCCATCATACCATCGCCATCTTTAGAACCTCAAACACCATAAACCTCGTTACCCGTACCAGCGAAAACCGAATGGAATAAAGAGAGACAAAGACGAGATTATATGAGAGCATTCCAATACAATTACCTTTCTAATTTAGATCAGTGAATGGTTTCTATAAATTGTGAATTAGGGCTTTAATTGGGATTCTCGGTTTAAAGCAAAAGGGGCGGCTGCAGTGTAGAAGGAGGGGAACGAAATGGGGAGCCTGGTTTATATAAACATTGGGATGGCTCTTGGTCCCCCCACTTTTGTCGCGACTCGGTCCGCAAAGATCCACGGGCCACAAATTTTCGTGAAGGCCCATCGAAGCTTAGAACACGACACCTTCAACTGATTGGTCTGTGGTATAGACCACGATCACGAACCGTATGGAATTTCAAAGGCCCAGACTCAATAATGATCGTGAAATAAGAGAAATGGAAATAATTACAAGGATCTAAAAACTTACCCGACGAGATTTTCTGGAAATTTAAGAGATGGGAAACAACCAATGAATAAGGAAGTGATCGAAGGATTGATATAATATTTATACTCCTCGAGAGGCGCAACCATTCAAAGTAGTGCAATGCTATAAACGGACACGACTATTGATTTGCATCGTTTCATGAAGAGATGATTTAATAGTTTCGAAGCATGTTCCATTCCTAATGAAACATACTTCGAGGGGGCAAAATGTTGGCTAGCTTTTTGACCAAGCCACCAAGGTTCACACACAAGAAGAAAGTATGAAGCTTCACGCCTCTAGACAATGAAAACCAGATCGTGGTCATTTCATCCTATCGGATCGCAGCGCCCTATAGGGTCGTCTCGCCCCTACTCGATCTGATCCATACTTGCTAGCTCAATCCGATCTGAGCTCCAGGAACCAGAAAATGAAGGCTATAACCAACTCTTCCACGATCCGATAATACAGGATCTCGCGAGACCTGTCCACAACTGTCATATTGACCAATTCTCCATCAAGATACGAACCAGTACGAGGTCCTCGGGATGTGTGCCACATATGATCGCGATCCGTCTGAAGAAATCAACTATAAATAGCCCAGAACTTGACATTTTTAAGGATCTTTGGCAATTGAGAGATCTGACTCCACCATTATCATATCTCCATTGTTTCTACTTAGAGTTACTTTGAAATTATTGAGAGAATCATAATTGTTAGAGCGAGATTGAGTGAAACCATTTGATTGTACTTGCATTCAACATATAATCAACTACATATAAAGTGTACGTAGGCTCGTTAATGCTGAACCACTATAAATTTCGTGTGTTTTCCTGCTTTTTCTTTATATTGTAGTTATAATTCTTCGTAGATCAGAACAACTTGGGTGTTGGACCCAATTTTGGATCTAACAGTGGCAAAAGTGATTATAAGTCAAGCGTGGTATAACTTGGGATAAATGACTACAACAATACTGGCATATGGAATAGTGGTCACAAATATCTAACCTAGTAAAATATGGTGATAGTCATGGTAACAGTTGACATAAGATAATAACCCCAAACTTGTGAATAACAATTTATTCAACATCACAGGCATGTTAACATCATGGACATGAGGGGTTTAGGTTTACAACATGTTTAGGCCCCAAATCAATTTCATATAAATATTCCCACAAGTCAAGATTTAAGATGAATAGATCCAAGGTGAATAATAGTAGATTCAAAATAATAGATCCAAAAGGAACAATAATAGACCCAAGATATACAATGATAGGTTCAAGATGATTATCATACTTAGGTTCGATTTCAATTTACAACATGTCCATATTAAGTTTAAAGTTTAGATCTAAAAGTAACTGGGGGCTTAGAGGTCAAGGTTTGAGAATTAGAAAACAAAGAGGTGATGTTGAGCCTCGAGTCTAACAGAAATCCCCCAAACAGCAAAACTCTACACGTAGTCTTGTTGGAGAAGAAGCAATCCCTTTTCTCTAACTTTTCAACCAGAGTTTTAGCAGCATAATACCAGAGAGAATTTGTGTAGAGAGACTAGAGTTAGAGGCTATTTATTTAGGGTCAGGCCAATGAATTTAGACAGAAATCGGACTAGAAACATCAGAGTGAATTCTGACTCAAAAATGGGCTCGGTGACCAGGTCGACTCTATGGTCGACCTGGTCCTGGGAAGGTCGACACTATGGTCGACCCCCGGGTCGACCTGGTCCAGGGCGGGAAATTTCCCGCCCAGTTCGATCTGGGGTTTGAATTCGAAATTTGAATTCGAATTCTGAGCTATTTTTGAACTTGAAATTTCTGAAACTTTGAAGGGTCATAACTTGGTCATACGGACTCCGATTTTTGAAAACTCGGACTCGTTTCCAAGAAAAATTTCCAGACAAACGTAATGGCGTAACCCGTTCCCCTTGATTCTTAATTTAAAAATTAATTCTGCCTTGATTTATAGTTATAACACGTTATCAAAATACGGGTTGTTACATTCTCCCCTCCTTAAAGGATTTTGTCCCCGGAATATCTAAGTTAGGGAGGATGTGTCCTACCATCCATCATCCATCTACTCAAAACATCATCCACAAGCAACCATTGTCCTTAAAAGATTTCTAGTGTTGTATGAACATATGCAGAAAGTGTGTGTATATGTACTTACCTAGTGCAGTAGATCAGGCGGTTACTGATTCAGTAGACCTCCTTAATGCAAAATATGTTAGTGTAATGAATCCAACATGTATGCAAAATTCCTAACATACTTTATAATCTCTATATGAGTGCACAAACATTCATTCCTATGCAACATCCAAGTGACAGCATAACAAGTTCCATCCATGTACAAGTATAAGCACTCATGCATATGCAACATGAAAATGTGACTGAGCCGATCTAGTGCCTAATGTGTGTCATGCATCCACTAGCAATCACTTACAGACACTTGCAACCATTTGCAAACATCAACCATAACATGTTTCAATCACGTGTTTACATCCATATGGTTCTACCTAAGGTTCTCAAGATAAGATCAAAAAGATAACAAGGCAAACATAGGTAGTGAAAGCATGTTATGAAGGTTTTCAAGTTTATAGGAAAAGAGATCGAGAATGTACCTTCAAAAAGAAATGGGTAAAGCGCGCGTATCTTCTCTTCTGTTTCCCAAGTTGCGTCTTCT
The DNA here is from genome assembly GCA_030737875.1 of Allium sativum. Classification (NCBI taxonomy): domain Eukaryota; kingdom Viridiplantae; phylum Streptophyta; class Magnoliopsida; order Asparagales; family Amaryllidaceae; genus Allium; species Allium sativum. The sequence continues at coordinate 865,531,371 of CM060922.1, forward strand.
TGGGCATCACTCCACTGTATTTTAACTAGCTTGACTTCTCGATTCCTTAGCTTCTTGATCTCCGTTCCTAAGATACGAATCGGAACTCGCCTCAATGTTGCTTCTTTTTCCACTTCTACGCCTTCAAGGATGCTTGGCTCAACCACTTCGACCGACTCATGTAAGCACTTCCGGAGATGCGAAACGTGAAAGATATTGTGTACTCCGGTCAGCTTCTCGGGTAAGTCTACATCATAGGCCATCTGCCGATCCTCTCAGTGATAGGGAACGGTCCTATGAACCTTGGTGCTAGCTTTCCACCCGCTCCAAAACGAACCACATTGCGTAAAGGAGAAACTTTTATAAAGACCATATCTCCGACTTCAAATTCTAGGTCTGTCCTTCTCTTGTCCGCATAAGATTTCTGTCTATCTTGGGCCGTTTTCATCCATATTCGTATCAACTCAACCTTCTCAGAAGTGACCCTTATCATGTCGGGCCCAAGTATACGCCTGTCTGTTGTCTCCCACCAACAAGTTGGCGACTTGCACGGTCTTCCATACAGGGCTTCGAACGGTGCCATTCCGATGCTAGCTTGGTAACTATTATTATATGCAAACTCCACAAGAGGAAGATGGTCTTCCCAAGTACCACCAAATTCAAGAATGCATAGCCTCAAAAGATCCTCTAATACCCTATTTACCCTTTCGGTTTGTCCATCCATCTGCAGGTGATAGGCCGTGTTTAAACTCAGTCGTGTACCCATTGCTTCTTGCAGACTATTCCAAAACTGGCTAGTGAAAATCGGGTCATGATCACTAACTATACTAGAAGGAAACCCGTGCAACCGTACTATATCTCGAAGGTAAATAGACGCTAGTCATGATGCGGTCCTCTCGCTTTTCACCGGAATGAAGTGAGCGCTTTTCGTGAGTCTATCAACTATGACCCATATGCTAGTATTTCCTTTCCTTGACCTAGGCAGTCCATCCACGAAATCCATCGAGATACTTTCCCACTTCCATTGCGGAACCTCCAAAGGATGTAATAGCCCACTAGGCTTCTTCGACTCGGCCTTTACTTGTTGGCACACCATGCACTTTGAAACGAACTATGCCACATCCTTTTTCATTCCAACCCAAAAGAAAATGCGTTTCATATCTTTGTACATCTTATCCCCTCCGGGATGTATAGTCATCCTCGAGTGATGCGCCTCTTCGAGAACTTTATTTACTAATTCTCCCACTTGTGGGACACATAGCCTTCCATCGCGCCTTAGCCATCCCTTGTCATCTATGGCATACCTACCGAGGTGACTTGACGTCTCACCACTAATCAGCTTGTCCATGATTTCGACTATCTGTGGGTCTTCCTTCTGTGAAGTTCCTACTTGATCTAGAAGTGTAGGTCTCAACTCAAGAGATGCTAACGTAACAGTCAATGACTCAACAGCAGGGGTAAAATCAAAGGTTGCTATAAACTCTAGACTTTTTCTTCCAACAAACAAGGGGCTCAAGGTCAACCTTTTCCTACTTAGCGCATCCGCCACCACGTTACCCTTGCCAGGGGTATAAGCTATATCTGTCATATGATGCCAAGAATTCCATCCACCGCTGTTGTCTCAGATTCAAATCTTTCTGTGAGAAGAGGTACTTAAGCGATTTGTGGTTGGTATACAGCTCGAACCTCTCCCCTAGAAGATAATGGCGCCAAGATTTAAGTGCAAAAACGATCGCCGCCAACTGCAAGTCATGTGTGGGATAGTTCTTCTCATGAACTTTAAGTTGTCTACCCCCATAGCATATCACTTTCCCTTCTTGCATTAGGACAGCGCCTAATCCTGTGCCACACGCATTTGTGTACGCCGTAAATATCTTACTTCCGTCGGGTAATGCCAAAACTGGAGCTGTGGTGAGGGCTCTCTTGAGTCTCTGAAAAGCAATCTCACATTCTATGTCCCATGCAAACGCTAGGTTTTTCTTCGTTAACCTAGTAAGAGGGGCTGAAATCTTTTCGAAGTCGTTAATGAAATTCCTATAGTAGCCTGCCAAACCGAGAAAGCTTCTCATTTCCGTTGCGTTCTTAGGAATTTTCCATTCTTGCACCGCAACTACCTTTACGGGGTCCACGGCTATGCCTTGCTTATAAACTACATGTCTAAGAAACCGAACTTCCTTCCTCCAAAAATGGCATTTGGATAACTTAGCCTTTAACTAGTGTGCTCTAAGCGTATCCATGACTTCCTTGAGATGTCTAGCATGCTCTTCTTCATCCTTTGAGAAGATCAAAATATCGTCCACGAAAACCACTACAAACTTGTTAAGGAACTCCCAAAACACCCTACTCATCAAATCTACAAAGTACGCGGGTACATTCGTTAACCCAAACGGCATGACGAGCCATTCGAAGAACCCATCTGGAGTCCTAAACGCAGTTTTGTCAATGTTATCCTCAGCCACTCTAAGCTGATGGAATCCTGTGGCTAGATCGAGTTGAGAGAAAACAGATGCTCCCACAAGCTGGTCAAACAAATCATCGATTCTTTGTAGTGGGTGTCTATTTTTCTTAGTTAGCTTGTTTAACTCACGATAATCCACGTAAAGACGAAGTGAACCATCCGCTTTAGTAGCGAATACCACCGGAGCACCCCATTCAGAAATGCTTCGTCTTATGAAATTTTTATCAAGTAACTCCTTAACTTGTTTACTGAGCTCTCTTCTTTCTCGCGGGGCCATGTGCCTAACAGGCAATGAAACTGGCTTGGCGTTATCAACAAGATAAATTCGGAAGTCTATCTCGCCTTTAGGAGGTAACCCCTTCACCTCATCAAAGACATCGGGATATTCTCGGACCACTCTTACAGATTGCAAATTGTCGATGGACGAGTCAAGAGATTCAAGATAACACAACATGATCGGACCCTTAGGTTTACAAGAAATTTCAAGGGGATTACCAAGGCGAGTCATGAGCCTCACTACCCTTCGTTCACAATCAAGAATGGCTCCATAATTGGACAGCCAATCCATACCTAGGATCAAATCGTATCCCATAAATCCGAGAACATAAGCGTTACACGTGAATTCTATGCTTAAGATAGAAATCCTCAAATCCACACACATCATAGATAAATGGGCAGAGCCCCCAATTGGATTTGAAACACTAACAGGATCCTCAACCAGACTAGTACTTAGGTGCAGATTTTCAACAATATCAGAAGAAATAAAAGTATGCGATACGCCAGAGTCAAATAAGGTTCGAACAGGAAATTCAAAAATGTAAACAAGGCTTTCTACAGAAATATTACTACCTCGGTCAAGAGCTGGAGTGGTGTTGAGAGCATGCAACTGCCCTCCAGAAGGTCCTGCTCGCTGGGCCTGCCCTTGCCCCTGCCCCTGCTTCTTAGGGCAATATTTACTGAAGTGTCCAGTATCCCCGCAATGAAAGCATTCACCCAACTTTCTCTTCTTCTTTCTACAGTCCTTGGCTATATGCCCCGTAATCCCACAAAAGTTACACTTCCTTGTCTCACGTGCCTTGTTACTATTGTTGTTGTTGCCCTTGTTATTCTTGTTGCCTCCCTTCTTGAAGTCAACTTTCTTATTCTGAGTCTCATTAGGCTTAACCTCCTTCTTGCTATTCTTGTCTTCCTCATGAAGTAGAGCCATATGCACCAAGCTTTCAAAGGTCGCCCCCATGGGTATATGAGTTATGGCCAAACTGTGTAGTGGCTCGTTCAATCCTCGAGCAAAGCGTACAGCCTTCTTCTGAGCTGTGTTAACCAAGTCCAATCTGAACCTAGCAAGCTGATTAAACTTATTCACGTACTCCCTAACGGTCATGTCCCCCTGCTTAAGTGCTAGGAACCTCTCCATCTGAAGGTTCTCTTCTGCTGACGATAATAATTTAAGCCCAAACTCTCTCTAAAGTCTGCCCAAGTCTCAACTGGCCTGGTAGCGTTGGTGACTTCCTACCAAAATTCAGCTTCCTCTTTCAACAACCATGCTGCCAACTGAACTTTCCTATGATCCTCCACATCGAAGATAATAAACAAGTCTTCAGTCTCCTTTAGCCAGTTTCGTGCCTCAACGAAGGTTTCAATTCCAACGAAGTTCTTGCCGCCCATTGCTTTAAAGTCTTTGCATATTTTGGCAAAGGCGGTACCAGGAGGAGGAGGAACCGCCGCCACTGGGGGAGGAGGAGGAGGGATGTCTGCCGGGCCTGCGCCGTTGGCCCTAGCTTCTAAGTACCTTCGGAACCATCCAGGTACGGGTACTCCCTCAGGAAGGTTAAGATCAGACATGCTGAAAAACGAAAAGAAAAGATTCAAACGAGGAAACAAGGAAAAGTGCTAATGGCTTTTGGGGAATAGCCTTTTTAAACATAAAACTTTTATTGAAAATGCTTCTTTATAAATAGTTTTGGAAAATAGTTTTAGGAGGTTTTTAAAACTTTTGCCCCGTCTGGTAACCTTCTGCTCTGATACCGAGTGTAACACCCCACCTCCGCTATGGTCACTCACAAAGGGAATGCACTAGTTTTGGTGGAGTATTATCTAGGTAAACATACACAGAGATATCACAAGGCAGAACATAAATAAAGCAACGGTAGAAATTAAAAACCAAATTTCATTACTTTCAAGAAAAGAGTCAAAACCTCATATATCCAAAGAACAAATTATTCGATTACATCAAGTTCTAAATAAAGAAGCATAAACTGAAGATAACAAAAGTAAATTATTCCCCAAAATAGCAGAAGTGTAGCCATAGCATAGCTCAAGACCAAACCGTACATGAGCTGACAGAAAGCAAGCTAAATCCAAGCTAAGAGCTAGTATTTCCTCCCTGAGAACCGGGGGGGAAACGAAAGAAAAAGAGGCGAAAGAAAAAGGGTCAGTCATAAAGACTGGTAAGCCCTAGTGACTTTCAGTATAAAAACTAGTAAAGTTAACAAGACATGAATAAATGGAAAGTAAACATAGGGATGATAATAAGTCCGGCAAGATAACTAGGACAACGAGATAAATCAAGTCTAGCATCGCATATTCAAGATTTGCTGCACCAATTGTACTAGTATTCTAACCCATGTCAAGTATTAACCATGAAATGATCCCTTGGCCCAATATCATGAAATGACCCATTACGGGGTCCTACGGTACGATCTACTAATTGATCGGCTCCCTACAAGTTCTAGCTCGTCATGTGTCTGTGTCATACGGCCCAATCACGAAATGTAGTCACCTGTGCTAGGTCCACCATAGGGTGTATCAAGCCCTAGGGTGCCAACCACCGACACGAATCAAGCACGCACAGTGTAAACCTACTGGTGCCCAATGCCTGCTTTTTCAACTCCGGACTATGTGCACGACCATAGTCCGCCTGAACCTACAATGGCGCACCTACGCAGTCGTCGTTCTGGTCGCTTACAATCAGCCCAGTAATCGTGCCCCACCCAGCCTAGTCCCAGGGTATCGTGATACATCTAAGTGGGTTACTGCTGAAAAGGACCGCATAACTAGGGTTTCTAATGGGTTAAGTGTTGTCATTCAAATTCGTGACTTAACCCTGCCCAAACCATGTATCAAGTTGGTTAAGTGTGTTCAAGCGGCTCATGACTTAACCCTACCAAATCATCGTGTCAAATTGGTTAAGTATATTCAAGTGGTTCATAACTTAACCCTATCTTGTAGCATAAATTCATTAATGCACCCCAACCTCTCACATTAGACTAGTTGTTGTGGTCACTGGATTTGTCGGGCGGTTCCGGGAAGATTTACAACACAACATAGTCTAACCTCGGGTTTTAGGTGCGATATGTCCAACTACCCACATTGGATCCTATTGTTTGCAGTCACTGGATTCGCCGGGGGGTTCCGGGCAGATTTACACTGCAAACTCAACCCAACCTCGAGTTGGCCAATTTCAAGTTTATTCTAAGTGTCATTTCCAGGTTCAAGTTTCGAGTCTAAATTCATGTCAAGTTTTCATGTCATGTTTCATGTCAAATCGTGTCAAGTTCATGTCCATATCCAGGTTCAAGTTATAACAATGTTCACGTTTCAAGTTTATAGTAAATTCAGGTTTGCCTAAACTACCCAAATCGTATTCCCATCGCACGTGAATTCGAATCGATACAAACAAATCTAATTTGGGAATAACATAGAAAGAACGGGCATAAGGTGGCAAAAGTGATTATAAGTCAAGCCTGGTATAACTTGAGATAAATGACTACAACAATACTGGCATATGGAATAGTGGTCACAAATATCTAACCTAGCAAAATAGGGTGATAGTCATGGTAACAGTTGACATAAGATAATAACCCTAAACTTGTGAATAACAATTTATTCAAAATCACAGGCATGTTAACGTCATGGACATGAGGGGTTTAGGTTTACAACATGTTTAGGCCCCAAATCAATTTCATATAAATATTCCCACAAGTCAAGATTCAATATGAATAGATCCAAGGTGAATAATAGTAGATTCAAAATAATAGATCCAAAAGGAACAATAATAGACCCAATATATACAATGATAGGTTCAAGATGATTATCATACTTAGGTTCAATTTCAATTTACAACATGTCCATATTAAGTTTAAAGTTTAGATCTAAAAGTAACTGGGGCTTACAGGTCATGGTTTGAGAATTAGAAAACAAAGAGGCGATGTTGAGTCTCGAGTCTAACAGAAATCCCCCAAACAACAAAACTCTACACGTAGTCTTGTTGGAGAAGAAGCAATCCATTTTCTCTAACTTTTCAACCAGAGTTTTAGCAGCATAATACCAGAGAGAATTTGTGTAGAGAGACTAGAGTTAGGGGTTGTTTATGTAGGGTCAGGCCAACGAATTTAGACAGAAATCGGACTAGAAACATCAGAGTGAATTCTGACTCAAAAATGGGCTCGATGACCAGGTCGACACCCAGGTCGACTCTATGGTCGACCTGGTCCTGGGAAGGTCGACACTATGGTCGACCCCCAGGTCGACCTGGTCCTGGGCGGGAAATTTCCTGCCCAGTTCGTTCTGGTGTTTGAATTTGAAAATTGAATTCGAATTCTGAGCTGTTTTTGAACTTGAAATTTCTGAAACTTTGAAGGGTCATAACTTGGTCATACGGACTCCGATTTTCGAAAACTCGGACTCGTTTCCAAGCAGAATTTCGAGACGAACGTAATGGCTTAACCCGTTTTGATTCTTATTTTAAAAATTAATTCTGCCTTGATTTATAGTTATAACACGTTATCAAAATACAGGTTGTTACATAAACCCTAGCCGCCGCCTCTAAATCTCAAGTGTTCAACTTCAACTCAAATTAAAGATTAGAGCTTCTACAACAATTCAAGAAGAAAAATCAGCAACACCGCAACGTTTCTACACCAATTTCAGTGCATAATTCTATTCTTTAACCACGAAAGGTGAGTACGGTGTTTTTCACAATATAATGTGATTAAAAGTAACATGATGAAGTTGTAAAGAGGATTCATATGTATGTAATTTAAATCTCATCCAAGTCTTCACCTTTTTGATTCATGTCATCATATGCTTATGTTTCTATGTAAAGTTAATATCTTTATCAGTTTATTCATGTTGAATCTGTCATTATGCCTCTATGCCAGTTTACATGCCCCTTTATTTCATGATGTTTTGTTAATTCCAGTTTTTTGCGATTTGATTCTCTCTTCTTATCTCTATTCCTTTTATTTTTGGATCTAGGCTACTTTCGAGCCTATGTTAAAAATACGCACAAATCCAAATACGTGGGAACGATGGGAATATTTGAAATATGGAAAATTGGATATTATTGGATATTTTGGATAATTGGATAATATGTGTAATTGGCATATTTGGGTATGAATTACATGGAATTGATGAAATTTCCTATAATTGTAAATTTGTAATTGAGGCTAATTAATATATAATTAGTGACAATTTGGAATAGGCAATATTATAAAAATGATTATATGTTTAATTGGATATACATGACATGAAAATTGGGTATGGGTGAAATACGATTATTAATAAACCTTTGACACGAGGTTAGGCGCAATTGTGGCGTAAGACTGCCCGGAACCGCCTGGCAAAAACAGCTGCCACAATTGGACGTCTAATGTGAGAGGTCAAAGGAATGAATTGTAGGTGCAAAGGTTAATGACACGAGGTTAGACCCGGTTTGTGGCGTAAGACTGCCCGTAACAGCCCGGTAAATCCAGCGGCCACAAAGCGTTCGGTCTAATGTGGGAGGTCATGCACCGTTCGTCATAAGGAATGAATTAAGGAATACTAACCATAATAAGACATGGGTATGGTTAGAGGGTTAAGTGGGGTGACATGTAAATTATGACATGTAAATATGGACTTAACCGGTATAAGATAAGACATGTAAATTATGACATGTAAGTATGGACTTAACCATAGCATGTGTAAGACATGGACATTTAAATTAAAATGGTTAAGTGGGAGAAAAACCTAGTGGGGACCAAGCATAGGTGGGAGGCTTGTGTCGGATGGGGGACCCGTTTCAACCAGTAACCCATTTGAGTATCTAATTGGGCCCGGTACTCGGCTGGGGTTGGGGCACGCTTACTGGACTTGAATGTAAGAGGTCAAAACATGAATAGCGGTGGCAACGCGAGTCCAATGGGTTCATGTGCGTGCATGGGTCTGGGCTGGTAGGTAAGACGTCGTTGCATCGTGTAGGTATGGTCGTGCATTTTATGTTGGTATCGGGGTTGCCACTTTGGGGAGTGATACACCCCACTGTGGGGCCAGCACGGTTGCCTACGGGGTTTGGGGAGCCAATCGAATGGGTAGGGTAAGGGTACCTTAGCGGTGGTAGGATCAAGCCGGCACCTATGATAGCAGCTAGGTACAAGTAACCACTAAGTTTGTCATGTGGGTACAGTTAGTGGGAAGGGATCAACCTTTAGTAAATAGAGACTAGTAGATGTGCGATGTAATTAAGTAATGTGGTGTAACTTAGCAAAAGCGCGGTGTAACGAAATACATGTTGGTTGAGTTGGATAGTCCTTTGGGTGCTAGTCTGCTGTTGACTTCGTTCTTCGGGGTTAGTACTTGGAGGGTTGTTTGCTTAGCCAAGGTGTAGGATTGTCTTAGTACTTAGGAATGGAATCATCTTGTCCATCCTTTTTATCTACCTTATCTATGTTACAGCCATATCATGATGCCTATTTATGTCTTGATCATTTACCTTACCTATTATTTGTTAAAATTACTGGACTCGCCAGACTTTATGTCTGACCGTTTTTTTTTCACCTCTTTTCTTTCCTTTCCCCCTCATGTTTATAAGGAGGGAATACTACAGCTTAGTGCAAATTTCTTTCAGTTGCTTGAAGAGAGTAGATGTATCGCTTTGGATTCTCTCATCTTTATGGCTTTGCTTTTGCTCACTGCGGATTTACGCATTTGTGTTATTTAAGTATTTGCTTCTTTATGTACTTTGAAGTTTTTGGAAAAGACAATTGATCCTGTTGTAATGGTTTTTGGAGACTACTTATGTAAGCTTGTTTTGAAGTTATGATGCTATGAAATAAGTTTTATCTTCCACTGTGTTTTATTTATTTATTCTTGTAATTTATCTGTTCTATACTACTATAACGCTTCATGACATTAATGCATTCCCTTTGTGAGTGACATTAATGGCCATGGGGTGTTACAGGCATGGTTCCGTAGGCTCGACGAGACTACGACACTTGTCAAAGGGCAAATAAGTGCCCAACTTCCATCTATAGCCACAGTAGTTTCACCTGCGGCTAATTTTATTTCGAGCTCTGTAGGATTCTCCATACGATGGAGGCAGCTTTCGAGAGACTTGTCAACATGTTACATAAGGATAGTAAAGATGAGACTGAGGGAGTTTTGCTAAGGAGCACAACCCAAGGATGAGGAACTCATGGATATGGACTTGGTTCACAAAGGAGGTAAAAAGGAAAGAATAGTAAAACCTAAAACAAGCGGAAGTGTCATTATTAAGGATAAAGGCAAGAACAAAGAACAGGACTTTCAGGAGGGCAAGTGCATGCTCTCACCGCCAACATACCTAAGAGAGAGGAAGAGCTTAGTTTATTTTTTTGATCATCCTGTTAGTACTCTTTTTTATTTTAGCGCTTCACATTCATTTATATCTTCTTCCATAGTTGAGTCGCTGCACCTTAGTACTTGTATAGTAGAAGATCCCATTATTTCAAATCCAATTTGTGGTTCGGCTCATTTATCTTTGGTTTGTAAGGATTTGAGATACTTATGCTTTTGGTTTCATGGACTATGGGTTGATTCTAGGCATGGATTGGTTCGCTAGTAATTGTGAAAGGAGGGTAGTTAGACTTTCGACTTGCCTCGGGAATACCCTCGAAATTTTGTGCGATCCTAAGGGATCAGTTTGTCTTAGCTACCTAGAATCACTTTATGTATTTATCAACGATTTTCGATCCGTTGGAGAAGTCCATGAGTACATAGATGTTTTTAATTAAGGTTAGGGGTTTGTCCCCTAAAACATGAGGTAGATTTCCACATATATCTAGTTGACAATGCAAAGCCAGTTATGCGATCAACGATAGTTTTGGAACAAGATTGGCGAGGATAGCCAGAGTCGGTTAAGTGCTTAATTGTTTGGTTGTTTTGCTAGTATCATCTCACATAAATTGTCCAACTTCGGAGGAGGTATTCCTTGGGTGCTTGTCTGATATTGGTTTAGGCCTTTGGGGCTTATATTGAGGGATGTCGAGTTCGACTAGGATGGTTTGCATGAGAAATAAATGGTTGTGGCCGGCGCCCTAAGTAAGAGTGACCTTAAGAGAGGTAAAAAGTACATAGCAACCTTTAGCTTTAGATCCTCAGATTTATGACATGATGGATAAGCTAAGTAGAGGAGAGATATATAATTTTCTTAGTATATACACTTGGTATCATGGTTAACATCTGTTTATCTTGGAAAGACAGTTCGACTACATTGGATACCCTCTAGCATAGTAAGTGATCGAGATCCTATCTTTACTAGTGGGTTTTGGAAATGGAGGTCAAGAAGCTTCACAATCGTAAAGTTAAATTAGTTAAGGTACAGTGGAGTGAAGCCCAAGAAGATGCGACTTAGAAGACTGAAGACTAGATACGCGCAGCCTACCCTTTTCTTTTTGAGAGTACATCCTTGATCTCTCTTTCCTTAAGTTTATGCATGCTTGTATCTACCTTTGAAGTATATCTCCTCGATCCTATTCCTTATCCTTAGGTAGAAATCAATGGATGTAAACATGTGTTTGAAACATGTTATGATTGGTGGTTGCAACTGGTTGCAGGTGGTTGCTAGTGGTTGCTCGTGGATGCATATACACACATTAGGTACTAGATCGGCTCAGTCACTTTCATATTGCATATGCATAAGTGAATTTTTATATGTATGAACTGAAACTTGATGTGTTATCATATGGATGTTGCATTTGTATGAATGATTGTGCACTCATGTAGAAGTTATAAAGTACGATTAGGAATAGTTGCACATATGATGGACTTATGGCACTGACATAATTCGCATTGAGGAGGTCAACTGAATCAGTAGACTGCCTGATTTTGCATTAGATAAGAACATGTACACACACTATGCATATGATCATGAAAGCATTAGAAATCTTTTTAAGGACAATGGATGCTTGTGTTTGATGGTTGATTAGATGGACGATTGGACGGTAGGATATACATTCTTCTTGACTTGAAGATTTCGGGGACGAAATCCTTTAAGGAGGGGAGAATGTAACACCCCGTATTTTCTGTGAACGTCAAAGTAACAAATCAAAGTATACTTAATTTTTAAATGAAGAATTAATGGAAACGGGTTATGCCGTTGCGTTCATGTCGGAATTCTACATGAGATAGAGTCCGAGTTTGCATAAATCGGACTCTGTATGAAGAAGTTATGGCACTTAAAAGTTTCAGGAATTTAAAATAAAAACCAGCCCGAATTCAAATTTAAAGTTTCGAAACTCAAATTACACACCCGGGCTGGGTGGAAAATTTCCCGCCCAGGACCCAGGTCGACCACGGGGTCGACCTGGGGGTCGACCTGGGTAGAACAGGTCGACCATGGGGTCGACCTGGGGGTCGACCTCCCCCCTTTTCTAGATCCGTGGACATATTCGTTTTTCTGCTAGACGATCGTTCTGACTAGATTCGTTGCTCCTAAGCTATTTAAACACCCCCAAACCTCACTTTCTCTCCACACAACTTCATTACGCCCATACTCTACCCTAATTCATATCAAAATAAATCTAAGACGGGGTTATGTTGCTCAAGTCCTTCGTAGAAATCAAGTTTAGAATTCTAGTAGAGATTTAAAAGCTAATTCAACGACTTCAACAACTATTTCTAAGAATCAAATCAAATCTAAATTAGAAGAACAAATAGTCTACTTTAAGGGAGAGTTATTCAGCAAGAATTTAAGACCCTTCTGTAATTTGTAAGTTCACGTTACTTTCAGAAATAAAAGTTAATTGTGATTCTAACATTGTAATAAATATGGATCTGAGATTATGCATGTCTTTCTATATTCTTTGGATCTATCTCATTGATAATTTTATGTCTGTTCTTTGTCTTTCTTTCCTTCTTCCCTTTTTGTTTTATAGCCAGGCTACTGCGAGCCTGAGCCAGATCTCAAAAGAGATGAACGTACATTGGAAATAAAATTGGGCATAAATTATGATTTGGACATGACCAACGCTAAAATTTGGGAAAAGTATTAAATTGTGTATAATTGGGCATAATTGAGTTGTAACTGATTTGAGGACATAACACATTCAAAACATGAAGTAATGGACATATGACTTGAGATCTGAGGCATAATGTATTGGACATATGACTTGGGATTTGAGGCATAAAGTATTGGACATATGACTTGAGATTTGAGGCATAAAGTATTGGACATATGACTTGGGATTTGGGGCATAAATTGAAATGTAAATATAAGGCATAGTACATGTTGTGGTCTAAGATCTAAAATTGGGACATACATATATATATATATATATATATGATAGTTTATGATTTGGAAGAAGAAGATTAGGGCTATAGTGATGTATGGCTTAGGCATGAAAACAAGATTTGCCTTTATTTTGTAAGTCGGTTACTTTTTAGATTTGAACACCTAAATCTAATTGTGACATGTAATAAAATGGATATGAGAATATGCCTGATGTAAGCTATTCTTTCATTGAAATCTGCGCTTGAGTATATATATCTTTGGGAATCATTTTTGACTATGAAACTGGTCCAATCATATTTATCTTTGTTGTATATCAGAATTGTAATCCTTTTTAAGTTTATGATATAATTCTTATCTATATGCCTGTGATGTATTCCTTACAAAACTTGTCTTTTTAGTACATCAAGTTTATTGGACCAGTAGTTCTTATCATCGTATGACTATGCCTATTCTTACAATGTTCCATCTTGCTTCTCCCCTTATATTATGAATCTTTAGTTGAATCTCGAAGTACGTACGTTATGAATGCGGGGGAAATTGGGTATAACATGAAATTGACATTATTTGGAACATGTAACATGGCATAACTATTAAGATGCAATTTGACATGAATTATGGAATATGTAATTTGACATATTGAACCTAGAATTGGCATGAACGACAAAGTAGGAAGTTGGCATATAAATCAAGTTTTAGGAAAAATTGTTATTGTTGCGAACTTGGGGTAACTCGAGCATTAAATCTAGATTGGGTGTAAAATGTAACATGACTAGTGAATTTGGTAATTAGCATGAAAAATCTAGATTTGGGTATACAAGGGAAATGCGTAGAGATGAACATGCTTAACCCGAGGTTAGATTGAGTTGTGGTGTAAAACTGTCCGGAACCGCCCGACACATCCAGTAACCACAACAACACCTATCTAATGTGAGAGGTTAGTGCATCATGCCCAAGAAAAACCCGAGGTTAGAATTGAGTTGCGGTGTAAAACTGCCCGGAACCGCCAGGCACATCCAGTAACCGGAACAACACATATCTAATGTGAGAGGTTGGTGCATTAATAAATCAATTAATGCTAATGAACAAGATGAATGAGTAGGGTTAAGTTCATAGGAACACTTAACCAATATAACATGGATGACTAGGGTTAAGTAATGAGAAACACTTAACCGATATAACAAGATGGATGACTAGGGTTAAGTTAATAGGAAACACTTAACTGGTATAGCATGATTAATGGAAAGGGTTAAGTTAACACTTAACCAATATAACATGATTTGTGGTAGGGTTAATTTAACAAAAGAAGGCAACACTTAACCAAAGTAATATGACAAGTAGGTGGGTTAAGTTAACTTGAATTGATTGAAGATACTTAACCAATACAACATGATGAACACGTGGGGTTAAGTTAACAAGAAACACTTGACCAATATAACTTGATGAACGAACAGGGTTAAGTTAATAGGAAACACTTAACCAACATGACACGATGAATGGGTGGGTTAAGTTAACATGAATGGACAACACTTAACCAATATGACATAATGTGCGGGAGGGTTAAGTACATATCGGGTTGGTGGGTAATATCAGTACATATAGGCCCACACAACTTAATCGTTAAATAAACATGCTAGAATCGGTGGGAGGGTTAAGTACATCTCATGTAGGTGGGTAATATTTGTATATATAGGCCCACAAACTTAACTAGCTGGAAACCCTAGTAACGGGGACTCATTTCAGCAGTAACTCACATAGATGTATCATGGTACCCTGAAACTAGGCAGGGTGGGGCACGATTACTGGGCTGATTATAAGTGGTCAAAACAACGGCAGAGGGTGTGTCAGTGTAGGTTCTGACAGTTTACAGGCGTGCACGTACTCCGGAGTGGGAAAAAGCAGGCACTGAGTAACAGTAGTTATACACTGTGCATCTTGAATCGTGTCGGTCGCTATCATAAGGATTGATACACCTTATGGTGGGACCAGCACAGGGTATCTACATGCAAGAGAGGGCCGATTGACACAGACACTTGGAACATGAATACAAGTAAGGGAGCCGATCGATAGGGTAGTAAAGGTACATCTAACATGTTCATGGCAATTAGGAAGATTGAGGTGGAATCCTCACGGCAGATGTACACCTGAAGGCTACCACAATTGCGGGGATTGGGATCACGTTATCATTTTATATAGATTACTAGTTGGGACACTACTTAGGTGGTGCAGAGATAGGTATAGAAATCAGAATAACAAAGTAGTAGCGAAGCAGAGAAAGAGTAGAAGCGCATTCAGTTTATCTTGCCTTATCATACCTTATGCTTATCCTATGTTATCATGTTTTCCCTGTTATCACGGTATTGTCTTATATTCAGTTTATTCATGTCATGATGCTTTTGCCTGTTTATATGCTGAAATTCACTGAACTTACCAGACTTATGTCTGACCTAGTTTTGTTTCGCCTCTTTTCTTCCGTTCCGCCCCCCAAGGTTCACAGGAAGGAAATGTTACCACTTAGCTCAGTTTTCTTTCCAAGCTCGAAGATAGTCGATGTATTTCTTTGGACTCTCTCTTCCACTACTATGGCTGGTTCATGCTTTATTGGGGAATATTCTTGTTGTTCTTATGCTTATTTTATGTTTCGAAGTTTTTACATCAAGACAAAAGTTCTATGTATTGCTTTTAAGTACGATTGAGCCAATTGTTGTAAAAGCTTAACTGAATTAAGTTGTTTATAAAATGACTTTATTTTCTTCCGCTGCTTTATTTGTCTGTCTTATAATTTATCTACATCTTTTACCTATAATGCTCCACCAAAGTTAAGGCATTACCTTTGTGAGTGACCTTAATGGAGGTGGGGTGTTTCATAATTTGGATACTATAGCCTGTTTCTTCTAGTTCCATGATACTAAATTACCTCCAACGTAGATACAGTACCCAATAACATATTTTCTGTCATTTGGGTCTGCTACCCAGTCTGAATCTATGTATCCAACAATATTTAGCTCCATTGTTCCTTTGAGTGTGAGTCCAAAATTGATATTGCCCTTCAGATATCTAAGTATTCTTTTTACAGCTCTCCAATGCTCATCTTTTGGTTGCTATACGAATTTTGACACTTTGTTAACATTAAAGCAATGTCAAGTCGTGTTATGGTAGCATACTGAGGTGCTCCCATAACATGTCTGTACTTTTCAATATTGTTCATATATTCCCCTTGTTTTTAGAGAAGTGTTGGCATGATATCATTGGAGTATGTTGTGATTTGGCTTCAATCATATCGGTCTTTATTAGTATTTATGTAATGTATTTCCTTTGGCATAAGAACATTTATGTGCTTGAATTTCTTTGAACTTCTATGCGAAGAAAATATAATACTTCGTTTAGGTCTTTAATTGAAAACTGTTTATCCAAGTAGTGTGTCAGTCTCTTTATTTCAGCATAACTACTACCTGTCATAATTAAATCATCAACATAAATAGGTATGTATATAGTATAATAATTACTTCTTTTTTTAAATAATGGATTGTAAAATTTTGAATATTGATAGCCAAGTGAAGCAAAAGCTGATTTTAGTCTTTCAAGACCCTTGGGGCCTACTTTAGGACATAGATTACTTTATGTAGCTTGCACACATATTTTGAGTTCTTGGAATACCCTTCTGGCTGTTGCATGTAAATTTCCTCCTACAAAATACCATTAAGTAATGCATTATTTACATTTAAGTGTTTAATTTTCCAGTGATTACTCAATGCAATAGTAAATATTAGTCTGATGGTAGATGATTTGATTACTGGTGAAAATGTTTCACTATAATCAAAACCATACTGCTGTGTGTAGCCATTAGCTACAAACCTTTCTTTGTATCTATTCACTGAGCCATCTGGATTTCTTTTTATCCTGTAAATCCATATGCATCCAATCATATTTTTGTTTGGTGGTTGCTGAACAAGTTCCCAGGTCTGATTTTTAATAAGAACTTGGTATTCATCATTCATTGTTGCCCTCCAATTTTCATGTTTTGTAGCTTGTTAATATGTAGTTGGTTCATTTGAATCAATAGTGGCAATGTATATTTTTGGTTTAAATATTCTACTTTTAGATCTGGTTATCATTGGATGACTAGAATTATTGAGTGGTTTATTTGGTTATCATTGGAAGACTAGAATTATTGACTGGTTTATTTGATTTTCGGTTGCCCTCACAAGTGATGTTGTCATCATCTGGTAATTGTATTGATGAATTGCTTGATTCTTCTTCAGTCTGACTTTCATTCTGATTGACATTGTTATTGTCTTCTTGTTCAGCTAAAAAGTTGGCGAAGCTGGGTGGTTCAGTACTTTCACTATTGGATAATTCAGCTTTAGTAGTGTCGGTAGACTGAGCATCAACAACCGCTTTGCTATCATTTGGATGCAAATTATGATATTGAGGGATATCAAGTATATTAATCTTATCATTGAAGAATTTCTTTGTGGTTTTGATATCTAAATTACTGCATGGAAATACAGTCCCTTGAATATTAGATGTCTGCTACTAAAGATTCTTCTATTTTCATTAATGCATCTGTATCCTTTTTGCTTGGTAGCATAACCAATAAAGGTACATGGCCTTGATCTAAAGTTTAACTTATTAGAATTATAAGGCCTAAGATATGGAAAACATAAACAACCAAAAAAATTTAGACTGTGATAGTCTAGTTCATATTGTACAGTACTTCTAATGGTGTCAGATCATTCAACACTTTGGTTCTCATCCTGTTAATAATATATATATTGCGGTGTTGAATGATTCAAACCAGAATTTGAGTTGTAGTGATGATAGGCTAATAACGTTAAACTATACTCTACAATATGTCTATGCTTTCTTTCTACTAATCCATTTTGTTCTGATGCGTAAGGACATGTAGTTCTATGTATAATTCCCTTATTTTTAAAATAATCATTAAGGGTCTTATACTCAGATCCACCATCAATTTGCATTATTTTGACTTTGGTATTAAATTGATTTTCGACCGTAGTCAAAAATCTTACAACAGTGTCATGCGTTTGTGATTTTGTTTTCAGAAAATAAATTCATGTGTATTTACTGTGTGCATCAACAAATGACACATAGTATTTATACCCATAATCAGCATTTATGGGTGCAGGTCCCCATAAATCAGTAGCAACAACATCAAATGGTTTTGAGTATATGGTTATAGAATTATTGAAGGGTAATTTGTGATGTTTACCCATCTTGCGGTAAGAGAAAAAATTGGGAAAGGTATTATCATTATAAGCAATATTGTTTTTTCTAAGAATACTTTTGACTACATTTACACTTGGGTGTCCTAGCTTATAATGCCGCAAATCAAAAATATTTTTTCTATGATTGTTTTGTTGTATCACAGATGAATAACATGATTTCTCTCTTGAAGAGTTATCTTTTCCTCCAAGATTTATTTTGTAGGGTCCATTATTAGCATTACCCTACAAGAGAATATCATTTGTTAGCATGTCTTTG
Organism: Allium sativum; assembly: GCA_030737875.1. Lineage (NCBI taxonomy): Eukaryota > Viridiplantae > Streptophyta > Magnoliopsida > Asparagales > Amaryllidaceae > Allium > Allium sativum. Next base: position 865,549,838 of record CM060922.1, read on the forward strand.
ATTAAACAATACTTAGGATAAAATACAAAGTAGACATTATTATCTTTTGCAAACTGTGATACACTCATTAGATTTTTCTTAATTTTAGGCACACTTAGTAAACTTTGCAGATAAAATTTCCTTCTTTCGTTTATTACAGCATTACTACTATGAGAAATTGAAAATACACTTACCATCCTCCATGCTTATTGACTGTTTACCTATGTACTCTTTATTTCCTAGATTAAGATTTTTAAGATTTTTTGTCATATGATTTGTTGCCCCTGAATCTGGATAATAATTATCATCTTGAATGTGTTATGCTTTGGCAATTTCATTCTGATTGAAGCCTTTGTTATTGGCAATCCCAGTATTGTTGTTCTGCTGATTTTGTGCCAAATTTGCATTAGGGTTTGCTCCTTTTTGATTATCAACATCTTAATTTGGCATTTAATTTGAGTTATATCTGTAATAACACTTGAGTGTTGTATGCCCAATTCTTTTACATATTTGACATTAGGGCTTATTATTGGTGTTTCATCTATCTCTTCCCCTTTTCTGCCATTGTAACCTCCCCTTTATCCAGATGAATTGCCTCTGTTACCTTAGCCTTTGACATTAGCAGCATAATTAAGTGAGTACTCATATTCAGGAGATTCCTTATTTTCTATTCTTGCTTCATGTGATTGTAAAATAGAATTGATATTATCCAGTTGTGATGTTGCCCTTTATGATGTGATATCCACCACCATTGCCTCGTATTCATTTCCTAATCCATTAAGAAGTGAAATAATATGTTCAGATTCTTCAATTTTACTATATGTTGTATGAAGCATATCACATATGTTCTTTACCTTAGCAACATATATTCCCTTATGCTCATATTTTATTTCTTGCGGTGTAGTTGGCTCTTGTAGAATAATGCTTTAGCTGTTGATTGAGAGTAAATGTTCTCGTAACAGTTGACCAGATGTCATTAGCAGTTTGGCATCCTATTACTTGAGATAATAAGGCTTATTGAGGAAAGTAGCCAAGCACTTAATAATCTTTCTTATTTATAGTACTGATTATATATTTCATTTCCAATGGCTCTATTATCTTTATTGATGACAAACTCTGGAGGTATTGGCAGTGTTTCAAGAATATAACCTTCAAGACTGTAGCCTTGAATGACTATTTCGACTTGAAGTTTCCATAACATGTAGTTGTTCTCATCCAATCGAACAGTAATCAGTTGGCTTTGGGGATTTACAACAGTCGTGATCAATTGCTCTACAGCTTACATATCAGTGGAAGTTGCAGAATTTCCTTCAGACGTAGTTACATGACTCATAATGAAATCAGATTAACAAATCAGGTACGAATTCTATAACTGGGTCTTGAATTGAGAATTTCCATAAATTTATTGCAGTCTTGAACTTCATTATGATGAAATCTTTCTTATTTATGTTTTGAAATAAGAAATTTGATTATTTTTCTTGATCGTGATGGTTGCTTTAATTTCTTGTTTCGGCCTCAGCATTGCAGTTTACATTATCCTGAATTATCCAGTTGTGGTTTGTTGATGCAACCCTTAATTGATGGCAAGGCACAACAAAATGCATAGAAAAAATATTGTACTCAAATGATGAGATTGAATCTCAGATGATGCAATGAATTCAAATGATGAGATTTCTCTTATGGATTCAATATAGACGCCCAAAACTTGATTAATCTTTGCAGTTTTGTTGTTGAAGATCTGATACCATGTTAAAATTTGGAGAATTCAGATCAATGGAATTGCATAGAAGTAATTGAAGAATTAAATGAGAAATTGGTGTATTGTATTATTCCAAAGTAATGTACAAAGCAGTCTGCACATTTGTATTTATAGACAAACGTGGGCAAAATAAACAAATGGGCTAAAGTAACCCAGGGCCCATATGTAATGTAATATAAACATAAAACTGTCTCCTTTACACTAATAGCTTCTCATTTTCTTATTGTGTATATCATAACATGCTTTATATTTCGATGTTAATTATTTCTCATTTTCCCAACGTAAGTTAATAAGTGAATGAAGGTACCGTTGTATTTCATTTCAACTCCTTTTACTTCGTTTTAGAATGTATTTCTCTTAAGTAAAATTACAACACGATAGACTTTATAATGCTACCAAGGATGCAAAGGTGTTATTGCAGTGAAAAGACAAGACAACATTGAAAGAGTAGTGGAACGAGTTGCAGTTATAGCTCTTACAGTGGATTAATCATCAAATCTTTAGTACTTTCAGTTCCATGCAATGAGAAACAACACTTTTGGCTTTGATTTAAAATATTTATAATTAGGATTAAAGATTTGTTTGAGCTAAGACGAAAAAAGTTCATGTTCTGCACTGTGATGAAAATTCGATGAGCTGACGTTGATATTTCAAATCAAAATTTTCACATTCGTTCCGCTTGGATTTTTTGATAGTGTTCCTAACTAACTGTCATAATATTATCGTTCGCACATTAACATCTATGTTCATATAATGGAGAATTGTGTGCGTTGATTGTTAGTAGTCCTAGAGCTGAAAAACGGCTTTAGCAATGAATGTTTTGGTTTGTTTCATTTTTGATAGTTTATTCTAATTTATTCTTTTTCCAGAAATCACATTCTTTTTTCCGATTTGTTGCCATGCCTCTCCAACATGTGTACTATGGTTTCATAATCTTTATTGTATGATATCAGTTAAGACATTTCATAGTGGTTTACTGTTTTGTAGAGAATGAACATAATCTTTGCTTATATGCAAGATTTCTTCGCTTTGATCTTTACATACGTTTGATAGCATCGACAACATGCAAGAAGAATGAAGCAGTTTGGAAAAGAGATGTATGCTGCATAGGTGTTTGGTTTTTCGTGTTTTCTAAAGTGAAATGGTCGGGCTGTAAAAGCATATTAGTTTGGAAATGGAAGTCTTTAGGGAAATGTTTGGTTAGCTTTTATTTTTCCAGGAAAACAATTGTTATGTTACCATGGGAAAATTTATGATATTAGTTGTTACTGATAAGCGGTTAGTAGTAATAAGTGGTGGTTTGTCGCTATTGCACTTTGAAACCATGAGAGGAATTATTGTCTACAATAAGTCATAAAAATTATGTAACTGGTATTCCATCTTTGATGTTTGAGCTTGTTTGATAAATTAATATAATTTCCATATTGATAACTGGACATGTTTGATAAACGAATCATGATTTCCGTGAATGTTGCTTGGTAGACATTGGCGTTCCATGACCATGCACCAAGTTTACAGCATTTTTACAAAAATCAATGGAACTACAAAATAACTTTAATTCAAAAAATTTATTATATATGTTTGCAGTACTACTTTTTTGATTTATTATGCTTGAGATTTTAAAACATTTATGGATGTTAATCATTTTCGCAACAACAAGATAAATAAGCAATTGGACAAAAAATTGCATTCATTCAACCGATAATTTATAAAATTGACTTAACATAAGTTAGAAGAAGTATTTATCTTTGGTTGAATGCATAGCACCAGTTGTTTATTGTAAGAATAGTGGATAAAGAATTGTAAACATTCTTTATTATTTCAGAACTCTCTAAAATGTGCAAACTAAATTGATGAAATGAATGTACAGTGTGCCGCTGATAGATATAGCGAAAATAAATAAAGTAGGCTAAAAATAAATAAGGCCCATACTACATAAAGCCTATGCGGTGATGAAATAGTTCGGTTTGTAGTAAGGGTAAATATACACATGTTAATACCCCGCCTCAAAATAAACTAGGATTTCATTTTCTTTGCTCTATGTCGCCATCAAAAACCCTAAGCTCCTTTCTTAATCTTTCAAAATTGTTTTTGGACAAAGTTTTGGTCAATATATTGGCTTTCTGATAAAAGGCTGGTATGTGATTGATCATTAGCTTCCCAGACCAGTTCGTTCTCTGATGAAGTGAAGGTCGATTTCAATGTGCTTCGTGCTTGAGTGTTGAATCAGACCGACGAATAGAGAAACTGTACTTCTATTATCACACCAGAGGATGGGCTTCTTCATAAAAAAGTAACCCTAATTCCTTAACCAGGGCTTCTACCCAAATAATTCTGTTGAAAAAGTGTAACACCCCGTGTATTTTATAACAGTGAAATTCACAAATTAAAGTATAACTAATTTCAAAACAAAGAATTAAGGGAAACAGGATACGCCATTGCGTTCGTCTCGGAATTCTGCTTGGGGTAGAGTCCGAGTTTGCGTAAAACGGACTCCGTATGAAGAAGATATGGCCTCCGGAAGTTTCAGAATTCAGTTTAAAATTCAAACAGACCAAAACAGATCAGAAAAACCAATTTGAAATTCAAAATCGGGCCGGATAGGCCAGGGCGGGAATTTTCCCGCCCAAGGCACCCAGGTCGACTGGGTAGTCGACCTGGGTCACCCGTGTCGACTGCCAAGTCGACACGGTGTCGACTGGCGTGTCGACCTGGCCCCTGAGCCAGGTAGAATCCAGCCCCCCTGGCTGGCCTGATCTGTGTTTGGTCGATTTTCTGAGCCTTGCCTTATCACTAGGGCTAGGTGTAAGCTCCTGATTGGTCTCTCCTTCAAACGAACGACTATTATTAAACCAAGCTCCATCGACGGTCCTAATCAACTCACAAACTCTATAAAAAGGACCTAAGACTCACCCTAATTCACACAAACAAAAATGGAGATGAGACCGTCATGCTGCTAAGGAAAGACTAGGAATAGCCGTCAGAAATTGAGAGACAATTAGGAGATAATTCGAAAGCTTAAAGCAACGTCAATTAAATCAAAACAACGCCTACAACAAAGGATAGCATCTCCAAATTCAGAATTCAGATTCCTGAATTGAAGATTCGTCATACGTTGTAAGTAGAGTGCTATTCCGATGTGAATAAATAAATTGTGTTGTGATTTGTGTAAAGTGAGAAATGGAATTGTGGCGATAATAATCTATATTTTTATGTTGCTTTGATTCTAAACGATTTGGAATTGTTATGATATAACGATTGGATATTTGCAAGTATGTGATTTATGTTGCAAGTTAACAACTACATGTTTGTAGTGGTTTAATTTAGATTCATGCAAGTATATGATTCATGTTAACAATCATATGTTGGGGTAGTTTATTTGGGATTCATGCAAGTATATGATTCACCATTATGCCAATATGATGTACATACTTTTATGACCACTTTTAGTGTGTAATTGGATTTAACTAAGTACTATGGTTTATATGAATTTATGTTGAATTGGCATCGTGATTCAAGTGTAAAACCATGCTTTGTATTAGAGACAAAAGTAAGCATCTTTATGAACATGACTAAACTATGTTTGGTGTTATGCCTAGTTGAAAACATGTTTTAGGCCTATGTTGTTATCAAAATTATATGGTGATATATGTGACACATAATTAAGTTAGATTTACATTCTAATTGCAAGTTTACATGAATAGACTAAAAAAACATGATTTCATGTTTAGGTATGTTTATGCCATGATTATATGAATAGAATGGTTCATGTTTAGGTATGTTTATGCCATGATTATATGAATAGAATGGTTCATGTTTAGGTATGTTTATGCCATGATTATATGAATAGAATGATTCTTGTTTAAGTATTGTTTATGCCTTGATTATATGCTATTACAATGCAAGTTCACATGTACCTAATTAATGTTAATTGAATCGTTATGTTGCAAGTTCATGCGTTCACACTCCCCTTTTTATGTTACCTTATAAACACCATGTTATAAGCCTCCCCTTTTCATATGGCTAAGTTGGGTTTAAATGTTAAACCCAACATATCTTATATTGTAGCGAATGTGTAAAACGGGGGTAATGACGTTTGGGTTAAAATATAGAACATATGTGTTGGTATGTTTGACGCATGCCAACAACCTTGAAAAACAATTAAGTGGTATAAATTAATTTTACCCAGTAAAGATGAATTTGAATAATGGGCCACAAATATTTACATATAAAAAGAAAAGAGACAAAATATGTAAATGTAGAAAATACGATGTGTTTAACCCGAGGTTGGATTGAGTTGTGATGTAAACCTGCCCGGAACCGCCCGGCTGTCCAGTAGTCACAACAATACTTATCCAATGTGGGTGGTTAAACACGGAGCCCAATAAGGACCCGAGGTTAGACTGAGTTGTGGCGTAAGACTGTCTGGACCCAACCAGCAACAGGCAGCCACAATAATATATGTCTAATGTGAGAGGTCAAGACTTTAATAAGACAATTAAGGCTGAGTCAGGATTGATAGGATTAAGTAAATTGAATTAATACTTAATCAAAATGGAACATGCTAAACTATACAGACTGATTTGGGGTTAGGTTTACAAAACACTTAACCAACTTAACATGTTGGCTAGAAATAGAAAACCTAGTAGCGGGGGACCCTTTTCAGCAGTAACCCTACAAGGTGTATCAGGATACCCTGAACTAGGCAGGGTGGGGCACGATTACAGGGCTGACTGTAAGAGGTCAAATCGACGGCGGTGGTGCAACAGTGTAGGTTCTAACGGGGTGCGGGCGTGCACACACTCCGGCGCAGAAAAATAAGGCACTGGGCACCAGTAGTATACCTGTGCATTCTAGAATTGTGTCGGGCCGCCACCATGGGACTTGATACACCCCATGGTGGGACCAGCATAGGTAACTACAACAACGGGGGGCCGTAAGACACATGTAACTATGCGAGTAGGAGCCGATCATCAGAAATGGATCACTTCACCCTGATTATGGGGTGCCTGTTGGGAACTAGTTTATATGGGTGCAGAGATTAATATGGGGTAAGATAGTGTATTCGACTCTAGACAACTTAACTTAGTTTATGGTGCTTTCTCATTTCCAGTTTATACTTATCATACCCAGTTCTTTATTCATAGACTGAGTAGTCCTAGACTTACTCAGGCTTTATGTCTGACTCTACTTTTCTTTCGCCTTCTTTTCTTTCGTTTCCCCCCCCCCCAAGGTCCACAGGGAGGGAATACCGCAGCTTGACCAGCTTTCACATCCAGCTTGAAGAGAAAGAATGTATTGCTTGGATCTTTTTCGTTTTGGACTATGGCTTTGGACAGCAATTATGGGACTTATGCAGTTTATTTATGTTTTCTTTATGCTTCTTTAAATAATGTAATCAAGACAGTTATGAAGATGTTATGTTTTTGGAAGAATTGTAAGACAATTATGGCATGTTTTGTGTAACACGTATTTTAATGAAATAAAAGTTATTGTTGTTTTCCGTTGTTCAAAAATATGTGTTCTTATATCTGTCTTGTATATCTGTGACTTATACTTATAAACCTCCACCAAAATTAGGGCATTCCCTTTGAGAGTGACCCTAACGGAGGTGGGGTGTTTCACTTGGTATTAGAGCATAGGTTTACCAGATAAGATAAAAGTTTTGAAAATTTATTTTCAAAGGAAAATTTAAAGAAGCATTTTTAAAGATAAAATATTGTATTTTAAAAAGGCAAAGTCCCCCAAAGCCATAGGTACTATCTTTTATCCTTCGTTTTGAATCTATCCTTTTTGTTTCAGCATGTCCGAAGAACTTAACTTGCCAGAGGGTATACCAATACCTGGTTGGTTTAGACGATTCTTAGAAGCAAGGGCCACTCAGCCAGGTCTTACCGTTCCTCCTCCCCCAGCTGCAGGAAATCATCCAGCTGCAGCAGCACCTCTTCCTCTACCTCCTCCGCGGGGAAATACTTTTGCTAAGATATGTAAAGATTTTAAAGCTATGGGAGGAAAGGACTTTCATGGAACCGAGTCCTTCGTAGTAGCCAGGAATTGGCTGAAAGAAACCGAGGACTTATTCGTCATCTTTGAGGTAGAAGATAGGCAGAAGGTACAACTAGCAATGTGGCTACTAAAAGGTGAGGCTTCCTACTGGTGGGAAGTCACTAATGCAGAAAGACCAGTGGAAACATGGGAGGACTTTAGGGCAAGGTTCGAGGCTAAATTTTTCTCAGAAGCTGAAAGGAGTCTTCAGTTGGAAAAATTCTTATTTCTTAAGCAAGGGAATATGACAGTCAAAGAGTATGTTAACCAGTTTGATCAGCTGGCTAGGTTCGGACTGGACCTAGTCAACACCCCGCACAAGAAGGCTCTCCGCTTTTTCAAGGGGTTGAATGAGCCATTACACAGTTTGTCCATGACACATATACCCATTGGAGCTACGTATGAAAGGTTGGTGCAGATGGCATTGTTGAACGAAGAAGATAATGGCAAGAAGGAGACAAAGGCAGAAAGCTCTCAAGGGAAGAAAGAGGGTTTACAGCCTAAGAAGACAGACTTTAAGAAGGGCTGGAAAGACAACAAAGAGAAGAGGAAGTGTAATTTCTGTGGCAAAGTGGGGCACTTAGTGAAAGATTGCCGGAAAAAGAAGGCCAAGATGAATGGCGGGTGCTTTTCTTGCGGTGAGACAGGCCATATGGCTAAGGATTGCCCGAAGAAACGAGGACAGGGGCAGAGGGCTGGATCCACCTCAGGGGCATAGGTTCATGTGCTAGAGGCGCCACCTCTGCAACAGCGAGGTATAAATACTTCAGTAGAAAGTGTAGTTTATCTTTATGATCACCCAGTTCGCACTTTATTTGATTCTGGCGCATCACACTCCTTTATCTCGTCTGCTTTAGTAGAATCTCTGCACCTAGAAACTAGTATGGTAGAGGACCCCTTAATTGTTTCAAACCCAATTGGGGGCCCAGCTCATTTGTCTATGATCTGTGTGGAATTGAAAATTTCTATTCTAAGCATAGAATTTAGATGTAGTGCCTTTGTTTTGGGCTTCTCGGGATATGGTTTGATTTTGGGCATGGATTGGCTATCCAGTAATGGTGCCATCCTGGATTGTGAGAAAAGGGCGGTTAGGCTTCTGACCCAACTCGGTAACACTCTGGAAATTACTTGTAATCCCTCGTATGCGGTTATGCTTAGTTATCTTGAATCGCTAGATGCTTCTGTTGAGAGTTTGCAATCGGCTAGAGTGGTCCGGGAATATCCGGATGTCTTCGAAGAGGTGAAGGGCTTGCCTCCGAAGCGGGAGATAGACTTCCGCATATATCTTGTAGATAATGCGAAGCCCGTTGCGTTGCCCGTTAGACACATGGCTCCACGAGAAAGAAAGGAGCTCAGTAAACAGATTAAAGAGCTTCTAGAGAAGGGGTTCATTAGGAGGAGCATTTCAGAATGGGGCGCTCCAGTGGTGTTCGCTACAAAGGCGGATGGTTCACTCCGTCTATGTGTTGACTATAGGGAGCTCAACAAGCTAACGAAAAAGAATAGGCACCCTCTCCCTAGAATCGACGATCTGTTTGATCAACTTGTAGGAGCGTCTGTTTTCTCCCAACTCGATTTGGCGACCGGTTTTCATCAACTAAGGGTGGCTGAAGATAGCATCGATAAAACGGCATTCAGAATCCCAGACGGCTTCTTTGAATGGCTTGTCATGCCTTTCGGCTTGACAAACGCACCTGCTTACTTCGTGGACCTAATGAGTAGGGTGTTCAGAGAATTCCTCAATAAGTTCGTAGTGATCTTCGTAGACGATATCCTTATCTTCTCAAAGAGTGAAGAGGAACATGCTCAGCACTTAAGGGCAATCATGGAAACTCTGCGAGTCCATCAGCTAAAAGCCAAATTCTCCAAATGCCACTTTTGGAGAGAGGAAGTAAGATTTCTTGGGCACATAGTATCCAAGGAATATTAGCAGTAGACCCGGCTAAGGTAGTAGCGGTGCAGGATTGGAAGACACCAAAGAACGCAACAAAGGTCCGAAGCTTTCTCGGGCTAGCAGGCTTCTATCGGAAATTCATCAGAGACTTTATAAAGATATCAGCTCCGCTCACAAAGTTGACCAAGAAGAATCTAGTGTTCAATTGGGACTTGGATTGCGAGTTTGCTTTCCAACGACTGAAAAGGGCTCTTACAATAGCCCTAGTTTTAACGTTGCCAGATGGAAGCAAGATTTTCACAGTTTATACAGAAGCATGTGGGACAGAGCAGGCGCCGTCTTAATGCAAGAAGGAAGGGTAGTAGCTTATGGCGGGAGACAATGGAAAGTGCATGAAAAGAACTACCCGACCCACGATTTTGAGTTAGCCACCATCGTCTTTGCACTCAAGTCTTGGCGACACTATCTCCTAGGTGAGAAGTTCGAACTTTACACTGACCATAAATCGTTGAAATATCTTTTCTCGCAGAAAGATCTTAACTTGAGGCAACAGAGATGGATGGAGTTTCTTGCCTCGTACGATTTCGAGATCTCCTACATTCCGGGCAAAGGCAACGTAGTGGCAGACGCGTTGAGCCGAAAGAAACTAACCCTAAGCCCGTTGTTTGTTGAAAGACAAAGCCTAGAGTTTATAGCCAGCTTTGACTTTAGGCCCTCCTCCGATTTTGTACCAGGCTTGCTAGCATCTCTCGAAGTACGCCCGACTTTAGTGGACTCAATAGGGACAGCACAACGCGAAGACCCTCAGCTTGTGGAGACAACTGATAGGCTAATTAGGGGTGAGACTTCAAGTCACCTCAATAGATACTCCATCGACGATAAGGGTTGGCTAAGGCGAGACGGAAGACTATGCGTCCCACAGACAAGGGATTTAGTAAAGAAGGTCCTCGAGGAAGCACACCACTCCAAGATGACGATACATCCGGGCGGGGATAAAATGTACAAGGACATAAAGAGAACTTTCTTTTGGAACGGCATGAAGAAGGACGTGGTAGATTTCGTTTCTAAGTGTATGATGTGCCAACAGGTTAAGGCGGAACAGAAAAAGCCTGGCGGTCTGCTCCATCCTCTAGAGGTCCCGCAGTGGAAGTGGGATAGCATTTCAATGGACTTCATTGATGGGCTGCCTAGGTCTAGGAGAGGCAACACTAGCATTTGGGTAATAGTGGATAGGCTTACTAAAAGCGCCCACTTTTTACCTGTCAAAAGTAAAAGAACTGCCTCATCACTAGCATCTCTTTACCTCAAGGAAATTGTTCGACTCTATGGAATACCATCCAGCATTGTTAGTGACCGAGACCCTATCTTCACAAGTGAGTTTTGGCGGAGTCTGCAAGAAGCGGTAGGCACACAGTTATGCTTGAGCACAGCCTATCATCCCCAAACCGACGGCCAAACAGAAAGAGTGAACAGAGTTTTGGAGGACCTTTTAAGACTGTGCGTCCTTGACTTCGGAGGGACGTGGGAAGATCATCTTCCTTTGGTGGAATTTGCCTACAACAACAGCTACCAAGCCACCATCGAAATGGCGCCCTTCGAAGCTTTATATGGAAGACCGTGCCGATCGCCCACTTGTTGGTGGGAGTCTACTGATAAGCTCATACATGGACCAGATATGATCCGAGAGACTTCAGAAAAAGTAGACTTAATACGAAGAAGAATGAAGACAGCCCAAGATAGACAAAATCCCTACGCCGACAAGAGGAGGACCGACCTTGAATTTGAGGTTGGGGACAGAGTTTTTCTTAAGGTATCTCCGCTAAGGAACGTTGTTCGTTTTGGAACCACAGGAAAGCTAGCACCAAGGTTCGTAGGTCCATTCCCTATCATCGAGAAAATTGGGAAAATGGCCTATAGATTAGAGCTACCCGAAAAATTGGCCGGAGTTCACAACGTCTTTCATGTTTCACATCTCCGAAAATGTCTACATGAATCTGCTGAAGTGGTAGAGCCAAATATCCTAGAAGAAGCTGAAGTGGAACGCGAAGCGACCGTGAGGAAAGTTCCAACCCGCATATTAGGAACGAAAGTGAAGAAGCTACGCAACCGCGAAGTCAAGCTCGTCAAAGTTCAGTGTAGCAACGCCGAGGGAGACGCAACTTGGGAAACTGAAGCTAGAATACGCGCAGCCTACCCTTTTCTTTTCGAGTGTACATCTTTGATCTTTCTTTTTCCTTAAGTTGCGCTTTTATCTATCTTTTTTTAGGTATATCTCCTCGACCTTATCTTTTAGGAAGAAACCCTTTGGATGAAAACATGTAATTGAAACATGTTATGGATGATGTTGCAAGTGGTTGCAAGTGATTGCTAGTGGTTGCTCGTGGTTGCATATACACACACAATCTAGGTTTTAGATCGGCTCAGTCACTTCATATTGCATATGCATAAATGTATTTATATTCGTATATGGTTGAAGTTTAATGTGTTGTCATATGAATGTTGCATTTGTATGAGTGATTGAGCACTCATGTAGAATCATGAATAGGAGAATTTGCATACATAATGGATTCATGGCACTTACATAATTTGCATTAAGGAGGTCAAGTGAATCAGTAGACCGCCTGATTTTGCATTAGATAAGTACATGTACACACACTTCGCATATGATCATGAAGCATTAGAAGTCTTTTAAGGACAATGGATGCTCGTGTTTGATGGATGAGTAGATGGATGTGTGGATGTTAGGATGTACATTCTTCCTGAACTTGAAGATTTCGGGGACGAAATCCTTTTAAGTGGGGGAGAATGTAACACCCCGTGTATTTTATAATAGTGAAATTCACAAATTAAAGTATAACTAATTTCAAAACAAAGAATTAAGGGAAACGGGATACGCCATTGCGTTCGTCTTGGAAGTCTGCTTGGGATAGAGTCCGAGTTTGCGTAAAACGGACTCCGTATGAAGAAGATATGGCCTCCGGAAGTTTCAGAATTCAGTTTAAAATTCAAACAGACCAAAACATCTCAGAAAAACCAATTTGAAATTCAAAATCGGGCCGGATAGGCCAGGGCATGAATTTTCCCGCCCAAGGCAACCAGGTCGACTAGGTAGTCGACCTGGGGCTACCCGGTCGACTGGGTAGTCGACCTGGGTCACCCGTGTCGACTGCCAAGTCGACACGGTGTCGACTGGCGTGTCGACCTGGCCCCTGAGCCAGGTCGAACCCAGCCCCCCTGGCTAGCCTGGTCTGTGTTTGGTCGATTTTCTGAGCCTTGCCTTGTCACTAGGGCTAGGTGTCAGCTCCTGATTGGTCTCTCCTTCAAACTAACGACTATTATTAAACCAAGCTCCATCGACGGTCCTAATCAACTCACAAACTCTATAAAAAGGACCTAAGACTCACCCTAATTCACACAAACAAAAATGGAGATGAGACCGTCATGCTGCTAAGGAAAGACTAGGAATAGCCGTCAGAAATTGAGAGACAATTAGGAGATAATTCGAAAGCTTAAAGCAACGTCAATTAAATCAAAACAACGCCTACAACAAAGGATAGCATCTCCAAATTCAGAATTCAGATTGCTGAATTGAAGATTCGTCATACGTTGTAAGTAGAGTGCTATTCCGATGTGAATAAATAAATTGTGTTGTGATTTGTGTAAAGTGAGAAATGGAATTGTGGCGATAATAATCTATATTTGTATGTTGCTTTGATTCTAAACGATTTGGAATTGTTATGATATAACGATTGGATATTTGCAAGTATGTGATTTATGTTGCAAGTTAACAACTACATGTTTGTAGTGGTTTAATTTAGATTCATGCAAGTATATGATTCATGTTAACAATCATATGTTGTGGTAGTTTATTTGGGATTCATGCAAGTATATGATTCACCATTATGCCAATATGATGTACATACTTTTATGACCACTTTTATTGTGTAATTGGATTCAACTAAGTACTATGGTTTATATGAATTTATGTTGAATTGGCATCGTGATTCAAGTGTAAAACCATGCTTTTGTATTAGAGACAAAAGTAAGCATCTTTATGAACATGACTAAACTATGTTTGGTGTTATGCCTAGTTGAAAACATGTTTTAGGCCTATGTTGTTATCAAAATTATATGGTGATATATGTGACACATAATTAAGTTAGATTTACATTCTAATTGCAAGTTTACATGAATAGACTAAAAAAACATGATTTCATGTTTAGATATGTTTATGCCATGATTATATGAATAGAATGGTTCATGTTTAGGTATGTTTATGCCATGATTATATGAATAGAATGGTTCATGTTTAGGTATGTTTATGCCATGATTATATGAATAGAATGATTCTTGTTTAAGTATTGTTTATGCCATGATTATATGCTATTACAATGCAAGTTCACATGTGCCTAATTCATGTTAATTGAATCGTTATGTTGCAAGTTCATGCGTTCACACTCCCCTTTTTATGTTACCTTATAAACACCATGTTATAAGCCTCCCCTTTTCATATGGCTAAGTTGGGTTTAAATGTTAAACCCAACATATCTTATATTGTAGCGAATGTGTAAAACGGGGGTAATGACGTTTGGGTTAAAATATAGAACATATGTGTTGGAATGTTTGACGCATGCCAACAACCTTGAAAAACAATTAAGTGGTATAAATTAATTTTACCCAGTAAAGATGAATTTGAATAATGGGCCACAAATATTTACATATAAAAAGAAAAGAGACAAAATATGTAAATGTAGAAAATATGATGTGTTTAACCCGAGGTTGGATTGAGTTGTGATGTAAACCTGCCCGGAACCGCCCGGCTGTCCAGTAGTCACAACAATACTTATCCAATGTGGGTGGTTAAACACGGAGCCCAATAAGGACCCGAGGTTAGACTGAGTTGTGGCATAAGACTGCCTGGACCCAACCGGCAACAGGCAGCCACAACAATACATGTCTATTGTGAGAGGTCAAGGCTTTAATAAGACAATTAAGGCTGAGTCAGGATTGATAGGATTAAGTAAATTGAATTAGTACTTAATCAAAATGGAGCATGCTAAACTATACAGACTGATTTGGGGTTAGGTTTACAAAACACTTAACCAACTTAACATGTTGGCAAGAAATAGAAAACCTAGTAGCGGGGGACCCTTTTCAGCAGTAACCCTACAAGGTGTATCAGGATACCCTGAACTAGGCAGGGTGGGGCACGATTACAGGGCTGACTGTAAGAGATCAAATCGACGGCGGTGGTGCAACAGTGTAGGTTCTAACGGGGTGCGGGCGTGCATACACTCCGACGCAGAAAAATAAGGCACTGGGCACTAGTAGTATACCTGTGCATTCTAGAATTGTGTCGGGCCGCCACCATGGGACTTGATACACCCCATGGTGGGACCAACATAGGTAACTACAACAACGGGGGGCCGTAAGACACATGTAACTATGCGAGTAGGAGCCGATCATCAGAAATGGATCACTTCACCCTGATTATGGGGTGCCTGTTGGGAACTAGTTTATATGGGTGCAGAGATTAATATGGGGTAAGATAGTGTATTCGACTCTAGACAACTTAACTTAGTTTATGGTGCTTTCTCATTTCCAGTTTATACTTATCATACCCAGTTCTTTATTCATAGACTGAATAGTCCTAGACTTACTCAGGCTTTATGTCTGACTCTACTTTTCTTTCGCCTTCTTTTCTTTCGTTCCCCCCCCCCCAAGGTCCACAGGGAGGGAATACCGCAGCTTGACCAGCTTTCACATCCAGCTTGAAGAGAAAGAATGTATTGCTTGGATCTTTTTCGTTTTGGACTATGGCTTTGGACAGCAATTATGGGACTTATGCAGTTTATTTATGTTTTCTTTATGCTTCTTTAAATAATGTAATCAAGACAGTTATGAAGATGTTATGTTTTTGGAAGAATTGTAAGACAATTATGGCATGTTTTGTGTAACACGTATTTTAATGAAATAAAAGTTATTGTTGTTTTCCGTTGTTCAAAAATATGTGTTCTTATATCTGTCTTGTATATCTGTGACTTATACTTATAAACCTCCACCAAAATTAGGGCATTCCCTTTGAGAGTGACCCTAACGGAGGTGGGGTGTTTCACTTGGTATTAGAGCATAGGTTTACCAGATAAGATAAAAGTTTTGAAAATTTATTTTCAAAGGAAAATTTAAAGAAGCATTTTTAAAGATAAAATATTGTATTTTAAAAAGGCAAAGTCCCCCAAAGCCATAGGTACTATCTTTTATCCTTCGTTTTGAATCTATCCTTTTTGTTTTAGCATGTCTGAAGAACTTAACTTGCCAGAGGGTATACCAATACCTGGTTGGTTTAGACGATTCTTAGAAGCAAGGGCCACTCAGCCAGGTCTTACCATTCCTCCTCCCCCAGCTGCAGGAAATCATCCAGCTGCAGCAGCACCTCTTCCTCTACCTCCTCCGCGGGGAAATACTTTTGCTAAGATATGTAAAGATTTTAAAGCTATGGGAGGAAAGGACTTTCATGGAACCGAGTCCTTCGTAGTAGCCAGGAATTGGCTGAAAGAAACCGAGGACTTATTCGTCATCTTTGAGGTAGAAGATAGGCAGAAGGTACAACTAGCAATGTGGCTACTAAAAGGTGAGGCTTCCTACTGGTGGGAAGTCACTAATGCAGAAAGACCAGTGGAAACATGGGAGGACTTTAGGGCAAGGTTCGAGGCTAAATTTTTCTCAGAAGCTGAAAGGAGTCTTCAGTTGGAAAAATTCTTATTTCTTAAGCAAGGGAATATGACAGTCAAAGAGTATGTTAACCAGTTTGATCAGCTGGCTAGGTTCGGACTGGACCTAGTCAACACCCCGCACAAGAAGGCTCTCCGCTTTTTCAAGGGGTTGAATGAGCCATTACACAGTTTGTCCATGACACATATACCCATTGGAGCTACGTATGAAAGGTTGGTGCAGATGGCATTGTTGAACGAAGAAGATAATGGCAAGAAGGAGACAAAGGCAGAAAGCTCTCAAGGGAAGAAAGAGGGTTTACAGCCTAAGAAGACAGACTTTAAGAAGGACGGGAAAGACAACAAAGAGAAGAGGAAGTGTAATTTCTGTGGCAAAGTGGGGCACTTAGTGAAAGATTGCCGGAAAAAGAAGGCCAAGATGAATGGCGGGTGCTTTTCTTGCGGTGAGACAGGCCATATGGCTAAGGATTGCCCGAAGAAACGAGGACAGGGGCAGAGGGCTGGATCCACCTCAGGGGCACAGGTTCATGTGCTAGAGGCGCCACCTCTGCAACAGCGAGGTATAAATACTTCAGTAGAAAGTGTAGTTTATCTTTATGATCACTCAGTTCGCACTTTATTTGATTCTGGCGCATCACACTCCTTTATCTCGTCTGTTTAGTAGAATCTCTGCACCTAGAAACTAGTATGGTAGAGGAGCCCTTATTTGTTTCAAACCCAATTGGGGGCCCAGCTCATTTGTCTATGATCTGTGTGGAATTGAAAATTTCTATTCTAAGCATAGAATTTAGATGTAGTGCCTTTGTTTTGGGCTTCTCGGGATATGGTTTGATTTTGGGCATGGATTGGCTATCCAGTAATGGTGCCATCCTGGATTGTGAGAAAAGGGCGGTTAGGCTTCTGACCCAACTCGGTAACACTCTGGAAATTACTTGTAATCCCTCGTATGCGGTTATGCTTAGTTATCTTGAATCGCTAGATGCTTCTGTTGAGAGTTTGCAATCGGTTAGAGTGGTCCGGGAATATCCGGATGTCTTCGAAGAGGTGAAGGGCTTGCCTCCGAAGCGGGAGATAGACTTCCGCATATATCTTGTAGATAATGCGAAGCCCGTTGCGTTGCCCGTTAGACACATGGCTCCACGAGAAAGAAAGGAGCTCAGTAAACAGATTAAAGAGCTTCTAGAGAAGGGGTTCATTAGGAGGAGCATTTCAGAATGGGGCGCTCCAGTGGTGTTCGCTACAAAGGCGGATGGTTCACTCCGTCTATGTGTTGACTATAGGGAGCTCAACAAGCTAACGAAAAAGAATAGGCACCCTCTCCCTAGAATCGACGATCTGTTTGATCAACTTGTAGGAGCGTCTGTTTTCTCCCAACTCGATTTGGCGACCGGTTTTCATCAACTAAGGGTGGCTGAAGATAGCATCGATAAAACGGCATTCAGAATCCCAGACGGCTTCTTTCAACGGCTTGTCATGCCTTTCGGCTTGACAAACGCACCTGCTTACTTCGTGAACCTAATGAGTAGGGTGTTCAGAGAATTCCTCAATAAGTTCGTAGTGGTCTTCGTAGACGATATCCTTATCTTCTCAAAGAGTGAAGAGGAACATGCTCAGCACTTAAGGGCAATCATGGAAACTCTGCGAGTCCATCAGCTAAAAGCCAAATTCTCCAAATGCCACTTTTGGAGAGAGGAAGTAAGATTTCTTGGGCACATAGTATCCAAGGAAGTATTAGCAGTAGACCCGGCTAAGGTAGTAGCGGTGCAGGATTGGAAGACACCAAAGAACGCAACAAAGGTCCGAAGCTTTCTCGGGCTAGCAGGCTTCTATCGGAAATTCATCAGACTTTGTAAAGATATCAGCTCCGCTCACAAAGTTGACCAAGAAGAATCTAGTGTTCAATTGGGACTTGGATTGCGAGTTTGCTTTCCAACGACTGAAAAGGGCTCTTACAACAGTCCCAGTTTTAACGTTGCCAGATGGAAGCAAGATGTTCACAGTTTATACAGATGCATGTGGGACAGAGTAGGCGCCGTCTTAATGCAAGAAGGAAGGGTAGTAGCTTATGGCGGGAGACAATGGAAAGTGCATGAAAAGAACTACCCGACCCACGATCTTGAGTTAGCCGCCATCGTCTTTGCACTCAAGTCTTGGCGACACTATCTCCTAGGTGAGAAGTTCGAACTTTACACTGACCATAAATCGTTGAAATATCTTTTCTCGCAGAAAGATCTTAACTTGAGGCAACATAGATGGATGGAGTTTCTTGCCTCGTACGATTTCGAGATCTCCTACATTCCGGGCAAAGGCAACGTAGTGGCAGACGCGTTGAGCCGAAAGAAACTAACCCTAAGCCCGTTGTTTGTTGAAAGACAAAGCCTAGAGTTTATAGCCAGCTTTGACTTTAGGCCCTCCTCCGATTTTGTACCAGGCTTGCTAGCTTCTCTCGAAGTACGCCCGACTTTAGTGGACTCAATAGGGACAGCACAACGTGAAGACCCTCAGCTTGTGGAGACGACTGATAGGCTAATTAGGGGTGAGATTTCAAGTCACCTCAACAGATACTCCATCGACGATAAGGGTTGGCTAAGGCGAGACGGAAGACTATGCGTCCCACAGACAAGGGATTTAGTAAAGAAGGTCCTCGAGGAAGCACACCACTCCAAGATGACGATACATCCGGGCGGGGATAAAATGTACAAGGACATAAAGAGAACTTTCTTTTGGAACGGCATGAAGAAGGACGTGGTAGATTTCGTTTCTAAGTGTATGGTGTGCCAACAGGTTAAGGCGGAACAGAAAAAGCCTGGCGGTATGCTCCATCCTCTAGAGGTCCCGCAGTGGAAGTGGGATAGCATTTCAATGGACTTCATTGATGGGTTGCCTAGGTCTTGGAGAGGCAACACTAGCATTTGGGTAATAGTGGATAGGCTTACTAAAAGCGCCCACTTTTTACCTGTCAAAAGTAAAAGAACTGCCTCATCACTAGCATCTCTTTACCTCAAGGAAATTGTTCGACTCTATGGAATACCATCCAACATTGTTAGTGACCGAGACCCTATCTTCACAAGTGAGTTTTGGCGGAGTCTGCAAGAAGCGGTAGGCACACAGTTATGCTTGAGCACAGCCTATCATCCCCAAACCGACGGCCAAACAGAAAGAGTGAACAGAGTTTTGGAGGACCTTTTAAGACTGTGCGTCCTTGACTTCGGAGGGACGTGGGAAGACCATCTTCCTTTGGTGGAATTTGCCTACAACAACAGCTACCAAGCCACCATCGAAATGGCGCCCTTCGAAGCTTTATATGGAAGACCGTGCCGATCGCCCACTTGTTGGTGGGAGTCTACTGATAAGCTCATACATGGACCAGATATGATCCGAGAGACTTCAGAAAAAGTAGACTTAATACGAAGAAGAATGAAGACAACCCAAGATAGACAAAATCCCTACGCCGACAAGAGGAGGACCGACCTTGAATTTGAGGTTGGGGACAGAGTTTTTCTTAAGGTATCTCCGCTAAGGAACATTGTTCGTTTTGGAACCACAGGAAAGCTAGCACCAAGGTTCGTAGGGCCATTCCCTATCATCGAGAAAATTGGGAAAATGGCCTATAGATTAGAGCTACCCGAAAAATTGGCCGGAGTTCACAACGTCTTTCATGTTTCACATCTCCGAAAATGTCTACATGAATCTGCTGAAGTGGTAGAGCCAAATATCCTAGAAGAAGCTGAAGTGGAACGCGAAGCGACCGTGAGGAAAGTTCCAACCCGCATATTAGGAACGAAAGTGAAGAAGCTACGCAACCGCGAAGTCAAGCTCGTCAAAGTTCAGTGTAGCAACGCCGAGGGAGACGCAACTTGGGAAACTGAAGCTAGAATACGCGCAGCCTACCCTTTTCTTTTCGAGTGTACATCTTTGATCTTTCTTTTTCCTTAAGTTGCGCTTTTATCTATCTTTTTTTAGGTATATCTCCTCGACCTTATCTTTTAGGGAGAAACCCTTTGGATGAAAACATGTAATTGAAACATGTTATGGATGATGTTGCAAGTGGTTGCAAGTGATTGCTAGTGGTTGCTCGTGGTTGCATATACACACACAATCTAGGTTTTAGATCGGCTCAGTCACTTCATATTGCATATGCATAAATGTATTTATATTCGTATATGGTTGAAGTTTAATGTGTTGTCATATGAATGTTGCATTTGTATGAGTGATTGAGCACTCATGTAGAATCATGAATAGGAGAATTTGCATACATAATGGATTCATGGCACTTACATAATTTGCATTAAGGAGGTCAAGTGAATCAGTAGACCGCCTGATTTTGCATTAGATAAGTACATGTACACACACACTTCGCATATGATCATGAAGCATTAGAAGTCTTTTAAGGACAATGGATGCTCGTGTTTGATGGATGAGTAGATGGATGTTTGGATGTTAGGATGTACATTCTTCCTGAACTTGAAGATTTCGGGGACGAAATCCTTTTTTAAGTGGGGGAGAATGTAACACCCCGTGTATTTTATAACAGTGAAATTCACAAATTAAAGTATAACTAATTTCAAAACAAAGAATTAAGGGAAGCGGGATACGCCATTGCGTTCGTCTTGGAATTCTGCTTGGGATAAAGTCCGAGTTTGCGTAAAACGGACTCCGTATGAAGAAGATATGGCCTCCGGAAGTTTCAGAATTCAGTTTAAAATTCAAACAGACCAAAACAGCTCAGAAAAACCAATTTGAAATTCAAAATCGGGCCGGATAGGCCAGGGCATGAATTTTCCCACCCAAGGCAACCAGGTCGACTGGGTAGTCGACCTGGGGCTACCCGGTCGACTGGGTAGTCGACCTGGGTCACCTGTGTCGACTGCCAAGTCGACACGGTGTCGACTGGCGTGTCGACCTGGCCCCTGAGCCAGGTCGAACCCAGCCCCCCTGGCTAGCCTGGTCTGTGTTTGGTCGATTTTCTGAGCCTTGCCTTGTCACTAGGGCTAGGTGTCAGCTCCTGATTGGTCTCTCCTTCAAACTAACGACTATTATTAAACCAAGCTCCATTGACGGTCCTAATCAACTCACAAACTCTATAAAAAGGACCTAAGACTCACCCTAATTCACACAAACAAAAATGGAGATGAGACCGTCATGCTGCTAAGGAAAGACTAGGAATAGCCGTCAGAAATTGAGAGACAATTAGGAGATAATTCGAAAGCTTAAAGCAACGTCAATTAAATCAAAACAACGCCTACAACAAAGGATAGCATCTCCAAATTCAGAATTCAGATTCCCGAATTGAAGATTCGTCATACGTTGTAAGTAGAATGTTATTCCGATGTGAATAAATAAATTGTGTTGTGATTTGTGTAAAGTGAGAAATGGAATTGTGGCGATAATAATCTATATTTGTATGTTGCTTTGATTCTAAACGATTTGGAATTGTTATGATATAACGATTGGATATTTGCAAGTATGTGATTTATGTTGCAAGTTAACAACTACATGTTTGTAGTGGTTTAATTTAGATTCATGCAAGTATATTATTCATGTTAACAATCATATGTTGTGGTAGTTTATTTGGGATTCATGCAAGTATATGATTCACCATTATGCCAATATGATGTACATACTTTTATGACCACTTTTAGTGTGTAATTGGATTCAACTAAGTACTATGGTTTATATGAATTTATGTTGAATTGGCATCGTGATTCAAGTGTAAAACCATGCTTTTGTATTAGAGACAAAAGTAAGCATCTTTATGAACATGACTAAACTATGTTTGGTGTTATGCCTAGTTGAAAACATGTTTTAGGCCTATGTTGTTATCAAAATTATATGGTGATATATGTGACACATAATTAAGTTAGATTTACATTCTAATTGCAAGTTTACATGAATAGACTAAAAAAACATGATTTCATGTTTAGGTATGTTTATGCGATGATTATATGAATAGAATGGTTCATGTTTAGGTATGTTTATGCCATGATTATATGAATAGAATGGTTCATGTTTAGGTATGTTTATGCCATGATTATATGAATAGAATGATTCTTGTTTAAGTATTGTTTATGCCATGATTATATGCTATTACAATGCAAGTTCACATGTGCCTAATTCATGTTAATTGAATCGTTATGTTGCAAGTTCATGCGTTCACACTCCCCTTTTTATGTTACCTTATAAACACCATGTTATAAGCCTCCCCTTTTCATATGGCTAAGTTGGGTTTAAATGTTAAACCCAACATATCTTATATTGTAGCGAATGTGTAAAACGGGGGTAATGACGTTTGGGTTAAAATATAGAACATATGTGTTGGCATGTTTGACGCATGCCAACAACCTTGAAAAACAATTAAGTGGTATAAATTAATTTTACCCAATAAAGATGAATTTGAATAATGGGCCACAAATATTTACATATAAAAAGAAAAGAGACAAAATATGTAAATGTAGAAAAAACGATGTGTTTAACCCGAGGTTGGATTGAGTTGTGATGTAAACCTGCCCGGAACCGCCCGGCTGTCCAGTAGTCACTACAATACTTATCCAATGTGGGTGGTTAAACACGGAGCCCAATAAGGACCCGAGGTTAGACTGAGTTGTGGCGTAAGACTGCCTGGACCCAACCGGCAACAGGCAGCCACAACAATACCTGTCTAATGTGAGAGGTCAAGGCTTTAATAAGACAATTAAGGCTGAGTCGGGATTGATAGGATTAAGTAAATTGAATTAATACTTAATCAAAATGGAACATGCTAAACTATACAGACTGATTTGGGGTTAGGTTTACAAAACACTTAACCAACTTAACATGTTGGCTAGAAATAGAAAACCTAGTAGCGGGGGACCCTTTTCAGCAGTAACCCTACAAGGTGTATCAGGATACCCTGAACTAGGCAGGGTGGGGCACGATTACAGGGCTGACTGTAAGAGGTCAAATCGACGGCGGTGGTGCAACAGTGTAGGTTCTAACGTGGTGCGGGCGTGCACACACTCCGGCACAGAAAAATAAGGCACTGGGCACCAGTAGTATACATGTGCATTCTAGAATTGTGTCGGGCCGCCACCATGGGACTTGATACACCCCATGGTGGGACCAGCATAGGTAACTACAACAACGGGGGGCCGTAAGACACATGTAACTATGCGAGTAGGAGCCGATCATCAGAAATGGATCACTTCACCCTGATTATGGGGTGCCTGTTGGGAACTAGTTTATATGGGTGCAGAGATTAATATGGGGTAAGATAGTGTATTCGACTCTAGACAACTTAACTTAGTTTATGGTGCTTTCTCATTTCCAGTTTATACTTATCATACCCAGTTCTTTATTCATAGACTGAATAGTCCTAGACTTACTCAGGCTTTATGTCTGACTCTACTTTTTTTCGCCTTCTTTTCTTTCGTTCCCCCCCCCCCCCAAGGTCCACAGGGAGGGAATACCGCAGCTTGACCAGCTTTCACATCCAGCTTGAAGAGAAAGAATGTATTGCTTGGATCTTTTTCGTTTTGGACTATGGCTTTGGACAGCAATTATGGGACTTATGCAGTTTATTTATGTTTTCTTTATGCTTCTTTAAATAATGTAATCAAGACAGTTATGAAGATGTTATGTTTTTGGAAGAATTGTAAGACAATTATGGCATGTTTTGTGTAACACGTATTTTAATGAAATAAAAGTTATTGTTGTTTTCCGTTGTTCAAAAATATGTGTTCTTGTATCTGTCTTGTATATCTGTGACTTATACTTATAAACCTCCACCAAAATTAGGGCATTCCCTTTGAGAGTGACCCTAACGGAGGTGGGGTGTTTCACTTGGTATTAGAGCATAGGTTTACCAGATAAGATAAAAGTTTTGAAAATTTATTTTCAAAGGAAAATTTAAAGAAGCATTTTTAAAGATAAAATATTGTATTTTAAAAAGGCAAAGTCCCCCAAAGCCATAGGTACTATCTTTTATCCTTCGTTTTGAATCTATCCTTTTTGTTTCAGCATGTCCGAAGAACTTAACTTGCCAGAGGGTATACCAATACCTGGTTGGTTTAGACAATTCTTAGAAGCAAGGGCCACTCAGCCAGGTCTTACCGTTCCTCCTCCCCCAGCTGCAGGAAATCATCCAGCTGCAGCAGCACCTCTTCCTCTACCTCCTCCGCGGGGAAATACTTTTGCTAAGATATGTAAATAATTTAAAGCTATGGGAGGAAAGGACTTTCATGGAACCGAGTCCTTCGTAGTAGCCAGGAATTGGCTGAAAGAAACCGAGGACTTATTCGTCATCTTTGAGGTAGAAGATAGGCAGAAGGTACAACTGGCAATGTGGCTACTAAAAGGTGAGGCTTCCTACTGGTGGGAAGTCACTAATGCAGAAAGACCAGTGGAAACATGGGAGGACTTTAGGGCAAGGTTCGAGGCTAAATTTCTCTCAGAAGCTGAAAGGAGTCTTCAGTTGGAAAAATTCTTATTTCTTAAGAAAGGGAATATGACAGTCAAAGAGTATGTTAACCAGTTTGATCAGCTGGCTAGGTTCGGACTGGACCTAGTCAACACCCCGCACAAGAAGGCTCTCCGCTTTTTCAAGGGGTTGAATGAGCCATTACACAGTTTGTCCATGACACATATACCCATGGGAGTTACGTATGAAAGGTTGGTGCAGATGGCATTGTTGAGCGAAGAAGATAATGGCAAGAAGGAGACAAAGGCAGAAAGCTCTCAAGGGAAGAAAGAGGGTTTACAGCCTAAGAAGACAGACTTTAAGAAGGGCAGGAAAGACAACAAAGAGAAGAGGAAGTGTAATTTCTGTGGCAAAGTGGGGAACTTAGTGAAAGATTACCGGAAAAAGAAGGCCAAGATGAATGGCGGGTGCTTTTCTTGCGGTGAGACAGGCCATATGGCTAAGGATTGCCCGAAGAAACGAGGACAGGGGCAGAGGGCTGGATCCACCTCAGGGGCACAAGTTCATGTGCTAGAGGCGCCACCTCTGCAAAAGCGAGGTATAAATACTTCAGTAGAAAGTGTAGTTTATCTTTATGATCACCCAGTTCGCACTTTATTTGATTCTGGCGCATCACACTCCTTTATCTCGTCTGCTTTAGTAGAATCTCTGCACCTAGAAACTAGTATGGTAGAGGACCCCTTAATTGTTTCAAACCCAATTGGGGGCCCAGCTCATTTGTCTATGATCTGTGTGGAATTGAAAATTTCTATTCTAAGCATAGAATTTAGATGTAGTGCCTTTGTTTTGGGCTTCTCGGGATATGGTTTGATTTTTGGCATGGATTGGCTATCTAGTAATGGTCCCATCCTGGATTGTGAGAAAAGGGCGGTTAGGCTTCTGACCCAACTCGGTAACACTCTGGAAATTACTTGTAATCCCTCGTATGCGGTTATGCTTAGTTATCTTGAATCGCTAGATGCTTCTGTTGAGAGTTTGCAATCGGTTAGAGTGGTCCGGGAATATCCGGATGTCTTCGAAGAGGTGAAGGGCTTGCCTCCGAAGCGGGAGATAGACTTCCGCATATATCTTGTAGATAATGCGAAGCCCGTTGCGTTGCCCGTTAAACACATGGCTCCACAAGAAAGAAAGGAGCTCAGTAAACAGATTAAAGAGCTTCTAGAGAAGGGGTTCATTAGGAGGAGCATTTCAGAATGGGGCGCTCCAGTGGTGTTCGCTACAAAGGCGGATGGTTCACTCCGTCTATGTGTTGACTATAGGGAGCTCAACAAGCTAACGAAAAAGAATAGGCACCCTCTCCCTAGAATCGACGATCTGTTTGATCAACTTGTAGGAGCGTCTGTTTTTCCCAACTCGATTTGGCGACCGGTTTTCATCAACTAAGGGTGGCTAAAGATAGCATCGATAAAACGGCATTCAGAATCCCAGACGGCTTCTTTGAATGGCTTGTCATGCCTTTCGGCTTGACAAACGCACCTGCTTACTTCGTGGACCTAATGAGTAGGGTGTTCAGAGAATTCCTCAATAAGTTCGTAGTGGTCTTCGTAGACGATATCCTTATCTTCTCAAAGAGTAAAGAGGAACATGCTCAGCACTTAAGGGCAATCATGGAAACTCTGCGAGTCCATCAGCTAAAAGCCAAATTCTCCAAATGCCACTTTTGGAGAGAGGAAGTAAGATTTCTTGGGCACATAGTATCCAAGGAAGTATTAGCAGTAGACCCGGCTAAGGTAGTAGCGGTGCAGGATTGGAAGACACCAAAGAACGCAACAAAGGTCCGAAGCTTTCTCGGGCTAGCAGGCTTCTATCGAAAATTCATCAGAGACTTTGTAAAGATATCAGCTCCGCTCACAAAGTTGACCAAGAAGAATCTAGTGTTCAATTGGGACTTGGATTGCGAGTTTGCTTTCCAACGACTGAAAAGGGCTCTTACAACAGCCCCAGTTTTAACGTTGCCAGATGGAAGCAAGATGTTCACAGTTTATACAGATGCATGTGGGACAGAGTAGGCGTCGTCTTAATGCAAGAAGGAAGGGTAGTAGCTTATGGCGGGAGACAATGGAAAGTGCATGAAAAGAACTACCCGACCCACGATCTTGAGTTAGCCGCCATCGTCTTTGCACTCAAGTCTTGGCGACACTATCTCCTAGGTGAGAAGTTCGAACTTTACACTGACCATAAATCGTTGAAATATCTTTTCTCGCAGAAAGATCTTAACTTGAGGCAACAGAGATGGATGGAATTTCTTGCCTCGTACGATTTCGACATCTCCTACATTCCGGGCAAAGGCAACGTAGTGGCAGATGCGTTGAGCCGAAAGAAACTAACCCTAAGCCCGTTGTTTGTTGAAAGACAAAGCCTAGAGTTTATAGCCAGCTTTGACTTTAGGCCCTCCTCCGATTTTGTACCAGGCTTGCTAGCATCTCTTGAAGTACGCCCGACTTTAGTGGACTCAATAGGGACAGCACAACGTGAAGACCCTCAGCTTGTGGAGACGACTGATAGGCTAATTAGGGGTGAGACTTCAAGTCACCTCAACAGATACTCCATCGACGATAAGGGTTGGCTAAGGCGAGACGGAAGACTATGCGTCCCACAGACAAGGGATTTAGTAAAGAAGGTCCTCGAGGAAGCACACCACTCCAAGATGACGATACATCCGGGCGGGGATAAAATGTACAAGGACATAAAGAGAACTTTCTTTTGGAACGACATGAAGAAGGACGTGGTAGATTTCGTTTCTAAGTGTATGGTGTGCCAACAGGTTAAGGCGGAACAGAAAAAGCCTGGCGGTCTGCTCCATCCTCTAGAGGTCCCGCAGTGGAAGTGGGATAGCATTTCAATGGACTTCATTGATGGGTTGCCTAGGTCTAGGAGAGGCAACACTAGCATTTGGGTAATAGTGGATAGGCTTACTAAAAGCGCCCACTTTTTACCTGTCAAAAGTAAAAGAACTGCCTCATCACTAGCATCTCTTTACCTCAAGGAAATTGTTCGACTCTATGGAATACCATCCAGCATTGTTAGTGACCGAGACCCTATCTTCACAAGTGAGTTTTGGCGGAGTCTGCAAGAAGCGGTAGGCACACAGTTATGCTTGAGCACAGCCTATCATCCCCAAACCGACGGCCAAACAGAAAGAGTGAACAGAGTTTTGGAGGACCTTTTAAGACTGTGCGTCCTTGACTTCGGAGGGACGTGGGAAGACCATCTTCCTTTGGTGGAATTTGCCTACAACAACAGCTACCAAGCCACCATCGAAATGGCGCCCTTCGAAGCTTTATATGGAAGACCGTGTCGATCGCCCACTTGTTGGTGGGAGTCTACTGATAAGCTCATACATGGACCAGATATGATCCGAGAGACTTCAGAAAAAGTAGACTTAATACGAAGAAGAATGAAGACAGCCCAAGATAGACAAAATCCCTACGCCGACAAGAGGAGGACCGACCTTGAATTTGAGGTTGGGGACAGAGTTTTTCTTAAGGTATCTCCGCTAAGGAACGTTGTTCGTTTTGGAACCACAGGAAAGCTAGCACCAAGGTTCGTAGGGCCATTCCCTATCATCGAGAAAATTGGGAAAATGGCCTATAGATTAGAGCTACCCGAAAAATTGGCCGGAGTTCACAACGTCTTTCATGTTTCACATCTCCGAAAATGTCTACATGAATCTGCTGAAGTGGTAGAACCAAATATCCTAGAAGAAGCTGAAGTGGAACGCGAAGCGACCGTGAGGAAAGTTCCAACCCGCATATTAGGAACGAAAGTGAAGAAGCTACGCAATCGCGAAGTCAAGCTCGTCAAAGTTCAGTGTAGCAATGCCGAGGGAGACGCAACTTGGGAAACTGAAGCTAGAATACGTGCAGCCTACCCTTTTCTTTTCGAGTGTACATCTTTGATCTTTCTTTTTCCTTAAGTTGCGCTTTTATCTATCTTTTTTTAGGTATATCTCCTCGACCTTATCTTTTAGGAAGAAACCCTTTGGATGAAAACATGTAATTGAAACATGTTATGGATGATGTTGCAAGTGGTTGCAAGTGATTGCTAGTGGTTGCTCGTGGTTGCATATACACACACAATCTAGGTTTTAGATCGGCTCAGTCACTTCATATTGCATATGCATAAATGTATTTATATTCGTATATGGTTGAAGTATAATGTGTTGTCATATGAATGTTGCATTTGTATGAGTGATTGAGCACTCATGTAGAATCATGAATAGGAGAATTTGCATACATAATGGATTCATGGCACTTACATAATTTGCATTAAGGAGGTCAAGTGAATCAGTAGACCGCCTGATTTTGCATTAGATAAGTACATGTACACACACACTTCGCATATGATCATGAAGCATTAGAAGTCTTTTAAGGACAATGGATGCTCGTGTTTGATGGATGAGTAGATGGATGTTTGGATGTTAGGATGTACATTCTTCCTGAACTTGATGATTTCGGGACGAAATCCTTTTAAGTGGGGGAGAATGTAACACCCTTGTATTTTATAACAGTGAAATTCACAAATTAAAGTATAATAATTTCAAAACAAAGAATTAAGGGAAACGGGATACGCCATTGCGTTCGTCTTGGAATTCTGCTTCGGATAGAGTCCGAGTTTGCGTAAAACGGACTCCGTATGGAGAAGATATGGCCTCCGGAAGTTTCAGAATTCAGTTTAAAATTCAAACAGACCAAAACAGCTCAGAAAAACCAATTTGAAATTCAAAATCGGGCCGGATAGGCCAGGGCATGAATTTTCCCGCCCAAGGCAACCAGGTCGACTGGGTAGTCGACCTGGGGCTACCCGGTCGACTGGGTAGTCGACCTGGGTCACCCGTGTCGACTGCCAAGTCGACACGGTGTCGACTGGCGTGTCGACCTGGCCCCTGAGCCAGGTCGAACCCAGCCCCCCTGGCTAGCCTGGTCTGTGTTTGGTCGATTTTCTGAGCCTTGCCTTGTCACTAGGGCTAGGTGTCAGCTCCTGATTGGTCTCTCCTTCAAACTAACGACTATTATTAAACCAAGCTCCATCGACGGTCCTAATCAACTCACAAACTCTATAAAAAGGACCTAAGACTCACCCTAATTCACACAAACAAAAATGGAGATGAGACCGTCATGCTGCTAAGGAAAGACTAGGAATAGCCATCAGAAATTGAGAGACAATTAGGAGATAATTCGAAAGCTTAAAGCAACGTCAATTAAATCAAAACAACGCCTACAACAAAGGATAGCATCTCCAAATTCAGAATTCAGATTCCTGAATTGAAGATTCGTCATACGTTGTAAGTAGAGTGTTATTCCGATGTGAATAAATAAATTGTGTTGTGATTTGTGTAAAGTGAGAAATGGAATTGTGGCGATAATAATCTATATTTGTATGTTGCTTTGATTCTAAACGATTTGGAATTGTTATGATATAACGATTGGATATTTGCAAGTATTTGATTTATGTTGGAAGTTAACTGTAGGATCTAAATTAACCCTAGAGGGGGGGTGAATAGGGTTTATTGCAAATTAAGTATATTTAAAATAATTGCAGAAATAAAAGATCACACACAGAAAATACCCAGCTTCGGCAACAACTATGCCTACTGCTGCATTCAAGGTTTCTACTAGGAATTTTAAACAATCTCTTCGCTTACAGACTCTTGTAAACTTGCGACCTTCGCTCCCGACTGTTAAAACCCTACGCTCAAGACCTTGACACAACACGACCTCTTATGTTGTGATTTTTCAAACTACTCACCCTAGTAGTTATTGACTTTAAGGAATAAAAAAAAATTTAAAAAACAAAAAAAATAAAAAGAAAATGAAACCCTAGGTTTTTAAATAGTTAGGGTTAACCCCTTTTAACATAAAAAGGCGGCTCCCTTTTTATCACTCCACCGCTTTATACTATTTAGCCCTAGCCTCCTTTGTCTCTTCCTGGAAATGGAAATGGCGGCTTAGAGCAACTAGGGTTTCTGAAGGTGCTAAATTGCGATCGCTGATTGATGAAACTCAGTTTTCTGCTGCTCGATTCTCCTTAGCTTCAATCTCTGGCGGCTTGTATCTCTTGCGATCGAATTTATAGGAACTGATTTGGTTTCTGGCTTCTCTCGATTTCTGGTATGGTTTTTACTATTCGATTTTTGATATTGATATGCTTGATCTTCGATGTTATGTGCCGATGACGATTGGGTGTTATTTATAGGGTTAAAATCCCTAAAATTCTGCTCTGATTTCGACCTTGAGACTTGGCTATGATATTGCGATTTGCTTTGAATTGATTTGTTTATTTCTTTTATTTGGGGCCAGGAAGTATATTCCTTTAATCTTGGTCTTTGGCTTTGAATTGGCGTGAATTCTGGACTTTGAAATCCTCAAACTTGAGTACGAGTCCGTATGATTTTTAATTGATCTTATATTTGAACAGATGCTATATTTGAACTTGTTTACTCTTGTGATTGCCGAATTCTCTGGAATGCGTTTTGAGTGATGAATCTTTCAATTTTGAATACAAGAATTTTGGAGTTTTAAAATCTTCAACTTGTTCTGAATTTTTCTAACTTGGCCCCGTATGCTCTAAAAAATCTTGGTAGCTTCTTGAACTTTGATCGAGTCTTATAAAATCTCGGTTATTTATTGTTCTGAAAAAAAATATCTTTAGATACTTTAATCGCTTGTTGATCTCTCTGGGCTTTGAATTGAGTCTTCCTTTGAACAGAATCAATACTTGAACTTGCCAAACTTTTTAATTTATGTCGCACTTGATGTTTGCCTTTTAACAAAACCTGATCATTGAATTTGAACTAATAAGAACAGCTTTGCACTTGAACTTGCTTTGCCGAGAACTAAGAACTGATGCTATACTAGATCATACAATTGCTCTTCTAACTTGATTGAATGCCATTTTTATTTTGCTGTTATTGAAACATGCATGTTTGAATTTGCTTCCTTTATTCTTGCTTTTGGACTGATAAACTGACTTCATTTGATCAGATTACTCCCTTGTTTTCATATATAGCAAACCAGTGTAAATACACCATTGATACTCCATGTTTCCATGAACCTGTTTTATCTGCAGTTGTCTTGAATCATTGTGATCATAGTATTTGCTTTGTTTATGAGCTCGATCATTCTTGTTTACCACTTGTATAATGCACCACACCCTTGGGCCTTGCATGTCTGACTTGTACATCTATGTTGCTCCTGACTTGGTACATATATATTAACTTGATGCTGATCAATGTTGGTCTGGCCATTTGAGCCTGCACTTCCATTCAGTGTACAGAACTTCTTTATTATTGTTGTTACATGTACTATATCCAAATGCTTTGTAGTATTCCTTTTTCTTGTCTGATCAATGCTTTTTATTTGTAATTGTTGTATGTCCACATTGATTTTCTTGACTTAAAAAAAATATACTTGACCCGAACTACTCGTACATTGAGATTTCTGTGTGGACTCCTCTGCCATCATGCATGTATGTAGCTTGCTGGTTCGACCATTATGTCTGACCCTTGCACTTGAACACTTTTTCATTCATGTTGCATTGACTTTCTTTCTTGGACTTGTATTTGATTTTCCTATTGTTGATTGTACACTGGGTTGAGATGGTCTTTTTGGCTACTCCTCAGTCTCGATACTGGATTGGCGTGGCAGTACACACGCATATACACGTGTGTATATGCAGGCATCCAGACGAGTTTTTCTGTCCCTGCACATTGGACCAAGTCTAGAAAAATGATGAGAAACACACTGTAATTCTGAGGCAAATAAAATTTTAAAAATAAATTTTTTATTTACTTTTATTTTATTTTATTTTTGTTGCAGTCTACTGTGTGTTCTTCTTGTGACAGGTATGAAGTCAGGATTTTACTGAAGATTGTGAAGACAGAAGATGGACGATAGAAGACAGCAAAAAAGTGTCAATGTATGAAAGTGTTTGTGTGTGTAGTTGTATAGAGTGAGTGACAGGGTTGTATGAATGAAATGTAATATGTCAAATAGTGGAGTAAAAAGATGTACTTTTGATATTGAAATAAAATATTTTTATAAAATACTGTGTGATTGTTCAAATTTCTGTATCAGTGTATTTACAAACACATTCAATAATAAAAATATATTTGGTTGTTATCATCAAACAAAAATCATATAATTGTGTATACGACACTGTTATATACAACAATCTCCCCCTTTTGATGATGACAAACAAATAAAAGATTTTGAATGTGTGAATGTGTTTGATAACGTGAGGTATGTTACTCCCCCTATTTGTATGCTCCCCCTACAACTAAGCTTCCCTTATTGATGCACATAGATTTGAAAATTTTGAAATGAATTAATCAATCAATCCCAAATTTTAAAATATTCTATAAATGTTTACTCATCCATCAAAATCTTGATCATTCTCCCCCTTTTGTTATCATCAAAAGAATAACAATAAATTAAAATAGTGATGAATATAGACTAGAAATATAAATTCGGATCAAGAGGATAATATATCGTAAATCTCATTGAATCAAACAAAAATCATAGTATTCTTTGAGTCAGAGACAAATTTCACTTTCAGAATGAATGGATTTACTATGGATTTTATAGAATTAGGAGAGTCCAATATTTGAATATAAAATTTAAAGGTTTCAAATATGCTTAAAAAATATGTTAAGCACTTTCTAACCACGCATAGCCCAAAGGTCTTTTAAATGGGGTTAGTAGTAACTTAACTTTATCCTCTCTGATGAGTTCCATCCATGCACAGCCCGAAGGTCTTTTAAGTGAGAATGAAAGCACATAGAGATTAAGGTATTTCACCCACGCATAACCGCGAGGACTTTTAAATGGGAGTGAGTACCAAGGATATTATTATTTATTTATTTATTTATTTCTAAATCTCAAGAATAATTAGAACTCCCCAAATTAAATAAAACCATGATGAGTGACAGAAGAATGGTAGATATAGAAGATGGTCGTGAAATAAGCTTTAATTCAAAAAATATTATAAAATCTGTCCAATCATCATGAGATTTAAAATATTTCCTTATGATGAAAATATATTATAGTCAATACTCATCACAATTTCAAGATCTGTCATAATTTCAACGAATTCCAAAATAGTTCAAATGATCAATCATTTAACTTTTGAATAACCATTTAAGAAATTTTATTTTATTATATATATACATATATATATATATATATTTTTTAATAGATAATGATTAATCAATTTCTATAATTCCCAAATCTAAGCGTAGTCGTGAAAATCTATCTTCGGGAAGAGGTTTTGTAAAAATATCAGCAAGTTGACCGTCAGTTGTAATAAACTCAATACAAATATCTTCTCGTGAAATGTGATCTCTAATAAAATGATGTCTCACATCTATGTGTTTAGTGCGTGAATGGTGAACAGGATTATTAGACAAGTCTATAGCACTTTTACTATCACATTTTAGTGGTACTTTTTTATAAATTAAACCAAAGTCTGAAAGAGTTTGCATCATCCATAGTATTTGTGCACAACAACTTCCCAAAGCAATGTATTCAGCCTCAGTTGTGGATAAAGCAACACAATTTTGTTTCCGACTTGACCATGAGACTAACGAGTGTCCTAGCATAAAACAAGTTCCACTAGTGCTTTTTCTATCAACAAGAGATCCAGCATAATCAGCATCAGAATATCCGATTAGTTTGAAATTATTGCATGCGGGGTACCATAAACCAAATTTGTGTGTGTGCAAAAGATATCTTAAAATTCTTTTTGTGGCTTTTAAATGAGATTCTTTTGGGTTGGATTGAAAGCGAGCACATAAACAAACAGCAAACATAATATCAGGCCTAGATGCAGTGAGATAAAGAAGTGAACCAATTATTCCACGATATTTCTTCTGATCAACTGCAACTCCTTTCTCGTCTTTGTCAAGCTTGGTTGAAGGACTCATCGGTGTTCTGAGTGGTTTTGCATTTTCTAGTCCAAATTTTTTCAGCAATTCAGCAATGTACTTTGTTTGTGATATGAAAATTCCCTTGGAGCTTTGTTTAATTTGAAATCCAAGGAAATATTTTAATTCACCTACCAAGCTCATTTCGAATTTATCCTGCATGACTTTTTCAAATTTCTCACACAAACAATCGTTAGTAGCACCATATATAATATCATCAACATAAATTTGGACAATTAAAAAATCATCACCTTCATGTAATAGAAACAATGTAGTATCAGCACTGCCCTTTTTAAATCCATTTTCCAAAAGATATGCACTTAAACAATCGTACCAAGCTCTAGGAGCTTGTTTAAGACCATATAATGCTTTTTCAAGTTTGAATACATGATTTGGAAATTCATAATTTTCAAAACCGGGGGGTTGTTCCACAAAAACTTCTTCTTTTAATTCTCCATTTAAAAATGCACTTTTTACGTCCATTTGTTTTAGTTTGAAACCTTTATAACACGCGAAACTGAGCAAAATTCTAATGGCTTCTAACCTAGCTACTGGTGCAAATGTTTCATCAAAATCAATGCCTTCAATTTGATTATATCCTTTTGCAACCAACCTAGCTTTGTTTCTAATTACATTTCCGGATTCATCAAGTTTATTTTTGAACACCCATTTAGTTCCCACTACTGGATAGTCATTCGGTCTAGAAACTAATTTCCAAACTTTATTCCGTTCAAATTGATTAAGTTCTTCTTGCATTGCTAAAATCCAACTTTCATCATTAAGTGCAATTTCAACATTTTTAGGTTCGATTTCTGAGATGAAACAACTGTGAATACAAAAAGTACAGATATCTTTATTAAATGATGAACGAGTTCGTATACCTGCCTTTGGATTTCCTATCACCAATTCTGGAGGATGGTTGGTTTTGAATTTCAACTTTTCGACTTCAAATGTTTGTTTTGTTTGATCATCACTTCCAGTCTTCTCTTTGCTATTTTCTTTTTCACCCTCATGTGTAATTTCCTCATCGTTTTTCTCTTTTTCCATCGTATCCAGATCTGATTCATCAAATTTCACGTTTATGGTTTCAACAATGGTTTTTGATCGTTTGTTGAAAATTCGATAAGCCTTGCTTCTTGACGAGTAACCCATGAAAATTCCCTCGTCAGCCTTTGATTCAAACTTACCAAGATGATCACCTGTATTAAGAAGATAACAAGGGCATCCAAACACTCTAAAATATGAAATGTTAGGCTTTCTGTCAAACCACAATTCATAGGATGTTTTGTTAAGTATTGGTCTAATCATTACTCTGTTCATTACATGGCAGGATGTATTAACTGCCTCTGCCCAAAAAGTCAAAGGCAAATTATATTAACTTAACATAGATCTAGCCAATTCCTGTAATGTACGATTTTTCCTTTCGACAACCCCATTTTGCTGGGGTGTTCGAGGAGCAGAAAATTCGTGTTTAAAACCATTTTCTTCACAAAAAATTTCAAAATCCAAATTTTCAAATTCACCACCATGATCACTTCTTAAAGTTTTTATAGAAACACCTTTTTCATTTTGAACGAGTTTTGCAAACTTTGAAAAGTAATCAAAAGTTTCGGATTTTTTGGCTAGAAAATAAACCCATGTAAATCTAGAATAATCATCAACTAACACATAACAATATCTTTTTCCATTTAAGCTAGCGATTTCATTTGGTCCAAATAAATCCATGTGAATCAATTCAAGTACCCTGTTAGTGCTAACAACATTTTTGGGACGAAATGATGAACGACTGAATTTTCCCATAGCACATGATTTACATACTTTATTATTTTTATATTTCTGATGTGGTAGACCTCTTACCAATTCTTTTGATTCAAGTTTTTCCAAGAGACTCATACTAGCGTGACCCAATCTCCTATGCCATAAGAATATATCTTCATCCGTAGCTACTAAACATCGTGAGAGAGTCAAATCATCAAATGAAATAGTATAAACATTTCCTTTTCTTTTTCCCGTGAACACAATATTGTTTGTGGATTTTTCAATAATTTTGCAGGATTCATTATCAAATATCACACTCATTCCTTTGTCACATAGTTGGCTTATGGAAATTAGATTATGATGCAAGTTTTCAACATATAAAACATCAGTTAGGGAGAAGGTACTATTACCTACTTTACCTTTACCGATAATTTTACATTTTCTGTTATCGCCCATTATCACGCTTCCTCCTTTATATTTTTCAAGGCTAAGGAACTTTGATTTATCTCCTGTCATATGTTTGGAACAACCTGAATCCAAGTACCATTCTTGTTGTTCCTTAGCCCGCCAACATACCTACACACAAGAAGAAGAGAATGACCTAGAGAAACTCATAGGTCTAATAAAATTAGTAACTGACAAATTTTGATTTTGAACAACAGATCCTTTTGGAATCCAAATTTGTTTGTTTTTATTAAATCCAAATCTATTACAATCACTCGTCAACCCTTTTGGAACCCAAATTTGAATGAATTTTTTATTATTGTTCCTATTTTGACATTTTTCATAGCTATGTCCAATTTTTCCACATTTTGTACATTTAGGAAAAACACTTCCACCCTTCGCATTATCATTCATATTAACGTATGTTTTCCCAAATCCTAATCCTTTTCTATTATTAGCATATAATTGGTTTCCAAGCAGCATTCTAAATGATTTTTCCCCTTTTGAAAACTTACTCAATGTTATTTCCAGATTTTTTACTTTGGTTTTAAGTGCTTCATTTTCATTTACAAGAGAAGTACATCTGTTAATAAAGTTTTTTCTTTTTGTGTCATCACTTTCTCTTAAAGCCAAGTGTTCTTGTTTTAATTTTTCAAAATTTGCCTTAAATTCTGTTTGCTCTTGTTTTAATAACTTGCAGTTTTCACAATCAAGGTTTGTCATTTTTCCAAGCACATCTTCTAACCTATTGTTTTCGTGGACCAATTTTAACCTATCAGATTTTAATTTCTTGATTTTTAGTTCAAGTGAATCAACGGTTTTGGTGAGATTATGACACATTAAAATTAAATCTTTATAAGAGTAATTTGGTACCTCAGTGGAATCATCTTCGCTACTGTCTGGATCTGACTGTGCCATAAGGCATAAATTGGCTTCCTCTTTATCACTGTCAGAGTCTTCTTCTTCTCCTTCTTCATCGTCCCATGTAGCTGCAAAGGCTTTCTTTTTCTTCTTCTTCTTTCTGTCTTTCTGAAGTAATGGGCAATTTGGTTTGATATGGCCAGGTTTATTGCAGTTGTAACATATGACTTCATCATCTGAATTGTCGGAATTCTTGGATTTGTTGGATTTTGAACTCTTCTTTCGTGACTTGTATTTTTTGTTAGTCCACTTTTTAAGAACCATGGCCAACTCTTCGATAGGATTCTCAGTTTCATCGTTACTTTCAACAGTGTTGCTTAGAGCAATTGTCTTTTTCTTTGATTCTGAATCATCGCGTCCTTCTTTGGCTTTTAACTCCATTTCATAAGCAATCAGATTTCCAATCAACTCTTCTATTTTCAACTTATTTAGATCTTTTGATTCTTGAATGGCAGTTACTTTGGCTTCGAAATTCATTGGCAGTACTCTCAGTATCTTGCGTATTAATTCTACTTCAGTGTAGATTTTTCCAAGAGCCCTTGCATTATAAATCAGTGTGGAGAATCGACCATACATCTCTTTTATATCTTCGTCTTTTCGCATCGTGAAATTTTCATATTCGTTGCAGAGTAGTGCGAGACGAGATTCCTTGATCTGAGATGTTCCTTCATGTGTAACTTCCAAAGTATGCCAAATTTCCTGCGCAGTTGAACAGTGAGATATACGGTTAAATTCAGTTTTATCAAGAACACAAATTAAAGCATTCATTGCTTTGGCATCAGTTGAGAATAATTTTTTATCATTAGCATCCCACTTATCTTTTGGTTTAGGAATTTCAATATCATTGATAATCGTAACTGGAGGTTTATAGCCTGTTTCAACGATATCCCATACATCATAATCAACTGAACTTAAGTAAATTTTCATCCTAGCTTTCCAATAAGCATAATCAGTTCCATTAAACATTGGTGGCCTAGCTATGGACTGACCCTCAGAAAAAGCGTTGTTAGACAAATTCATGACTCTAGAGTTAAAAATACCTGCTCTGATACCACTTGTAGGATCTAAATTAACCCTAGAGGGGGGGTGAATAGGGTTTATTGCAAATTAAGTATATTTAAAATAATTGCAGAAATAAAAGATCACACACAGAAAATACCCAGCTTCGGCAACAACTATGCCTACTGCTGCATTCAAGGTTTCTACTAGGAATTTTAAACAATCTCTTCGCTTACAGACTCTTGTAAACTTGCGACCTTCGCTCCCGACTGTTAAAACCCTACGCTCAAGACCTTGACACAACACGACCTCTTATGTTGTGATTTTTCAAACTACTCACCCTAGTAGTTATTGACTTTAAGGAATAAAAAAAAATTTAAAAAACAAAAAAAATAAAAATAAAATGAAACCCTAGGTTTTTAAATAGTTAGGGTTAACCCCTTTTAACATAAAAAGGCGGCTCCCTTTTTATCACTCCACCGCTTTATACTATTTAGCCCTAGCCTCCTTTGTCTCTTCCTGGAAATGGAAATGGCGGCTTAGAGCAACTAGGGTTTCTGAAGGTGCTAAATTGCGATCGCTGATTGATGAAACTCAGTTTTCTGCTGCTCGATTCTCCTTAGCTTCAATCTCTGGCGGCTTGTATCTCTTGCGATCGAATTTATAGGAACTGATTTGGTTTCTGGCTTCTCTCGATTTCTGGTATGGTTTTTACTATTCGATTTTTGATATTGATATGCTTGATCTTCGATGTTATGTGCCGATGACGATTGGGTGTTATTTATAGGGTTAAAATCCCTAAAATTCTGCTCTGATTTCGACCTTGAGACTTGGCTATGATATTGCGATTTGCTTTGAATTGATTTGTTTATTTCTTTTATTTGGGGCCAGGAAGTATATTCCTTTAATCTTGGTCTTTGGCTTTGAATTGGCGTGAATTCTGGACTTTGAAATCCTCAAACTTGAGTACGAGTCCGTATGATTTTTAATTGATCTTATATTTGAACAGATGCTATATTTGAACTTGTTTACTCTTGTGATTGCCGAATTCTCTGGAATGCGTTTTGAGTGATGAATCTTTCAATTTTGAATACAAGAATTTTGGAGTTTTAAAATCTTCAACTTGTTCTGAATTTTTCTAACTTGGCCCCGTATGCTCTAAAAAATCTTGGTAGCTTCTTGAACTTTGATCGAGTCTTATAAAATCTCGGTTATTTATTGTTCTGAAAAAAAATATCTTTAGATACTTTAATCGCTTGTTGATCTCTCTGGGCTTTGAATTGAGTCTTCCTTTGAACAGAATCAATACTTGAACTTGCCAAACTTTTTAATTTATGTCGCACTTGATGTTTGCCTTTTAACAAAACCTGATCATTGAATTTGAACTAATAAGAACAACTTTGCACTTGAACTTGCTTTGCCGAGAACTAAGAACTGATGCTATACTAGATCATACAATTGCTCTTCTAACTTGATTGAATGCCATTTTTATTTTGCTGTTATTGAAACATGCATGTTTGAATTTGCTTCCTTTATTCTTGCTTTTGGACTGATAAACTGACTTCATTTGATCAGATTACTCCCTTGTTTTCATATACACAAACCAGTGTAAATACACCATTGATACTCCATGTTTCCATGAACCTGTTTTATCTGCAGTTGTCTTGAATCATTGTGATCATAGTATTTGCTTTGTTTATGAGCTCGATCATTCTTGTTTACCACTTGTATAATGCACCACACCCTTGGGCCTTGCATGTCTGACTTGTACATCTATGTTGCTCCTGACTTGGTACATATATATTAACTTGATGCTGATCAATGTTGGTCTGGCCATTTGAGCCTGCACTTCCATTCAGTGTACAGAACTTCTTTATTATTGTTGTTACATGTACTATATCCAAATGCTTTGTAGTATTCCTTTTTCTTGTCTGATCAATGCTTTTTATTTGTAATTGTTGTATGTCCACATTGATTTTCTTGACTTAAAAAAAATATACTTAACCCGAACTACTCGTACATTGAGATTTCTGTGTGGACTCCTCTGCCATCATGCATGTATGTAGCTTGCTGGTTCGACCATTATGTCTGACCCTTGCACTTGATCACTTTTTCATTCATGTTGCATTGACTTTCTTTCTTGGACTTGTATTTGATTTTCCTATTGTTGATTGTACATTGGGTTGAGATGGTCTTTTTGGCTACTCCTCAGTCTCGATACTGGATTGGCGTGGCAGTACACACGCATATACACGTGTGTATATGCAGCCATCCAGACGAGTTTTTCTGTCCCTGCACATTGGACCAAGTCTAGAAAAATGATGAGAAACACACTGTAATTCTGAGGCAAATAAAATTTTAAAAATAAATTTTTTATTTACTTTTATTTTATTTTATTTTTGTTGCAGTCTACTGTGTGTTCTTCTTGTGACAGGTATGAAGTCAGGATTTTACTGAAGACTGTGAAGACAGAAGATGGACGATAGAAGACAGCAAAAAAGTGTCAATGTATGAAAGTGTTTGTGTGTGTAGTTGTATAGAGTGAGTGACAGGGTTGTATGAATGAAATGTAATATGTCAAATAGTGGAGTAAAAAGATGTACTTTTGATATTGAAATAAAATATTTTTATAAAATACTGTGTGATTGTTCAAATTTCTGTATCAGTGTATTTACAAACACATTCAATAATAAAAATATATTTGGTTGTTATCATCAAACAAAAATCATATAATTGTGTATACGACACTGTTATATACAACATTAACAACTACATGTTTGTAGTGGTTTAATTTAGATTCATGCAAGTATATGATTCATGTTAACAAAAATATGTTGTGGTAGTTTATTTGGGATTCATGTAAGTATATGATTCACCATTATGCCAATATGATGTACATACTTTTATGACCACTTTTAGTGTGTAATTGGATTCAACTAAGTACTATGGTTTATATGAATTTATGTTGAATTGGCATCGTGATTCAAGTGTAAAACTATGCTTTTGTATTAGAGACAAAAGTAAGCATCTTTATGAACATGACTAAACTATGTTTGGTGTTATGCCTAGTTGAAAACATGTTTAAGGCCTATGTTGTTATCAAAATTATATGGTGATATATGTGACACATAATTAAGTTAGATTTACATTCTAATTGCAAGTTTACATGAATAGACTGAAAAAAAAAACATGATTTCATGTTTAGGTATGTTTATGCCATGATTATATGAATAGAATGGTTCATGTTTAGGTATGTTTATGCCATGATTATATGAATAGAATGGTTCATGTTTAGGTATGTTTATGCCATGATTATATGAATAGAATGATTCATGTTTAAGTATTGTTTATGCCATGATTATATGCTATTACAATGCAAGTTCACATGTGCCTAATTCATGTTAATTGAATCGTTATGTTGCAAGTTCATGCATTCACACTCCCCTTTTTATGTTACCTTATAAACACCATGTTATAAGCCTCCCCTTTTCATATGGCTAAGTTGGGTTTAAATTTTAAACCCAACATATCTTATATTGTAGCGAATGTGTAAAACGGGGGTAATGACGTTTGGGTTAAAATATAGAACATATGTGTTGGCATGTTTGACGCATGCCAACAACCTTGAAAAATAATTAAGTGGTATAAATTAATTTTACCCAGTAAAGACGAATTTGAATAATGGGCCGCAATTATTTACATATAAAAAGAAAAGATATGTAAATGTAGAAAATACGATGTGTTTAACCTGAGGTTGGATTGAGTTGTGATGTAAACCTGCCTGGAACCGCCCGGCTGTCCAGTAGTCACAACAATACCTATCCAATGTGGGTGGTTAAACACGGAGCCCAATAAGGACCCGAGGTTAAACCGAGTTGTGGCGTAAGACTGCCCGAACCCAACCGGCAACAGGCAGCCACAACAATACCTCTCTAATGTGAGAGGTCAAGGCTTTAATAAGACAATTAAGGCTGAGTCAGGATTGATAGGATTAAGTAAATTGAATTAATACTTAATCAAAATGGAACATGCTAAACTATACAGACTGATTTGGGGTTAGGTTTACAAAACACTTAACCAACTTAGCATGTTGGCTAGAAATAGAAAACCTAGTAGCGGGGGACCCTTTTCAGCAGTAACCCTACAAGGTGTATCAGGATACCCTGAACTAGGTAGGGTGGGGCACGATTACTGGGCTGACTGTAAGAGGTCAAATCGACGGCGGTGGTGCAGCAGTGTAGGTTCTAACGGGGTGCGGGCATGCACACACTCCGGCGCAGAAAAATAAGGCACTGGGCACCAGTAGTATACCTGTGCATTCTAGAATTGCGTCGGGCCGCCACCATGGGACTTGCTACACCCCATGGTGGGACCAGCATGGGTAACTACAACAACGGGGGGGCGTAAGACACATGTAACTATGCGAGTAGGAGCCGATCATCAGAAATGGATCACTTCACCCTGATTATAGGGTGCCTGTTGGGATTTAGTTTATATGGGTACAGAGATTAATATGGGGTAAGATAGTGTATTCGACTCTAGACAACTTAACTTAGTTTATGGTGCTTTCTCATTTCCAGTTTATACTTATCATACCCAGTTCTTTATTCATAGACTGAATAGTCCTAGACTTACTCAGGCTTTATGTCTGACTCTACTTTTCTTTCGCCTTCTTTTCTTTCGTTTCCCCCCCCCCAATGTCCACAGGGAGGGAATACCGCAGCTTGACCAGCTTTCACATCCAGCTTGAAGAGAAAGAATGTATTGCTTGGATCTTTTTCGTTTTGGACTATGGCTTTGGACAGCAATTATGGGACTTATGCCGTTTATTTATGTTTTCTTTATGCTTCTTTAAATAATGTAATCAAGACAGTTATGAAGATGTTATGTTTTTGGAAGAATTATAAGACAATTATGGCATGTTTTGTGTAACACGTATTTTAATGAAATAAAAGTTGTTGTTGTTTTCCGCTGTTCAAAAATATGTGTTCTTATATCTGTCTTGTATATTTGTGACTTATACTTATAAACCTCCACCAAAATTAGGGCATTCCCTTTGAGAGTGACCCTAACGGAGGTGGGGTGTTTCAAAAAGCTGAAGCTATAGCTCTATACTCCGCTTCGTTGCTTGATCTAGATATGGTTGACTGTTTCTTTGTGCACCAAGAGATGGGATACGGTCCCATGAATAAGCAGCAACCAGATGTTGATCTTCGATCATCTGTATAACATTCTGTATATTTCAATCATTTAAGTTATTGAATTTAATTTAATTATTGTATTTAATTTAATTATTGAATTTAAAATGGTTCTAAAATAAAATTTATGATAATAACGAATGGTTTAATATGATTTTTAATAAGAAATTATCAAAAAATTGAGTGAAAATGATATATAAGACACGTTTGAATTGAAAATAAGAATTAAATGAAAAAATTAGGGTTATTCACACCCCAATTTACACTTTCGGCCACCTTCCTAAATTTAATACAAAAGATTATTTTTTGTATTCTTCTACCCACCATATATTATTTCTTCACTCAGTTATTCACCACCGTACTTCTCTTGAGAAAAACACGTATTTCTCTACCATT
Source organism: Allium sativum (assembly GCA_030737875.1). Classification (NCBI taxonomy): domain Eukaryota; kingdom Viridiplantae; phylum Streptophyta; class Magnoliopsida; order Asparagales; family Amaryllidaceae; genus Allium; species Allium sativum. Next base: position 865,594,339 of record CM060922.1, read on the forward strand.
TCAAACTCTAAACCCTAATAAAAGTAGATATTCTTTTGTGCCTAATAAAGATGGAAGACGAAGATAAAAAAGTGGTTAGAATTGCTTGATTTTTATTATTTTCTATTATGTTATAGAATATGTTGTTAGGGTATTTTTAATAATCGGGGTTTCCATTGCATTTAAGAATATATTTTTTGACTCGTTAGAAATTTCAAGTTTGGAGGATATTAAATTTGACGACATTGTAATAGACAATGACAATGTAAATTTTGACTTACGTATCTTCTTTTACAAATTGATACATTAACTTTTTTGTCGTTTGATAGATGAAGTATTTGATTGATGATAAATTGGACGATAAACATGATGGTTGTGATAATATGATGCAAGATGTTCGATCAAATGACTCAAAAGACATAAATGTTGATCCGATGAATAATTTTACAGCCGACGAAGTAAGTACTCATTTATAAAAATTAAAATAGCTAATGTGGTTATGAAAATGGACTATGTTAATTTTTCTTGAACTATTCAATTTTAAGTATTTGATTCACATAGTACATTGATGTAAGGGAGGAAGGAAGCATTCGTGTAGAGGAAGTAGATGGCGGCCTCTACATTTTTTGGTTATTAATTTAGACGGTAGACAGGAGGATAGGAAATCTAAAATATTTGGGGGTTCTTTTAGTTTTGGTAGCCAGAAGTGTAAATAGGGGTGTGAATAGTAGCAACCTAAAAATTAATTTAATGTATTTCTTTGGAAATTAAAACACGGAATTGATTTATAATGAAACATTGATCCTTAAAAAAATTATTTTCATAAAGAAGTGATTTAAACGGTATGAAAATAGTGTGACATTAAACTGAAACTTAAAATTTAAATTTGAGTTTGAATTGAGATGCATGTGTTTACTTTAATTTAGACAAATTAAATCGATCGTTGATGACAGTGAAAAGTTTCCACGATTTTAATAATGCACAGTTCAAATAGCGTAGTTAACGGAAATTAACATCAAAGATTTTCTACCAAATCTAAATTATATTTGGAATGCATCTAATTAAGTATAGCAGCGGAAGAATTTCTGTTGTAATATACAAAAGTTTGTTCTGTCAACAGTGTAAATATATTTCTCCTTCTGTTCTAATATCCATGTATTCTTAGCCTCTTTATTTTTGTCTATTCAAAATTTATCCCACTTATTAAGTTTCCTTTTAAAACCAAAGCAATAAGTGAAATAAATGGAAATACAAAACGTGAGATATCAGTTCATCTGAATCATTTACATTCTGTAATAACCCGGAAAATACGAGCCAATTTAAAATTTTTAAAATGGTTATTTCAAAGGAATTTGAACAATTGAAATAGAATATTTCAATAAAATAGTGAATTAGAAATAGTGAGTCGGTTTGAAAATTTGGATTCATACTTTGACCGACTATGCAGGGTGGAAAATATAACGGATTTTAGCGAAACCAAAAATATTTAAATCTGTTAGTCAATACCTTTCTAACGAATCTGAAAAATCGAAGTTTCATAACGGGAATCAAAAGTTATGGCTGAATGAATTTTCAGAAGAGTCGGTATATAGAATATATAGCCCTGGAAAATTGATATTTTGCATACGACCTCGGAATTCGACGAAACCACTTTTGTTGGGTCCGGGATGTCAAACTATTGCTAGGTTTCAAATTTCATAATTTTTGAAGCTAGTATGTGAGCGTGGCAAAAGAAAATGTGTTTGGTCGATTTCTGTTAAATTGGATCGACCAGAAAATGGCCATTTTTCAAACGACCTCAGAATTCGACGAAACTAGTTTTGTTGGGACCGTAGCGTCAAAACATAGCTAGATTTATTTTTCTGGAATTTTTCGAATCAGTTTGTGGCCCTGGCAAATTGAAATGTGCGTTCAGAGTTAAAAATTAAATGTTTTATACTTTAATTTGAAAAATAACTGACTGTAACAGTCGAATTGGCCTACGAAACATATCCCATTGTGTCCGGAATGGGGGTATTTGGCTAGGGGCGACAGTCGTTGGGTTTAAAAAGGAGTTTGTTTGAGAAAACACTATTTAAAAATTTATTGAAATTATGGGCCAATCAAAAAATTCCATTCATAATTTTAAAAATAAAAAATAAAGAAAAACCCCCCGATCAACGGCGAAACCCGTTGACCACCTTCTCTCATCCGCCGTCGCCGCTACCGCCACTTACAGCCTCCGCCACCATTCGACGCGCCTCAGCCTCCTCTTCAAATCCGACCCCACCGCTGCCACCCTCGTCGCCTCCTCCGCCTGTATCGACGCCAGGAAGTCGAACACTTCCCGCCGCCGCCCTAAACGCCACCGAACGCCACCAAACCACCACCGATTTAAAGCCCTCTCTTCCCTCTTCCACGTCCAACTCCCTGATCGTCCCCACGTGCCACGGATTTTGCGAAAACTGTAAACCTAGTTTTGAAGCTTCGTGAAAGTGAGTTTTTCTTTGATCTTTACACTTTGAAAAATCATATATTTTTGGTGTGTTGACGAAATTCGATGAAACAGGAAACATCGAGACTGCAAGGAAGCTCTCTACCCAATAGAAGAAGCTGCGGATTTTTCTGACATCGTATCGATTTTTAGCGCTCAGAAAACCAAGGTGAGAAATCTAAATTAACGTGAAATTGAATGGAAAATGTCGTGTATAACTTATATTAGCGAAATATGAATAACATACGTGTTGTATACCTCATGTACATGCGTAGTGTAAGCTATATAAGCAAAGTATGAATTTTACATGCATAGAATAATTGATATATGTGTTGAAATGCAAGTGAAATATATATATATTATATATATATATATACTCCCCTCGTCCACAAACCATGGACGATATTTATTGTGGTGAATTGATGTGAAATATTGGATGAAAAATACGAATGGTTGAATAATTGTTTGTGGTTGATATTGTTTGGTTGTGGTTGAAAAATACCCATTGGTGATTGAAATGAATTGGAAATATTTGTGGAAATAAAAATAAACATGCTGCCTGCGTGCGAATTAGATGCATGAATCCCCATTGTCAAAAACCGCGAGGTTTTAAGGTAGAGCGAGGAGCCGTACTAGGGACGGTGCCGGTTTTAACTACCCTGCCGTTATACTGCCGAAATTTTTAATAATCTTTGTGTGTTAGAATTATTTTCATATGTTGAAATAATTTTCATGCGTAGAAATAAAATAGCCATATGTTGAAACTATATCCATGTGTGGAAATATTCATGTGTTGAAAAGTGTTGTGTGAAAATTAAATTCATTTGTGAATGAGTGAAGTGGTTAAACAATAAAAATCACATTTTTTTATATATATGAAGTATGAAAAATATTCGCCTTATATAAATAATTTCAACCATAAAAATCCCATCTTTCTAATATGAACAACATAAATAAAATGTCCATGTGTGGAAATACTCATTTGTTGAGAAGTGTGTGTAGTGGAAAAGTTCATGTGTTGAATAAAAAGATCGAACAATAAAAATTACATTTTTATTGAAACTATGAAGTGCAGAAATGTCTATTTGTCGAATAAATATTTTGAACGATAAAAATATCATTTTTTTATCATATTTGTGATATGCTAAAGACATGCGGACGTTGAAGTAAATATTTGTGATAGAAATATTAATTTTAACATGCATAGGAACTAAATAAAATAGTCATGTGTTGAAATCTATTTTAGTTCGCCAAAATTATCATCTTTGAAATGTGAAGTGTTAAAAATAGCCGCTTGTTCAAATAAACGTGCATGAGTTGAAATATACATTAACTAGCTAATGATATGATTTTAGCCTATGCATGCAACATTGGAATGAATGGTGTTTTTAAACCAAAGCAAATCAAATATGAAATTGAATGGAAAATGATAAATGTTAGAAATTGTATATATGTACATGCATATCTATTGAACAGGTTAAAGCAAAAAGGGGCTAGAGAAGAGAAATAGAATTTTGTGCCCGACAAATAGGTACACATTTACCGCTTTGTTTGGGTGATGATTTTATGAGCCTGTTGGCTAGCCGCTTGGCTTTTTCTTTTTCTTTTTGATATGAGACGCCCGTGTGGCTATTTGGGAATTTTCCCAGACCCTCCCGTACAAAGGAGGTTATGGCGAAATTTTCCAAAATTTAAAGGCGTTAGTGAAATAATTGAAGTGGAAACGATATAGGAATTTTTGAATGAATTATATTTATATAAATATATAAATATAAATAGAATTAAAACGAAACGTGGCCGTGCAGTTCATGTTTTGAAACCGTGATTTCAAACGACTAGTGCGGGAAATCCGACCATTGGATTTTCCCGAAATCGCAACCGTTGGGTTCGCCTTGGAAATATCTTTCCAACGGCACCAACTTTGTGAAGATCCGACGGTTGGATTGTCTGGAATGTTTAATTCAAAATTAGTGAAAAACAGCGCTAGAAACGATTATATTTATATATATATGTAAATATAATCAAATTAAATCGAATAACGACGCTGTAGTTCGTAAATTGAAATCGTAACTTCAAATGGTTAGTGTGGAAGATCCGACCGTCGGATTGTCCCAAAACTGAAACCGTTGGATTCGTTTTGAAAAGATCTTCCTAATGATGTAAAGTTTGTGAAGATCCAACGGTTATATTTTCATATATGTGTAAAACAAAATTAGTGAAAAGCAGCGCCAGTGCATCGACATGACCTGAAACGTCGTTTAATTAAATATGGCCGTTTTAAATCAAATAAAAACGGCGATATATCGTTATAAAGTACTATAGACGATATAGAGTGGAAATAAACCAATTTTGTTGTGTTTGCTTGATATGTGATGGTTGAATGTATTTGACATGAAAATTATAACTAAATAACTGAAATGTGATTGTTGAATAGTCCAACCATGTGATTGATTGATTTGAAAATCTAAATATACGTGGGTTATTTGAAAAGGCCGAGTTTATCTCATTTCAAATAATCGATCGACGTTGAGAAGTCGAAGAGTCAAAGACAGTTGAAGACCGACGATCTCCACATTGGATGGATGAGCGCTACTGATACTCGTGACTGGAGTAGCTACCATGAAGGAATTGAAGTAGTAGCCGTCCAAACATACTGTTGATTGTACGGATATGCGAGGAATTGGTGCCTCCGGTTTCGTTCAGACCCAGAACGGACTTGTAAATGGACTGTGTGTCTGACATTGGATTTTGTTCTGTGATGATTGATCTCTGTTAAATATATATCTGTTTGGCGGCGGAGAATTTATTCTCTTGCTTAACGCCCTTCTCTGAGACGTACGAGCTCAGAGGTTATACATTGACAGAAATCAGTCGCATGGAGTGGATTGCCTGTGTGGCACGCCTAAGTGGCATATGATCAAGGCTTCTGTTGCAAAGCAAAGTCTTGTGGTTGATGATCAAAGCATGGTCTGTGTGACGTAGCTTTGTGTATAACGTGAATTCGCGAGCCTCACACCCCGGTATGAGTCAAAAACGGGAGAAGGACCCAAGGAGTGCATGACGTTTCTTTCTAGCTATGGTGGTGTCAGTGACCTCCCAGCCCTGACATTTATATTTACTTTTCACCTGTGTGGTTGTTGGAATGCGAGCCGCCTCGATTATAGGTCTGTAAGGACCGGGAAACGTGTGTTCAGGAATAACTAATCCTCAAAAGTAAGAGAGGACCGGCCTTGGAGGATCCAGGGGATTGCTGTGTGCGGTCCCGAGGCATTTGCTAGAGTGTCTCGAATCGGAGAGGAGCTTGCCCCTTGCCTCGACTCATGAAGGAATCCAATTCCCAATACGAAATATGCGAATGTGATTGTATTACTAGTATGGCGACATGATATATGGTACCCATGCCGTCTAGGATTGATATTTATGATTGAATTTGCTTTTGAAACATATATGCACTAGTAATAATATCAAACACTTTTGTTTTATACGTATGAAGCATTTTTGGCCATTATAAGGGAAAACTCTATCCTCCGGCTTGCGTTGCATTGTGTGATGGGACCTGAGTCTTATAATGGCTTCATTTTATAAAAAGCATTGCGATGATTTAATCATTTACTTTATTTCATGCACTAGCACTCATTGGAGTAAACCCGTTCCGCGAAAGTGGCGTGGTCCTTTGATTTGCCTTATTATTGTTGTTAATAAGTTGAGTAGATTTCTCATACCAGTCCCATGACTGACTCGTAGTTTGTTTCACCTTGCAAACTCGGGTGCCCTCATTTTCACACGGGCAGCCTAGTTACAGGTTTCTGACGCACCTTTTGGCTCATGGCAAGGCTTGACTACACTGTGCTGACTTGGATTTTCTCCGCTATTGTGTACTCTTTATGTATGATTCCGCCTCAGGCGATGGTGACTGATTATGTATCATTATGCACTAAGTTGTATCCTGTACTGTGCTTCTCTGATGTGATGATATCTCTATGATTCCGCTGTCATATGTGTGTAAATTATTCTATTTTCTGTTTATGCTATTATCTGTGATCTGCTAATGATGATTAATGTGTTATATTCCAATGATTATCCTTAACACCGTGTCACGGGGTTTTGGGATCGTCACACATTCCTTCATTAAAAAGAAACTGTAAAGACCCGTAACTTCCCCGTAAAGGAAAGCGTCGGATAGTTCGAGAACAAGCCACAACAGAACACAAACAGAAGAACATTTCATTGCTTATTACAACAATGCATCAGATTACAAGAATATACAGAGTATAAATGAATATTACACAGAAATATCAGAGATTTAAATTACATTTAAATACGTAGCAGCGGAAAAATAATACAATACACAACTAGAATGAGATATACGGATACAAAGCTTTCCGGATATCGTTCCAGCTGTAAACCAGGATCCTGTGAATATAAATCTGCAAAACCAAAACTACTAGCTGCCCGTGTCAAAATAGGGGCACCCAGAGTTTAGGTCAAAACAATAAACTCCAGGTCAGTCATGTGACTGGTGTGAGAACTAAAACAGTTATTAATCTTTATTTTTAAAGTTAGGCAAATCAAGGGACCACGCCGTATAACACGGAACGGGTTTCCTCCCAAGAATACCAGTGCATAAAACAAACAGCGCAATGCTAAATAAAGAGAAATGAAGCTGTTATAAGACCCAGGTCCTATCACACAATGCAACGCAAGCCGGGGGATAGGGTTTTCCCTTATAACAGCCAAAGAATGCTTGATACGTTTAAAACAAATCATTTGATACTATTATAAGTGTATAGTGTATAAAACAACTTCAAATCATAAATATCAATCATAGGCGGCATGGGTACCATATATCATGTCACCATACTAGTTCTACAAATAAAACCGCAAATGTCACGTATTTGGAAATTGAATTTCCATCTATGAACCGAGGCAAAAGATAGTCCTCACCGACTTCGAGACACTCTAGCCCGAGCCTCAGGGTCAGAGCGCATCGACCCTTGGATCCTCAGGGCCAGTCCACCGATGTGGATTAAACTTAAACCCTGAACATGCGTTTCCCCGCCCTATGGGGCGTAAATGAGCCAACGAATGACTCCATCGGACCCGGATCGTCCGATCAAACCGAGGCGCCTCGCAACAGCAACAACCACATAAGTCAAACTCGTCAAGGCGTGTAAAACCACTGACGCCACTTCTAGCTAGAAAGAAACGCATGCCCTCCCTGACGTCCTCTCCCGTTTTTGGTTCATACCGGGTGTGAAGCTCGCGAATCAACGTTACACAAAGCTATGCCACAAAGGCCGTGCTTTGATCATCAACCACAAGACTTTGCTTTTCAACAGAAGCCTTGATCATTTGCCACTTAGGCATGCCACATAGGCAATTCACTCCATGCGTTTGATATCCATCAATATATAACCCCTGAGCTCGTACGTCTCAGAGAAGGGCGTTAAGCAAGAGAATAAATTCTCCGCCGCCAAACAGATATATATTTAATAGAGATCAATCACACGGACTAAAATCCAATGTCAGACACACAGTCCATTTACAAGTCCGTTCTGGGTCTGAACGAAACCGGAGGCACCTAGTACCCCGCATATCCATCGATCTCCCAGTACGTCTGGACGATCACCAACTGTTTCCATCTTCTTGGGTGTACAGCCCAATCAAGATCATCAGTAATTATCCAAACGACGTGAAGACCTCCGGTCTTCGACCATCGTCTTCATCTTCGACTTATCGTCGTATCAGTTATTCAGAATGGGATAAACCCGGTCTTTCCGAATAACTCGCGTATATTTTAAATAAGTGTTACACAAACACAACATACGACTCATTCCAATTCATCAGTCACTAACCGTAAATTAATCAAGAGAATAATTCCCCAAATATTAACCCCGAAGGCCGAAACCAACATCAGATCAATATTCAGAAAACCATCCTACTTGGCTAACCGACAGTTAGTTTCTAATTTCACATTCATAGGGAAACGTTCCCATTAATTTTATCCAAGATAAATTCCTTGAATTTATTCTTTAATCTTCTTTTGAATTTCGATTCAACTAGTCGAGATTAACGAACCTTACCGAAGTAATCATTGGTTTTAATTTCCCAGTCCCAACCTATTCATCCCATGAAGTAAAACTGGTGATACTTCATATCTAACACCACGGTGTTATCGGTAAATTCAATTACCATTTCACGTTTAAATCCAATTAAAGATTTAACTATCGCCTGGAGCAAAACTGGTGCTACTCCATTCTCAGTCATTTCAATCTAATTAAAGATTCATTAAAACTCCACTTAGTTTTAATCTTTGACTGGGTTAAAGAATCCGTGTCATTTAAAACACGGTTCACGGTAAACCCAAAATCACCTTCCATTAATTATCGGGTTAAAGAACGAGTGTTATTTAAAACACCGTCCACGATAAACCCAAAAATCAATATCGATTCAATCCCAATTAAATATTATTTAACTGGTACACTTCATTAAATCTAAATAAAAGATTTAATTTTTTCTCAACTGGGTTCAAGGACAGTGTTAGTGAAGACACCATTCACGACAAACCCAAATCACATTTGATATTCAATACAAGGCTCTGAATAGAAAATATATCGGCTTATATTCAATATCAAATTCTACGATTAACAAATGTCGTATTGGAAATAACGATATAAATATATATCTTTCAAATTTCCATAACAACACCTGTATAATCACGAATTCTAACATCGAAATATTCCGAAGACAATTTCGATTCAAATCCACTCCAATGCAATCATTGGAAATTTTGGTTATTTTTAAAACCCTTTTCGAATTCAATTTATTTACTTAAAAATAAATAGAATTATAATTCTAGTTCAAAACTAGTTTATTTCGATAAAAATCTATTTTTATCTTTTCAAGTATGGAGTTTTTCATCCCAATTCTTTCTAAATCATTTCTTATGATTTTACACAAATTATTACTATTTTTAATAATTTTATTAAGGCCCGTACAGTCGATTTCCATCAACGGTCATCGAACTGCACTTACAACGACCCTTTTCAAATTTGATTTGGACATAATTCCAAATCCAACCGTTAGATTTCTAATTTCTAATATTCTTTAGAAAGCTCTTTTCGATACGAACCCAACGGTTCCGGTTTTAGGAGAATCCAACGGTCGGATCTCCCGTAATGTCCGTTTGAAATAAATGGTCGAAATTCGCGAACTGCCACGGCGCGGCGCGTTCTATTCAGGCCATTGTATTATATATATAATATATATTTCGTCGATTTCTATTTAAAACGAATTATATAAATAGTTTTAAATTCGTTTCAAAGGCAATTTCAACTTCCATTTCAATTCAAATCAAAATTGAATTCTTCTTTATAAACTCGTTTTAAAATTCTTTTCTATTCAATTCAAATTTCAATTCAATTTGAATTCATTTCAATTTGTTTCCAATTCAATTCGAATTCGTTTTCAATTCGAATTCGTTTTCAATTCGAATTCGTTTTCAATTCAATTCGAATTGGTTTTATATTCAATTCAATTCAAATTCGTTATCTATTCAATTCATTTCGAAATCGTTATCTATTCAATTCATTTCGAAATCGTTATCTATTCAATTCATTTCGATTCGTTATATATTCAGTTCATTTCGAAATCGTTTCAAAATATGCGTTTTCGAAATCACTTTTCAATATGCATTTTAAAATGAATAAAATCGATATAAATATCGTTCACGTCAAAATGGCGTCAATCTAATCAACACGGCTTAATGTATTTCTATTTTCAAATATTCTATTTCAAATATTTCTTATTATCAAAATATTTCTATTTCAAATATTTCGTTCAACACATGACTAATCTCAACGGATGAGTACAGTCAACACATGAACATTTACTTTATATTGATAAAGATGTAAATTTTATTATTAAAATATTTCGTTCAACACATGACCAATCTCAACGGATGAGTACAGTCAACACATGAACATTTATTTTATATTGATAAAGATGTAAATTTTATTATTAAAATATTTCGTTCAACACATGACTAATCTCAACGGATGAGTACAGTCAACACATGAACATTTATTTTATATTGATAAAGATGTAAATTTTATTATTAAAATATTTCGTTCAACACATGACCAATCTCAATGGATGAGTACAGTCAACACATGAACATTTATTTTATATTGATAAAGATGTAAATTTTATTATTAAAATATTTCGTTCAACACATGACCAATCTCAACGGATGAGTACAGTCAACACATGAACATTTATTTTATATTGATAAAGATGTAAATTTTATTATTAAAATATTTCGTTCAACACATGACCAATCTCAACGGATGAGTACTGTCAACACATGAACATTTATTTTATATTGATAAAGATGTAAATTTTATTATTAAAATATTTCGTTCAACACATGACTAATCTCAACGGATGAGTACAGTCAACACATGAACCTTTATTTTATATTATTCTTTATTTTCTAAATTGGAATGAGGCCCAATCAATCACCATATAACATTAATTATATGGATTTTCATACATCACGCGTATATAATAGCATTGAAAAATAATCAACCATCAACCAAAGTGCACTACACTGTATAAGCATCAAATGTAGATATCTAACTCTTATAACAGCCTGTCAATCAATCGATCGACATATTTAATCAATCAGGATGAGTGAACTTCAAATTTCATCCCAACACCCGTGTGGGGTTTCAAACAATCAAACCCATATTTTATTTGTGCAGTTGGGCGATGTGTAAAATTTATCGTCCCAATCAATGTCCTTCAAATAGGTGTACATAAACAAACCGTCCGGTTTGTAAATGAATATTTATTTATTCACATTCACGTTAAAAATTATATTTTTAACGATAAAACATTTTATCCTCACACATGAACTTTTATTCCGTTCATTTACAAATAAAAGTGATATTTTTATTTTTCTAACTTATTTTAGAAAATTTCGGCGGCATAACGGCACAATACTAGAAACGGGACAAGGCCTAGCCTTATCCCCGGTCTAGTGAAGGCCCACGCCATTCACACATCAATCAAATCCATTCATTTCACCAAACGATTCAATTCAAACCAAATAATCTAACCAACTACACAACCAAACAATTTAACAAACAAGCCATCCATGGTCTGTGGATGACGGGTGTCGGGTGCTACTAAACACCGTCTGCATCCTAGTATATATATATATATATATAACTAGAAAATTTAATTGAAAGGTGAGAAGTTCTCACCGATAGCTAATCCAATTGCATGACTCTTCATTTATAGAAATCTTCGTCGTTCTCGCCTTTTCGTCCTCTTCGTCGCCCGTATTCTCTACATATGTTAAAATCGAATTTTTACTTCGCTATTCAATATATAAAAATCGAATTTTGACTTCGCTATATATATAAAGGTGATATTTTTAATTCTCTTCATAAACAAAAATCATATTTTTACCACTTCTATATAGTAAAGATTATATCTTTAATACTTTAAAAATATAAAAATCACATTTTTATTTCGCTACATATACAAAGATGTTATTTCTAATATTCCTACAATGCAAAGATCATATTTTTCTTCTTTGCTACTTATATATAAAGAATTATAATTTCACTTCTATAAAAATCATGACTTCATATACATAAAAATCATATTTTTTTTATGCTGCTATTTCTATGTTTATATTTTTTTTCATCGTTCAAAAACCAAATCATTTCATGTTTAAAACCGATCCTTTATCTATATAAAAAAAATCTGACCTTTTATAAATTAAAGATCTAAAAGAAAACAATACTTTTAATAAGTAAACTGTATTAAATAGAGAACTCACAGTCGGAAATGGGTTAGGAGGCGCCGGAGTCGAGGTTGGTTGGCCAGGGGGGTCGCGGCGGTAGGAATGGTGACTGGCGGCGCTCAAGATCTGCGGTGGTAGGGCTACGGTGACGGTCTCTGCTGTGGGGCGTTGGGGTTTCGGTTAGAAGAAGGGGAGCGAGAGGGAATCGAGAGGAAGGGGAGGGGGTTGGAGAGTGAGCGGCTCCATCCAAGGCGGCGGTGCTGAGGGAGGCGCCAGCTCCGGCGTGGTGGTGAGTGCCAGTCGTCGATTTTGGCATCGCGGTGTTTTTTTTTCTTTTTTTTTCTGAACTGAATCGGGGGGGGTGTATAAGGGAGAGGTTAGGTTTTTATTTAATTATATATTTATTTTTATTATTTCAAAAAGGTAACTTTTTATTTCGATTTCGAAACGAGGCCCACCGCCTGTCGTCCATAGCTAATTACCCCCATTCCGAACACAATGGGATATGTATCGTCAGCTGATTCGACTGTTACGATCAGTTTCCGTCAAAATCAACATATATCTCTATATATTGAATTTGAACGCGCGTTTCAATTTACCGGGGTCACATACTAACTAGAAAATTTCCCATAAAAATATTTTCTAGCTTCGTATTGACGATACGGTCCTAACAAAACTAGTTTCGTCGAATTCTGAGACCGTTTGAAAAATGGCCAATTTCCAGTCGATTAAAATCAACTGAAACTGGTCAACCGCGTTTTCCTTTGCCACGCTCACATATTGATTTGAAAAATTATGAAATTTGAAATCTAGCAATAACTTGACATCACGGACCCAACAAAACTGGTTTCGTCGAAATCCGAGGTCATTTGCAAAATGTCTATTTTTAAGGGCCTGAATTCCATAGCGACTATTCAGAATTTTCAACCGGACATATCTTTTGATTCCCGCTATGAAATTTCGATTTTTCGGATTCGTTGGAAAGATATTTTCAATTAGATCCTAATGTTTTTGGTTTCACTAAAATCCGGATTGTTTTGCACCCGGTACATTCAATTGAAGTTTGAAATCGAATTATCGAACTACCGCGCCACTTTCAATTCTATTTATAATTATATATAATTATTATATTCTAACGACGACGTATATAATATATACGTTCTATTTATATTCAAAATAAATTTCTCGTCGATTTTATTTAAAATAATCTATTTTAAATGTTCAAAATTCGCTAAAATTGCCAAAATAAAAATTTTAAACTGGCCCAGATTTTCGGGTTGTTACAGAAACGTACATCAATTCCCATTTATAACTATTCAAATTTCCCATGAATGCCTTCCTACCTTCCCAAACTATTCTTGAAAAAGAATTAAATATAATAATATGCCAAAGCAAATATATGGAAAGAAACAAACAAATGAAAAGCACATTTATTTTATTTCGTTTGCACTTTTTATCTTCCCTCTTCTTTACCTTCTTAATGTTAAGCACGTTACTTAATGTGTAGCTCGTTTCATTACTTAATGTAATCATTCCAAACAAATGAAAAGCTTTTGTTTATTATATTAAAAAACTTACATTCTACATATTTATGCATGGCACATGAACACATTTAAATTTATGTTTCCTAACTAATGTTGTTTTGTGGATGTTTAAACTTTTTAAAAAAAGAAAAAGAAAAAAAGGAGAAATAAATGCATGTGCTTGCCTTTTCATACCGTGCTAGGAAAGACAAATGCATTTTTCATAAATTTGCATGCACTCATTCATCTCCTTCACATTTCAAATGCGCTGCCTCTCTTTACCTCTTCATTTTCCAACCTTTTAAGTCAAATTATCAACACGCATGCTACATTTTAATGCATGCATTACAACTCTCTCAATCTCCCTTACTAATATATATATATATATATATATATCTGTGTGTGTGTGTTGCTTTCCCTTTACATTTCATCATTCTCAATTTTAATGTATATTCATAAACTTTCCGCTTTATTTCCTTCCACTACCAT